>JASDDO010000012.1:172113441-173476566 GCA_030015575.1 Agapanthus africanus | reverse complement strand
GTAATGGGGATGATGCTGAGGAGAAGAGGGTGTGGAGGTCGACGACGTGATGGGGAGATCGCCGGTGTCGTGGGTGCCGGTGGTGGTCGAGCTCGGTTGCAATGGGTCGGGTGTGCAGGGGAGTTGGGTGTGCAAGGCTGGAGGCGAAGGTGGTTATGTAGGGAGCTCAGTTGGTGGAGAGAAGTGAGCGAGGGAGAATGGTGGGGTCGACGAGGAGGTTCGCCGTCGTCGGAGGGAGTCGAGTGCGGCGGGTTCGTGAGTTTTCGAGAGGGAGGGAGATGAGGAATTTTTGGAAAACGAGAGGGGAGCGAGATGTGAGGGAGATAAGGGAGACGGGGGGAGGAGAGGGGAGTAACGTCGAGCGTGGGCGCGGGCGGAGGCGAGGAGCGCGGATCGCGAGCGGGAAATAAGGAAAAGAGCCGTTGGAGGAAGGAGGAGGAATAGGAGCGGGTTGGGTCGGGTCTGCTGAGGAGGCGGGCTGGAGTGAGTGGGCCTGGAGTTTTTTTTGAGAATTCATTTTAATTAAATTTTGGGTGGACTGAGTGAACGGGCCGGGGGATTTAATTATCAATTTTAATGGAAAAAAATTTAAATGGGCTGAGGGTTTAAGCTGGGGCCGGGCTTAGCAATTAATTTGTTAATTTAAATTTGATTTTTATTTGTTGGGCTTATGTTATGTTAGGGTTTAGTAAAAATATTTTATTTGTTTTAGTTTTGGTTTTCCAAATTGGTTTTAATTCTGGGTTTTGACTTTTAGGGTTTGGGAAATTTTGTTGGGCTTAGGGTTGTGTATATATTAGTATATTTTAGCTTTTGGTTTTGGACTATGATTTTAAAAGAGCTGGAAAATAAAATTTAAATATTAAGCTTAAGCAACCAATTAAAATACGAGGGAAAAAAGAAAGGAAATATCTGGGATTTAGAAAATAGAAAACTTTTATTAAGATGGGAACGGGGATTTACATCATACCCCCCCTTAAAAAAATTTCGTCCTCGAAATTTAACAAGGATACAAGGAAAACGATGTACTAAACAAAGAGGTGTGGATAACGAGCACGGATATCTTCCTCCCGCTCCCAGGTGGATTCTCCTGGGGAACGACCGCCCCAAGACACTCGGACTAACGGAATGACCTTATTCTTCAGCAATTTCTCTCTGCGGTCGAGGATGGTAGTGGGATGCTTTTCGTATGACAGACCGGTACCCAAAACTAGCTCCGAATAGTCCAGGACATGGTTCTCATCCCGAACATAACGTCGCAACTGTGACACGTGGAAGGTATTGTGCACACCAGCTAGCGATGGAGGCAAGGCAAGTCGATAGGCCACCTCTCCTACTCATTCTAGCACCTCAAAAGGTCCGATAAAACGGGGACTAAGCTTTCCCCGGCCTCCGAACCTGATAACTCCACGGGTAGGGGAAATCTTCAAGAACACATGATCTCCGACTTCGAATTCTAGTGCCCTCCTGCTGGTATCTGCCCAACTCTTCTGTCGATCCTGAGCCGTCTTGATACGCTGCCTGATCATTTGGACCTTGTCAACTGTCTGAACAATGAGTTCGGGGCCCAGTAATCTTCGTTCTCCTACATCATCCCAACATACTGGGGATCGACACTTCCACCCGTATAGTGCTTCAAAAGGAGCCATCTGAATACTACCCTGATAACTATTGTTGTACGAGAACTCGACTAGATGCAGGCGGTCCTCCCAGGAACCCTGAAAGTCCAACATACAGGCTCTCAACATATCCTCGAGCGTCTGAATCGTACGCTCGGATTGTCCATCCGTCTGTGGGTGATACGCTGTGCTGAATTTGAGGCAGGTACCCCAGCTCTCCTGTAAGCTCTTCCAAAAGTGCGACAAGAATCTGGTGTCCCGGTCTGACACAATGCTGACTGGAACACCGTGAAGTCGTACAATCTCCTGCATATATCTTTCTGCCAGTGATTCTATCGACTGTCCCACTCGGAATGGTAGGAAGTGTGCAGCTTTCGTGAGACGATCGACGATAACCCAAATGGAGTTATTGCCCCTAGGGCTCCATGGTAAGGCCGTCACGAAATCCATAGTAATATGCTCCCACTTCCATTCTGGTATCGGCAGTGGTTGTAGCAATCCCGCTGTCCTCTGATACTCCGCCTTCACCTGCTGGCATACCAAACGCCTGGATACGAACCTCGCAATTTCCCGCTTCATCCCGTTCTACCAAAAGTGCTGCTTTAGGTCCTGATACATTTTTGTACCTCCCGGATGCACAGAATAAGCTGAACTGTGTGCTTCAGCCAATACTTCTTCTCGAACATCTCCCTTGGGTACGCAGAGTCTGCTACCGAATCTCAGAGAGCCATCTTCATGTATAATCAAGTCCGTTCTCAGCCCGGCTTCCACTTGTTCTCCGAACCTTTGCAATCGGGGATCATCCGCTTGTGCAATCTTGATGCGATCTACCAGGGAAGATTGCACCTGTAGTTGCCAAAGTTGACTGAGTGCGTTCGGCGTAACGACTTCAAGCTCGAGTCTCTGGAAGTCCTCAATAATGTTCCTCTGACCGGTCAACATCATGACCGCTGGCTTGCGACTGAGCGCATCTGGTACAACATTCACCTTCCCCGGGTGATATTGAAGGTCCAAGTCATAATCTGCCATCAGTTCTAGCCATCGGCGCTGCCTCATGTTTAGTTCCTTCTGAGTGAAAACGTACTTCAATCTTTTATGATCCGTGTATACCTCCACTTTCTCACCCAATAGATAGTGCCTCCAAATCTTCAACGCAAAGACTACCGCAACTAACTCCAAGTCATGCATATGATAGTTCTTCTCGTGATTTCTCAATTGTCGAGAGGCGTAAGCAACCACTCGGCCGTGCTGCATTAGAACACAGCCTAATCCCTTCCCTGAGGCATCACTGTGTATTACCAAACCGCCGGAATCATCTGGCACTGTAAGAATAGGCGCCGTGGTTAACTTCTGCTTCAGTGTGTCAAATGCCTGAGTGCACTCCTCTGTCCACGTAAACGGTACGTCCTTCCATGTCAGCCTCGTCAATGGTTCAGCGATTCTTGAGAAATCTTGGACGAATCTCCGATAATAACCTGTCAATCCTAGAAAACTCCTGATCTCGGCCACTGACTTCGGCGTTGGCCAATCTCTGACAGATTCTATCTTTGCCGGGTCTACTGAGATGCCTTCGCCCGAAACAATATGTCCCAAAAACTGAACCTTGTCGAGCCAGAATTCACACTTGCTTAGCTTCGCATACAGTTTCTCTTCCCGAAGAATTTGTAGGACCGTGCGCAAATGTTCAGCATGCTCTTCCCAGGTCTTCGAGTAGATAAGTATGTCGTCGATAAACACAACGACAAACGTGTCCAAGTACTTTGCGAACACCCTGTTCATCAAGTCCATGAATATTGTTGGGGCATTGGTAACACCGAACGGCATCACAAGGAACTCGTAATGTCCGTATCGGGTCCTGAAAGCTGTCTTGCATACATCCTCGGCTGCTACTCTGATTTGATGATATCCAGAACGGAGGTCCAACTTCGAGAATACCTTGGCTACACTTAGCTGATCGAATAGGTCGTCAATGCGCGGGATTGGGTACTTGTTCTTTATTGTGACCTTGTTCAGCTCCCGATAATCTATGCACATTCGCAGCGATCCATCCTTCTTCTTTACTAATAGAACTGGTGCACCCCACGGTGAAGCGCTCGGCCGAATAAATCCCTTCTCCAATAGCTCCTCAATTTGCTTCTCAATTCTGCCAACTCAACTGGTGCCATTCTGTATGGGGCCTTGGATACTGGGGCCGTACCTGGAGTCAAATCGATCGAGAACTCCAAGATTCGAGGAGGTGGTAGACCTGGTAGATCTTCAGGAAATACGTCCAGAAAGTCCCGAACAATTTCTGGGACTGGGCTCTTATCAATCTCCATAGCTGTCAGCTCCTTGGGGGTGGCTCTGTACTTGGCTGGCTCCAAAGATTTGCTTCCGCCCTCGAAAATAAACTCCGGGTGATTGGGAATGCGGAAGATCACCTTCCTTGCATGACAATCGATAACTGCATGGAAAGTGCTCATCCAATCCATCCCGAGAATTGCGTCATAACTGCCTATCCCAATCAGAAGGAAATTCGCATAGAATTCCCTGCCACACACTACAACCGGGCATGATCTACATTCTCGACTAGATATTATTATGCCATTACCCGTATGTATTTTCCATCCCTTGGTTAGTGGTTCATGTGGTATGGAGTGTGTATCAGTGAAATGCTCAGACAAGAAACAATGCGATACTCCAGAATCAAATAGTACTCTAGCTGGCAAGGAATGTACGAGTAGAGTACCTGTAACCACGTCTCCTGACGCTTCTGCCTGCTCGGCGGTCAAGGTGAAAGCCCGTCCCTGACCGCGACCTGTAAAGGGTTGCCTCTGCTCCTGTGGCCTCTGCTCCTGTGGCCTTTGCTGTGGCGGTCCAGAACCTCCCTGTATCTCTGCTCGCTCAGGGCAACCGCTAATCCTGTGCTGACTGGATCCGCAAATCAAGCACTGACCCTTGGTACGACGATAGTCCTTCTGGGTATGCCCACCTCTACCGCAATAGCCGCAAACTATGCCCTGTCTCTGGGGGCGATGCTGTGGTACGAACGGGCGCTTCATTTGTGTCATTCCAGGCCTGTGGACCGGTATGGCTTCTCGAGAAGGTGCGTGGGTACGTGCTGGAATGACTGGGGGTCTCCTGAACTTGTTAATCAATTGCTCCTGAACTCTCGCCGCGTTGAGTACCTGTGCGAAAGTCTGCAAATCCAGTGATGCAATCAACTGCTGCAACTCGAAATCTAGCCCCTGAAGGAAACGTCTGGCCCTGGTGGCCTCTGAGACGACCATGTATGGAGAAAAATGGCTTAGACGGTTGAACTCTGCCGCATATACGTCCACTGGGCGTCCATTCTGCTTCAAAAGAATAAATCTTTCCTCCATTTCTGCCTTGGCTGTGGAAGGAAAATAATGATCTAGGAAGCACTCCTTAAATTTGCTCCATTCAATCGGTCCGTCTAGCTTGCTTTCTTCCACCGACCACCATGTACGGGCTTCATCTTCCAATTGGATCTTTATCACGTCCACCCTATCTTCCTCTGGAACCCTGGCGGCTGTTAGTAAGTTCTCCATGTTCACCAGCCATTGCTCGGCCTCAAGGGGTTCAGCTAGCCCTGTGAATGCAGCTGGATGTAACCGTCGGAAGTCTGATACGGTACCAGCCCTAGCATAATAAGCTGGTGGGGTAGCGCCCTCGGGAGTGGTAATGAGTGCCGAGGGTCTTCCTGCGGCGGTAATCGCTCTGAGTCCCTCAGCGAGTAAGTCTGTCTTCCTCTCCTGAGCTTCCGCGAGAGTGGTCAGTGCACTAAGTATTCTTTCCGTGCGGTCCTGAGAGCTGGAGTCCGAGGAGGGGTCGTTCGGGGACGTCATATCACTGAAAGATTCAAAAGGATGAGATCAGATTCAAGGATGAAAATCAAGAGTAGTGAAACGAGAATAACGTAATACAGTATAGTTAATGTTATCCCTTGATACTAAACACGGCTTTGATACCAACTAAACCATGTCACGCCCCGCTTCCCAAAATACGGAAAACGAGGAATGACTAGGCCAGCCATGCTCCTACGGTCAAGGAATCATCCCGCCGTAGTCACACTTCGGCTTCTAGCATTACATGGTAATCAGTAAATAAAGCACAGTAGTAAAGGAATCACATCACTAATTTATTACATTAAAATCTATTGTTCACAAATTACAAATAACAAGAACAGTTACTAACCATGTTCAATCTCACTATCACTTTTATGGAAAGCAGTAAAGAAAGAAAGTACACCAGACTATATCTCCGTGAACACGAAAGGTAGATCCGTCTCCTGTGCTGTCCCTTCCACGGGATCTGAGCATGCATACTCAGGTCGTCAGAGCGACACAATAGCAATATTATTATAATAAAGTGAAACAGGTAAATGAAGTAATAACGGTGAAAGTACAATGCATGTAATCGCTATGTCACTATATGATGCAAAGTATGATCTATGTCCCTATCAGTCTCTAGGTCATGTTTGAAATCGCATAGTGGAAGGAGGATCATGTTTAACAGGAGTCTCGTACGTACCCGAGACAACGGCCCACATGCCCGGGACATAACCCTGTCAGCCGGATCGCTAGATCCTACCTAATATATATATCGCTGCTCGAATGATCATCCTCTAAAACACGGTCCCGCTAAATACGATTCTCTTTCCACTTCGATTTTCCCTTCATCCCCAGGTTTACACTATTTATGATCTTGATTTAGTCGTGTACAAGTATACCAATGGCACGGTTTTATCACTGTTCACTGCATCAATCACTGTCACTAATATTCACTTCCCATTGGTGTACTTGTCACTCCTAAACCAACATCAATCACGCACGATAATGCAATGTCCATTGACTCTAACACGCACTAACACTAAGTATATGGCAAATGGGGTATGATATATGTATGTATGCCCTCAATAAGCTAAGTATGTTATGAACCAATGTGCACGTCATTAACTTACAAAAATTACATAAATTCATATGTTTAAAATTCAACAAAATGATACAAATACGATAAATAGAACACTCAGTCAGAAATTCATCAAAATTAGTTTCAGTTCAATCGGGTTTCCGGTATTCAAGATACAGCTGTTTCATTTTAAGGGCTCGCGGCTGGAAATTCAGTTTCAGAACTGAATGTCCGTTTCGCGACAGGAATTGCACCCAGTTGGGTTCAGAATTTAGCGATGCTACAGTTGAATAAAATCTAGGGTTTTCGATAGAGTATTCAAATCAATAGACGGATCCTCAATCGCGTCTGTATGTCAAAAGTTATACACATTTTAACATTAGTATGTCACTTCTGAATCTGTTCTGGACAATTATACGTTCTGCTCTTTTATTTACAATTTAAATAGAAAACGGCAATGAAACGGAATGAAACCACTTGTTTTGTTTAGCTAACAGATCCACCTTTAATCCAATGCAGAGTTCCGTAACATACGAATTCAGAAAACAAAGTGACACACATTTTGGGACAGTACACAGTAATCAGAGTCGCTCTGGACTGCAGTCCAGAGTCGCACTCCGATCTAAATATCGTCACAGTTACAGTACAGAAAACATTATAAGTTTACATATAATTAAATTTCGTCGAGTCGGCTTCGATTTAATCCCTCGAACGCATCATTCCAGCATGTACATAATTTACAGTGATTTTAACCATTTTCATATACAGAAAATTTCTAGTTTTATCGGTATATTTGGGGGTATTCATTTTAGTCACTAACAGTCGTATTTTCCAGTGAGATTTATACACGATATTCGTCACTACATGGGCCAACTGAAGCAATCCATTTCCGTCGAATTAAGCAAGTATTTTCATTGGGGCCTAGCATCGAACACATATGTCACTAAGTTTTATCGGGAAAAGTAATTTCATAACTTATCCGTTTGAATTTGAAATAAGTGTAGATTAGCATGTAGCAAGTAAATTACTTGCCTGGAAATGTCTCGGGGTTGTACGGCAGCAGCGGCATCACGAACGCGCGATGTACGTCGTGAATCGATTTGCGCGAGCTTGGCTCGCGATACGGATTTGATGTCGGAGTTGCCCGGAGCCGTTGTATGGTCACTGGAAGCTTAGGGGGTGCTCTGTGGTTCGCCTGAGAAGTGCTGGGGTTGCCGACAGTCGACGGCGTCGCTCCGGCGATGGGCCGCAGTGGTGTTTGAGACTTGGGTTATGGGATTTTTGAAGAGAGAGAGAAGAGAAGTGGTGGCTCGGGTTCTGTCGTAATGGGGATGATGCTGAGGAGAAGAGGGTGTGGAGGTCGACGACGTGATGGGGAGATCGCCGGTGTCGTGGGTGCCGGTGGTGGTCGAGCTCGGTTGCAATGGGTCGGGTGTGCAGGGGAGTTGGGTGTGCAAGGCTGGAGGCGAAGGTGGTTGTGTAGGGAGCTCAGTTGGTGGAGAGAAGTGAGTGAGGGAGAATGGTGGGGTCGATGAGGAGGTTCGCCGTCGTCGGAGGGAGTCGAGTGCGGTGGGTTCGTGAGTTTTCGAGAGGGAGGGAGATGAGGAATTTTTGGAAAACGAGAGGGGAGCGAGATGTGAGGGAGATAAGGGAGACGAGGGGAGGAGAGGGGAGTAACGTCGAGCATGGGCGCGGGCGGAGGCGAGGAGCACGGATCGCGAGCACGAAATAAGGAAAAGAGCCGTTGGAGGAAGGAGGAGGAATAGGAGCGGATCGGGTCGGGTCTGCTGAGGAGGCGGGCTGGAGTGAGTGGGCCAGGAGTTTTTTTTGAGAATTCATTTTAATTAAATTTTGGGTGGGCTGAGTGAACGGGCCGGGGGATTTAATTATCAATTTTAATGGAAAAAAAATTTAAATGGGCTGAGGGTTTAAGCTGGGGCCGGGCTTAGCAATTAATTTGTTAATTTAAATTTGATTTTTATTTGTTGGGCTTATGTTATGTTAGGGTTTAGTAAAAATATTTTATTTGTTTTAGTTTTGGTTTTCCAAATTGGTTTTAATTCTGGGTTTTGACTTTTAGGGTTTGGGAAATTTTGTTGGGCTTGTGTATATATTAGTATATTTTAGCTTTTTGTTTTGGACTATGATTTTAAAAGAGCTGGAAAATAAAATTTAAATATTAAGCTTAAGCAACCAATTAAAATACGAGGGAAAAAAGAAAGGAAATCTCTGGGATTTAGAAAATAGAAAACTTTTATTAAGATGGGAACGGGAATTTACAGGACACTTGAGTGGGTCTTCCTAAATGGAGCATAAGTCCATGGGCGGAGACCGGCCGCTGGACTGGTGATTGCGGTGGGTCCTGAGCATGATGAGAATTATTTGAACCCGTGGATTGTATACGGTAGTCAATTTGGGGACTAACCGTAGGGCCGGAAGAATTTTTGGGAACTTGGATTTTTATTGGCATCTGCATCGCTGCACTGGAATATGGTATCAGGAGCGACTCATCATTCGCCATTTTTTTTATCACCGCGATTGCTCTATCATTTCAGTTTTTCTTATCGCGAAGGTCGCTATTGCCCTATCATTTCGGCTATTTATTCGCGGTTGCCCCATCATTTCAGCTGTTTATTTTCATCTTTATTTTTACTCGCTGATTTTTATTGTGAATTGCTTTATCATTTCGGCTTTTTATTATTTTTTGTATTATTTACACATTTTTACATTCTCAGTTTAACGACTTAGAGGTCGATTGTTCCCAGTTTAACGACGTGGTGGTCATCTTTGCTTATTCCAGCTCCTTGAATTTTGATCTTGGCGGAGCTGTGTTGATGACCGTAGCTCTGTGGCTTGCCGATGCATGCGAGGACCGTGAGGTTTTTCCAAGCTTGTATTGGTCCTCTGCCCAATCTTTGAAAACACAGCAGTCTTCAATGATATGACTCACCACCCTATGGTATGGGCAGTATACGAGATTTTCGGTCACATTCATTTCATGCGGCCTCTTCGGAATAGGCAGTTGCAGACCGTTGTTCAAGGCTTCCTCGAATATATTGCGGACCTCATCCCTCCTGAAGGAGTACACCTTCTTCTTTCTCTTCATTAGAGTAGGTGCCCTTACTGATGCTGGTCCTTGAGGCCGATCAGTCTTTGGTTCGCCTTTTTCAGATAATGGCACATGGAGAGGATTGGGTTCCCGAAAGGCTTCGGTTTCCATTTGTGTGAAATCGGCGGTCGTTGCTTGACTGTTTGCTAGCACGCCTTTAGACAGTTCTATCTCTCCTGCCTTGTATTGCTTTTCGACCCAATCTTTGAAGACGAAACAGTCCTCAATGGCATGACCTATCACTCTGTGATAGGGGCAGTATTTGGGGTTGTCGGTCATATTCGCTTCCTGTGGTCTTTTTGACTATGGCAGTTGTAGACCGTTTCTTAGGGCGTCCCTGAATATCTTGTGGACTTTGTCCCTTTTGAAGGAATAGACTTTTTTCAGTTTCTCCTTCAGAGGCGATTCCCCTTCAGTGTATGTATTGGAGGGACTGGAGGCTGATCGCGGCCGCTTTTCGCGAAGGCGCTCCGCTCTTAGGTTGAAAGGGGTATCAGTTGGCTGCCTCCGGGTATCAGTCCCTGGCTCATGAACCAAAATTTGATTCTGTTGTAATTGCAATCGGGCGACTTGGGTCGCGAGATCTGCCGCGACTTTTGCCAATTCGTCGACCTTGGACTGTACCTTGGCTAACTTCTCATCCCTGTCCTGAAGCTGCCACTGAAGCCATCGGAATAACGCTTGTTCTGTAGTTCTGGTTATGACAACCGGGTCATCCTTATTGCCTGAGCACAATTCCGCAGGAACCCGGGCTCTGTTGGCTTATCGGCCTGAGCGAGCTCTTCATCATTTAGACCGAGTTGACGTTGGGTAGCGTCCACCGCATCATCACCTAGGCTGTGAAGTATAGAAGGGTTCGTTTCTTCATGTCCGACCATATAGACAATGTGGACCACATATCCATCCGTCTCTTTATCTTTGGCGGGGTAACCCTGTCCTTGGAGCCTCATGAAGCTCAGCCTAGTATGAGCCCTAGCCCTTTTGTTGGCTCTGTATCTGAGCCTTTTCTGCCTTAGCTTCTTGATTTTGAGGGCTTGGCGGGCATCTGTTTCCTGGGAAGCCACCGTGAGTCGATTAGCGGGGAGCTTAGAGAAGACACCCGATCGGGCAGTTGTCAGGGGCACCACCGGAGCTTGCTCAAGACATCTTGTTGCTTTGTTGGTGTTGATGGCCTTGCCCCCAGCCGGGGCTAAGGAAAGTCGTTCAAACACCGACTTGCGTTAGAGTTGGGGCGTCTTTGAGACCACCACATTTGGCCTCTTGCCTTTCGAGACCGGCTTGTCTGTCATTGGGCCTTAAGGTGCAGGGATGGCATTAGCTGAGACAAACAGAATAGACCCAAATTGTAGCAGCGGTTCTTCCTACTGTCGTCCGAGACTTGCCGGGAGGACCGTCCTGGAGTCCATCTTCATCGTGTATGAGATGGAAGATGAGTTCATCTTTGGAGACATTGTTAGACAGTGATTTCTTGAAAACCTGCATGAAAGAGCATTATTTTAGAATAAATATAGATGTGTATATTGATTGAGTTCGCAGGAATGTTTAACCCGAAATATGGGAGGAGAGATTGGTCCCACCGGGCGTGCCAGAATATGTAGGGTGTTTTTCGTCACCCCATTGAGATGGGAATACGCGCGCGCTTGTCAGGAGTATTACAGATTCCCCCTGCTAGGGTAGGCTGGGGTTTATTGATTGTGGGGATCTGAATCTCCGGCAGCCGCGGACTAAGCTGCCGTTAATTACCCCTCGCTTTTGGGGCGAAAGAACCTCCGATTGACGGGTCAACTATTCATGCGAACTCAATGTGCAATGTATGTGTGTTTTGTTTTGTAGGGGGCTTGGATATATCGGGAGCTACGAAGAGTTTTTACGGGGGTCCCGCTACCCGGATAGCAGGCTGGGGGTCAAGGGGGCTGGCAGCCCCCTTGCGGGGTACGGGGCAGCGTCCCGTTAGAAATTTTTTTTCTAACGGGGGAGGTATTTTTAGTGTGGAGTATGTGTGTGTGTGTGTGTGTGTATATATATATATATATATATATATATATATATAAAGGGAAAGGGCAATCAAAGGATGTGTGGGAAAAAGCGCCAGCGCTTTGGACGCTGGCGCTTTGAGCGTGAGGGCGCTAGAGAGCTTTGAGCGCTAGCGCCCCACGTGCCAGGCGCTCGGGCGCTAGCGCTCTGAGCGCAAGAGCGCTTATGCCCCACGTATCAGCATGTGGGGGCTCGGGCGCTAGCACTCTGAGCGCAAGAGCGCTAGCGCCCCACGTGTCAGCACATGGGCGCTCAGACGCTAGAGCTTTGGGTACTAGCACTTTGAGCGCAAGGGCGCTAGCGCTTTGAGCGCTAGCGCCCCACGTGTCAGCACGTGGGTGTTCGGGCGGCAAAAGGGACTTGGTCCCTGCAATGGGAGTTGTACTCCCAGAAAAGAGCACTTATTATTATTATTATTTTTTTTTGTGTGTGTGTGTATGAGGAGTTAAACTCTTAGGATATTTTGAAGCTGATGAAGGGGCTTCTCCCCTTGAGTCCTAGATCTTCCCCAAAGTGGGGTTTCTGGAGATGGGTCTCCTTCTTCTTCCTGTCGTTTGGCCGGATCTTGGAGAAAAGGGGTGAGACTTAAAAATCTCCCCTTTTTAAGATCTAAAGGCAGATCCAAGTTCCCCTTTGTGGGTTTTGTGGTGGAAAACTATTTAGTTCTGAAAAATGAAGAGTAAAACTCTTGATTTAATTCAAAAAAAAGAAGAAGGTTTTAGAACCTTGAGAAGGAGAAAGAGGCACAGGCCCTAATTTTTGGGGAATGAAAAGTGTCTATCCTTTATTCATCATCATGTTGCCTTATATAGGCTTACACATTTATATATAGCCTCTTGGGCTTTACAAAATGGCATTTTGCCCATCCCATGGCTCATGTGCCATTTCTTTTTTGCGCATAAGCCATGGGCTTACAAAAATTTGACTTTATGCCCATTTTGTTTACATTCATGCATAAAAAATTACATAAAAATTATTTATTACATGATTTCATTTTGGCATGGGGGAGGGCCGGCCGGTTCATGTTCGGACTCGACCTGGGCATGAGCCCACTTGGCTTGGGGTTGACTTTGACTTTGACTTGGTCAACCGGGGTGCAATTTCGACTTCAACACCACCTTCACCCCCAAGAATCATCTCCAAATTTTCATCAAAACCCTACACTCTCTTCATTAAAATTGATCCCCACCCCATTCTCAACACTTTGAACCAATCAAAGTTGAATTTTGGAGACATTGGGAAGCTAGGGTTTTTCTTTAGTTGCCCAAATGAGATATATCTTCTTCCATTTAGTTTAGTTTGAGTTTTCTTGTATTCTAGTTTAGTTTAGAATGTGTTTTGGTTCGGGTATGTGATGTTTAGAAATTTCAAGAGAAGGGTTGGGTGATTTTGTGGACTTGTGAGATTTAGCGACTGTCTACAGACCTTAGTGTTGATTGTATGCCCAAAAACAGAGAATATGGACTTAGGAAATTCACCTGTGTCGGTTTTGTGAGGTATTATGTGCCTACAGGGAATCTGGGATGACCTGGGCTATTTATGAGGAAATCTAGCAACTCCAGAGACCTAGTTAGACCAATAGGAGACCACCCTGAGAAGACGAACCCCAACGGAGCACCTTTGGCCGAGCTGGCCGGATTTTGGGTGAGGGTGGCTGGCCAAATTCTGGTGTTTGGTGTCTAGGTTGGTTCAGTAGCTCACATACTCCATATACAACTCCCTATACTTGCTAGTTTAATCCCATTTTACCTGAGAGAGAATCTGGGAGATGTTGTGAGTGGTTTTGGTTAAGTTTTCCCGATGTTTGAATTCTTGGTTTTGGTATTTTATATTATATTGGGTCGTTGGATATTTGTACGTCAACGACGAGGGTTGTTTGGTTGTTTTTGCATGCGTAGGCTATAGGTTTTAACCTATGAGCGCACCGTGTGCCGTATTGGTTTTCCGAACTTGATTGCAATAGCATTGCGACTGTGTATTTATTGTAGGTACCTTCGCGTGGACTTCCGAGACGACGAAGCACATCGGCTATGGCTGTACAAGGAGTTCCGCAGGTGGGTAGATCTATATCTATGGGGGAAGTCGGGTGGATGGTGTTCATATCATAATTTTGCATTATCATATTCCCCATTCTTATTCATTTTACAGATAAATAGGTGCTTTTGATCCATGTCTGCTACATAGTTGCAGGTTACAGGTTCTCGGAACAAAACAGTGAAAAGGATGAAAAGACGTTACAAAAGTGAGTCTACGACCAACAAATAAAAGAATCTTGATCATGCCTACAGTTTGAGGAACAAACGAAGATCAGCAAACAGTTCGATTGCACAAAGGCAGCACAAGATTCAAGACTTCAACACGAAGCAAACAGTAAAAGTCCACAACATTATGCACTGTGGAAATCTGGAAGAAACTAGAAGACATTCTGAAGAACCAAAGGGAAGAAAAGTCAAGTAAAAGCAACATGAAAATTACCAGGGAAACAGAAGCCAAAGTCCCCACTATATGGCTGCGGATCCGCGGCCAAACAGGGCTTTTGGCCGCGGTTCCGCGGCCATGATGAGCGCGTGTCGGTGCTAAAAAAAGTCGATGGCGGCGGTGCGTTGACTAGTCTTTTTAGGGTAATTTTATAAATGCAGATAGGGATTAGATGTAACCCTAGGGTTTCTATAATCTATAAATAAGAACCCTACTGCTCTTTTTGGAGCATGCCTCTTCCTATGCCTCATTTTATTTATAAAATTCAGAATTTTAATTCTTGTAATGTTTGAAGAGTGCATCAAATAAAAAGTAAGTCTTTTTCTTTACCTTACCCCAGTTAATTTTCCTTTCTGCCCTAATTAATTTTATTTATCTGCCCTAGTTATAACTTTTATTTATTTGCCGTAGATTAGATAATTAGGTTATTAAAAACAATCATAAAAATGTCTCTTTTTATCAAATCCCTAATGAGTGAGTAGTTCCTTACTTGTTAAGGTTAGGAATGGGAAATGTTTGAGAGATGAAAATCTCTCATCCCTTTCTTGCCCGTCATACATTTTAATAGGACTATGCATACATACACACACCGCTCACTACGACACTCTATCCCATGAGGTAGTGGTGATACCGTAGTTTAAAAGACCGGTTGTGTATGTTTTCCATGGAGGTTAGGGTAAGAGTTAAGAAAGGACGGACAAGGACCTAGAGGAAGAAATCTAGTTTCTTCCCGATGGTACTAATCCACTTTCTTAATTATTACCTTAACACCTAAATAGATCTTAATCAGGGCATAGAAAGCGGTGAGAAATATTGAATTTCCAAACTTAACCTAAACCTAACCCTAGTAAGGTTTTAATCCTAATCAAACTCATTTCAGTTTTTAGTGATAATCCAATCCACCACAATTGGAATTAACTCGTTAGAACAAATAGAAAATACAAAAAATCCCTGTGGACCGACCCGTACTCACCGGCTAGCTACCAAGTGACGCCGTTCTTAATTGCGGTTAAATATTCTTTGATTCATCTTTCAAAAGCGCATAAGCACGCACTAAAAAATAACATACAATCAAATGGCGCCGTTGCCGGGGATGGCGTAGTTATTTTCTTTTTGTAATTTCGTGTTAATATAAAAATTGAAAAATCATAAAAACTGAAAAATATAAAAAAAAATTATCATCTTGTTATTCTTTGAAGGGTGCTTCGTTTGAATTATGCAGGATTGACGAACAGATTCAGATCTGGAAAAATCCAGAGAGCGAAACAGTAAACAACAGATCTGAACAAATAGAGGAGGACCGCAACAGAAAACAGAAGAAGTTGGGAGGCTCGAATCAACGAGTCAACCGCGGAACCGCGGTCAAAGGCAACATTTGGCGGCGGAAACGCGGTGCCTTGGTGACGTCAGCAGGAGGAATCCCTTCTGTAAGCTTTCTTTTCTTCTCTGTAACCCCCTGATCTCCTCTAAAAAATTTTCCTGTAGAGTTCTTTGCGCAAAAACTTCTCTCCCTTCTCCAATAACTTGATCTTATGCAGGATTCTTTGCGCCGCAATAAAAAAAATAAATTTGTCAAGTGGCTTGATTGTGTTTTACTGCTTTGCATCTTTAAAATTGACTTTAAGGGGCTTTAACACCAATCCAGATTGGGTAGGGATTTCATTACCCTTCCCAGGACCCTAAAAATCATAAAAAGCATATTGCATTGACCATTGAGTTAATTAAAAAAAGATTAGACTCGGCCTTAAGGACTGTCGCGCATAATAGGACAAAGGAATAGTTGTAGGCATCGATCGTTTATCTAAACCAGACTTTGTGGTGTCTAGGCTAGACAAGTGGGGAAAGATAACTTTAAAAGGCCCGTCTCACGGTGATTCGTGAGCGGATCCCTCCTTTCTCTACTTGTGCTTACCTGGCCACAATTGGCGGTGAAGAGGCGATTTGAGGTCCTCACAACTTGTCCTTTGGAACAGTTAGGAGCAGTCTAGTTGACCTAGGTGACCCTAGATCTAGGCTTGATTGTGCATATTGTGATTGATTGAACGTGTGTCTAAGCTTTTTATTGAAAATCTTTTTGCAAAAAGCTCCTTATAAAAAAAACACAAAACAGAATTTTTTTTTACAAAAACTTGCCACTTGTCGCTAAGAAATCCATTGCATCCTACTTGCACCCACATTCTTTTTCTTCTCCTTTCTTACATCATGGGTACCCCACCTCACAAAACTCTTGCCGAACTTTGGTACACTCATCTAAATATTGCTTCCTATGCGAATTGTTTTGGTCGAATTACGGACGACCCCTCCATGCCTAAAATTTCTTTGAAAGATCGAATAGAAGCGTCTAGGAGAAACAGTTCGACTCCGCAATCCACTTTGTATCAACCATTTCAACCTTCATCACCTTTTTACATTGATACACCTTTTTCGAGTTCTGTTGTAACTCCGAAACCTATGTTTATTGCTGAACATATTGAACAATCTCATAACCGATCTTTTATTCCTTTCAACATTTCCAGTTCTTGGGATCAACAAGTCCATTCACCTTTTTATCCAAATGTTGATCCCACTCCTGTCCACCCATTCAATTCCTACCAGTCCTACCCGACTTTCGCACCTTCCCTAGACATTGCTTCTACACAATCATTTGGGAGTTTCACGTATCCAAACAACTTTGAATCTTTTGCTGAAACTCCTTCACAACCCATGTCTAGTCTGGAACAGTCGTTGGAAGCTTATATTGTAGCGACAAACCAACAGATGAGGAATTTGGATGCGTCCATTGCCTCCCTTATGCAACCTAGTGACCCGGTAGCTAGTTTCCAACTAGCTCTAAAAATTCCAATGTATGATGAGGCGGTTGGACAGATTGAGAATTTGAGTGGAGAGAGTGAGCTGTGCACCCTTCCAAATCAAACCTACCCATCACCAATTGAATCCCACAACTCCGGTTTTGAATGTCTATCAAGTGTCCCAAATGATTCACCAGTTGAAAATAAAACGTTTAATGAGTTGTGCGACTTTGTAGTGCTTGATTTGCCAGATTGTGAAGGGTCCCTTTCGAGTGAAACCATCACCAATCCTTTCGACCTTTATACCTCCAATCTAGAACCTGAATTGATAAATATCCATGCTTTTGATGAGGTGTCCGAAAAAATTGATTTTCACTTGATTGAGAATATTGACGCAGGGAATAATTTGGATGATGAACCCGCAAATTTGACTGAATTTTTCTCTCGAATTCATCATCCCGAGTCATTAAATGTTTCTCCCGAACTTCATATGCGTCTGGATTTTGATGATAATTGCATGGATGAGATAACTTTTGAGGATAGTATTGAGGATGAACCAGTTTTGTTTGATGAGTCGGATTTTCCAATTCATCCTCCTGAACCTTTAACTGTTATACTTCCTAAATCACCCCCCTTCATCCTTTCCATCATTCCGACCACGCAAGAGATCACGCAGAAGGACTGTGAGCTTGAAAAATTTCTGTTTGATCAAAGCAGTTTTGACGCCACTAATGCGTTCCACCTTGAATCTGACACAGTTCTTATAACCGATAACGATTACAAGTGTTTCACTTTTTCAGATGATTTTGAAGACTCACCGCCCGAGTTTGAGTCCTGTGAATTTTCAGATGAGTTAGTTGAACCTTCAGACTCGGTTGCTTACAGTCATTTCGAACCATTGATGGAATCCTTCGAGTTCGAGACAGTTTCACCAATTTCATCTTCAATTGTTTCACCTCTGAAACTCGAACTCAAGATGTTGCCGTCTCACCTTACATATGCTTACTTAGGTGAGAATGAGACCCTTTCTAAATCACTCCCCTTCGTCCTTTCCATCGTTTCGACCGCGCAAGAATTCTTCACGCTTCCATTTTCAATGTCTGGTTTACCAAGTTCAACGTACCCATGTTTTCTCGCGAATCTTGAGGGATTTGACCCCATTTCTCGACGGGTTGATAGATTAGCACAATCGCTTTTAACACATCGGTCATCACAATTTGCGCTAATTTATTCACTCGATTTACACCCTCAAGTTCGTACTACACTTCTTTCTCTCTTCCGCCATTCTTCTCCTAATATACCGAGACCATATTCCACCTTTCTTCCCATACGGTCTCGAGTGCTTCTCATTTCTTTCCTCTACACTCCATTCTTTCACCAACCACACCATTATAACAATAAATTTTTTGAATGGTTGGTGCTAACCTTTGGCCTGTGTAAGGCCTTGTATAGCCTGATACTGTGTTTTTCTCCTCCCTAACTCTGAACTTTAATACTTCAATAGTGGAAATACTGTTTCACTTAAGTTTGGGGGAGACCTTTTTGTATATATATATATTTTTTCTTTCAACAATAAAAAAATATATATAAAAAATAAATAAATAAACAGGGGGGTGCCGACATTTTTGACCCTCTTGGTGTGGCATGACAGTGAGGACACTGTCAAGTTTAAGTTTAGGGGTGTGCTCGGTAAGCTTTCTTCCTTCGCATTCATATGTATATTTTTGCATTTGCATACTTATTTTTTTAAAAAAAACTCATAAAAATTGAAAAATTTTAAAATTATAAAAATTAAAAAATTCAATTTTGGCCATAATTGACTTGAGTTTGACAAGAAGGTTAACTAGCTAGAAAAAACTAGATCCTAGACTTAGTAAATTAAAAACCCTAAAAATAACCTTTCTTAAAATTTAATGGTAGAAAATATGTCTTTGTAGTTTACTTAGAAATAGGCAAATTTTGGGTTCACTTCTTGGGCTAAGTCAAAATAAAGGAAAAGTATTGATATTTTTTTATTAAAGTATAAGTCTGAAAAATGATTCCTAAGCTTAAGTCTAAATTCTGAAAATATAACCCTACAATTTGCACAAACACGAACCTTGAAACTTGGAATAGTAGAAGAGACCTTGAAATGCTCTTGTCTAAAGTCCTTAGTATGAAGGAAAATAAAATAAAAATACAAGTGTGAATAAAGAGATAAAAAAAAATGAACACTGGTTTTTGTAATTACTTAAGGCCGCATAAATAGAAAAAATATTTAGCGAGGGTGCTTTATCACCTAGTGCCTTAGACCAACTGGTTTGGGAGTCACTGCTAAAGCCTTAGGTGTTATAAGACTAGGAATTATTCCTTAATGTACAAACACATTTTATAATCGGTCGTTAGTACCTCAAGAAGTATTAACGGTCGCATGAAGGATGTGTGGACAATTTCATCTAAAAATTTACCAATTGAAAAGTACTTTGGACGATGGACAGGAGTATAATAGCTTGATTTGAATTTCCAAGTGTAGGGGTGATATATACACATACGTAGGGGTATATGATTGGGGTTTGGATGAGAAATAGGAATGAAAAATAGGACTTATATTTTTAGTAGAGATGATAAAAATTCCTAAGTTGAGATGGAACCTTGGAAGGAAAATTCAAAAGATACTAAAAACTAAGCAAATTTACAAGACATATACAATTTTAAGTTAAATGATAAGGAAGTGTGAAAAATACGGGTTGATAATTTCCGAGTTGAAGATAATAGAATTTCTTGTTAGAAAACCGAAATGGAGAATAAAAGTCAATAGGCCGAATTGATAGGATTTTGTGGGTAGTATCTGCTGAAAACCCTCAGGAGACAACACTCCTCCTACTAGGGACACCTAGAGGTTTAACGGCTTGTTACACGAGCTCAGTGCAATCGCGTTTCCCTGCGAAAGTGAGGTTAGGTCTTTTTCGAGAATAAAACTAGTTCTGCTCGAGGACGAGCAAAAGATAAGTTTGGGGGTATTTGTTCATATCATAATTTTGCATTATCATATTCCCCATTCTTATTCATTTTAAAAATAAATAGGTGCTTTTGATCCATGTCTGCTACATAGTTGCAGGTTACAGGTTCTCGGAACAAAACAGTGAAAAGGATGAAAAGACGTTACAAAAGTGAGACTACGACCAACAAATAGAAGAATTTTGATCATGCCTACAGTTTGAGGAACAAACGAAGATCAGCAAACAGTTCGATTGCACAAAGGCAGCACAAGATTCAAGACTTCAACACGAAGCAAACAGTAAAAGTCCACGACATTATGCACTGTGGAAATCTGGAAGAAACTAAAAGACATTCTGATGAACCAAAGGGAAGAAAAGTCAAGTAAAAGCAACATGAAAATTACCAGGGAAACAGAAGCCAAAGTCCCCATTATATGGCCGCGGATCTGCGTCCAAACAGGGCTTTTGGCCGCGGTTCCGCGGCCATGATGAGCGCGTGTCGGTGCTAAAAAAAATTCGATGGTGGCGGTGCGTTGACTAGTCTTTTTAGGGTAATTTTGTAAATGCAGATATGGATCAGATGTAACCCTAGGGTTTCTATAATCTATAAATAGGAACCCTACAGCTCTTTTTGGAGCATGCCTCTTCCTATGCCTCATTTTATTTATAAAATTCAGAATTTTAATTCTTGTAATGTTTGAAGAGTGCATCAAATAAAAAGTAAGTCTTTTTCTTTATCTTGCCCTAGTTAATTTTCCTTTCTGCCCTAGTTAATTTTATTTATCTGCCATAGTTATAACTTTTATTTATTTGCCGTAGATTAGATAATTAGGTTATTAAAAACAATCATAAAAATGTCTCTTTTTATCAAATCCCTAATGAGTGAGTAGTTCCTCACTTGTTAGGGTTAGGAATGGGAAAGGTTTGAGAGATGACAATCTCTTACCCCTTTCTTGTCCGTCATACATTTTAATAGGACTCTATGCATACATACACACACCGCTCACTACGGCACCCTATCCCACGAGGTAGTGGTGATACCGTAGTTTAAAAGACCGGTTGTGTATGTTTTCCATGGAAGTTAGGGTAAGAGTTAAGAAAGGACGGACAAGGACCTAGAGAAAGAAACCTAGTTTCTTCCCGATGGTACTAATCCACTTTGTTAATTATTACCTTAACACCTAAATCGATCTTAATTAGGGCATAGAAAGCGGTGAGAAATATTGAATTTCCAAACTTAACCTAAACCTAACCCTAGGAAGGTTTTAATCCTAATCAAACTCATTTCAGTTTTTAGTGATAATCCAATCCACCACAATTAGAATTAACTCGTTAGAACAAATAGAAAATACACAAAATCCTTGTGGACCGACTCGTACTCACCGGCTAGCTACCAAGCGACGCCGTTCTTGATTGCGGTTAAATATTCTTTGATTCATCTTTTGAAAGCGCATAAGCACGCACTAAAAAATAACATACAATCAGATGGCGTATAACACCCCCGCAAACTTTGATGGAAACCGATCTATAGAATACAGTCGTAGAAACCATGTTAGAAACTTAGGGATATGGTTAAAGAATTAGTAGGAGATAAGATTTACCACGACTTAGGGTTATAGTTTATGGTTTAGTGTAATATTATATGATAGAAATAATGTCTCGAATTGATATATAAGGATATGAAAAGCGAATGTGAATCACGACATATAGAGATAGGTAGTGCTCGAGAATAAGAATGAGATTTAGAGTAGCATGACATGAGATTTATAAGATAGAATGTATATGTAGGATGACTTGATGTGAGATGTTAATGTGATGAAAATAGTATATGATGCGATATGATGACTTGGTGTGATATGTCGTTATATGGATGCGAGTCGATACGAGATAGTTGATACCTTTGTCGGTCCCCTGATATGAGATTGATACGGATGTGACCTGAGAGATAGGTATATATATATGGATAATGTTATGGATCATGAGTGTTATGCCGTACGAGACGTTGGGTCCGAACCCTCATTGTCTTATAAGTTGATAGAATCTCTAATCGTTTAATGCCGCCGTACGATAGATTACCGTACGTGATGAGTTTGACTTGATAATTGATCCATACCCTTGACTAGAGGATGCCGTATGATGTGTTATACAGTACGTGATGTTGTGAGGCTGGATACCGATTGACAGATTCATCGACTCGGATATGTTATAGATATTGATAACCTATGTCTACACTGCATAGCTCAGCCTTTTTGTAGATGATAGAGTAGATACGTATACCTTATAGCATCACACTCACGATGTACTTTATGCTACGTTCTTAATATTTTCATTGCACTACATATACCTGTGCTAGTACACCTACACCATTATCGATGATGCGTATGTTACACTTATACAGATTGGCCGGCTCACACACTTTCATCATCGATAATTGCTATGTCACTACACAGTAGGATTGCTGCATCATGATATGACTCCTTGCATGATTTACTTGCTATGTTCACATCGTTATGATATGTCGCATGATGTACTGATATTGTCACATCAGTGTTCCGTGTTGCATTATATACGGATTTGCTCACATTTCTGTTATATGTTTGCATACATCATGCTTTATGATTATACGCATTGAGATGCTGATTTCATGAGATTCTGGATTTGAGAACCGTGGTTATATTTCAAAGGAAATTATGTATTGTTTTAAAAACCCGGTTTCTCTTGATATGATATTTCGAGACGTCCACCATGAGTTTTCTCAGTTCTGAGTTTGGTTTTCGAGACCCGATTCGAGGAGTGGAGGAACCTTTTGCGGGTACATGGTGGACCCGGTATGGTACCCCGGGGCAAGAGAGAGATTTCGTGGGGATGACGATGAGCCTGGCAGAGGGATTACTACCTACCGGTGATAGTATTTGGACTCGTTGGTTATCCGGAGGATACTGACCGGAGTCATGAGATGGATATGAGGGCCGACCAGAGTATGTGGCGCCTGAGATGAGATAGATATAAGGGCCGATCTGAGGATGCGGCGCCTGAGATATGAGGATTTACGTGTCGATGTTGGACACGGGTTTCATGATGTTTCGAGTGTCGATATTGGACACTCAGGTTCCATGATTTTGATGTGTCGTTGTTGGACACACGTTGATTGATATCCTCATACTTACATGCATATGCTTTCATGATATTTACATGCATGATGGACACACGTACATGTTAGCCACATGCAGATAGGCATTGATTATATTGTTGGTGTAAGTCTACGGTAGCGCCCTGGCAGTCAAACAGACGCCAAATGCGGAACATAAACTTTTAACTGGCGCTATAGTATACTATAACCCGGATCTGCCATTATTGCTAAACTAACAAACTATAAAGAGAGTAGAAAGGTTATACCGAACGATCCGAGTTCTTCGTTCTTTAACCATCATCCCACGCTCCATTGCGTCTGCTCCGATCTCGTCGATCTCCGATCTGCTCGTCCAGGTGGCACCACATCAACGATTCTTTAAACGGGCTCCCGCCTCTGACTCGAGGCAACTCGGTCATCAAGTTTGCTAAAAGAGACGACCAAGATTGATGTAGAGAATGAGTAGAATATTTTGTCTCGTTACGTCCAAGGCTATGGACGAACGGTTAATGAAGTTGCCTTTTGGATCGATATGAAAATGAGATATGAATATGTTAATTTCCATACATCCAAAACTCTATCTTTTTTCAACAACCATTTCCATCATGTGTT
This sequence comes from Agapanthus africanus, assembly GCA_030015575.1. NCBI lineage: Eukaryota > Viridiplantae > Streptophyta > Magnoliopsida > Asparagales > Amaryllidaceae > Agapanthus > Agapanthus africanus. The sequence continues at coordinate 173,452,906 of JASDDO010000012.1, read as the reverse complement.
TGAGAGAGAGGGGAGGGGCCGGCCAACATATAAGAGCGGAGGGTGAGTGTAGGAGGAAGGGGGGTGACCACAAACCAAGCTTATCATGAAGAAAAAATATCTTAGTGTGAACACAAAGTATGAACACAATAAATGCACCATTAAAGCACCATTAATGAACAAGTGAATCACAAGCATAATCACCTCTTCTAGAACCTTCTAGAAGCATCCACACTTATCCAAAGAAAAGATAAATCCGTCTTTAACCGAATGTTAAAAGACGGCTGATAGAAAACTGGAAACTGGCAACTTCCAAAAGCGATCCCGAAACGAATTTCAGGATAACCCCGTAACCGTATAAATACACCCGCATTTGTATTACGACCGAATACAAATGCAACTGAGACAAAGATATTATATCTACTCAATATAATACTCGGATCCGGCATAAACCAAAGCCCACCAGTATTATCTGCCCGAAATATGACACGTGCGTAAACGCACGTGCATTTTCCGAACCCTGCCATAAAACCATACGGCCTCTACAACGTTTCGCCCGAACTTGGGAAACTGTCTGTGGGGGACTCTAATGACTCGTCAGTACCCTGGCAGTGGGTTTAACCACAAGCCGTCAGCGGCACTAGCTATGCGTAACGGCTGCCCATGGACTGACCTCAAGGGAGGCCGATGAGCGAACTCATCCGGAAACCCTACTGAGCCTAACAGTGACAATGTATATACAGTCCGGTCCGTTCGTCTATGAGTATCACATATCTGCCTAGGGGGCTAGTAACGTCAGACCCCCAATAGCAGTATAAGTCGTGTCGGAGTGAAGCCCAATTACACCTTGAGATACTACTGGAGTACCTACCAGTAAATCTCCTGCCACGGCCGTGGGCTTTGTGTAATGGCTCTCCTAGACACAGCACGATCTCACCCCCAATACCGGGAGAGACGAATCCCCTGCCGATCCGCTCACGTGCCTCCATGTGGCTCGGGACTGTACCCAAAAACTACCTGTTTGCACGACTCCTTTGAGCCGTGGTAGGGTAGAAATCAAAGCACAGTGGGAACTCACACGAGACAAATGATGACCTCAGGTCGATGAACTAACCTGTACACATGTCACCAGGGAACTGCTATCTGACGATATGTATAATACCAACTAGCAGGTTCCCGGCGAGTCCTGTCCGGTGTACTCATAACCCAATGAGCACCTGTATACACTTAGGTGATCCAACTGACACCAGTGGCTTATGAGACCGGCCACCGCCCCTCGTCGGGGTCTCGACTGTATACACTAGTCTACTCCGGAGTATCGATGCCCTGTCTCGAAACTCCCACGACTAGGGACCACAATTAAGGATATGCGTATAAACCACCCAACTCTCACGTATATGATCGCCATCATACAGTAGGTAGTAAAGCAAGATCCTAAGGGCTCTATCAAAGTGTAACAGTGATCAGTCACCTGAAACTGTACACGACTGATAAAGGCAAACCAGATAGCATACTATCATCTCGAGTAAGACCGTCCTACCGGTATAGGTCCTCCGCAATCATTACAATCACGTACCTGCGATCCAATAATTGACTTTGAGGGTACTATCTCCAACAATCTCCCACTTGCACTTAAGGCTAATTGGGATTTTCGTTCGTGCATGTTAGTTGCACTGGATTGAGATTTTCGTGCACTGTAGATGCACTAGATGTTGTTGTCGTGCACACCCGTTACATTGGACAGATGCTTTCGTGCACACCCGTTGCACTTAGTTTGGTTTTGTGCACATTCGTAGCACTTGTATTTGGCTTTGATTTCCGTGCACACCAGACACACGTGATTGTTAAATACGCCTTTTGATGCTGATTTTGCTCTTGAGCAACTTGTTTTCATGATGGGTACTATATTATATAGTGGCCGAACATGACTGATCCGAGAACAGTACCTGAGTACTTTGCATGCATAAAAAGTTTACCTAGAGGTTTTCGAAAAGGAGTTATAGTCTCGGTATTTCCTACGTGTCCGTGAGCGACACGAACGTTTACAAAGGAAAACCTTTTGGGATATTTTAAAAGGGCGGAACGTATAGCTGAGCAAAACATATATGAACATATATTTATTACTTTACAAATGAGCGTCCGTCACTTGTGCCGTAAGTTACGCATCACATGGCGATTCAGAAAAGATTTTGCATGTGTTTTAGTCAGTTTTAGAAGATTTTTGAAGGATGCGTACTATATATGTATAATAGTATTTGACTAGTGTATATTGGATTTCAGTAGTGGATTTGGAGATCTGTATCTCCATTGTAACTCCGATGATATGCGTGCAAGTCCGATGATTTGCGTGATACTTGACGGAGTTCGATTTTGAGTTTCATACTCGTTTTCAGGCACACGCGATGCACTGTGTTATTTCTGTATCTCCCGTGATTTCGGAGCCCCATTGATTTGAGTTGATTATTAAAATATTTTAGTATTTGGGGGTTTAAATTTAAATTCGGGGACCGAATTTATTTAAGGGGGGAAGATTGTAAAATTTCAGAAAATATAAAATATTATTTTTGGAATTTAATATTAAAATAATATATTTCGCGAACTACCCGATTTGCGAAATTGGGGTTTTCATAAAATGGTATAAATATATACCAATAATTATGAAATAATTGGAGATTAAAATGATTTATTCATTTAAAAATATATTTATTGGATTTGGCTTTTATATAATTAATTATATGCAGTTTAAATAAAAAGTGATTAGTGCACTACTAATTGCGATTAAGCCAAATCCGTGTTTCTACAGTTTTCCATGGTTAGTGCACCATGTCACGTTGCATTTTGTTGCATGTTGTTGCATTTGTGTTTTTTTATTGGTGTTATGTGTATTATTGTGAGAAAAAGAAAAAAGGGTTAAAAAGAGAATGATTGGAAAGAGAGAGAGTGTGTGAGGCATGGGCTTAAGAGGGATGAGAATAAGAGAGAGTGAGGGTAAGAGAGAGAGAGAGGGCAGCCATTCATTTCCCCTCCCCATTATTTACTTCATCTCCTTCCTCCTCATCTCCCTCCACCTTCACCCCCAAGAATCATCTCTAAATTTTCATCAAAACCCTACACCCTCTTCATTAAAGTTGATCCCTACCTCATCCTCAACACTTTGAACCAATCAAAGTTGAATTTTGGAGACTTTAGGAAACTAGGGTTTTTCTTGAGTTTCCCAAATGAGGTATATCTTCTTCCATTTAGTTTAGTTTGAGTTTTCTTGTATTCTAGTTTAGTTTAGAATGTGTTTTGGTTAGGGTATGTGATGTTTAGAAATTTCAAAAGAAGGGTTGGGTGATTTTGTGGACTTGTGAGATTTAGCGGCTGTCTACAGACCTTAGTGTTGATTGTATGCCCAAAAACAGAGAATACGGACTTAGGAAATTCACCCGTGTCGGTTTTGTGAGGTATTATGTGCCTACAGGGAATCTGGGATGACCTGGGCTATTTATGAGGAAATCTAGCAACTCCAGAGACCTAGTTAGACTAATAGGAGACCACCCTGAGAAGACGAACCCCAACGGAGCACCTTTGACCGAGCTGGCCGGATTATTGGTGAGTGTGGCCGGCCAAATTCTGGTGTTTGGTGTCTAGGTTGGTTCAGTAGATCACATACTCTATATACAACTCCGTATACTTGCTAGTTTAATACCATTTTACCTGAGAGAGAATCTGGGAGCTGCTGTGAGTGGTTTTGGTTAAGTTTTCCCGATGTTTGAATTCTTGGTTTTGGTATTTTATATTGTATTGGGTCATTGGATATTTGTACGTCAACGATGAGGGTTGTTTGGTTGTTTTGCATACGTAGGCTATAGGTTTTAACCTATGAGCGCACCGTGTGCCGTATTGGTTTTCCGAACTTGATTGTAATAGCATTGCCACTGTGTATTTATTGTAGGTACCTTCGCGTGAACTTTCGAGACGACGAAGCACATCGACTATGGCTGTACAAGGAGTTCCGTAGGTGGGTAGATCTATATCTATGGGGGAAGTCGGGTGGATGGCGTATAGCACCCCCGCAAACTTTGATGGAAACCGATCTATAGAATACAGTCGTAGAAACCATGTTAGAAACTTAGGGATATGGTTAATGAATTAGTAGGAGATAAGATTTACCACGACTTAGGGTTATAGTTTATGGTTTAGTGTAATATGATATAATTGAAATAATGTCTCGAATTGATATATAAGGATATGAAAAGTGAGTGTGAATCACGACATATAGAGATAGGTAGTGCTCGAGAATAAGAATGAGATTTAGAGTAGCATGACATGGGATTTACAAGATAGAATGTATATGTAGGATGACTTTATGTGAGATGTTAATGTGATGAAAAGAGTATATGATGTGATATGATGACTTGGTGTGATATGTCGTTATATGGATGCTGTAAGTTCATGCTACCTCTCCCGGTACTTTCGGGCATGCGGAATTTGATGAAAAACGATTTTCTTAGAGGTGGTAACATGGACTTAAAACTCGGATCTTTGTTAAACATCTAACTAACAACCTAACTACGAGTTGCTAACTACTCGGTTAGGGGGTTATACCTTTCTATTTCTCGAACTCTTTCGTCTTCAATCTTCGATGGTCGTCCGGATCGCCTTCACTCCGTCGTCTCCTTGCGCCGAAGATAGATCCACCTCGAAAGCTTCAACCTTTGGCTCCTTCTTCGAACTTTGAAGAAACTAGTTCACTCGGTTTGCTAAACCTTGTGAACTAGAGTGAGTAGAGAAGAGTTTGTATGGGATTTTATCTATGGTTCTTGGTTCTCAACTCATGAGACAAGTGAACCATAGAGTCAAGAGAGGGAGAGCAAGAGGAGGAAGATGAGAGCTCAAGAACAAGAGAGAGAATGAGCATGAAAGAATGAGAGAAGACTTTTCTCATTTGGCTCTCATAATCCAAAACAATCATAACACATCATATCAATCAAGTATTATATGATGGTTTAAGCAACCATAGCCATATCATTTCATGCACTCATTTTGCATAAAAGAGCAAGCAAGCAAAAGTCTTTGCCATGAAATGATAGCTATGGTTATCATGATGGTCAACTAGTCAAGCCTAGTCAACCGGTCAACAAAGTCAACAAGTCAACAAAGTCAACAAGTCAACAAAGTCAACCCCTCAACAACCATGTCACCATAATACTTAATTAATATAATTGTTAATCACATATCATATTCTCATTAGGGTTGAGCAAAAAGTCAATAGTCAACTGTCAACGGTCAACAACCCTAATGAGAATCCTCCGCCTCTGTCTCTCCGTCAACTGTGCATACACACCCGCATCCGCGTTCCGAGGAACACGAATACAAACTGGATAAATCCAATCCCAATACATACACTAGGATCTGGCTTAAACCAAAGCCCGCTAGTGTTTACTGTCCGGACACTGTACGTGCACAAGTGCACGGATGTGACCGAACCCTGTCGCAAAACCATGCGACCTCTACTCTTTTGCCTAAAGGCGAATAGCTTTCTGTGTGGGACTCTAAAGACTCGACACTACGCTGGCAGTGGGTTTAACCACAGACCGCAAGCGGCACTAGCTGTGCGTAACGGTCCCCAGGTAGAAGCCGACAAGAAGACTGACGAGGTGAAACCCATCTGAACTCCTACTGAGCCTGAATATGACATTCTCCGTACAGTCCGGTCTGTTCGTCTGATACATCGCATGGCGGGCCTAGGGGGCGGTAAACGTCAGTCCCCTAATAGCGGTACAAGTCGTGTCGGAGTGAAGCCCAAAACACCCTGAGATAACACTGGAAGCCTACCAGTATATCTCGATTGCCCTGGCCAGGGACTACTCGTGTAATGGCTCTCCTAGACACAGCGCGATGTCAACCCCCAATACCGGGAGAGACGAATCCTGTCTAACCGTCACTGCCTCCAATTGCTTCGGGACTGCACCCAACTACCACCTGTTTGCACGACTCCTTTGAGCCGTGGTAGGGTAGTAATAAAAGTACAGTGGGAACACACTCGAGGCGAAGTGACAGTGTCAAGTCAGCGGACTAAGCTGTACTCATGTCACCTGGGAACTGATAACTGACGATAGGTATAATACCAACCGGTCAGTTCCCGACGAGTCCTGTCCAGTGTACTCGTAACCCAATGAGCACCCGCATACTATCTCCAGTACGACGTACTGACGGCTGTGGGACAGACCGTCTCCCACTCTGGGATGAGAAGCGCATGCGCTAGTCTACTCCGGAGTATCGATGCCCTGTCTCGACAGTCCTGCGACTAGGGACCTGTATAAGGATGTGCTTATAGATTACCCAGCCCCCACTAGTGTGACTGCCATCACAACGCTGGTAATCAAGCAAAGATCCTAAGGGCTCCACTAATGTGTATAGGCGATATACTAAAATAAACACATGTACACATTGAAGTAGAAACAAACCAAGTAGCATACTACTATTTTGAGCAAGATTGTATATACAAGGTGAATATCCCAAGCTTCCATTAAGTAATATACAAACTAGTATGATACAATAATGGCCTCTAGGGCATATACACTAACAGATGCGAGTCGATACGAGATAGTTGATACCTTTGTCGGTCCCCTGATATGAGATTGATACGGATGTGACCTGAGAGATAGGTATATATATGGATAATGTTATGGATCATGAGTGTTATGCCGTACGAGACGTTGGGTCCGTACCCTCATTGTCTTATAGCTTGATAGAATCCTTAATCGTTTAATGTCGCCGTAGATAGATTACCGTACGTGATGAGTTTGACTTGATGATTGATCCATACCCTTGAATAGAGGATGCCGTACGATGTATTATACCGTACGTAATGTTGTGAGGCTGGATGCCGATTGACAGATTCATCGACTCGGATATGTTATAGATATTGATAACCCATGTCTACACTGCTTAGCTCAGCCTTTTTGCAGATGATAGAGTAGATACGTATACCTTATAGCATCACACTCACGATGTACTTTATGCTATGTTCTTAATATTTTCATTGCACTACATATACCTGTGCTAGTACACCTACACCATTATCGATGATGCTTATGTTACACTTATACAGATTGGCCGGCTCACACACTTTCATCATCGATAATTGCTATGTCACTACACAGTAGGATTGCTGTATCATGATATAACTCCTTGCATGATTTACTTGCTATGTTCACATCGTTACGATATGTCGCATGATGTACTGATATTGTCACATTACTGTTCCATGTTGCATGATATATGGATATGCTCACATTTCTGTTATATGTTTGCATACATCATGCTTTATGATTATACGCATTGAGATGCTGATTTCATGAGATTCTGGATTTGAGAACCGTGGTTATATTTCAAAGGAAATTATGTATTGTTTTAAAAACCCGATTTCTCTTGATATGATATTTCGAGACGTCCACCATGAGTTTTCTCGGTTCTGAGTTTGATTTTCGAGACCCGATTCGAGGAGTGGAGGAACCGTCTGCGGGTACATGGTGGACCCGATATGGTACCCTGGGGCAAGAGAGAGATTTCGTGGGGATGACGATGAGCCTGGCAGAGGAACTACTACCTACCGGTGATAGTATTTGGGCTCATCGGTTATCCGGAGGATATCGACCAGAGTCATGAGATGGATATGAGGGCCGGCCAGAGTATGCGGCGCCTGAGATGAGATAGATATAAGGGCCGATCTGAGTATGCGGCGTCTGAGATATGAGGATTTACGTGTCGATGTTGGACACGGGTTTCATGATGTTTCGAGTGTCGATATTGGACACTCAGGTTCCATAATTTTGATGTGTCGTTGATGGACACACGTTGATTGATATCCTCATACTTACATGAATATGCTTTCATGATATTTACATGCATGATGGACACACGTAGATGTTAGCCACATGCAGATAGGTATTGATTATATTGTTGGCACATATGCAGATACGGTCATCCTAGGTATCATAGTATTCATGATAGAGTTGACCTAGGAATCGTTGTTTATTTCTATTTCTACCTGAAGATGTTTTCTACTCACGAGTTAGCAACTCACCTCTGTTGTTCCACAGTTCTTGCAGGTTGACCGTATGGATCAGTAGCGGAATCGCTGGCACACAGCTTGCATTCGGGTGATTTGTTTTGGTAGGTGGTACATGTTGGATCGTGCCACTCTTGTTTTATTATTCATACTGTATCTAGTCAACTCCAGCAATCAAAACTAGTAATTGTATAATGGTAAGACTTAGAAAGACTTGTATTTGTGAGACTTAGAGCGATGGCCTATATGTTCGCTATTGGGGGATTTGATGTCTTTCTTTATTTGCTTTATCTTTTATGGTGATCTTCGCCGTTGGGCGTCGTATACTTATATTTATGACTTGCGTGGTTGTGATTCCGCCGATTGGCGAAGAGCTAGCTCCCGCTTGTCGAAGAGCTAGCTCCCGCTTGTGGATTCCTTTATTATTATTATGTATATGGGGTTTTGGGATCAAAATATACAAAAGAGGTGCTGCCCAAATTTTCAAAAGACGAAATATGTTTTTCAACTAATAAAATCCTCTTGTATTTTCATATTCCATTATTTATACATTTAAGAAAACATTTGATTTCATCATACCTTTACTTTCAAAACTTCACCTCTTTTATTTTCTTATAAAGGTTTAGATTTCTGGGTTTCGGCTTACTTGAGTAACGTTATGCCTTTAGACGTCGCGTGATTTAAGTGCCGGTCACGAGCTAATATTTTGGGTCGTGACAAGACCGGACTGTACGGATATTGTCACGGTTAGGCTCAGTAGGGGTTCAGATGAGTTTGCTCGTCGGCCTTCTTTTTCAACAGGTACCTGGATAGCCATTACGTATAGCTAGTACCGCTGACGCGCTTGTGGTTAAACCCACTGCCAGCTTACTGTCGAGTCTTTAGAGTCCCACACAGAAGGTTTCTCTGGTTCAAACGAAACGATGTGGAGGACGTATGTTTATACGTGCAGGGTTCCGATTGATTGCGTGTACCAGTTGTGCAGAATTTAATCGGACGGTTTTTTAATACTAGTGGGCTTAGGATTGTAGGAATGTTCAGCACGGCAGCAAGGTTCGGGAGGTATCGTCCATGCCAATTTCAAAAAATTGCCTTGCTAAACAACCCTAACCCTAGAATCTAAACAAGAGATTTAAACGAAACAACAATGCAAACATCTTTACATCTAAGTGAACAAGGAATACGACCTTTGTAGACCGGTCCTTCACTTCAATAGCTCCGTGTAGTAGTCCCTTCGCTCCAAGTAGTGATCTCCCGGACTCTAGTGAGGCTCCACAAGATGAAATGAACAAGCTTGCTTGAAGTCTTCGAGGCCGAAGATGATCTACGTCGAGGAGACACTAACTCAAGCTACCTCTTCACTAAGTGATGAACTAGTGAAGAAACAACCCAATCTAAATGGTTAGTAGAGAAGAGGTTGATGAAGTAGGAATTTTGCTCACTTTAGAAATAATTTTCTTACTAATTTTCTTCACCTCCCATGAAGCTAGAAAGCTTGAGGAAGGAGATGAAGAAAGCTCTCATGGCTTGAAGCAAGTCAAGAATGAATCAAGTGGTGAGAATAGCAATCATGGGTGAGTTAGTGTCATACACTAACTCATGTAGAGAATAAACCATGAGTAAGAAATAATGGTTGGGTTAATAAATATCTTCAAGTAAAACAAAATGAGTGGACTTGGTCAATGGTTCCACAAGCTTCTACAAGCTTCAACCATGTGACAATTTCCAACTAATTTGATTTACTTTAAATAAAGAAAACCTCACATTATTATATGCATGGTGTGAGTCTCAAACACCCATGTAGCATGTGGCATCAAGCATGACACTAAAGATGCACATTAATATATATCACATATATACTAAGTGTACACTAGTGAGAAAAAGAAATCTTAAGTGAGCTAATATTAGTTAATGTAAGATAATATATCAAATATATAATTATACATTAAATTATTAAATCAACACTTGATTTAATAATCCGGCTATATCACATACAACCGACTAATATCAATATATCAACTTGTCGAATCAATACTTGATTCAACTGCCCGGCTATATCATATATAACCGACCGATTTCACATATCATGAGAATAGAATACGGTATCATATACATTTATTAATCTCGGTCCCGCACATATCACATATGTGCTCCTACTTCATTTCGCTTGAGCCAAGAAACCTCTGTGTATGACTCTAAAGACCCGTCAATACGCCGGCAGTAGGTTGTGATCATATCAGTCACCCACAAGCCATAAGCGGTCTGCTAAACATAACGGCAACCCGGGTATTGAGCGATCAGAAGATCAACAAGAAAGCCTGCTCATACTCCCGCGAATCTAATCAGTAACACTACCGTACAGTCCAGTCTCTTCGTCAGATATGTCGCATATCACAGCCTGGGGGTGGTATAACGTCAGACCCTAATAGCCTGATAAGTCATGCCGATGTGAGGCTCATAATGGTTCGAGAAACTACTGATAACACTTACCGGTAGATCTCAGCAACCCTGACCAGGGATTTCCTGTTATGGCCAATCGAGCATAGCGCAACATCAACCCCTAATACTGGGAGTGACGAAATCCCCTCCTATCGCTCATTGCCTCCATGTGGCTCGGGACTGTACCCAAAAACCACCGTTTTGCACGATCTCTTGAACGTGGTAAAGTGGAAATCAAAGCATAGTGGGAATCACACAAGACTCTATGACGATCTCGGGTCGACAGACTAACTTGTACCAGTGTCACCAGAGAACTGCTATATGACGATAGGTATAATACCATCTAGGAGTTCTCGGCGAGTCCGTCCAGTGTACCCAGTCTCCACTGAGCATCCGTATACCTTCTCTGATGTCAAACACCAATGGATATGGGATCATCCATCGCCCATCATATGGGTCAAGAAGTGCATATGCTAGTCTACTATAGAGTATCGATGCCCTGTCATGATACTCCCATGACTAGGAACAATTGAAGGATGTACTTACCGACTACCTCTGCCCTACTAGTATGATCTGCATCATAATCCTGATAGTCTAGTACTCAACCTAAGGGCTTTAACAACATGTAATAGAGAGACAATAAGTGTACATGTTAAGATAAAGTGCAACCAGATAGCATACTATCATGTCGAGCATGAAAGTCCTCCCCATATATGTCCAAGCATCCACTACAATATACATCGCATGTACAGTAATGGCCTCTAGAGCATACATATAACTAACAATCTCCCACTTGCACTAAAGCCATTTGTTGCAGTATCTCATACTCAATGTCTTTTATAAGTCTTTCTAGGGAAAGGACTTTGTGAGTGGATCCGCCGTGTTATCCTTCGCGTCAACTCTACTGACCTCGATCCCTTGGAGATCAACCATCTCCCTGATCAGGTGATACTGTCCTCAGAATATGTCTGGATCGCTGATGCGACCGGTGTTCCTAGGCCAAACCCACAACTCTATTGTTGTCACAATAACAGTTATTGGACGCTCAATAGTAGGAACCATGTTCATCTCATGAATAAGAAATATCCAGACATCCACTTTGGTAGCATCGTTGGTAGCAATGTATTCAGCTTTTATCGTCTAGTTTGTCACGGTATCTAGCTTGGAACTCTTCCAACATACCGTCCCTCCACTGAGGGTAAAGACAAAGCTTGTGACTGACTTTCAGTCGACCTTATCACTCTGGAAGCTCGAATTAGTAAATGACTCCTACTGGAGTTCACCGTTACCAAAACCCCAAGAACATTTCTTCACTGCTTCTCAAGTACTTAAGAATGTCCTTCATAGCTGTCCAGTGATTCTCCCAAGATCCGATTGATTCCTAATCACTACACCTAGTGAGATAGCTACATCTGGTCTGGTACATAACTTTGCATACATGATAGAGCCACTGCCGAAGCATAAGGTATCCCTTGCACGCGAGCTCTCTCCAAATCAGTCTTGAAAGATATCTTTTTGGAGAGAGTGATTCCTGAGTAAGTGGACGAACCACTACGCTTAGAATCATCCATGCTAAACCCTTTTAGTATGGTGTTAATGTACCTAGATTTGGGACACTCCCAACATCCACTTTGATCTATCATCATAGATCATATTCCATAAGATGTAGTAGGTATCATCCAGATCTTCCATGGAGAATCCTCGTGATAAGAGGAGCTTGACCGAGTGCATCATAAGAAACCCTTTCCTATCAAGAGTATGTCATCTATGTATAATACGTGGAAGACAACCTTACTCTATACAACCTTCTTGTATATACAAGGTTCATCTACCATTTTGATGAAGTCAAACTGTTTGACTGCCTCATCAAAATAGATGTTCCAACTCCGCGATGCGTGCTTTTATCCTGATGGACTTAAGCATAGGCACTGGAGAAAAGGTTTCATCATAAACCACACCTGGTTATTGACGATAGCCTTTTACTACAAGTCTAGCTTTGAAAGTCTTAATTTTTCCATTTACACCAAGAATCTTCTCAAGATCCATTTTCTCCCAATGGGTCTTACCCCTTCAGACGCAACATTCAAAGTCATATTTTGTTGGTGTACATGGATTCCATCTGGTGGTTGGGTGCCATGACTGCTTTTCTAAATATTGATTTAGAAGAAAGCGTCTATAAGTACACAGCCAGAAGGCTTCGTAGACAGTGGGAGCAGCGGAAACGTGTGCAAGTTACTTTACGGGTTAAAGCAGGCATCATGGAGTTGGAACATCTGTTTTGATGTGGTAGTCAAAGCGTTTGACTTTATTAAAATAGTAGATGAACCTTGTATATACAAAAATGCAGTAGAGAGTATTTTGGCTTTTCTCGTATTGTATGTGGATGGCATACTCTTGATAGGAAAGGAGTTTCCTATGCTACGCTCGGTCAATCTCCTCTTATCACAAGGATTCTCCATATAGGATCAAGGTGATACCTCCTAAATCCTGGGTTTTGGATCTATGAGATAGATCTAAGTGGATGTTAGGATTCTCACTAGGTGTAGTGAGATGGTATCAATTGAACCTGGGGAGAATCACTGGATAGCTTCCAGGGTGGTAAGGTCGACTGAATGTCAGTCACAGGAATTGTCTTTACCTTCAGTAGAGGGACGGTATATTGGAAGAGTTCCAAGCTAGATACCGTGGCAAACTAGACGATAAAGGTTGGATACATCGCTACCTAAGATGTTACCAAAGAGGAAGTTTGGGTGTATATTAGTTCATGAGATGAACTTCGTTCCTACCATTGTGTGACAATGGAGTTGTGGCTTATGCCCAGGAACCCCCGTCCCATCAGTGACCCAGACATATTCTAAGGCAGTATCACCTGATCATGGAGATGGTTGATCTCCAGGGGATCAAGGTTAGGAGAGTAGACTCAGAGGAAAATACGGCGGATCCACTCACAAAGGCCTTTTTCCAGAGAGAGACTTTTATGGGATGGTTGAGTATGAGATACTACAACCACTGCTATATGATGGCCCTAGTGCAAGTGGGAGATTGTTAGTTATATGTATGCCCTAGAGGCCATTATTGTACATGAGATGTATATTGTAGTGGAGGCTTGGACATATATAGGGAGGACTTTCTTGCTCGACATGATAGTATGCTATCTGGTTACTCATTATCTTAACATGTACACCGATTGTCTCTCTGTTACATGTTGGTAAAGCCCTTAGGATACGTACTTGACTATTATGATGCCGATCATACTATACTAGTGGGACAGAGGTAGTCGGTAAGTACATCCTTTAATGTCCCTAGTCGTGGGTGTATCGAGACGGGGCATCGATATACCAGAGTAGAGTAGCGTGTAGCTTCTCGACCCATGTACATGGGCGATGGATGATCCTATATCCATTGGTGTTCGACATCAGAGATGATATACGGGTGCTCAATGGAGACTGGGTACACTGGACGGACTCGCCGAGAACTCCCAGATGGTATTATACCTCACGTCAGATGGCAGTTCTCTGGTGACACTGGTACAGGTTAGTCTGTCGACCCGAGATCGTCAGAGAGTCTTGTGTGATTCCCATTGTGCTTTGATTTCCACCTTACCACGTTCAAGAAAACATGCAAAACGGTGGTTTTTGGGTACAGTCCCGAGTCACATGGAGGCAATGAGCGATAGGAGGGGATTCGTCTCTCCCGGTATTGGGAGTTGATGTTGCGCTGTACTCAATTGGCTATAACATGAAGTCCCTAGCCAGGGCTGATTTTGAGATTTACTGGTAAGTGTTACCGGTAGTTTCTCGACCTGTTATGAGCCTCACATCGGGACGACTTATCGAGTTACTGGGGTCTGACGTTTACCACCCCTAGACGAGATATGCGATATATCAGACGAAGAGACCGGACTGTACGGTAAGTGTTACTGATTGGATTCACAGGAGTATTTTCATGACCCGAAATGGCACGCGACTGGCACTTGAATCATATGAAGTCTATAGGACCCCATCTAATTCAAGTAAGCCAAGAAATCCTAGAAATCTAAACCATTTAAAGAAAGAAGTGAAGAAAACATGTTTAAAAACAAGGGGTTTTTAAATAACATAAGCCGAATATGCATTTTAAAATCTCAAGTCTTTTCTGAAAATTTCGGCAGAGTTTCCTTTGTAAATACTGGCCCTAAAAGGGGTACAACATGCATAATATGAATAAAGGCATCCCCAAGCGGGAGCTAGCTCTTCGTCAATCGACGGTCAGAACCACGCAAGCAATATAATATACAACGCCGAAGGGCGAGGATCAAAACTCAAAAGGAACTCAAAATATCAAGAAAACCAAAATAATAATACAACGCCCGACTCTAAGGTCGAAAGAATAAACAACTGGTTTTCTAAGTCTGAAATAAAATACAAGTCTGGTTGATGGAATTTTACTAGATACAACTGAAAATAAATAAGTACAATGGTGGTCACGATACGAGTGAACCCACCTATCAAAGCAATCACCTGAAATGAAGTAATGTGCCAACAAAGCCGCCAAGAAAAAACCTGTACGGCAAAACCTGCAAAAAACTGTGGCACAATGGGGGTGAGTTGCCAACTCGTGAGTAGAAAACATCACAAAGCAGAAATCGTATGTATGACTCAATCCTAGGTCAAACGATCAGTAATATATACATATCCTCAATATGATAAAGTCTGAAGTATGAAAAGGTGGTAAGGGTAAACATATATACGAAGTGTAATACCAAGTGCTCGTGTCAGTGCCTCAGGCAGCAACATATCATAAACATGAGGTGTGATCAATGTAATCATCATGAAATCAGTGTCAACTATATCATGAAGTCTAAGTATGTGGATATCATCCAACTATGTAATCAATGCCTGTATGCATGTGGATCTCATCCACGTGTCAACCAATGATGCAACAACATCATGCATGTAAATGTCATAAAAGCATATGCATGAATGTATTGGGATATAAATCAACAGGTGTCCCTCACGACACATCAAAATCATGAAAACCTGAGTGCCCAGCATCGACACTCGAAACATCATGAAACCCGTGTCCAGTATCGACACGTAAATCCTTATCTATCAGGTCTTGTCACCACGACTGGCCCTGATAGGTACGCATCATACGCTATCTTGAAAACCCGAGTGCCCAGCTTCGACCCTCTCAATTCGACGTATCTATACGTACATAACTCCGGTCGGTATCCCCATGATAACCGCCGAGTCTAAATACTGTCACCGGTAGGTATGATTCCCCTGTCAGGCTTATCGGCGTGGTCCATCGATCTTCTTGTCCCGGGGTACCTTCGGGCCCCACCATGTACCCGCACATGGCCCACGACTCCTCCTTGCATGTGGTATATATATATCAAAATCGATAAAACTCATGGTGGCTGCTGAAATATCATAACAAGAGAAACCAGGTTTTTAAAACAGTACATACTTTCTTTTGAAATACCCACGGTTCTCAAATCCAGAAATATCATGGAAACAACATATCTCAATGCGTATAATCATAAAACATGATGTATGCGACATATAATAGAAATGTAAGCATATCAGTATATCTTGCAACATAAAACAGTAATATGCACATATCGAGGGAAAACCGCTCTTTTAAATGAATCCAGTTTAAAAATATATCACGTGGTTCCCAAATCTCTAAAATCAAGCCAGAATCATCTATGTATGTGCAAATATATATGCACGCAAGTATGAGTGTACAATATGTATGTACGCAAGTATGTGTGTACAATATGTATGTATGCAAGTATGTCATGCAAGGAGTCATATCCTGATGCAACAGTCCTACTGTGTAGTGACATGGCAATTATCGATGCTGAAGTGTGTGAGCTGGAAAGCAGGTGTACGTGGAACATACGCATCATCGATAATGGTGCTGGTGTCCTGACAGCATGGGTTTAATATAACAATAAACACATTTAAAAATGTAATGCAATGCGAATAACAAGAATATGCGGAAAATGAATAATAAACACAACAGTAATCTACATCAATATATATATATATATATATATATATATATATATATCATACAGTTTTGCCATTTGAAATAACACGAATCGTGGTGTTTAGAAAAATAAAGGCTACGGTGTTTTTTTTAAGAAAAGATGCGTCTTTTGAAAATATCCGTAGAATCCCTTGGCCTGTCTTTAAAATACTTACGATTCGTTAGTTTTGAAATAGGTATGACTCGAGTCTAGTCTAACATCTATAAGTAAACTACATGACTAATCGAAAGGTAAGGAAACCACCTAAATCTGAGTCGATACATATAAATATAATAGTCGGTGATCCCGCCTTAATAGTATCACATACGATACAATATATTATGACATTCTCAAGTCAAGAGTGCGGATCTATCATTAATATATAGCTCGTACGTTAATCTGTCGTACGACATCCCAAATCTTGGTACGGGTCAAATATCACATTCATCTCATTATTCATCTGGTATCCATTATCATCATATCTCATGAACTGGGGGTACTGATCTAAGTCTAGTACAAACTGATACCATCTGCATATATATGCGTGTATGAAAACACACGCCTAAAGGCCCGCTAAAATCTCATGTCGTATCTCAAAATACGAACTAAAACATATCACTGATCTCATAGCATCATGCCCAATCTCATCGACTCATCTCCAAATATCATCCACTATCCTCATTATCCATGTATATATATATATATATATATATATATATATATATGCCTAGTCCCATACCTATGTGTGTGTGTGTGTGTGTATATATATACGTATCCCCATATACGCACAAGTAATAATAATAATGCATGCAAGGGTGTGTGTGCGTGTGTGCAAACCTATTCTATGGTCCGCGACTAAGAAATCAACCACGACACTATCATCCAAATTCACAATACATATGTAAATATATAACATATCATCAACTACACTACGAACTGCGGGGGTGCTATACGCCATCCACCCGACTTCCCCTGTAGATATATATCTACTCACTTTGCTCTTCGCTTGCCGTTGCCGACGTCGCCACACGCTTGCTTGTCGTCTCGAAGTCCTCGTGGGGGTACCTACACATCATAACGTATCGTGCCGCATTAAAACCCAATTCAAAACCAAAATGACATGCTAAAAGCCTATATGTTAGAACCTATGGGCTACGCCTTCAAAACCACCAAACAACTCTCGATATCGTCGTACAAACGTCAAGTGATCGAGGTAAAATGAAATATCACAAGTTAAAGTCATTTAAAAGTCACATTTCAAAACAGCAACTCAAGGAAATGGTCACAGATTTTGTTTCAGGTGAAATTTTCCAATTCTGCACATATTAAGGGTCTATTTACTGGACATAGGAGCTACAGAAGAAGAAAGAAGCCAAACCACCCTACCCTTGCCACAATTTGCGGCCAGGATGAATATATTTGCGGCCAAGACTTGGGGATAGGGTCTCGGGTCTTTAGGGTATGCTCCATATCACCTGCACATCTCTTTGTGATCGCTAAATAATTTTTCAGGTCCTCGAGTTACTCCAGATTCCTAAATACCATCACATTTCTCACAATTTTCCGATACCGGGATTTCTAGGTTTGTGAAATGGGGTTTACTCTCAGGTTTAGTCCAAAGTTCTATCGCAAAATGGGTTATATGGTCTCTACTAATCTCAATTATACCTTAGGATTTAATTCAAACCCTAATCCGTTTTTAGGAATTTTCAAAGTTCGCTAAACCTCGATATATCGATTCCAAACTAACAATAGAAGCTAAAGGAATGAAATACTACTCTAATGGTGATGAAATTACCTCATTTGGCAACTCAAGAAATTTCTTGAGTTGCCCCAAGTGCCCAAAATCCTTGCTTTTTTGGTCCAAAGTGTAGCTAGTGAGCTTATGCATGATTTTTGTGAAATGGAGATGGAGTTTTGAGTTGATTTTGGAGGTGTTTTGAGGCTTGAAGAGGGGGAGGGACAAGGGCAGCAGCCAAGTGAAAGGAGAGAGGAAGATGATGAGAAAAAAGTGAAGGGAAAAGATCCAAGATCCAAGGTTGACCCCTCACCCCCCCTCTCTCTTGCCCATACCCATTTTTCTAATATTTTCTTTTCTTTTCTTTTAAATTCTATTCTTTTCTTTTCATTCTAAAACAAAACCATGCATAGAAAAAAGAAAAAGACATGGTAGGAAAATGTAAAAATGCAAAATATGACATGGTGCATGTCACGCGCACAAAACTAGCTTAACGCGCATTAAAATAGTGTATAATGGATCATAAAATCTTATAATTTGCATAAATCACATAAATCACATAAATCACCCTCTTTTTAGTAATTTCTATAATTTTCCAAATTTTTCCCAATTTATCGGTATTTAATTATACCGCAATATTAAAATATTTAATATATTTATTATTTAATTATAAAAATTCTCAAAAATAATATTTTATTTTTCTGAAATGTTACAAGTATGAGAAGAATTGCTTGTTGATCTTCTGATCACTCAATACCCGGGTGGCCGTTACGTTTAACACGCCTCTTGCGGCTTGTGGGTGTTTGGTATAATCATCATCTACTGCCGGCGTATTGACGAGTCTTTAGAGTCCTACACAGAGGTTTCCTGGCTCAGGCGAAACGGAGTAGGAGCACATATGAGATATGTGCGGGACCGAGATTAATACGCGTATGAGATACCGTATTCTATTCTCGCGATTTATTCTTATCGATCGGTTATATGTGATATAGCCGGGTTATTGAATCAAGTGTTGATTCGATAAATTGATACACATGATATTAGTCGGTTATATGTGATATAGCCGGATTATTAAATCAAGTGTTGACTTGATAATCTAATGTATAATTATATATTTGATATATTAATTTACATTAACTAGTATTAGCTCACTTAAGATTTCTTTTCTCATCTGATTTGTGCATTAAGTGTATATGTGATATATACTTATGTACATAGTTTGTATCATGCTTGATGATACATGCAAGAATGG
This sequence comes from Agapanthus africanus, assembly GCA_030015575.1. Taxonomy (NCBI): domain Eukaryota; kingdom Viridiplantae; phylum Streptophyta; class Magnoliopsida; order Asparagales; family Amaryllidaceae; genus Agapanthus; species Agapanthus africanus. The sequence goes on along the minus strand of JASDDO010000012.1, from coordinate 173,433,420 downwards.
GTAGGTGTGTGACTTACGCCATGATAATTAAAATGTGAAGGTTTTTATTTATCTCAATGATTCAAAATTAGTGAGTATTTTGTTATGCTTGGAAGCTTGGAGAAGCTTGAAGCATCTTTTACAAAGTCCACTTGTTTTGTCTCACTTAAGATATTTATTAACCTAACCATTTTAATTAGCCATGGTTTAGTCTCTACAATGGTTAGTATATGACACTAACTCACCCATGGTTGCTATTCTCACCTCATTAGTTTTCATTCTTCATTTTTCATGGTTGCTTTCTTCATCTCCTTCCTTCTTCAAGCTTACTAGCTCCATGAAACGTGAAGAAATATTGTGAGAAAATAAAATCTAAAGTGAGACCACTTCCTACTTCATCATCCTATACACTTGCTTGGATAGTAAAGGGTGTTCTTTTCACAAAGTTCTTGACCTAGTGAAGAGGTAGCTTGGGTTTGAGTCTCCTCGACGTCGATCATCTTCGGCTTCGAAGACTTCGTGCAAGCTTGTTCATTTCTCCGAGGGAACCATTCTAGAGTTCGGGAAATCTTTACTTGCCATGATCGCAGTGAAGGGACGTCAATACGGAGCTTTAGAAGTGAAGGACCAGTCTACAAAGGTTGTATTCCTTTCTCACTACTTGTAGTGGTTGATTACATGTTATTTCGTCTATTTACTCTAGCTAGATCCTTGGTTAGGGTTCATTAGCACCTTAGAATTTTTGAAATTGGCATGCTTGATTTCTTGAAAACCCAGTAGGGTGTTAAGGAACCCCAACAGTGGTATCAGAGCCGGGCTAAAGTATTAGACGGTGTTTGTTAGATTACGAAACCGAAACTACTCCGAAACGTGAAACATCGAGACCCAGTTTCTGTCGATTTTTAAACGACCTCAAAAAATTATTTAAACAAGTGCAGAATGATATTTGAGCAATAATAAGAACATAAAAGAAATTTGGCACCATTTGCTCAGATTTTTGCCGAGCAGATGGGGGTTTGGGCCGAGCAGGCCGGCCCTAGTGAGGGTATTTGGTCTCAAATTTTTTCCATGTTCTGTGCTCTGGGGTTTGGTGTTTCGGGTGTTGTTTGATTTTTCTATAATTGCATATGATGCAGTCTTATTGTATTGACAACTCGGAGTATTTCGTATTCGTAATTTAACATAGTTTTTGGGTTTTCACAAGTTATCTAGGAGAAGTTAAAATGTTCGATCGAATGTCAAAAACCCATTTTTCCAAGTTTAACGTATTCGGAAAAACATGCAAGTAATTCTGTGGACCCTCTAAGAGAATGAAACCCCAACTCGACATAATGACCATGGAACCGCCTTGAACCTTAGGGTTTGTGGCTGTTCTGTGGTGCCATTAATGAGGCTTGGGTTTGCCCTTCTACGGTTGGTCCATAGGTACTGTGGCATGTTCCGGGTATTATTAAAACTGTGCTCAAGTGTTGAGCTGTCTGGAAATTGTGGGACTTTGATGAATCGATCGAAAAGTTTAACGTCGTCCGGATATCATGTGATGGGATACAATAATTGGAATCTATCTAGTTGCATGCAAGTTTAACATTTTGGCCACGAACGGAATCGGAAATCTTGTTGAATTACCCGACTTTCTTTGAAAAGTGTTTTTATGGTTGAGACCTAAATGTAAAATTTGCATTGTTAGGCATGAAATCCAGAATATGTGATATTCCGGGTTTATGATGTCTAAGGGCAGTGCGGATTCCAATTGTTGTAGTTTTTCACTTTCTTTTCTGCGACCGTAAGTGTAATATGTGGTGTATCGCCGGTTTCGTTGCTATATGTCAACGACAATTGGGATACGCACATTTACTTACGTTGATGACATGTGATGTTATGTGTTGCTGGGATATGTTATATTGGATAGTCGTGTTTGAATAGCCGGGTTTTTTTATGTGAGATGAGAGCTTTTCATTTTCATTCATGTAAATACTTGTATGTAATATTCTTTTATAAGGGCACTTCGGGGTTGAGGAAGATGTCACCGTTGATGTATATTATTTACTTTTCCGCATTAGAATAGACCCAAGGAGGGGAGCACAAGTAACCGGGTTCTAGAGTCCAGTGGGACACCATCTCGAGGCGTCGAGTCCGGGTCTCCTAACTCTAGAATTGGTAGGGTTGCTTGCCGCTCTCGTAGGATTCTAGGGATGTGGGTTTGGCTATTCATCACGACCGTGGAATCCCTGTTTTATACAGTTAATATAAAACCCGGAAATTCTAGTATATCCAATATTTCATATGTCGTTTTTCTGCTGCGATATCTATGATGTGATCATTTGATATGTTGAGATAGATACTGTATATAATATATATGTTATATTATATAGACGTTGCTTATGTTTTGCACCCGCGCTAGCTCTGCCCCGCTCTGCCGTTAGTTACCTAATCTAACGGTGCATGACGGGACATCGAAGCGAATGCGGATGGCATAAGCTTACGTTGTATTTAACTGTGATGCTTAGGTAACTTAAAATGATGGGACATTCATTAATGAGATTAATGAAAGAAAAGAAAGCTAAAGATGTTGTAGAAACTTGTTTTAAAAACTGGTAGCTCTAGTTCTTGCTTTGCATAGCGGTATTCCTTGTAGAATATCCAGCACCTTATTCGATAAGGAAAGAGCCGAGATCCTTTCACCGGGAGTGACCTCTTTAGCGAAACTAGCAGATGCTACAACCCTCGGATTGTCTTTTGTTTTCTTTTATAGCTTTTTCTTTGCATAGTGGTATTTATGAAATATCCTGTGCCTTATTTGATAAGGAAAGAGCTGAGATCCCTTCACCGGGAGTGACCTCTTTAGCAAAACTAGTAAAGGCCTCAAAAACACTCCTTTTCAAAATCACTCGATTCTACAACGATATCAAGTTCATTACGCAAAAGGTTTTCTTAAAAACCTATCGTAGCCCTCCGTCATTTCAGATAAGTACTTCATAGTATTCGTGCTACGTTTGTTGACCTCCGTCAAGGCGTAGTGTGCGATAGCTATTTATGCTTATCTGCAAAAGCATATGATGCGATTGAGTTAGGGTAGTCGTACGACCTTGTTGACCTCCGTCAAGGGTCGTGCGGGTAGGTTTAATTCAATCATGAAATGTACGGGTTGAACTTGACTAGTAGCCTATGGTTTGTTGACCTCCGTCATGGTTACAGGATGATAGGGGCAAAATATTATCAGGAATTTCAAGTGTTGAAATTTGCAATGAGATTGCATACCTTCTATGAGATAGTTGGATCCCGATACTCACTGCGAGTAAGAGTTACTCCTAGGAGAGTTTTGCACTTTATGATTAGCCGATCAATTAGGTGCCTAGAAAGGTGTCAACAGGGTTACGCCCCTGGGAAAATGAGGTTTACTTTAATTAGGTCCGTGCGAAAGCACGGGGAACCTCCCTCAAAGTACCGGCACTGGCCCGGCTGAAAAATTGGCGAAATTGTAGGGTGTAATTAATCCCAGTTAGTCTTTCCTTTTCGGGTTTGAAGGAAGATTTGATAAAAACAGTGGGAGCCATCCTGATTAGATAAAACTAATAAACCAATATGATCTTGCAAGAGCATACACTGAATGTTTTCTTCTCTCTCTCTCTCCAGGTAGCGACCATGTCACGCCTTAATCAAGATAATAATATGGATGTATTGACTGAACCCGCTTGTTATATTGAGCTGGGGAACGTTGGTCCCGCTCCAACTTATAATTGTTATAAGTCCAAGCAGGAAATAGGGGATTACCAGAATTCCCGTGCCGACCAAACGAAGAAATTGCATGTTGATGCATCTTCTTCGGGTGTGCTCATTACCGAAAACTATTTCTCAGTATCCTCTACGTCCTGGGTATGAGATACCGGATCAGGATCCCACATATGTAATCTGTTACATGGGCTACAGATAGGTAGAGAACTGGGAATGGGTGATAAGTTTCAAGGGTTGGAAACGGTGCAATTGTTGCAGCCAAGATGATTGGCAGTTATCACCCTGTATTACCGAGTACATTGATTTTGAACGAATGTTATTAGATACCGAACCTGATATACAATATCATATCAGTCTTTTTATTTAGTAAAGAAGGATATAATTTTGTATTGTTGGATAATGTTTTGAATATATCCTATATCAAGAGTTGATCGGTTCAGGCACGTTATCTAAAAGCATATACGTTCTAAATCAAACCACAGTTCTCAACGTACAGAACACACACAAGAGGAATAGTTCAGAAATGAACGAATCCTTCTTGAGACATTGTAGACTAGGTCATAGCAATGCGACCCGACTAGCTAAGTTACATAAAAATGCATATTTAAATCAGTTTGAATCTACATCTTGTGAAACTTGCTAGTCATGTCACAAAGATAAAATGACCATAACTCCGTTTATTAAAAACAGAGAAAGAGTTAGTGAACTCTTAGGATTGATACATGTTGATGTATGTAAGTCCCATGTCTACACATGCCAGGACCGGTTCTTTGTACTTCATTACATTCACTGATGATCTCTCAAGATTCAGACATATGTTCCTGTTGAAACATAAGTCTAAAGCTTTTGAGAAATTCAAAGAATATAAATCAGAAGTAGAGAACCAAAATGGGTATATGTATTATGTCCTATGATGAGATCAGGGAGGAGAATACTTGAGCACGAAGATCCTGGACTATTCTAAAGGAGAATGAGATTCTCTCTCAATATTACTCCTCCGTATACACCACAGCACATCGGTGTATCGGGGCGGAGCAATCGCACCCTATGAGATATGGTGCGCTCTATGATGAGTACTACTGTGTAGCCTATTTCCTTTTAGGGAGTATGCACTTGAGAAGTTGCATACCTATTGAATAGGGTTCCAGCCAAATCAGGTGCCTACCACTCCATATGTGATATGGTATGGGAAGAGCCCATCTCTTAAGTAAGTTAAGATTTGGGGTTGTCCGGCCTATGTTTAAAAACAAAATTCGGACAAGCTCGAGGCAAGGTCAGATCTGTGGAAGTTTGTTGGATATCCCAAGCATTCGCAAGGGAATATTTTCTACCACACCGAGGAAAAAAAGGTGTTTTATTTCTCGGCATGCCGCCTTTTTAGTAAAGGAATTTATTTTGGAAACAAATTTGTGGTCATGAGGTAGAACTGGAAGGAGTTCCAGCTATACAAACTACAGCTGATGATTTGGTAGAACCGGAGGATTCAATTGCTCCCGACGAACCTCAGCCTCTCCGCCGATCAGGTAGGGTTCCTCATCCGCCTGAGAGATACTTCGATTCTCGATGACGGTGGGAGCGAGGATTGCATCATAAGATGATGACCCAACTAGTTTTGAGCAGGCCATCAAGAGTGGGGACTCTGTAAGAATGGCTGGATGCTAAGCGATCTGAAATGGAATCCATATACACCAACAAAGTATGGACTTTGATTGCTATATCTGAAGGGTTAAATCCCCATCAGGAGCAAGTATATCTTGAGAAGATTACTTGGTGTATATGGAAAAGTTGAGACTTTCAAAGCTAGACTAGTTGTAAAAGGTTTTCGTCATTGACCAGGTGTGGATTATGATAAAACCTTTTCTCCTGAAGCTATGCTTAAGTCCATCCGGATCCTACTTGCCATTGCTACATACCATGACTACGATATCTGGTGGTTGGGTGTCATGACTGCTTTTCTAAATATTGATTTAGAATAAAGCATCTATAAGTACACAACCAGAAGGCATCGTAGATAGTGGGAGCAGCGGAAACGTGTGCAAGTTGCTTTACGGGTTAAAGCAGGCATCACGGAGTTGGAACATCTGTTTTGATGTAGTAGTCAAATCGTTTGACTTCATTAAAATAGTAGATGAACCTTGTATATACAAAAATGTAGTAGAGAGTATTTTGGCTTTTCTCGTATTGTACGTAGATGACATACTCTTGATAGGAAAGGAGTTTCCTATGCTACGCTCGGTCAATCTCCTCTTATCACAAGGATTCTCCATATAGGATCAAGGTGATACCTCCTAAATCCTGGGTTTTGTATCTATGAGATAGATCTAAGTGGATGTTAGGATTCTCACTAGGTATAGTGAGATGGTATCAATCGAACCTGGGGAGAATCACTGGATAGCTTCCAGGGTGGTAAGGTCGACTGAATGTCAGTCACAGGAATTGTCTTTACCCTCAGTGGAGGGACGGTATGTTGGAAGAGTTCCAAGCTAGATACCGTGGCAAACTAGACGATAAAGGTTGGATACATCGCTACCTAAGAAGCTACCAAAGAGGAAGTCTGGGTGTATATTAGTTCATGAGATGAACTTCGTTCCTACCATTGTGTGACAATGGAGTTGTGGCTTATGCCTAGGAACCCTTGCCCCATCAGTGACCCAGACATATTCTAAGGAAGTATCACCTGATCATGGAGATGATTGATCTCCAGGGATCAAGGTTAGGAGAGTAGACTTAGAGGAAAACACGACGGATCCACTCACAAAGGCCTTTTCCCAGAGAGAGACTTTTATGGGATGGTTGAGTATGAGATACTACAACCACTGCTATATGATGGTCCTAGTGCAAGTGGGAGATTGTTAATTATATGTATGCCCTAGAGGCCATTACTGTACATGAGATGTATATTGTAGTGGAGGCTTGTACATATATAGGGAGGACTTTCTTGCTCGATATGATAGTATGCTATCTGGTTACTCTTTATCTTAACATGTACACTGATTGTCTCTCTGTTACATGTTGGTAAAGTCCTTAGGATGTGTACTTGACTACCTGGATTATGATGCAGATCATACTAGTGGGACAGAGGTAGTCGGTAAGTACATCCTTTAATGTCCCTAGTCGTGGGTGTATCGAGACGGGTCATCGATATACCAGAGTAGACTAGCGTGTAGCTTCTCAACCTATGTAGATGGGCGATGGATGATCCCATATCCATTGGTGTTTGACATCAGAGATGATATACGGGTGCTCAGTGGAGACTGGGTACACTGGACGGACTCGCCGAGAACTCCCAGATGGTATTATACCTCACGTCAGATGGCAGTTCTCTGGTGACACTGGTACAGGTTAGTCTGTCGACCCGAGATCGTCATAGAGTCTTGTATGATTCCCACTGTGCTTTGATTTCCACCTTACCACGTTCAAGAGAACATGCAAAACGGTGGTTTTTGGGTACATTCCCGAGTCACATGGAGGCAATGAGCGATAGGAGGGGATTTGTCTCTCCCGGTATTGGGAGTTGATGTTGCGCGGTGCTCGATTGGCTATAACATGAAGTCCCTGGCCAGGGATGATTTTGAGATTTACTGGTAAGTGTTACCAGTAGTTTCTTGACCTGTTATGAGGCTCACATCGGCACGACTTATCGAGTTACTGGGGTCTGACGTTTACCACCCCTAGACGAGATATGCGACATATCAGACGAAGAGACCGGACTATACGGTAAGTGTTACTGATTGGATTTACAGGAGTATGAGCAGGCTTGCTTGTTGATCTTCTGATTGCTCGATACCCGGGTGGCCGTTACGTTTTGCACGCCTCTTACGGCTTGTGGGTGTTTGATATGATCACCACCTACTGCCGGCGTATTGACGAGTCTTTAGAGTCCTACACAGAGGTTTCCTGGCTTAGGCGAAACGGAGTAGGAGCACATATGAGATATGTGCGGGACTGAGATTAATATGCGTATGAGATACCGTATTCTATTCTTGCGATTTATTCGTATCGATCGGTTATATGTGATATAGCCGGGTTATCGAATCAAGTGTTAATTCGATAAATTGATACACATGATATTAGTCGGTTATATGTGATATAACCGGATTATTAAATCAAGTGTTGATTTGATAATCTAATGTATAATTATATATTTGATATATTAATTTACATTAACTAGTATTAGCTCACTTAAGATTTCTTTTCTTACCTGATTTGTGCATTAAGTGTATATGTGATATATACTTATGTACATAGTTTGTATCATGCTTGATGATACATGCAAGCATGTGTGTGTGTGTGACTTACACCATGATAATTAAAATATGAAGGTTTTTATTTATCTCAATGATTCAAAATTAGTGAGTATTTTATCATGCTTGGAAGCTTGAAGCATCTTTGACAAAGTCCACTTGTTTTGTCTCACTTAAGATATTTATTAACCTAACCATTTTAATTAGCCATGGTTTAGTCTCTACAATGGTTAGTATATGACACTAACTCACCCATGGTTGCTATTCTCACCTCATAAGTTTTCATTCTTCATTTTTCATGGTTTCTTTCTTCATCTCCTTCCTTCTTCAAGCTTACTAGCTCCATGAAACAAGAAGAAATATTGTGAGAAAATAAAATCTAAAGTGAGCCTATTTCCTACTCCATCATCCTATACTTGTTTGGGTAGTAAAGGGTGTTCTCTTCACAAAGTTCTTGACCTAGTGAAGATGTACCTTGGGTTTGAGTCTCCTCGACGTTGATCATCTTCGGCCTCGAAGACTTCGTGCAAGTTTTTTCATTTCTCCGAGGGAACCATTCTAGAGTTCGGGATGTTAGTTATGTATATGCCCTAGAGGCCATTGTTGTACATATGATGTATATTATGATGGATGCTTAGATATATACAGAGAGGACTTTCTTGCTCGTCATGATAGTATGCTATTTGGTTTCACTTTATCTTAACATGTTGACTTGTATTGGTTTACTGTTTTACTCTCACATGTTGATAAAGCCCTTAGGATCTGTACTCGACTACTGGGACTATGATGAGATCATACTAGTGGGGCCGCGGTAGTCGATGAGTACATCCTATAACTGTTCCTAGTCGAGGGTATATCGAGACAGGGCATCGATACACCAGAGTAGACTAGCGTATACGCATCTTGACCCATATGATGGGCGATGGATGATCCCATATCCATCGGTGTTTGACATCAGAGATGGTGTACGGGTGCTCAGTGGAGACTGGGTACACTGGACGGACTCGCCGAGAACTCCCAGATGGTGATATACCACACGTCAGATGGCAGTTCTCCGGTGACACTGGTACAGGGTAGTCTGTAGACCCGAGATCGTCATAGAGTCTTGTGTGATTCCCACTGTGCTTTGATTTCCACCTTACCACGTCCAAGAGGGCGTGCAAAACGGTGGCTTTTGGGTACAGTCCCGAATCATATGGAGGCAATGAGCGATAGGAGGGGATTCGTCTCTCCCGGTATAGGGAGTTGATGTTGTGCTGTGTTCGATTGGCTATAACTGGAAGTCCCTGGCCAGGGCTGATATAGAGATTTACTGGTAAGTGTTACTAGTAGTTTCTCGACCCTTTATGAGCCATACATCGACACGACTTATCAGTTACTGGGGTCTGACGTATACCACCCCTAGACTTGATATGCGACATATCAGACGAACAGACCAGACTGTACGGGAGTGTTACTGATCGGATTCACAGGAGAACGCACAGGCTAGCTTGTTGATCTTCTGATCGCTCAATACCTGGGTGGCTGTTACGTTTAGCTGACCGCTTGCAGCTTGTGGGTGTTTGATATGATCATCACCTGCTACCGGCGTATTGACGATTCTTTAGAGTCCTACACAGAGGTTTCTTGGCTCAGGCGAAACGGAGTAGTGGCGCATATGTGATATGCGCAGGACCGAGAATAATGCGATATGGGATACCGTATTATATTCTCGCGATATTTAGATATGAACCGGGACATCGGATCAAGTGTTGATTCGATGAATCGGTACATGATATATTAGACGGTTATATTCGATATAGCCGGATCGTCGGATCAAGTGTTGATTCGATGATTTAATATATAATAATATATATGATATATTATTATATTAACTAATATTAGCTTGCTTTATTATTTCATTTTCTCAGTGGATGATACATTGATATATATGCGATATATGTTAATTGTATTATTTTCTTTTGTTGCAAATATATAATATATATGTGATATATATTATTGTGACATGATATGATTAATTGTTAAACATGTTTAAGGATGATTAATTGAGGTTAAGGTTTGATTAGGGTTGGATGCTTCAAGTTCCTTCTAGAAGCATTTTTCTTTTGTCATTGTAATGATTATTTTGGATGACACATTTCTAAACCTAACCAAACCCTAACCTTAGTTGTTTCTCTACATATTCTCATCCATTCATCCTTGACCATGGTTATATATCAATCATATGTTTTTATTCTATTCATCACAAAAGAAAAAGGTTGATTTTTTTATTCTTTTTCCATTATCATCTTCTTCTTCTTCTCTCTTGAAGAAGCTCTCTTGAAAATCCTTATGTGATGAAATAAAATGAGAAAATGATATTAAAAGAAAGCAAAATCACTACTCTCTCATCCTCATCTCATCTAGCCCATGGGATTAGGGTGTTCTTTTCTTTTGAGTGAGAAAGCTTGAGTCGAAGCAACTTCAAGGTAGATCATCGGAGTTTTGGAATACGACAAGCTAGAATGGATCGTTCGAGTCGTGGAGCCTCTCATGAGTCCGGGAGATCGTGGATCGCGGCAAAGGGACTTCTACTCGGAGCTTGTGAAGTGAAGGAGCGGACTACAAAGGTTGTAATCCCTCACACTTAGATAAAAGTTATCTTTTTGCATGCTAAACCCTAATAATCTAGCAAAGATCCCGGCTTTGGGTTGTTCGGCACGTCTAAAATTTAATCCGGGCATGTTTGATGCCTTATGAACCTTCACAAGAGTGTCTAGGAACCCTACAGTGGTATCAGAGACTAGCTAGAGCATTAGGCGATGTGTTTACGAAGTTAAAACTCCTATCGAACCCGAAACGACGCAAAAATACCCCTCTCTGGAAATTTTTTAAAATTTAGGATTTTTCTGAATTAAAAATATGTAAAAAAATCAGCAGGCAATTATAAGAATTACCATAAAATACGATCCCCCAAATCGATCAAACGGCGGCGGAACCGCGGTGCAAGCATGGCTTGCGCGGCGGTTCCGCGGCGGATTGATGAGATCATGACACGTGTATTTTTTGGTAATGACCGTAGGTACTTGCTGAGGGTTCTGGATATTTTTAACAGTGATTCCAGTATTATTTAAATCTGGGGTTTATTTGGTAATAGTAGATTCGATCGGAATTTTTTTAGTTCGTATTTTCTTTCCGGATATTTAGAAACTGTTAAATTATTTGAACGGATATCATTAACCGACTTTTTCCCGGCACGGCAAACTTTCAAGCGTTGAATTTTTATTGGGTTTAAATCTTTCGGAAAATTGTACAAGTTAAGCGGTGGACCCTCTAGAAGACAACAAACCTTAACTCGATTATGTGACTGTCTTTAACTGCCTTTTGAACCTTCGGGTTTGGGGCAGTACGGCGTGCCACATGTGAGGCGTTGGCTTGACCCTTCTACGGCTGGATCACCGGTACTGTGACATATTCTGGGATTATTTGAACTCCGCTCAAGAGTTGAGCACTTTGGGAAATTTTGGGTGTTTGATTATCTGTTCGGAAAGTTTAATACTGTATATTTATCTGGAATGTGATACAATATGTGGAATTCATAGAGTTAGGCATGAAATGCGGAGTATGTGATATTTCGGATTTACGATGTCTAAAGTGATTGTGGATTCCAAATATTGTAGTTTTACACTTTCTTTTCTGTGACCGTAAGTGAAATATGTGATAGCGCCGGTTTCGTTGCTATATGTCAACGACAATTGGGATGCGCATATTTACTTACGTTGATGATATGAGATATTATGTGTTGCTGTGATATGTTATATTGGATCGTCGCGATCTGAATAGCTGGGGGTTTTATGTGAGATGAGGGTTTTTATTTTCATTCATGTAAAATTCATTTGTAATGTAATATTCTTTTATTTGGGGCACTTCCAGGTTGAGGTTGCTGTCACCAGTGTATATTATTTACTTTTCCGCATTAGGTAGACCCAAGGTGGGGAGCACAAGTAACCGGGTTCTAGGGTCCAGTGGGAGGCCATCTCGAGGAGTCGAGACCGGGTCTCCTAACCCTAGAATTGGCAGTGTTACTTGCCGCTCTCGTAGGGGTCTTGGGATGTGGGTTTGGTTATTCGTCGCGACCGTGGAATCCGTGTTTTATACAGGCTCGTATTGAAAACACGGAGGTCCTAGTATATCCAATATTTCATATATGTTCTTCTGCTGCAATGTTCTGTGATGAGATCATATTACTGCCTGAGACGAATGCTTATACTATATATATATGCTGATATATAAATATTACTGCTTTCGTTTTTCTGTGATGCTTAGGAAGCATAAGCTGATGGGATTTTTATTAATAAGATTAATAAAAGAAAAGAAACCTAAAGATGTTGTAGAATCAAAACTTTATAAAAAGGGTAGCTACAGTTTTGCTTTGCACAGTGATATATATGATATATCCTGCACCTTATTCGATGAGGAAAGGACCGAGATCCCTTCACCGGGAGTGACTCCTTTAGCGAAACTGGCAGATGCTACAAAACGCGGTTTGTCTTTTGATTGCTTTTAGTGTTTTGCTTTGCACAGCGGTATATATGATATATCCTGCACCTTATTCGATGAGGAAAGGGCCGACGATCCCTTCACCGGGAGTGACCCCTTTAGCGAAACTAAGAAAAGCCTCAAAAACACTCCTTTTCAAAACTTCACTTGATTCTACGACGATATCAAGTTCATTACGCTCAGGGTTTTCTGAAAAACCTGCGTAGCCCTCCGTCATTTCAGATACATATTATTTAGTATTCGTGCTACGCTTGTTGGCCTGCGTCAAGGCGTAGTGTGCGGTAGCTAACTAGTATATATCTGTTTATGCATATGATGCAGATTGGATTAGGGTAGTCGTGCGACTTTGTTGGCCTGCGTCAAGGGTCGTACGGGTGGGTTTAATTCAATCAAGAAATGACGGGTTGAACTTAACTAGCGCACTATGGTTTGTTGGCCTGCGTCAAGGTCATAGGATGCTAGGGGTAAAAATATTATCGGGAATTTCAAGTGTTGAAATTTGCAATGAGATTGCATACCTCCTATGAGATAGTTGGATCCCGATAACCACTGCGAGTAAGAGTTACTCCTGGGAGAGTTTTACACAGGACAATTAGTCATTCAAGTAGGTGTCTAGAAAAGTGTTAACGAGGTTACGCCTCTGGGAAAACGAGGTTTACTTTAATTAGGTCCTTGCGAAAGCACGGGGAACCTCCCTCAAAGTACCGACACTGATCTGGCTGAAAGATTGACGAAATTGTAGGGTGTAATTAATCCCGGCTAATCTTACCTTTTAGGGTTTTAAGGTAAATTTGATAAAACCAGTGGGAGACATCCTGATTAGATAAGATAATAACCAATCTAATCTTGCAAGAGCATACGCTAAAGTGTTTTCTTCTCTCTCTCTCCAGGTAGCGACCATGTCAGGCTATAATCAAGATAATAATATTGATGTATTGACTGAACCCGCTTATTATACTGAGTAGGGGAACGTTGGACCCATTCTTTCTTATAAGAGTTATAAGACTGAACAGGAAACAGGAGAATATCTGGATTCTCACGCCACCCAAAAGAACATGCATGTTGATGCATCTTCTTCGGGTGTGTTTGTTATTGAGAACTGTTTCTCAGTTCACCCTACGTCCTGGGTATTAGATACCGGATCAGGATCCCACATATGTAAACAGTTACATGGGCTACGTAAAGGTAGAGAACTGGGAAAAGGTGATCATTCCGTTCAAGTAGGGAACGGTGCAAGTATTGTAGCCAAAGCAGTTGGCGAATATCACCTTGTATTGCCAAGTCGTAATACACTGATTCTAAATGAGTGCTATTATATACCGAACATGATGTGCAACATTATATCAGTTTCTTTATTGAGTAAAGAGGGATATAATTTTGTAGTACAGGATAATGTTATGAACATATTCCTAGATCAAAAGTTGATTGCATCAGGCTCGTTACATAATGGCATATTCATTCTAAATCAGAATACAGTTCTAAATATACAAAACACACACAAGAGGAAAAGTTCAGATATGAACGAATCCTTCTTGTGGCATTGTAGACTTGGTCATATCAATGCGACACGACTGGCTAAGTTACATAAGGATGGTTATTTGAATTCGTTCGAATTATCATCTTATGATACTTGCCATTCATGTCTCAAAGGAAAAATGACCAAAGTTCCGTTTAGTGGACACGGAGAAAGAGTTACTGAACTCTTAGGACTGGTACATAGTGATGTATGCGGTCCAATGTCTACGCATGCCAGGAACGGTTCTTCATACTTCATTACATTCACTGACGATCTCTCTAGATTCGGACATGTGTTCCTGATGAAACACAAGTCTGAAGCCTTTGAGAAATTCAGAGAATATAAACACGAAGTAGAGAATCAAACGGGCAAAAGTATTAAGATTCTTCGATCTGATCGAGGAGGTGAATACTTAAGCGGTGAGTTCCTAGATTATCTAAAAGAGAATGGGATTCTCTCTCAGCGTACTCCTCCTTATACACCACAGTACAACGGTGTATCTGAGCGGAGGAATCGCACCCTATTAGATATGGTGCGCTCTATGATGAGTACAGCTGAGTTACCTATTTCCTTCTGGGGGTATGCACTGGAGACAGCTACAGACCTATTGAATATGGTTCCCACCAAATCTGTGCCAACCACTCCATATGAGATATGGAAAGGAAAGAGACCATATCTTAAATATGTTAGGATATGGGGTTGCCCGGCATATGTGAAAACACAAAATCCGGACAAACTCGGCGCAAGGTCTATTCTGTGCAAGTTTATTGGATATCCCAAACATTCGCGCGGGTATATCTTCTACCACACCGAAGAACAAAAGGTGTTTGTTTCTCGGCACGCCACCTTTTTAGAAAAGGAATTTCTTGGAAAAGAAATTAGTGGCTCTGAGGTAGAACTGGAAGAAGTTCCAGCAGAACAAACTACAACAGATGATTTAGTGGAACCAGAGGATTCAGTAGTACCCGACGAACCCCAGCCTCTCCGCCGATCTAGTAGGGTTTCTCGTCCACCTGAGAGATACTACGGTTTTCTCATTAATGGTGGAAGCGAGGATTGCATCATGGATGATGATGAACCGACTAGTTTCGAGCAGGCCATCACGAGTGGTGACTCTGTGAAATGGCTGGATGCAATGCGATCTGAGATGGAATCCATGTACACCAATAAAGTATGGATTTTAGAAAATGCTCCTGAAGGGGTAAAACCCATTGGGAGCAAGTGGATTTTTAAAAAGAAATTTGGTGTAGATGGAAAAGTTGAGACTTTCAAAGCTAGACTTGTAGCAAAGGGTTTTCGTCAACGTCCAGGTGTGGATTATGACGAAACCTTTTCTCCAGTGGCTATGCTTAAGTCCATCCGGATCTTACTTGCCATTGCTGCATACCATGACTACGAAATCTGGCAAATGGATGTTAAGACCGCCTTTCTAAACGGTGATTTAGAAGAGTGCGTGTACATGACTCAGCCAGAGGGCTTCGTAGATAGTGGGAGCAGCGGTAAGGTGTGCAAGCTGCTTAAATCCATTTATGGGTTAAAGCAAGCATCGCGGAGTTGGAACATCTGTTTTGATGTTGTAGTCAAAGAGTTTGACTTCATCAAAAATATAGACGAACCTTGTATTTATAAGAAGGTAGCAGAGGGTAAGGTAGTCTTCCTCGTATTGTACGTGGATGACATACTCTTGATAGGAAATGATATTCCTATGCTGCAATCAGTCAAGCTCTTCTTATCACAGAGATTCTCAATGAAAGATCTAGGTGATGCCTCCTGCATATTGGGAATCATGATCTATAGAGATAGATCTAAACGGATACTGGGATTGTCCCAATCCAGGTACATTGACACCATACTAAAGAGGTTTAGTATGGAAGAATCCAAGTGTGGGAATCAGCCCACGATCTCTGGACTCACTCTCTCCAAAGAGATGTCTCCCAAGACTGATTTGGAGAGAGCTCGCATGCAAGGGATACCCTATGCTTCGGCAGTAGGCTCTATCATGTATGCGATGCTATGTACCAGACCCGATGTAGCATACTCACTAAGTGTAGTGAGTCGGTATCAAGCAGATCCTGGAGAGAGTCATTGGACAGCAGTGAAGAACATTCTCAAGTACTTACGAAGGACTAAGGAGATGTTCTTGGTGTATGGTAACGGAGAACTCCAGGTGGAGTCCTTTACCGATTCCAGCTTCCAAAGTGATAAGGACGACTCTAAGTCGCATTCGGGTTTTGTCTTTACCCTCAATGGAGGGGCGGTATGTTGGAAGAGTTCCAAACAGGATACCGTTGCAGACTCAACGATGGAGGCTGAATACATCGCTGCCAACGATGCTGCCAAAGAGGCTGTCTGGATCAAGAAGTTCATTAGTGAACTTGGTGTGGTTCCATCCATTGAGCATCCAATACCTCTGTATTGCGATAACAATGGAGCTGTGGCGTTAGCCAAGGAACCCAGGTCCCATCAGAAGTCCAGACATATTCTGAGGCGGTATCACCTGATCAGGGAGATAGTTGATCGCCGGGAGATCGATGTCAGGAGAGTAGATACGAAGGACAACACTGCGGATCCATTCACGAAGGCTATTCCCCAGATACAGTTTGAGAGATTATTCGGGATGCTAGGTATGAGATACTACAGCAGCTGGCCTTAGTGCAAGTGGGAGATTGTTAGTTATGTATATGCCCTAGAGGCCATTGTTGTACATATGATGTATATTATGATGGATGCTTAGATATATACAGAGAGGAATTTCTTGCTCGTCATGATAGTATGCTATTTGGTTTCACTTTATCTTAACATGTTGACTTGTATTGGTTTACTGTTTTAATCTCACATGTTGATAAAGCCCTTAGGATCTGTACTCGACTACTGGGACTATGATGAGATCATACTAGTGGGGCCACGGTAGTCGATGAGTACATCCTATAACTGTTCCTAGTCGAGGGTATATCGAGACAGGGCATCGATACACCACAGTAGACTAGCGTATACGCATCTTGACCCATATGATGGGCGATGGATGATCCCATATCCATCGGTGTTTGACATCAGAGATGGTGTACGGGTGCTCAGTGGAGACTGGGTACACTGGACGGACTCGCCGAGAACTCCCAGATGGTGATATACCACACGTCAGATGGCAGTTCTCCGGTGACACTGGTACAGGGTAGTCTGTAGACCCGAGATCGTCATAGAGTCTTGTGTGATTCCCACTGTGCTTTGATTTCCACCTTACCACGTCCAAGAGGGCGTGCAAAACGGTGGCTTTTGGGTACAGTCCCGAATCATATGGAGGCAATGAGCGATATGAGGGGATTCGTCTCTCCCGGTATAGGGAGTTGATGTTGTGCTGTGTTCGATTGGCTATAACTGGAAGTCCCTGGCCAGGGCTGATATAGAGATTTACTGGTAAGTGTTACTAGTAGTTTCTCGACCCGTTATGAGCCATACATCGACACGACTTATCAGTTACTGGGGTCTGACGTATACCACCCCTAGACTTGATATGCGACATATCAGACGAACAGACCGGACTGTACGGGAGTGTTACTGATCGGATTCACAGGAGAACGCACAGGCTAGCTTGTTGATCTTCTGATCGCTCAATACCTGGGTGGCTGTTACGTTTAGCTGACCGCTTGCAGCTTGTGGGTGTTTGATATCATCATCACCTGCTACCGGCGTATTGACGATTCTTTAGAGTCCTACACAGAGGTTTCTTGGCTCAGGCGAAACGGAGTAGTGGCGCATATGTGATATGCGCAGGACCGAGAATAATGCGATATGGGATACCGTATTATATTCTCGCGATATTTAGATATGAACCGGGACATCGGATCAAGTGTTGATTCGATGAATCGGTACATGATATATTAGACGGTTATATTCGATATAGCCGGATCGTCGGATCAAGTGTTGATTCGATGATTTAATATATAATAATATATATGATATATTATTATATTAACTAATATTAGCTTGCTTTATTATTTCATTTTCTCAGTGGATGATACATTGATATATATGCGATATATGTTAATTGTATTATTTTCTTTTGTTGCAAATATATAATATATATGTGATATATATTATTGTGACATGATATGATTAATTGTTAAACATGTTTAAGGATGATTAATTGAGGTTAAGGTTTGATTAGGGTTGGATGCTTCAAGTTCCTTCTAGAAGCATTTTTCTTTTATCATTGTAATGATTATTTTGGATGACACATTTCTAAACCTAACCAAACCCTAACCCTAGTTGTTTCTCTACACATTCTCATCCATTCATCCTTGACCATGGTTATATATCAATCATATGTTTTTATTCTATTCATCACAAAAGAAAAAGGTTGATTTTTTTATTCTTCTTCCATTATCATCTTCTTCTTCTTCTCTCTTGAAGAAGCTCTCTTGAAAATCCATATGTGATGAAATAAAATGAGAAAATGATATTAAAAGAAAGCAAAATCACTACTCTCTCATCCTCATCTCATCTAGCCCATGGGATTAGGGTGTTCTTCTCTTTTGAGTGAGAAAGCTTGAGTCGAAGCAACTTCAAGGTAGATCATCGGAGTTTTGGAATACGACAAGCTAGAATGGATCGTTCGAGTCGTGGAGCCTCTCATGAGTCCGGGAGATCGTGGATCGCGGCAAAGGGACTTCTACTCGGAGCTTGTGAAGTGAAGGAGCGGACTACAAAGGTTGTAATCCCTCACACTTAGATAAAAGTTATCTTTTTGCATGCTAAACCCTAATAATCTAGCAAAGATCCCGGCTTTGGGTTGTTCGGCACGTCTAAAATTTAATCCGGGCATATTTGATGCCTTATGAACCTTCACAAGAGTGCCTAGGAACCCTACACGGGAAGTCTTCACTTGCCATGATCGCAGTGAAGGGACATCAACACGGAGGTTTAAAAGTGAAGGACCGGTCTACAAAGGTTGTATTCCTTGCTCACTACTTGTAATGGTTGATTACATGTTATTTCGTCTATTTACTCTAGCTAGATCCTAGGTTAGGGTTCATTAGCACCTTAGAATTTTTGAAATTGGCATGCTTGATGTCTTGAAAACCCAGTAAGGTGCTAAGGAACCCCAACAATAATAAGCAGGTTCGGTCAATGTATCCATATTATTATCTTGATTAAAGCATGATAAGGTCGCTACCCGGAGAGAGAGAGAAGAAAACACTTAGCGTATGCTCTTGCAAGATCAGATTGGTTATTATTTCATCTAATTAGGATGGCTCCCACTGTTTTTATCAAATCTTCCTTCAAACCCTAAAAGATATGACTAGCCCGGATTAATTACACCCTACAAGTTCGCCAATCTTTCGTCCAGGCCAGTGTCGGTACTTTGAGGGAGGTTCCCCATGCTTTCGCATAGACCTAATTAAAATAAACCTCGTTTTCCCAGGGGTGTAACCCCGTTAACACCTTTCTATACACCTACTTGATCGGCTAATTGTAATGTGTAAAACTCTCCCAGGAGTAACTCTTACTCGCAGTGGGTATCGGGATCCAACTATCTCATAGAAGGTATGCAATCTCATTGCAAATTTCAACGCTTGAAATTCCCGATAATATTTTACCCCTAGCAACTTATGATCTTAACATGGTCAAAAAATCATAAGCGCTAGCCAAGTTCAACCCGTCATTTCCTGATTGAATTAAACCCACCCGTACGACCCTTAACATGGTCAACAAAGTCATACGACTACCCAAATCCAGTCGCATCATATGTTTTAGCAGATAAGCACTAATTAGCTACCGCACACTACGCCTTAACATGGTCAACAAACGTAGCACGAATACTAAGTATCATTTATCTAAAATGATGGAGGGCTACGTCAGGTTTTTAAGAAAACCTTTTGCGTAATGAACTTGATATCGTTGTAAAATCGAGTGATTTTGAAAAGGAGTGTTTTTGAGGCTTTTACTAGTTTTGCTAAAGAGGTCACTCCCGGTGAAGAGATCTTGGCTCTTTGCTTATCGAATAAGGTGTTGAATATTTCACAAATACCACTATGCAAAGCAAAAACTATGGAAGCAATCAAAAGACAAACCGAGTGGGTTGTAGCATCTGCCAATTTCGCTAAAGAGGTCACTCCCGGTGAAGGGATCTTGGCTCTTTCCTTATCGAATAAGGTGCTGGATATTCTGTTGGATATAGTGTCCTCAAAGTCAATTATTGGATCGCAAGCACGTGATTGCAATGATTGCAGAGGACCTATACCGATATAACAGTCTTACTCGAGATGATAGTATGCTATCTGGTATGTCTTTATCATCGTGTAGATGTTGATAGAGCCCATAGGATTCTTGCTTGACTACCAGCAGTATGATGGCGAACATATATGTGGGAGCTGGGGTCTATAAGCACATCCTTAAAGTGTCCCTAGTCGTGGGAGTTTCGAGACAGGGCATCGATACTCCGGAGTAGACTAGTGTATACAGTCGAGACCCCGACGAGTGGCGGTGGCCGGTCTCACAAGCCACCGGTGTCAGTTGGATCACCTAAGATGTATACAGGTGCTCATTGGGTTATGAGTACACCAGACATGACTCGCCGGGAACTTGCTGGTTGGTATTATTGAAGGGCCGGCCTAGCACCCTGTCAAGGGTCCGGTGGCATCGCACATGCCATAATCAAAATTTTGGAGGCGCTAAGTCAGCCCGGCGAGAATCGGAACTAGAAGTTTTAGGGATTCATACAACTAAACATCACATGCAATTGTAAAACTATCACTAAGAGGAAAGATTACAACCTTTGTAGATCTTCCTCGGTGACTCCTTGGCACTATGAGAGTTTGGAACGGATCGATGGAAGCCTTCCTTGTTCACGATGATCCACCCGAAGTCCCTTTGCCCAAAGCTCCTTACCTTACTTGTTTCGCAAACGAAGTAGAGTAAACACCCTACACAAATCGGCTAGATGTGTGTAGTATGATGATGTGGTTTATGTTCTTCAATTGAAATCCTTTCTTTTGTCAATCTTCACTCAAGAGAGAAATCTAGAGAGGAAGAAGAAGATAATGATGGCCTGAGCTTTCTATCATATCACATATGATAACTTGTATTCTTCACACCCTTGCACTCAATTTTTTCCTTGTTGTGTGCATCTTGTTTCATATCACATATGAAGCTATTTATAGTGATAAGAAAGGAATAATCACCATTATTCCATTACCACCATAATTGTGAGTGGAAATTCTTTTCCTAAAGAATTAAGCATGGGTGGGAATTCTTTTCATTAAGTTAATTAAAGCTTACCCACTAAGGAATAAAGGAGCATGAGTGGATATTCTTTACATTAACTTAAAATGATAAATACAAATTAAAAGCTTCAATATAAGTCTTATATTGCCATCATTCTTGTATCAACAACCATGATACTATGTATGCATGTATGTGTCCATGCACATCATCATGTGCATGCATGCATGCATACAAAAGGATTTACTTAAAGAATTAATCTAAATGTAATTAGTTAAATCAACACTTGATTTACTAAACCGGTCATATCTCATACGATCGGACAAATAGAAAATGCCCGATTAATATACGTTATCACATAACCGTATTTAATCGGGTCCCGCGCATATCTCATATGCACACCACATCGTTTTGCCTGAGCCAGGAAACTTCATTGTGGGACTCTAAGACTCATCAATACGCCAGCAGTAGATGATGATCACATCAAACATCTACAAGCCGCAAGAGGTCAGCTAAACATAACGGCCACCCGGGTATTGAAGCGATCAGAAGAAAACCAGCGAAGCTGTAAAAACTCCCGTCGAGCCAACTGGCAACACTTACCGTACAGTCCGGTCTCTTCGTCAGATATGCTGCATATCAAGTCTAGGGATGGTATCGTCGACCCCAGTAACTCAATAAGTCATGCTGATGTATAGCTCATAACAGATCGAGAAACTACTGATAACTCTTATCAGTAAATCTCAGCAGCCCTGGCCAGGGACTTCATGTTATAGCCAATCGAGCATAGCACAACATCAACCCCCAATACCGGGAGAGACGAAACCCCTCCTATCGCTCATTGCCTCCATGTGCCTCGGGACTGTACCCAAAGACCACCTGTTTGCACGACTCAGTAGAGCCGTGGTAGGGTGGAGATCAAAGTATAGTGGGAGGACACACAAGACTCTATGACGATCTCGGGTCTACAGACTAACCTGTACCAGTGTTCCCTGAGAACTGCTATCCGACGATAGATATAATACCATATAGGAGTTCTCGGTGAGTCCGTTCAGTGTACCCAGTCTCCACTGAGCACCCGCATACAATCTTTGGTGTCTCCTCACCAGATGGATATGGGATCATCCATCGCCCATCATATGGGACAAGAATAGTATACGCTAGTCTACTCTGGAATATCGATGCCCTGTCTCGATATACCCTCGACTAGGAACAGTTCAAGGATATGCTTATAGACTACATGTACCCCACTAGTATGATCCGCATCATAATCACAGTAGTCAAGCAAATATCCTTTGGGCTTTATCAACATGTGTAAATGATTAAATCTACATGTACAGATAAAGTAAACCAGATAGCGTACTATCATTTTGAGCAAGAAATTCATCTATCTCCATAGATAATATGTCCAAGTTTCCACTATCCATATAATGGCCTTTAGGGCATACATATTACTAACAATCTCCCACTTGCCCTAAGGCCAATTATTGGCGTATCTCATACCCAAAATTTCAAACAGTCGCTCATGCTGAGGCTGTGGAAGTGCCTTGGTGAATGGATCCGCTGTGTTATCCTTTGTATCTACTCTCCGAATCTCGATCTCCTGGCGATCTACTATCTCCCGGATCAGATGATATCTCCTTAGGATGTGTCTAGATTTCTGATGGGACCTTGGTTCTTTTGCTAATGCTATAGCTCCATTATTATCATAATACAATGGTATTGGATCAACAATGGTTGGAACTACTCCTAGTTCCGCAATGAACTTCTTCATCCAGACGGCTTCCTTAGCAGCATCACTTGCAGCAATATACTCAGCTTCCATCGTGGAGTCTGCAACGGTGTCCTGTTTGGAACTCTTCCAACTAACCGCTCCTCCATTTAGGGTAAATACAAACCCTGAGATTGATTTACTGTCATCCTTGTCACTTTGGAAGCTTGAATCGGTAAAGGCCTCCATCTGGAGATCCCCATTACCATACACCAAGAACAATTCTTTAGTCCTTCGCAAGTACTTAAGAATGTTCTTCACTGCTATCCAATGTTTCTCCCCTGGGTTGGATTGATACCTGCTTACTACAGCCAGTGCATAAGCCACATCAGGGCGAGTACACAACATTGCATACATTATAGATCCCACGGCTGAAGCGTAGGGTATAACGCTCATGCGAGCTCTCTCTTCATCAGTCTTCGGACAGAAGTCCTTAGAGAGAGTGATTCCATGACTAGCAGGCAAGGCACCACGCTTGGAATCTTCTATACTAAACCTCTTTAGAATGGTGTCTATGTACTTTGATTGGGACAGTCCCAATAACCTCTTGGATCTATCTCTATAGATCCTAATGCCCAAAATGCGCGAGGCATCACCCAGGTCCTTCATGGAGAACCTTTGTGATAAGAATAGTTTGACCGATTGTAGCATAGGAACATCATTTCCTATCAGGAGAATGTCATCTACGTACAATACGAGGAATGTGACAGCACTCCCTACAATCTTCTTATAAATACATGGTTCATCTTCATTTCTGACAAAATCAAACTCTTTGATTGTATCATCAAAGCAGATGTTCCAGCTCCTTGAGGCCTGCTTTAATCCATAAATGGATTTAAGCAATCTACATGCTTTCCCGCTGCTCCCACTATCAATGAAGCCCTCTGGCTGATCCATAAAAACGCATTCTTCTAAATCACCATTTAGAAATGCAGTTTTCACGTCCATCTGCCATATTTCATAATCATAGTGAGCAGCAATAGCAAGTAGGATCCTAATGGATTTAAGCATTGCTACCGGAGAGAAAGTTTCATCAAAGTCCAAGCCTGGTCTTTGACGAAAACCTTTCGCTACAAGCCTTGCTTTATAGGTCTCCACCTGTCCATCTACACCAATCTTTCTCTTAAAGATCCATTTGCACCCAACGGGTTTTATCCCAGGAGGCGCAACGTCCAAAGTCCATACTTTGTTGGTGTACATTGACTCCATTTCGGATCTCATTGCTTCCAGCCATTTCACCGAGTCACCACTCATGATAGTTTGCTGAAAACTAGTAGGGTCATCATCATCCATGATGCAATCTTCTCTATCACCATCTATGAGAAACCCATAGTATCTCTCTGGTGGGTGAGAAGTTCTACTAGACCTCCTGAGCGGCTGAGGTTCTTGAAGTTCTACTGCAACATCAGTTTCAACCAATTCCTCCTGAGTAATTTGTGTCTCTAGAACCTCTTCTAGTTCTACCATATTGCCATTAGTACTTTCCGTAAAGAACTCATTTTCCAAAAATGTGGCATGCTGAGCAACAAACACTTTTTGTTCCTCTTTATGGTAGAATAGATATCCATACGAATGTTTTGGATACCCCACAAATTTACACATGACCGATCGTGTCTCGAGTTTGTCTGGATTCTGCTTTTTAACAAAAGCCGGACAACCCCAAATCCTAAACCTTTTAAGAGATGGTCTCTTTCCATTCCACATCTCATATGGAGTGGTAGACACGGTCTTGGTTGGCACCCTGTTCAATAAATACATTGCTGTCTCCAATGCATGTCCCCAAAAGGAAAGCGGCAACTCAGCATCACACATCATGGATCGTACTATATCCAATAGGGTACGATTCCTCCGTTCTGACACACCATTGTGCTGTGGTGTGTAAGGAGGAGTGAGCTGAGAGAGAATCCCATTCTCTTTTAAGAAGTCTAGAAACTCTGTACTTAAATACTCTCCACCTCGATCCGATCGAAGTTTCTTGATGCTCAAGCCTGTTTGCTTCTCTACTTCAAGTTTATACTCCTTGAATTTCTCAAAAGCTTCAGATTTGTGCTTTATCAAAAACACGTGTCCGAATCTTGAGAAATCATCAGTAAAAGCGATGAAGTATGAAAAACCACCTCTTGCAAGTGTAGACATTGGTCCGCATACATCACTATGTATGAGGCTTAAGAGTTCACCAGCTCTCTCTCCGTATCCACTAAACGGAGTTTTGGTCATTTTACCTTTGATACAAGACTGGCAAGTCGCATAAGATTTATATTCAAACGGATTTAAATATCCATCTTTATGTAGCTTGTTTAGTCTTGTTTCATTAATATGACCAAGTCTACAATGCCAAAGAAAAGCTTCATTTATATCTGAAAACTTTCTTTTACTAGTATGTTGTATATTTAAAACTGTGTGTTGGTTCAGGATGTAAATACCGTTATTTAGTGTACCAAACCCAATCAACTCTTGATTCAGGTTAATATTCATAACATTATTTTGCAACATAAAATGATATCCTTCATTGTCCAACAAAGAAACGGATATAATGTTACACAGCATACTTGGTACAAAATAACACGGGTTCAAAACCAAAATACTTCCTGAAGGCAACCCTAGATGATACTCTCCCACGGATACAGCATGTATATTGGAACCATTTCCAACCCGCAGAGTATGATCTCCAACTTTTAAAACTCTACTATTTCTCAATCCCTGCATACAATTGCAGATGTGAGAACCAGAACCGGTATCCAATACCCAGGATGCAGAGTTTAAAGAAAAACAGTTTTCAGTTACAAACACACCTGAAGTGGAAGCATCAGCATGCTTCTTGTTCTTGAGATCAGCAAGATATGCAGCACAGTTGCGTTTCCAATGTCCTGACTTTTTACAGTAAAAACATTCTCCTTTTCCACTTCCCACAGCCCCCACTTTGTCTTTCCCCTTCGCCTTTCTAACTCCACCTTTCTGTTTGATGGACTTCTTCTTCTTCTTTCCCTTGGCCTTAGCTTTTGGGAATGAAGAGGAAGATGGCCCAGCAAGCAGAGCGGGAGTCCTTACCGTTTTCAACGTGTTCTCTGCACTTCTCAACATATTGAGAAGTTCAGGCAATGATTTCTCCAAACCATTCATATTGAAATTTACTATGAACGGAGCAAAGGCAGGGGGGAGAGACTGCAGAACAATATCCGTATATTGCTCATTATCCATAGTCCATCCCAGTCCCTCAAGTTCTTCAATAAGACCAATCATTTTCAAAACATGGTCTCCAACTGATGCACCAGCGGCCATTCGCATCTGAAACAGCTTTCTAGATGCCTCGTATCTCAAAGTACGAGATTGCTCTTCATACAACTCCTTTGTGTGAAGAAAGATGGATTGCACATCCATATTCTCGTGTTGCTTCTGATGGACATTGTCCATAGAAGCGAGCGCGAGGCACTTGGCCGTGTTGCAGTCATTTTCCCAAGTTTTTCGGATCTCTCTATCCGCGACAGATGATTCAGGTCCTGGGACGGGTGGGGCTTCAGTATTGAGGACATATGATACCTTATCATATGAAAGTGCAATGTTCAAGTTCCTCAACCATTCTTTATAATTTGGTCCTGTAAGTTTATTTTTCTCAAGTAGAAGCTTAAGTCCTGACATCTGTAACTGCCATTCGGAGAGAGAAAAGGATACACTTAGCGAATTGCTCTTTCAAAGAATTAGATTGGTTATTATTTTATCTAATCGATGTCTCCCACTGCTTTTAATCAAATTTTCTTTCAAAACCTGAAAAGAAAACTAGCCAGGAATAATTTTCCTGGAAGTAACTCTTACTAACAGTGAGATCGAGATCCAACTATCACATAGATGGTATGCAATCTCATTGCAAATTTCAACTCTTGAAATTCCCGATATGGTTTTTACCCCTAGTCACTTATGACCTTGGCTATGGTCAACATATCATAAGTACTAGTCAAATTCTACCCGTCATTTCGTGACCTACCCATATGACCCTTGACTATGATCAACATAATCACATGAATGTCCTAACTAATCGCATCATATGCTTTGTAGGAAGACATCACTTAGCTACCGTACACTACGCCTTGACTATAATCAACATACGCAGCACGAATACTAAGTACTCTACTTCCTAAAATGACGGAGGGTTGCGGATGGTTTTTTAAGAAAACCTTTAACGCTTTGAACTTGATCTCGTTGTAGAATCAAAACGGTTAAGAAAAGGAGTGGCTTAAGCTCCGCATCTTTTTGAAACTTGCATTTTTCATAAAAAGCCGAGTTTGTTTCAAATCCGATTCTACAACATCATTAGGTTTCTTTTCTTTACATTAATCTTATTAATGCGATCCCATCATTTAAGTTCCTAAGCCATCACAGAATAGAACGTATACTTATACCATCCGCATTCGCCACAGTGTCCCGTTATGCACCGTTAGGTTACTTAACTAACGGCATAGCGGGGCGGGACTAGCGCGGGTGTAAAATATAAGCAACGTTTATTATATATCATATATATAATAATAATCCATTCGTCTCAGATACTAAGTAATCACATTACAGAATATCAACAGCAGAAGCATATAAAAGGATATCTAGGATGTCCGTATTTTGTATCGAGCCAATAATAGAAAATACGGATTCCACGGTCGTGATGAATAGCCAAGCCCACACCCCTAGACCCCTACGAGAGCGGCAAGTGATCCCGCCAATTCTAGAGTTTAGGAGACCCGGTCTCGACTCCTCGAGATGGCCTCCCACTGAACCCTAGAACCCGGTCACTTGTGCTCCCCTCCTTGGGTCTATCCTAATGCGGAAAAGTAAATAATATACAATTGATTTTACATGAATGAAAAATAAAACTCTCATCTCACATAAAAACCCCCGGCTATTCAGTCGCGACAATCCTACTCATCATATCTCAGCAACACATAATATCTCATATCATCAACGTAAGTAAGTATGCGTATCCCGATTGTCGTTGACGTATAGCAACGAAAACGGCGATACACCACATACTACACTTACGGTCGCAGAAAATAAAATGAAAAACTACAACATTTGGAATCCACAATCACCTTAGACATCATAAATTCGAAATATCACATACTTCGTATTTCATGCCTAACTATATGAATTCCACATATTGTATCACATTTCAGATAAATAGATAATGTTAAACTCTTCGATCGAATAAACAAACACCCAAGATTTCCCAAACTGCACAACACTTGAGCCGAGTTCAAAAATTTCTAGAACATGCCACAGCCCTTTATGGACCAACCGTAGAAGGGCCAAACCAACGCCTCACATGTGGCAACGCTAAACTACCACAAACCCTAAGGTTCAGTGATAGTTTTGACGGTCACATAATCGAGTTAAGGTTATGTTCTTCTAGAGTGTCCACAAATACGCTTGCATGTTTTTCGAAGATTTTGAACTAGGGAAAAATCCAACACTTGGAATTTTTCCAATACGGGAAAAACTGTGTTTCTAATATTCGTTCAAACATTTTAATACGATCTAAAAATCTGAAAATCTGAACGAAGTTAAACCTTTTCCAATCGAATCACCAAATCCAATTTATCTCCAGAAAACTCAACACTTGAGTAAGTTTAAAATATCTCAGAGGCATGTACTATTACATACGGGTCTACTGTAGAAAACACTGTTCCTAATTCCCCAAAAGGGCCGCGGAAGCGCCGCACAAAGCATGGTTCTGCGGCGCTTTAGTGAGATCATTAAAATTTTTTTATATGGTAATTCATAGAAAAGCCTGCTGAATTTTTTAAGACCTTTTAATTTGGAAAAATCCAATTTTCAAAAAATTTCCAGAGAGCGGTCCAAATTGGTGTTTCGTGGTTCGATCGGACGTTTAACATCGCCTACGCATCGCCTAAAGCTCTAGCTTGGCTCTAATACCACTGAAGGGCCGGCCTAGCACCCCGTCAAGGGTCCGGTGGCATCGCACATGCCATAATCAAAATTTTGGAGGCGCTAAGTCAGCCCGGCGAGAATCGGAACTAGAAGTTTTAGGGATTCATACAACTAAACATCACATGCAATTGTAAAACTATCACTAAGAGGAAAGATTACAACCTTTGTAGATCTTCCTCGGTGACTCCTTGGCACTATGAGAGTTTGGAACGGATCGATGGAAGCCTTCCTTGTCCACGATGATCCACCCGAAGTCCCTTTGCCCAAAGCTCCTTACCTTACTTGTTTCGCAAACGAAGTAGTGTAAACACCCTACACAAATCGGCTAGATGTGTGTAGTATGATGATGTGGTTTATGTTCTTCAATTGAAATCCTTTCTTTTGTCAATCTTCACTCAAGAGAGAAATCTAGAGAGGAAGAAGAAGATAATGGTGGCTTGAGCTTTCTATCATATCACATATGATAACTTGTATTCTTCACACCCTTGCACTCAATTTTTTCCTTGTTGTGTGCATCTTGTTTCATATCACATATGAAGCTATTTATAGTGATAAGAAAGGAATAATCACCATTATTCCATTACCACCATAATTGTGAGTGGAAATTCTTTTCCTAAAGAATTAAGCATGGGTGGAAATTCTTTTCATTAAGTTAATTAAAGCTTACCCACTAAGGAATAAAGGAGCATGAGTGGATATTCTTTACATTAACTTAAAATGATAAATACAAATTAAAAGCTTCAATATAAGTCTTATATTGCCATCATTCTTGTATCAACAACCATGATACTATGTATGCATGTATGTGTCCATGCACATCATCATGTGCATGCATGCATGCATACAAAAGGATTTACTTAAAGAATTAATCTAAATGTAATTAGTTAAATCAACACTTGATTTACCAAACCGGTCATATCTCATACGATCGGACAAATAGAAAATGCCCGATTAATATACGTTATCACATAACCGTATTTAATCGGGTCCCGCGCATATCTCAAATGCACACCACATCGTTTTGCCTGAGCCAGGAAACTTCATTGTGGGACTCTAAGACTCGTCAATACGCCAGCAGTAGATGATGATCACATCAAACATCTACAAGCCGCAAGAGGTCAGCTAAACATAACGGCCACCCGGGTATTGAAGCGATCAGAAGAAAACCAGCGAAGCTGTAAAAACTCCCGTCGAGCCAACTGGCAACACTTACCGTACAGTCCGGTCTCTTCGTCAGATATGCTGCATATCAAGTCTAGGGATGGTATCGTCGACCCCAGTAACTCAATAAGTTATGCTGGTGTATGGCTCATAACAGATCGAGAAACTACTGATAACTCTTATCAGTAAATCTCAGCAGCCCTGGCCAGGGACTTCATGTTATAGCCAATCGAGCATAGCACAACATCAACCCCCAATACCGGGAGAGACGAAACCCCTCCTATCGCTCATTGCTTCCATGTGCCTCGGGATTGTACCCAAAGACCACCTGTTTGCACGACTCAGTAGAGCCGTGGTAGGGTGGAGATCAAAGTATAGTGGGAGGACACACAAGACTCTATGACGATCTCGGGTCTACAGACTAACCTGTACCAGTGTTCCCTGAGACCTGCTATCCGACGATAGATATAATACCACATAGGAGTTCTCGGTGAGTCCGTTCAGTGTACCCAGTCTCCACTGAGCACCCGCATACAATCTTTGGTGTCTCCTCACCAGATGGATATGGGATCATCCATCGCCCATCATATGGGACAAGAATAGTATACGCTAGTCTACTCTGGAATATCGATGCCCTGTCTCGATATACCCTCGACTAGGAACAGTTCAAGGATATGCTTATAGACTACATGTACCCCACTAGTATGATCCGCATCATAATCACAGTAGTCAAGCAAATATCCTTTGGGCTTTATCAACATGTGTAAATGATTAAATCTACATGTACAGATAAAGTAAACCAGATAGCGTACTATCATTTTGAGCAAGAAATTCATCTATCTCCATAGATAATATGTCCAAGTTTCCACTATCCATATAATGGCCTTTAGGGCATACATATTACTAACAATTATACTTAGCGTCAGATAGCAGTTCCCTGGTGACATGTGTACATGTTAGTTCATCGACCTGAGGTCGTCATTTGTCTCGTGTGAGTTCCCACTGTGCTTTGATTTATACCCTACCACGGGTCAAAGGAGTCGTGCAAACAAGTATTTTTTGGGTACAGTCCCGAGCCACATGGAGGCAGTGAGCAGATTGTCGGGGATTCGTCTCTCCCGGTATTGGGGGTGAGATCGCGCTGTGTTTAGGAGAGCCATTACACGAAATACCTGGCCAGGGTAATCGAGATTTACTGGAAGGTATTCCAGTAGTATTTCAGGGTGTTCTGGGCTGCTCTCTGACACGACTTATACAGCTATTGATGGTCTGACGTTTACCGGCCCCCTAGGCCCTATATGCGATACTCATAGATGAATGGACCGGACTGTACGGATATTGTCACTGTCAGGCTCAGTAGGGTTTCTGGATGAGTTCGCTCGTTAGCTTCCCTTCTAATCAATACATAGGCAACCGTTACGTACAGCTAGTACCTCTGACGTGCTAGCGGTTATACCCAGTGCCAGTGTATTGATGAGTCATTAGAGTCCCCCATAGTCAGTTTCCCAAGTTCGGGCGAAACGTTGTAGAGGCCGTATGATTTTATGGCAGGGTTCGGAAAATGCACGTGCGTTTACGCACGTGTCATTTTTCGGGCAGATAATACTGGTGGGCTTTGGTTTAAGCCGGATCCGAGTATTATACTGTGTAGATATAATATCTTTGTCTCAGTTGCATTTGTATTCGGTCGTAATACAAATGCGGGTATGTTTATACTGTTATGGGGTTATCCTGAAATTCGTTTCAGGATCACTTTTGGAAGTTGCCAGTTTCCAGTTTTCTATCACCCGTCTTTAACATTCGGTTAAAGACGAATTTATCTTTTCTTGGGTGAGTCAGAGTTCTAGAAGGTTCTAGAATTGGTGACTAGCTTCATGAGTCATTGATGCATTAAGTGTTCATTTAATGTTGTGATGACTAGGTTTATGATTCATGGATTGCATTTAATGCTTTTTAGTGATTCATTCTTTGATGATGATAAGTATCATTATTTCTTATGGTCACCCCCTCCTCTCTCCTACACTCACCCCCACCTTCTTATATTGGCCAGCCCCCTCTTGTGGAAAAGATGATTGATTCATTTGGCAAAAGCTTTTGAAATTTGCTTCATAGAAATTTCATATGTTGATTTCCCATTTACTCGATTCCAAATGGCAACTTCATTAACCGTTCGTCCATAGCCTTGGACGTAACGAGACAAAGTGTTCTACTCATTCTCTACATCAATCTTGGTTATCTCTTTTAGCAAACTTGATGATCGAGTTGCCTCGGTTCAGAGGCGGGAGCCCGTTTAAAGATCCGTCGACGTGGTGCCACCTGGATGACGAAACCGGAGATCAAGCGAGTTCAGATCAGCTGCAACAAAGCGTGGGATGATGGTTGAAGACCGAAGGACCCGGATCGTTCGGTATAACATTTCTACCCACTTTGTAGTTTGTTAGTTTAGCGTTAATGGCAGATCCTAGGATATAGTATACGATAGCGCTCGTTGTAAAAGTTTTGTTCCGCATTTTGGCGTCTGAAAGACGGCCGGGGTGCTACCGTAGACTTACATTGGTATCAGAGCCTCACCATTAAGCTATACTAACTTGTGCTAACACGTTTAAAATATCGATCGAACGGAATTTCAAAAATCGCAATTTTCTGTACAAAAGTTTCTGTCGATTTTTAAAAGGGTCTAAAAATTATTTTACATATCACAGAAAACAGAGCAGGCTCTTTTAAGCAAACTGTGCAAATTTGGTCACGTGATCCTACAGTGTCGCCGCGGATCCGCGGTCAAAGCTAGGGTTTGACCACGCATCCGCGGCCGTTTTATAGGAACAGTGAATCAAATTTGTACAGGGTCTTCTACACAGTGAATTGTGGTTTCTGGAAAATTTATTTTGGGCCCAGATTTTATTACTGTACACCAGATGTACGTGGGGCCCACTTCGGGAAGTTTTGTCGATCGAAATTTTAAACTTGTTAGTATGCAGTACTTATATTATATCTCCGACCGGGAATGTCATTCGAGCGGTAAATTGCGTCTAATTGCTATAGTCCTTTTAGACGGATTTGCGAACGTGACATTCGCGTTGATGTTCTGTGCTGTGCTGTGATGTTGCGGATATGTCGTGGTGGATAGCAGTGTGCAATGGTAGTGCTGTTTGGATTTATTTGTACATTTGATTTTGCGGGGCGAGCGTCCAACATGTGGACTGCCGTCACTGCCTGTTTGTATATTATTCTTTTGGGGCACGACCGGGCTGAGGTCGATGTACCCGTTGTATATATTTTCTTTTCTGTACTAGGTTTACCCCACTACGGAGTGCACGGATAGCCGGGTTCTGGAGGTCAACGAGTCCATATCTCATGGCTTTGAGAGGCAGAGGGGCCTTACTCTAGAATTGGCAGACTATTCGCCGCACTTGTAGGGGGTACAGGTTGACCCAAGGAGGGGAGCTCAAGTTACCGGATTCCGTGAAGTGCCGGGTGGTCCATTCATTTTGCTGTAGGGGGCTGCCTCGCTTCAGGTTTTGGCGGGTAACTTGCCGCACCCGTAGGGGTCTAGGTTTCATTACACAGGCTATCCATACGACCAGGGGAACGTCGGGTTTCAGTAGCGGCTCTGTGAAACCCGGGGATCCCAGATTATCTGTATTGTTCTGTGATGCTTATTACTTTTCTGTAATGTTGCATTTATCATACCTGGAGCGATTATTATATATTGGTATATATACGAGTAGATGTTGTATATGTTTTGCACCCGCGCTAGCCCAGTCCCCGCTCTGTCGTTAGTTAAGTAACCTAACGAGTGATGATGGGACCCAGTGACGAATGCGGATGGCATATACGTATATTTTATTTTCGTTCTTTTCTGGTGTGATTGATTGATGGGACTGTATTTATTCTTATCGATGCAAGGATAAAACAAACCTATATTTGATGTTGTTGGAACAAATTTTAAAAAGAGTTATTACAAAGACGTTTCCTTTTGTTATGCACAGTGGTATTCGGTTATGAATATCCAGCACCTCATTCGACGAGGCAAGGGCCGAGATCCCTTCACCGGGAGTGACCCCTTGGGCAGAAGTTTGCGTCAGGGTAATAACTTCAATATAGTCGATTACAAGTTGCTTTGCATCGTGGTATTCAGTTGGAATATCCTGCACCTCATTCCACGAGGAAAGAGCCGAGATCCCTTCACCGGGAGTGACTTCTTTAGCAAAAGGTTTTCGCCACTTTTTTTTTATAAAAAGCTATCAGGTTCCTTCAACGAGATCAAGTTCA
Source organism: Agapanthus africanus (assembly GCA_030015575.1). Taxonomy (NCBI): domain Eukaryota; kingdom Viridiplantae; phylum Streptophyta; class Magnoliopsida; order Asparagales; family Amaryllidaceae; genus Agapanthus; species Agapanthus africanus. The sequence goes on along the minus strand of JASDDO010000012.1, from coordinate 173,399,057 downwards.
TTACGTTAAAGGTTTTTCGCCAAAAACCAGCCGTAATCCTCCGTCATTTCTTATGGATGGTCAGTAGTATTCAAGCTATGTTTGTTGGCCTACGTCAAGGCATAGTGTTTGGTAGCTGCTGGGTATTCATTTGTTGCATAGATAGATGTATTAGTTTAGGACAGATGTACAGCCTTGTTGGCCTACGACAAGGGCATGTACGATGACCTAAATTAATCAGGACAACGACGGGTAGAACTTGACATGTGGCTTATGATTTGTTGGCCTAAGTCAAGGTCATAAGAGCATGGGATAAAAATTACATCGGGAGTTTCAAACATACAGGAAACTTGCCAGACTTGCGCATACCTTCTGGAGTGTGATAACTTGAGTGGCTTCCATCAAGTTATCATGCGATGATAGTTGGATCCCGATTCTCACTGATGAGTTGGTTTACTCTTCGGGTGATCCCGACTAATTCTTCTTTCAAGTTTGGAGGAGAATTTGAGATTACAGTGGGAGGTTTCCTAATTAGATAAAGTGATAACCATTCTGATCTAGGTTAGAGTGCACGCAGAGTGTTTCTTTTCTCTCTCTCTTTGGCAACGACTTTTGACCGACCCTAGACTATAACTGTTGGAGATAATGCCCTCAGAGTCAATTATTGGATCACAGGCACGTGATTGCAATGATTGAGGGAGGACCTATCCCAGGAGGACAGTCTTACTCGAGATGATAGCATGCTATCTGGTTTATCTTTATCATCGTGTACTGCTTTAGGTGACCTGACATGTCGCTATTACACGTTGATAGAGCCCCTAGGATTCTTGCTTGACCACCAGCAGTATGAGGGCGATCATATAAGTGGGAGCTGGGGTCTATAAGCACATCCTTAAAAGGTCCCTAGTCGTGGGAGTTTTGAGACAGGGCATCGATACTCCAGAGTAGACTAGTGTATACAGTCGAGACCCCGACGAGGGGCGGTGGCCGGTCTCACAAGCCACTGGTGTCAGTTGGTTCACCTAAGATGTATACAGGTGCTCATTGGGTTATGAGTACACCGGACAGGACTCGCCGGGAACATGCTAGTTGATCTTATACCTGACGTCAGATAGCAGTTCCCTGGTGACATGTGTACAGGTTAGTTCATCGACCTGAGGATCGTCATTTGTCTCGTGTGAGTTCCCACTGTACTTTGATTACTACCCTACCACGCTCAAAGGAGACGTGCAAACAGGTTTTAGTTGGGTACAGTCCCGAGCCACATGGAGGCAGTGAGCGGATCTTCAGGGGTTCGTCTCTCCCGGTATTGGGGGTGAGGCCGCGCTGTGTCTAGGAGAGCCATTACACGAAGCCCTCGGCCGAGGCAGGAGATTTACTGGTAGGTATTCCAGCAGTATCTCAGGGTGTTCTGGGCTACACTCCGACATGACTTGTACCGCTTTTGGGGGTCTGACTTTTACCAACCCCCTAGGCCCGCCATGTGATGCTCATAGACGAACGGACCGGACTGTACGGATATTGTCACTGACAGGCTCAGTAGGGTGTCAGGATGAGTTCGCTCATCGACGTACCTTTTGGTCAATACCTGGTAGCCCGTTATGTATTGTCTTATACCTCTGACGTGCTAGTGGTTAAATCCACAACCAAGGTATTGACGAGTCTTTAGAGTCGCCCACATACAGTTACTCAAGTTTCGGGCGAAACGGTGTAGAGGCCGTATGGAGATATGGCAGCGTTCGATCAGATATGTGCGGTATTGCACGGATCAGGATCGGACGGTTAGTCCTAGAGACCGTATGGATATATGGCAGGGTTCGATCAGATACGTGCGGTATTGCACGGATCAGGATCGAACGGATATTACTAGCCGGCTTTGGTTTAAGCCGGATCCTAGTATAGTACAGTGTAGATTTTGTCTCATTGCATTTGTATTCGGTCGGAATACAGATGCGGGTGTGTATACACAGTATCGGGGTTTTCCTGTAATTTATTACGGGACCAGTTTTCTGGAGTTGCCAGTTTGCTTTCCGTTTCGGCCATTTTCATTTGTATCTTTCAATGGCCGAAGATTGGTGGAGGAGGGCTTATTTGCATTTGTGCAAATAAGCTTTTGTGGAGGGGGTATTTGCATATTCTTGTGTCATGATGGTTGCACCATCCCTTGACCATTTGACTTGATTTGTTCATGATGGCTTGACTTTTAAAAGTCATGATTGTTGATGGTGATGGGTTATGATGAGGTTGGAAGAGTGTTGTTTTTTTTTGGTGATCATTTCTACACTTGATTTCTTTTTCCCTCTCTCTTGCATTATTAACTCCACCCCACTCTCATTTTCTCCTCCTCCCATTCACCATGGCCGACCACTTCTCATGGGGGGGCTGTCCAAACATTTTGTGGGGGGGGGGGATTTTGGCTCATTTCATGTTGGAAAAATCCCACAACACCATCTTCAAAAGCTTAGTTAATTTCCTCCACCAAAAGGAAAACTCCATGACCCCAAAATGAGACATGGTTCTACACTATATTCTACAGCAAACCTTGGGCACGTCGGCTCGCCAACTTCGTGCCCGAGTTGCCTCGGTATAGAGGTGGGAGCCCGTAAAAGAAGCAGGCGACGTGGTGCCCTTCCGGCGAGGAGGTGGAGACCGGACATTCCGCGGGAGATCGGGACGACGGCGAGAAGACCGGAGGATACGGATCGCTCGGTATATCTCTCTTCCCCATCTTGTAGTTAGCTAGGACTAGTTAATAGCCCGATCCGGGTTTTAGTGCGCGGTGGTGCCGGTTCAAGAAAATTAAAGTTAACCATCGCTTCCGTATTTGGCCTCGGGATGGAGGCCGTGGCGCCGCCGTGCACTTACAGTGGTATCAGAGCCTCGCCATTAACATAGTCTAGCTTTGTTTAGTGTGTTTACATTTCCGATCGATCAAAAGTTCCAAAACCGTGTTTTTCAAAACAACAGTTTTCTGTCGAAATTTTTTTGTCTCGAAATTTTTTTCAGGTTGTCTCAGAATACTGTTCAGTGAGTTATAAGAATTCTGTGAAATTTTTATTGCATGATCTCACTTTTCGACCGCGGAACCGCGGCCAAAGCCATGCTTGGGCCGCGGTTCCGCCGCAGTCTTGACTGTTCATGCCCCAAAATTTTACAGAATGCTCCTGAGTGGAAAATTGGTTTTTTGGAATATTAATTTTGGGCCCAGAATTTCTTGATGTGCTACAGTAGTACTTGGGGCCCACTTGTTATAATTTTGATCGATCGGATATTTTAAACACATTATTTCACAGTATTTACATTATATCTGCGACCGTGAATGTCACTTGATCGGTAAATCCAGTCTGACTGCTATAGCCCGGTTAGACGGATTTGCGAACGTGACTTTCACGTTGATGTTTTGTGTATTGCTGTGAGGTTGCGGATCGGTCGTGGGGGATAGCCTAGTTGCAGTGGTAGTATAGTTTTGATGTATTATGTACATTTGATATTGCGGGGCGAGCGTTCGACATGTGGACTGCCTTCACTGCCTGTTTGTATTATTATTTTGGGGCACGACCAGATTGCGGTCGATGTACCCGTTGTATGTATATTTTACTTTCTGTACTAGGATTACCCCGCGGAGGGGTGCACGGATAGCCGGGTTCTAGAGTGCAACAAGCTCGCATCTCATGGCATTGAGACGGAGGGGGCTTCGCTCTAGAATTGGCGGGCTATTCGCCGCACTCGTAGGGGGTACAGGCTGACCCAGGAGGGGTGCCCAAGTTACCGGATTCCGTGAAGTGCTGGGTGGTCCATTCACGTTGCTGAAAGGGGCTGCCTCGCTTCAGGTTTTGGCGGGTAACTTGCCGTGCCCGTAGGGGTCTAGGATTTCATTGCACAGGCTATCCACACGACCAGGGGAACGTCGGGTTTCAGTAGTGGCTCTGTGAAACCCGGGGATCCCAGATATCTGTATTGTTCTGTGATGCTGTACATTTCTGTGATGTTGCATTTTATCACGCCTTGAGCGAAATATAATATATTGGTATATATATTAGTAGATGTTGTATATGTTTTGCATCCGCGCTAGTCCAGTCCCCGCTCTGTCGTTAGTTAGCTAACCTAACGGGTAATGACGGGACCCAGTGGCGAATGCGGGTGGCATATACGTACATCAGTATATTTTCGTTCTTTGTGGTGTGATCAATTGATGGGACTGCGTTGATTCGGATCAATGCAAGTTAAAAACAAACCTAATCTGATGTTGTTGGAACAACTTTTCAAAAAGCTGTTATTGCAAGGACATTCACTTTTGTTTTGCATCGTGGTATTCAGTTAGAATATCCTGCTCCTCAGTCGACGAGGCAAGGGCCGAGATCCCTTCACCGGGAGTGACCCCTTGGACAAAAGTTTGCGTCAGGGCAATAACTTCACTATAGCCGATTACTTTTGCTTTGCACCGTGGTATTCGGTTGGAATATCCTGCACCTCATTCTACGGGGAAAGAGCCGGGCTCCCTTCACCGGGAGTGACCTCTTTAGCAACGGTTTTCATCACTATATTTTTTAAAAAGCTATCCGTTCCTTCAACGATATCAAGTTCATTACGTTAAAGGTTTTCGCCAGAAACCATTCGTAGCCCTCCGTCGTTTCATATGGGTGGTCAATAGTATTCAAGCTGTGTATGTTGGCCAAAGTCAAGGCACAGTGATTGGTAGCTATTGGGGTATTCATATGCAGCATAGATAGATGCGTTGGTTTGGGACAGTCGTACTGCCATTTTGGCCGAAGTCAAGGGTAGGTACGGGTGGGTTCAAATTAACCTGGAGAATGACGGGTAGAACTTGACATGTGACTTATGATATGTTGGCCAAAGTCAAGTTCATAAGAGCATGGGGTAGAAATCACATCGGGAGTTTCTAAAGAAACTGAAACTTGCCAGATATGCACATACATTCTGGAGTGTGATGACGTGAGCGGATTCCGTCACGTTATCATGCGATGATAGTTGGATCCCGATTCCCACTGATGAGTTGGTTTACTCCTCGGGTGATCCCGACTAATTCTTCTTTCAGGTTTGGAGGAGAATTTGAGATGACAGTGGGAGGTTTCCAGATTAGATAAATTGGTAACCATTCTGATCTAGGTTAGAGTGCACGCTGAGTGTTTCTTTTCTCTCTCTCTTTGGCAGCGACCATTGACCCGACCCTAATACTATGACTCAGTGACCAAGTTGACCGAACCTTCTTAAACACTGGCTTTTGGATTGTCAGAGTAGCAAACCTCATTGTCACTCCTACTTTTACCCTTTTTCTCCAGGACACCCCGTATTACTACGAACGTCCACTTCCATTGGACAAAACCATCGTATGGTTATTTACGAACTCGAAGGAATTTATTCGAGGATGGTTTCAGGTTCTGGAGGAAACGTATAGGACTATTCAGTTGTCTTTTCCTTTTACCTTCTCTCAGGTTGCGAGTACTCCTTGGTTTAGGAGTAGTACACCTATTACGTAAATTGGATAGTCTTCTTCCAAACCTTAGGCTGGTGCCGACCGGTAGGAAATGAAGAAAACCAATTAGCCTAACGATGGTGTACAGAAGGTATTATGTAAAGACAAAGTAAGGGATTAGTAAGAGGGCAAAGTAAATTGCGACTGATATTCACGACCAAACCAAGCATTTCTTCGCCAATCCTAAATCACCTTTGTATTTCTCCAGGACACTCCGTATCACTACGAAGATCCACAGTTTATTGGATACTCCATCGTATGGTTATATACGAACTCGAAAGGAACTTGTTCCAGTTCGGGGATGGATTCAGGTTCAGGAGAAATAGGAATAAGGTTTATTCGGTTGTCTTTTATTTTCACCTTCTCTCGCATTGCGAGTGTTCCTAGGATTAGGACAGTACACCCATTATGCTTTTTGGATAGTCTTCTTCCAAACCATAGGCTGGTGCCGAACGGTAGGGAAGGAAGAAAACCATTTGGCCTAAAGGGGTGTACAGAAGGTAATGACTAAAGACATAGAAAGGGATTTAGAAAGATGGCAAAGAATTACACGGTTACAGTTGTGAATCTGGATAATGGAAGAGGCATTACTAGGAATACCAGGATACCCCATCGAAACATTTCAATGTTTCAGTTTCACCGTGTACTGTTAATGGAAAACTGATTTCCCGATTAGATACTTACTCCAGAGTATGTATTTACCAGGTATGATTCTCACATCTGTATGGTTTTACAGATGATGAGTGGGAGTAAGTTATTGGAAATTGGGTGATCATCCTCATTATATCGGGATTCGTTGTAATCAGTGATATTTGAGGAAGTCACCTGGGTTGTTTGCCGGACGGCAAATATTTGGCTTTGAATATCCGCTGTTATGCACAAATTTCAAATCGATATATCTGTACGTCTATTTTCATAGAGTGAGATATACCTTTTTGAAATTATGTCTGTGACATTTACCTATATCAGTGGATGGTTAGGTAAGGAGTATTAAACAGCGGTGTAATTCTTCTTAACCATAAGTACAGTTTTCAACCTACGACACACAGTGAATGAGTTATCAGACTCAAGGGACTTATACAGAGTATTGTATGTTGTCCAGGGTCCATCAGGACAGAGGGGTTAGTCTTCGTACTATATTCGGTTTACTTATGACTTCTCTAGTTTTTAGACAAGTGTTTCGTGGAAACACAGGGTCCGAATTTTGAGAAGTTATAGGTATATGAATAAAGTAGAGAACCAGATGTTGCAAGTATCGGGATTCTTCAAAGTGATCGAAGATATAGATACTTGTCTATGGTATTCAGTTGATAGTAGTGATTAAGGGAACTTGCTTCTCTTTCAGGTTACTCATAATTGGAAGCATTCCTAAGTTGAGTAACGCTAATCGACCTCTTTCCACTTAGTAGACATGCACTGGAGACAGCTGCATGATTTGAATCTGGTTCAATTAAATCAGTGCCTCTGGTTCTATATTGGATATAGAACAGTTCATATCTTAACGATGTTAAGGTACGGGGAGTTGTCCGGCTTATGATTAAAACCAGACACTGGACAACTCAAGGCACGTTTCTGTAATGGCTGTTTGTGGGTTGACCCAGGCTATGACGAGGGTTGACTTTCTACCATCTGGAAGATCAATAGTGATATTGTTCTTGACTCGCCACAGTTTTATTAAAAATGGATTTTTTCAGAAAAACAGTAGTGGGAGTATGGTAGAACTGGAAGTGATTCCAGAACCACAAACGATTACTGAATATTTCATAGGAACCTAAAGATTCAATCTGGTTTGACATTCCATTGGCCACTTCGCAGATACGGTGGGTAACTTCAGGCACCCGAGAGGTACTCCGGTAGCCTCAAGGACGGTGATAGGGAAGTTCTTGTTTACCCACACTTTCCATTGCTGTTGTTCCAAGCCGCGAGACCCGGCGGGAGGATGAGTATAGCGTCGTTCTGAACTGGCTTCAGAAGTGTACATGTATATGACTCTGCCAGAGGGTTGTCGTAGTCAGTGGGAGCAGCGGAAGCATTGGTGGACTGGTGGCTTATGTCTATTTATAGACTAAACCAAATATAGCGGAGATAGATCATCAATTTCTGATGTGACAGTCATAGGTTTGACTTCATCAGAATAGGGGATGGATCTGTTGAGAAGGTAGTAGGGTGTGATGTCATGGTATTTGGATGACATACACAGAGTAGGAAAGGAAACTCCTATACTATGATCGGTTATATTTTGGTCGTCATACAGTGGTTTCTTCACATAGGACTTGGACATTATATCAAACATACTGGTTACTAGATCTATGGTTTTAGATCTAGATTTGGATAGTTTCCCAATTAGGGTACTTAGACAGCATTCTAAGAGTATTTAGAATGGACGACTCCTGGCACGGTAGTGTACCTGCAGGTAATGGAGTCACCCTCTCTAAAGGTGTCTTACAGACTAAAGGGGAGAGGGATGTGCATGATTGGCAGATCACTTGCTCAGGCAATTGAGTCAATCATGAGATGTCAAGTACCACACCAGATGTTGTTCTTGCACTAGATGCAATAAGTTGACATTGATCCAATCCTGGAGAAACAGTCGGAAGCAGTTTTAGAACATAAGTGGATGTTCTAGGGATATGATAACGACAGCCTCATTCGGAAGACAGTTATCATTCCAGGCTTCCAAGGTGACCTGGACGACAAGGAGGTTGTCAGAGTTATAGTTTTCCTTCTGACGAGGGGAAGTATTTTGGACAGGTGGTCCAAGGCAATACTGAGGGAGGCATGGCGCAGGATACTGATTAAGTTCGGTTGACGATACAGTCTAAGAAGTTTGGATTTGGAGTTCATTTATGAGCTAGGTCCCATCAGACATCCAGACATATTCTGAGACAGGTATTGCTCATTTCGGGAGATGGGTTTCTCCGCGAACATGAGATATAGAGAGACATAGAAAGAAACAACAAGGCGGATCCACTCACTGAGGCTATTCCTCGAACGCAGGAGATTCGCAAACGGGTTTTGTGAGACTGACTAGTAGAGGAGTTGGGTGTTCGGTATCACACGGGCTGTGAGTATGCGACATCGCAATAATTAGCCTTGAGTGCAAGTGGGAGATTGTTGGAGATAATGCCCTCAGAGCCAATTATTGGATCACAGGCACGTGATTGCAATGATTGAGGGAGGACCTATCCCAGGAGGACAGTCTTACTCGAGATGATAACATGCTATCTGGTTTATCTTTATCATCGTGTACTGCTTTAGGTGACCTGACATGTCGCTATTACATGTTGATAGAGCCCCTAGGATTCTTGCTTGACCACCAGCAGTATGAGGGCGATCATATAAGTGGGAGCTGGGGTCTATAAGCACATCCTTAAAAGGTCCCTAGTCGTGGGAGTTTCGAGACAGGGCATCGATACTCCAGAGTAGACTAGTGTATACAGTCGAGACCCCGACGAGGGGCGGTGGCCGGTCTCACAAGCCACTGGTGTCAGTTGGTTCACCTAAGATGTATACAGGTGCTCATTGGGTTATGAGTACACCGGACAGGACTCGCCGGGAACATGCTAGTTGGTCTTATACCTGACGTCAGATAGCAGTTCCCTGGTGACATGTGTACAGGTTAGTTCATCGACCTGAGGATCGTCATTTGTCTAGTGTGGGTTCCCACTGTACTTTGATTACTACCCTACCACGCTCAAAGGAGACGTGCAAACAGATTTTAGTTGGGTACAGTCCCGAGCCACATGGAGGCAGTGAGCGGATCTTCAGGGGTTCGTTTCTCCCGGTATTGGGGGTGAGGCCGCGTTGTGTCTAGGAGAGCCATTACACGAAGCCCTCGGCCGAGGCAGGAGATTTACTGGTAGGTATTCCAGCAGTATCTCAGGGTGTTCTGGGCTACACTCGGACATGACTTGTACCGCTTTTGGGGGTCTGACTTTTACCAACCCCCTAGGCCCGCCATGCGATGCTCATAGACGAACGGACCGGACTGTACGGATATTGTCACTGACAGGCTCAGTAGGGTGTCAGGATGCGTTCGCTCATCGACGCACCTTTTGGTCAATACCTGGTAGCCCGTTATGTATTGGCTTATACCTCTGACGTGCTAGTGGTTAAATCCACAACCAAGGTATTGACGAGTCTTTAGAGTCCCCCACATACAGTTACTCAAGTTTCGGGCGAAACGCTGTAGAGGCCGTATGGAGATATGGCAGCGTTCGATCAGATACGTGCGGTATTGCACGGATCAGGATCGGACGGTTAGTGCTAGAGACCGTATGGATATATGGCAGGGTTCGATCAGATACGTGCGGTATTGCACGGATCAGGATCGAACGGATATTACTAGCCGGCTTTGGTTTAAGCCGGATCCTAGTATAGTACAGTGTAGATTTTGTCTCATTGCATTTGTATTCGGTCGGAATACAGATGCGGGTGTGTATACACAGTATCGGGGTTTTCCTGTAATTTATTACGGGACCATTTTTCTGGAGTTGCCAGTTTGCTTTCCGTTTCGGCCATTTTCATTTGTATCTTTCAATGGCCGAAGATTGGTGGAGGAGGGCTTATTTGCATTTGTGCAAATAAGCTTTTGTGGAGGGGGTATTTGCATATTCTTGTGTCATGATGGTTGCACCATCTCTTGACCATTTGACTTGATTTGTTCATGATGGCTTGACTTTTAAAAGTCATGATTGTTGATGGTGATGGGTTATGATGAGGTTGGAAGAGTGTTGTTTTTTATTGATGATCATTTCTACACTTGATTTCTTTTTCCCTCTCTCTTGCATTATTAACTCCACCCCACTCTCATTTTCTCCTCCTCCCATTCACCATGGCCGGCCACTTCTCATGGGGGGGCTGTCCAAACATTTTGTGTGGGGGGGGGGGGGGATTTTGGCTCATTTCATGTTGGAAAAATCCCACAACACCATCTCCAAAAGCTTAGTTCATTTCCTCCACCAAAAGGAAAACTCCATGACCCCAAAATGAGACATGGTTTTACACTATATTCTACAGCAAACCTTGGGCACGTCGGCTCGCCAACTTCGTGCCCGAGTTGCCTCGGTATAGAGGTGGGAGCCCGTAAAAGAAGCATGCGACGTGGTGCCCTTCCGGCAATGAGGTGGAGACCGGACATTCCGCGGGAGATCGGGACGACGGCGAGAAGACCGGAGGATACGGATCGCTCGGTATATCTCTCTTCCCCATCTTATAGTTAGCTAGGACTAGTTAATGGCCCGATCCGGGTTTTAGTGCGTGGTGGTGCCGGTTCAAGAACATTAAAGTTAACCATCGCTTCCGCATTTGGCCTCGGGATGGAGGCCGGGGCGCCGCCGTGCACTTACAATAACTCAGTGACCAAGTTGACCGAACCTTCTTAATATACTGGCTTTTGGATTGTCCGAGTTGCATAAGTCATTGCCGCTCCTTCTTTTACCCTTTGTATTTCTCAGAACACCCCGTATTATTACGGATATCTATGTCCATTGGATAGATCCATCGTATGGTTATATACGAACTCAGAGGGATTTCTTCGAGGATGGATCCAGGTTCAGGAGAAATAGAATTGGTTTATTCAGTTGTCTTCTATTATGACATTCTCTCATGTTGCGAGGGCTCCTTTGTTTAGGAGAGTACACCTATTATACTTATTGGATAGTCTTATTCTAAACCATAGGCAGGTGCCGAAAGGTAGGGAATGAAGAAAACCAATTAGCCTAAGTAGGGTGTGCAGAAGGTAATATGTAAAGACAAATAAAGGAATTAGAAAGTGGGCAAAGTAAATTGCGACTACTAACATTCACGACCAAACCACGTATTTCATCGCCACTCCTACTTCACCTTTAATTTCTTCAGAACAACCTGTATCACTATGAACATCCAATTCCATTGGATAAATCCATCGTATGGTTATATACGAACTCGAAGGATACTTTTTCGAGGATGGATTCTGGTTCAGGAGAAATAGGAATAAGGTTTATTCAGTTGTCTTTTATCATCACCTTCTCTCAAGTTGTGAGTACTCCTAGGTTTAGGAGGGTACACCTATTATGCTTACTAGATATTCTTCTTCCAAACCATAGGCTGGTGCCGAACGGTAGGGAAGAAAGAAAACCACGTAGCCTAATGATGGTGTACAGAAGGTAATGAATAAAGACAAATAAAGGGATTTAGGGAGATGGCAAACAAATATACGGTTAAACTCATGAATTGGATTATGGAAGAGGCATTACTAGAAATATCTGGATACCCCTACGAAACATTTTTATGTTTCAGTGCATTGTTAATAGAAAACTGATTTCCCGATTAGATACTTACTCTAGGGTATGTATTTACCAGGTTTCATTCTCACATCTGTATAGTTTTACAGATAATGAGTGGGAGTAAGTTATTGGGAATTAGGTGATCATCCTCATTATATCGGAATTCGTTGTAATTGGTGATATTTGAGGAAATCGCCTGGGGACAGTTTTCAACCTACGACGCACAGGTTTTGAGTTATTAAACTCAGCGGACTTATACAGAGTATTGTATGTTGTCCAGTGTCCATCAGGACAAAGGGGATGGTCCTCGTACTCTGTTCTGTTTACTTGTGACTTCTCTAGTTTTTAGACAAGTGTTTCGTAGAAATACAAAGTCAAAAGTCTGAGAAGTTGTGAGTATAGGAATAAAGTAGAGAACCAGGTGTCACAAGTATCAGGATTCTTCAAAGAAATCGAAGATGCAGATTCTTGTGATTGGTATTCAGTTGATAGTAATGGTTTTGAGAAACTAGTTTCTCTTTCAGGTTACTCATAATTGGAAAGATTCCTAAGTTGAGTAATGCTGATTAGCCTCTATCCATTAAGTTGATATGCACTGGAGATAGCTGCATGTTTTTGGATCTGGTTCCAATTAAATATGTGCCAAAGTTTCTATATTGGATATAGAATGGATCATATCTTAACGATGTTAAGGTACGGGGAGTTGTCCAGCTTATGCTTAAAACCAGACACTGGATAACTCAAGGCACGTTTCTGTAATGGCAGTTTGTGGGTTGACCCTAGCTTTGACGAGGGTTGATTTTCTACCATCTGGAAGATCAATAGTGATATTGTTCTTGACTCGCCACAGTTTTAATAAAATGGATTTTTTTCAGAAAACAGTAGTGGGAGTATGGTAGAACTGGAAGTGATTCTAGAACCGCAAACGATTACGGAAAATTTAATAGAACCAATATATTCAATCAGGTTTGACATTCCAATAGCCACTCCGCAGATATGGTGGGTAACCTCAGACACCCGAGAGGTACTCCGGTAGCCTCAAGGACGGTGACAGGGAGGTTCTAGTTTACCCATACTTGACACTACTGTTGTTCCAGGCTATGAGACCCGGCAGGAGAATAAGTATAACGTTGTTCTAAACTAGCTTTAGAATTGCACGTATATATTATTCTGCCAGAGGGTTGTCGTAGTCAGTGTAGGGTTGCTAGGCACGCGCACAAGGGTCTACGAGGCATCAACCATGCCCGATTAAAATTTTAGCCGTGCCGAACAACCCGAAGCCGGATCTTTAAACTAGGGTTTAGGCGAAAACTAACATGTTAAACACATTAACACTAAGTGAGAGGGATTACAACCTTTGTAGATCCGGTCCTTCACTTCAATAGCTCCGTATAGATGTCCCTTCGCTGCGATCATCGTGTTCCGGACTCTCGAGAGGTTCCACGAAGAGAAAGATACAGTCTTGCTTTCGATCTTCGATACAAAGATGATCTACCTTGAAGTTTGGTTAACACAAGCTAACACTCATAGTATGAAGTGAACACCCTCATCTAAATGGCAAGGATAGATGAGGATGATGAAGTAGGATTTTTGCTCTCATTTATAATCTTTTTCTCACTCACTTTCATCACAAAAGCAAAACTAGAAAGCTTTTCAAGAAGAAACTCAAGCAAGAAGAAGAATGAATAATGATAACTTAATCCTTTTGTGATGAACAATGAATTATTGTAGTGGTTACAAATCTAACCAAGGGTTAAGCATGAAAAGAGTTGACCCTTGTAGAGAGTTAACTAGAGTTAATGGTTTGGATTGGGTTAACATAATATCTTCATAAAATATCAAGCAACCACAAAGTCAAAGCTTCATGAAGCTTCATGCAAAAGCTAACCCTAATCCAAACCCTAACCAAGTTTAAACCCTAAACCATTGTTAAATTTATAACCCTAACATGTTACAATATTATATATCACATATACAATATATTTTGTAACAATAGAAAATAATACAATTAACATATATCGCATATATATCAATGTATTATCCCGTGAGAAAATGAATCTTTTAGTGAGCTAATATTAGTTAATGTAATTTAATATATCATATATATTATTATACATTAAATTATCGAATCAACACTTGATCCGATAATCCGGCTATTTCACAAATAACCGACTAATACGATGACCCGGCTATATCACATATACCCGGCCGATATCTCATATCACGAGAATCCAATACGGTATCACATACCGCATTATCCTCGGTCCCGCACATATCACATATGTACGCCTACTCCGTTTTGCCTGAGCTAAGAAACCTCTGTGTAGGACTCTAAAGAATCGTCAATACGCCGGCAGTAGGTGATGATCATATCAAACACCCACAAGCTGCAAGCGGTCAGCTAAACGTAACAGCTACCCAGGTATTGAGCGCTCAGAAGATCAACAAGCAAGTCTGTACATTCTCCTATGAATCCAAACAGTAACACTCCCGTACAGTCCGGTCTCATCGTCTGATATGTCGCATATCTCGCCTAGGGGTGGTAAACGTCAGACCCCAGTAGCTCGATAAGTCGTGTCGATATGAGGTCTATAAAAGTTCGAAAAACTACTGATAACACTTACCAGTAAATCTCAGCAACCTCGGCCAGGGATTTCTGGTTATAGCCAATCGAACACAGCACAACATCAACTCCCTATACCGGGAGAGACGAATCCCCTCCTATCGCTCATTGCCTCCATGTGATTCGGGACTGTACCCAAAAGCCACCTTTTTGCACGCCCTCTTAGACGTGGTATGATGGAAATCAAAGCACAGTGGGAATCACACAAGACTCTATGACGATCTCGGGTCAACAGACTACTCTGTACCAGTGTCACCGGAGAACTGCCATCTGACGTGAGGTATAATACCATCTGGGAGTTCTCAGCGAGTCCGTCCAGTGTACCCAGTCTCCACTGAGCACCCGTACACCACCCTTGATGTCAAACACTGATGGATATGGGATCATCCATCGCCCATCATATGGGTCAAGATGCGTATACGCTAGTCTACTCTGGTGTATCGATGCCCTGTCTCGATACACCCTCGATTAGGAACAGTTATAGGATGTACTCGTCGACTACCGTGGCCCCACTAGTATGATCTCATCATAGTCCCAATAGTCGAGTACATATCCTAAGGGCTTTATCAACATGTAACATAGAGACAATCAGAGTACATGTTAAGATAAAGTACAACCAGATAGCATACTATCATGTCGAGCAAGAAAGTCCTCCCTATATATGTCCAAGCATCTATTACAATATACATCGTATGTACAGTAATGGCCTCTAGGGCATACATATAACTAACAATCTCCCACTTGCACTAGGGTCATCTGTTGTGGTATCACATACCCAACAATGAGCTGCGGTTGAAGTATCTCATACTCAACCATCCCATAAAAGTCTCTACTGGGAAAAAGACCTTTGTGAGTGGATCCGCGCTGTTGTCCTCTGTGTCTACTCTCCTAATCTCGATCTCCCTGGAGATCAACCATCTCCATGATCAGGTGATTCTGCCTAAGAATTATATCTAGATTTCTGATGGGACGGTAGTTTCTTGGCTAAAGCCACAACTCCATTGTCACACAATGGTAGGAACGAAGTTCATCTCATGAACTTATATATATATCCAGACTGCCTCTTTGGTAGCATCTTTGGTAACGATGTATCTTGCCTTTAATCGTCTAGTATGTCACGGTATATAGCTTGGAACTCTTCCAACATACCGTCCCTCCACTGAGGTTAAAGACAAAGCCTGCGACTGACATTCAGTCGTCCTTATCACCCTGGAACCTTTCCAGTGATTCTCCCCAGGATCGATTGATACCATCTCACTACAACTAGTAAGAATCCTAACATCCAATTAGATCTATCTCATAGATCCAAAAAACCCAGGATTTAGGATGTATCACTTTGATCCTATATGGAGAATCGTTGTGATAAGCGGAGATTGACCGAGCGTAGCATAGGAAACTCCTTCCCTATCAAGAGTATGTCATCCACGTACTCTACGAGGATCACCAACATACTCTCTACTACCTTTTTGTATATACAAGGTTCATCCACCATTTTGATGAAGTCAAACTCTTTGACTACCACATCAAAACAGATGTTCCAACTCCGCGATGCCTGTTTTATCACATAAAACATCTTGCACACGTTTCCGCTGCTCCCACTATCTATGAAGCCCTCTGGCTGTGTACTTATAGACGCTCTTTTCTAAAACATCATTTAGAAAAGCAGTCATGACACCCAACCGCCAGATATCGTAGTCATGGTATGTAGCCGTGGCAAGTAGGATCTGGATGGACTTAAGCATAGCTTTGAAAGTCTCAACTTTTCCATGTACACCAAGTAATCATCTCAAGATATACTCGCTCCTGATGGGGATATAACCCTTCAGATAAAGCAACCAAATTCCATACTTTGTTGGTGTATAAGGATTCCATCTCAGATCGCTAAGCATCCAGCCATTCTTACAGAGTCCCACTCCTGATGGCCAGCCCGAAACTAGTTGGGTCATCATCTCATGATGCAATCCTCGCTCCCACTGTCATAGAGAAACCGAAGTATCTCTCAGGTGGGTGAGGAACCCTACTAGATCGACGGAGAGGCTGAGGTTCGTTGGAAACTATTGAATCCTTTGGTTCTACCAAATCATCAGCTGTAGTTTGTATAGCTGGAACGTTTCCAGTTCTACATAACAGACCTCGCCTCGAGCTTGTTCGGATTTTGCTTTTAGACATAGGCCGGACAACCCCAAATCTTAACAAACTTAAGATATGGGCCCTTCCCTTTCCATATCACATATGAAGTGGTAGGCAACTGATTTGATTTGAACTCTATTCAATAGGTATGGAGCTTCTCAAGTGCATAACTCCCAAAAGGAAATAGGAAACTCAGTAGTACTCATCATAGAGCACACCATATCACATAGGGTGCTATTGCTCCGCCCCGATACACCGACGTGCTGTGGTGTATACGGAGGAGTAATGCTGAGAGAGAATCTCATTCTCCTTTAGAATAGTTCAGGAATTCCGTGCACAAGTATTCTCCTCCTTGATCTCATCAAAGGACATAATACATATACCCGTATTTTGGTTCTCTACTTCTAACTTATATTCTATGAATATCTCAAAAGGTTCGGACTTATGTTTCAACAGGAACACATGTCTGAATCTTGAGAGATCATCAGAGAATGTAATGAAGTACAAAGAACCGGTCTTGGCATGTGTAGACAGGGGACCTCCATACATCAGCATGTATCAATCCCAAGAGTTCACTAACTCTTTCTCTGTTTCTAATAAACAGAGTTGTGGTCATCTTATCTTTGTGACATGACCGGCAAGTTTCACAAGATGTAAATTCAAATAGATTTAAATATGCATCTATATGTAACATCAGCTAGTCGGGTCGCATTGATATGACCTAGTCTACAATGCCTCAAGAAGGATTTGTTCATTTCTGAACTCTTCCTCTCGTGTGTGTTCTGTATACTAAGAACTGTAGTTTGATTTAGAACGTCTATGCTTTTAGATAACGTGCCTGAACCGATCAACTCTTGATATAGGAAATGTTCAAAACATTATCCAACAATACAAAATTATATCATTTCTTTACTAATAAAGAGACTGATATGATATTGTATATCAGGTTCGGTATCTAATAACATTTGTTCAGAATTAATGTATTCTGGTAATACAGGGTGATAGTGACCAACAGACTTGGCTGCAACACTTGCACCGTTTCTATCTCATGAAACTTATCACCCACTCTCAGTTCTCTACCTATCTGTAGCCCATGTAACAGATTACATATGCGGGATCCTGATCCGGTATCTCATACCCAGGACGTAAAGGATGCTGAGAAACAGTTCTATGTAATGAACACACCCGAAGATGATGCATCAGCATGCACTTTCTTCATTTGGGCGGCACGGGAAATCTGGTATTCCCTAATTTCCTGCTCTGTCTTATAACAATTATAAGTTGGAGCGGGACCAACGTTTCCCAGCTCAGTATAACAAGCGGGTTCGGTCAATACATCCGTATTATTATCTTGATTAAGGCGTGACATGGTCGCTACCAGGAGAGAGAGAGAGAAGAAAACACTCAGCGTATGCTCTTGCAAGATTATATTGGTTATCTAATATATCTAATCAGGATGTCTCCCACTGTTTTAATCAAATCTTCCTTCAAACCCTAAAAGGAAAGACTAGCCGGGATTAATTACACGCTACAAGTTCGCCAATCTTTCAGCCAGGCCAGTGTCGGTACTTTGAGGGAGGTTCCCCGTGCTTTCGCACGAACCTAATTAAAGTAAACCTCATTTTCCCAGGGGCGTAACCCCGTTAACACCTTTCTAGACACCTACTTGATCGGCTAATTGTAATGTGTAAAACTCTCCCAGGAGTAACTCTTACTCGCAGCGGGTATCGGAATCCAACTATCTCATAGAAAGTATGCAATCTCATTGCAAATTTCAACACTTGAAATTCCCAATAATATTTTACCCCTAGCGTCCTATGACCTTGACGGAGGCCAAACTACCCATAGTCCGCTAGTCAAGTTCAACCCGTCATTTCCTGATTGAATTAAACCCACCCGCACGACCCTTGACGGAGGCCAAACTACGCCGTATGAATACCCTAATCCAATCGCATCGTATGCTAGCAGATAAGCATTAGTTAGCTACCGTACATTACGCCTTGACGGAGGCCAAACTACCGCAGCACGAATACTAACTAGTACTTATCTGAAATGACGGAGGGCTACGACAGGTTTTTAAGAAAACCCTTTGCGTAATGAACTTGATATCGTTGTAGAATCGAGTGATTTTAAATGGAGAGTTTTTGAGGCTTTTCTAGTTTTGCTAAAGGGATCACTCCCGGTGAAGGGATCGTCGGCCCTTTGCTCATCGAATAAGGTGCTGGATGTTCTACAAGGAACACCGCTATGCAAAGCAAGAACTAGAGCTACATGTTTTTGAGACAAGTTTCTACAACATATTTAGGTTTCTTTTATTTCATTAATCTCATTAATGAAGTCCCATTTTAATTATGCTTCATAAGCATCAGATATGAAACGAAATCAACAATATATAATATATATCTCATATATATAATATAAACATTCGTCTCAAACAGTAATATGATCTCATCACAGAACATTGCAGCAGAAGAACATATATGAAATATTGGATATACTAGGACGTCCGTGTTTTCAATACGAGCCTGTATAAAACACAGATTCCACGATCGCGATGAATAGCCAAACCCACATCCCTAGACCCCTACGAGAGCGGCAAGCAACACTGCCAATTCTAGGGTTAGGAGACCTGGTCTCGACTCCTCGAGATGGTCTCCCACTGGACCCTAGAACCCGGTTACTTATGCTCCCCGCCTTGGGTCTACCTAATGCGGAAAAGTAAATAATATACAACGGTGACATCATCCTCATCCCGGAAGTGCCCCAATAAAAGAATATTACATACAAATGAATTTTACATGAATGAAAAAGAAAAAACTCTCATCTCACATAAAACCCCCGGCTATTCAGAACGCGACGATCCAATATAACATATCACAGCAACACATAATATCTCATATCATCAACGTAAGCAAGTATGCGTATCCCGATTGTCGTTGATGTATAGCAACGAAGCCGGCGATACACCACATACTACGCTTACGGTCATAGAAAAGAAAGTGTAAAACTACAACAGTTGGAATCCGCAACCTCCTTAGACATCGCATGCCTAACCAAATGAATTCCTTAGACATCGCATGCCTAACAATTATAAACCCCGCATTTTAGTCTCATTATCGAAAACACTTTTCAATATCTAGTCGGGCAATTCAACAAGATTCCCGACATCCTGATCGAATGCTCGTCGCAAACTTCAGTAGACGGCCGCACCCCCGGATGCCGTCGACGAAGTGCACTAAGGCAGAACACCGCTGCCGTGAGCACCCGAACAGATGCTTTTGGCAACGGGGTTCTCCTACAGTCACTTGGTCGGGGCTATGGGACGTGGCTGCCTATTAAGTTTACCCGGCGAGTATCCGTGTACGCTACGTGATTGCGACAGACTTTTGATCACATCAAAATTCCGACGCAACCGATCATCTGAGACTGAACTGCTAGATTTATAACATTCAAATTAGTTATGTCATAACTTCTTATGGATTCCAATTATTGTATCACATTCCAGATAAATAGACAATGCTAAACTTTCTGATCGAATAATCAAACACCCAAGATTTCCCCAATATATCTCAACACTTGAAATCAGTTTAAAAACATCCATCACATACCACAGTACCAATGGTCCAGCCGTAGAAGGGTCTGTTAGTATATATGCCCTAGAGGCCATTACTGTATCATACTAGTTTGTATATTACTTGATGGAAGCTTGGGATATTCACAGTTATATATACAATCTTGCTCGAAATGGTAGTATGCTACTTGGTTTGTCTTTGCTTTAATATGTGCATGTGTTTCTTTTAGCATATCGCTGATATACATATTAGTAGAGCCCTTAGGATCTTTGTGTAGAGTTCCTAGGCACTCTAGTGAAGTCTCACAAGTGATCAAACACGCAAGTTTCAAAAAATTACGGTGCCGAGAAAACCTAGAACGGATCGTTAACTAGATATTTAGGCAAAGCAAGCAAGTAAACGGAAATATAGAAATAGGGAAGGGGCTACAACCTTTGTAGATCCGGTCCACCACTTCCTAAGCTCCGCGATGATCTCCCTCCGCTGTCCAAATCAAAACCTTGACTCTAGCATTGGCATCATCGAAGAATAGGCGGGCTTGATCGTCGGTTCGATGCCGAAGATGATCTACGTCGAAGCATCACAAGAACAAGCTCCAACTTCACCAAGCCTTGAAAAACTTGTGAAGGAAACACCCTATACTACTTGGCAAGAGGTAGAGGATGAAGAAATAGGAAGTGGGTAGACTTTAGTTTTGGATTTCTCACTAGTTTTCATCACTTGCCATTGGAGTAGCAAGCTTTTTCTTCATGTTGAAGAAGATGATGAAGAAGAAGAAGATATGATAAGTCTTAATAATTAGATAAAATAAATCAATACTTATCATACTTTCAACTATAGTTAAGTGTAGAGAAAAGACCATGGTTAAAAGGATGGTTAGGGTTAAGCATAAGAACAAAAGAGTGACTTAGTCAAAGTTTCAAGAAACTTCAACTAAAAACAAAACATTCAATCATTCATTTATCTTTTTCTTTTTCCAAAATGAATAAATAAGAAAGATAAATGAATAAATAATCAAAACCCTAATCATTAACTTAAACCATGGTTTGATTCTTTACACTTAACCAAGTAAGCATGTATCATCAAACATGATACAAACATGTGCACAAAACTATATCGCTTTACAATGTGTACAATTCAAGTGAGAAAATCCTTTTTAAAGTGAACCAATACTAGTTAACGCAAAGTAATATATCAAATATATAAATATGCACTAAATCATTAAATCAACACTTGATTTAACGATCCGGTCATATCGGATATAACCGACTAGTATCATATGTATCGGCTTATCGAATCAATCCTTGATTCGATAACTAGGTTATATCGCATATAACCATTCGATACATTCATCACGAGAATAGAATACGGTATCACATACACGCATTATTCTCGGTCCCGCCCATATCTCATATGCGCTCCTATTTCGTTTCGCTTGAGCCAGGAAACCTCTGTGTA
Source organism: Agapanthus africanus (assembly GCA_030015575.1). Taxonomy (NCBI): domain Eukaryota; kingdom Viridiplantae; phylum Streptophyta; class Magnoliopsida; order Asparagales; family Amaryllidaceae; genus Agapanthus; species Agapanthus africanus. Next base: position 173,377,535 of record JASDDO010000012.1, on the reverse strand, counting down.
GGACTCTAAAGACTCGTCAATACGCCGGCAGCAGATGATGATCATATCAAACACCCACAAGCCGCAAGCGGTCTGCTAAACGTAACGGCCACCCGGGTATTGAGCGATCAGAAGATCGACGAGCAAGCCCGCTCACACTCCTGTGAATCCAACCAGTAACACTTACCGTACAGTCCGGTCTGTTCGTCTGATATGTCGCATATCTCGCCTAGGGGTGGTAAACGTCAGACCCCAGTAGCTCGATAAGTCATGCCGACTTGAGGTCCATAACATTCGTGAAACTACTGATAACTCTTACCGGTATATCACTGCAACCCTGGCCAGGGATTTCCTGTTATGGCCAGTCGAGCATAGCACAACATCAACCCCCAATACCGGGAGAGATGAATCCCCTCCTATCGCTCATTGCCTCCATGTGAATCGGGACTGTACCCAAAAACCACCTTTTTGCACAACTCAGTAGAGCCGTGGTAGGGTGGAAATCAAAGCACAGTGGGAGACACACAAGACTCTATGACGATCTCGGGTCAACAGACTAAGTTGTACCAGTGTCATCAGAGAACTGCCATCTGACGTGAGGTATAATACCATCTGGGAGTTCTCAGCGAGTCCGTTCAGTGTACCCAGTCTCCACTGAGCACCCGCATACCATCTTCGATGTCAAACACCAATGGATATGGGATCATCCATCGCCAATCGCATGGGTCGAGAAGATATGCGCTAGTCTACTCTGGAATATCGATGCCCTGTCTCGACCTTCCCACGACTAGGAACAATGAAGGATGTACTCACTGACTACCCAGGCCCCACTAGTATAATCTGCATCATAGTCCTGGAAGTCGAGTACACATCCTAAGGGCTTTATCAACATGTAATCAGAGAGAGACAGAAAGTATACATGTTAAGATAAAGAGCAACCAGATAGCGTACTATCATGTCGAGCAAGAAAGTCCTACCTATATATGTCCCAGCATCCACTACAATATACATCCAATGTACAGTAATGGCCTCTAGGGCATACATATAACTAACACTTTGCTTGATTACCAGCGTTGTGATGGCGCTCACACTCGTGGGAGCTGGGTGATCTATAAGCACATCCTTATACAGGTCCCTAGTCGTTGGACTATCGAGACAGGGCATCGATACTCCGGAGTAGACTAGCGTATGCGCTTCTCATCCCAGTATGGGAGACGGTCTGTCCCACAGCCGTCAGTACGTCGTACTTGAGATAGTATGCGGGTGCTCGTTAGGTTACGAGTACACTGGACAGGACTCGTCGGGAACTGTTGGTTAGTATTATACCTATCGTCAGTTATCAGTTCCCAGGTGACATGAGTACAGCTTAGTCCGCTGACTTGACACTGTCACTTCGCCTCGAGTGTGTTCCCACTGCACTTTGATTACTACCCTACCACGGCTCAAAGGAGTCGTGCAAACAGGTAGTTTTTGGGTGCAGTCCCGAAGCACTTGGAGGCAGTGACGGTTAGACAGGATTCGTCTCTCCCGGTATTGGGGGTTGACATCGCGCTGTGTCCAGGAGAGCCATTGCACGAGTAGTCCCTGGCCAGGGCAAGCGAGATATACTGGTAGGTTTCCAGTGTTATCTCAGGATGTTCTGGGCTACACTCCGACACGACTTGTACCGCTATTAGGGGACTGACGTTCACCGCCCCCTAGGCCCGCCATGCGATGTATCAGACGAACAGACCAGACTGTACGGAGACTGTCATATACAGGCTCAGTAGGAGTTCAGATGGGGTTCACCTCGTCAGTCTTCTTATCGGCATCTACCTGGGGACCGTTACGTACAGCTAGTGCCGCTTGCGGTCTGTGGTTAAACCCACTGCCAGCGTAGTGTCGAGTCTTTAGAGTCCCACACAGAGAGCTATTCGCCTTTAGGAAAAATGAGTAGAAGTCGCATGGTTTTGCGACAGGGTTCGTTCACATCCGCGCACTTGTGCACGTTTGCTGTCCGGACAGCTTATACTAGCGGGCTTTGGTTTAAGACGGATCCTAGTATATGATTTGGGATTGGTTTTTCTCATTGTATTCGTGTTCCTCGGATCACGAATACGGGTGCGTATGCACAGTTGCTTGAGACAGAGGGAGAGGACTTTGATTAGGGTTAATAACCATTGTCATTTTATTAACCCTAATGCTTATGTGTGTATTATGGTTAATTGATATTAGTTTAATAATTGTGCATGGTTATGCTTGTTGACCATTTGACCTATCTTGACTTGTTGAACTTGTTGACACTTTGACCATCATCATTTCATTTTGATGATACTCTTTGATCCTTGCAATTTGCATTAAAAATGAAATGATAATGGTCATGTCATGATTAACCATGACAATTATCTAGCTAATTATCAATTTAAAGTAATTCACACATATATGTGAGAATGGTGATTATTCTCTCATTCTATCATTTACTTTCTCTCTCTTGTTCTTCCTCTCCCTCAAGCTCTCCCCTCTCATGTGTTGAGAAATACTTGAGCTTGAGAAAAACCCCTTCTTGATAATCTCTACTCTCATCTAGGGTTCAAGGATTAACACTTCTTGCACCCTAGTTACTTCTAGCTTGGAGTTGAAGCCAAAGGTTGAGGCTTTCGGGTGGATCTTTCTTCGACGTGAGAAGACGATAAAGGTGACCTCTTTCCACTACTCCAAGGAGCAAGGAGAGAAGGACATAAAGCCTTAGGTATAACCTTTCTAACACTTAGCTAGTTTCTAGTTAGCTTTAGCTTGTTTTTGTTTAGCAAAGATCCTTCCTTGTTTAGTCCATGTTGCCTAAAGTCATAAAAACTTGATTTTTATTCCGTCTTCCGCCTCCCCGCAAGCACCGGGGCGGGCAACGTGGACTTACAGTGGTATCAGAGCCTAACTAAACATAAACTAGCTAGGTAGTAAAGTGTATGGAAGTTCGAATCGGAAAAATCGAAAAACCGAGTTTTCAAAACCCTAAGTTTCTGTTAATTTTTTTTCTGTTCAAAACAAAATAAATCATACACCAAAAATCATCTCATGGTTTTGTGAAGAAAGCCACCAAAAACGATCCAGAGATTTGACCAAAGAGCCGCGGTTCCGCGGCAATAGCAAGCTATTGCCGCGCAACCGCGGCCGTCTTGGCTCGTCTCTGGGTCGAGTTTGGTGCAGTGTATTTCTGGCTTGGTTTTGGGATTTTTAAGATGGTTTATATGTGCCCAGATTTTCCAGAATAGAAATTTGTTTTTGGGGGCCTATAAATCCGTATTTTTTTTATCGAACTTCAATACACTTTGACTAAAAGGTTATATCTGTGATGTTTATATGTATTGAACGTCGGCTAATCGCTATATGTCGATTAGTCGGGGTTATACATATCTGTGATCAGTGTTTGATGATGGTATGTGTATATGAATGGGTTGGATTGTCGCGGGTGAATAGCCGGGGTGGATGTGAGATGAGTGTTGCTTTTTCTTTCATTCATTGTAACATGTAAATTGATGTAATATTATTATTTGTATGGCCGCACAACCGGGTCGGGGTTGTAGCCGTCATTGTATAATTCTTTTTACTGTTTTTGCTCCTAGGATAGACCCATGGAGGGGGTGCACAAACTACCGGGTATCTCGAAGTGCCGAGTGGCCTACTCACGGTGTTGAGGGAGGTTGCTTCGCTTCGGATACTTGGCGGGTAGTTTGCCGCACCCGTAGGGGTCTTGGGTGGGGTATTTGGCTATTCACCGCGACCGTGTAATCCGCTTTTCGTTGCAGGCTCGAACGGATTGCGGATTCCTAGTATATCCAATGTATTCATCTGTGATCTGTAATGTCTATCATTGCTATATATTTATATACGATAACTATTTAGGTGTTGCTTATGTTTTGCATCCGCGCTAGTCCTGCCCCCGCTCTGTCGTTAGTTAAGTAACCTAACGGGTGATGACGGGACCCCGTGACGAATGCGGATGGCATAAGCGTACACCATATTTTGGTTGTTTTCTGCAATGGTAGGATTAAATGATGGGACGCATTAAAAGAACTAATGCAAGAAAATAAACCAAGTAAAAGTCGATTGGAACACTTTGAAAACCACTCGGTTCTTTTCAAAACTAAAACTTTTAAACGCGGAGCTTGAACCACTCCTTTTAAAAGCTATCTCGTTCCATCGATTATATGAAGTTCACTACGTTCACGGTTTCGCCAAAACCATCCGTAGCCCTCCATCATTTCAGTTAAATATTCGGTAGTATTCAAGCTATGTATTTTGACCTCACGCCAAGGCATAGTGATTGGTAGCTGCCGGATATTTATCTGTTGCATAGATAGAATGCGTTGGTTTGAGACAGTCGTACTGCCATTTTGGCCTACGTCAAGGGTAGGTATGGGTGGGTTCAAATTAACCGGGATAATGATGGGAAGAACTTGACATGTGACTTATGACATTTTGACCTCACGCCAAGGTCATAAGAGCATGGGGCAAAAATCCACATCGGGAGTTTCATAAGTACTGAAACTTGCTAGCGCTGCATACCATTTGGAGTGTGATAATTCTGGTAGGATTCCTTCGGTTTTATCACGTGATGATATTTGGATCCCGATCCTACTGTGAGTATATGCTACTCCTCGGGAAAACTCTCACTTAACGATCAATGCTATAAACCTAGTAGGTGTCTAGAAAGGTGTTAGCGGGGCTACGCCCCCAGGGAAAAGAGGTTCTTGAATTAAGGAACTTCGCGAAAGCGTTGGAAAACCTCCCTCGAAGTACCGACACTGGCCTGGCTGAACGGTTAAGAAAGTATTGTACGGTGAGATTAATCCTGACTAATCCTTTCTTTACGGTTTGAGAAGGGATTCGAGAGACAGTGGGAGCCATCCAGTTTAGAAAAACTAAAACCACTCTAAACTTGCAAGAGCATCATGCTAAAGTGTTTCTTTTCTCTCTCCTAATTGCAGCGACCATTCAACATGACCGGACTTAAGTTATTATTAGATAAAAACATATTGACAGGGCCAAACTACAAAGATTGGCTCAGGAATGTCAAGATGGCAATCACTTACGACAAGTTGGGGTATGTCCTTACCACCAAAGCTCCCCCTGTCCCAGGTCCCAAAACCAGTGTCGTAGATAGGGAAATCTACAAGACCTGGGAAATAGATTGCGCGAAGGCCAAATGCCTCGTACTAGCCTCGATGGACAACGAACATCAGAGGAGGCACGAGAATATGGACCTAGAGTCCATATTTCTTCATACAAAAGAACTGTATGGAGAGCAGTCTCGTATCGCAAGATACGAAGTGTCGAAAAAGTTGTTTTCGGCAAGGTTGGCCATCGGATCATCGGTAGCGGAACACGTGCTTAAGATGATTGGCTACATAGAGGAGCTCGCGGACCTTGGGACCACGCTGCAGAATGAACTCTATACTGATTTGATTCTCCAGTCCCTTCCTTCCACTTACGCCCAGTTTATTCTTAACTTCAACATGCAAGGAAAGGAGGTTGAACTTTCCGAACTTCTGAACATGTTGAGGAGTGCTGAGGGCACCCTACAGAAAAGTAGGGAGACATCCACTTTGTTTGTAGGAGGATCTTCCTCTTCTAGATCCAGGGCGAAAGCCAAGGGTAAGAAGAAGAAAGCCCCCGCCAAACCAAGAGGCGGTGTCGGTAAAGTGGATACGAAGGGAAAAGGAAAAGCAACAAAGGTAGCGGGAAAGCTGGTGGGGACGGAAGAATGCTTCTATTGTCACAAAAGTGGTCACTGGAAACAGGATTGCAAGGCTTGGAAGGCCAGAACACAGGATTTGAAGTGAGTTGCGGCTTCAGCTTCAGGTGTGTATGTTATTGAAAACTGTCTATCAATAAACTCTACATCCTGGGTATTGGATACCGGATCAGGATCTCATATCTGTAATTCTTTGCAGGCGTTGGGAAAGCGTAGAGTTTTGAAGGCAGGTGACATGACCCTCAGAGTTGCAAACGGTACTAGCATGGATGCTGAGGCCGTGGGGGACTATCACCTGGGATTGTCGGATGGACATTTTTTGGTTTTGCGTAGTTGTTATTATGTACCAAATGCAACCTGTAATATAATTTCTGTATCTTTATTATCTAAAGAAGGTTATGAATTTGCATTTGTAAGTAATGTAGTGAACATTCACCTTAATCAAGTTTTGATTGGGTCAGGTACATTGAACAACGGTATATACGTTTTAAACCAACCAAAGATTTTCAATGTCCAGAATACACACAAAATAAAGTCTCCAGAAATCAATAAAACTTTCTTATGGCATTGTAGACTGGGTCACATCAATGAGAGAAGGTTGATTAAGTTACATGCAGAAGGATATTTGGATCCGTTCGAATATCAATCGTATGCAACTTGTCTGTAACGTTTTAAAAATAATTAAATAAATAATTAAATGAATAAAATTGCTTAAGTGAATTTTATGATTTTCGGTAAAGCAAAATGTATTTTTCGTAAAACCAAACCGCAATTGTTTTTCATTATAAATTCAAAAATACCTATTTAATTATGTAATTACTAGTAAATAGTGTTTATTTAGCCACTTATAAATTTTTAGTTTAATAAAATATTTTTCCTAAATTAATTATTTTAAATATTAACATAAGCTTTATTTTTACACTAAATTAGTGCAAATTACAAATTTAAATGGTTTTAATTTGCAAAAATGAACCATGGCATGTTATAATTTAGTATGTATCATGCAAAAATTATTTGCAAATTTTTGCTATTTTCTAGAGTTTTCTTGAGTTGCTATAGTGAAGGAATAAATAAATAAATAATTAAAACCATGAAAAGACTTTAAATGATGATTCTTTCTTGAAACTTCCACACTTTTCTTCACTCTTTTCTCTTGCTCCCTCTCCATGGCCGGACACAACTCATCCATGGCCGCCCCCCCCCATTTCCCACTTCATTTTATTTCAAAATTCATCAAAAATACTTCAAAAATCCAATTAAAATTCCACAAAATCCTAATTATTTCATACCCTTTATTCTCTACTCTTCTTTATATGGATTTTGGAGTGGGAAAGCATGTATTTTTTAGGATCATTTTCAAGTTTGGACATGAGGTTGTGGAGGTATAAATTCTTCTCTTTTGTTTTATTTCTATTAGATATTTCTTTTTAAGCATAATTAGATTAATTAGATTAATTCTAGTTGCAAATTCTAAAATTCAAGTTAGGGCTTGCAAATTCAAGAGGTGGTTTTTGTTAATTAATTAATGTTATAATAGCTAGTTTAACATCTTTTAGAGTGGAAAATTCTTGCATGGTGGTGGTATAATAAATTGTTTATCGAAATTGTTTTAATTAAACTATTTAGCTAACTAGATTTTTCTAAAATGTGTTGTGGGTAAAATAAAATTCTTATTAAGGGTGTTATCATTAGATGGTAATTTTAGTGAGAATATTAGCATATTAATTGAATGAAAAACTTAGTTTGATCACTAGATTACTTTGATAATTGGAAAAATAGTAATAAAATGCTATTATTTTGCAAACTAGATTTTAGGAATTTCTAAATAAATGCGATTAAAAATATAATATTGGTTTCATTATATCATTATCATCATAACTTGTGGTTTAAGTCACTAGTTTATGCAAAATCATGTTTTGAGGTGGAATTGTGGTATTTTGCTTGGAAAATGTTAAAATTGTTAAAAAGTTGCAAACTAGAAATTTCAAATAAATGCAAAATTGTGTAATAAAAATATAGTAATGGTTTGTATAGTCTAGTAATGCTATATAATGAGTTTTATAACTATTGGTTTCATTTAAATGTCAAGTTTTGATGAAAAACGGTAAATTGGAAATTTCGGTTTTTGCGAAATTGGGCGGTTTGATGGATTTTAGGGTTTCGATGGATTTAATCGTGTTTTATGGTATAAGTAATGTGTTTTAAAACTATAAGTTGTTTGATTATGTTATCTCGATCCATCAGAGTTTGTACGCCGATATCGAGCGGTGTTTGGTTCTTTTGCGTGGACGGGACATAGGTTTTAACCTGTGCTTGTTCCTTGTATCGTTTGACTTTTGTATGTGATTCGGTTTACGATGATATTTATATGCTTGCGTTTAGGTACCCCTCATGTGGACTGCGGGCGATGAAGAGGAGGATGGCGACACCGTCTTCGGCAGACATGGACCAGGTGAGTAGATGCATATCTACGGGGGGAAGTCGGGTGGATGGCGTTTAGCACCCCCGCAACGTAGAATAGGAATAGTACTTATTGACATTAGGAAACCAGACGTGACCCTAGTAGGACCCTAGTATTTACCTTAGGCTGGACTAGACTGATTTAGGAAAACCATATCAGAGGATGAGTACCTTGGAAGAGGTTCGTAGGTTTCAGATAGAAACACACCCACGCACACACTGAAACTCGACATGGGGTACGTGTATGTGTATATATATAGAACTAGGTATAGGTATATATATATATATACAACACGTATAGGTGATTCATTGATGAGATATGATATCCGAGGTATGATGAAACAGTATAACTGGGCTTGATGCCGTGATTCTTGACTATACAGTCGTAATAAAGTGTTAGCGGATCATTAGAGAATGAGATAATGAACATGAATATATAAATTATAAAGAGTGGTGGTGATATTGATGTACATGGGACGCTAGAATAGTACTCGGACTGTAACTTGTGACTGAACACGATATGATATAGGTATAACTTGATTACGACATTATATTGGTGTGACCTGATGCCGATATCATATAAGTATGACCTAGTCACAATATGATACATATGACATGATATTTCTGAGGATAAACTAATGATGCTTATCATGATGGCAATGATATATGATTGAGGTATGCGATCACAGTTTAGCACCTTGATCATGAGATGTGTTGATGATGACATTATACGAATGAAGAGACACCTAGGAGATGAGATACTTGACCGTACCCCGATATTGGGATGCCGTACGATGGATGTTACCGTACGAGGCTTAGATTTGATGATCGATCCGCACTCTTGATTCGAGGAAGCCGTACTACGTACGTGACGTTATGGAGGCAGGATCGCCGACTATTAGAGATATTGATTTAGACATTAGGTAGACTCTAGTTTCTTACTGACTAGTCTATTAGGTTTAGTTCCTTAGGATGTTAGATGGACACTGGTTTAGGTTCGACTCACATAGTGGTAGTTGTACTCGTATCTCGCAGAGGAGTGGATAATGCACACCTGTATTTACATTCATACTATAATCATCATGGTGCATGTTCTTTTATATGTTGCTATAATCAATATAAACTTTACCTGTTAGGACACCAGCACCATTACCGATGATGCGCATATTCCACGCACACTTATTTGCCGGCTCACACACATCATCATCGGTAATTGCTATGTCACGTACACTTTAGATCATATTATCTTTTATTGATAGAATCAGTTAACAACCAAACCGATATAATATTGTGATCACTCTCTGATGTTAGTATAAGACATGATATTCATTACTTAGACATTCATGCATTCATATTTTCATGTTATCATGCAGTATTATGGGCATATGCCGACACTTATCATATAGTTACTCATGATTTTGAGATTTGGATTTCTATGAGATTTCTGGGTTTTTGGGGAAAAACGTAAAAATATATAAAAACTTCTCTCTCTCTCCTCTTCTCTTTTTAAAATAAGATGCGGTTTTCTCGTGATGTATGTCGTCCATCATGAGTATTTCATGTTTTCTGTTGGATTTCGAGACCCGATTCGAGGAGTGGATGAACCGTCTCGGGTACATGGTGGGCCCGGTATGGTACCCCGGGGCAAGAAGATCGAGTTGTAGACGATGAGCCTGGCAGGGGAAGGCTACCTACCGGTGATGTCTGGCGCGGCGGATATCCGGAGGATACCGACCGTTGTCGTGAGATTTGATGATATGGGCCGATCCGGACTGGCGGAGCCCGAGATATTAAGACTTGAGATTACATGTGTTGTGTCGATGTTTGACACGGATTTCCATGGATTTCATTATTGAGATTTCAGATTTCTTATACATATATATATGGATTTCAGGATTTGTTACTGTACATTCATGGTGCATGCATTTCATTCATATGACATAGTATTATATGAGGTACTGACACGACACGGAGTAGTTGCACTTACACGTAGTATTACCCTGCTATTACTAGATGTTTGGGATATATTAGTGCATTATTATGACCTAGGATAGCGTTGTGCATTCGATTTCTTTTCGTAGATGTCTTCTACTCACGAGTTGGCAACTCACCCCCGTTGTGCCAAATTTTATTACAGGTTCGATGTACAGGTTTCCTGGGCAGCTTGTTGGCACATCTTTTCTTCAGGGTGATTTGCACGGTAAGTTGGTTCACTTGTATCCGAACCACCATTGTATATTTATTCATTCATTTGTTTCTAGTAAGCTCCATCAACCATATTTGTATTACTTGATAAGTTATTGGACCAGTCTTTTATTTCGACCTTAGAGTCGCGCATGTATTATTCTGATCTGGTGGTTTTGTTTTCTTTTGAGTTTTGAGCCTCGCCCTTTGGCGCTGTATATTATTGTGTTTGTTGTGGTTGTTTCCGCCTGTTGGCGTTGAGCTAGCACCCGTTTGGGGATGCTTTTTATTGTTTATTCATATTATACTTGTTGTACCCGTTTGGGGGCCAGTTTTTACAGAGGAGACTCTGCCGAAATTTTTGGTAAAATTTGCTGATGTTTTTATACTTGTTTTCTTTTCTTTTCTTCTTTTTCTTCTTTTATGGTTTAGATTTCTGGGCTCCGGCTTACTTAGGTCACGTGGCGCTTTTAGACGCTTCGTAATCTAAGTGCCGGTCACGTTCCGTACTTTCGAGTCGTGACAAAGTTGGTATCAGAGCGCTAGGTTTAACCCGGTATAAGTCTAGGTGACCCTTGGTTGATGGAGTAGGCGATTTAGGTAGAGTAACGTACCGTGGGTATGGTCCGCGGCATACTTACGATACGCTACTCTGGTTAAGGAGCCTTAGGATGTACATTTGTTTGCACCGTATTTCATTCGTTCCTTTGATCTATCTTCGTCGATGTCGGAGGGTGGTTCTGTTACCACGGGTGCACGGGCAGAGGGAGCTGCGGCTCGAATGCGATAACCATTAGAGTATTGGTTATTCTTGAGGATTGAAGGATTGCTTAGCGTGCGGACGAAGGGTATTCACATGCCGTCCGGATGAAGTTAAAGGGTTCGAATGATTATCAGAAAACCATTTTCCCAAGTTTAAGGTATTCGGAAGAACATGCAGGTATTTCGATGGACCCTCTAGAAGAATGAAACCCTAACTCGACATAATGACCATAAGAACGCCCTTGAACCTTAGGGTTTACGACAGTTCCGCGGTGCCATTAGTGAGGCTTGGGTTTGCCCTTCTACGGCTGGATTATCGATGCTGGGGTATGTACCGGATATTTTTAAACTGTACTTGAGTGTTGAGCTCTCGGGGAATTATGGGATTTTGATGGATCGATCGAAAAGTTTAATGTAGTCCGGATATCAAGTGAAGGGATCGACTATGTGGGAGACTCTAGACATGAGTATTGCCGTTGGTAGCGCAGTCAGCACACCTATGAAAGAACGAGTTCGAAGCAGTCGACATCAGAGGAAAGAGGCGCACATTGACGATAGTGTTTACGATTGTGATTTAGTGATTTGAATTTCCTATTTTTCGTTGATTGGATTTTTGTATTTTGAGGACTTTGTTCTACGATTGGAATTTCCTGTGTGTACCTTCATTCTATCTGTGTTTCATATATCAGTTGTATTGATGTGGTTTAGTACGCACCCAGTACACTTGATTTGGTTTTATATATTTTGAGATTTTTGATTTGATTTCGTGCATATGGGTTACACATGATTTTGATATATGCTTCGACCTAGTTTTTATCCATTTTCGTACTGTGATTCGAGTCTGATATTCGATGCATGTTTTCGTGCTCCATGTGCACCTGATTAGGATTCTTGCGCATACTTGGCGCACTTGATGCGATTTTGTGCACACCAGATGCACTAAATCGGGGTTTTGTGCAGATTAGATGCACCTGATTTTGAGTCGTGCACGCCCGTTGCACTTGACAGATGTTTTTGGTGCACACCTGTTGCACTTAGTTTTGTTTTGTGGGTATTCATGGTTTCTGCATTTGGTTTCGATTTCAGTGCGCACCGGACGCACATGACATTTTATTGATGTGATTGGGATTGATTTCAGTTTGAGCAGTATATTTTCATAATCATTATTATTTGATTTAGTAACCAGGCGGGACGTGTATGTTAAATAAAAGATATATATATATATATATATATATATATATATAGTTATTTTTTTTAAATAAACGTCCGCTACTTATGCCGTGACACGTGCATCACACGGCAATTTTCAAAAAGGGGTTTGCATATTTCCTTATCCGGATATTTGTACGGTTTCACTATGATGCACACTATATATAAGTTATAGATTGATGTATATTATAATGGTTTTCATATTGGGTTATGATATTTTATTCTCGCCATAACTCCGATGATTGCGTTATGCTTGACGGAGTTGATTTTTGTTATGCGTTGATGATTTCGGAGCCCCGACGATTTGAGTGTTTTGCTAAATGTTTTAGTATTTGGAGGGGGAATTTTAATTTAAATTCGGGGACCGAATTTCTGAAAGGGGGGAAGATTGTAACGTTTTAAAAATAATTAAATAAATAATTAAATGAATAAAATTGTTTAAGTGAATTTTATGATTTTCGGTAAAGCAAAATGTATTTTTCGTAAAACCAAACCGCAATTGTTTTTCATTATAAATTCAAAAATACCTATTTAATTATGTAATTACTAGTAAATAGTGTTTATTTAGCCACTTATAAATTTTTAGTTTAATAAAATATTTTTCCTAAATTAATTATTTTAAATATTAACATAAGCTTTATTTTTACACTAAATTAGTGTAAATTACAAATTTAAATGGTTTTAATTTGCAAAAATGAACCATGGCATGTTATAATTTAGTATGTATCATGCAAAAATTATTTGCAAATTTTTGCTATTTTCTAGAGTTTTCTTGAGTTGCTATAGTGAAGGAATAAATAAATAAATAATTAAAACCATGAAAAGACTTTAAATGATGATTCTTTCTTGAAACTTCCACACTTTTCTTCACTCTTTTCTCTTGCTCCCTCTCCATGGCCGGACACAACTCATCCATGGCAGCCCCCCCATTTCCCACTTCATTTTATTTCAAAATTCATCAAAAATACTTCAAAAATCCAATTAAAATTCCACAAAATCCTAATTATTTCATACACTTTATTCTCTACTCTTCTTTATATGGATTTTGGAGTGGGAAAGCATGTATTTTTGAGGATCATTTTCAAGTTTGGACATGAGGTTGTGGAGGTATAAATTCTTCTCTTTTGTTTTATTTCTATTAGATATTTCTTTTTAAGCATAATTAGATTAATTAGATTAATTCTAGTTGCAAATTCTAAAATTCAAGTTAGGGATTGCAAATTCAAGAGGTGGTTTTTGTTAATTAATTAATGTTATAATAGCTAGTTTAACATCTTTTAGAGTGGAAAATTCTTGCATGGTGGTGGTATAATAAATTGTTTATCGAAATTGTTTTAATTAAACTATTTAGCTAACTAGATTTTTCTAAAATGTGTTGTGGGTAAAATAAAATTCTTATTAAGGGTGTTATCATTAGATGGTAATTTTAGTGAGAATATTAGCATATTAATTGAATGAAAAACTTAGTTTGATCACTAGATTACTTTGATAATTGAAAAAATAGTAATAAAATGCTATTATTTTACAAACTAGATTTTAGGAATTTCTAAATAAATGCGATTAAAAATATAATATTGGTTTCATTATATCATTATCATCATAACTTGTGGTTTAAGTCACTAGTTTATGCAAAATCATGTTTTGAGGTGGAATTGTGGTATTTTGCTTGGAAAATGTTAAAATTGTTAAAAAGTTGCAAACTAGAAATTTCAAATAAATGCAAAATTGTGTAATAAAAATATAGTAATGGTTTGTATAGTCTAGTAATGCTATATAATGAGTTTTATAACTATTGGTTTCATTTAAATATCAAGTTTTGATGAAAAACGGTAAATTGGCAATTTCGGTTTTTGCGAAATTGGGCGGTTTGATGGATTTTAGGGTTTCGATGGATTTAATCGTGTTTTATGGTATAAGTAATGTGTTTTAAAACTATAAGTTGTTTGATTATGTTATCTCGATCCATCAGAGTTTGTACGCCGATATCGAGCGGTGTTTGGTTTTTTTGCGTGGACGGGACATAGGTTTTAACCTGTGCTTGTTCCTTGTATCGTTTTACTTTTGTATGTGATTCGGTTTACGATGCTATTTATATGCTTGCGTTTAGGTACCCCTCATGTGGACTGCGGGCGATGAAGAGGAGGATGGCGACACCGTCTTCGGCATACATGGACCAGGTGAGTAGATGCATATCTACGGGGGGAAGTCGGGTGGATGGCGTTTAGCACCCCCGCAACGTAGAATAGGAATAGTACTTATTGACATTAGGAAACCAGACGTGACCCTAGTAGGACCCTAGTATTTACCCTAGGCTGGACTAGACTGATTTAGGAAAACCATATCAGAGGATGAGTACCTTGGAAGAGGTTCGTAGGTTTCAGATAGAAACACACCCACGCACACACTGAAACTCGACATGGGGTACGTGTATGTGTATATATATAGAACTAGGTATAGATATATACATATATATACAACACGTATAGGTGATTCATTGATGAGATATGATATCCGAGGTATGATGAAACAGTATAACTGGGCTTGATGCCGTGATTCTTGACTATACAGTCGTAATAAAGTGTTAGCGGATCATTAGAGAATGAGACAATGTACATGAATATATAAATTATAAAGAGTGGTGGTGATATTGATGTACATGGGACGCTAGAATAGTACTCGGACTGTAACTTGTGACTGAACACGATATGATATTGGTATAACTTGATTACGACATTATATTGGTGTGACCTGATGCCGATATCATATAAGTATGACCTAGTCACAATATGATACATATGACATGATATTTCTGAGGATAAACTAATGATGCTTATCATGATGGCAATGATATATGATTGAGGTATGCGATCACAGTTTAGCACCTTGATCATGAGATGTGTTGATGATGACATTATATGAATAAAGAGACACCTAGGATGAGATACTTGACCGTACCCCGATATTGGGATGCCGTACGATGGATGTTACCGTACGAGGCTTAGATTTGATGATCGATCCGCACTCTTGATTCGAGGAAGCCGTACTACGTACGTGACGTTATGGAGGCAGGATCGCCGACTATTAGAGATATTGATTTAGACCTTAGGTAGACTCTAGTTTCTTACTGACTAGTCTATTAGGTTTAGTTCCTTAGGATGTTAGATGGACACTGGTTTAGGTTCGACTCACATAGTGGTAGTTGTACTCGTATCTCGCAGAGGAGTGGATAATGCACACCTGTATTTACATTCATATTATAATCATCATGGTGCATGTTCTTTTATATGTTGCTATAATCAATATAAACTTTACCTGTTAGGACACCAGCACCATTACCGATGATGCGCATATTCCACGCACACTTATTTGCCGGCTCACACACATCATCATCGGTAATTGCTATGTCACGTACACTTTAGATCATATTATCTTTTATTGATAGAATCAGTTAACAACCAAACCGATATAATATTGTGATCACTCTCTGATGTTAGTATAAGACATGATATTCATTACTTAGACATTCATGCATTCATATTTTCATGTTATCATGCAGTATTATGGGCATATGCCGACACTTATCATATAGTTACTCATGATTTTGAGATTTGGATTTCTATGAGATTTCTGGGTTTTTGGGGAAAACCGTAAAAATATATAAAAACTTCTCTCTCTCTCCTCTTCTCTTTTTAAAATAAGATGCGGTTTTCTCGTGATGTATGTCGTCCACCATGAGTATTTCATGTTTTCTGTTGGATTTCGAGACCCGATTCGAGGAGTGGATGAACCGTCTCGTGTACATGGTGGGCCCGGTATGGTACCCCGGGGCAAGAAGATCGAGTTGTAGACGATGAGCCTGGCAGGGGAAGGCTACCTACCGGTGATGTCTGGCGCGGCGGATATCCGGAGGATACCGACCGTTGTCGTGAGATTTGATGATATGGGCCGATCCGGACTGACGGAGCCCGAGATATTGAGACTTGAGATTACATGTGTTGTGTCGATGTTTGACACGGATTTCCATGGATTTCATTATTGAGATTTCAGATTTCTTATACATATATATATGGATTTCAGGATTTGTTACTGTACATTCATGGTGCATGCATTTCATTCATATGACATAGTATTATATGAGGTACTGACACGACACGGAGTAGTTGCACTTACACGTAGTATTACCCTGCTATTACTAGATGTTTGGGATATATTAGTGCATTATTATGACCTAGGATAGCGTTGTGCATTCGATTTCTTTTCGTAGATGTCTTCTACTCACGAGTTGGCAACTCACCCCCGTTGTGCCAAATTTTATTACAGGTTCGATGTACAGGTTTCCCGGGCAGCTTGTTGGCACATCTTTTCTTCAGGGTGATTTGCACGGTAGGTTGGTTCACTTGTATCCGAACCACCATTGTATATTTATTCATTCATTTGTATCTAGTAAGCTCCATCAACCATATTTGTATTACTTGATAAGTTATTGGACCAGTCTTTTATTTCGACCTTAGAGTCGCGCATGTATTATTCTGATCTGATGGTTTTGTTTTCTTTTGAGTTTTGAGCCTCGCCCTTTGGCGCTGTATATTATTGTGTTTGTTGTGGTTGTTTCCGCCTGTTGGCGTTGAGCTAGCACCCGTTTGGGGATGCTTTTTATTGTTTATTCATATTATACTTGTTGTACCCGTTTGGGGGCCAGTTTTTACAGAGGAGACTCTGCCGAAATTTTTGGTAAAATTTGCTGATGTTTTTATACTTGTTTTCTTTTCTTTTCTTCTTTTTCTTCTTTTATGGTTTAGATTTCTGGGCTTCGGCTTACTTAGGTCACGTGGTGCCTTTAGACGCTTCGTAATCTAAGTGCCGGTCACGTTCCGTACTTTCGGGTCGTGACATTGTCAATCCTGTCTCAAAGGAAAGATGACAAAGACTCCGTTCACTGGACACGGAATAAGAGCGAGCGAGCTCTTGGGACTCGTACACAGCGACGTGTGCGGTCCAATGTCTACACATGCACGAAGCGGTTATTCTTACTTCATTACTTTTACGGATGATTTCTCAAGGTTCAGACATGTCTTCTTAATGAAGCATAAATCCGAAGCTTTTGAAAAGTTCCAGGAATATAAGAATGAAGTAGAAAAACAAACAGGCAAAAGTATCAAGGCACTGAGATCTGATCGAGGTGGTGAATACTTGAGTGCCGAGTTCCTGGGTTACTTAAAAGAGAATGGAATTCTCTCTCAGCTTACTCTTCCATACACTCCGCAACATAACGGTGTATCGGAGAGACGGAACCGAACCCTATTGGATATGGTACGGTCCATGATGAGTAACGCTGAGTTGCCGCGATCGTTCTGGGGATATGCACTAGAATCAGCTACATACCTTTTGAACCGAGTTCCCACTAAGACTGTGCCTACCACACCATATGAGTTATGGAGTGGGAAGAAACCCTATCTTCAATACTTGAAGATTTGGGGATGTCCAGCTTATGTCAAAAAGCAGCATGCGGACAAACTAGAGGCACGCTCAGTATTGTGCAAGTTTGTGGGATACCCAAAGAACTCCAGGGGGTATCTTTTCTATTACGCAGAGGAACAAAAAGTCCTTGTTTCTCGTAATGCCCATTTTCTAGAACATCAGTTCTTAGAAAAAGAAATATGTGGGAGCGCAATAGAACTGGAAGAAATTCCAGAACCACAAACTATTACTGAAAGCTTAGTAGAACCAGAGGGTTCGAAAGATCAGGACATTCCCACGCCACTCCGCAGGAGTAGTATGCAGTCTCATCCGCCCGAGAGATACTACGGTTTTCTCATTGACGGGGATAGAGAGGATTGCATCATAGATTGTGATGAGCCTACTAGCTTCCAGCAAGCCATTCAGAGCATCGACTCGGTAAAATGGCTGGATGCAATGCGGACCGAAATGGAGTCCATGTACACCAACAAAGTATGGACGTTGGACATTGCTCCAGATGGGGTAAAACCCGTAGGATGCAAGTGGATCTTCAAAAGGAAGATTGGTGTTGATGGACAGGTTGAGACCTATAAAGCTAGACTGGTAGAAAAGGGTTTTCGTCAGCGACCTGGTTTGGACTATGACGAAACCTTTTCTCCAGTAGCTATGCTGAAATCCATTCGGATCCTTCTTGCCATTGCTGCCTTCCACGATTATGAGATTTGGCAGATGGACGTAAAGACGGCTTTTCTAAATGGACATTTAGAGGAGTGTGTCTATATGGACCAGCCAGAGGGTTTCATTCAGAGTGGGAGCAGCGGAAAGGTGTGCAAGTTGCTTAAGTCCATTAATGGACTAAAGCAGGCATCGCGGAGTTGGAACATCTGTTTTGATGAGACGGTCAAAGAATTTGGCTTTATCAAAAATCCAGATGAACCATGCATCTATTGTAGATTTGTAGCGAGAAATGTAGTATTCCTCGTTTTATACGTGGATGACATTCTCTTAATAGGAAATGACATTCCTATGCTACAATCTGTCAAGGGGCTCTTGTCACACAGGTTCTCCATGAAAGACCTGGGTGATGCCTCATACATTCTGGGTATCCGGATCTACCGTGACAGATCCAAGAGGATATTAGGACTTTCACAGTCCAGGTACATCGACACCATACTGAAGAGATTCAGTATGGAAGATTCCAAGCGCGGTAATCTACCGGCTTGTCACGGGATCACCCTCTCCAAAGAGATGTCTCCCAAGACTGATTTGGAGAGGGATCGCATGTCTATTATACCCTATGCTTCTGCGGTAGGCTCTATAATGTATGCGATGTTGTGTACCAGACCGGATGTGGCTTATGCACTTAGTGTGGTAAGCAGGTATTAGTCAAACCCTGGGGAGAAACATTGGATAGCAGTAAAGAACATTCTCAAGTACCTGAGAAGGACTAAGGAGATGTTCTTGGTGTATGGCGGAAAAGACCTCTAGATTGAGGCCTTTGCTGACTCCAGCTTCCAGAGTGACAAGGATGATTCCAAGTCCATGTCGGGTTTTGTCTTCACCCTCAATGGAGGGGTGGTGTGTTGGAAGAGCTCCAAACAGGAAACCGTTGCTGACTCGACTATGGAAGCGGAATACATCGCTGCATCTGATGCCGCAAAAGAAGCTGTCTGGATGAGGAAGTTCTTGAGAGAACTTCAGGTGGTTCCGTCCATTGTTGACCCAATACCTCTGTATTGCGACAACAACGGGGCTATAGCTTTAGCGAAGGAACCCAGGTCCCATCAGAAATCCAGACACATCTTGAGGCGGTATCACCTGATCAGGGAGATCGTGGATCGCCAGGAGATCGAGGTTCGGAGGGTTGTTTCAGAAGATAACACAGCAGATCCATTCACCAAGGCCTTGCCCCAGACTCAGTTCGAGCGGCTGATTGAGATGATAGGTCTTCGATACGCCAGTACATGGCCTTAGTGCAAGTGGGAGATTGTTAGTGTATATGCCCTAGAGGCCATTACTGTATGATACTAGTTTGTATATTACTTGATGGAAGCTTGGGATATTCACAGTTATATATACAATCTTGCTCGAAATGGTAGTATGCTACTTGGTTTGTCTCTGCTTTAATATGTGCATGTGTTTCTTTTAGTATATCGCTGATATACATATTAGTAGAGCCCTTAGGATCTTTGCTTGATTACCAGCGTTGTGATGGCGCTCACACTCGTGGGAGCTGGGTGATCTATAAGCACATCCTTATACAGGTCCCTAGTCGTTGGACTATCAAGACAGGGCATCGATACTCCGGTGTAGACTAGCGTATGCGCTTCTTATCCCAGTGTGGGAGACGGTCTGTCCCACAGCCGTCAGTACGTCGTACTTGAGATAGTATGCGGGTGCTCGTTAGGTTACGAGTACACTGTACAGGACTCGTCGGGAACTGTTGGTTGGTATTATACCTATCGTCAGTTATCAGTTCCCAGGTGACAAGAGTACAGCTTAGTCCGCTGACTTGACACTGTCACTTCGCCTTGAGTGTGTTCCCACTGCACTTTGATTACTACCTTACCACGGCTCAAAGGAGTCGTGCAAACAGGTAGTTTTTGGGTGCAGTCCCGAAGCACTTGGAGGCAGTGACGGTTAGACAGGATTCGTCTCTCCCGGTATTGGGGGTTGACATCGCGCTGTGTCCAGGAGAGCTATTACACGAGTAGTCCCTGGCCAGGGCAAGCGAGATATACCGGTAGGTTTCCAGTGTTATCTCAGGGTGTTCTGGAATACACTCCGACACGACTTGTACTGCTATTAGGGGACTGACGTTCACCTCCCCCCTAGGCCCGCCATGCGATGTATCAGACGAACAGACCGGACTGTACGGAGACTGTCACATACAGGCTCAGTAGGAGTTTAGATGGGGTTCACCTCGTCAGTCTTCTTATCGGCATCTACCTGGGGACCGTTACGTACAGCTAGTGCCGCTTGCGGTCTGTGGTTAAACCCACTGCAAGCGTAGTGTCGAGTCTTTAGAGTCCCACACAGAGAGCTATTCTCCTTTAGGCAAAATGAGTAGAGGTCGCATGGTTTTGCGACAGGGTTCGTTCACATCCGCGCACTTGTGTACGTTTGCTGTCCGGACAGCTTATACTAGTGGGCTTTGGTTTAAGCCGGATCCTAGTATATGATTTGGGATTGGTTTTTCTCATTGTATTCGTGTTCCTCGGATCACGAATACGGGTGCGTATGCACAGTTGCTTGAGACAGAGGGAGAGGACTTTGATTAGGGTTAATGACCATTGTCATTTTATTAACCCTAATGCTTATGTGTGTATTATGGTTAATTGATATTAGTTTAATAATTGTGCATGGTTATGGTTGTTGACCATTTGACCTATCTTGACTTGTTGACCTTGTTGACACTTTGACCATCATCATTTCATTTGGAAGATGCTCTTTGATCCTTGCAATTTGCATTAAAAATGAAATGATAATGGTCATGTCATGATTAACCATGACAATTATCTAGCTAATTATCAATTTAAAGTAATTCACACATATATGTGAGAATGGTGATTATTCTCTCATTCTATCATTTACTTTCTCTCTCTTATTCTTCCTCTCCCTCAAGCTCTCCCCTCTCATGTGTTGAGAAACACTTGAGCTTGAGAAAAACCCCTTCTTGATAATCTCTACTCTCATCTAGGGTTTAAGGATTAGCACTTCTTGCACCCTAGTTACTTCTAGCTTGGAGTTGAAACCAAAGGTTGAGGCTTTCGGGTGGATCTTTCTTTGACGTGAGAAGAAGAAAAAGGTGACCTCTTTCCACTACTCCAAGGAGCAAGGAGAGAAGGACATAAAGCCCTAGGTATAACCTTTCTAACACTTAGCTAGTTTCTAGTTAGCTTTAGCTTGTTTTTGTTTAGCAAAGATCCTTCCTTGTTTAGTCCATGTTGCCTAAAGTCATAAAAACTTGATTTTTATTCCGTCTTCCGCCTCCCCGCAAGCACCGGGGTGGGCAACGTGGACTTACAGGGTCAAGCCAACGCCTCACATGTGACACGCCGTACTGCCCCAAACCCTAAGGTTTTAGAGGCAGTTCAAGACGGTCACATAATCGAGTTAAGGTTTGTTGTCTTCTAGAGGGTCCACCGCGTTACTTGCACGACTTAGAACGTTCTTATACTCGAGAAAAAATCCAAATTTTGAAAAATTTTCCGACAGGGGAAAAAGTGAGTTATTGATATCCGTTCGAACTTTTTAACAGTTTCTAAAATTATCCGGAAAAATATAAACGAAGTTAAATTATCCGATCGAATCAACGAGTCCCCAATACAACCCTAGAAAACTCAACACTTGAGTGGAATTAAAAAATTTCCAGAAAAAATAACAAGAAAGGACCTAAGAATAATTACATGAAATTCCAGGGACTAAGTCACAATTTGGGCCGCGGAACCGCCGCTAAACCCTTGGTTTGGCCGCGGTTACGCGGTCATATTTGCGAATTAGAGGGCCGTACTTCACAGTAATTCTTAGTTTTTCCTGCTTATTTTTCTGAGAATTTTTAATTCATAAAAAACCACATTTTTGAAAAATGTACAGAGAAGGGTAAACATCGGGGTTTTCGGGTTCGATCGGACTTTAAACTTCGTCTAGACTTCGCCTAAAGCTCTAGCTTGGCTCTGATACCACTGTAGGGTTGCTAGGCACGCACACAAGGGTCTACGAGGCATCAACCATGCCCGATTAAAATTTTAGCCGTGCCGAACAACCCGAAGCCGGATCTTTAAACTAGGGTTTAGGCGAAAACTAACATGTTAAACACATTAACACTAAGTGAGAGGGATTACAACCTTTGTAGATCCGGTCCTTCACTTCAATAGCTCCGTGTAGATGTCCCTACGCTGCGATCATCGTGTTCCGGACTCTCGAGAGGTTCCACGAAGAGAAAGATGCAGTCTTGCTTCCGATCTTCGATACAAAGATGATCTACCTTGAAGTTTCGTTAACATAAGCTAACACTCATAATATGAAGTGAACACCCTCATCTAAATGGTAAGGATAGATGAGGATGATGAAGTAGGATTTTTGCTCTTATTTATAATCTTTTTCTCACTCACTTTCATCACAAAAGCAAAACTAGAAAGCTTTTCAAGAAGAAACTCAAGCAAGAAGAAGAATGAATAATGATAACTTAATCCTTTTGTGATGAACAATGAATTATTGTAGTGGTTACAAATCTAACCAAGGGTTAAGCATGAAAAGTGTTAACCCTTGTAGAGAGTTAACTAGAGTTAATGGTTTGGATTGGGTTAACATAATATCTTCATAAAATATCAAGCAACCACAAAGTCAAAGCTTCATGAAGCTTCATGGATGCTTCATGCAAAAGCTAACCCTAATCCAAACCCTAACCAAGTTTAAACCCTAAACCATTGTTAAATTTATAACCCTAACATGTTACAATATTATATATCACATATACAATATATTTTGTAACAATAGAAAATAATATAATTAACATATATCGCATATATATCAATGTATTATCCCGTGAGAAAATGAATCTTTTAGTGAGCTAATATTAGTTAATGTAATTTAATATATCATATATATTATTATACATTAAATTATCGAATCAACACTTGATCCGATAATCCGGCTATTTCACAAATAACCGACTAATACGATGACCCGGCTATATCACATATACCCGGCCGATATCTCATATCGCGAGAATCCAATACGGTATCACATACCGCATTATCCTCGGTCCCGCACATATCACATATGTGCGCCTACTCCGTTTTGCCTGAGCTAAGAAAGCTCTGTGTAGGACTCTAAAGAATCGTCAATACGCCGGCAGTAGGTGATGATCATATCAAACACCCACAAGCTGCAAGCAGTCATCTAAACATAACAGCTACCCAGGTATTGAGCGCTCAGAAGATCAACAAGCAAGCCTGTACATTCTCCTGTGAATCCAAACAGTAACACTCCCGTACAGTCTGGTCTCGTCGTCTGATATGTCGCATATCTCGCCTAAGGGTGGTAAACGTCAGACCCCAGTAGCTCGATAAGTCGTGTCGATATGAGGTCTATAACAGTTCGAAAAACTACTGATAACACTTACCAGTAAATCTTAGCAACCCTGGCCAGGGATTTCTGGTTATAGCCAATCGAACACAGCACAATATCAACTCCCTATACCGGGAGAGACGAATCCCCTCCTATCGCTCATTGCCTCCATGTGATTCGGGACTGTACCCAAAAGCCACCTTTTTTGCACACCCTCTTGGACGTGGTATGATGGAAATCAAAGCACAGTGGGAATCACACAAGACTCTATGACGATCTCGGGTCAACAGACTACTCTGTACCAGTGTCACCGGAGAACTGCCATCTGACGTGAGGTATAATACCATCTGGGAGTTTTCGGCGAGTCCGTCCAGTGTACCCAGTCTCCACTGAGCACCCGTACACCATCCTTGATGTCAAACACCGATGGATATGGGATCATCCATCGCCCATCATATGGGTCAAGATGCGTATACGCTAGTCTACTCTGGTGTATCGATGCCCTGTCTCGATACACCCTCGACTAGGAACAGTTATAGGATGTACTCGTCGACTGCCGTGGCCCCACTAGTATGATCTCATCATAGTCCCAGTAGTCGAGTACATATCCTAAGGGCTTTATCAACATGTAACATAGAGACAATCAGAGTACATGTTAAGATAAAGTACAACCAGATAACATACTATCATGTCGAGCAAGAAAGTCCTCCCTATATATGTCCAAGCATCCATTACAATATACATCGTATGTACAGTAATGGCCTCTAGGGCATACATATAACTAACAGTCAGTTGGAGCAGCGGAAGCATAGTGGGCAAGTAGCTTATGTCTATTTATAGACTTGAGCAATTATAGCGGAGATAGATCATCTAATTTTGATATAACAGTCATGGCTTTGACTTCATCAGAATAGGGGATGGATCTGTTAAGAAGGTAGTAGGGTGTGATGTCCTGGTATTTGGATGACATACACAGAGTAGGAAGTAAAATTCCTATTCTACGATCGGTTGTACTTTGGTCATCACACAGTTGTTTCTCCATAAAGGAAATGGATATAATATCTGACATTCTGGTTACTAGATCTATGGTTTTAGATCTAGATTTGGGTAGTTTCCCAATATGGGTATTATGACAGTATTCTAATAGTATTTTAGAATAGATGACTCCTGGCATGGTGGTGTACCTGCAGGTGATGGAGTCACCCTCTCTACAGACTAAAGGGGAGAGGGATGTGCATGATTGGCAGATCACTTGCTTAGGCAATTGAGTCAATCGTGAGATGTCAAGTACCACACCAGATGTTGTTTTTGCACTAGATGCGATAAGTTTATATTAATCCAATCCTGGAGATATATAAGGAAGCAGTTTTAGAACATAAGTGCATGTTCTACGAATTTGATGATGGCAGCCTCCTTCGGGGACGGTTATCATTCCATGCTTCAAAGATGGCATGGATGACAGAGTGATTGTCAGAGTTATAGTTTTCCCTCAGACGAGGGACTGTATTATGGACAGGTGGTCCAAGAGGATGCTGTGGGAGGCATAGTGCTGGACACTGATTAGTTTCAGTGATCGATATAGTCTAAGAAGTTTGGATTTGAAGTTCATTTATGAACTAGGTCCCATCAGATATCCAGACATATTCTAAGACAGGTATTACTCGATTCGGGAGATGGTTTTCTCCGCGAACTTGAGTTTAAGAGAGACATAGAAAGAAACATCGGGGCGGATCCACTCACTGAGGCTATTTCTCGAATACAATAGTTTTACAAACGGGCTTTGTGAAACTGATTAGTAGAGGAGTTAGATGTTCAGTATCACACGGGCTGTGAGTATGCGACATCGCAATAATTAGCCTTAAGTGCAAGTGGGAGATTGTTGGATATAGTGCCCTCAAAGTCAATTATTGGATCGCAGGCACGTGATTGCAATGATTGCAGAGGACCTATACCGATATAACAGTCTTACTCGAGATGATAGTATGCTTTCTGGTCTGTCTTTATCATCGTGTAGATGTTGATAGAGCCCATAGGATTCTTGCTTGACTACCAACAGTATGATAGCGATCATATATGTGGGAGCTGGGGTCTATAAGCACATCCTTAAAGTGTCCCTAGTCATGGGAGTTTTGAGACAGGGCATCGATACTCCGGAGTAGACTAGTGTATACAGTCGAGACCCCGACGAGGGGCGGTGGCCGGTCTCACAAGCCACTAGTGTCAGTTGGATCACCTAAGATGTATACAGGTGCTCATTGGGTTATGAGTACACCGGACAGGACTCGCCGGGAACTTGCTGGTTGGTATTATACCTAGCGTCAGATAGCAGTTCCCTGGTGACATGTGTACAGGTTAGTTCATCGACCTGAGGTCGTCATTTGTCTCGTGTGAGTTCCTACTGTGCTTTGATTTATACCCTACTACGGGTCAAAGGAGTCGTGCAAACAGGTATTTTTTGGGTACAGTCCCGAGCCACATGGAGGTAGTGAGCAGATCATCGGGGATTTGTCTCTCCCGGTATTGGGGGTGAGATCGCGCTGTGTTTAGGAGAGCCATTACACGAAATCCCTGGCCAGGGTAATCGAGATTTACTGGAAGGTATTCCAGTAGTATCTCAGGGTGTTCTGGGCTGCTCTCTGACACGACTTATACATCTATTGGGGGTCTGACGTTTACCGGCCCCCTAGGCCCTATATGCGATACTCATAGACGAATGGACCGGACTGTACGGATATTGTCACTGTCAGGCTCAGTAGGGTTTCTGGATGAGTTCGCTCGTCAGCTTCCTTTCTAATCAATACATAGGCAACCGTTACGTACAGCTAGTACCTCTGACGTGCTAATGGTTATACCCAGTGCCAGTGTATTGATGAGTCATTAGAGTCCCCCATAGTCAGTTTCCCAAGTTCGGGCAAAACGTTGTAGAGGCCGTATGATTTTATGGCAGGGTTCGGAAAATGCACGTGCGTTTACGCACGTGTCATTTTTCGGGCAGATAATACTGGTGGGCTTTGGTTTAAGCCGGATCCGAGTATTATACTGTGTAGATAAAATATCTTTGTCTCAGTTGCATTTGTATTCGGTCGTAATACAAATGCGGGTATGTTTATACTGTTACGGGGTTATCCTGAAATTCGTTTCAGGATCACTTTTGGAAGTTGCCAGTTTTCAGTTTTCTATCACCCGTCTTTAATATTCGGTTAAAGACGGATTTATCTTTTCTTGGGTGAGTCAGAGTTCTAGAAGGTTCTAGAATTGGTGAATAGCTTCATGAGTCATTGATGCATTAAGTGTTCATTTAATGTTGTGATGACTAGGTTTATGATTCATGGATTGCATTTAATGCTTTTTAGTGATTCATTCTTTGATGATGATAAGTATCATTATTTCTTATGGTCACCCCCTCCTCTCTCCTACACTCACCCCCCACCTTCTTATATTGGCCGGCCCCCTCTTGTGGAAAAGATGATTGATTCATTTGGAAAAAGCTTATGAAATTTGCTTCATAGAAATTTCATATGTTGATTTCCCATTTACCCGATTCCAAATGGCAACTTCATTAACCGTTCGTCCATAGCCTTGGACGTAACGAGACAAAGTGTTCTATTCATTCTCTACATCAATCTTGGTCATCTCTTTTAGCAAACTTGATGATCGAGTTGCCTCGGTTCAGAGGCGGGAGCCCGTTTAAAGATCCGTCGACGTGGTGCCACCTGGACAACGAAACCGGAGATCAAGCGAGTTCGGATCAGCTGCAATAAAGCCTGGGATGATGGTTGAAGACCGAAGGACCCGGATCGTTCGGTATAACATTTCTACCCACTTTGTAGTTTGTTAGTTTAGCGTTAATGGCAGATCCTGGGATATAGTATACGATAGCGCTCGTTGTAAACGTTTTGTTCCGCATTTTGGCGTCTGAAAGACGGCCGGGGCGCTACCGTAGACTTACATATTCTACAAGGAATACCGCTATGCAAAGAAAGAACTAGAGCTACCAGTTTTTAAAACAAGGTTCTAAAACATTTTTAGGTTTCTTTTATTTCATTAATCTCATTAATGAAGTCCCATCAATTTATGCTTCCTAAGCATCACAAAAGAAACGAAAGCAATAATATTTGTTATATATCATATATATAATATAAGCATTCGTCTCAACATATTAAGTGATCACATCACAGAATATCAGCAGCAGAAGAACACATATGAAATATTGGATATATTAGGAATTCCGTGTTTTAAATTAAGTTAGTATAAAACACGGATTCCACGGTCGCGATGAATAGCCAAACCCACATCCCTAGACCCCTACGAGAGCGGCAAGAAACCCTCCCAATTCTACAATTAGGAGACCTGGACTCGACTCCTCGAGATGGTCTCCAACTAGACTCTAGAACCCGGTCACTTATGCTCCCCTCCTTGGATCTAACCTAATGCGGAAAAGTAAATGATATACATCAATGGTGACATCATCCTCAACCCGGAAGTGCCCTAATAAAAGAATATTACATACAGGATTTTACATGAATGAAAATGAAAAACTCTCATCTCACATAAAAAAAACCCTAGCTATTCAAAACACAACAATCCAATATAACATATCATAGCAACACATAACATCACATATCATCAACGTAAGTAAATATGCGTATCCCAATTGTCGTTGACATATAGCAACTAAACCGACGATATACCACATATTATACTTACGGTCGCAGAAAAGAAAGTGAAAAACTACAACAATTAGAATCCGCAACCACCTTAGACATCATAAACCCAATGTATCATATACTTTGGATTTCATGCCTAACCAAATGAATTCCTTAGACATCACATGCCTAACAATTATAACCCCTACATTTTAGTCTCGATATTGAAAACACTTTTCAATAACCTGTCGGGTAATTCAACAAGATTCCTGATAACC
The DNA here is from genome assembly GCA_030015575.1 of Agapanthus africanus. NCBI lineage: Eukaryota > Viridiplantae > Streptophyta > Magnoliopsida > Asparagales > Amaryllidaceae > Agapanthus > Agapanthus africanus. The sequence goes on along the minus strand of JASDDO010000012.1, from coordinate 173,348,757 downwards.
TGATCGAATGCTCGTTCGAAACTTTAGTAGACGGCCGCACCCCTGATGTCGTCAACGAAGTGCACTAAAGCGGAACATCGCAGTCGAGAGCACCCAAACGGATGCTTTTGGCGACGGGGTTCTCCTACAGTCACTTGGTCGGGGCTATGAGGCATGGTTATCTTACCCGGCGAGTATTCGCGTACGCTACGTGATTTCGACGGACTTTTAATCCACATCAAAATTCCGTGGCAACCGATCAAATGAGACTAAATTGCTAGATTTATAAAATTCAAACTAGTTATCACATAACTAATTATTGTGGATTCCAAATATTGTATCACAATCACAGATAGTTAGACGATGTTAAACTTTTCGATCGAATTAACAAACACCCAAAATTTCCCAAAGAGCTCAACACTTGAGCGGAGTTTAAAAAGTACCCAGAATATGCCACAACATCTATGAACCATCCGTAGAAGGGCCGACCCATGCCTCACTTATGTCACCGCGGAACTGCCATAAATCCTAGAGTATGACCGCGGTTCCGCGATCCAAAAAGTCAAGTTTGGGTATCGTTCTTCTAGAGGGTCCACAGAATCACTTGCATAATTTTCTGAAGATTTTAAACTTGGAAAAAATCTAACTCTTGGAATATTTCTAGCTTGTGAAAATATGAGTTATTGATATCCGTTCAAACTTTTTAACGCCGTCTAAATAACCTGAATAGATGTTAGAATTACGACTATGAAGCACTCCGAATTGCCTTTGCACAAAGATAACATCACATGCAAATTTAGCAACACCTGAAATACCAAAACCCAGAGACACCACACTAAAACCGGCCTGCTCGGAATTTCTTGGCATGTGGCCGGCCAAAAACCGGTGGGAAGGGTTTAAATTTCTATTATATTCATGTTACATCTCATGCAACATTCTGCAACTACTTAAAAAAAATTTAGACTCTCTGAAAATTTTACGGAAACTGGGTCTTTGTATCGGGTGTTTCGGAGTTGTTTTGGTTTCGTAATTTAACAAATATCGTCTAATTCTCTAGCTTGGCTCTGATGCCACTGTAGGAATGTTTAGCACGGCAGCCAGGTTTCGGGAGGTATCGTCCATGCCAATTTCAAAAAATTGCCTTGCTAAACAACCCTAACCCTAGAATCTAAACTAGAGATTTAGATGAAACAACAATGCAATCATCTTTACGTCTAAGTGAACAAGGAATACAGCCTTTGTAAACCGGTCCTTCACTTCAATAGCTCCGTGTAGTAGTCCCTTCGCTCCAAGTAGTGATCTCCCGGACTCTAGTGAGGCTCCACAAGGTGAAATGAACAATCTTGCTTGAAGTCTTCGAGGCCGAAGATGATCTATGTCGAGAAGACACTAACTAAAGCTACCTCTTCACTAAGTTATGAACTAGTGAAGAAACAACCCAATTTAAATTGCTAGTAGAGAAGAGGTTGATGAAGTAGGAATTTTGCTCACTTTAGAAATAATTTTCTCACTAATTTTCTTCACCTCCCATGAAGCTAGAAAGCTTGAGGAAGGAGATGAAGAAAGCTCTCATGGCTTGATGCAAGTCAAGAATGAATCAAGTGGTGAGAATAGCAATCATGGGTGAGTTAGTGTCATACACTAACTCATGTAGAGAATAAAACATGGGTAAACAATAATGGTTGGGTTAATAAATATTTTCAAGTAAAACAAAATGAGTGGACTTAGTCAATGGTTCCACAAGCTTCTACATGCTTCAACCATGTGACAATTTCCAACTAATTTGATTTATTTTAAATAAACAAAACCTTACATTATTAAATGCATGGTGTGAGTCTCAAACACCCATATAGCATGTGGCATCAAGCATGACACAAAAGATGCACATTAATATATATCATATATATACTAAGTGTACACTAGTGAGAAAAAGAAATCTTAAGTGAGATAATATTAGTTAATGTAAGATAATATATCAAATATATAATTATACATTAAATTATTAAATCAACACTTGATTTAAAAATCCGGCTATATCACATATAACCGACTATTATCAAATGTATCAATTTGTCGAATCAACACTTGATTCGACAGCCCGACTATATCACATATAACTGACTGATATCACATATCACGAGAATAGAATATGGTATCACATACACGTATTAATCTTCGTCCCGTACATATCACATATGTGCTCCTACTTCGTTTCGCTTGAGCCAGGAAACCTCTGTGTATGACTCTAAAGACCCGTCAATACGCCGGCAGTAGGTGGTGATCATATCAGTCACCCACAGGCCGCAAGCGGTCTGCTAAACGTAACGGCCACCCGGGTATTAAGTGATCAGAAGATCAACAAGAAAGCCTGCTCATACTCCCACGAATCCAATCAGTAACACTACCGTACAGTCCGGTCTCTTCGTCAGATATGTCGCATATCACAACCTGGGGGTGGTATAACGTCAGACATGTTGGATATAGTGCCCTCAAAGTCAATTATTGGATCACAGGCACGTGATTGCAATGATTGAGGGAGGACCTATGCCGGTAGGACAGTCTTACTCGTGATGATAGTATGCTATCTGGTTTATCTTTATCATCGTGTACATGCTTTATGTGACATTACAAGTCACTATTGCACGTTGATAGAGCCCTTAGGATTCTTGCTTGATGGCCAGCAGTATGATGGCGATCATATACGTGGGAGCTGGGGTCTATAAGCACATCCTTAAAAGGTCCCTAGTCGAGGGAGTTTCGAGACAGGGCATCGATACTCCAGAGTAGACTAGTGTATACAGTCGAGACCCCGACGAGGGGTGGTAGCCGGTCTCACAAGCGATTGGTGTCAGTTGGTTCACCTAAGATGTATACAGGTGCTCATTGGGTTATGAGTACACCGGACAGGACTCGCCAGGAACATGCTAGTTGGTATTATACCTGACGTCAGATAGCAGTTCCCTGGTGACATGTGTACAGGTTAGTTCATCGACCTGAGATCGTTATTTGTCTCGTGTGAGTTCCCACTGTGCTTTGATTACTACCCTACCACGGCTCAAAGGAGTTGAGCAAACAGGTTTTAGTTGGGTACAGTCCCGAGCCACATAGAGGCAGTGAGCGGATCGGCAGGGGTTTCGTCTCTCCCGGTATTGGGGGTGAGATCGCGCTGTGTCTAGGAGAGCCATTACACGAAGTCCTTGGCCAAGGCAGGAGATTTACTGGTAGGTATTCCAGTAGTATCTCAGGGTGTTCTGGGCTACACTCCGACATGACTTGTACCGCTTTTGGGGGTTTGACTTTTACCAACCCCCTAGGCCCGACATGCGATACTCATAGACGAACGGACCGGACTATACGGATATTGTCACTGACAGGCTCAGTAGGGTGTCAGGATGAGTTCGCTCATCGACCTCCCTTTTGGTCAATACCTGGTAGCCCGTTACGTACGGCTAGTACCACTGACGTGCTAGTGGTTAAATCCACAACCAAAGTATTGACGAGTCTTTAGAGTCCTCCACAAACAGTTTCTCAAGTTTCGGGCGAAACGTTGTAGAGGCCGTATGGTATTATGGTAGGGTTCGATCATATACGTGCAGTAATGCACGGATCATGATCGGACGGATCATACTAGTGGGCTTTGGTTTAAGCCAGATCCTAGTATTAGATTTGTTGGATTACTTTAGTCTCATCGCATTTGCATTCAGTCGGAATGCGGATGCAGGTATGTATATACTGATGAGGGGTATTCTTGTGATCCGTCACGAGTTTACTTTAGATGATGCGGTTCTTTTTATTGTCATAAACATTTGGGTTAATGTTTATTTTGGTGGAAATTGTGAGTGGAATTCATCATGAGAAGCAATTAATGTGGCATGTTCAATTTGGTGACTCATGGTCTCTTTTTGGGTGAACATGTCATGTTAATTGATGGATTTGGGTGTGAAATGAAAGATGGAGAGAGAGAGGGCAGCCATGTAAAGGGGTTTGCTCTTGTGTTTATCATTCTAACTCTCTCTCTCATATTTCATAACACAAAACAAAAGGAAAAGAGCCTCTTCTTCTTCTTCTTCCTCTAGCTCACCATTTCCACTAATGGCATCATCTTCAACCTCCATCCATACACTCTCATGTGTTGAGAATCAATAGATGCTTGAGACAAAGTGATTACACACATTCTCTACTTAACCTTGGACATGTCGTCTAGCAAACTTCGTGTCCGAGTTGCTTCGGATGAAGCGGGAGCCCGTAAAAGGATTCGAAGATGTGGTTCTCTTTCCGATGAGGAGACCGGAGATCGGAGATGTCGCGAGGAGCAAGAGATGGTGGCTAAAGACCGAAGGACACAGATCGATCGGTATAGCCTTTCTAACCTTTCTCTAGTTAGCTAGTTATAGGTTAATGGTTCGATCCGGGATTAAAGTCTGCGATAGCGCCGGTTTCAAGTTTAGAAAAAGTTTTCGTTTCCGCATTTTGGCCTCGGATCGACGGCTGGGGAGATACCGTAGACTTACAAGACCCCAATAGCCTGATAAGTCATGCCGATGTGAGGCTCATAACGGTTCGAGAAACTACTGATAACACTTACCGGTAGATCTCAGCAACCCTGTCGAGGGATTTCCTGTTATGGCCAATCGAGCACAGCGCAATATCAACCCCCAATATCGGGAGAGACGAAATCCCCTCCTATCGCTCATTGCCTCCATGTGACTCGGGACTGTACCCAAAAACCACTGTTTTGCACGATCTCTTGAACGTGGTAAGGTGGAAATCAAAGTACAATGGGAATCACACAAGACTTTATGACGATCTCGGGTCGACAGACTAACATGTACCAGTGTCACCAGAGAACTGCTATCTGACGATAGGTATAATACCATCTAAAAGTTCTCGACGAGTCCGTCCAGTGTACCCAGTCTCCACTGTGCACCCGTATACCTTATCTGATGTTAAACACCAATAGATGTGGGATCATCCATTGCCCATTATATGGGTCAAGAAGCGCATACGCTAGTCTATTTTGGAGTATCAATGCCCTGTCTGGATACTCCCACGACTAGGAACAATTGAAGGATGTACTTACCGACTACCTCTGCTCCACTAGTATGATCTGCATCATAATCCTGATAGTCAAGTACTCATCCTAAGGGCTTTATCAACATGTAATAGAGAGATAATAAGTGTATATGTTAAGATAAAGTGCAACCAGATAGCATACTATCTTGTCGAGCAAGAAAGTCCTCCATATATATGTCCAAGCGTCCACTACAATATACATCGCATATACAGTAATGGCCTCTAGGGTATACATATAACTAACAATGATTAAACCGGTTCATTAACTCAAATATTGATTTAATGCTAGTATTATTTCCAGTGGTATTATTCTATCTCTTGGGTATTCGTATTTTTATACGTATACGGGTATGTATATACGGTAGAAAGTATTTTGTATTTATACAAAATACATTCTAGAAGGAGACACCTCATAATGTGTGATTTTCTATTTATTGATAAAATAAAAAATGATGTGTAAAGGAGGCATGGCATGAAGCATGGTTTGGACATTTATTGTGATCACTATTGAAGTATGACTAGATTTTTAAAGACAAGAAAAGACTTGATATTATCTTGGAGTAGCCATTCTTCATGGTTGCTAGAATTTTTCTTCGAGCTCATTCTTGAGTTGTCATCTTCTCTTGCTTTTTTGCTTTCTCCTCTTCACAAAAATCCTATCATTCTAATGAGTTGAGAAACAAGGGTTTTTGAGATAGAAAACTCACCATTAATCATCTCGACTCATTCTTGACTAGCTAGATTAGCAATCTAGCTAGTTAAGTTACTTTCATTTTAAAGTTGAAGCTTGAACCTAGGACCTTTGGATGGATCATTTGGTATCCAGGAGACCGGCAACCAAATTACACCGAAGACCCCAAAAAGAGCTTAAGAAGAGGAATACAGACCCAAAGGACACAAATCCGATATGTATAAAATTCTAACACAGTAGAATAACTACCTATGTAGTCTTGCTAGTTAGGGTTTTATGGTAGATCTTGGGTTAAAAGTCTTGATTGCATGATCACTAAATTCGTTTTTGAAATTGCGCTTCTCTACAAACCTTGTAGAGCATGCAACTTTGACTTATATAATCTTCATATTTTCTATGTGAAGGCATGGGATGCTCGTAGAAAAACTTTATGCAAGATATTTGGAAATTGAGAATGCTCATACAACTCGCTGTTAGTAGTATGTATGCCCTAGAGGCCAGTATTGTACAGATATTGTATATTATATTGGATGCTTGGACATATATAGAGATGACTTTCTTGCTCGATATGATAGTATGCTATCTGGTTACTCTTTATCTTAACATGTACACTTGTCTCTTTAAACTGTCTTATAGTTACATGTTGGTAAAGCCCTTAGGATGTGTACTTGACTACCTGGACTATGATGCAGATCATACTAGTGGGGACATGGTAGTCCATAAGTACATCCTTCAAGGTCCCTAGTCGTGGGTGTATCGAGACGGGGCATCGATATACCAGAGTAGACTAGCGTATACGCTTCTCGACCCATGTGATGGGCGATGGATGATCCCATATCCATTGGTGTTTGACATCAGAGATGGTGTACGGGTGCTCAGTGGAGACTGGGTACACTGGACGGACTCGCCGAGAACTCCCAGATGGTATTATACATCACGTCATATGGCAGTTCTCAGGTGACACTTGTACAGGTTAGTCTGTAGACCCGAGATCGTCATAGAGTCTTGTGTGATTCCCACTGTGCTTTGATCTCCACCTTACCACGTCCATGAGGGCGTGCAAAGCGGTGGTCTTTGGGTACGGTCCTGAGTCACATGGAGGCAATGAGCGATAGGAGGGGTTTCGTCTCTCCCGGTATTGGGGGTTGATGTTGCGCTGTGCTCGATTGGCCGTAACAGGGAAGTCCCTGGCCAGGGCTGATCAGAGATTTGCTGGTAAGTGTTACCAGTAGTTTCTTGACCCGTTATGAGCCTCACATCGGCACGTCTTATCGGTTATTGGGGTCTGACGTTTACCACCCCTAGACTTGATATGCGACGTATCAGACGAACAAACCGGACTGTACGGTAAGTGTTACTGGTTGGATTCACAGGAGTGTGAGCGTGCTAGCTCGTCGATCTTCTGATCGCTCAATACCCGGATGGCCGTTACGTTTAGCAGACCGCTTGCGGCTTGTGGGTGCTTGATATGATCATCATCTGCTACCGGCGTATTGACGAGTCTTTAGAGTCCTACACAGAGGTTTCCTGGCTCAAGCGAAACGATATAGGAGCGCATATGAGATATGTGCGGGACCGAGAATAATGCGTGTATGTGATACCGCATTTCATTCTCGCGATAAATGTTTCGATTGGTTATATTCGATATGACCTAGTTATCGAATCATTGATTCGATAAATCGATACATTGAATACTAGTCGGTTGTGTGTGACATGACCGGATCATTGAATCAAATGTTGATTTAATGATTTAATGTATAATTATATATATATGATATATTACTTTGCATTAACTAGTATTGGTTCACTTTATATGGATTTTTTCACTTGATGTACACATTGTATATGTGATATACTTTTGTACACTAGTTTGTATCATGTTTGATGATACTTGCTCACTTGGGTTTGTGTAAAGATTAGACCATGGTTATATGAATGGTTAGGGTTTTGTTTATTCACTTATTTATTTATTTATTTATTCATTTTGGATATTGGTAAGGATGGTGGCTTGTTTTGTTTTCATGTTGAAGCTTCTTGAAGCTTTGATTAAGTCAACCATTCTTATCTCATCCTTAACCCTAACCTTTCCCACTAACCTTAGTTTAATCTCTACACTTGACCATGTTCAAGATATGATAAGTATTCATATTAGTTTCATTTTTTAAAACAACTTATCATATTCTTTTTCTTCTTGATCATCTTCTTCTTCAAGAAAAGCTCAAGGTCCATCAATGGCATCTTGAGTTCCAAAGTGAGAAATCCAATTATAAAGTGAACCCACCTCCTATTTCTTCACTCTCTACCTCTTGCCAAGTTATTTTGGGTGTTTTCTTCATAAGTTTCACAAGTTTGTGAAGTCGGGGCTTGAACTTGCGATGCCTCGAAGTAGATCGTCTTTGACACAAAGCCGACGACCTAGCTCGCCCGTTTCTCCGATGAAGCCAACGTTCGAGTTTGGGAATCGAGATGGACAGCGAGAGGATGCCTTCGTGGAGCCAAGGAAGAGGGTAACCGGATCTACAAAGGTTTTAGCATCTAACCTTTAGTTAATATGTTAACTAGTTTAGTTTTTCGCCTAGAATTCTAGCAACGATCCGTTAACTAGGGTTTCTCGGCACCATATTTTTGTAAAATGGCATGGTTGATGCCTTGTGAGACCTCTATTGTGTGCCTAGGAACCCTACAGTGGTATCAGAGCCTAGCTAGAGCCTTAGGCGAAGTCTAGACGGAGTTTGAAACCCGAACGAACCCGAAACCCTAACCCGATAATGCTCTCTGGAAATTTTTCAAATTTGTGGTTTTTTATCAATTAAAAATGCTTAAAAAATTCAGGAATGAAATACAAGAATTACGGTGCAAAAAGTTTCCCATGAACAGTGAAATGTGCGGCGGAACTGCGGCAGAAGCATGCCTTCTGCGGCGGTTCAGCGGCCCATAGATGACCTCATCCCATTGTTTTTGCACAGTAATTCCTGATAAATTGTTCTGAGTTTTCTGGGATTTTTAAATTGACTCCAGAGTACAGTGTTCTGGGGTTGAATAGGGAATCGATGATTCGATCGGATTATCGAACTTTGTCTAAGTGTTTTCCGGATAATTTTTTTGAATATGTTAAAAAGTTCGACCGGATATAAATACCCAACTTTTCCCCTGCCGTCAAATATCCAAGTGTTGGATTATTGTGTGGTTTAAGGACGTTCTGAGTAGTGCAAGTAACACGATGGTCCCTCTAGAAGACAACAAACCTTAACTCGATTATGTGACCATCTTGAACTGCCCTTTGAACCTTCGGGTTTGGGGCAGTACGGCGTGCCACATGTGAGGTGTTGGCTTGACCCTTCTACGGATGGACCGTTGGTACTGAGGCATGAAACGAATATCTTTGAACCTATTTCATGTGTTGGACGGTTTCGGGAAACCTTGGGTGTTCGAATGTTCGATCGGAAAGTTTAATATATTCTATTTATCCGGAATGGGATACAATAATTGGAATTCACAAACAGTTATGTGATAACTGAATGAATGATATAAATCTAGCGGTTTAGTTTCATTTGATATTGAAAAGAGTTTTCGATAATGGGACTAAAATGCGGGATTTATATCTGTTAAGCATGTGATGTCTAAGTATTTCATTTGATTAGGCATGTGATGTCTAAAGATGTTGCAGATTCCAATTGTTGTAGTTTTACACTTTCTTTTTTGTGACCGTAAGTGTAGTATGTTCATATCGTCGTTTTCGTTGCTATACGTCAACGACAATTGGGGTATGCATACTTACTTACGTTGATGACATGTGATGTTATGTGATGCTGGATATGTTATATTGGATCGTCGTGTTTGAATAGCCGGGTTTTTTTTATGTGAGATGAGTGCTTTTCATTTTCATTCATGTAAAAACTTGTATGTAATATTCTTTTATTTGGGGCACTTCCAGGTAGCGGAAGTTGTCACCCTTTGTATATTATTTACTTTTCCGCATTAGGATAGACCCAAGGAGGGGAGCGCAAGTAACCGGGTTCTGGGGTCCAGTGGGAGACCAACTCGAGGAGTCGAGTCCGGGTCTCCTAACCCTAGAATTGGCAGGGTTGCTTGCCGCTCTCGTAGGGGTATAGGGGTGTGGGATTGGTTATTCATCACGACCGTGGAATCCGTGTTTTATACTGGCTCGTATTGAAAACACGGACGTCCTAATATATCCAATATTTCATATGTTTCTTCTGCTGCGATATCTGTGATGTAATTCTGTGATGGATATAGTATATAGTATATATGATATATTATATAGACGTTACTTATGTTTTACACCCGCGCTAGCCCTGCCCTGCTCTGTCGTTAGTTACCTAACCTAACGGTGCACGAGGGGACATCGAGGCGAATGCGGATGGCATAAGTGTACGTCATATCTATCTGTGATGTTTAGGTATTTAAATGATGGGACTTCATTAATGTGATTAATGAAAGAAAAGAAACCTAAGATGTTGTAGAATCAAATTTTAAACAAAACAGGTAGCTACAGTTCTTGCTTTGCATAGCGGTATATATGATATACCCTGCACCTTATTCGATGAGGAAAGGACCGAGATCCCTTCACCGGGAGTGACTCCTTTAGCAGTAACTGGCAGATGCTACACACTCGGTTTGGCTTTGATTGCTTTTAAGAGTTTTTGCTTTGCACAGTGATATATATGATATATCCCGCACCTCATTCGACGAGGAAAGGGCCGACGATCCCTTCACTGGGAGTGACCCCTTTAGCAAAACTAGAAAAGCCTTAAAAATCACTCCATTTCAAAACTTCATTCGATTCTACAACGATATCAAGTTCATTACGCTCATGGTTTTTTCTGAAAGAACCCGCGTAGCCCTCCGTCATTTCAGATAGATATTATTTAGCATTCATGCTGTGTTTGTTGACTTAGTCAAGGCATAGTGTATGGTAGCTAAATTATGTTTATCTGTAACAACATGAGATGTGATTGGATTAGAGCATTCGCACGGCTTTGTTGACTCAGTCAAGGGTCGTACGGGTGGGTTTAATTCAATCGGGAAATGTACGGGTTGAACTTGACTTGCGATTTATGGTTTGTTGACTTAGTCAAGGTCATAGATCGCTAGGGGCAAAAGCATTATCGGGAATTTCAAGTGTTGAAATTTGCAATGAGATTGCATACCTTCTATGAGATAGTTGGATCCCGATACCCACTGCGAGTAAGAGTTACTCCTGGGAGAGTTTTACACATTGCAATTAGCTGATCAAGTAGGTGTCTAGAAAGGTGTCAACGGGGTTACGCCTCTGGGAAAACGAGGTTTACATTAATTAGGTTCGTGCGAAAGCACGGGGGACCTCCCTCAAAGTACCGACACTGGCCTGGCTGAAAGATTAGCGAACTTGTAGTGTGTAATTAATCCCGGCTAGTCTTTCCTTTTAGGGTTTGGAAGAAGATTTGATAAAAAGCAGTGGGAGCCATCCTGATTAGATAAGATAATAACCAATCTGATCTTGCACGAGCATACGCTAAAGTGTTTTCTTCTCTCTCTCTCCAGGTAGCGACCATTTCATGCCTTAATCAAGATAATAATATGGATGTATTGACCGAACCCGCATGTTATACTGTGCAGGGGAACGTTGGACCCGTTCTATCTTATAAATGTTATAAGACTGAACAGGAAACAGGAGAATATCTGGATTTTCACACCGCCCAAATGGAGAACATGCATGTTGATGCATCATCTTCGGGTGTGTCTGTCATTGAGAACTGTTTCTTAGTTCACCCTACGTCCTGGGTATTAGATACCGGGTCAGGATCCCACATATGTAAGATGTTACATGGGCTGCGAAAAGGTAGAGAACTGAGAAAAGGTGATCATTCCGTTCATGTAGGGAATGGGGCAAATGTTGCAGCCAAAGCAGTTGGCTTATATCACCTGGTATTACCAAATGGTGATACACTAGTCCTGAATGAGTGCTATTATATACCGAACATGATGTGCAACATTATATCAGTTTCTTTATTAAATAAAGAAGGATATAATTTTGTAGTAAAGGATAATGTTATGAACATATTCCTGGATCAAAAGTTGATTGCATCAGGCTCGCTACATAATGGCATATTCATTCTCAATCAAAATACAGTCTTCAATATACAAAACACACACAAAAGGAAAAGCTCAGAAATGAACGAATCCTTCTTGTGGCACTGTAGACTTGGCCATATCAATGAGACACGACTAGCTAAGTTGCATAAGAATGGATATTTGAATTCATTCGAATTATCATCTTATGACACTTGCCATTCATGTCTCAAAGGAAAAATGACCAAAACTCCGTTTACAGGACACGGAGAAAGAGTTACTGAACTCTTGGGACTGGTACATAGTGATGTATGCGGTCCAATGTCTACACACGCCAGAAATGGTTCTTCCTACTTCATTACATTCACTGACGATCTCTCTAGATACGGGCATGTATTACTGTTAAAACACAAGTCTGAAGCTTTTGAGAAATTCAAAGAATATAAGCACGAGGTAGAGAACCAAACGGGCAAAAGTATTAAAGTTCTTCGATCTGATCGAGGAGGTGAATACTTAAGCAGTGAATTCCTGGATTATCTAAAAGAGAATGGGATTCTCTCTCAGCTTACTCCTCCTTATACACCACAGCACAACGGTGTATCGGAATGAAGGAATCGCACCCTATTAGATATGGTGCGTTCAATGATGAGCAATGCTGAGTTACCTATTTCCTTTTGGGGTTATGCGCTTGAGACAGCCATATACCTATTGAATCTGGTTCCGTCTAAATCTGTACCTACCACACCATATGAGATATGGAGTGGGAAGAGACCATATTTTAAACGAATTAAGATATGGGGTTGTCCGGCCTATGTCAAAAAGCAAAATCCGGACAAACTCGAGGCACGATCAGTCCTGTGCAAGTTTGTGGGATATCCTAAGAATTCTCAAGGATATTTTTTCTACCAAGCTGAGGAACAAAGAGTGTTCGTTGCTCAACATGCCACCTTTTTGGAAAGGGAATTTCTTGCAAAAGAAATTAATGGCAAAGAGGTAGAGCTGGAAGAAGTTCCAGCACCACAAACTGCAACTGACGATTTAGTAGAACCAGAGGATTCAGTGGTGCCCGACGTACCCCAGCCTCTCCGCGATCTAGTAGGGTTTCTCGTCCACCTGAGAGATACTATGGTTTTCTCATTGATGGTGGTAGTGAGGATTGCATCATGGAGGATGATGACCCAACTAGCTTCGAGCAGGCTATCACGAGTGGGGACTCAGTGAAATGGCTGGATGCTATGCGGTCTGAGATGGATTCCATGTACACCAACAAAGTATGGACTTTGGAAGTTTCTCCTGAAGGGGTAAAACCCATTGGGAGCAAGTGGATCTTCAAGAAGAAACTTGGTGTAGATGGGAAAGTGGAGACTTTCAAAGCTAGACTTGTAGCAAAGGGTTTTCGTCAAAGACCAGGTGTGGACTATGACGAGACCTTTTCTCCAGTAGCTATGCTTAAATCCATCCGGATCATGCTTGCCATCGCTGCATATCATGATTACGAAATCTGGCAAATGGATGTTAAGACCGCCTTTCTAAACGGTGATTTAGAAGAGTGCGTGTACATGACTCAGCCAGAGGGCTTCGTAGACAGTGGGAGCAGCGGGAAGGTGTGCAAGCTGCTTAAATCCATTTATGGATTAAAGCAAGCATCGCGGAGTTGGAACATCTGCTTTGATGTCGTTATCAAAGAGTTTGATTTCGTCAAAAATCCAGATGAACCTTGTATCTACAAGAAGGTGGCAGAGAGTAAGGTTGTCTTCCTCGTATTGTACGTGGACGACATACTCTTGATAGGAAATGATATTCCTATACTGCAATCGGTCAAGCTCTTCTTATCACAAAGATTCTCAATGAAAGATCTTGGTGATGCCTCCTGCATATTGGGAATTAGGATCTATAGAGATAGATCCAAACGGATTTTGGGATTGTCCCAATCCAGGTACATTGACACCATACTAAAGAGGTTTAGTATGGAAGAGTCCAAGCGTGGGAACTTACCCACGATCTCTGGAGTCACTCTCTTCAAAGAGATGTCTCCCAAGACTGATTTGGAGAGAGCTCGCATGCAAGGGATACCCTATGCTTCGGCAGTAGGCTCTATCATGTATGCGATGCTATATACCAGACCCGATGTAGCATACTCACTAAGTATAGTGAGCAGGTATCAAGATGATCCTGGAGAGAGTCACTGGACAGCTGTGAAGAGCATTCTCAAGTACTTACGAATGACTAGAGATATGTTCTTGGTGTATGGTAACGGGGAGCTCCAAGTGGAGTCCTTTACCGATTCGAGCTTCCAGAGTGATAAGGACGACTCTAAGTCGCAGTCGGGCTTTGTCTTTACCCTTTACGGAGGGGCGGTTAGCTGGAAGAGTTCCAAGCAGGAAACCGTGGCAGACTCGACGATGGAGGCTGAATACATCGCTGCCAACGATGCTGCCAGAGAGGCTGTCTGGACCTAGAAGTTCATTACTGAACTTGGAGTGGTTCCATCCATTGAGCATCCAATACCTTTGTATTGCGATAACAATGGAGCGGTGGCTTTGGCCAAGGAACCCAGGTCCCATCAGCGATCCAGGCACATTCTGAGGCGGTATCACCTGATCCGGGAGATAGTTGATCGCCGGGAGATCGAGGTCAGAAGGGTTGACACGAAGAACAACACGGCGGATCCACTCACGAAGGCCATTCCCCAGACACAGTTTGAGAGACTCTTCGGGATGCTCGGTATGCGATACTACAGCAGCTGGCCCAAGTGCAAGTGGGAGATTGTTAGTAGTATGTATGCCCTAGAGGCTAGTATTGTACAGATATTGTATATTATATTGGATGCTTGGACATATATAGAGATGACTTTCTTGCTCGATATGATAGTATGCTATCTGGTTACTCTTTATCTTAACATGTACACTTGTCTCTTTAAACTGTCTTATAGTTACATGTTGGTAAAGCCCTTAGGATGTGTACTTGACTACCTGGACTATGATGCAGATCATACTAGTGGGGACATGGTAGTCCATAAGTACATCCTTCAAGGTCCCTAGTCGTGGGTGTATCGAGACGGGGCATCGATATACCATAGTAGACTAGCGTATACGCTTCTCGACCCATGTGATGGGCGATGGATGATCCCATATCCATTGGTGTTTGACATCAGAGATGGTGTACGGGTGCTCAGTGGAGACTGGATACACTGGACGGACTCGCCGAGAACTCCCAGATGGTATTATACCTCACGTCAGATGGCAGTTCTCAGGTGACACTTGTACAGGTTAGTCTGTAGACCCGAGATCGTCATAGAGTCTTGTGTGATTCCCACTGTGGTTTGATCTCCACCTTACCACGTCCATGAGGGCGTGCAAAGCGGTGGTCTTTGGGTACGGTCCTGAGTCACATGGAGGCAATGAGCGATAGGAGGGGTTTCGTCTCTCCCGGTATTGGGGGTTGATGTTGCGCTGTGCTCGATTGGCCGTAACAGGGAAGTCCCTGGCCAGGGCTGATCAGAGATTTGCTGGTAAGTGTTACCTGTAGTTTCTCAACCCGTTATGAGCCTCACATCGGCACGACTTATCGGTTATTGGGGTCTGACGTTTACCACCCCTAGACTTGATATGCGACGTATCAGACGAACAAACCGGACTGTACGGTAAGTGTTACTGGTTGGATTCACAGGAGTGTGAGCGGGCTAGCTCGTCGATCTTCTGATCGCTCAATACCCGGATGGCCGTTACGTTTAGCAGACCGCTTGCGGCTTGTGGGTGCTTGATATGATCATCATCTGCTACCGGCGTATTGACGAGTCTTTAGAGTCCTACACAGAGGTTTCCTGGCTCAAGCGAAACGAAATAGGAGCGCATATGAGATATGTGCGGGACCGAGAATAATGCGTGTATGTGATACCGCATTTCATTCTCGCGATAAATGTTTCGATTGGTTATATTCGATATGACCTAGTTATCGAATCATTGATTCGATAAATCGATACATTGAATACTAGTCGGTTGTGTGCGACATGACCGGATCATTGAATCAAATGTTGATTTAATGATTTAATGTATAATTATATATATATGATATATTACTTTGCATTAACTAGTATTGGTTTACTCTATATGGATTTTCTCACTTGATGTACACATTATATATGTGATATACTTTTGTACACTAGTTTGTATCATGTTTGATGATACTTGCTCACTTGGGTTTGTGTAAAGATTAGACCATGGTTATATGAATGGTTAGGGTTTTGTTTATTCACTTATTTATTTATTTATTTATTCATTTTGGATATTGGTAAGGATGGTGGCTTGTTTTTTTTCATGTTGAAGCTTCTTGAAGCTTTGATTAAGTCAACCATTCTTATCTCATCCTTAACCCTAACCTTTCCCACTAACCTTAGTTTAATCTCTACACTTGACCATGGTCAAGATATGATAAGTATTCATATTAGTTTCATTTTTTAAAACAACTTATCATATTCTTTTTCTTCTTGATCATCTTCTTCTTCAAGAAAAGCTCAAGGTCCATCAATGGCATCTTGAGTTCCAAAGTGAGAAATCCAATTCTAAAGTGAACCCACCTCCTATTTCTTCATCCTCTACCTCTTGCCAAGTTGTTTTGGGTGTTTTCTTCACAAGTTTCACAAGTTTGTGAAGTCGGAGCTTGAACTTGCGATGCCTCGAAGTAGATCGTCTTTGACACAAAGCCGACGACCTACCTCGCCCGTTTCTCCGATGAAGCCAACGTTCGAGTTTGGGAATCGAGATGGACAGCGAGAGGATGCCTTCGTGGAGCCAAGGAAGAGGGTAACCGGATCTACAAAGGTTGTAGCATCTAACCTTTAGTTAATATGTTAACTAGTTTAGTTTTTCGCCTAGAATTCTAGCAACGATCCGTTAACTAGGGTTTCTCGGCACCATATTTTTGTAAAATGGCATGGTTGATGCCTTGTGAGACCTCTACTGTGTGCCTAGGAACCCTACACTCGCTAGTTTATTTTATGGAAGCCACGAAAGCATCCAATCTGGGGTCTGTATACAAATTAAGAACCGCATATTCAGATACTGAAGGGTATGTCAAGTTTCAAAGAATTTTCTGGTGCTTTTCTTCTTGCGCGACTAATTTCACACATTGTCGGCCGATATTGTGCGTAGATGGAACATATCTTTATGGCAAGTACAGAGATTGCATGTCGATTGCCATAGGTGTTGATACTAATAACGGTATATTTTCGTTGGCGTTTTCTATTGTTGAGAGTGAAAATACTTCATCTTGGACATGGTTTTTTTGTCAAATCAAAAGTATCCCATCGGTTAATACTAGAACAGACTTATGCATCATTTTCGATAGACATCTTGGAATACTAGTTGCGGTGAGAGCTGTATTTCCGACGATATCCCATAGGTTTTGCTTGCGGCACTTCAGACAAAATTTTGATAAGAAATTTAAAACTCCAGATCTACAAAGCCGGAATTAGATGAATTGTGGAAATTTAAAAATCCATAATTATGTACAAAGCCGGTCTAGCGCCAGACCCTAATATTCATGACATGCACATGGATACTATTGGTAAGATGAGTCAACCGACAAGAGCATGGTCAGATGAGTATCCGGTATACATGTGGGCACAAGCGCATGATAGGGAATGCAAGTATCTATTAATGACTACTAATATATCTAAAAACTTCAACGGTGTGCTTAAGGGTGTTAGAGGATTACCGATGCATGCATTGGTTATTCAAACCTTTTTCAAAATGAATACTTACTTTGTGCAAAGAAGGGAAAAGTATTTGGCGATGGAAACCACATTCATCCCGTTCTATGAAGATATATTTCGGAAAAGAGAGCGAATATCAAAATTTTATAGATCTGAAAGGTTTGATGTAGTCGAGTTTCAAGTTACAGGTCATAATGGGGATCAATATACCGTTATTTTTAGAGATGAAAA
Organism: Agapanthus africanus; assembly: GCA_030015575.1. NCBI lineage: Eukaryota > Viridiplantae > Streptophyta > Magnoliopsida > Asparagales > Amaryllidaceae > Agapanthus > Agapanthus africanus. The sequence continues at coordinate 173,330,998 of JASDDO010000012.1, read as the reverse complement.
ACTCTCGATTTGCACGTGTGGTGTTTTCCAGCGACAACATTTACCGTGTATCCACCACTACTACAAATAAGGGTTGCCCCTACGGATTTATCCGTAGGGACAACCCACTGCCCCTACGGATATCTGCGTAGGGGCGAAAAAATACCCCGTAGGTGCAAAGGCCGTAGGTGCAAGTTGAGGCCCTAAACTTGCTCCTACGGGCAAATTCTGGCCCCTACGGATATATCTGTAGGTGTTGTTGCCCCTACGGATTACTCCGTAGGGGTAATCAAATCATATATGTATTTTTTTTTGAATATATTGTATGTACCTACGGATACAACCGTAGGTCCTTGTTCTACCCCTAAGGATATATCCGTAGGTAATATTCCGTAGGGGCCAAATATCAGGTTTGTTCTACCCCTACGGATATATCCGTAGGTAATATTCCGTAGGGGCAAAATATCAGGAAACCTGATATTTGGCCCCTACGGATAACTCCGTAGGGGATAGACAGTGGCCCCTACGGACATATCCGTAGGGGCACTCCCAACACCCTGCACTGAGATCAGGTGGGAAAAATATCAGGTTTCCTGATAGTTTGCCCCTACGGATATGTCCGTAGGGGCAACATATATACCTACGGCTTAATCCGTAGGTACATATTGTCTGTATTTTTTTTTAAAAATGGGCTTCTAGATTTTTTCCCGCCCTGTGCACAATACTATATACATCAATCAAATCATATATTGCAGTATTCATAATCACATCTCACGCATATATATAATATACAAAAGAAACCCAAAAACTGAATATGATATAAATACAAACCAATATCAATATCGTTTCAAAATGCAGTACAATGTAATATAAATAAATACATGTTTCAAAAAATAAGAACCAAAAAGCTACCCTAGTTCGGTCCAGCTCCACCTCTGAATAACGTTAGAATAACGTGCGCCTGCTCCTCGGTCAATACACTCTGAAATGCGTCGCGAGCGGGAGTCTGAGCGGCATGTGGAGCTGGCGATGTGGTCTGCGCAGCCGCCGTCGAGGTAGTCGCTTGCGGAGCTGCGGCTGCGGGAGTCTGAGTGGGCGGTGGAGCTACAGGAGCTGTCTGCGGGATCGCAGCCGATGTAGTGACTTGCGGAGCCGCAGCCGAAGGAGATGCATGTGGAGGCTCGGCCGATCTACCCTGTCGCGTCTGGACATAACGTGTGTAAGAAGCGTGTAAGAACTGTGTATTATTCGAATTCGTTTCATTATTAAGTTATTTCGAAACCCTGTTTGGATATCTAGTTTGGAAAAGCGTTGTTTTTTTTAATTACATATGTATGTATGATTAATCAAACTTAAGTCTAAAACCAAATAAGCTCAAGCTACGTACTAATTATGGATATGTTGATATGTATATAATATGAAATGATATTTTACTATAAAGTAGTATACATACCAGTAATTCCTTCAGCTCCTGAACGGTGGCCCTCAAGCTATCCAGTTCCTGATGGACATGCCGGTCACTAGAGACGGAGGAAGTAACCGCCGGGTGGAGTCCAACCTCATATGGGCCCTGCTAGGGCCCAATCCCCGGCCTCTCTCCCAACCTCCGTGGTGCCCTCCGTGTGCGGCGTCCAGAACTGGGGTCAGCAGCCTCGGATCGTTCTGTCCGGTAAAATCGATCCCCGAGGCCTGGGCCTGCTCAACCACCCGCTCCTACACCCACATTAAACAGTAAAGTATAAGTATAAAATTTAAACTTGAACCTTCCAAAACTAAAATTTCAAATTTGGGTAGAAAAAATATTAACACTTACGCAGTACTCCTGGGTAGCGACGTCGGGATATCGAAGCTCGCCCGTGGCGGGATCTGTCGAGGTGCCGTGGACGGCAAGATATGCGGACAGCACGCTCGGTGTACCACCTGACGCCACGGTCCGAGATGTCTGCAATATTAGAAAGTAACTCTTAATATTAAAAATATTAGAGAATAACTCTTAATATTGCAGAATATTAGAGAATAACTCTTAATTTACCGATAACTCCATGGCTCGAGTAATGTTCCTCGAGCCACCTGTGTAAGTGGGGCGACCCCTCTTCGCCGACTTCCTGTTCTCCGTATTCTGAGCGGCCTGTTTCTGCACAACGCATTAACATTTAGTTTTCTAATTAAGAAACACAAAGAAATAAATTATATCATAAATAATGAATTAAATTTAAAATACATACTTGTTTGCGTTCGGAGTCGAAATAAGCGCAAAATAGAGGCCATGTCTCTACGTCGACTCTCGCAAACGCCGGAGTAGATAGGAGGGCCGCTCTCTCTGCCTCGGGGGTCGCTATCCACAGGGAGTAGCAGTCGGCCTTCAGCTCATTCCTGTTGTATCGGACCTTGGCCTGCATGTTCTTCATCAGGCCATTGTACAGAGCATGAAGGTCGAGCACCCTCCCCGGGTGATCAGGGTCGGCTACAGGCTGAAAATCGTAATCCAACTGAAAATACAAAAAAAACATTGTTATTAGATTGTAAGTGTTAATAATAAATATATTGGATAGATCAAATGAAAATATATATTAATACATACCCGAGCCTGATCAAAGAAGAGGGCGAATGAGCGCTGGTGCTGCTCGCCCCACTCAACGTGAAGTGGATAGTTCTTCACGATCCGGCTCTCGTCCCCTAAATACCGGCCGAACCTCTCGGCATGAGGACCGGTATAGCGATAGTCAAGGGTAAAAAATAGGGGGAATGCTGCCTCCCCCTTAGCTCTATCAGGCCTCAGCCTATGGGACTGATTCGGGCCTCGAGTCCCCCTCTGGGGATAGAGAGGCCCTGCATCTGCACGAAATATCAAGACAATCAATAATAAGACAAAGTTGTATTAAGAAATCAAGGTTAAACAAAAATTCAAGTGTGATATATACCTCCGGTGACTAGCGCACGAGCCTGGGCCTGAGCAGCAGCACGAGCGGGACGATAGTTCCTCCGGTGAGGAACAACCGGGGTCCCGGACCCGGACGCATCCCCTCCAACTATAAAATAAACATCGACGCTAAATTTTCATGAAGTTCATATTTATTCTATAGAGCATATGTAAAATGAATAAATATTTTAAATTTATTCATATTAACCTGCAGACGATGCGGAGGGTATGGAAGCGGCAGGAGTGGCCCCTGTGGAAGGTGTGGACGCACCACCTATAATTAGACAATTAAAAATAGATTATATAAGTAATTGCAAAAAGAATGTGTAGATCAATAATATAATGTTCTAAATCAATATGCATGCACTATAGGATATATAAACATACCCGCAGGTGCGGTGGTGTCACCACCTACAGCTAGACAATAATAAAAATTGCTAAGTAAGAGCAAAAGGAATGTGTGTATTTATGATATAGCATTATAAATCAATATACATACACTATATGATATATAAACATACCTGGAGGAGCGGGGGTGGCCTCTGTCCCAGATGTGGACGCATCACCAACAACTAGACAATCAAACATTGACAATATAAGTAATTTTGACATAAACATGCATGAATATCTGTAATATTACATTCAAAATGGATATGCGTGCAGTATACCTGGAGGTGTGGCCAAATCAACACGGAAGGAGGCATCCGAAGGGGTCTCCGATCTGGGTGCAAGACCGGCCCTCTGAAGCTCCCTACGGAGCTCTCCGGGCGGCAGAACCGCTCTGCCTCTGCCTCTGCCGCGGCTGGAGCTCCTGCCGCCCCTCGCTGCTCCCGACATCGTCATCAAATCTAGATAAACGGTTCGTGGACGCATTAGACAATCATTAAAAGTATTGACTATATATGATCTAGAGCGTAAAATGTGAAGTAATAATATAACATTACTGATAACTTTTTTCGTTTCGTGGGCGCATCATACATATCTACTTGGATTTCATCGTCGATGTCATTTCTAACCCACGTAACTTCATGATCGGTCGAAGACAACCCGTCCTTCGAAACAGACGGTCGGAGCACTTTAAGCCTTCTCTCTTCTTTGTCCTCATCGCTGTCCTCGTATTCTGGGACATCGTAGACATCTCTAGGTTTCCATCGGCATACAACACTCCACCCCGGATGGTTCAAACACTGTGAGTAGTATACTTGGAACGCTTGGTTCGGAAAGATAAACGGATCGTCCTGACCGTAAAATCGAAGTGTGTTCACACTGGTCAATCCATATTCATCTTTCCAAGTCCCAAGACTGTTTCTCCACCTGTCTGTATCGGTTCGCGGATCGTACCAAGTACAGTGGAATATATAAAAGGGTTCTGATCGTCCGGGATAGTGGATGCCGAGTATACAATTTAATTACCCATAGTAAATCACACCGTCCGATCCTACCGTCGCAATCCCACTATTCTGAGTGGTTCTAGATGTTTCTATGTTCTTAACTTCGAATTTGTATCCAAGGACACCAAATCCTTTGTAATATGCAACCTCCATACTAGGAAATTAAGCTAAACATCTTGAATCACTCTCAAATGATGCAGACAAGTTCGGATCGTGGATCTAACAAAACAAATTTTACGATAAATACATAACGATACAAGTTTAGATTAAAACTGATAGCAATAAAATGTAATTCGAATAACTTACATGCTCTGTGACCCAATCACAAAAATTATCCTGATGGTATTTTTCCAAACGCTCTTCGTTCCAATCAGGATGCCCCTCACGTACCTCGTTAAAATGAGTTCTGTTTTCGACAAATAATTGTGACATTAATATTATGTCATTTCATACACACACAAACACAGATATAACAATTAATCCAAAAGAACTTACTCTCTAATTTGTTCAAGACATGCGCAATTAAGCAAGATAAACCGGTATATCTTGTTGATAAACATAGTGTCTACCCTCTTATACTCGGCTTTACCATATGGCCCGTCTTGAATTCTTCGTGGTCTGGAGGCAGAAAACGTCGATGGCCGCAATAACAAACCTTCCTGCTAAAATTCAAAAATTTTGATGTTGTGTGTTCATGGCAATGAGGACATGCTTTGTGACCATGTACGGACCAACCTGATAGCATTCCATACGCAGGAAAGTCATTAATTGTCCACATTAAAGCCGCACACAGTATGAAGGTTGTATTTGTGTTTGAATCATATGTCTCTACACCATCAATGAACAAAGTTTTCAGCTCCTCGATCAGAGGTCGGAGATAGACGTCGATATTGTTCCCCGGTGAGTTTGGTCCGTCGATAAGAAGAGGCATCATAAAGTATGATTGGTCCATAGACAACCAAGGCGACATATTATAAATTATCATTACAACGGGCCATGTACTGTGACTTCCAGCCATATAGTTGAATGGGCAGAAGCCATCGGCAGCCAGTCCGAGCCGGACATTGCGAGGATCGCTACTGAATATTGCGTGCCTCCTATCGAAATCCTTCCATGCCGGTGAATCTCTTGGATGGCTCATTTTTCCATTTTCGCTTGGAGGAGCACGGTGATGCCAAATCATTGCCTCGGCTGTTTTCTTGCACCTGAATAGCCTCTGTAGCCTCTGTGTTATGGGAAAATATCGTGCTATCTTCACAGGTATATCAGGCTTCTTATCAGAATCTTTCGGCTTATACCTGGCCTCTCCGCATGTTGGACACTCTTTCAAATCTGAATTCTCTTTCCGGTACAACACGCAATTTTTAGGACATGCTTGAATCTTCTCGCACTTTAGACCCAAATCAGACAACATTTTCTGGGCTTCATACCAGCTTTCGGGCACATTATTTCCCGGAGGCATAGAATCTTTCAAGAACGAAAGAAGCATTGTGAATGATTTGTTACTCCATCCATTTAGGCACTTAATTTGGAAAAGTTGGACGAACCATGAGAGGGTGGAATACTTCGCATTCTCATAAATTGGTTTCCTAGCATCATTCATGAAATTTTCATATTTATCCGCACGCGGTCCTTGACCGGAAGGAATGTCATCTTCGGTACGAATAGATTCACCTAGGGCAGCCTCTACCATATCCTCCATTTCTTCTGATGGAAATAAATTTCCGTCTCCTCCCGTATTACCGAATTCTTCTTCTTCTCCTGCCGCATTATCGTGTTCTCCTTCTTCTTCTACCGCAGTACTGCATTCTTCTCCTTCCCCGTGATATTTCCAAGTTGAATAAAGTCTAGTAAACCCATGTTTTACAATATGAAGCTCTGCCAATTCTACCTTCTGCCAGTACTTATTGCCACATCTATCGCACGGACAGAGAATCTTCTCTATTATGATCTTATTATGTGCTCGTGCAAATTCAAGGAAAGCAGCAACTCCTGCGACAAACTTAGGTTGCATACGTTGTTTCCAATCCACATACATCCAGTCCTTAACTCTGACGTACTCATGGGCCATGTTAGACTGAATAACATATAAATTGTAGGTTATGCTGACTATATTGAGAAATATAAGAACGGGATAGTTACTGACAAAGGAGAAAATCCGTGTATATGCTTTGTGTGTGCGTTTGTCGTTGAAAAGAATAAATTATCGCACGTTATGTTAACCGATAGACGGGGACTAAGTGGCGCTTTTAGTTTCATATATGAGTATCGATGGGAATATGAAGGTTTCATATTATCATATATTGGTTTTAACCCGAACATCTCGAATCGCTCTCTAATTATGCGTTTGTATGTATGTGTTCCGGCTGTCGGGGGTAGGCTTCTATCCCATTAAGAATGTATAGAGCGAACGCCCATCACTTGTGCTTTCAACCGTTTCGATTAAATTTCGGCAGCACCTCCCCGCTGTTCTCCGAGTACACTGTAATAGAATAGATAATCATTTCAAAGCTGTGAAACAACGTTGAAATGAACATCTAATCTATCTTTGTACACGGAGAACCAGCGGAAAGGTACCGACGAAATATCTCGAAACGGATGAAAACACAAGTGAATGAAGGCGTTTGCTTTATACATTCTTAACTTGTCCACACGGGACAAATCTATGGGTTACCATACGATTGAATTTTCTCGTCGCGTAGACTATACGACGGTTGTTAGTATCGAGCTATACTGTCCTATATTTAACAACCTTCGTATAGTTCTAGGTCACGACGAGCATCGCACGTATGTTAACCGATAGACGGGGACTAAGTGGCGCTTTTAGTTTCATATATGGGTATCGATGGGAATATGAAGGTTTCATATTATCATATATTGGTTTTAACCCGAACATCTCGAATCGCTCTCTAATTTTGCGTTTGTATGTATGTGTTCCGGCTGTCGGGGGTAGGCTTCTATCCCATTAAGAATGTATAGAGCGAACGCCCATCACTTGTGCTTTCAACCGTTTCGAGTAAATTTCGGCAGCACCTCCCCGCTGTTCTCCGAGTATACTGTAATAGAATAGATAATCATTTCAAAGCTGTGAAACAACGTTGAAATGAACATCTAATCTATCTTTGTACACGGAGAACCAGCGGAAAGATACCGACGAAATATCTCGAAACGGATGAAAACACAAGTGAATGAAGGCGTTTGCTTTATACATTCTTAACTTGTCCACACGGGACAAATCTATGGGTTACCATACGATTGAATTTTCTCGTCGCGTAGACTATATGACGGTTGTTAGTATCGAGCTATAATGTCCGATATTTAACAACCTTCGTATAGTTCTAAGTCACGACGAGCATCGCACGTATGTTAACCGATAGACGGGGACTAAGTGGCGCTTTTAGTTTCATATATGGGTATCGATAGGAATATGAAGGTTTCATATTATCATCGAGTATCATATATTGGTTTTAACCTGAATATCTCGAGTCGCTCTCTAATTATGCGTTTGTTGTGCATTCGTGTTGTATGTGTAACATGATTTTAAACCATTGAGATCAAGATTGATAGAACTGATCATCCTACATTGCAATAGCATTCATCAACCAAAAACTATTATTGCAATGGTATACATCTATAACAATCAACAATTAAAACTACAAATATAGGATACTGATATCATAAAGCGTTATGAGACACGTCATCTGCCACGTGTCGTGATCATGGAAATCGCTAATATTAAGCATCATCAAGATTAGATTATAGTTTTGAAGCAAGTTATTGAGCATCTTGGATTGATTGTCAAATGTTGATTTTTATTTCAACACTTGACAAAATGAAAATCATAAATACAGTTTCAAAATGTGTTCCTCACCCCCATAAAGTGGATCTTAACAATCCAGACAAGACCATCATTGTTCAAATTGCCAAGGTAGACATAATCTCAGCAGTTATTTACGGTTGCTAGCTTGTATTGCTTGTTGCTATTCTTTTTTTTCCTTGCCCTTTCTTTCTTTCTTTTTTTTGGGGGGGTGGGGGGGTTGTGTTTGAAAGGTTTTAACCAACTCACTGCTATTTCTAGGCAATGCAGGAATATAACTAGTTTTATCCCCCAAAAGAAAGAGCTTCAGGCTTCATGCGTCAAGCGATGTGTATAATTATAGGATTTTCTTGCTAGCGGTTCATTTACAACTATTCTTTAGTCTATATGCCTAGCATCTGCTACTAGATATTACATCTTGCATCAACACCCCGCATGTTAAAATCAAAATCGATTATTTTTTTCTTGATCTTTTTCTGATTTTCTACCATCTGTGTCGAGTAAATTATAATTAACATTGTATTTGTCAACTAATCAGAAGATCCATTCAACCAGCCCCACCGTAACCCTAACCCCAGCCCCACCCCAGCAGCAGCCGAACCCCAACCCTCACCCTACCCCGACCCCGACCCCGACTGCCACCGCGACCCCTGCCCAACCCCAACTCTCGCGCGCGCAACCCAGACCCAGCCATGAGCCCTAAGCCCAAAATAATCCAAAAATGCTTTAATTTACCTCGAGATTTATACCTGAACGGCTGCTGGTGGGCTGGAGCGACGACGGTGGCGATTTGGCGACGAATCCGGCGGTGGCGACGACGGTGGCAACGAAACCGGCGGTGGCGACGACGGTGGCGACGGTGGCAACGACGGCGTGGCGATTTGGGGTTTTTTCTCGCGCGCGATTGAGAGAGAGAGAGAAAGTGAGCGTAGGCGATCGATCTGGCTTTATTTTAAAACGATATTTACTTGCCCCTACGGACATAACCGTAGGTCTTTTGTTTGCGGCTCCGTAGGGGCAAACACCAAATTAAGAATTAATATTTTTATTCTTGGACGTCTGTGCCCGTAGGGGCAACCTTTTAGCCCTACGGATTAATCCGTAGGGCCAAGTTAAATCTGCCCCTACGGATATTGCCATCCGTAGGGGCAACCCCCTATTTTACCAGTGCACGCAATTGCTGCTACGAGCAGTATGCATATTTCGCATTATGATTATTCCTCACGTTATTATACAGTTGGCAGTTATCAAGATGCATATGATCCAAAATTTTATCATATACCAGACAATCGCTATTGGCATCACCATACCGGGAATAGACAAATACCAACAATATTACCACCTGACAAAAACATAGGACCGGGAAGACTAATGGTGCGTCGAAATCGAATGACGATGGATGCTGATCATCAGCAAAGGCACAACAGATGTGGTTTATGCAAACAATCAGGTCATTATAAAACGAGATGCCCAGGATTGTCAGCAGGGCTGAGACCTTCGATATCGTGAAGAAGCAAGGTAATGAAAATCAGTGATTGTTTGTTAGCTACTCAAGTTTTTGTCAACTTGTATAATTTTAATATAGTATTTTTAATATAGTATGATTTTGTTTGTAAGAAGATTTGTATGCTTTGTTTTGATCTTTATAGAAAAGGGATTTCTATCTCTTTTCATTCCACTACCCTTAATTTGGATACTTGAAGATTTTCTTACTAGCACATGTATTAAACTGTTGCTGGAGATAACAAGGTACCTCACTTCTTGTTGTTTGCATTGTAGTTAATTCAAAAAAGAACTTAATTAAATCAAATAGTGAAGAAGTTACTCAAATTTCCTTTAAATGAGATTACAATAACTATAAAATTGTGCAACACCTCCTTTGTAAATTTTGAATAAAAACATGTACAGTGATATAATATAAAAGCATTCTCAATCGGGAGCTAGCTCAACGCCCACTGGGCAGAGTCATAACCACACAGTTAATATACGACGCTCAAGATGAAAAATAACACAGGCAAATATCAATATCAATATATAAAAGATCATCGAGTCGATCCCAAACGAGTTCGACATCCAAAAGAATATTCAAATGTCTAAATTTCCCATAAAAGTGGCATCCAGTTGTCATCATATATATACATCACTTCAAACAACAAGTTTGGCCACAATATTACATCAAAATGCCCACCCCGGTGAACTCTTGCGGTTCCGACGTGTTTTATGATAAGTTTGGCCACAATATTACATCAAAATGGCCACAATATAAGAGAGCGTCCACCAACGGGAGGAGAGGCAAACAACAAATTTTGAATAAAAACTGCTGCTGCTTGCTGCCGCCGCTCCTGCCGGTTGCTCCTGCATGTATGGTGCCATAAATCGTAAGCTCTGTTGCAATTTTCATTTGAAGTTATATAAATTTACTTATATGCTTTGTTCCAACCGAGAAAAATGGCTTTCCATGCAAGTGTATATTATCCTAAGATTTTTGTTGTAAGAAATGGCATAAAAAAAGGAAGGAAAAAACGCATGCACGCACAAAAAAATGAAAATAGGACCTGATGGTTCATTTCCATTTAATAGAACTATCTGTTAAAACTTGTCGGTTTAAATTTCTCAACGAAAATAAAATTGTTGGCTTAAGCTCGTCTGCTCATTTCAATCGACATCTCCTCTTTCAACAAAAAATTGGGAATACACACACGCACACGCACACAATGAAGAGATGAGATGCAGGTATCACCTATACCAAATTGAATAACATTGATCTCTGAAACAAAACTATATGGAATTACATTTCCATCGGGCTGGCAAAACAAAGAGCCCTATATGTAACTAGCATCCAACTATAGTATTCCTCGGAGAAAAGAGCCCTATATATATATCCAACATCCAACTATATGGAATTACATTTACATCGGGATGGCAAAACTAATAGCCATGACTGCAGATCTTTCTCATATACGGATTAACATCATAACATATATACGGCAAGTATCGTGCACAATTTTTTGTTATTTAACATCATAAAAGTCTGCAAATGAATTATATTTCTATTAAAGAAAGCAGCAAATATCACATTTCAAAGTTTATGCGGAATCAGGGAATATTTGACTATAATTGTGGTTTTGTGAATTTTTTTAATCCTTTTTCTTTTTCAAGTTAAAGAAAGCAGGCTTTATCTTTTTTTAACCAAATTCTTTACTAAACATGGACTAAACATGGATATACATATAAGAATAGCATGACATGCATAGACTGTTGTTGTGAGCTATTATATGATATCAGAATAGAGTGAATGGTAAATGGATGCCTTACCTAATGCCTCCCACATCCAAGAATGCTATCCAAAAGCCTATGCCTTCTAGGTTTGCTCGATGACCCCCTACCTTCCGTGTATGTTGCTGCGATGGTGTGGACCGTAGAGTGTTTTCGTCACCCTATTGAGATAGGAATGCGCCGCTTGTCAGGTGTATACAAATTCCTCTTTTCTGAGACAGGCTGGAGTTTATTGATTGTGGAGATCCGAATCTTCGGCAGTTATGGACTTAGCTGTCGTTAATTACCCCTCGTTCTTGAGAGCGAGAGAACCTCCGATTAACAGGTCAAACAGATCATACGAAAGCAATATGCAGTATGTCCGTATGTGTTTTAAGGGTGTTTTGGACGTATCGGGGGACTCATAGAGTTTACGGGGTCCCGCTATCCAGATAGCGGGCTGGGGGTTAAGAGGGTCAACAGCCCCCTTACGAGGAGCGGGACAGCGGCCCGTTAGAAATATTTTCAAACGGGAGAAGTGTTTTGAGTGTGGAACGTATGCGTTTATTATATATTTTCTTTTTTAAAAAGAGATGAGGAGTGAGGGGCGTCTGTTCATACCAGAATATTGCATTTTATACCGTCCATTCTTACGCTCGTTTGTTTATAGGCAGGTGCTTTTAATCAGTGTTTACTACATATTTGCAGGATACTGGTTCTCAGCTCTAAACAGTGAAATTCATGGAAAAGTACGACAAATTCCAGATTACTGCCAACCACAGATAAAACACGGGTCTCCGCTCTCTATCCGTATGTTGCCGCACACCAGTTTAAGGGACAAAATGGCAAATCGATGTCATTTTCATGCACAAAGCTCAATGTCAACACAAGATCCAACATATCTACGCGGAGTTCGAGGAAATCATGGCAAAAGATCCACATCACATCACCTTTTGTTCTGTTGGAATTCTGGAAATATTGTGAAGAGATTCTGGGAAACAACATATACCACACTGAAGAGTACACAAAAACAGGAAAACCCACCAAAGAAAATGACCCAATTCCTCTTTATGGCCGCGGTTCCGCGGCATAAGCATGCTTAGGCCGCGGATCCGCGGCCATGTTGGCCCCACAATTGATTATTTTTCAGAGGTAGTTTGGGAACTTCATCTTGGGTCAGAATTTGGCCTTAGGTTTCCAGTTCCCTACCTATAAATTGCCCAGAACTTGCCAAGCCATGGATGTTCTTTTCATGCCCACTTTTTGTTAGTTTTTAGTTTAACTTTTTCTTCTTCATCATCTTTCCTCCATTAAATTGTTGTGAGAGCTTTTGAGTGGATGTTAAATGAAAATGAGGGTTATTTTGTATCATTCTTTTGCTTAGCTTCCTCCTTGAGCTCTCTACCTTAACTTAATCTTGCAACCTTTTAAATGAGCTTGCAAGTTTAAGCTTTGGTCATTAATCTCAAGGGGTTGTATCATTTTGGAATCAATAATGTTCTCTCTTTTGTGATTCATTCTCCATGAGTTCTTTGCCTTTTCTTGATCTTGCAACCTCTTAATTGAGCTTGCAGGTTTAAGATTTGGTTATTGAACCCATGTTTTGTTTTGGGTTCTATGGTTCCTAGTTTCATTTCTTGCTCATTTACTTTCATGCACTTAAATTCCATGCACTTTTAATTACTTGCTTGTAATCTTTTCTTTTCTTTGTTTATCTTTTCTTTTTCTCTTTTTGGTTCGTTTTGTGAATGGTTGTAATTGTTGTTGTTAAGAATAAATACAATATTGTAAGTTAAGGTTTCATTCCTCATTTCCTTTTCCCGTTATTTTCCTTTGAACTCCGCCCAAACGTTACGCAAGCGCTCCGTTAGGCACCCTACCAAGGTAACGGTGATTCCTAACCGCGACCGGTTGCGTTCGGTTTGGCCGGAGGTGAAAGCAAGAGACAAGAACGGACGGACAATGGTCAATAAGCCGGATTCCACGAATACCGTGCTTAAGTACCCTAATCCACGTTGTTGCCGATTGCTCTAGCTTCAATTGGTCAAGACTCGGCTCAAAGGTTTTGAGTGCGGATTTATTTAGCTTACAATTTCGTATCTTTTTCTTAATAACTTTATGCTTGCATATAACACTTAGGATAGAATTGAACAAACATATACACATTCTTTATTGACTCGTCTAAAACTCGAACGGACATACAACCATCTCTCTGTGGATCGACCCGTGCTCAACCGGCTAGCTGCAAAGCGACACCATCCTGATCGCGGTTATAACTTTAGAACTTTGAACATCCGACACGCCAAAAGCGTGCGATCAAATGGCGCCGTTGCCGGGGAGACGGTAACATATTTTCTTTCTTGTTATTCGGGTTAATATTCTTTTTGTATATATATAAAATTGTAAATAAAAAAAAAATCTTTTTGTTATTTTTGATAATTTTTGTGTGCAAGTGTGCAGGCTAATCTGGAGCAAGTACAGTAATCAAATCAAGAAACAGAGATTTTTATTAGGGTGTACAGAGAAGGGCACGTGTATCGACCTAAGGTTCAGGCGCCAGCTCATTAATTTGACCGCGGAACCGCGGTCAAATAGGGGATTCGGCGGCGGTTCCGCGGTCCTTTTGAGGCTTCTGACCCCAAATTTTTTCTGCCCTTTCTCTTTCTTCTAGCTCCCTCTCTGAATTCCACTATACTGTATTTTCTGCAGGTTTCTTTACACAGAATTGCGCCGCCGCAAAATAATTTTTTGTTGTTTTAGATTTTGTTTGTTTACCGCTTTGCATATACTAATACGGACATTAAGGGGCTTGAACATCAATTCAGATTGGGTGGGGATTTCATCACTCTTCCTAAGACCCCACAAATCACTAATTGCATACGCATTACCTTGAGCTAATAAAAAATACTAGACTCAGCCCTAAGGACGTCGTGCTCAATAGGACAGAGGACTGGTTGTAGGCATCGGTCGTTTATCCTATCCTGACTTTACGGTGTCTAGACAAGTGTGTCCAAGGCAAGTGGTTACTTAATTAGGACCACTACTTACGTAGTGGGGAGCCTCCCACTTACCTGGCACTTACCTGGCCGCAATTGACGGAGAAGAGGCGGTTTGGGGTCCTATTTCTAGCCCTTTGGAACAGTTAGGAGCTGTCTAGCTGACCTAAGTGACCCTAGCTCTAGGTGTGTTTGTGATTGTGCTTGTAAATTTTTGTCCCATAATTCCGTATTCTTTTAAACAAACAATTTTCAAAACTCCAAAAACAATTTTTTTTTTATAAAAAAAAAATCCACATTCTTTTTCCCCTCCTTTTCTCTGCCTTTCTTTCTTTCTCTCCTCATATCATGGGTACCCCACCTCGCAAAACTCTTGCCGAACTTTGGTACCCACAACCAGACATTACTTTTTACAGTTCTTGCTTTGGCCGAACGTCGAACGATCCCTCCAGGCCTAAAATCTCTTTGAAAGATCGGATAGACGCGTCTAGGACAAACACTTGCCCTCTGCAATCCACTTTGTATCAACCTTTTCAACCTCCCCCATCCTTTTATGTTGATACCCCATTTGCAAGTCGTCCTTTGTCCGTCGCTGAACATATTGAACAATCCTGTAGCCGATCTTTCACTCCTTTCACCACTACAGATTCTTGGGATCAACAATTCGATTCACCTTCTTATCCAAATGTTGATCCTGCTCCTGTCCAACCATTCAAGTCCTACCAGTCCTACCTGATTTTTGCACCTTCCCTAGACATTGCTTATGAACCGCCATTTGGGAGTTTTCAGTATCCAAACAACTTTGAATCTTTTACTGAAACCCTTTCACAACCCATGTCTAGTCTGGAACAGTCTTTGGAAGACTTTAGGGTAGTGTCGTACCAACAGATGATGGATTTGAATGCGTCCATGGCCGCCCTCATACAACCTAGTGACCCGGTAGCTAGTTTTCAACTAGCTTCAAATTTTCCAATGTATGAAGAGGCGGTAGGACAGGTTGAGAATTTGAGTGGAGAGAGTGAGATGTACCCTCTTCCGAATCAAGCCTACCCATTTCAACTTGAATCCCACAACTCCGGTTTTGAATGTCTATCTAGTGTTCCAAACGATTCATTGATTAAAGATAGAACAGATAATGAGTTGTGTGACTTTGTAGTGTTTGATTTGCCTGATTGTGAAGGGTCCTTTTCGAGTGAAACCACACCCAATCCTTTTGACCTCTACACCTCCACTCTAGAACCTGAATTGATTAATATCTATGCTTTTGTTGAGGTGTCTGAGAATATTGATTTTCACTTGATTGAGGATATTGACGCCGGGAATATTTTGGATGATGAACCTGTAGATTTGGCAGAGTTTTTCTCTCCAATTCATCATCCCGAGTCATTAACTGTTTTTCCCGAACCCCATATGCGTCTTGATTTTGATGAAATTTGCATGGATAAGCTGAATTTTGAGGAAACTTTTAAGGATATTTTTGAGGATGAACCAGTTTTAATTGATGAGTCGGATTTTCCAATTCATCATGTTCCTTTCATTGACTGTGTACACCCTCCTGAACCTTTAACCGATAACCTTCCTCAATCACCTACATCCATCCTTTCCATCGTTCCGACCTTGCAAGAAACCGTCTCACTTTCATTTCATCTGTCTGGTTTACCGAGTTCGGCGTACCCATGGTTTCTCACGAATCTTGAGGGATTTGACCCAATTTCTCGCCATATTGATAGATTAGTACAATCCATTTTTTCACATCGATCATTACAGATTGTACTAATTTATTCAATCCATTTCCACCCTCAAGTTCGTATTCCACTTCTTTCTCCCTTCCGCCATTCTTCTTCTCATATACCGAGACCGTATCCCGCTTCTATACGGTCTCGCGTATTCTCCATTTCTTACCTCTCCGCATTCTTTCACCAACCAGCACATTATAGAGATAAAATCTTTGAATGGTTGGTACTAACTTTTGGCCTGTGTAAGGCCTTGTATAGATTGATACTATTCGCTTTCCCCCCTAATCCTGAACTTCAACGCTTAACAGTGGAAACACTGTTTTACTTAAGTTTGGGGGGGGGGACTTCTTTTTTGTATATATTTTTTGTTTTCCTTTTTGTTTTGTATATAATTTGTTTTTAGGGAGAGCGCCGACAATTTTGACCCTCTTGGTGTAGCCTGACAGTGAGGGCACTGTCAAGTTTAAGTTTGGGGGTATGCTCGGTAAGCTTTCTTCCTTCGCATTCATTTGTATATTATGCATTTGCATACCTTATTAAAAACCCACAAAAATCGAAAATTTTCCAAAAATATAAAAACTTTGTCGTCAAGTTAGCTAATAAGGTAACTTAGATTTTTATTCTGAAAGTTTAGTTGATATGTTAGAAATAACTAAATTCCAGGCTTAGGAATTGAAAATCCTAAAAATAACCCTCATTCTGTCTAACTTTGGTAAATATACGTCCTTACAGTTTTTTTTTTGAGAAATAGGTAATCTTGAGTTCAGTTCTTGAGTTAAGTCAAGATGAAGGGAAAATATTGAAGCTTTACTGAAGGATAAGTCTGAAAAATAGTTTCTTTTCTTGAGTTCAAATTTAGAAAGTATATACCCTACAAACTGCACTTACACGCACCTTGAAACTTGGGATAGTAGAGGATACCTAGAAATACTCTTGCCTGAAAGCCTAGTATGAAAGAAAAAACGGTATTTAAAGCTAAACACCAAGAGAGCATATTGAAAAATATATCCGGTCTTGAAAAATAAAAATAAAAATAAAAATAAAAATAGAATAAAGTCAAGACTTGGAAACTGCTATTTACGCTTTAAAGTTCACACATTCAGTAATCGGCCGTTAGTGCCTCAAGAAGCATTAATAGTCGCATGAAAAGTGTGTGAGCAACACCGTCCATCATTAAATGAAAAGAAGTAGTATTAGGTATTAGGGCAAGGGTATTATAGCTTGAATTGAATTCTTGAGTGTAAGGGTGCAAATATACACACACGTAGGGGTATACAATCGATGTTTGGATAAAAGATAGAAATAAAGAATAAGACTTGTGTTTTCTGTAAAGTTGATAAAAATCCCTGATTTGAGGCCGCACTTTAGAAGGAAAACTCAGGAGAACCAACATCTTTCTAAACTTTTTTGGAACGTATAGGATCCAAGGTTAAATAGATAGGAGGTGTGAAAAATAAGGGTTGGATATTTCTAACTTAGGATGATAGAGTTTCTAACGTAAATACTAAACTGTAGGAGTAGAATCGATGTTAAACTTATGACACTAGCTTGACGGGATTTTGTGGGTGTAATCTGCTGAAAACCCTCAGGAGACAACACTCCTCCTACTAGGGACACCTAGAGATTTAACGGCTTGTTGCACGTGCTCAGTGCAATCGCGTTCCCTGCGAAAGTGCGGTTAGGACATTTTTGTGAATAATTGGTTTTGCTCGGGACGAGCAAAAGTTAAGTTTGGGGGTATCTGTTCATACCAGAATATTGCATTTTATACCGCCCATTCTTACGCTCATTTGTTTATAGGCAGGTGCTTTTAATCAGTGTTTGCTACATATTTGCAGGATACTGGTTCTCAGCTCTAAACAGTGAAATTCATGGAAAAGTACGATAAATTCCGGATTACTGCCAACCACAGATAAAACACGGGTCTCCGCTCTCTATCCGTATGTTGCCGCACACCAGTTTAAGGGACAAAATGGCAAATCGATGTCATTTTCATGCACAAAGCTCAATGTCAACACAAGATCCAACATATCTACGCGGAGCTCGAGGAAATCATGGCAAAAGATCCACATCACATCACCTTTTGTTCTGCTGGAATTCTGGAAATATTGTGAAGAGATTCTGGGAAACAACATATACCACACTGAAGAGTACACAAAACCAGGAAAACCCACCAAAGCAAATGACCCAAGTCCTCTTTATGGCCGCGGTTTCGCGGCATAAGCATGCTTAGGCGACGGATCCGCGGCCATGTTGGCCCCGCAATTGATTATTTTTGTAACATTTTCAAAAATATAAAATATTAATTTTGGGAATTTTTATAATTTAATATTATTTTATTGATTATTTTAATATTAAATCTATTTTAAATGCAAATAAATGGAGAAAAATTACGGAAAATTATGGAAAATTCTAAAATAAGATAAATTAGTGAATTATGACATTTTTAAGTTGTTGTGATCATTTTGACACTAATTTAGTGCTAATCGTGATTAAAATCGCTAATCGGGTTTTTTGGTAATTTTGTGCAAAACTTGCACATATCACATTTTCTACACTTGTACATTTTTCTAGTCATGGATTTCTTTTGGGGTTACTATTCTTGTGAGAAGGTTTAGGGATTTAAAAGAAAAGGGAAAAAGAAAAAGAGAGTGTGATGATGAGGGTAGGTGAGAGAGAGAGGTGGACCATTGACTTGAACCCTTAATCATTTCTCTTCCTCTCATTTCCCTCCCTCTTCCTCCTTGGTTGCTGCTGCCCTAGCCCTCTCTCCCCTCCACTAAATCCTCTCACTTCATCTCAAAAACATATCCAAAACCCCAAACTCCTTTCATTAAAATTGTGCAAAATCCCTAGATCTACACATGGAGCTAAAGAAGCATGGATTTGGCCATTTGAGGGCAACTCAAGAAAATTCTTGAGTTGCTAATGAAGGTAATTTCTGAACCATTTGCTTAATTATAGCCTTTCCTATAACCCCATGTCAAGATTTTATCGATATTGTGTGATATTATGGATTTGAGAGAAACCTAGTTAGGGTTTGAGTGAATTGGTGTTGCATTATGAAATTGGGCTCAGTATTGATCTTACCAACACCCTAGTATATGAATTAGAACCCCAACCCTGATGCTAGAACCAGAATACGGATTTTAGAAACCGATATCGGGGAAATTGTGAAATCTGTAAGGGTTAAATGGAATCTGCTATCACCCCGAGACCCCTAAAATAATATTGAGTGGACAGTAGCATGTGCAGGCACCCAGGAAACTAACCCCAAAACCCTAGCCCCTATCTCATCCGTACGGCCGCCAATTTTGCTATTCTGGCCGCAATTTGCGGCCAGAGCATGGTGGAATCGCCTCGTTTTGCGTGTCTGGCCCCATTTCATCAATTCTTGGCCCTGGGTACTTCTATTTTTGACAGATTCTTCCTAGGATGAAATCTGGGACATATATCCTATGTTGTCGTTTTGGATTCGTGTTTCCGTATTCCGTATTTTTGGATTCTGAAATGGTGGAATGTGTTTTGCCTCGACTATTGTCGTTTATACGACGATAGAGAGGATTATGGATGGTTTTGAAGGCGTGCCATAGGTTCTCACCTATAGGCCCCCTTATCGTATCGTTTTGGAGTTTATGCGCCGTTTTAGATTGGATTTGGTTTTAATGCGCATATACGATATTTTGATGTGTAGGTACCCATGAAGACTTCGGACGACAAGCAAATGCATGGTGATGTCCGCAATTGGTGATGCAAGGTGAGTAGATTATATCTACGGGGGAAAGTCGGGTGGATGGCGTATAGCACCCCCGCAGTCCGTAGATAGCTTATTATATAGTATTGTGATATTAGGTGTATTTTGGATATGTAGGGTTAGAAGTGACTAGTGTAGTTCATAGTCGCGAACCCTAGGATAGAATTACCCTATACATATACCCTTGCTTTTCACATGTACTTACACTGTGATTGATGATATGTGATGACTTTGGAGATGAGTTGATGATGTGGGCTTGGTGCCCGGAGATCGGTATTTTGATACGATTCATATGTGGGATATGACTTGTGATTCTTGCGGGCTTGGGATGTGTGTTTACCCCCGCATGCATACTTTACCGATGTTACCGCTTGTACTAGATATAGAGTAGTACATCCAGACTATATGATCTGATGATGGTGATATTTGTTATGTGATGAGACAGTGAGATGTTGACCCCTACCCAGCTTTTGGGAATGCCGTACGATGATTTACTGTACGAGCTGATATTGATGATAGATCCGCACTCATAGCTAGAGGATATCTTACGATATGACATTGAGGCGGGATCACCGACTATATATCTACATATATACTTAGACTCAGTTTTAGGTGGTTTCCACACCTACCCCTCCTGATTGACAGGATACTTAGATGTAGTTTGCATAGTAGATACTTTACTGTGCTGTTGATTCCTAGATTTCCGCATATTCATGCTTTTCGCATTGCTGGCTTATGTTCATTACCATGTTATTATCATGCTGTTAGAACACCAGCACCATTATCGATGATGCGTATGTTTCACGTACACTATTTGCCGGCTCACACACTTCATCATCGATAATTGCCATGTCACTACACAGTAGTACTATTACATTCGTGATATGATTACTCTCTTTACATGTCGCATATATCATGGATTGATTGCATAGTACATCGCATTGGATTTACTGCTGGATGTTGGATTTTTATGTGATTTCTGGTTTTTGAGGACCGTGGGGTTATTTAAGAAAAGAGGCACTTTATGAAAACCCGGTACCTCGTGATATGATATTTCGGTGCGTCCACCACGCGTTTTCTCGGTGCTGAGACGTGTGCTTGAAACCCGATTCGAGGAGGTGATGTACCGTTTGCGGGTTCGTGGTGGGCCCGGTATGGTTCCCCTCGGCGAGATGATCGATGGGTTATGCCGATTGAGCCTGGAGGCGGGCGAGTACCTACCGGTGATTTTACCTGAGCTCGGCGGATATCCGGGGGATACCGCCTGGAGCCAAGAGATGGGCATACTGCCGGGGCCGACGGGCCGATATCCGCAGACGGAGCCCAGAGATGGACATGGGTTGACTCATACTGCCGGGGCCGAGGGCCGATATCCGCAGACGGAGCCCCATACGGATGAGGATTTACGTGTCGGTGTTTGGCACGGGTTTCATGATGAGTTTTTCCATGATTTTGGTTATATCCTCACTTTGCATACATGATGCTTACTGTCAGTGGGTGACAGGTGGACGGGTTCCACATATATACAGACTTGGTTCATATACAGACTGGATTTACACTTATCTTACACCAATATTAGTGGTATGGGACGCTAATATATGTGTATTGATATTATTGATATTTCTTCATTGATACTTCATGCAGACATACCTTACACTGATGACATGTTGTTACCTGAGTACCTGGCACTATATACATGATTAGATGTTACCTTGCCACCTTATTACACTCAGATGTACTCTCATGGATATTTTACTGATCGTTGACTTAGGATTATGTCTTGCATTCGATTTATCCTTGTAGATGTTTCTATTCACGAGTTGGCAACTCACCCCCGTTGTGCCACAGCTCTTGCAGGTTATGCCGTACAGGTTCTATTGCGGCATTTCTGGCACACTACCTTCTTGCGGGTGATTTGCTTTTGGTAGGTGGATTCTTTTGCATCAAGAATCCCCATGTGGTACTTATTTATTCATTGTATCTAGAAATGTCCATCAACAAAAAACTTGTATATTCTTTCAGACTCAGGGACAGTGTTATATTATTCGACCTTAGAGTCGCGCTTAGTAGTATTGCGGTTTTCTTGCTACTTTGAGCTTTCTTTTGGTTTTGATCCTCGCCACTTGGCGTTGTATATTATCATATCATTGCGTGGTTGTGACCGTCGATTGACGAAGAGCTAGCTCCCGCTTGGGGATGCCTTTATCATTTTATATCTTGTTATTATCGTTTTACCCCATTCGGGGCCAGTTTTACAAGAGAAACTCTGCCGAAATTTCTAGAAAAGACTGTACCGTTTTTAAAATGCACATTCGGCTTAGTTATTTAAAAACCTTGATTTCAAACCTGTATTTCTTCACTTCTTTAAACCAGTTCTTTACTTTTTTCTTCAAAATGGTTTTAGATTTCTGGGCTTTTGGCTTACTTGGATCAGATGGAGTCCTATAGGCTTCATATGGTTCAAGTGCCAGTCACGTGCTCTTTCGGGTCGTGACAAAGTTGGTATCAGAGCGCTAGGTTGACCTTGGTTCGAGTCTAAGTTTGACAATGTGGAGCCTAGGGAGTTGTATATATACGGAACTTAGGCTTGACCTTACGGAACTTAGACTTGGTTGAGGGGGTGTAAACCCGAACTTTCGTCGTTTTAGGATGACCCTTGATTGATGGATTAGGTGACTAAAGTAGAGTGACGTACCGCTGGTATGTTCCGCGGCATACTTGCGACACGCCACTCCGCTTAAGGAACCTTAGGATGGACATTTGTTTTGAGATCAGTGATTCTTTCATATCCTGGATTATACATCCATTTGAGATTCCCGATTCTATTAGTTTCATGATCATACCTCCATTGATGCTGTTCCTTCCTATGATCATGTATCCCCTTTGGATCTGTTGTTTCCTTTCTTGCCTTTGATGTGCTCTCTTTTGATACTCGATTGAGATTCCTGTCACCGTGTTTGAGCGCAGTTTGGGCTGCTGCTAGGGTTACGGCCGGTGTGATCTCGTGTGGTACGAGGGCCGACCTTTGTGTTTTCTGGTGACATGGGAACGTCTCGAGTTAGTGTGGTGATTGTGACCTCTAGTGGAGGCGAGTGCTTGGTTTGCACCGGTTGATCGTGCCTTTGTTAGAGCTGCCAGTTGAGAGAGGACTGTTGATGTACAGTATACCTCAGGGATTGTGATGTCGGCTACCGTGCAGACAGATGGACCAGCTGTTGCTGAGATTGACAGGATGTTGCTTTCGGAGCTTACGAGCTGAGATTGCCGGAGCTTTCGGGCATAGATGCGGCAGATGCTAGCTAGTCTACCCGATTTGAGAGACGAAGGTGATTCGTCCGGTTTTGCGCCAGAGCGGGCCCAGTTGAGTTGAAGATTTCCAGTGTGGAGAGTCTTACTCAGACCTAGAGCAGGCTGATTCAGAGATGACCGCTTATGTATTGCCTTTCCTGGAGGATTGAGGCATTGTTCGGCGTACAGGCGTATGAGTCAGTTGCTGCTGCAAATGATGAGATATCGCCCAGATGATTGGAGCTACTGCAGCATGAGCATGTACTCAGGGAGATGATAGCGAGTCGCTAGTCACCGAGGATGAATGACTAGGACGTGTGGTGAGTTCGCTTACCCCGATGCGAGGACATCAGGCGGATTGATTCCAGCTAGAGACGACTTCACGCAGGTTCGTTGAGAGTCGATTGAGACGATCGAATGTCAGGAGCCATTTTCCAAGTTTAAAGTATACGGAAAGACATGCAGGTGATTCTATGGACCCTCTAGAAGAATGAAACCCTAACTCGACTTAATGACCGTGTGACAGCCTTTGAACCTTAGGGTTTACGGCGGTTCCGCGGCGCCATTAGTGAGGCTTGGGTTTGCCCTTCTACGGCTGGACCACCGACGCTGTGGCATGTACTCGATACTATTAAACTGTACCCGAGATGTGAGCTCTTGGGGGATTATGAGGATCTGACGAGTCGATCGGATGGTTCGACATTTTTCGGACATTGTGATGGGACATTGCTTGGGAGACTCCAGATGCGAGGATAGCCGTCGGAGCGCAGTTTGTGTAGCCATGATGAGACGAGTCCGAATCAGTCGACATTTGAGCAGAGTGAAGAAAAGAGTTCGTACGAGATTTCGACGAGATGATGTTCCACTCCGCTGACATTAGAGATGTGATACGCACCCAGAGGCGTGGTTTATGGATATATCTTCCAGAAAGAAGCGTGATAAGTATGCAGCCGTTCCGGAATAAGCTTGAGCTTCAGCATTGGATGATGACTTCCGGGCACTTCGGCAGGATTGAGATTTGAGAAAGGAATCTCGGCAGGACCTTTCTGGAGTACGATACGAGAAGACCTAGACCAGGAGTGGTCGCGTCGCGCACACCCAGCAGGGCAGAGTTCAGCATTGTCGACGAGGTAGTTGGCCAGGTTCGGATAAAGGAACCTACCCAGATGCGTTGCGAATTGATCAAGGACGGACGAGTGATGAGTTTTCCTCCGATGGTTGGGACGTGTTCCCGAGGACCAGTTCGGCCTGACATCTGCTACAGAGTGATGAAGCTACAGAATACGCTATTTCGAGTCCGTGTGAGAGACTTCAGATTGACCGTGGCCGAGACGGTGCAGTGCATAGTAGCTTGGCGTGACGTCATAGTGGACGACGATAGAGACAGTTGGAACAAGAGGTTCGTGTGAGACCCTGACGAGCTGTCATTACTTTCCGTCGAGACTAGAGACCTGAGATGCTTACAGAGACGTTGCGATGTGACCCGTTTCTGGAGAAATTTTGTGCTGAGGACACAGATGCCCTTTGAGCGAGAAGAGGTTGTGCAGGAGAGCCAGCCTCTGTACGGATCGGCATAGGCATGATTGGAAGAGACCTTGAGCAGGATTCCTTCCAGGACATAGCTGCCATGATGTTGCACCCAGGATCGGATGTGTGACGTGCTTTCAGAGAGCCAGAGGTCGACGCCAGTGATATGCTGCCTTACGAGTGGTCGTGAGGTTTGACCAAGAGGCGACCAGAGAAGTGCCAGAACGGAATCGTCCCCGTTAGCACACCTGACAGGGCCGATGAGCCGATTGACCGCGTGATAGGTAATCCGCAGAGAAGATAAGGATCCAGAGAGTCAGAAGACGCCAGATCGTGAGCAAGAGGCAGGTAGATGTCCTGCGCTGCTAGCAGTGGATTGCACCGACTCCTTCTCGACCTTGAAGGAGAAACTACCGAAGACGGTATTTGTGATTTGTGATTTTGTGATTCGATTATCACGTATCCGTCATTTTGGATTTCGGTATTTTGGGCGTTCTGTTTGCATGATTTAGTTTTGATGACTGAGTTTCATGATATTGGTTTCATGCACCCACTGGATATTTATATATTTCGCGCAGAGTTTTCATGCATTTTAGTGTTATGCTTTGATTCGTGCACGCTGATGCACACGGTTGTGAGATTTTCCTTTGCGGTACACCTGATTTTGGTTTGAGACGCATTTTATCGTTGATTTTGACCCGGATTTTGATGGTTGGTTTTGCACTCCGTGCTGGTGATGTGCTGTACACCTATTCGATGTTTGTTATTGGATTTCGTGATTCCGTGCATGTTGAGTGCGCAGGGTTTAGATTTTCATTCGTGCACGATGGATGCACAGATTTGGATTTTCGCGCGTGTTGGGCGCATGTTTTTTTTTAGATACGATTTTGGTGCGCACCCGATGCACTAAATCGAGATTTCTTCGTGCATGTTAGATGCACCGGACCTTGGCTGTCAGGCACATACGTTGCCCATGACAGAGGTTTCGTGCACACCCGTTGCACCTAGATGTTGTTTTGTGCACCTGTTTAGCACATATTGGATTTTTGATTTCCGTGCGCACCAGACGCACAGGATTGTGTTATGTACATTTTTGAGATTTATTCCCTTTGGAGCAGTACCTTTTATGATGTTGGGTTTTTGCTTTCATGCTGAGCAGGACTAGTCAGTAGACGATACCTGGATATACTTTTGCATGTGTTACATCAGCTTTTTACGTGTATAGATTGGATGTCTACATGTGTAGTTTCGATCCATATCATATCGGTTTTGTATTGGATTTGACATTGTGTTTTTACCTCGACTCCGATGATTGCGAGATGCTTGACGGAGTTTTTGCTTTTGAGTTATCTGCTCATTTTTCATGCGCATGTAGTGCGCTGTGACGTTCTTTGTGTTGATGATTTCGGAGCCCCGACGACTTTGGTTTATTACTGAGATTGTTTTAGTAGTGGGGGTTTAAATTTAAATTCGGGGACCGAATTTCTTTAAGGGGGGTAGATTGTAACATTTTCAAAAATATAAAATATTAATTTTGGGAATTTTTATAATTTAATATTATTTTATTGATTATTTTAATATTAAATCTATTTTAAATGCAAATAAATGGAGAAAAATTACGGAAAATTATGGAAAATTCTAAAATAAGATAAATTAGTGAATTATGACATTTTTAAGTTGTTGTGATCATTTTGACACTAATTTAGTGCTAATCGTGATTAAAATCGCTAATCGGGTTTTTTGGTAATTTTGTGCAAAACTTGCACATATCACATTTTCTACACTTGTACATTTTTCTAGTCATGGATTTCTTTTGGGGTTACTATTCTTGTGAGAAGGTTTAGGGATTTAAAAGAAAAGGGAAAAAGAAAAAGAGAGTGTGATGATGAGGGTAGGTGAGAGAGAGAGGTGGACCATTGACTTGAACCCTTAATCATTTCTCTTCCTCTCATTTCCCTCCCTCTTCCTCCTTGGTTGCTGCTGCCCTAGCCCTCTCTCCCCTCCACTAAATCCTCTCACTTCATCTCAAAAACATATCCAAAACCCCAAACTCCTTTCATTAAAATTGTGCAAAATCCCTAGATCTACACATGGAGCTAAAGAAGCATGGATTTGGCCATTTGAGGGCAACTCAAGAAAATTCTTGAGTTGCTAATGAAGGTAATTTCTGAACCATTTGCTTAATTATAGCCTTTCCTATAACCCCATGTCAAGATTTTATCGATATTGTGTGATATTATGGATTTGAGAGAAACCTAGTTAGGGTTTGAGTGAATTGGTGTTGCATTATGAAATTGGGCTCAGTATTGATCTTACCAACACCCTAGTATATGAATTAGAACCCCAACCCTGATGCTAGAACCAGAATACGGATTTTAGAAACCGATATCGGGGAAATTGTGAAATCTGTAAGGGTTAAATGGAATCTGCTATCACCCCGAGACCCCTAAAATAATATTGAGTGGACAGTAGCATGTGCAGGCACCCAGGAAACTAACCCCAAAACCCTAGCCCCTATCTCATCCGTACGGCCGCCAATTTTGCTATTCTGGCCGCAATTTGCGGCCAGAGCATGGTGGAATCGCCTCGTTTTGCGTGCCTGGCCCCATTTCATCAATTCTTGGCCCTGGGTACTTCTATTTTTGACAGATTCTTCCTAGGATGAAATCTGGGACATATATCCTATGTTGTCGTTTTGGATTCGTGTTTCCGTATTCCGTATTTTTGGATTCTGAAATGGTGGAATGTGTTTTGCCTCGACTATTGTCGTTTATACGACGATAGAGAGGATTATGGATGGTTTTGAAGGCGTGCCATAGGTTCTCACCTATAGGCCCCCTTATCGTATCGTTTTGGAGTTTATGCGCCGTTTTAGATTGGATTTGGTTTTAATGCGCATATACGATATTTTGATGTGTAGGTACCCATGAAGACTTCGGACGACAAGCAAATGCATGGTGATGTCCGCAATTGGTGATGCAAGGTGAGTAGATTATATCTACGGGGGAAAGTCGGGTGGATGGCGTATAGCACCCCCGCAGTCCGTAGATAGCTTATTATATAGTATTGTGATATTAGGTGTATTTTGGATATGTAGGGTTAGAAGTGACTAGTGTAGTTCATAGTCGCGAACCCTAGGATAGAATTACCCTATACATATACCCTTGCTTTTCACATGTACTTACACTGTGATTGATGATATGTGATGACTTTGGAGATGAGTTGATGATGTGGGCTTGGTGCCCGGAGATCGGTATTTTGATACGATTCATATGTGGGATATGACTTGTGATTCTTGCGGGCTTGGGATGTGTGTTTACCCCCGCATGCATACTTTACCGATGTTACCGCTTGTACTAGATATAGAGTAGTACATCCAGACTATATGATCTGATGATGGTGATATTTGTTATGTGATGAGACAGTGAGATGTTGACCCCTACCCAGCTTTTGGGAATGCCGTACGATGATTTACCGTATGAGCTGATATTGATGATAGATCCGCACTCATAGCTAGAGGATATCTTACGATATGACATTGAGGCGGGATCACCGACTATATATCTACATATATACTTAGACTCAGTTTTAGGTGGTTTCCACACCTACCCCTCCTGATTGACAGGATACTTAGATGTAGTTTGCATAGTAGATACTTTACTGTGCTGTTGATTCCTAGATTTCCGCATATTCATGCTTTTCGCATTGCTGGCTTATGTTCATTACCATGTTATTATCATGCTGTTAGAACACCAGCACCATTATCGATGATGCGTATGTTTCACGTACACTATTTGCCGGCTCACACACTTCATCATCGATAATTGCCATGTCACTACACAGTAGTACTATTACATTCGTGATATGATTACTCTCTTTACATGTCGCATATATCATGGATTGATTGCATAGTACATCGCATTGGATTTACTGCTGGATGTTGGATTTTTATGTGATTTCTGGTTTTTGAGGACCGTGGGGTTATTTAAGAAAAGAGGCACTTTATGAAAACCCGGTACCTCGTGATATGATATTTCGGTGCGTCCACCACGCGTTTTCTCGGTGCTGAGACGTGTGCTTGAAACCCGATTCGAGGAGGTGATGTACCGTTTGCGGGTTCGTGGTGGGCCCGGTATGGTTCCCCTCGGCGAGATGATCGATGGGTTATGCCGATTGAGCCTGGAGGCGGGCGAGTACCTACCGGTGATTTTACCTGAG
Source organism: Agapanthus africanus (assembly GCA_030015575.1). Classification (NCBI taxonomy): domain Eukaryota; kingdom Viridiplantae; phylum Streptophyta; class Magnoliopsida; order Asparagales; family Amaryllidaceae; genus Agapanthus; species Agapanthus africanus. The sequence continues at coordinate 173,302,117 of JASDDO010000012.1, read as the reverse complement.
CTCGGCGGATATCCGGGGGATACCGCCTGGAGCCAAGAGATGGGCATACTGCCGGGGCCGACGGGCCGATATCCGCAGACGGAGCCCAGAGATGGACATGGGTTGACTCATACTGCCGGGGCCGAGGGCCGATATCCGCAGACGGAGCCCCATACGGATGAGGATTTACGTGTCGATGTTTGGCACGGGTTTCATGATGAGTTTTTCCATGATTTTGGTTATATCCTCACTTTGCATACATGATGCTTACTGTCAGTGGGTGACAGGTGGACGGGTTCCACATATATACAGACTTGGTTCATATACAGACTGGATTTACACTTATCTTACACCAATATTAGTGGTATGGGACGCTAATATATGTGTATTGATATTATTGATATTTCTTCATTGATACTTCATGCAGACATACCTTACACTGATGACATGTTGTTACCTGAGTACCTGGCACTATATACATGATTAGATGTTACCTTGCCACCTTATTACACTCAGATGTACTCTCGTGGATATTTTACTGATCGTTGACTTAGGATTATGTCTTGCATTCGATTTATCCTTGTAGATGTTTCTATTCACGAGTTGGCAACTCACCCCCGTTGTGCCACAGCTCTTGCAGGTTATGCCGTACAGGTTCTATTGCGGCATTTCTGGCACACTACCTTCTTGCGGGTGATTTGCTTTTGGTAGGTGGATTCTTTTGCATCAAGAATCCCCATGTGGTACTTATTTATTCATTGTATCTAGAAATGTCCATCAACCAAAAACTTGTATATTCTTTCAGACTCAGGGATAGTGTTGTATTATTCGACCTTAGAGTCGCGCTTAGTAGTATTGCGGTTTTCTTGCTACTTTGAGCTTTCTTTTGGTTTTGATCCTCGCCACTTGGCGTTGTATATTATCATATCATTGCGTGGTTGTGACCGTCGATTGACGAAGAGCTAGCTCCCGCTTGGGGATGCCTTTATCATTTTATATCTTGTTATTATCGTTTTACCCCATTCGGGGCCAGTTTTACAAGAGAAACTCTGCCGAAATTTCTAGAAAAGACTGTACCGTTTTTAAAATGCACATTCGGCTTAGTTATTTAAAAACCTTGATTTCAAACCTGTATTTCTTCACTTCTTTAAACCAGTTCTTTACTTTTTTCTTCAAAATGGTTTTAGATTTCTGGGCTTTTGGCTTACTTGGATCAGATGGAGTCCTATAGGCTTCATATGGTTCAAGTGCCAGTCACGTGCTCTTTCGGGTCGTGACAATTTTTCAGGGGTAGTTTCGGAACTTCATCTTGGGTCAGAATTTGGCCCTAGGTTTTCAGTTCCCTGCCTATAAATTGCCCAAAACTTGCCAAGCCATGGATGTTCTTTTCATGCCCACTTTTTGTTAGTTTTTAGTTTAACTTCTTCTTCTTCTTCATCTTTCCTCCATTAAATTGTTGTGAGAGCTTTTGAGTGGATGTTAAATGAAGATGAGAGTTATTTTGTATCATTCTTTTGCTTAGCTTCCCTCTTGAGGTCTCTACCTTAACTTGATCTTGCAACCTTTTAAGTGAGCTTGCAATTTTAAGTTTTGGTCATTGATCTCAAGGGGTTGTATCATTTCGGAATCAATAATGTTCTCTCTTTTGTGCTTCATTCTCCATGAGTTCTTTGCCTTTTCTTGATCTTGCAACCTCTTAATTGAGCTTGCAAGTTTAAGATTTGGTTATTGAACCCATGTCTTGTTTTGGGTTCTATGGTTCATAGTTTCATTTCTTGCTCATTTACTTTCATGCACTTAAATTCCATGCACTTTTAATTACTTGCTTGTAATCTTTTCTTTTCTTTGTTTATTTTTTCTTTTTCTCTTTTTGGTTCATTTTGTGAATGGTTGTAATTGTTGTTGTTAAGAATAAATACAATATTGTAAGTTAAGATTTCATTCCTCATTTCCTTTTCCCGTTATTTTCCTTTGAATTCCGCCCAAACGTTACGCAAGCACTCCGTTAGGCACCCTACCAAGGTAACGGTGATTCCTAACCACGACCGGTTGCGTTCGGTTTGGCCGGAGGCGAAAGCAAGAGACAAGAACGGACGGACAAGGGTCAATAAGCCGGATTCCACGAATACCGTGCTTAAGTACCCTAATCCACGTTGTTGCCGATTGCTCTAGCTTCAATTGGTCAAGACTCGGCTCAAAGGTTTTGAGTGCGGATTTATTTAGCTTACACTTTCGTATCTTTTTCTTAATAACTTTATACTTGCATATAACACTTAGGATAGAATTGAACAAACATATACACATTCTTTATCGACTCGTCTAAAACTCGAACGGATATACAACTATCTTCCTGTGGATCGACCCGTGCTCAACCGGCTAGCTGCAAAGCGACACCGTCCTGATCGCGGTTATAACTTTAGAACTTTGAACATCCGACACGCCAAAAGCGTGCGATCAGCGTCCGTGAGGACATGTGCAACATGTGCCCACTGGTACCAGCATGGCGCGTGAGCGGCCCGTGGCCGCTGTGTAAGCAAGTTTTGCAATCAAGACATGATTTTAAAACTAGTGGAAGCAATGAATTTCAAAAATCAAGAGAGCAAAAGCATGCACACTTAGAATTATGAACAAAGAATAAAACTTGATACAGACTAGAAAACTAAAAACATGAGTTGGTGGACTACAATCTTTGTAGCATGTTAGCCACCTCTCCTTGAATCCGACTAGTCTCCAAGAAAGCCGGAATAAGCTTGCTCGATGATCTTCTTGTCGAAGATGATCCACCTTAAGATAATTCCAACACAAGCTTTAGTTTCAAATTGATCTCATCAAAATAAAGCAACTCACTAATTAAACTTGCTAAGGATGATTACTAGAAGATGTAGAATAATTAGCTCATTAATTTCTTTTCTTTCCTTTTCTTTCCTTACTTGAGATAAAACTCAAGAGGATGTAGCTATGGAGGAGATAAGAGTACGAAGAAGATAATGTTTTAGATGAGAACAAATCAATGTGTAAAATGAGTCATCAAAGAAGAAACTAAAGAAGCCTACAAGCATCCATTTTTTTATGACTCATTACCATTTTGAAATAAATGAAAGAATAGAAATGTTCTCATTTAAACTATGTAAGTCTTATATACCCATCTTTTAAGTATCAAAATACATGTTACAATATTTATATCAAATATAAATATTAATAAAGAGAAGAAAATAATAAAGTGAGTATGATATTAGTTAATATATAAATATATCAATATATAAATATACATTTAATTATTAAATCAACACTTGATTTAATAATCCGGCTATATCATATATATACCAGCTAATATCAATAAACACCCAATTAAAATACGTGTATCAAATACACATGTTTCATCGAACTCCTGCACGTATCCCTATATATGTCTTATATCGTTTCGCATATGCTAGGAACCTTTGTGTGGGACTCTAAAAACTCGACAATATGCTGGCAGTAGATTAGGATCATATCCATAGCCCACAAGCATGTCAGCGGTACTAGCTGCACGTAACGACTACCCAGATATTGATCGAAAGAAGGTCAACGAGTAAGCTCATTTGAACTTTGCGAAGTCTATCAGTAACATTACCATACAGTTCGGTCTCTTCGTCTAAGAGTATCGCATTTCGGGTCTAAGGTTTAGAATCTATTAGACCCCAATAACTCGATAAGTCGTGCGACATAGGACTCATAACCAACCGGAGATACAACTGATAACACTTATCAGTTTATCTCCACTATGATGGCCATCGATTTGTGGTTGTAGTCATGTCCTGCACAGCACGACATCAACTCCTTATATCAGGAGAGACGAATCCCCTCGACTGTTCATTGCCTCCACGTGCTTCGAGACTATACCAAACAAAAACCTGTTTGCACGATTCCTTTGAGCCGTGCGTAACGTTTTAAAAATAAATAAATAAGTAAATAAATAAATCGTTTAGGAGAATTTTTTAGATAATCGGTAAAATAAATCATATTTTCCGTAAAACTTAACTATAATTATTTTTCAATATAGACTTAAATACGTCCATTTTAATTACGCAATTGCTAGTATTTGGTATTTAATTAGTCATTTATAAATTGTTAGTTTACTTAAATATTTTTCCTTAATCAATTATTTTAAATATTATTATAAGTTTTTAATTATATATTTAATTAGTGGTAATTACAAATTGGAATGGCTCAATTGGACAAATGTGAACCATGACATATTAGAAATCAATTTTGTAACATACTCTTCTCTTCTTGATTTTTCTCTATAATTCTAGAGATTTCTAAGGGAAAACTTAATTAGAAAATAAAATAAATGAGATAATTATAAAATGACCTAAAAGATGTATTAATTAGTGAAGTTTCTACACTCACCCACACACTTTTCTCTCTCTCTCTCTCTCTCTCTCTCTCTCTCTCTTTCCTCTCATGCTTTGGCCGAGCCCTCCATGAGCAGCCCCATTTTTCCCCATCTCCTTTTCATCTCAAATTCATCAAAATTCCATGAAAAATTAACACAAAAATTCCACTAATTCATCATTAAACCCTTATCCATTATTCTGTAACCAAACTAGTATGGATCTTAGAGCATGGAAGCATCTTTGGGAGGCTAGGTTGCGTGTTTGATCTCATATTTGTTGAGATATAATCCTAACCCTAGTGTTTAATTATTGGTTAATTACTTTAAATCAATTTAGTTAGGTAATTAAAAGATTCCAATTTCAAGTTTAGAAAATTCAAGAAAGGGGTTTGAGATCAAGTTAGGGTTTTTATTATTTGAGTATGGTTATAATGAGTGGTTTAACATTTTAAGATATGCAAAATCTAGTTTAGTTGTTAAATTGTAAAGTGTTATTTTAAAATTGTTAAAATTAGATAATTTTGACAACTAGATTTCTAGAATTAATGTAAAGGTGAGATAAAATTTTGGTTATGGTTTGTGTGACTTAATTAAGATATATAGCGAGTTTTGTGGCCACTAGATTTGTTAAAATAATTAGATTTGAACTAAAATAGAAAATAGATGCTTACTAGGTTTTTGAAATAAATCGATTCTAATTAAGTTTGAGGTTTTGATGAGTTATAACTTAATTTCTAAGATATTTAGTGTGTTGTGAACGCGCAATTAGTACGAATGGGTACTAAGATTGGTGGTTGTCACGTATAGCGATCCTAGTCGTGGTTTGTGGAGTTGTCGCGAGCGCGTTTTGTGCACCAAGTGTGTGCACGTCTTGTTGTGCGCAAGGATTGACTTGTGTCGTTTGTGTCCGCGACTAATCGTATATTTATATTCTTAATTGCTTGTGTGCGATTCTAGGATCGGGTGCAGAGGCGTCGGACGTGGCGCTCAAAGACATGGCGGAGATCAGATCAGATTAGCCGAGGCATCCCGGTGAGTAGATGTATACATCTATAGGGGGATCGTCTGGATGGCGCGAGGCGCCCGATGGTTTAGTATTACTTATAGTATTTGCATTATATGCATAGTTTCCTAGTTAGCCATCTCATTGCATCGCATCGTTATATGTGTGTGTGTGTGTGTGAGTGAGAGAGAGAGAGAGAGATATTATCTCATAGGACACTTGTACCATTACCATTGGTTCCTGCCGCACGTGCACTATTTATGCGAACACACACGCCTTTGGTAATTGCCATGTCACGAACACTATAGAACTTGCTTAAAACGGTATTGGTGCATTTGCATCATATATGACCCGTAGACATATACTTACATATTCATTTCATTAACATGGATATGTAGGATTGTTAGTCATGTATATACTTCATTGCATCATGATTCATGCATAGTTTTTGGCCGTACTTCACATGATATATATACTACAATATTCTAGATTTCCATCATCACCGGCATGTTTATATCTTGTGATTCTCCTCGAGAATTTCAGTATTATGAGATTTCTGGATTTTGGGGAAAACCGCAAGAATTTTATAAACTTATTATCCTTTTAAATTGCAAGTTGCGGTTTTCTCATGATGTATGTGTCGTCCACCATAAGTTTTCCTGATTGCTGTTGGTTTTCGAGACCCGATTCGAGAAGTAGGATGAACTGTTTCAGGTACATGGTGGGCCCGGTACGGTACCCAGGGCAAGAAGCTCGAGTTGTGGACGATGAGCCTGCCAGGGCAGACTACCTACCGGTGATGTCTGACGCGGCGGATATCCGAAGGATACCGACGTGGTCATGGGATTTGATGATATGGGTCGATCCGGATTGACAGAGCCCTAGACATTGAGATATTGAGATATTGAGACATTGAGATGATTGAGACATCGAGTTATTGAGACATTGAGATATTCTGATTTTGTGTCGATATTTGACACGGATTTCTGTTGATTTCATTGATGATACTATAGTTATTTTACAGAAGTTTTTCTAAGATAAGAATACAGATTTTCTCATACTAAACATTTTCAGGTCTCGTGTTGATTATGCATTCATGTTGCATACATACTTGGCATTGCATCATATCGGTATATGTAGGGTATGACGCATTTGCGTGCATGCTTGCGATAGCCTTATTAGATGTTACTTACTACTCACGAGTTGGCAACTCACCCCCGTTGTGCCACAGTATCTTGCAGGTCTGACTCGTCAGTACAGTAGCGGCGGGTGTACCTTCTTTTCCGCTTCGTTTGCTTCGGCTTGCAACTTGCTCATAGGTGGGTTTTGGAGGATTTTCTTTTTCCCTCACCGTGTATTTTATTTGTATCTAGTATACTCCATCTACCCTTCGTACATTGGACTTAGATGGTGAGCTTGTGAGATTTGTATATATTCTATTTCTGGTGTCGATGCTCAATTGAGCCGACGAGTTGTTTTCTTACTTTCATGCTTTTATGCCTATTTTGCATTATTATGATATATTCATTGCATGTGGTTGTGATTCCTCTATTGGCGAAGAGCTAGCTCCTTCTTGGGGATGCCTTTATTTATGATTTATATGTATTTTCATGTGTTGTACCCGTTTGGGGGCCAGTATTTACAAAGGAGGCTCTGCCGAAATTTTAGGGAATTTTGATGTTTTAAAAAAAAATGTTAAATGCGACTTATTTTGGTTACATCGCTTTCTTTAAATGAGTTTTTCTTCACTCTATTTCTTAAATGGTTTAGATTTCTGGGCTTTGGCTTACTTAGATTACGTTACTCCTTGAGACGTTTCGTAATTTAAGTGCCAGTCACGTTCCGTACCTTCGGGTCGTAACAAAGTTGGTATCAGAGCGTAGGGTTTTACCTTTCTGAGTGTAGGATGACCCTTGGTAGATGGCCTAGGTGACTTAAGCAGAGTGACATAGCGTGTTTATGTTCCGCGGCATACTTACGATACGGTACTCCGCCTAAGTGACCTTAGGATATATATTTGCTTGTACTTCCTTTCTTGATTCTGGAAATCCTTTGACTCGATTGCAATGTTCCTATCAATCCTGTTCTTGCTCCAACCACTATGCCACCGGAAACTACGAGGGCTAGAGGGCTGCCGCCGAGGATGAGATTAGAGCAGTTTGTTTGAGACGAGGGCTGATCAGGGCGGTACGTCTACCCTTCAAGGACAGATTGGTCCGCCTTTTTTTGCGTGGCTAGGATGGAGTCGAGCATTCAGGACGTATGACAGATGGTTGGATTATTAGTTGGGGTTAGCCGAGCCCCGAGAGCCGATGATGTCCCTCCTATTTCAGGGACTGTGTTTGTACCTGCTGCTCAGGCAGCTGTTTCTGTTGTTACCGAAATCAATTCCGTATCCTTACAGGAGGATTTGAGGCTGAAGCCTCCAGTTTTTATAGGCACAGATGCAGTGAAGGATCCGCAGACAATCCTCGACAGGATGGCTGGAATTATCATTTACAGAGATGTTCTGACAAGATATGGGTTGAGTTTGCAAGTTTTCTTCTAGAGGTCTTTCTCAGACGTGGTGCGAGTCAGTTGAGAGAGGCCGAGCTGCAGAACTACTTCCTATGATTTGGGATGGGTTCATAGCTACATTTCTTGCTCGTTTCCTTCTGGAGAGCGTTCGAGATGTCCGAGCTCGTAGTTTTGATTCTTTGCGCAAAACTCCTGGGATGACAGTGTTCGAGTACGCCATTCAAATTTCTTGGTGGTTTGATATGCTCCTTACCTAGAGGACATTGAAGAGAAATGGATAAAGTTCGTGTTGAGATTGGACATACGGTTATTGCTTGCAATAGGCACCCAACATTTTGACACTTATGCAGCCGCGATGGATGCAACCTTATTGCTAGAGGAGCGCATTTCTGAGACTTCGGTCGTTTCTGGACCCAGCGGATTTGTACTAGTATGCCAACTCAGAGGCGGTTAGATAGACGCCGTTATGACAGGCTAATCTTTTGGTCGCTCGATATGTTGTTCATTCGTGATTCGTTCGTATCGGAGATTGGGATTCTCCTGTTAATCTGATTCTTCTCTATGTGTATGACTTCGAAGTTCTGTTGGGCATAGATTATTAGCCACGTGTTATGCGTCTATGGACTGCCGTGAGAAGGCAGTCGGATTCAGTTTTCCGGGTGTGCCAGTTCTTATCGTTCAGGGAGATCGTAGCACCACCCTTTCCAGTTTGATTTCTGCTCTTCGCGCTAGTCTGCCCTTGAGGAAAGGATGTCAGAAATTCTTGGCGTATATTTATGATGTTAGAGCCGCAGAGGTCCCGTTGAACCAAGTCCCGATTGGGAGAGATTTTCCAAATGTTTTCTTGGCAAGTTGTTTGGTTTGTCGCCAGAGCGCGATATTGCGTTCTGCTTGACTTGATCCCCAGCACAGGGTCTTTTTCTACCGCCATGTCGGAGGGAATCGACGGAGTTTAAGAGGACTGAAAAATCAGTTGCAAATTTGTTGGATAAGGGCTTGTTCGTCCGAGTGCGTCACTGTTTCCCCCAATCAGAGAGCAAAGCTCTATTTGAAATGAGGCAGCGCCTCATAAGAGCGCCAGCGCCAGCGCTAGGAGTCAAAGACTCTGAGGCAGCGCTCACGTGCAAAGCATGAGAGCGCTCGCGCCAAGAGCACCAGCGCTAGGAGTCAAAGACTCTGAGGCAGCGCTCACGTGCAAAGCATAATCAACACACTTGGATCAAAGCACGAGAACTCTGAGGGAGCGCCTCTCACGTGCAAAGCACGAGAGCGCCAACGCTAGAACTAAATGTTCCTCACACTTGGATCAAAGATCCAACGAAGATGATTAAAAATCACTAAATTACCAGAATAAAATTCTGTTGAGAAAATACTTCTCAAATCTTTCCAAACAGGAAAGATTGTGCTCTGTAAATCGGAGCACCATTGGATCAAGATCCAATGGTGATTAAAAATCACCAAGATGATTAAAAATCACCAAGATACAGAATAAGTTCTGTATGGGAAAATATTTTCCCAATCTTATTAAAAATAAGAAGATTGTCTTCTGTAAAACAGAAGCCCTAGGATCAAAGATCCAATGGTGGGGAAACATCCCCAAATCAATCAGAGAAAGATTTCCTTAACTGATTCAACAAATTAGCCTCCTCTATATAAAGGACCTAAGACTTCAAGTCTTGCACAGAGGAACCCCCCCATAAACTTCAAATTCTCAGAAAAGAAAATGAGAAGAGCAAGTTTTAAGAAGAAGAACTTTCTTCAAGGTAAATAAAAAGAAGAGAGATCATAGCATCTATTGATAAAAAAATAAGAACATAGTTCTTTTTCTAGATCACAGATCTGTACGACAAAGTCTTTCACAAAAACAGAAGAGATCATAGCATCTGTTCATAAAAGAAAAAACTTAGTTCTTAGATCCATGAGACAAAGTCTCTTATAAACGAGAGTTCAATTCTCAGAGCATAGAACTGACCAGAACTGCCAAAGAAGCACTTCTGCGCTCCAAGTCTGGCGCTCAGCGCCAAGCGCACCACGTGCTCCTCACGTGTGCGCTATTTCAAAAGAAGCGCTTCAGCGCTCCAAGTCTAGCGCTCAGCGCCAAGCGCACCACGTGCTCCTCACGTGTGCGCTATTTCAAAAGAAGCGCTTTAGTGCTCCAAGTCTGGTACTCAGCGCCAAGCGCACCACGTGCTTTTCACGTGTGCGCTATTTCAAAAGAAGCGCTTCGGCGCTCCAAGTCTGGCGCTCAGTGCCAAGCGCACCAGTGTGATGGGTTTACTTAGCACCACACATGGGTTTTTCTTGCATTAAACATGCTACAATTAAATTTTTTAGGGAGCTAAGCAAACTAACTTAGGATCAAACTAGAAATTTAAAATAACAATATAGTATCACATACTATAAAGAAGAGTCTAACACTAATACATGAGAAGTACAACCTTTTTAGATCTCCCGTTTGAGACACCTTGGATCAACTCGGTGTTTGGACAGGTCCGCTTGAGTCCTTCATTGTCTACGACGATCCACCGCGGAGTACCTTGGCTCAAGCTCCTTGCTTTACTAGAACAATGTAGAAGTGATGCAAAACAACCTAAACTAGTGGGCTAAACTAGTGTAGATTGGTAATGTGGGTTTGGATCTCAATTAAAAAACTTTTCTTTTTATCTCCTTAACTCACTTTGATGGAGGTAGTAAGCTTTTGAGGAGGAAGAAGAAGGAGAAGGCTAAGCAAGCTCAAGATAATTCTTATCCCAATAATAGAATGAATAATGAATATATGAGAGAGTCTACTCACTCATAACCATGGTTATAAAAATATCTAGATATTTTGTTATTGGGTTAAAGAATAAGTGTAGAGATTAAATCATAGTTAAGTGTAGAGACTAAATCATGGATTAAGTGCAGTAATCAAACCATGGTTCAAGTCAAAGTCAACAATGGAAGTGTGTAGAAACAAAGCAACCATGATATAATCCTAATTAATTCTTTAATCAATAATTAAAATAAATAAATATCTAAACCATGTGATTCTTGCATAGCCAACTCCAATGTATCATCACCATGACACATGTATGCATGCATGTGTGCATACACATCAACATATGTACATACTGAAGGGTTAGCCTAGCACCTCATCAAGGGTTTGGTAGCATCACATATGCCATAATCAAAATTTTAGAGGTGCTAAGTTAACTCGACAAGAATCAAAACTAGAAGTTTAGGGATTCATACAACTAAGCATCACATGCAAATGTAAAACTATCACTAAGAGTAGAGATTACAACCTTTGTAGATCTCCCTCGGTGACTCCTTGGCACTATGAGAGTTTGGAACGGATCGATGGAAGCCTTCCTTGTCCACGATGATCCACCCGAAGTCCCTTTGCCCAAAACTCCTTGCCTTACTTGTTTCGCAAACGAAGTAGAGCAAACACCCTACGCAAATCGGCTAGATGTGTGTAGTATGATGATGTGGTTTATATTCAACAATTAAAACCCTTTCATTTATCAACTTCACTCAAGAGAGAAATCAAGAGAGGAAGAAGAAGATTATGGTTGCTAAGCTTGAGCTTTCTATCATATAACATATGATAACTTGTTTTCACACCCTTGTTCACAATTTTTCCCCTTGTTGTTTCATTGTATGTTTCATATCACATATGAAGCTATTTATAGTGATGAGAAGGAATAATCATCATTATTCCATTCCCACTATAATTATGGGTGGAAATTCTTTTCATAAAGAATTAAGCATGGGTGGAAATTCTTTTCATTAAGTTAAATAAAGCTTACCCACTAAAGAATAAAGGAGCATGTGTGGGTTTTCTTTACATTAACTTAAAATGATAAATATAAATAAAAGCTTCAATATAAGTCTTGCATTGCCACCATTCTTGTATCATCAACCATGATACTATGTATGCATGTATGTGTCCATGCACATCATCATGTGCATACATGCATGCATACAAAAGGATTTAATTAAAGATTTAATCTAAATGTAATTTGTTAAATCAACACTTGATTTAGCAAACCGGTCATATCACATATGACCCGACAAATAGAAAATGCCCGATTAATATACGTTATCACATAACCGTATTTAATCGGGTCCCGCGCATATCTCATATGCACACCACATCTTTTTGCCTGAGCCAGGAAACTTCATTGTGGGACTCTAAGACTCGTCAATACGCCAGCAGTAGATGATGATCATATCAAACATCTACAAGCTGCAAGAGGTCAGCTAAACATAACGGCCACCCGGGTATTGAAACGATCAGAAGAAAACCAGTGAAGCTGTAAAAACTCCCGTCGAGCCAACTGGCAACACTTACCGTACAGTCCGGTCTCTTCGTCAGATATGCTGCATATCGAGTCCAGGGATGGAATCGTCGACCCCAGTAACTCAATAAGTCATGCTGGTGTATGGCTCATAATAGATCGAGAAACTACTGATAACTCTTATCAGTAAATCTCAGCAGCCCTGGCCAAGGACTTCATGTTATAGCCAATCGAGCATAGCATAACATCAACCCCCAATACCGGGAGAGACGAAACCCCTCCTATCGCTCATTGCCTCCATGCGCCTCGAGACTGTACCCAAAGACCACCTGTTTGCACGACTCAGTAGAGCCGTGGTAGGGTGGAGATCAAAGTATAGTGGGAGGACACACAAGACTCTATGACGATCTCGGGTCTACAGACTAACCTGTACCAGTGTTCCCTGAGAACTGCTATCCAACGATAGATATAATACCACATAGGAGTTCTCGGCGAGTCCGTTCAGTGTACCCAGTCTCCACTGAGCACCCGCATACAATCTTTGGTGTCTCCTCACCAGATGGATATGGGATCATCCATCGCCCATCATATGGGACAAGAATGGTATACACTAGTCTACTCTGGAATATCGATGCCCTGTCTCGATACACCCTCGACTAGGAACAGTTCAAGGATATGCTTATAGACTATATGTGCCCCACTAGTATGATCCGCATCATAATCACAGTAGTCAAGCAAATATCCTTTGGGCTTTATCAACATGTGTAAATGATTAAACCTACATATCAAGATAAAGTAAACCAGATAGCGTACTATCATGTTGAGCAAGAAATTCATCTATCTCTATAGATTATATGTCCAAGTTTCCACTATCCATATAATGGCCTTTAGGGCATACATATTACTAACAATCTCCCACTTGCACTAAGGCCAGTTATTGGCGTATCTCATACCCAACATTTCAAACAGTCGCTCATGCTGCGGCTGTGGAAGTGCCTTGGTCAATGGATCCGCTGTGTTATCCTTTGTATCCACTCTCCGAATCTCGATCTCCTGGCGATCTACTATCTCCCGGATCAGATGATATCGCCTTAGGATGTGTCTGGACTTCTGATGGGACCTTGGTTCTTTGGCTAATGCTATAGCTCCATTATTATCACAATACAATAGTATTGGATCAATAATGGTTGGAACAACTCCTAGTTCCGCAATGAACTTCTTCATCCAGACGGCTTCCTTAGCAGCATCACTTGCAGCAATATACTCAGCTTCCATCGTGGAGTCTGCAACGGTGTCCTGTTTGGAACTCTTCCAACTAACCGCTCCTCCATTTAGGGTAAATACAAACCCTGAGATAGATTTGCTGTCATCCTTGTCACTTTGGAAGCTGGAATCGGTAAAGGCCTCCATCTGGAGATCCTCATTACTGTAAGTCGATGTAGTACACCCCAGTACTTGTGGGGAGGCGGAATTTTCAAAAACGAACTTGTTTAGTGAACGAACATCGACTAACCGCTTGAATCGAAGCTAAACGATAACTAACCAAACATATAGTTGTTCTAAACTACTATGCTTAGGGATTATACCTATCGAAACTAGTCCTTCGTCTTTACGATCTCCTTGTTCTCCTCGGCCTTCTCTAGGTAGTAGACGATCCACCCGAGAGCAAAACTCCAAGATAAACCTCTAAACTTGAGGCAACTAACCTTCTTGGATTGCTAATCAAAGAAGATAGATGAAATAGAGTGATGGTTATGGATTGATTAGTCTAACTAATCCTAGATCTCAACACATGAGGGTGAGGATTAGTCTTTTGAAGAGAGAGAGCTTGAGGAGAGAGAATGTGAATAATATTATGTTGAATAAGTTATGAGTATCATATCATATATGAAGCATTATCTAATAATAAGAAAAGAATAAGATGAGATGAATAATCATGCTTCATGAAATATCTAGTGGTGATTTATTAGCATGAGTCATTAAGCAATAAATGTGCATTAATGAAATGAATGAATCACCACCATGACTCATATAACTCATTCAATGAATATGACACATAACCCTCCTTAGTCACCATCTTCTAGAAGCTTCTCGCACAATTACGAGAACGCCCCTCCGATCCGTAAAAATACGGAAAAACTTTAGACTGTATAAATCCAATAACCGGATACCAGTAACTGGCTTAAACCAAAGCTGACTGGTAAAAACTGTCCGAAAGTCGTACGCGCGTAAACGCAGGTATGCGTCCGAACCCTTTGTCACAAAACCATGCAACCTCTATATCGTTTCGCCTGGAGTAGGAAACTCTCTGTGTGGGACTCTAGAGACTCGACTACTACGCTGGCAGTGGGTTTAACCACAGACCGCAAGCGGCACTAGCTGTACATAACGGTCCCCAGGTAGTTGTCGATAAGAAGGCCGATGAGGAAACCCATCCGAACTCCTACTGAGTCTAATGTGACAATCTCCATACAGTCCGGTCCGTTCGTCCAAGACTATCGCATATCGGGCCTAGGGGGGCGGCAAGCGTCAGTCCCCTAATAGCGGTATAAGTCGTGTCGGAGCGAAGCCCATTACACCCTGAGAAACTACTGGAACCTACCAGTAAATCTCGCTTGCCCTGGCCAGGGACTTTGCGTAATGGCTCTCTGACACAGCACGATATCTACTCCCAATACCGGGAGGGACGAATCCTGTCTAACCGCCACTGCCTCCAAGTGCTCGGGACTGCACCCAACTGCTACCTGTTTGCACGACTCCTTTGAGCCGTGGTAGGGTAGCAATCTAAGAACAGTGGGACACACTCGAGGCGAAGTAGCAGTGTCAAGTCTGCGGACTACGCTGTACTCATGTCACCTGGGAACTGTTTACTGACGACTGGTATCAAACCAACCAACAGTTCCCTGTGAGTCCTGTCCGGTGTACCCGTAACCTAACGAGCACCTGCATACTATCTCCAGTACGACGTACTGAAGGCTGTGGGACAGACCATCTCCCCAACTGGGATGAGAAGCATACACACTAGTCTACTCCGGAGTATCGATGCTCTGTCTCGATAATCCAACGACCAGGGACCTGAATAAGGATGTGCTTGTAGACTACCCAGCCCCCACTAGTGTGACTGCCATCACAACGCTGGTAGACAAGCAAGATCCTAAGAGCTCTATCAATACGTACACTCACATATTAAGATAGAAAAACCAAGTAGCATACTACCATGTTTAGCAAGACTGTTATATACATGTGAATATCCGAAGCTTCCATTAAGTAATATACAAACTAGTATGATACAGTAATGGCCTTCTAGGGCATAAACACTAACAATCTCCCACTTGCACTAGGGCCATGTACTGGCATATCGTAGACCAATGATCTCGAGTAGCCTCTCGAACTGAATCTGAGGAAGGGCCTTCGTGAATGGATCAGCAATGTTCTCTTCTGAAGCAACTCTCCGAACCTCGATCTCCTGACGATCAATGATCTCCCTGATCAGGTGATACCGCCTCAAGATGTGTCTGGACTTCTGATGGGACCTTGGTTCCTTCGCTAAAGCTATAGCTCCGTTGTTGTCGCAATACAGAGGTATTGGATCAACTATGGTAGGAACCACCTGAAGTTCTGTTAGGAACTTCTTCATCCAGACTACTTCTTTTGCGGCATCGCAAGCAGCTATATACTCCGCTTCCATCGTCGAGTCAGCAACAGTGTCCTGCTTGGAGCTCTTCCAGCACACCGCCCCTCCATTGAGGGTAAAGACATAACCCGACATGGACTTGGAATCGTCCTTATCACTCTGGAAGCCGGAATCAGCAAAGGCCTCCAACCTGAGGTCTTTTCCGCCATAAACCAAGAACATCTCCTTAGTCCTTCTCAGGTACTTGAGAATGTTCTTTACTGCTATCCAGTGTTTCTCCCCTGGGTCTGACTGATACCGGCTTACCACGCTCAGTGCGTAAGCTACATCTGGTCTGGTACACAACATCGCATACATTATAGAGCCTACCGCAGAAGCGTAGGGTATAATTGACATGCGTTCCCTTTCCAAATCAGTCTTGGGAGACATCTCTTTGGAGAGGGTGATTCCGTGACAAGCCGGTAGATTACCGCGCTTAGAATCTTCCATACTGAATCTTTTCAGTATAGTGTCGATATACCTGGACTGCGAAAGTCCCAACATCCTCTTGGATCTATCACGATAGATCCGGATCCCCACAATGTAAGAGGCATCACCCAGGTCTTTCATGGAGAACCTGTGTGACAAGAATCCTTTGACAGATTGTAGCATAGGAATGTCATTTCCTATCAATAGAATGTCATCCACGTACAAGACGAGGAATACGACACTTCTGGCTACAACTTTACTATATATGCACGGCTCATCTGGATTTTTGATAAAGTCATATTCTTTGACTGTCTCATCAAAACAGATGTTCCAACTCCGCGATGCCTGCTTTAGTCCATAAATAGACTTAAGCAGCTTGCATACTTTCCCGCTGCTCCCACTCTGATTGAAACCCTCTGCTGATCCATATAGACACTCTCTTCTAAATTTCCATTCAGAAAAGCCGTCTTTACGTCCATCTGCCAGATTTCATAATCATGGAAGGCAGCAATAGCAAGAAGGACCCGAATGGATTTGAGCATAGCCACTGGAGAAAAAGTTTCGTCATAGTCCAAACCAGGTCTTTGACGAAAACCCTTTGAAACAAGTCTAGCCTTATAGGTTTCCACCTGTCCATCTACACCAATCTTTTTCTTGAAGATCCATTTGCATCCTATGGGTTTTACCCCATCTGGAGCAAAGTCCAAAGTCCATACTTTGTTGGTGTACATGGACTCCATTTCGGTCCGCATTGCATCTAACCATCGTACCGAGTCGCCGCTCTGGATGGCCTGCTGGAAGTCAGTAGGTTCATCATCATCTATGATGCAATCCTCTCTATCCCCATCTATGAGAAAACCGTAGTATCTCTCAGGCGGATGAGACGGCCTACTACTTCTGCGGAGGGGAGCGGGAATGTTCTGTTCTTCTTGAACTTCCGGTTCTACCAAACTTTCAGTAGTAGTTTGTGGTTCTGGAATTTCTTCCAGTTCTATTTCGCTCCCACTTATTTCCTTTTCTAAAAACTGATATTCTAGAAAATGGGCATTACGAGAAACAAACACCTTTTGTTCCTCTGCGTAATAGAATGGATACCCCTTGGAGTTCTTTGGATATCCCACAAACTTACACTTTACTGATTGTGCCTTGAGCTTGTCCACATGCTGCTTTTTAACAAAAGCTGGACATCCCCATATTTTCAGATACTGAAGATAGGGTTTCTTCCCGCTCCACATCTGATATGGAGTGGTAGGCACAGTCTTGGTAGGTACCATGTTCAAAAGATATGCCGCTGATTCTAGCGCATGACCCCAGAAAGATCGCGGTAACTCAGCATTACTCATCATGGATCGTACCATATCCAATAGGGTTCGATTCCGTCTCTCCGATACACCGTTATGCTGTGGAGTGTACGGAGGAGTAAGCTGAGAGAGAATTCCTTTCTCTTTTAGGTAACCTAGGAACTCGGCACTCAAGTATTCACCACCTCGATCAGATCTAAGTGTCTTGATACTTTTGCCGGTTTGGTTTTCTACTTCATTCTTATACTCTTGGAATTTCTCAAAAGCCTCGGATTTATGTTTCATCAGATAAATGAATCCGTATCTTGAGTAATCATCCGTGAAAGTAATGAAATAGGAAAAACCACCTCTCGCATGTGTAGACATTGGACCACACACATCGCTGTGTATGAGTCCTAAGAGCTCGCTCGCTCTTACTCCTTGTCCAGTAAATGGAGTCTTTGTCATCTTTCCTTTGAGACAAGATTGACAAGTGTCATAGGTTTGATATTCGAACGTGTCCAAATATCCTTCTCTATGCAACTTAGTCAACCTTCTCTCATTGATGTGACCCAGTCTACAATGCCATAAGAAAGCTTTATTTAAATCTGGAGACTTTCTTTTTAGTGTGTTCTGGACATTGAAAATTTGGAGTTGGTTTAAAACATATATGCCGTTATTTAATGTACCGGACCCAATCAAACTATGATTAAGGTGGATGTGAACAACATCTCTTACAAACGTGAAATCATAACCTTTACTTGATAACAAGGAAACTGATATGATATTACACGTTAAGCTTGGCACAAAATAACAGTTATGTAAAACCAAAATGTGTCCACTCGTCAATCCTAGGTGATAATCCCCGACGGACGCAGCTCCCACGCTAGCTCCGTTAGCAATCCTGAGGATCATATCACCTTCCTTCAGCACTCTACGGTTTCTCAGTGCCTGCAATGAATTGCAAATATGAGATCCTGATCCGGTATCCAATACCCAGGAAGTAGAGTTGATCGACAGACAATTCTCAATTACAAACACACCTGAAGTCGAAGCCACAGCTTGCTTCGGTTCCTGGTTCTTGGCGTTCCACGCCTTGCAATCCTTCTTCCAGTGCCCTTTCCTGTGACAATAGAAGCACTCATCCTGGCCAACTATCGGTACTGCAATCTTTTTCTTTCCCTTCCCTCCCACCTTACTAACACCTCCTCTAGGTCTGGGTGCGGCCTTCTTCTTCCTTCCTTTGGCCCTTGCCTTGGACCCGGAAGAAGATGAACCGCCAACAAACATAGCGGGTGTTTCCCTTGCCTTCTGCAAGGTGCCCTCTACACTCCTTAACATGTTCAGGAGTTCCGCAAGTTCAACTTCTTTTCCTTGAAGATTGAAGTTGAGGATAAACTGGGCGTAGGTGGGAGGAAGGGACTGGAGAATAAGGTCTGTATAGAGCTCATTATCCAAAGTCGTCCCAAGGTCTGCGAGCTTTTCTATATAGCCGATCATCTTTAGGACATGTTCCTCTACCGATGACCAGACAGCCAACCTCGCTCGAAACAAGTTCTTAGAGGTCTCGTATCTTGCTATACGAGATTGCTCTCCATAAAGTTCCTTTGTATGGAGAAATATGCCATCTAGGGACATATCCTCGTGCCTCCTCTGATGTTCATTGTTCATCGAGGCAAGCACGATGCACTTGGCTCTCGCGCAATCTAAATCCCAGGTTTTGCGGATTTTCTTATCCGCATTGCTGGATTTGGGACCAGGGACAGCAGGTGCCGTAGCGGTGAGGACGTACCCCAGTTTGTCATAGGTCAAAGCCATTTTGACATTCCGCAGCCAATCTTTATAGTTTGGCCCCGTCAGTATATTTTTCTCTAAAAGTAACTTAAGTCCAGTCATTTTCAGGGTCGCTGCAATTAGGAGAGAGAGAAGAAAACTCTTTAGCATGATGCTCTTGCAAGTTTAGAGTGGTTTTTAGTTTATCTAAACTGGATGGCTCCCACTGTTTCTCGAATCCTTCCTCAAACCATAAAAGAAGAATTAGCCAGGACTATTCTCACCGTACAATACTTGCTTAACCGTTCAGCCAGGCTGGTGTCGATACTTCGAGGGAGGTTTTCCAACGCTTTCGCGAAGTTCCTTAATTAAATAACCTCTTTTCTCTGGGGGCGTAACCCCGCTGACACTTTTCTGGACACCTACTAGGTTTATAGCATTGATCGTTAAGTGACGAATATCCTGATAAGTAGCATATACTCACAGTAGGATCGGGATCCAAATATCATCGTCTGATAATGTTGTAGGAATGCTACCAACATTCATCAAACTCAAAATGGTATGCATCTCTTTGCAAATTTCAGTTTCTTTAGAAATTCCCGATATACATTTTTGCCCCATGCTCTTATGACCTTGGCGTTGGTCAAAATATCATAAGTCACATGTCAAGTTCTACCCATCATTATCTTGTTAATTTGAACCCATCCGTATATATCCTTGACGTTGGCCAAAATGATCATACGACTGTCCCAAACTAACTCATCTATCTATGCAACAAATGAATATCCAGCAGCTACCAAACACTATGCCTTGGCGTTGGTCAAAATACATAGCTTGAATACTACTGAATACCCAGATGAAATGACGGAGGGCTACGACTGGTTTTGGCGAAACCGTGAACGTAGTGAACTTGATATAACCGAAGGAACCTGATAGCTTTTAAAAGGAGTGGTTAAAGCTCCGCATTTAAAAATATCTGTTTTAAAAATAACCGAGTGGTTTCTTTTAAATTGTTCCAACGATTAAAACTTTGGTTTATTTTTCTTTGCATTATAGATAATGCGTCCCATCATTAACCTATCATTGCAGAAAACAACGAAAATACAACGTCCTCTTATGCCATCCGCATTCGCCACGGGGTCCCGTCATCACCCGTTAGGTTACTTAACTAACGACAGAGCGGGGGCTGGGCTAGCGCGGGTGTAAAACATAAGTGACGTCTAAATAGCTACATTATATATAGATATTTTACATTCGTCTGACGCAATGATATTCATTCCAGAACACAGATAAACAATATTGGATTTGCAAGCAATCTGTATTTCTTTCGAGCCTGCAAGAAAAGACAGATTACACAGTTGTGATGAATAGCCGTTACCCCACCCTCGACCCCTACGGGTACGGCAAACTACCCGCCCGGCAGTTTGTGTACCCCACCTTGGGTCAGTCCTAGGAGCAAAAACAGTAAAATGAAATAATACAACGGTGGCTACAACCGCAACCTGGATGTGCCCCGCAAAATAATATTACAACAAATTACATTTACAACAAATGAATTAAACAATAACCCATTGCTAAACCCCGGCTAAACACCACAACAGTCCAATACAGTTTATATGCACAAACAGATATAACCATTTCAGAAATGTGCAACCCCCTGCCAACTGACATACTAGCAGTTAGGGGAGGTTTACGAACACATTAAACAATCACTGATATAATCCAATATGCAAATACTGTACAATTTCGATCGATTAAACATCTTTAATATTGCTCCAAAATCTTCTCTGTTAACTGGAAACCTGAGCAAAATTAAAATATTCCAGTAAACCCTAAACACCAGAGAGGACCCACACATGAAAGATGAGTCCATGACTCGGCAACTCGGCCGCGGAACCGCGGCGGATCGGTGGGATCCGCCGCGCTTCCGTGGCGCTTTAGCCGATTCATGGGCTCAAATTTCATGGGTGTTCTTCTGGACCCTTTTCTAGCTTTCTGAGCAACCCTGAACAATTTTAGGACATCATTTTAAATTCGACAGAAACTGAAATATTTTAGGGTTTTCCGGCTTCGTTTTTCCGTTCGAAATTCGTACAAATTTGCAATCAAGTTATTTATTGTTTAGCGAGGCTCTGATACCACTGTAAGTCGATGTAGTACACCCCAGTACTTGTGTGGAGGCGGAATTTTCAAAAATGAACTTGTTTAGTGAACGAACATCGACTAACCGCTTGAATCGAAGCTAAACGATAACTAACCAAACATATTGTTGTTCTAAACTACTATGCTTAGGGATTATACCTATCGAAACTAGTCCTTCGTCTTTACGATCTCCTTGTTCTCCTCGGCCTTCTCTAGGTAGTAGACGATCCACCCGAGAGCAAAACTCCAAGCTAAACCTCTAAACTTGAGGCAACTAACCTTCTTGGATTGCTAATCAAAGAAGATAGATGAAATAGAGTGATGGTTATGGATTGATTAGTCTAACTAATCCTAGATCTCAACACATGAGGGTGATGATTAGTCTTTTGAAGAGAGAGAGCTTGAGGAGAGAGAATGTGAATAATATTATGTTGAATAAGTTATGAGTATCATATCATATATGAAGCATTATCTAATAATAAGAAAAGAATAAGATGAGATGAATAATCATACTTCATGAAATATCTAGTGGTGATTTATTAGCATGAGTCATTAAGCAATAAATGTGCATTAATGAAATGAATGAATCACCACCATGACTCATATAACTCATTCAATGAATATGACACATAACCCTCCTTAGTCACCATCTTCTAGAAGCTTCTCGCACAATTACGAGAACGCCCCTCCGATCCGTAAAAATACGGAAAAACTTTAGATTGTATAAATCCAATAACCGGATACCAGTAACTGGCTTAAACCAAAGCCGACTGGTAAAAACTGTCCGAAAGTCGTACGCGCGTAAACGCACGTATGCGTCCGAACCCTTTGTCGCAAAACCATGCAACCTCTATATCGTTTCGCCTGGAGTAGGAAACTCTCTGTGTGGGACTCTAGAGACTCGACTACTACGCTGGCAGTGGGTTTAACCACAGACTGCAAGCGGCACTAGCTGTACATAACGGTCCCCAGGTAGTTGTCGATAAGAAGGCCGATGAGGAAACCCATCCGAACTCCTACTGAGTCTAATGTGACAATCTCCATACAGTCCGGTCCGTTCGTCCAAGACTATCGCATATCGGGCCTAGGGGGGCGGCAAGCGTCAGTCCCCTAATAGCGGTATAATTCGTGTCGGAGCGAAGCCCATTACACCCTGAGAAACTACTGGAACCTACCAGTAAATCTCGCTTGCCCTGGCCAGGGACTTTGCGTAATGGCTCTCTGACACAGCACGATATCTACTCCCAATACCGGGAGGGACGAATCCTGTCTAACCGCCACTGCCTCCAAGTGCTCGGGACTGCACCCAACTGCTACCTGTTTGCACGACTCCTTTGAGCCGTGGTAGGGTAGCAATCTAAGAACAGTAGGACACACTCGAGGCGAAGTAGCAGTGTCAAGTCTGCGGACTACGCTGTACTCATGTCACCTGGGAACTGTTTACTGACGACTGGTATCAAACCAACCAACAGTTCCCTGTGAGTCCTGTCCGGTGTACCTGTAACCTAATGAGCACCTGCATACTATCTCCAGTACGACGTACTGACGGCTGTGGGACAGACCATCTCCCCAACTGGGATGAGAAGCGTACACACTAGTCTACTCCGGAGTATCGATGCTCTGTCTCGATAATCCAACGACCAGGGACCTGAATAAGGATGTGCTTGTAGACTACCCAGCCCCCACTAGTGTGACTGCCATCACAACGCTGGTAGACAAGCAAGATCCTAAGAGCTCTATCAATACGTACACTCACATATTAAGATAGAAAAACCAAGTAGCATACTACCATGTTTAGCAAGACTGTTATATACATGTGAATATCCCAAGCTTCCATTAAGTAATATACAAACTAGTATGATACAGTAATGGCCTTCTAGGGCATAAACACTAACAATTACCATACACCAAGAACAAATCTTTAGTCCTTCGCAAGTACTTAAGAATGTTCTTCACTGCCATCCAATGTTTCTCCCCTGGGTTGGATTGATACCTGCTTACTACAGCCAGTGCATAAGCCACATCAGGGCGAGTACACAACATCGCATACATTATAGATCCTACGGCTGAAGCGTAGGGTATAACGCTCATGCGAGCTCTCTTTTCATCAGTCTTTGGACAGAAGTCCTTGGAGAGAGTGATTCCATGACTAGCAGGCAAGGCACCACGCTTGGAATCTTCCATACTAAACCTCTTTAGAATGGTGTCTATGTACTTTGATTGGGACAGTCTCAATAACCTCTTGGATCTATCTCTATAGATCCTAATGCCCAAAATGCGCGAGGCATCACACAGGTCCTTCATGGAGAACCTTTGTGATAAGAATAGTTTGACCGATTGTAGCATAGGAACATCATTTCCTATCAGGAGAATGTCATCTACGTACAATACGAGGAATGTGACAGTACTCCCTACAATCTTCTTATAAATACATGGTTCATCTTCATTTCTGATAAAATCAAACTCTTTGATTGTATCATCAAAGCAGATGTTCCAGCTCATTGAGGCCTGCTTTAATCCATAAATGGATTTAAGCAATCTACATGCTTTCCCGCTGCTCCCACTATCAATGAAGCCCTCTGGCTGATCCATAAAAACGCATTCTTCTAAATCACCATTTAGAAATGCAGTTTTCACGTCCATCTGCCATATTTCATAATCATAGTGAGCAGCAATAGCAAGTAGGATCCTAATGGATTTAAGCATTGCTACCGGAGAGAAAGTTTCATCATAGTCCAAGCCTGGTTTTTGACGAAAACCTTTCGCTACAAGCCTTGCTTTATAGGTCTCCACCTGTCCATCTACACCAATCTTTCTCTTAAAGATCTATTTGCACCCAACGGGTTTTATCCCAGGAGGCGCAACGTCCAAAGTCCATACTTTGTTGGTGTACATTGACTCCATTTCGGATCTCATTGCATCCAGCCATTTCACTGAGTCACCACTCGTGATAGCTTGCTGAAAACTAGTAGGGTCATCATCATCCATGATGCAATCTTCTCTATCACCATCTATGAGAAACCCATAGTATCTCTTTGGTGGGCGAGAAGTTCTACTAGACCTCCTGAGCGGCTGAGGTTCTTGAAGTTCTACGGCAACATCAGTTTCAACCAATTCCTCATGAGTAATTTGTGTCTCTAGAACCTCTTCTAGTTCTACCACATTGCCATTAGTACTTTCCGTAAAGATCTCATTTTCCAAAAATGTGGCATGCTGAGCAACAAACACCTTTTGTTCCTCTTTGTGGTAGAATAAATATCCATACGAATGTTTTGGATACCCCACAAATTTACACATGACCGATCGTGTCTCGAGTTTGTCTGGATTCTACTTTTTAACAAAAGCTGGACAACCCCAAATCCTAAACCTTTTAAGAGATGGTCTCTTTCCATTCCACATCTCATATGGAGTGGTAGACACGGTCTTGGATGGAACCCTGTTCAATAGATACATTGCTGTCTCCAATGCATGTCCCCAAAAAGAAAGCGGTAACTCAGCATCACACATCATGGATCGTACCATATCCAATAGGGTACGATTCCTCCATTCTGACACACCATTGTGCTGTGGTGTGTATGGAGGAGTGAGCTGAGAGAGAATCCCATTCTCTTTTAAGAAGTCTAGAAACTCTGTACTCAAATATTCTCCACCTCGATCCGATCGAAGTTTCTTGATGCTCAAGCCTGTTTGCTTCTCTACTTCAAGTTTATACTCCTTGAATTTCTCAAAGGCTTCAGATTTGTGCTTTATCAAAAACACGTGTCCGAATCTTGAGAAATCATCAGTAAAAGTGATGAAGTATGAAAAACCACCTCTTGCATGTGTAGACATTGGTCCGCATACATCACTATGTATGAGGCTTAAGAGTTCACCAGCTCTCTCTCCGTGTCCACTAAACGGAGTTTTGGTCATTTTACCTTTGATACAAGACTGGCAAGTCGCATAAGATTTATATTCAAACGGATTTAAATATCCATCTTTATGTAGCTTGTTTAGTCTTGTTTCATTAATATGACCAAGTCTACAATGGCAAAGAAAAGCTTCATTTATATCTGAAAACTTTCTTTTACTAGTATGTTGTATATTGAAAACTGTGTGTTGGTTCAGGACGTAAATACCGTTATTTAGTGTACCATACCCAATCAACTCTTGATTCAGGTTAATGTTCATAACATTATTTTGCAATATAAAATGATATCCTTCATTGTCCAACAAAGAAACGGATATTATGTTACACAGCATACTTGGTACTAAATAACACGGGTTCAAAACCAAAATACTTCCTGAAAGCAACCCTAGATGATACTCTCCCACGGATACAGCATGTATATTGGAACCATTTCCAACCCGCAGAGTATGATCTCCTATCTTTAAAACTCTACTATTTCTCAATCCCTGCATACAATTGCAGATGTGAGAACCAGAACCGGTATCCAATACCCAGGATGCAGAGTTTAAAGAAAAACAGTTTTCAGTTACAAACACACCTGAAGTAGAAGCATCAGCATGCTTCTTCTTCTTGAGATCAGCAAGATATTCAGCACAGTTGCGTTTCCAATGTCCTGACTTTTTATAGTAAAAACATTCTCCTTTCCTGCTTCCCACAGCCCAGGCTTTGTCTTTCCCCTTCGCCTTTCTAACTCCACCTTTCTGTTTGATGGACTTCTTCTTCTTCTTTCCCTTGGCCTTAGCTTTTGGGAATGAAGAGGAAGATGGCCCAGCAAGCAGAGCGGGAGTCCTCGCCGTTTTCAACGTGTTCTCTGCACTTCTCAATATATTGAGAAGTTCAGGCAATGATTTCTCCAAATCATTCATATTGAAATTTACTATGAACGGAGCAAAGGCAGGGGGGAGAGACTGTAGAACAATATCCGTATATTGCTCATTATCCATAGTCCATCCCAGTTCCTCAAGTTCTTCAATAAGACCAATCATTTTCAAAAAATGGTCTCCAACCGATGCACCAGGGGCCATTCGCATCTGAAACAGCTTTCTAGATGCCTCGTATCTCAAAGTACGAGATTGCTCTTCATACAACTCCTTTGTGTGAAGAAAGATGGATTGCACATCCATATTCTCGTGTTGCTTCTGATGGACATTGTCCATAGAAGCGAGCGCGAGGCACTTGGCCGTGTTGCAGTCATTTTCCCAAGTTTTTCGGATCTCCCTATCCGAGACAGATGATTCAGGTCCTGGGACGGGTGGAGCTTCGGTATTGAGGACATATGATACCTTATCATATGAAAGTGCAATGTTTAAGTTCCTCAACCATTCTTTATAATTTGGTCCTGTCAGTTTATTTTTTTCAAGTAGTAGCTTAAGTCCTGACATCGGTAACTGCCATTCGGAGAGAGAAAAGGATACACTTAGCGAAATGCTCTTGCAAAGAATTAGATTGGTTATTATTTTATCTAATCGATGTCTCCCACTGCTTTTATCAAATTTTCTTTCAAAACCAGAAAAGAAAACTAGCCAGGAATAATTGCATTCTACAGTTTCGCTAACCGGTCAGTCTACCCAGACACCCACTAGATTAGCTAATTGTAAAGTGTAAAACTCTCCTGGAAGTAACACTTACTCACAGTGAGATCGAGATCCAACTATCATATAGATGGTATGCAATCTCATTGCAAATTTCAACTCTTGAAATTCCCGATATGGTTTTTACCCCTAGTCACTTATGACCTTGGCTATGGTCAACATATAATAAGTACTAGTCAAATTCTACCCATCATTTCGTGATTAACTAGACCCACCCATATGACCCTTGACTATGATCAACATAATCACATGAATATCCTAACTAATCGCATCATATGCTTTGTAGGAAGACATCACTTAGCTACCGTCCACTACGCCTTGACTATAATCAAGATACGCAGCACGAATACTAAGTACTCTGCTTCCTAAAATGACGGAGGGTTGCGACTGGTTTTTAAGAAAACCTTTAACGCTTTGAACTTGATCTCGTTGTAGAATCAAAACGGTTAAGAAAAGGAGTGGCTTAAGCTCCGCATCTTTTTGAAACTTGCATTTTTCATAAAAAGCCGAGTTTGTTTCAAATCTGATTCTACTACATCATTAGGTTTCTTTTCTTTACATTAATCTCATTAATGTGATCCCATCATTTAAGTTCCTAAGCCATCACAGAATAGAACATATACTTATACTATCCACATTCTCCACAGTGTCCCGTTATGCACCGTTAGGTTACTTAACTAACGGCATAGCGGGACGGGACTAGCGCGGGTGTAAAATATAAGCAACGTTTATTATATATCATATATATAATAATAATCCATTCGTCTCAGATACTAAGTAATCACATTACAGAATATCAACAGCAGAAGCATATAAAAGGATATCTAGGATGTCCGTATTTTGTATCGAGCCAACAATAGAAAATACGGATTCCACGGTCGTGATGAATAGCCAAGCCCACACCCCTAGACCCCTACGAGAGCGGCAAGTGATCCCGCCAATTCTAGAGTTTAGGAGACCCGGTCTCGACTCCTCGAGATGGCCTCCCACTGAACCCTAGAACCCGGTCACTTGTGCTCCCCTCCTTGTGTCTATCCTAATGCGGAAAAGTAAATAATATACAATTGATTTATACATGAATGAAAATAAAACTCTCATCTCAAATAAAAACCCCCGGCTATTCATTCGCGACAATCCTACTCATCATATCTCAGCAATACATAATATCTCATATCATCAACGTAAGTAAGTATGCGTATCCCGATTGTCGTTGACGTATAGAAACGAAAACGGCGATACACCACATACTACACTTACGGTCATAGAAAATAAAATGAAAAACTACAACATTTGGAATCCACAATGACCTTAGACATCATAAATTCGAAATATCACATACTTCGTATTTCATGCCTAAATATATGAATTCCACATATTGTATAACATTTCAGATAAATAGACAATGTTAAACTTTTCGATCGAATAAACAAACACCCAAGATTTCCCAAACTGCACAACACTTGAGCCGAGTTCAAAAATTTCTAGAACATGTCACAGCCCCTTATGGACCAACCGTAGAAGGGCCAAACCAACTCCTCACATGTGGCAACGCTAAACTATCACAAACCCTAAGGTTCAGTGATAGTTTTGACGGTCACATAATCGAGTTAAGGTTATGTTCTTCTAGAGTGTCCATAGATACGCTTGCATGTTTTTCGAAAGTTTCGAACTCGGGAAAAATCGAACACTTGGAATTTTTCCAATACGGGAAAAAATGTGTTTCTAATATTCGTTCAAACATTTTAACACGTTCTAAAAAATCTGAAAATCTGAACTAAGTTAAACTTTTCCAATCGAATCACCAAATACAATAGATCTCTAGAAAACTCAACACTTGAGTAAGTTTAAAATATTCCAGAAGCAGGTACTAACACATATGGGTGCACTGTAGAAAAATTATTCCCTGATCCCTCTGTACGGCCGCGGAACCGCGGCCAAAGGCATGCTATGGCCGCGGAACCGCGGCTCTTTGGAGAGATCGTTGAATAATTTTTATATAGTAATTCATAGAAAAGCCTGCTGAATTTTTTAAGAACTTTTAATTTGGAAAAATCCAATTTTCAAAAAATTTCCAGAGAGCGGTCCAAATTGGTGTTTCGTGGTTCGATCGGACTTTTAACATCGCCTACGCATCGCCTAAAGCTCTAGCTTGGCTCTGATACCACTGAAGGGTTAGCCTAGCACCTCATCAAGGGTTTGGTAGCATCACATATGCCATAATCAAAATTTTAGAGGTGTTAAGTTAACTCGACAAGAATCAAAACTAGAAGTTTAGGGATTCATACAACTAAGCATCACATGTAAATGTAAAACTATCACTAAGAGTAGAGATTACAACCTTTGTAGATCTCCCTCGGTGACTCCTTGGCACTATGAGAGTTTGGAACGGATCGATGGAAGCCTTCCTTGTCCACGATGATCCACCCGAAGTCCCTTTGCCCAAAGCTCCTTGCCTTACTTGTTTCGCAAACGAAGTAGAGCAAACACCCTACGCAAATCGGCTAAATGTGTGTAGTATGATGATGTGGTTTATATTCAACAATTAAAACCCTTTCTTTTATCAACTTCACTCAAGAGAGAAATCAAGAGAGGAGGAGGAAGAAGATTATGGTGGCTAAGCTTGAGCTTTCTATCATATCACATATGATAACTTGTTTTCACACCCTTGTTCACAATTTTTCCCCTTGTTGTTTCATTGTATGTTTCATATCACATATGAAGCTATTTATAGTGATGAGAAGGAATAATCATCATTATTCCATTCCCACTATAATTATGGGTGGAAATTCTTTTCATAAAGAATTAAGCATGGGTGGAAATTCTTTTCATTAAGTTAAATAAAGCTTACCCACTAAAGAATAAAGGAGCATGTGTGGGTTTTCTTTACATTAACTTAAAATGATAAATATAAATAAAAGCTTCAATATAAGTCTTGCATTGCCACCATTCTTGTATCATCAACCATGATACTATGTATGCATGTATGTGTCCATGCACATCATCATGTGCATACATGCATGCATACAAAAGGATTTAATTAATGATTTAATCTAAATGTAATTTGTTAAATCAACACTTGATTTAGCAAACCGGTCATATCACATATGACCCGACAAATAGAAAATGCCCGATTAATATACGTTATCACATAACCGTATTTAATCGGGTCCCGCGCATATCTCATATGCACACCACATCTTTTTGCCTGAGCCAGGAAACTTCATTGTAGGACTCTAAGACTCGTCAATACGCCAGCAGTAGATGATGATCATATCAAACATCTACAAGCCGCAAGAGGTCAGCTAAACATAATGGCCACCCGGGTATTGAAACGATCAGAAGAAAACCAGCGAAGCTGTAAAAACTCCCGTCGAGCCAACTGGCAACACTTACCGTACAGTCCGGTCTCTTCGTCAGATATGCTGCATATCGAGTCCAGGGATGGAATCGTCGACCCCAGTAACTCAATAAGTCATGCTGGTGTATGGCTCATAACAGATCGAGAAACTACTGATAACTCTTATCAGTAAATATCAGCAGCCCTGGCCAGGGACTTCATGTTATAGCCAATCGAGCATAGCACAACCTCAACCCCCAATACCGGGAGAGACGAAACCCCTCCTATCGCTCATTGCCTCCATGTGCCTCTAGACTGTACCCAAAGACCACCTGTTTGCACGACTCATAGAGCCGTGGTAGGGTGGAGATCAAAGTATAGTGGGAGGACACACAAGACTCTATGACGATCTCGGGTCTACAGACTAACCTGTACCAGTGTTCCCTGAGAACTGCTATCCGACGATAGATATAATACCACATAGGAGTTCTCGGCAAGTCCGTTCAGTGTACCCAGTCTCCATTGAGCACCCGCATACAATCTTTGGTGTCTCCTCACCAGATGGATATGGGATCATCCATCGCCCATCATATGGGACAAGAATGGTATACGCTAGTCTACTCTGGAATATCGATGCCCTGTCTCGATACACCCTCGACTAGGAACAGTTCAAGGATATGCTTATAGACTACATGTGCCCCACTAGTATGATCCGCATCATAATCACAGTAGTCAAGCAAATATCCTTTGGGCTTTATCAACATGTGTAAATGATTAAACATACATATCAAGATAAAGTAAACCAGATAGCGTACTATCATGTTGAGCAAGAAATTCATCTATCTCCATAGATTATATGTCCAAGTTTCCACTATCCATATAATGGCCTTTAGGGCATACATATTACTAACACATACACACATTCATGGATACAAAAAAGAAAAGGTTATAAGTGAAAAGACTAATGGTCATTAATATTAAATCAACAATTGATTTAATATACCGGTCATATCACATATGACCTGACCAAAAGAAAATGCCAGATTATAATGCGATATCATATACACGCATTTAATCAGGCATGCACACATATCACCATATGCACCCCACATCATTTCGCCTGAGCTAGGTAACCCCTTTGTGGGACTCTAAGACTCGTCAATACGCTGGCAGTAGGCGATGATCATATCAAACACCCATAAGTCGCAAGCGGTCAGCTAAACATAACGGCCACCCAGGTATTGAGCGAGCAGAAGAAAAACAAGCGAACCTGTCAAAACTCCTGTCGAGCCAACCGGTAACACTTACCGTACAGTCCGGTCTTTTCGTCAGATATACTGCATGTTGAGTCTAGGGATGGCATCGTCGACCCTAATAACTCAATAAGTCATGCTGATGTATGGCCTATAACAGTTCGAGAAACTACTGATAACACTTATCAGTAAATCTCATCAGCCCTGGCCAGGGACTTGCTGATATAGCCAATCGAGCACAGCGCAACATCAACCCCCAATACCGGGAGAGACGAAACCCCTCCTATCGCTCATTTCCTCCACATGTCTCGGGACTAAATCCAAAAGCCACCTGTTTGCACGACTCAGTAGAGTCGTGGTAGGGTGGAACAAAGCACAGTGGGAGAACACATGAGACTCTATGACGATCTCGGGTCTACAGACTAACCTGTACCAGTGTCACCTGAGAAATGCTATCCGACGATAGATATAATACCATATAGGAGTTCTCGGCGAGTCCGTCCAGTGTACCCAGTCACCACTGAGCACCCGTATACAATCTCGGTGTCAAACACCAATGGATGTGGGATCATCCATCGCCCATCTCATGGGTCCAGTATCATATACGCTAGTCTACTCTGGAACATCGATACCCCGTCTCGATACACCAACGACTAGGGACATTTTAGGATATTCTTATAAACTACATATGTCCCACTAGTATGATCTGCATCCCAATCACAGTAGTTGAGCAAATATCCTGAGGGCTTTATCAACATGTACAAATGAATAAAAGCATGATCAAGTGAACATGTCAGATAAAGAGTAACCAGATAGCATACTATCATGTCGAGCAAGAAAGTTTTCTGAATATATATATATACATGTATAAATACATCCACTATCAAATAACGACCTCTAGGGCATACATATTTCCAACAATCTCCCACTTGCACTAAGGCCAGTTATTGGCGTATATCATACCCAACATCTCAAAAAGTCGTTCATGCTGCGGCTCAGGGAGGGCCTTGGTGAGTGGATCCGCGGTGTTATTCTTTGTATCTACTCTCTGAATCACGATCTCGCGGTGATCAACTATCTCCTGGATCAAATGATATCGCCTCAGGATGTGTCTGGACTGCTGATGGGACCTGGGCTACTTGGCTGACGCCATAGCCCCATTATTATTACAATACAATGGTATTGGATCAATAATGGTTGGAACTACTCCTAGCTCCGAGACAAACTTCCTCATCCAGACGGCTTCCTTTGCGGCATCATTTGCAGCAATGTACTCAGCTTCCATCATAGAGTCTGCAACTGTGTCCCGTTTGGAACTCTTCCAACCCACCGCCCCTCCATTGAGGGTAAATACAAACCTAGAGATAGATTTGTTGTCATCCTTATCACTCTGGAAGCTCGAATCGGTAAAGAACCCTATTTGGAGATCTCCGTTACCGTACACCAAGAACAATTCTTTAGTCCTTTGCAAGTACTTAAGAATGTTCTTCACAGCTATCCAGTGATTCTCCCCTGGGTTGGACTGATACCTGCTTACTACACCCAGTGCATAAGCTACATCAGGGCGTGTACACAACAACGCATACATTATAGATCCTACGGCTGAAGCATACGGTATAATGCTTATGCGAGCTCTCTCTTCATCGGTCTTTGGACAAAAGTCATTGGAGAGAGTGACTCCATGGCAAGCGGGTAAGGCACCCCGCTAGGAGTCCTCCATACTAAACCTCTTTAGGATGGTGTTAATGTACCTGGTTTGGGAAAATCCCAATAAACTTTTGGATCTATCCCTATAGATCCGAATGCCCAATATGCACGTGGCATCACCCAGGTCCTTCATGGAGAACCTTTGTGATAAGAATGATTTAACCGACTGTAGCATATGAATATCATTTCCTATCAGAAGAATGTCATCCACGTACAATACGAGGAATGTGACAGCTCTCCCTACAACCTTCTTATAAACACAAGGTTCATCTGTATTTTTGATGAAATCAAACTCTTTGATAACATCATCAAAACAGATGTTCCAACTCCGTGATGCTTGCTTTAATCCATAAATGGGTTTGAGCAATCTGTATGCTTTCCCGCTACTCCCATTGTCAATGAAACCCTCTGGCTGATCCATATAAATGCATTCTTCTAAATCACCATTTAGAAATGCAGTTTTAACGTCCATCTGCCAGATTTCATAGTCGTAGTGAGCAGCAATAGCAAGTAGGATTCGAATGGATTTAAGCATGGCTACGGTGTTAGTGTATATGCCCTAGAGGCCATTACTGTATCATACTAGTTTGTATATTACTTAATGGAAGCTTGGGATATTCACAGTTGTATAGACAATTTTACTCAAAATGGTAGTATGCTACTTGGTTTGTTTCTACTTTAATGTGTACATGTGTTTCTTTTAGCATATCGCCTATACACATTACTGGGGCCCGTAGGATCTTTGCTTGGTTACAAGCGTTGTGATGGCAGTCACACTAGTAGGGGCTGGGTGATCTACAAGCACATCATTATATAGGTCTTTAGTCGTAGGATTATTGAGACGGGGCATCGATACTCCAGAGTAGACTAGCGTATGCGCTTATCATCCCAGCAGGGGAGATGGTCTGTCCCACAGCCATCAGTACGTCGTACTTGAGATAGTAAGCGGGTGCTCGTTAGGTTACGACTACACTGGACAGGACTCATCTGGAACTGTTGGTTGGTACTATACCTATCGTCAGTTATCAGTTCTCAGGTGACATGAGTACAGCTTAGTCCGCTGACTTGACACTGTCACTTCGCCTCGAGTGTGTTCCCAATGTTCTTAGATTGCTACCCTACCACGGCTCAAATGAATCGTGCAAACAGATAGTAGTTGGGTGCAGTCCCGAAGCACTTGGAGGCAGTGACAGTTAGACAGGATTCGTCTCTCCCGGTATTAGGGGTTGATATCACGTTGTGTCTAGGAGAGCCATTACATATAGTCGTCCCTGGCCAGGTCAAGCGAGATATACTGGTAGGTTTTCCAGTGTTATCTCAGGGTGTTCTGGGCTACACTCCGACACGAATTGTACCGCTATTAGGGGACTGACGTTTACCGCCCCCTAGGCCCGCCATGCGATATTCTCAGACGAACAGACCGGACTGTACGGAGATTGTCACATTCAGGCTCAGTAGGAGTTCGGATGGGTTCACCTCATCAGTCTTCTTATCGACATCTACCTGGGGACCGTTACGTACAGCTAGTACCGCTTGCGTCCTGTGGTTAAACACACTGCCAGCGTAGTGTCGAGTCTTTAGAGTCCTACACAGAGGGCTATTCGACTTTGGGCAAAACAGAGTAGAGGTCGCATGGTTTTGCGACATGGTTCGTTCACATCCGCGCACTTGTGCACGTTTGGTGTCCGGGCAGTTATTACTAGCGGTCTTTGGTTTAAGCCAGATCCTAGTATTTGTTTTGGGATTGGTTTTGTCTCAGTGTATCCGTGTTCCTCGGAACACGGATGCGGGTGTGTATGCACAGTTGACAGAGGCAGAGGCAGAGGATTCTCATTAGGGTTGTTGACCGTTGACTTTTTCCAAACCCTAATGAGATTGAGAAATATGATTAATGGTATTAATTAAGGATAATTGTGCTATGGTTAGGGTTGTTGACCATTTGACTTTGGTTGACTTGTTGACCTATGTGGACATATTGACCATCTTCATTTCACATGAAAGATGCTCCTTGATTCTTGCAAAACTCATTTAATGTGAAATGATAATGGTCATTCCAAATGAACCATCACATTTTCCTTGATTATTATTATTTTTCATAATTCACTAATATGAGAGTATTGTTGCTAAAATATTCTCATTCTTTCTTGCACTTTCTCTCTCATAGTTTTAGCTCATCCTCTTCCTCTCTCTCAAAGCTCTCATCTCTCATATGTTGAGAACCATGAGCTCTTGAGATAAAACCACCATAACTCCTCTCTACTCATTCTAGGGTTCTAGGTTTGGAAAGCCAAGCACTTTAGTTACCTCTAGGTTAAGGTAGGAGCTCAAGGTAGAGGCCTTCGGGTGGATCCTTCTTCGACAAAGAGAAGACTATGAGGAGGAGCCATTCAAACCACTCCAAGGAGTAAGAAGAGAAGGAGTTCAAGACCTTGGTATAACCTTCTAACCGAGCATCTAAACTTGTAGTTAGTTTGCTAGGTTTTTGTTTAGCAAAGATCCTCCTTTTCTAGTCCATGTTACCTTGTGTCAAAAATCGTTTTTTACCTATTCCGTCTCCCCGTAAGAACTGGGGTGGGTAACGTGGACTTTCAGTGGTATCAGAGCCTAGCTAAACAACAACTAGCTTGTTAGCAAAGTGACTAGAACTTCGATCCGAAAAAAAATCACGAAACATGTCCAAAAACTAAACTTTCTGCCAATTTTTAAAACTGCTCTAAAAATAATTCCACATACCTTAAAAATCGGTGCATGGTTTTTTAAGAACATGCAGGAAAAATGAGACCACGGCTCGGTCAACGCGCCGCGGAAGCACGGCGAAACCACGCGTTTCACCGCGGATCCGCGGCCGAGTTGACTCAGCCGCGACTCGTGTTTGCTGCAGTTTGTTCAGTGTTCTGTTTTAGGATTTTTAAGATATTTTGTTTCTGCCCAGAATTTCTAGAGAACAATGTTGTGTTTGGGGTAGTTACAAATTGGTGTTTTGATCGAAGTTCTACAAACTTTTGCTAAATGGTTATATATGTGATGTGATATATGCACTGAACGTCGACTAATCGCTATACGTCGATTAGTGGGGGTTGTGCATATCTGTGATTTGTAATGTTGTTAGATTGTGTATATGAACTCGTTGGATTGTCGCGGATGAATAGCCGGGGTTTTGTGAGATGAGAGTTTCTTTTTCTTTCATTTGATGTAATATGTAAATTGATGTAATATTATTTTTATGGCCGCACATCTGGGATGAGGTTGTAGCCGCCATTGTATATTATTTCTTTTACTGTTTTTGCTCCTAGGATAGACCCAAGGTTAGGTGCACAAACTACCGGGTACTTTGAAGCGCCGAGTGGCCTACTCACGTTGTTGAGGGAGGTTGCTTCACTTTGGGTACTTGGCGGGTAGTTTACCGCACCCGTAGGGGTCTAGGGTGGGGTTTGGCTATTCATCGCGACCGTGTAATCCTTCTTTCGTTGCAGGCTCGAACGAAACACGGATTCCTAGCATATCCAATGTGTTCATCTGTGATCTGGAATGGCTATCATTGCATCTAACGAATGTATATATCTATATATGATATCTAGTAGGCGTTGCTTATGTTTTGCATCCGCGCTAGTCCAGCCCCCGCTCTGTCGTTAGTTAAGTAACCTAATGGGTGATGACGGGGTCCCGTGGCGAATGCGGATGGCATAAGCGTACGTCATATTTTCGTTGTTTTCTGCAATGGTATGATTAATTGATGGGACACATTAAATTAATGCAAGAAAATAAACCAAAGTAAAGTCGTTGGAACAATTTTAAAACCACTCGGTTTCTTTTCAAAAACAGAAAGCTTTTAAAAACGCGGAGCTTGAACCACTCCCTTTTAAAAACTATCACATTCCTTCGATTATATCAAGTTCACTACGTTCGCGGTTTCGCCAAAACCATTCGTAGCCCTCCATCATTTCTGTTAAATATTCGGTAGTATTCAAGCTATGTATTTTGACCTACGCCAAGGCATAGTGATTGGTAGCTGCCAGATATTTATCTGTTGCATAGATAGATGCGTTGGTTTGAGATAGTCGTACTGCCATTTTGGTCTAGGTCAAGGGTATGTACGGGTGGGTTCAAATTAACCTGGTAAATGATGGGTAGAACTTGACATGTGACTTATGATATTTTGGCCTACGTCAAGGTCATAAGAGCATGGGGCAAAAATCCACATCGGGGGTTTCTAAAGAAACCGAAACTTGCTAGTGCTGCATACCATTTGGAGTGTGATGATTCTGGTAGGATTCCTTCAGTTTTATCATACGATGATATTTGGATCCCGATCCTACTGTGAGTATATGCTACTCCTCGGGAACCTTCTCACTTAACGATCAATGCTATAAACCAAGTAGGTGTCTAGAAAGGTGTTAGCGGGGCTACGCCCACAGGGAAAAGAGGTTATTTAATTAAGGAACTTCGTGAAAGCGTTGTAAAACCTCCCTCGAAGTACCAACACTGGCCTGGCTGAACGGTTAAGCAAGTATTGTACGGTGAGATTGATCCCGACTAATTCTTCTTTTTTGGTTTGAGGAAGGATTCGAGAAACAGTGGGAGCCATCCTGTTTAGACAAACTAAAAACCACTCTAAACTTGCAAGAGTATCATGCTAAAGTATTTCTTCTCTCTCTCCTAATTGCAGCGACCGATCATCATGACCGGACTTAAGTTACTACTAGATAAAAATATACTGACAGGGCCAAACTACAAAGATTGGCTCAGGAATGTCAAAATGGCAATCACTTATGACAAGTTGGGGTATCTCCTTACCATCAAAGCTCCCCCTGTCCCAGGTCCCAAATCCAGCGTCGCGGATAAGGAAATCCGTAAGACCTGGGAGATTGACTGCGCGAAGGCAAAGTGCCTCGTGCTTGCCTCTATGGACAATGAACATCAGAGGAGGCATGAGAATATGGACCTTGAATCCATATTTCTCCATACTAAGGAACTATATCGAGAGCAATCCCGTATCGCCAGATACGAAGTCTCGAAAAAGTTGTTTTCGGCGAGATTGGCCATCGGATCATCAGTAGCGGAACACATGCTTAAGATGATTGGCTATATTGAAGAGCTCGCGGACCTAGGGACTACATTAGAGAATGAGCTCTATACTGACTTGATTCTCCAGTCCTTTCCTTCCACTTACGCCCAGTTTATCCTGAACTTCAACTTGCAAGGAAAAGAAGTTGAACTACCGGAACTCCTCAACATGTTGAGGAGTGCAGAGGGCACCTTACAGAAAGTAAGGGAAACATCCACTTTGTCTGTTGGAGGACCTTCCTCTTCTAGGTCCAAGGAGAAAGCCAAGGGAAAGAAGAAGACCCCCACCAAACCAAGGGGCGGTGTTAGTAAAGTAGAAGCCTAGGGAAAGGCAAAGGTAGCAATGGTAGCGGGACAGTTTGTGGGGAAGGAAGAGTGCTTTTACTGTCATAAGAATGGACACTGGAAGAAAGATTGCAGGGCTTGGAAGGCCAAGAACCAGGACCCAAAGCAAGTTGTGGCTTCGGCTTCAGGTGTGTATGTTATTGAAAACTGTCTATCAGTAAACTCTACTTTCTAGGTATTGGATACCGGATCAGGATCTCATATCTGTAATTCTTTACAGGCACTGAGAAAGCGTAGGGTTTTGAAGGCAGGTGATATGACCCTCAGAGTTGCAAACGGAGCTGGCATGGATGCTGAGTCCGTGGGGGACTATCACTTGGGATTATCAGATGGACATATTTTGGTTTTGCGTGACTGTTATTTTGTACCCAGAGCGACTTGTAATATCATATCTGTATCTTTAATGTCTAAAGAAGGTTATGCTTTTGCATTTGTAAGTGATGTTGTAAACATTCACCTTAATCATGTTCTGATTGGGTCGGGTACATTAAGCAACGGCATATACGTATTGAACCAACCACGGATTTTCAATGTCCAGAATACATACAAAAGAAAGTCTCCAGAAATAAATCATGCTTTCTTATGGCATTGTAGACTGGGTCACATCAATGAGAGAAGGTTGACTAAGCTACATAATGAAGGATATTTGGATCCGTTCGAATATCAATCATATGCAACTTGTCAATCATGTTTCAAAGGAAAGATGACAAAGACTCCGTTCGCTGGACATGGAGTAAGAGCGAGCGAGCTCTTGGGACTCGTACATAGCGATGTATGCGGTCCAATGTCTACACATGCGCGAAGTGGTTATTCTTACTTCATTACTTTTACAGATGATTTTTCAAGGTTCGGGCATGTCTTCTTAATGAAGCATAAATCTGAAGCCTTTGTAAAATTCCAGGAATACAAAAATGAAGTAGAAAAACAAACAAGTAAAAGTATAAGGACACTGAGATCTGATCGAGGCGGTGAATACTTGAGTGCTGAGTTCTTGGATTACCTAAAAGAGAATGGAATTCTCTCTTAGCTTACTCCTCCATACACTCCACAACATAACGGTGTATCGGAGAGACGGAACCGAACCTTATTGGATATGGTACGCTCCATGATTAGTAACGTTGAGTTACCGCGATCTTTCTGGGGATATGCACTAGAATCAGCTGCATATCTTTTGAACCAAGTTCCAAATAAGACTGTGCCTACCACACCATATCAGATGTGGAGTGGGAAGAAACTCTATCTTCAATATCTGAAGATTTGGGGATGTCCAGCTTTTGTCAAAAAGCAGCATGCGGACAAACTCGAGGCACACTCAGTACAATACAAGTTTGTGGGATACCCAAAGAACTCCAGGGGGTATCTTTTCTATTACGCAGCAGAACAAAAAGTTTTTGTCTCTCATCATGCCCACTTTCTGGAACATAAGTTCTTAGAAAAAGAAATAAGTGGGAGCGTAATAGAACTGGAAGAAATTCCCGAACCACAAGCTATTACTGAAAGCTTAGAAGAACTAGAAGGTTCGAAAGAACAGGACAATCCTGCGCCGCTCCGCAGGAGTAGTAGGCAGTCTCATCCGCCCGAGAGATACTACGGTTTTCTCATAGACGGGGATAGAGAGGATTGCATCATTGATAATGATGAGCCGACTAGCTTCCAGCAGGCTATTCAGAGCACTGACTCGGTAAAATGGCTGGATGAAATGCGGACCGTAATGGAGTCCATGTACACCAACAAAGTATGGACTTTGGACGTTGCTCCAGAAGGGGTAAAACCCGTAGGCTGCAAATGGATCTTCAAAAGGAAGATTGGCGTAGATGGACAGGTTGAG
Organism: Agapanthus africanus; assembly: GCA_030015575.1. NCBI lineage: Eukaryota > Viridiplantae > Streptophyta > Magnoliopsida > Asparagales > Amaryllidaceae > Agapanthus > Agapanthus africanus. The sequence goes on along the minus strand of JASDDO010000012.1, from coordinate 173,261,585 downwards.
ACCTATAAGGCTAGACTTGTTGCAAAGGGTTTTCGTCAAAGACCTGGTTTTGACTATGACGAAACCTTTTCTCCAGTGGCTATGCTCAAATCCATTCGGATCCTTCTTGCCATTGCTTCCTTCCACGATTATGAGATTTGGCAGATGGACGTAAAGACCGCTTTTCTAAATGGAAATTTGGAGGAGTGTGTCTATATGGACCAGCCAGAGGGTTTCATTCAGAGTGGGAGTAGCGGGAAAGTGTGCAAGTTGCTTAAGTCCATTTATGGACTGAAGCAGGCATCGCGGAGTTGGAACATCTATTTTGATGAGACGGTCAAAGAATTTGGCTTTATCAAAAATCCAGATGAACCATGCATCTATAGTAAAATTGTAGCACGAACTGTCGTATTCCTCGTGTTATACGTGGATGACATTCTCTTGATAGAAAATGACATTCCTATGCTACAATCTGTCAAAGGGTTCTTGTCACACAGGTTCTCCATGAAAGACCTGGGTGATGCCTCTTACATTCTGGGGATCCGGATCCATCGTGATAGGTCCAAGAGGATATTAGGACTTTCACAGTCCAGGTACATCGACACCATACTGAAAAGATTCAGTATGGAAGATTCCAAACGCGGTAATTTACCGGCTTGTCACGGGATCACCCTCTCCAAAGAGATGTCTCCCAAGACTGATTTGGAAAGGGATCGCATGTCTATTATACCCTACGCATCTACGGTAGGCTCTATAATGTATGTGATGTTGTGTACCAGACCAGATGTAGCTTATGCATTGAGTGTGGTAAGCCGGTATCAGTCAAACCCTGGGGAGAAGCACTGGATAGCGGTAAAGAACATTCTGAGTACCTGAGAAGGACTAAGGATATGTTTTTGGTTTACGGTGGAAAAGACCTCCAGATGGAGGCCTTTGCTGACTCCAGCTTCCAGAGTGACAAGGATGACTCCAAATCCATGTCGGGTTATGTCTTTACCCTCAATGGAGGGGCGGTGTGTTGGAAGAGTTCCAAACAGGAAACCGTTGCTGACTCGACGATGGAAGCGGAATATATCGCTGCATCTGATGCTGCAAAAGAAGCCATCTGGATGAGGAAGTTCTTGATAGAACTTCAGGTGGTTCCGTCCATTGTTGATCCAATACCTCTGTATTGTGACAACAACGGGGCTATAATTTTAGCAAAGGAACCCAGGTCCCATCAGAAGTCCAGACACATCTTGAGGCGGTATCACCTGATCAGGGAGATCGTGGATCGCCGGGAGATCGAGGTTCGGAGGGTTGCTACAGAAGATAACACTGCAGATCCATTCACGAAGGCCATACCCCAGACTCAATTCGAGCGGCTGATCGAGATGATAGGTCTTCGATACGCCAGTACATGGCCTTAGTGCAAGTGGGAGATTGTTAGTGTATATTCCCTAGAGGTCATTACTGTATCATACTAGTTTGTATATTACTTAATGGAAGCTTAGGATATTCACAGTTGTATAGACAATCTTGCTCAAAATGGTAGTATGCTACTTGGTTTGTTTCTACTTTAATGTGTACACGTGTTTCTTTTAGCATATCGCCTATACACATTAGTGGAGCCCTTAGGATCTTTGCTTGATTACCAGCGTTGTGATGGCAGTCACACTAGTGGGGGCTGGGTGATCTACAAGCACATCCTTATACAGGTCCCTAGTCGTAGGATTATCGAGACGGGGCATCGATACTCCGGAGTAGACTAGCGTATGCGCTTCTTATCCCAGCAGGGGAGATGGTCTGTCCCACAGCCGTCAGTACGTCGTACTTGAGATAGTATGCGGGTGCTCGTTAGGTTACGAGTACACTGGACAGGACTCGTCGGGAACTGTTGGTTGGTACTATACCTATCGTCAGTTATCAGTTCCTAGGTGACATAAGTACAGCTTAGTCCGCTGACTTGATACTGTCATTTCGCCTCGAGTGTGTTCCCACTGTTCTTAGATTGCTACCCTACCACGGCTCAAATGAGTCGTGCAAACAGGTAGCAGTTGGGTGCAGTCCCGAAGCACTTGGAGGCAGTGACGGTTAGACAGGATTCGTCTCTCCCGGTATTGGGGGTTGATATCGCGCTGTGTCTAGGAGAGCCATTACACATAGTCGTCCCTGGCCAGGGCAAGCTAGATATACTGGTAGGTTTTCCAGTGTTATCTCAGGGTGTTCTGGGCTACACTCCGACATGACTTGTACTGCTATTCGGGGACATACGTTTACCGCCCCCTAGGCCCGCCATGCGATATTCTCAGACGAACAGACCGGACTGTACGGAGATTGTCACATTCAGGCTCAGTAGGAGTTCAGATGGGTTCACCTCATCAGTCTTCTTATCGACATCTACCTGGGGACCGTTACGTACAGCTAGTACCGCTTGCGGCCTGTGGTTAAACCCACTGCCATCGTAGTGTCGAGTCTTTAGAGTCCCATACAGAGGGCTATTCGCCTTTGGGCAAAACAGAGTAGAGGTCGCATGGTTTTGCGACAGGTTCGTTCACATCCGCGCACTTGTGCACGTTTGGTGTCCGGGCAGTTATTACTAGAGGGCTTTGGTTTAAGCCAGATCCTAGTATTTGTTTTGGGATTGGTTTTGTCTCAGTGTATTCGTGTTCCTCGGAACACGGATGCGGGTGTGTATGCACAGTTGACAGAGGCAGAGGCAGAGGATTCTCATTAGGGTTGTTGACCGTTGATTTTTTCCAAACCCTAATGAGAATGAGAAATATGATTAATGGTATTAATTAAGGATAATTGTGCCATGGTTAGGGTTGTTGACCATTTGACTTTGGTTGACTCGTTGACCTATGTTGACATATTGACCATCATCATTTCACATGAAAGATGCTCCTTGATTCTTGCAAAACTCATTTAATGTAAAATGATAATGGTCATTCCAAATGAACCATCACATTTTCCTTGATTATTATTATTTTTCATAATTCACTAATATGAGAGTGTGATTGCTAAAATATCCTCATTCTTTCTTGCACTTTCTCTCTCATAGTTTTAGCTCATCCTCTTCCTCTCTCTCAAAGCTCTCATCTCTCATGTGTTGAGAACCATGAGCTCTTGAGATAAAACCACCATAACTCCTCTCTACTCATTCTAGGGTTCTAGGTTTAGCAAGCCAAGCACTTTAGTTACCTCTAGGTTGAGGTAGGAGCTCAAGGTAGAGGCCTTCGGGTGGATCCTTCTTCGACAAAGAGAAGACTACGAGGAGGAGCCGTTCAAACCACTCCAAGGAGCAAGAAGAGAAGGAGCCGTTCGAACCACTCCAAGGAGCAAGAAGAGAAGGAGTTCAAGACCTAGGTATAATCTTCTAACCGAGTAGCTAAACTTGTATTTAGTTTGCTAGGTTTTTGTTTAGCAAAGATCCTCCTTTTCTAGTCCATGTTACCTTGCGTCAAAAATCGTTTTTTACCTATTCCGCCTCCCCGTAAGAACCGGGGTGGGTAACATGGACTTACATACGGGAGAAAAAGTTTCGTCATAGTCCAGACCCGGTCTTTGACGAAATCCTTTCGCCACAAGTCTTGCCTTATAGGTCTCCACCTGCCCATCTACACCAATCTTTCTTTTAAAGTTCCATTTGCACCCCACGGGTTTTACCCTAGGGGTACAACGTCCAAAGTCCATACTTTGTTGGTTTACATAGACTCCATTTCAGATTTCATGGCATCCAGCCACTTCACAGAGTCTCCACTCATGATAGCTTGCTGAAAATTGGTAGGATCATCCTCCTCCATGATGCAATCTTCTATATGACCATCAATGAGGAATCCGTAGTACCTCTCCGGTGGGCGAGAAGTCCTACCAGATTTACGGAGTGGCTGAGGTCCATCAGTTTCTGTTCCAACAGCTGGTTCAACCAAGTCGTCATTTGTAACTTGTGTCTCTAGAACCTCTTCTAGATCTACTACACTGCCATCAGTATCATTTGTAAAAAATTCTTTTTCTAAAAATGTGGCATACTGAGAAATAAACACCTTTTGTTCCTCCTTTTGGTACAATAGATATCCATAGGAATTCTTTGGATACCCCACAAAATTACACATGATTGACCGTGTCTCGAGTTTGTCCAGATTTTGCTTTTTGATATAGGCCGGACAACCCAAATCTTAACTCGTTTAAGAGATGGTCTCTTCCCATGCCATATCTCATATGGCGTGGTAGACACGGTTTTGGTTGGAACCCTGTTCAATAAAAACGCTGCAGTCTCCAATGCATGCCCCCAAAACGAGACGGGTAACTCAGCATCACTCATCATAGAATGTACTATATCTAATAGGGTCCGATTCCGTCGCTCTGACACACCGTTGTGTTGTGGTGTGTAAAGAGGAGTGAGCTGAGAGAGAATCCCATTCTCTTTTAGAAAGTCTGCAAACTCTGTACTGAGGTACTCCCCACTTCGATCTGATCGAAGCATCCTGATACTCAATCTGGTTTGTTTTTCTACTTCAAGTTTGTTCTCAGTGAATTTCTCGAAAGCTTCAGACTTATGCTTCAATAAAAACACACGACCGAATCTTGAGAAATCATCAGTAAAAGTAATGAAGTAAGAAAAACCGTCTCTAGCCTGGCCCGCATACATCCTTATGTATGAGGCCTAAGAGCTCACTAGATTTTTCTCCGTGTCCTGTAAACGGAGTTTTGGTCATTTTACTCTTGATACAAGACTGACAAGTCACATAAGATTTATATTCAAAAGAATTTAAATATCCATCTTTATATAGCTTGTTTAGTCTTGTTTCGTTAATATGACCAAGTCTACAGTGCCAAAGAAAAGCTTCATTTATTTCTGAAAATTTTCTTTTATTACCGTGTTGTATGCTGAAAACTGTGTGTTGATTTAGGACGTATATCCCGTTATTAAGTGTACCATACCCAACCAACATTTGATTCAGGTTAATGTTCATAACATTATTCTGCAATACAAAATTATATCCTTTATTGTCTAACAAAGAAACGGATATTATATTACAAAGCATACTAGGTACATAATAACATAGGTTCAAAACCAATATACACCCTAACGGCAACCCCAGGTGATACTCTCCCACTGAAACCGCATGTACATTGGAACCATTTCCAACCCAGAGAGTATGGTCACCTGTCTTCAAAACTTTGCTATTTCTCAACCCCTGCATGGAATTGCAAATGTGAGAACCTAAACCGGTATCTAATACTCAGGAAGCAGAGTTTATAGAAAAACAGTTTTCTGTCACAAACACACCTGAAGCGGAAGCATCACTATGCTTCTTTTTTTTGAGATCCAAGTACTCAGTGCAGTTGCACTTCCAGTGTCCCGATTTGTAGCAGTGATAACATTCCCCTTTCCCCAATTCCCCAACCGTGGACTTGTTTTTCCCCTTAACCTTTTTAACTCCACCTCTAGTTTTGGTGGGTTTCTTTTTCATCTTTCCCTTGGCTTTGGCTTTTGGGAGAGAAGAGGAAGATGTCCCAGCAATCAAAGTGGGAGTCTTTACTGACTTGAGCGTGCTCTCTGCACTTCTCAACATATTGAGAAGTTCAGGCAGTGACATCTCCATGTTATGCATGTTGAAGTTTACTACAATTTGAGCAAAGGTAGGGGGAGAGATTGTAGAATAATATTAATATATTGTTCGTTCTCCATTGTCCATCCGAGATCCTCAAGCTCTTCTATAAGAGCTATCATTTTCAAAACATGGTCACCTACTGGTGTGCCAAGAGTCATCCGCATCTGAAACAATTTTCGCGATGCTTCGTATCATAGGACACGAGATTGCTCCCCATACAACTCTTTTGTATGGAGAAAGATGGATTGAACTTCCATCTGCTCGTGCTGCTTTTGATGTGTGTTATCCATCGATGCAAGCGTGAGGCATTTGGCCGTGGCACAGTCAGCTTCCCATGTCTTGCGGACTTCCCTATCCATAACTGAAGATTTAGGACCTGGGCCGGGCGGGGCAGGGGACGTGAGGACATATGATACCTTATCATAAGTCAAGGCAATATTAATGTTCCTCAGCCAGTATTTATAATTGGTCCCATTCAGTTTATTTTTCTCTAGTAGAAGCTTAAGTCCTGTCATTGGTATCTGCCATTAAGGGAGAGAAAAGAATACACTCAGCGAAAGCTCTTGCAAAGATCAGATTGGTTATTATCTTATTTAATCGATATCTCCCACTGCTTTCATCAAATTTCCCTTCAAACCTTAAAAGGAAAACTAGCCAGGATTAATTACATTCTACAACTTCGCTAACTGTTCAGCCAGGCCAGTGTCGGTACTTGAGAGAGGTTCCCCGTGCTTTCGCACGGACCTAATTAAAGTAAAGCTCATTTTCCCAGAGGCGTAGCCCCGTTGACACCTTTCTAGACACCTAATGGGTTAGCTAATTATAAAGTGCAAAACTCTCCTGGGAGCAACTCTTGCTCACAGTGGGATCGGGATCCAACCATCATATGGAATGTATGCAATCTCATTGCAAATTTCAACTCTTGAAACTCCCGATATGGTTTTTACCTCTAGCACTTATGAACTTAACTATGGTCAACAAATCACAAGCACTAGTCAAGTTCTACCCGTCATTTCATGATTAATTAGACCCACACACATGACCCTTAACTATGGTCAACAAAGTCATATGAATGTTCTAATTAATCTGCATCATATGCAGTGTAGGAAGACATCACTTAGCTACCGTACACTACGCCTTAACTATAGTCAACAAACGTAGCACGAATACTAAGTACTCTACTTCCTAAAATGATGGAGGGTTGCGGATGGTTTTTAAAAAATCCTTTAACGCTTTGAACTTGATATCGTTCTAGAATTAAACAATTTTCAAAAGGAGCGGCTTATTCTCCGCAATTTTGAAATGTAGCTTTTTCTCAAAAAGGACGAGTGGTTTTTAAATTCGATTCTACAACAACTTTTTTAGGTTTATTTTTCCTTACATTAATCATATTAATGTAGTCCCCATCATTTAAGTCCTTAAGCCAAACACAGAAAAGAAACGAAAATACAACGTACGCTTATGCCATCCGCATTCGCCACATTGTTCCGTTATGCACCGTTAGGTTACTTAACTAACGGCATATCGGGACGGGACTATGGCGGGTGCAAAACATAAGCAACGCCTACTATATATCTCATATATAATATTGTATTCATCTCAGATATATCAAGCGATCACATCACAGAATATAAACAGCAAAAGCACATATATGAAAATATAGGATATACTAGGAATTCTGTATTTTGTATTTAGCCAACGATAGAAAAAATACGGGTTCCATGGTCGTGATGAATAGCCAACCCCACACCCTAGATCTCTACCAGAGCGGCAAGCGACCCTACCAATTCTAGAGTTAGGATACCCGGTCTCGACTCCTCGAGATGGCCTCCCACTGGACTCTAGAACCCAGTCACTTGTGCTCCCCACCTTGGGTCTATCCTAATGCGGAAAATTAAATAATATACATCGAAGGAAACATCATCCTCAACCCAAATGTGCCCCAATAAAAGAATATTACATACATTTGATTTTTACATGAATGAAAAGAAACCTCTCATCTCACATAAAACCCCCGGCCATTCATCACGACGATCCTACACATCATTTCACAGCAACATATACATCTCATGTCAATATATGCAAATAAACTAGGCGATGTTAAACCATTTGATCGATCGATCAATGACCCAAAAAACCATAGAGAAGCTTAACACATGAGCAGTATTAAAATTACCCAGAAGCATGCTACAGTACCTACGGACCAACCGTAGAAGGGCCGACCCGAGCCTCACAAACGGCGCCGCAGAACCGCCGCCAAAACCAGGTTTCTACCGCGGTTCCGAGGTCGTTTAGTCGAGTTAGGGTATCGTTCTTCTAGAGGGTCTATAGAATTACCTGCATGATTTTCTGAATATTTTTATTGTGAAAAATACTAACATTTTGAAAAATTTCCAGAGAAGGGTTTTTTTCTTCGGGTAATCGATGTTCGTTCGAAGTGTTTTAACATCGTCTAGGTTACTCTAATGCTCTAGCTTAGCTCTGATACCACTGATGGGTTTACTTAGCACCACACATGGGTTTGTCTTGCATCAAACATGCTATAATTAAATTTTTTACGGTGCTAAGCAAACTAACTTAGGATCAAACTAGAAATTTAAAGTAACAATATAGTATCACATACTATAAAGAAGAGTCTAACACTAATAGATGAGAAATAAAACATTTGTAGATCTCCCGTTTGAGACTCCTTGGATCAACTCGGTGTTCGGACAGGTCTGCTTGAGTCCTTCGTTGTCCACGACGATCCACCGTGGAGTACCTTGGCTCAAGCTCCTTGCTTCAGTAGAACAATGTAGAAGTGATGCAAAACAACCTAAACTAGTGGGCTAAACTAGTGTAGATTGGTGATGTGGGTTTGGATCTCACTTAAAAATCTTTTCTTTTTATCTCCTTAACTCACTTTGATGGAGGTAGTAAGCTTTTGAGGAGGAAGAAGAAGGAGAAGGATAAGCAAGCTCAAGATAATTATTATCCCAATAATAGAAAGAATAATGAATATATGAGAGAGTCTACTCACTCATAACCATGGTTGTAAAAATATCTAGATATTTTTTTATTGGGTTAAAGAATAAGTGTGATTAAATCATTGTTAAGTGTAGAGACTAAATCAAGGTTTAAGTGTAGTAATCAAACCATGTTTCAAGTCAAAGTCAACAATGAAAGTGTGTAGAAACAAAGCAACCATGATATAATCCTAATTAATTATTTAATCAATAATCAAAATAAATAAATATCTAAAAAATGTGATTCTTGCATAGCCAACTCCATGTTAGTTATATGTATGCCCTATAGGCCATTACTGTACATAGGATGTATATTGTAGTGGATGCTGGGACATATATAGGGAGGACTTTCTTGCTCGACATGATAGTATGCTATCTGGTTGCTCTTTACCTTAACGTGTACACTGATTGTCTCTCTGATACATGTTGGTAAAGCCCTTAGGATGTGTACTTGACTACCTGGACTGTGATGCGGATCATACTAGTGGGGACATGGTAGTCCATAAGTACATCCTTCAAAGTCCCTAGTCATGAGTGTATCGAGACGGGGCATCGATATACTAGAGTAGACTAGCGTGTACCTTCTCGACCCATACAGATGGGCGATGGATGATCCCATATCCATTGGTGTTTGACATCGGAGATGATATACGGGTGCTCAGTAGAGACTGGGTACACTGGACGGACTCGCCGAGAACTCCCAGATGGTATTATACCTCACGTCAGATGGCAGTTCTCTGGTGACACTGGTACAGAGTAGTCTGTTGACCCGAGATCGTCATAGAGTCTTGTGTGGTTCCCACTGTGCTTTGATTTCCATCTTACCACGTCCAAGAGGGCGTGCAAAACGGTGGTTTTTGGGTACAGTCCCGAATCACATGGAGGCAATGAGCGATAGGAGGGGATTCGTCTCTCCCGGTATAGGGAGTTGATGTTGCGCTGTGTTCGATTGGCTATAACAGGAAATCCCTGGCCAGGGATGCTGAGATTTACTGGTAAGTGTTACCAGTAGTTTCTCGATATGTTATAGACCTCATATCGACACGACTTATCGAGCTATTAGGGTCTGACGTTTACCACCCCTAGGTGAGATATGCGACATATCGGACGATCAGACCGGACTGTACGGTAGTGTTACTGGTTGGATTCACTGGAGTGTGAGCGGGCTTGCTCGTCAATCTTCTGATCGCTCAATACCCGGGTGGCCGTTACGTTTAGCAGACCGCTTGCGGCTTATGGGTGTTTGATATGATCATCATCTGCTGCCGGCGTATTGACGAGCCTTTAGAGTCCTACACAGAGGTTTCCTGGCTCAAGCGAAACGAAATAGGAGTGCATATGAGATATGTGCGGGACCGAGAATGATACCAGTATGTGATAATGTATTCGATTCTCGCGATATGTGACATTGATCGGTTATATGCGATATAGCCGGCATATCGGATCAAGTGTTGATTCGATAAGTTGTTACTGTTGATATTAGTCGGTTATATGCGATATGACCGGATCATTAAATCAAGTGTTGATTTAATGATTTAATGCATAATTATATATTTGATATATTACTTTGCATTAACTAGTATCGGTTTACTTAAGATGGATTTTCTCACTCGGATGTACACATTGTATATGTGATATACTTTTGTACACTAGTTTGTATCATGTTTGATGATACTTTCTCACTTGGGTTTGTGTAAAGATTAATCCATGGTTATATGAATGGTTAGGGTTTTGATTATTTACTTAGTTATTTATTTATATATTCATTTTGGAAATTATTTAAGGATGGTGGCTTATTTTGTTTTATGTTGAAGCTTCTTGAAGCTTTGATCAAGTCAACCATTCTTATCTCATCCTTAACCCTAACCATTCCAACTAACCTTGGTTTAATCTCTACACTTGACCATGGTTTACATTATGATAAGTTTTCATTTTCTTTTCATTTTTTAAAAGAGAACTTATCATAACTTTATCTTCTTCTTCTTCCTCATTTCTTCAAGTGAAGAAAGCTTGCCTCCATCAATGGAAAGTGATGAAAAAGAGTGAGAAATCCAAATCTAAAGTGAACCCACTTCCTATTTCTTCATCCTCTACCTCTTGCCAAGTAGTAGAGTGTGTTTCCTTCACAAGTTTTCATGGCTTGGTGAATGTGGAGCTTGATCTAGCGATGCCTCGACGTAGATCATCTTCGGCATGGACATCGACGACCTAGCTCGCCTATTCTCCGACGAAGCCGACGCTAGAGCCCGGGAATTCATTTGGACAGCGAGGGGACTTCGTTGCGGAGCAATGGAGGTAGAGCACCGGATCTACAAAGGTTGTATTTCCGTATCTTATAGTTAAGTGTTAACTAGCTTGCTTTCCGCCTAGACATCTAGCTAACGATCCGTAGTCTAGGGTTTCTCGGCACCGCAAATTTTGAAATGGGCATGGTTGATGCCTTGTGAGACCTCTAGTGTGTGTCTAGGAACCCTACAGTGGTATCAGAGCCTAGCTAGAGCCTTAGGCGAAGTCTAGACGGAATTTGAAACCCGAACGAACCCGAAACCCCAATTTTACATGCTCTCTGGACTTTTTTCAAAAATAGGGTTTTTTGTAAATTAAAAATATGCAGAAAAATAAGCAGGGTTTTATAAGAATTACGGTGAAAAATTTTGGTCGTAATTCCATCATACAGCCGCGGAACCGCGGCCTTAGCCCACGTGGCGCGACGGTTCCGCGGCGACACTGTTGCATCGTTGACCAAAATTTGCACAGTAATTATTAGTTTTCTGTGCTGAGTTCTCTGGGTATTTTTAAATTTTGTTCAAGAGTTGAATTTTCTGGAGTTGTTTTGGGGATTCGGTGTTTCGATCGGGGTATCAGATTTTGTCTATGTGGCTTTCCGGATAAATTTTAGAATATGTTAAAAAGTTCGACCGGATATAAATACACAATTTTTCCCCTGTCGGGAAATTTCCAAGTGTTGGATTTTTCCGTAGTTTAACGACGTTCTAAGTAGTGCAAGTAACGCGATGGACCCTCTAGAAGACAACAAACCTTAACTCGATTATGTGACCGTCTTGAACTGCCCTTTGAATCTTTGGGTTTGGGGCAGTACGGCGTGCCACATGTGAGGCGTTGGCTTGACCCTTCTACGGCTGGACCGTTGGTACTGAGGCACGAACGGAATGTTGTTATACTTGTTTCATGTGTTGATCAGTTTCGGAAAACTTGGGTGTTCGATTGTTCGATCGGAAAGTTTGACATTTTCTATTTATCCGGAATGGGATACAATAATTGGAATTCACAAATAGTTATGAGATAACTGAATGAATGTTGTAAACATAGCAGTTTAGTCTCACTTGATCGGTTGCCACGGAATTTTGATGTGATCAAAAGTCCGTCGCAATCACGTAGCGTACACAGATACTCGCCGGATAAACTTAATAGACAGCCTCACCCCATAGCCCCGACCAAGTGACTGTAGGAGAACCCCGTCGCCGAAAGCATCCGTTCGGGTGCTCGCGGCAGCGGTGTTCCGCCTTGGTGCACTTCATCGACGGTATCGGGGGTGCGGCCGCCTACTAAAGTTTGCGACGAGCATTCGATCAGGATGTCGGGAATCTTGTTGAATTGCCCGACTTGGTGATTGTTAGGATACGTGCGTGTCAAGTTTAGTTTTAAAATACCGCAATCAAGACGGTTTCGCTTGTAGCTAGCCGGTTGAGTACGGGTCGTCCGCACGGAGATGGGAGTCTTTTTCAAAGTGTTTTAACGAGTTAAGTCCTGTTTTCAGATTTTGTTGGATTATCTAAGTGTTGAGTTGATATTTAAAGAGAGCTTCTTAGGGTTAGGATTAGGTTAGTTTGAGTTAGGAGTCTCCACATCTTTCGTTGCCCCACTTAATATCGGTGTTACGGTAATCGGCAACAACGGGGATTAGCACGACTAGGAAGGAACTTGCGAGTATAAGCTAGGCTTTCCAACGCATAGTCCTTCCTTTTGGTGCTTGTCCGTCCGTTCTTGGCTCTTATCCATAACCTCCGGTTAATTCAACCACAACCGGTCTCACTACGGAATCACCGCTATCATGTAGGATAGGGTGCCGTAAGGAGCGGATTGTGGTTCAATTAACGGGAGTTGATTTAAGTTGTTGGGCAAGGAAAGAGTGAGAGAGATTTCCTTCTCTCAAACTTCCCTTATCCTACCCTAACAAGTATAGAACTACTCACACTTCATAATACGGAAAAATAAAACAAACAAAAGAGGAAGATAGAAAGAAGGAGACTAGAAGAATACGACTAACTATTTGCGACCTCACCTTGGCGAGGATCAAGCGTAAGTATCATTGTCGTATGAATGATAAAGAAAAAGAGAGAAGAAAGAAACAATCAAGCAAATAACAACAACTACTTAACAATTAAAATTACAACAAATTACAACAAGTAAAGAAAGAGACAAGCATGATAAAAAATGGTCTTCTTTATTCATCACTCTTCACTCAAAAGCTCACTACAAGTTTAATGGAGAAGAGGTGAGAAGAGGAAGAAGAACAACACTAAAACTAGGCAAAATGAAAATACAAGAATGGACCCTTTCCTTCTCAAAGTTCTGGGCTATTTATAGGCTTGAGAATGGAAACCTAGGGTAACCATCAGAACAGAAACGAAAAGACCAAAATACCCCCAGAAGCACTTTTCCTTTGGCGCCAGAACGGCCGCGGAACCGCGGCCTAGACCCTCATTTGGCCGCGGTTCCGCGGCCGTTTAGATGACTTGGGCTTGGGTATTTTTGGTGGGACCCTGGTTTGATGCGAGCTTCAATCTGGTATATGTGTTTTCTCATAATTTCTTCACGAATTTTCCAGAATTTCTGTTGAGGGAAAGGTGGACTTTTTGTCAAGATTTTGTCATGATTGCCTCGAGCTCCGCGTAGATCTCTTGGATCTTGTGCTACCATTGAGCCTTGTGCATTGATTTGACATTTTGTCTTCCTATTGGTATCTGGCAACATACGGATGAAGAGCGGAGACCGTGTTTTATCTGTGGTTAGCAGGAACCGGATTTTGTCGTGTTTTCCATGAATTTCTCCGTTTGAGAACCGGGAACCTGTATCCTGCAATTGACTAGCAAACACGGCTCAAGAGTATCTACCGATATGCAATGTGATAAAAATTGGGCGGTATGAAAATGCAAAAATCTGATATGAACAAATACTCCCAAACTTATCATTTGCTCGTCCCGAGCAAAGCCCATTTATTCACAAAAAATTTCCTAACCTCACTTTCGCAGGGAACGCGATTGCACTGAGCATGTGCAACAAGCCGTTAAACCTCTAGGTGTCCCTAGTAGGAGGAGTGTTGTCTCTTGAGGGTTTTCAGCGGATACTACCCATAAAATCCGGTCAAGTTGGTTTTGTAAAATAACTAAGCTTCAAACCCTAAAGTTTTATTTTAGAAAATAACAATTCTATAATCCCAAGTCTAGACCATCGAACCTTTATTTTTCACACCTCGCTTCTTATTTAACTACAGATTTTATATGTCTTTACGTGCAGTGCAAATAGTGTCGTTAAGTTCCAGAAGGATCGATTAAAGTCATCATGTCGTACAATAAAGCCCAGATAATAATTTTAAAAGGATCACATAAGTTTTATAACGAGTTAAGCATTTTTCAAGTTTCGTTTTCCAGTAAGGTTTCAACTTCAGAATTTCTATCTTCCCTAACAGGAAACTAAGTCGTATTTTTCACTCCACCCTTTTCGTGTTTTCATTTCATACACACCTCTGTGAACGTGCAATAGTCTTTATCAAAGAGTAAAACCTTTATATCTCCGTTAAATTTTTTTTAAAAGCCTGTCTTTTATCAAGATTATTCTCACACAAAGAACCGTTAGGAATTTTAACTCGGAGAGAACACTTGCTTGACTTTGTTTTAAACTGGACTTTCTAGGCTTCTTAGCGAGCTTTGGGCCAATGCACCCAAACCAGTTGGTTTTAGGGCATTAGGTGTAAAAACACCCCAGCGGACTTAATTACTCAAGTTACCTAGGTTCAAAAACAAAAGACAGTTTGTCGTGAAAATCAGATGATTTAATACGAACGGAGATATAACCAGCAGTTCAAATATTTTTTTTTGGATAAAAGACGTGTTTGGTGTGTTTGGTGTGTAATCATTCCAATCAAGTTTTAGATGGGTTATTTTTCAGACTTAGCTCCAATTACGGCATCAATAACATTGCTTCATATTCGCTTTACTTCATAAACTATTCTTGACATTACTTATTTCAGAACAAACCTATTTGATCCTCAGAAAATCATTTATCTGTTTAAAAGATTAAACATGAAAGACTTGTCATCTAATTCCCAAAATCTTACGACACGTGTAGTGTGATGTAAAGACGTATATCAGCTATAGTTAACTTCAAAGGAGAGTTATCTTTCAGGTTTTCAAAATCCAAACATAAGATTTAGTTATTCCTATTTTTTTCAAACAAAAACCGTCGAAATGTTGAATCAAAGTTCTTCCACAAGCTAACTTGACAAAAAAGTTTTTATATTTTTTTAGAAAATTTTCAGATTTTTATGGATTTTATGGATTTTAATATGCAGATGCAAAATATACATATGAATGCGAAGGTAAGAAATGCGTACCGAGCGTACCCCCAAACTTAAACTGGACAGTGTCCTCACCGTCGTTGTATGAATAGATCATTTGAAAGGTCAAAATTGTCGGTTAGCAATATACAATTTTTATTTGTTTTTGTTTTTAAAGAAAAGAAAAAGAATATACACAAATATATACAAAAATGGTTTGTAAATACCCCCAAACTTATTTGGAACAGTGTCCACTGTTCTTGGCTGGATAACCGAAGTTTGGAGGTAGGCAGAGGAAGATCATTCAGGGTAAACCGGCTCCTGTAAGAACATGAGCTCCTCTGTTGGTTCGGCGCTAAGGTACGGTTTGCATCGGTGTCCGTTTACTTTGAAAAGAGAACCGCCCTTTGGATTCTCCAATTCCACAGCGCCCTGCGGATACACATTCCGCACAAAATACGGCCCTTTCCAGCGAGATCTGAGCTTTCCAGGATGGAAATGAAGTCGGGTGTCGTAAAGCAGTACCTGCTGACCAGGTACGAAGGTTTTGCGCAAAAGGTGTTTATCGTGAAACACCTTCGTTCGATTCTTAACGACAACCGCGTTGTCGTAAGCCTCATCCCTAAGCTCGTTCAGTTCGTTCAACTGCAGCTTCCGATGGCTGCCCGCATCCTCAAGAGATAGATTCCGCTCCTTTATCGCCCAAAACGCGCGATGCTCGATTTCGACAGGAAGGTGGCAGGCTTTTCCGTACACAAGCCGATAGGGAGACATGCCAAGGTCGGTCTTATAAGCGGTTCTAAATGCCCAAAGGGCATCAGTGAGTTTCACAGACCAATCCTTACGGTTCTTGGAAACCGTCTTCTCCAGTATCTGCTTGATTTGCCGATTTGAAACTTCGGCCTGCCCGCAGGTTTGGGGGTGGTAGGGCATAGAAAGCTTATGATTAATGGAGTATTTCCGCATCAAGGCCTCGAAAGTCCTATTGCAGAAATGGCTTCCATTGTCGCTAATGATCGCTCGGGGGTGCCCAAACCGTGAGAAAATGTTTTCTTTAAGGAACCTAACGACAACCTTGTTGTCGTTAGTCCGGCTGGGCACAGCCTCGAACCATTTATAGACGTAATCAACAGCTAGAAGAATGTATAAGTTCCCAAAAGAGCTGGGAAATGGCCCCATGAAGTCTATCCCCCACACATCGAAAATCTCCACAACCAAGATCGGTTGGAGCGGCATCTCGTTCCTCCGGGATATCCGGCCCAAGTGTTGGCACCGGGAGCAAGTCTTGCAATAGTCGTGAGCGTCTTTGAAGAGTTATGGCCGGTAGAAACCACATTGCAAGATCTTCTCAGCTGTCTTTCTGGGCCCAAAATGCCCGCCACATGCTTGATCGTGGCAAAATGACAGCACACTCTTGAATTCCTCATCAGGGACACACCGACGAATAATCTGGTCGGGACAGTACTTGAACAAGTAGGGTTCGTCCCAGTAAAAGTGTTTTACTTGGGATAAAAAGCGAAGTCTGTCCTGACTCGACCATTCGGTCGGTAGTAATCCCGTGGCCAAATAGTTCACAATATCTGCGAATCGCAAGATACTGTCAAGAGTTGTTCATCCGGGAAAACGTCGTTAATTGGAATTGGAAGTGAAGGCGAAGAAGGAAGTCGTGAGAGATGGTCGGCAACTACGTTTTCACATCCCCGTTTGTCCTTAATGACAAGGTCAAACTCTTGGAGCAAGAGGATCCAATGTATTAACCGAGATTTCGCATCTTTCTTCGCAAAAAGATGGCGCAGAGCTGAATGGTCCGTGTAGACAATGACTGGAGAGCCGATGAGGTAGGGCCTGAACTTTTCTAAAGCAAATACAACAGCTAAGAATTCCTTCTCAGTTGTTGTATAGTTAAGTTGGGCGTCGTTCAGGGTCCGGCTCGCGTAATAGATTACGTGCGGCATCTTGTTGATGTGCTGTCCAAGGACAGCACCGATGGCAAAGTCGGATGCATCGCACATAATCTCGAATGGGTGCGTCCAGTCAGGTGAAGAAAGTACGGGAGCAGAAGTGAGTGAGCGTTTCAGTGACTCGAATGCAGTCACACAGCTCGAGTTGAAGTCGAAAGGCGTGTCCTTGGCCAGCAAAAGCGTCAAGGGTCTAGCAATCTTGCTAAAGTCCTTGATAAACCGTCTATAGAAACCGGCATGGCCAAGGAAGGCTCGGATATCACTGACGCATCGGGGAGGAGGCAGATTGGAAATGACCTCAATTTTTGCTTTGTCAACCTCCATGCCATTTTGCGAGATGATATGTCCTAAGACAATACCTTCGCGCACCATGAAGTGGCATTTCTCCCAGTTCAAAGTGAGATTCTTGTCCTTACATCGGGTAAGGACAGCGTCAAGATGCAGCAAACACTCGTCGAAGGAGTCGCCGAAGATGGAGAAGTCATCCATGAAAATCTCCAAAAATTTTCCACCATGTCCGAGAAAATTCCCATCATACACCGCTGGAAGGTAGCGGGCGCATTGCATAACCCAAAGGGCATGCGTCGATATGCAAACGTGCCGAAAGGACAAGTGAAAGTGGTCTTGTCCTGGTCTTTTTCGGCGATGGGAATTTGATTATAGCCAGAGTAGCCATCAAGAAAACAATAGTACTCATGTCCGGCCAATCGTTCCAGCATCTGGTCAATGAAAGGTAGTGGAAAGTGGTCTTTCCGCGTTGCGGCGTTGAGTTTTCTGTAATCAATGCAAACTCGCCACCCAGTTTGGGTGCGAGTAGGGATTAACTCATTCGCCTCGTTGGTTATGACCGTGATGCCCGACTTCTTGGGGACAACATGAATGGGGCTAACCCACTGGCTATCAGAGATAGGGTAAATGATACCACTATCTAGACATTTGACGATCTCCTTCTTCACAGCCTCCTTCATGACTGGATTAAGACGTCTTTGTGGATCCCGGGCTGGTTTGGCATCATCCATCAGATGAATGTGATGCTCAACGATCAGGGGACTAATCCCCTTGATGTCCGCCATGGACCAGCCAAAAGGTTGCCTGTTGCTGTGCAAGACCGCGAGAAGGGCCTTCTCTTGCTCGGGAGCTAGAGAAGCCGAAATGATGACAGGGTGGGTCTCGTTCTCACCTAAGTAAGCATACTTAAGGTGAGACGGCAACGGCTTGAGTTCGAGCGTTGGAGGTGAAATGATGGAAGGCAAGACTGGTGCAAAGGTCTCGAACTCAAAGGATTCCAGCAAAGGTTCAAAACGAGTGTAGGCAACCGAGTCGGATGGTTCAGGTAACTCATCCGGAAAGTCGAAAGATTCAAACTCGGGTTGTGCGCGGCTAAGATCGTTCGAGAACGTGAAACACTCGTATTCGTTATCGGGCGCAGAAACAGCAGCAGGTTCGAAGAGAAACGCACTAGTGGCGTCAAGATTATCGTGATCAAACAGAAACTCCTCGAATTCACACTCTTCTGGTGTGATCTCCTGGATCGAGCAGACGTCCAGTATATGAGCATTAGGTTCGGCGGGCTGATTCCCCAACCTAAAAATGTTGAGTTCAATCGTCATATTTCCAAAAGAGAGGTTCATTGAACCATTGCGACAATTGATCACAGCATTTGAGGTTGCGAGAAATGGGCGACCGAGTATCACCGGAATTTGATTCCGGGGGTTAGCTACAGGCTGTGTATCTAATACAATGAAGTCAACGGGGAATATGAAGTCCCCGACTCTTATCAACACATCCTCTAGCTCACCCCTAGGATGGGTGATCGATCGGTCGGCCATTTGGAGAGTGCAGTGTGTGGGTTTCAACTCTCCGACGCCTAATTGCTCATATACTGAATACGGAAGCAGGTTAACACTGGCACCAAGATCTAATTGTGCGCGGTTGATGTTCTTATCCCCAATGGTAATTGAAATCGTAGGACAGCCAGGGTCCTTCCGTTTTTGTGGTAAAGATTGGGTAAGGGCATCACTCACAGCACTAGCCAAGAAAACTTTCTTGGGTACCAGAGACTTCCTCTTTTTGTGCACAAGTCCTTTAAGATTTTCGCGTAGGACGGGACTTGTTGGACAACATCTAAAAGAGGAATGTTAATGTTAACCTGTTTGAATAACTCCAGAATCTTCTCCATTTGAGGATTTTGTTTGTTAGACCTCAACCGGTTTGGAAATGGAACATTTTCAAAATTGGTTGAGTCTAATGCTGGAGGAGGAGATTTTGGAGTTGGAACGGATCCCAGAATAGGTGTTTTCGTGGAGTGAGAAGTCGGTCCGTTCAGAGCAGAAGAAGAGGAAGGAGAGCCTGTTGAAGAACGGAGAATAGGCTCAGAAGACGAAGAAGAAGAAGGAGAAGAAGAAGAAGAAGAAGAAGCGGCGGCCGGGGTGTCATCGTTGATTCGCTTGCCAATGTTGTTTTGCAGCATCCTTCCCGATCTCAGTGTAGTCACGGCACTCACATTATGGTTTTGTTGTTCAAGAGCAACATGTGCATTATGTGGGTGACCGGGATTTGGAAGTGGCTGGGACGGGAGCTTCCCCTTCTCTCGCTTGCTCAAGGCCGCGTTCAGCTGTGCAATCTGGGCCTCGATGCTCTTGATGCTTTGCCCATGTGCGGCAGTGTGTTGCACTAAAGATTGAATAGAAGACTGGATGTTGACGGTGGATTGAGTCGATTGTTTAACAAATGCCTCCAGACTTCGCTCGAGCGAGGAAACCTTATCGTTGTTCGACGGAACAAAGTTGTTTGGTGGAAAAGAGTTATTGGGTGCAAAGTTGTTCGTCTGGTTTTGGTAAGGTTGGGGTTGGAAGGGCTGCTGATACTGAGTTTGTTGTTGCGCTTGTTGTTGCGGTGGAGGGGCCCTTTGGAAATTGTTGCCCTGGAATTGATTCTGATTCTGATTCCAGGCGAAATTGGGGTGGTTCCTCCAACCGGGATTGTAGGTGGAAGAGTATGGATCATTCCTCGGTCTTTGCTGGAAGGCAGCATTAACCTGATCCTGTCCTTGCGAGGGTGGATTGTAAGGACACTCTTCGGTCAAGTGAGAAGGATCGGAACAACAAGCGCAGATGGTACGAAGGGGGAGAACAGGGGCAGGAGTAGGAGAAGAAAATTTGCTCTCTATTGCGTCAAGCTTTTTTGTTATTGCAGCCATTTCAGCTCTCATCGCAATAGAGACATCAAGCTGGTGAATTCCTACCCTAGACTGACCGGTAGAAGTAGAGGTAGAAGAAGAAGAAGAAGTCGGTCTGGTGCTCTCCCACTGTAGCGTTTGCTCCGCAAGGTCGTCAAAGAACTGCCACGCTTCCTCGTCAGATTTCGATAGGAAGTGGCCCTGACAGATGGTTTCCAGCAACTGCTTCGTTGCTGGGTTCAGTCCCTCGTATAAGGTTTGGCAGAGCTGCCATTTCTCTATACCGTGGTGAGGACACTGAACAAGAAGGTCTTTGTATCGGTCAAAGCACTTCCAGAAGGGTTCAGAAGGAAGCTGGGAGAATTGGTTGATTTCATTTTGAATTCTTTCGGTCTTATGATTTGGATAGAATTTTTTTAGAAACGCTTTAACAAACTCGTCCCAGCTGGTGATTGAGTGGGAAGCGGTGCTATACAGCCATTTTTCAGCGAGATCGCATAAAGTGAACGGAATGACCCGTAGACGTATAGCATCGTCCGACAGCTGGGTTGTTTTCATCATGGCACAGAAATTTTGAAATTTATTGATGAAGATATAGGCATCTTCAGTTTCGAGCCCATGAAAACGTGGAAGCATGTTGATGAAATGGGGCTTAATTTCAAAGTTGTCCCCATTGGCCGGAGGAAGAGAAAGGCAGGTGGGAAGTGCAGAACGGGTGGGGTAGAAACGATCCTGGAGCGCTACAACAGGCGGAGGTGGTGGGATATTGGTCTCCGTAGGAGGTGGAGCCAATCCAGCGGTGGTCAAAGAGATGTTCGGATTAAATCCTGACATCGCAGAAGAAGAGGTTGGTGAAAGTGAAGGTGAAGGTGAAGATGTATGAACAGAATTCCGGTCAACGTCGGAGTTGGCCGGCAAAGGAAGGGGTGAAAGAGGAGTGGACGGAGTATCGACTTCGGAGTCGATCGCGTAGTCGGTTGCGACTAACGTAACGCGGACTAGACGGGCGCTAGTGTCCCGAGTCCAAGCGGACATACACTAAACGAGTTTAGTATAGTCAAAGCGAAGAAGGTGAGGGTAAGAAAACGTCAATGGAGAAAAGCGATGGGTGAAAATGGATTTGGCGACAAAAGGGTAAGTTTTTATAAAAGTTTTTGATTTTTTTCATTTTTTTTTAGAAAGAGATTTACAGAAGTATGTACGGAAATACGGCTTAAGCAATCACAAACAAGATATGCACAATCACACCTAGATCTAGGGTAACCTAGGTCTACTAGACCTGCTCTTGAACTTGATTGTCGAAGTTAAACAGTGTCGAGAAACGGGCTTAAAAATACACTGATCATGAGGCCAGGTAAGTGCAAAGATAAGGGGAGGTTGTCCAACGCTTTCGCGAAGTTCCTTAATTAAATAACCCTTTCTCTTTCGGCGGTTGCGCCTTTAACACTTTCCTAGATACCCCGTAAACAATGTACGGTTAAGAGAGGTTCTAAATACGGTTTATCTTCTCCTAATGAGCGCGAAGTCCTTAGGGCTGAAGTCTAGTATTTTTTAATTTACAATGGACAATGCATATGCTTTAGTGATTTTTGGGGTCCTGGGAAGGGTGATGAAATCCCCACCCAATCTGAATTGGTTTCAAGCCCCTTAAGTCCGTATTAAAGAAATGCAAAGCAGTAACAAATCAACTGCAAACAATTTTTATTTGCGGCGCAAAGAATCCTGCACAAGAACAGTTTATTGGAAGGGGGAGAAGAGTTTGCGCAAAGAAGGCTGCAGAAACACAGTTCAGTGGAGTTCAGAGGAGTGGAGAGAGGCAGAGGGACTTACAGAGAAATTTTGGGGCTCTGAAGCCAACAGATGGCCGCATTTCCGCGGCCAAACGCATGCAATGGCCGCGGATCCGCGGCTATGTAGGGGAATTGGGGCTCTGAAAAATTTGGGTGTTCTCTGTTGGGTGTCCTCTGCTTGTCTGGATGTACTGAATCTTGATTTGCTCACTGTATTTGCTCCAGATTTGTACAGTAGACCGGATGCTTCGTTTTGTCCGTCGCGGTGTAGCCGCGAAAATGTGGGTCTATCTTCCCACGTCTTTGGCACTGTACTTGAACTCCGTATTATCCGACGTCTTTGGCGTCGATCTTGAACTTCGTATTTCCCTGCACACTTGCACAAAATCTAATTAAGAATAACAAGATGGTTTCTTTTACAAAGAATATTTTTTTTTCGTTTTTTTTATACTTACAAATTAACCCGAAATTACACAAAGAAATAAACTACCGTCTCCCCGGCAACGGCGCCATTTGATTTTTAGGATACGTGCGTGTCAAGTTTAGTTTTAAAATACCGTAATCAAGACGGTTTCGCTTGTAGCTAGCCGGTTGAGTACGGGTCGTCCGCACGGAGATGGGAGTCTTTTTCAAAGTGTTTTAACGAGTTAAGTCCTGTTTTCAGATTTTGTTGGATTATCTAAGTGTTGAGTTGATATTTAAAGAGAGCTTGTTAGGGTTAGGATTAGGTTAGTTTGAGTTAGGAGTCTCCACATCTTTCGTTGCCCCACTTAATATCGGTGTTACGGTAATCGGCAACAACGGGGATTAGCATGACTAGGAAGGAACTTGCGAGTATAAGCTAGGCTTTCCAACGCATAGTCCTTCCTTTTGGTGCTTGTCCGTCCGTTCTTGGCTCTTATCCATAACCTCCGGTTAATTCAACCACAACCGGTCTCACTACGGAATCACCGCTATCATGTAGGATAGGGTGCCGTAAGGAGCGGATTGTGGTTCAATTAACGGGAGTTGATTTAAGTTGTTGGGCAAGGAAAGAGTGAGAGAGATTTCCTTCTCTCAAACTTCCCTTATCCTACCCTAACAAGTATAGAACTACTCACACTTCATAATACGGAAAAATAAAACAAACAAAAGAGGAAGATAGAAAGAAGGAAACTAGAAGAATACGACTAACTATTTGCGACCTCACCTTGGCGAGGATCAAGCGTAAGTATCATTGTCGTATGGATGATAAAGAAAAAGAGAGAAGAAAGAAACAATCAAGCAAATAACAACAACTACTTAACATTTAAAATTACAACAAATTACAACAAGTAAAGAAAGAGACAAGCATGATAAAAAATGGTCTTTTTTATTCATCACTCTTCACTCAAAAGCTCACTACAAGTTTAATGGAGAAGAGGTGAGAAGAGGAAGAAGAACAACACTAAAACTAGGCAAAATGAAAATACAAGAATGGACCCTTTCCTTCTCAAAGTTCTGGGCTATTTATAGGCTTGAGAATGGAAACCTAGGGCAACCATCAGAACAGAAATGAAAAGACCAAAATACCCCCAGAAGCACTTTTCCTTTGGCGCCAGAACGACCGCGGAACCGCGGCCTAGACCCTCATTTGGCCGCGGTTCCGCGGCCGTTTAGATGACTTGGGCTTGGGTATTTTTGGTGGGACCCTGGTTTGATGTGAGCTTCAATCTGGTATATGTGTTTTCTCATAATTTCTTCACGAATTTTTCAGAATTTCTGTTGAGGGAAAGGTGGACTTTTTGTCAAGATTTTGTCATGATTTTCTCGAGCTCCGCGTAGATCTCTTGGATCTTGTGCTACCATTGAGCCTTGTGCATTGATTTGACATTTTGTCTTCCTATTGGTATCTGGCAACATACGGATGAAGAGCGGAGACCGTGTTTTATCTGTGGTTGGCAGGAACCGGATTTTGTCGTGTTTTCCATGAATTTCTCCGTTTGAGAACCGGGAACCTGTATCCTGCAATTGACTAGCAAACACGGCTCAAGAGTATCTACCGATATGCAATGTGATAAAAATTGGGCGGTATGAAAATGCAAAAATCTGATATGAACACTTGGTATTGAAAAGTGTTTTCGATTTTGAGACTAAAATGCGGAGTTTATAATTGTTAGGCATGCGATGTCTAAAGAATTCATTTGGTGAGGCATGCGATGTCTGAGGTGATTGCGGATTCCAACTGTTGTAGTTTTACACTTTCTTTTCTGTGACCGTAAGTGTAATATGTGATATCGCCGGTTTCGTTGCTATATGTCAACGACAATTGGGATGCGCATATTTACTTACGTTGATGACATGTGATGTTATGTGTTGCTGGATATGTTATATTGGATTGTCGTGTTTGAATAGCCGGGGGTTTTTATGTGAGATGAGTGTTTTTTTTCATTTTCATTCATGTAATAACTTGTATGTAATATTCTTTTATTGGGGCACTTCCAGGTAGCGGAAGTTGTCACCCGTTGTATATTTTTTACTTTTCCGCACTAGGATAGACCCAAGGAGGAGGGCACAAGTAACCGGGTCCTGGAGTCCAGTGGGAGACCAACTCGAGGAGTCGAGGCCGGGTCTCCTAACTCTAGAATTGGTAGGGTTGCTTGCCGCTCTCGTAGGGGTCTTGGGGTGTGGGTTTGGCTATTCATCGCGACCGTGGAATCCGTGTTTTATACTGGCTCGTATTGAAAACACGGACGTCCTAGTATATCCAATATTTCATATGTTTCTTCTGCTGCAATATCTGTGATGTGATCATGTGATGTTCTATGATAGATACTGTATATAGTATATATGATATATTATATAGATGTTACTTATGTTTTACACCCGCACTAGCCCTGCCCCGCTCTGCCGTTAGTTACCTAACCTAACGGTGCATGAGGGGACATCGAGGCGAATGCAGATGGCATAAGTGTACGTCGTATTTATCTGTGATGTTTAGGTATATTAAATGATGGGACTTCATTAATGAGATTAATGAAATAAAAGAAACCTAAGATGTTGTAGAATCGAATTTCAAAATAAAAACAGGTAGCTACAGTTCTTGCTTTGCACAGCGGTATATACGATATATCCTGCACCTTATTCGATGAGGAAAGGACCGAGATCCCTTCACCGGGAGTGACTCCTTTAGCAATAACTGGCAGATGCTACACACTCGGTTTGCCTTTTGATTGCTTTTAAGAGTTTTTGCTTTGCACAGTGATATATATGATATATTCCGCACCTCATTCGACGAGGAAAGGACCGACGATCCCTTCACCGGGAGTGACTCTTTTAGCAAAACTAGAAAAGCCTCAAAGACACTCCATTTCAAAATTCATTCGATCCTACAACGATATCAAGTTCGTTACGCAATAGGTTTTCAGAAAAACCCGTCGTAGCCCTCCGTCATTTCAGATAAGTGGTAGTTATTATTCGTGCTGCGTTTGTTGACCTCTGTCAAGGCGTAGTGTGCGGTAGCTGATTAGCGCTTATCTGCATAAGCATATGATGTGATTGATTTAGGGTAGTCGTGCGACCTTGTTGACCTCTGTCAAGGGTCGTGCGGATGGGTTTACTTCAATCAGGAAATGACGGGTTGAACTTGACTAGCAGCCTATGGTTTGTTGATCTCTGTCAAGGTCATAGGACGCTAGGGGCAAAATATTATCGGGAATTTCAAGTGTTGAAATTTGCAATGAGATTGCATACCTTCTATGAGATAGTTGGATCCCGATACCCACTGCGAGTAATTGTTACTCCTGGGAGAGTTTTACACATTACAATTAGCCGATCAAGTAGGTGTCTAGAAAGGTGTTAACGAGGTTACGCCTCTGGGAAAACGAGGTTTACATTAATTAGGTTCGTGCGAAAGCACGGGGCACCTCCCTCAAAGTACCGACACTGGCCTGGCTGAAAGATTGGCGAACTTGTAGTGTGTAATTAATCCCGGCTAGTCTTTCCTTTTAGGGTTTGAAGGAAGATTTGATAAAAAGCAGTGGGAGCCATCCTGATTAGATAAAATAATAACCAATCTATCCTTGCAAGAGCGCACGCTGAGTGTTTTCTTCTCTCTCTCTCCTGGTAGCGACCATATCACGCCTTAATCAAGATAATAAAACGGAATATTGACCGAACCCGCTTGTTATACTGAGCCGGGGAACGTTGGTCCCGCTCCTACTTATAATTGTTATAAGACAGAGCAAGAAATTGGGAAATACCAGAATTCCCGTGCCGCCCAAACGAAGAGAGTGCATGCTGATGCATCATCTTCGGGTGTGTTCGTTACAAAGAACTGTTTCTCAGTATCCTCCGCATCCTGGGTATATGATACCGGATAAGGATCCCAGATATGTAATCTGTTACATAGGGCTACAAAAAGGTAGAAAAACTGAGAACGGGTGATAAGTTTCATAAGGCAGAAAAACGGGGCAAGAGTTGCAGCCAAGTCTGTCGGTCACTGTCACCCTATATTACCAATACATTGATTCTGAACGAATGTTATTAGATACCGAACCTGATATACAAAATCATATCAGTCTCTTTATTAGTAAAGAAATGATAAAATTTTGTATTGTTGGATAATGTTTTGAACATTTCCTATATCAAAAGTTGATCGGTTCAGGCACGTTATCTAAAAGCGTTGATGTTCTAAATCAAACTACAGTTCTTAGTATATAGAACACACACAAGAGGAAGAGTTCAGAAATGAACGAATTCTTCTTGAGGTATTGTAGACTAGGTCAGATCAATATGACCCGACTAGCTAGAGTTACATAAAGATGCATATTTAAATTAGTTTGAATTTACATCTTATGAAACTCCCCAGTCATGTCACAAAGATAAGATGACCATAGCTCTGTTTATTGTAAACAGAGAAAGAGTTAGTGAACTCTTGGGACTGATACATGATGATGTATGCAAGGTCTCCTGTCTACACATGCCAGGACTGGTTCTTTATACTTCATTACATTCTCTGATGATCTTTTGAGATTCAGGCCTATGTTCCTGTTGAAACGCAAGTCCGAATCTTTTGAGATATTCACAGAATATAAGTTAGAAGTAGAGAACCAAAATACGGGTATAAGTATTATGTCCTATGATGAGATCAGGGAGGAGAATACTTATGCACGGAAATCCTGGACTATTCTAAAGGAGAATGAGATTCTCTCTCAGCATTACTCCTCCGTATACACCATTGCACGATGGTATGTCGAGGCGGAGCAGATACACCCTATTTGATATGGTGTGCTCTATGATGAGTAATACTGAGTTACCTTTTTCCTTTTGGGGGTTATGCACTTATGAAACTGCATACCTATTGAATAGGGTTCAAATCAAATCTGTTGCCTACCACTTCATATATGATATGGAAAGGGAAGAGCCCATATCTTAAGTTAGTTAAGATTTGGGGTTGTCCGGCCTATGTCTGAAAAGCAAAATCCGGACACGCTCGAGACAAGGTCTGTTATGTAGAACTGGAATCGTTCCAGCTGTACAAACTACAGATGATGATTTGATAGAACCAAAGGATTCAATAGATTCCAATGAACCTCAGCCTCTCCGCCGATCTAGTAGGGTTCCTCACCCACCTGAGAGATACTTCGGTTTCTCTATGACAGTGGGAGCGAGGATTGCATCATAAGATGATGACCCAACTAGCTTCGAGCTGGCCATCAGGAGTAAGACTCTGTAAGAATGGCTGGATGCTTAGCAATCTGAGATGGAATCCTTATACACCAACAAAGTATGGACTTTAGTTGCTATATCTGAAGGGTTAAATCCCCATCAGGAGCAAGTATATCTTGAGAAGATTACTTGGTGTAGATGGAAAAGTTGAGACTTTCAAAGCTAGACTTGTTAAAGGTTTTCGTCATCGACCAGGCGTGGATAATGATGAAACCTTTTCCAGTGGCTATGCTTAAGTCCATCCAGATCCTACTTGCCACGGCTACATACCATAACTACGATATCTGGCGGTTGGGTGCCATGACTGCTTTTCTAAATGATGGTTTAGAATAGTGCGTCTATAAGTACACAGCCAGAGGGCTTTGTAGACAGTGGGAGCAGCGGAAACGTGTGTAAGATGCTTTATATGATAAAGCAGGCATCGCGGAGTTGGAACATCTGTTTTGATGGATTAGTCAAAGAAGTTGACATCATCAAAATGGTAGATGAACCTTGTATAAACAAAAAGGTAGTAGGGAGTATGGTGACGATCCTCGTAGAGTACGTGGATGACATACTCTTGATAGGGAATGAGTTTCCTATGCTACGCTCGATCAATCTCCGCTTATCACAATGATTCTCCACATAGGATCAAAGTGATACCTACTAAATCCTGGGTTTTGGATCTATGAGATAGATCTAATTGGATGTTAGGAATCTCACTAGTAGTACTGAGATGGTATCAATCGATCCTGGGGAGAATCACTGGAAGTGTTCCAGGGTGATAAAGACGACTGAATGTCAGTCGCATGCATTGTCTTTACCCTCAGTAAAGGGACGGTATGTTGGAAGAGTTCCAAACTAGATACCGTGACATACTAGACGATAAAGGCAGGATACATCGTTACTTAAGATGCTACCAAAGAGGCTGTTTGGATGTATAATGGTTCATGAGATGAACTATGTTCCTACCATTGTGAGACAATGGAGTTGTGGCTTATGCTAAGGAACGCCGGTCCCATCAGTGATCCAGACTTATTCTAAGGCAGTATCACCTGATCATAGAGATGGTTGATCTCCAAGGTGATCGAGGTTAGGAGAGTAGACTCAGAGGACAACACGGCGGATCCACTCACGAAGGCCTATTCCCAGAGAGAGACTTTATGGGATGGTTGAGTATGAGATACTACAACCACTGCTACAGATGGCCCTAGTGCAAGTGGGAGATTGTTAGTTATATGTATGCCCTAGAGGCCATTACTGTACATAGGATGTATATTGTAGTGGATGCTGGGACATATATAGGGAGGACTTTCTTGCTCGACATGATAGTATGCTATCTGGTTGCTCTTTACCTTAACGTGTACACTGATTGTCTCTCTGATACATGTTGGTAAAGCCCTTGGGATGTGTACTTGACTACCTGGACTGTGATGCGGATCATACTAGTGGGGACATGGTAGTCCATAAGTACATCCTTCAAAGTCCCTAGTCGTGGGTGTATCGAGACGGGGCATCGATATACCAGAGTAGACTAGCGTGTACCTTCTCGACCCATTCAGATGGGCGATGGATGATCCCATATCCATTGGTGTTTGACATCGGAGATGATATACGGGTGCTCAGTAGAGACTGGGTACACTGGACGGACTCGCCGAGAACTCCCAGATGGTATTATACCTTACGTCAGATGGCAGTTCTCTGGTGACACTGGTACAGAGTAGTCTGTTGACCCGAGATCGTCATAGAGTCTTGTGTGGTTCCCACTGTGCTTTGATTTCCATCTTACCACGTCCAAGAGGGCGTGCAAAACGGTGGTTTTTGGGTACAGTCCCGAATCACATGGAGGCAATGAGCGATAGGAGGGGATTCGTCTCTCCCGGTATAGGGAGTTGATGTTGCGCTGTGTTCGATTGGCTATAACAGGAAATCCCTGGCCAGGGTTGCTGAGATTTACTGGTAAGTGTTACCAGTAGTTTCTCGATATGTTATAGACCTCATATCGACACGACTTATCGAGCTATTGGGGTCTGACGTTTACCACCCCTAGGTGAGATATGCGACATATCGGACGATCAGACCGGACTGTACGGTAGTGTTACTGGTTGGATTCACTGGAGTGTGAGCGGGCTTGCTCGTCGATCTTCTGATCGCTCAATACCCGGGTGGCCGTTACGTTTAGCAGACCGCTTGCGGCTTGTGGGTGTTTGATATGATCATCATCTGCTGCCGGCGTATTGACGAGCCTTTAGAGTCCTACACAGAGGTTTCCTGGCTCAAGCGAAATGAAATAGGAGTGCATATGAGATATGTGCGGGACCGAGAATGATACCAGTATGTGATACTGTATTCGATTCTCGCGATATGTGACATTGATCGGTTATATGCGATATAGCCGGCATATCGGATCAAGTGTTGATTCGATAAGTTGTTACTGTTGATATTAGTCGGTTATATGCGATATGACCGGATCATTAAATCAAGTGTTGATTTAATGATTTAATGCATAATTATATATTTGATATATTACTTTGCATTAACTAGTATCGGTTTACTTAAGATGGATTTTCTCACTCGGATGTACACATTGTATATGTGATATACTTTTGTACACTAGTTTGTATCATGTTTGATGATACTTGCTCACTTGGGTTTGTGTAATGATTAATCCATGGTTATATGAATGGTTAGGGTTTTGATTATTTACTTAGTTATTTATTTATATATTCATTTTGGAAATTATTTAAGGATGGTGGCTTATTTTGTTTTATGTTGAAGCTTCTTGAAGCTTTGATCAAGTCAACCATTCTTATCTCATCCTTAACCCTAACCATTCCAACTAACCTTGGTTTAATCTCTACACTTGACCATGGTTTACATTATGATAAGTTTTCATTTTCTTTTCATTTTTTAAAAGAGAACTTATCATAACTTTATCTTCTTCTTCTTCCTCATTTCTTCAGGTGAAGAAAGCTTGCCTCCATCAATGGAAAGTGATGAAAAAGAGTGAGAAATCCAAATCTAAAGTGAACCCACTTCCTATTTCTTCATCCTCTACCTCTTGCCAAGTAGTAGAATGTGCTTCCTTCACAAGTTTTCATGGCTTGGTGAATGTGGAGCTTGATCTAGCGATGCCTCGACGTAGATCATCTTCGGCATGGACATCGACGACCTAGCTCGCCTATTCTCCGACGAAGCTGACGCTAGAGCCCGGGAATTCATTTGGACAGAGAGGGGACTTCGTTACGGAGCAATGGAGGTGGAGCACCGGATCTACAAAGGTTGTATTTCCGTATCTTATAGTTAAGTGTTAACTAGCTTGCTTTTCGCCTAGACATCTAGCTAACGATCCGTAGTCTAGGGTTTCTCGGCACCGCAATTTTTGAAACGGGCATGGTTGATGCCTTGTGAGACCTCTAGTGTGTGCCATGACACATGTATGCATGCATGTGTGCATACACATCAACATATGTACATACATACATTCGTGCATACAAAAAAGAAAGGTTATAAGTGAAATGACTAATGGTCATTAATATTAAATCAACAATTGATTTAATATACCGGTCATATCACATATGACCCGACCAAAAGAAAACGCCAGAGTATAATGCGGTATCATTATACATGCATTTAATCAGGCATGCACGCATATCACCATATGCACCCCACATCGTTTCGCCTGAGCTAGGTAACCCCTTTGTGGGACTCTATGACTCGTCAATATGCCGGCAGTAGGCGATAATCATATCAAACACCCACAAGCCGCAAGCGGTCAGCTAAACGTAACGGCCACCCGGGAATTTGTAAGTCCATGCTACCTCTCCCGGTACTTTCGGGCATGCGGAATTTGATAAAAAACGATTTTCTTAGAGGTGGTAACATGGACTTAAAACCCGGATCTTTGTTAAACATCTAACTAACAACCTAACTAGGAGTCGTTAACTACTCAGTTAGGGGGTTTATACCTTGCTTGTCTTGAACTCCTTCGTCTTCAAGCTCCGATGATGGTCCGGATCGGCTTCTTCCCGTCGTCTCCTTACGCCGAAGATAGATCCACCTGAAAGCTCCAACCTTTGGCTCCTTCTTCGAACTTTGAAGAAACTAGTTCACTCGGTTTGCTAAACCTTGTGAACTAGAGTGAGTAGAGAAGAGTTTGTATGGGATTTTATCTATGGTTCTTGGTTCTCAACTCATGAGACAAGTGAACCATAGAGTCAAGAGAGGGAGAGCAAGATGAAGGAGATGAGAGCTCAAGAACAAGAGAGAGAATGAGCATGAAAGAATGAGAGAAGATTTTTCTCATTTGGCTCTCATAATCCAAAACAATCATAACACATCATAACAATCAAGTATTATGTGATGGTTGAAGCAACCATAACCATATCATTTCATGCACTCATTTTGCACAAAAGAGCAAGCAAGCAAAAGTCTTTGCCATGAAATGATAGCTATGGTTATCATGATGGTCAACTAGTCAAGCCTAGTCAACCGGTCAACAAAGTCAACAAATCAACAAAAGTCAACAAGTTAACAAAGTCAACAAGTCAACAACCATGTCACCATAATACTTAATTAATATAATTGTTAATCATATATCATATTCTCATTAGGGTTGAGCAAAAAGTCAATAGTCAACGGTCAACGGTCAACAACCCTAATGAGAATCCTCTGCCTCTGTCTCTCCGTCAACTGTGCATACACACCCGCATCCGCGTTCCGAGGAACACGAATACAAACTGGATAAATCCAATCCCAATACGTACACTAGGATCTGGCTTAAACTAAAGTCCGCTAGTGTAAACTGTCCGGACACTGTACGTGCACAAGTGCACGGATGTGACCGAACCCTGTCGCAAAACCATGCGACCTGTCGCAAAACCATGCGACCTGTCGCAAAACCATGTGACCTCTACTCTTTTGCCTAAAGGCGAAAAGCTTTCTGTGTGGGATTCTAAAGACTCGACACTACGCTGGCAGTGGGTTTAACCACAGACCGCAAGCGGCACTAGCTGTGCGTAACGGTCCCCAGGTAATGCCGACAAGAAGACTGATGAGGCGAAACCCATCTGAACTCCTACTGAGCCTGAATGTGACAATCTCGGTACAGTCCGGTCTGTTCGTCTGATACATCGCATGGCGGGCCTAGGAAGCGGTAAACGTCAGTCCCCCAATAGCGGTACAAGTCGTGTCGGAGTGAAGCCCAAAACACCCTGAGATAACACTGGAAGCCTACCAGTATATCTCGTTTGCCCTGGCCAGGGACTACTCGTGTAATGTCTCTCCTAGACACAGCGCGATGTCAACCCCCAATACCGGGAGAGACGAATCCTGTCTAACCGTCACTGCCTCCAAGTGCTTCGGGACTGCACCCAACTACCACCTGTTTGCATGACTCCTTTGAGCCGTGGTAGGGTAGTAATCCAAGTACAGTGGGAACACACTCGAGGCGAAGTGACAGTGTCAAGTCAGCAGACTAAGCTGTACTCATGTCACCTGGGAACTGATAACTGACGATAGGCATAATACCAACTAGTCAGTTCCCGACGAGTCCTGTCCAGTGTACTCGTAACCCAACGAGCACCCGCATACTCTCTCAAGTACGACGTACTGATGGCTGTGGGACAGACCATCTCCCACACTGGGATGAGAAGCGCACACGCTAGTCTACTCCGGAGTATCGATGCCCTGTCTCGATAGTCCTGTGACCAGGGACCTGCATAAGGATGTGCTTATAGATTACCCAGCCCCACTAGTGTGACTGCCATCACAACGCTGGTAATCAAGCAAAGATCCTAAGAGCTCCACTAATGTGTATAGGCGATATACTAAAATAAACACATGTACACATTGAAGTAGAAACAAACCAAGTAGCATACTACTATTTTGAGCAAGATTGTTTATATAAGGTGAATATCCCAAGCTTCCATTAAGTAATATACAAACTAGTATGATACAGTAATGGCCTCTAGGGCATATACACTAACAATCTCCCACTTGCACTAAGGCCATGTACTGGCGTATCGAAGACCTATCATCTCGATCAGCCGCTCGAACTGAGTCTGGGGCAAGGCCTTGGTGAATGGATCTGCAGTGTTATCTTCTGAAGCGACTCTCCGAACCTCGATCTCCTGGCGATCCACGATCTCCCTGATCAGGTGATACCGCCTCAAGATGTGTCTGGATCTCTGATGGGACCTGGGTTCCTTCGCTAAAGCTATAGCCCCGTTGTTGTCGCAATACAGAGGTATTGGATCAACAATGGACGGAACCACCTGAAGCTCTTTCAAGAACTTCCTTATCCAGACAGCTTCTTTTGTGGCATCAGATGCAGCGATGTATTACGCTTCCATCGTTAAGTCTGCAATGGTTTCCTGTTTGGACCTCTTCCAACACACCGCCCCTCTATTGAGGGTAAAGACAAAACCCGACATGGACTTAGAATCATCCTTGTCACTCTGGAAGCTGGAGTCAGCAAAGGCCTCGATCTAGAGGTCTTTTCCGCCATACACCAAGAACATCTCCTTAGTCCTTCTCAGGTACTTGAGAATGTTCTTTACCGCTATCCAGTGTTTCTCCCCAGGGTTTGACTGATACCGGCTTACTACACTCAGTGCATAAGCTACATCCGGTCTGGTACACAACATCGCATATATTATAGAGCCTACCGCAGAAGCGTAGGGTATAATAGACATGCGATCCCTCTCCAAATCAGTCTTGGGAGACATCTCTTTAGAGAGGGTGATCCCGTGACAAGCCGGTAGGTTACCGCGCTTGGAATCTTCCATACTGAATCTTTTCAGTATGGTGTCGATGTATATGGACTGTGAAAGTCCTAATATCCTCTTGGATCTGTCACGGTAGATCCGGATACCCAGAATGTATGAGGCATCACCCAGGTCTTTCATGGAGAACCTGTGTGACAAGAACCCCTTGACAGATTGTAGCATAGGAATGTCATTTCCTATTAAGAGAATGTCATCCACGTATAAAACGAGGAATACTACAGTTCTCGCTACAAATCTACTATAGATGCATGGTTCATCTGGATTTTTGATAAAGCCAAATTCCTTGACCGTTTCATCAAAACAGATGTTCCAACTCCGCGATGCCTGCTTTAGTCCGTAAATGGACTTAAGCAACTTGCACACCTTTCCGCTGCTCCCACTCTGAATGAAACCCTCTGGATGGTCCATATAGACACACTCCTCTAAATTTCCATTTAGAAAAGCGGTCTTTACGTCCATTTGCCAGATCTCATAATCGTGGAAGGCAGCAATGGCAAGAAGGATCCGAATGGATTTCAGCATAGCCACTGGAGAAAAGGTTTCGTCATAGTCCAAACCAGGTCTTTGACGAAAACCCTTTGCTACAAGTCTAGCTTTATAGGTCTCAACCTGTCCATCTACACCAATCTTCCTTTTGAAGATCCACTTGCATCCTACGGGTTTTACTCCGTCTGGAGCAATGTCCAACGTCCATACTTTGTTGGTGTACATGGACTCCATTTCGGTCTGCATTGCATCCAGCCATTTTACCGAGTCGACGCTCTGAACGGCTTGCTGGAAGCTAGTAGGCTCATCATATTCTATGATGCAATCCTCTCTATCCCCGTCTATGAGAAAACCGTAGTATCTCTCGGGCGGATGTGGCTGCCTACTATTTCTGCGTAGCGGCGTAGGAATGTCCTGTTCTTTTGAACCCTCTGGTTCCACTAAGCTTTCAGTAATAGTCTGTGGTTCTGGAATTTCTTCCAGTTCTACTGCGCTCCCACTTATTTCCTTTTCTAAGAACTGGTGTTTTAGAAAGTGGGCATTACGAGAAACAAGGACTTTTTGTTCCTCTGCGTGGTAGAAAAGATACCCCCTGGTGTTCTTTGGGTATCCCACAAACTTGCACAGTACTGAGCGTGCCTCGAGCTTGTCCGCATGCTGCTTTTTGACAAAAGCCGGACTTCCCCAGATCTTCAGATATTGAAGATAGGGTTTCTTCCCACTCCACATTTCATATGGTGTGGTAGGCACAGTCTTAGTCGGAACTCGGTTCAAAAGGTATGCAGCTGATTCTAGCGCATACCCCCAGAATGATCGCGGTAACTCAGTGCTACTCATCATGGACCGAACCATATCCAATAGGGTTCGGTTCCGTCTCTCCGATACACCGTTATGTTGCGGAGTGTATGGAGGAGTAAGCTGAGAGAGAATTCCGTTCTCTTTTAAATAATGCAGAAACTCGGCACTTAAGTATTCTCCACCTCGATCCGATCTTAGAATCTTGATACTTTTGCCGGTCTGTTTTTCTACTTCATTCTTATATTCCTGGAATTTTCCAAAGGCTTCGGACTTATGTTTCATTAAGAAGACATAACCGTACCTCGAGAAGTCATCCGTAAAAGTAATGAAGTAAGAATAACCGCTTCGCGCATGTGTAGACATTGGACCGCACACGTCGCTGTGTACGAGTCCCAAGAGCTCGCTCGCTCTTACTCCGTGTCCAGTAAACGGAGTCTTTGTCATCTTTCCTTTGAGACAGGATTGACAAGTGGCATACGATTGATATTCGAACGGATTCAAATATCCTTCTGTATGTAACTTCGTCAACCTTCTCTCATTGATGTGACCCAGTCTACAATGCCATAAGAAAGTCTGATTAATTTCCGGAGACTTTCTTTTGTGTGTATTCTGGACGTTGAAAATCTGTGGTTTAATACGTATATACCATTACTCAATGTACCTGACCCAATCAAAACTTGATTAAGGTGAATGTTTACAACATTACTTACAAACGCAAATTCATAACCTTCTTTAGAAACTAAAGATACAAAAATGATATTACAAGTTGCGTTGGGTACAAAAAAGCAATTACGCAAAACCAAAACATGTCCATCTGACATTCCCAGGTGATAGTCCCCCACGGCTTTAGCATCCATGCTAGCTCCGTTCGCAACTCTGAGGGTCATGTCACCTGTCTTCAAAACCCTACGGTTACTCAACGCCTGCAAAGAATTACAGATATGAGATCCTGATCCGGTATCCAATACCCAGGAAGTAGAGTTTATTGAAAGACAGTTTTCAATAACATACACACCTGAAGCTGAAGCTGCAACCTGCTTCAATTCCTGTGTTCTGGCCTTCCAGGCCCTGCAATCATTTTTCCAGTGTCCTGTCTTATGACAATAGAAGCATTCTTCCTTATCTACAAGCTTCCCTGCTATCTTTGTTGCTTTAGCTTTTCCCTTCGTATCCACTTTACTAACACCGCCTCTTGGTTTGGCGGAGGCATTCTTCTTCTTTCCTTTGGCTTTCGCCTTGGACCTAGAAGAAGATGATCCTCCTACAAACAAAGTGGATGTTTCCCTATGTTTCTGTAGGGTGCCCTCTGCGCTCCTCAGCATGTTTAGGAGCTCTGAAAGTTCAACCTCCTTTTCTTGTAGGTTGAAGTTCAGTATAAACTGGGCGTAAGTGGAAGGAAGGGACTGGAGAACTAAGTCTGTATAGAGCTCACTCTCCAATGTGGTCCCTAGGTCCGCGAGCTCCTCAATGTAGCCGATCATCTTAAGCACGAGTTCTGCTACTGATGATCCGACGGCCATCCTTGCCGAAAATAACTTTTTCGACGCTTCGTATCTTGCGATACGAGATTGCTCTACATACAGTTCTTTTGTATGGTGAAATATGGATTCAAGGTCCATATTCTCGTGCCTCCTCTGATGTTCGTTGTCCATCGAGGCAAGTACGAGGCACTTGGCTTTCGCGCTATCAATCTCCCAAGTCTTACGGATTTCCTTATCCGCGACGCTGGAAGTGGGACCAGGGACAGGGGGAGCTTTGGTGGTAAGAAGATACCCCATCTTGTCGTAAGTGATTGCCATCTTGACATTCCTGAGCCAATCTTTGTAGTTTGGCCCTGTCAGTATATTTTTATCTAGAAGTAACTTAAGTCCAGTTATTTCGATTGGTCGCTGCAATTAGGAGAGAGAAGAAGAAACACTTAGCATGATGCTCTTGCAAGTTCAGAGTGGTTTTTAGTTTGTCTAAACAGGATGGCTCCCACTGTTTCTCGAATCCCTCCTTAAAACCAAAAAGGAAGAATTAGTCAGGATCAATCTCACCGTACAATACTTGCTTAACCGTTCGGCCAGGCTGGTGTCGGTACTTCGAGGGAGGTTTTCCAATGCTTTCGCGAAGTTCCTTAATTTAAGAACCTCTTTTTCCTGGGGGCGTAGCCCCGCTAACACCTTTCTAGACACCTACTAGGTTTATAGCATTGATCGTTAAGTGAGAAATTTCCCGAGGAGTAGCATATACTCACAGTAGGATCGGGATCCAAATATCATCGCGTGACGAAACTGAAGGAATCCTACCAGAATCATCACACTCCAAATGGTATGCAACACTAGCAAGTTTCAGTTCTTTTGAAACTCCCGATGTGGATTTTTGCCCCATGCTCTTATGACCTTGGCGTGACGTCAAAATATCATAAGTCACATGTCAAGTTCTTCCCATCATTATCCAGGTTAATTTGAATCCACCCGTACCTACCCTTGACGTAGGCCAAAATGGTAGTACGGCTGTCCCAAACCAACGCATTCTATCTATGCAACAGATAAATATCCGGCAGCTACCAATCACTATGCATTGGCGTGAGGTCAAAATACATAGCTTGAATACTACCGAATATTTAACTGAAATGATGGAGGGCTACGAATGGTTTTGGCAAAACCGTGAACGTAGTGAACTTGATTTAGTCGATGGAACGAGATAGCTTTTAAATGGAGTGGCTCAAACTCCGCATTTTAAAAGTTTGTTTTGAAAAGAACCAAGTGGTTTTTCGAAAGTGTTCCAACGACTTATACTTGGTTTATTTTCTTGCATTAGTTCTTTTAATGAGTGATATTCTTGCATTAGTTCTTTTAATGCGTCCCATCATTTAATCCTACCATTGCAGAAAACAACCAAAATATGACGTACGCTTATGCCATTCGCATTCGCCACGGGGCCCCGTCATTACCCGTTGGTTACTTAACTAACGACAGAGCGGGGGCTGGGCTAGCGCGGCTGTAAAACATAAGCAACGCCTAAATAATATCATATATAGATATACTACAATGATAAACATTTCAGATCACAGATGAACACATTGGATATACTAGGAACCTGCAATTCGTACGAGCCTGTAACGAAAAGCAGATTACACGGTCGCGGTGAATAGCCAATACCCCACCCAAGACCCCTACGGGTGCGGCAAACTACCCGCCATGTACCCGAAGCGAAGCAACCTCCCTCATCCCCGTGAGTAGGCCACTCGGCACTTCGGCATACCCGGTAGTTTGTGCACCCCTCCATGGGTCTATCCTAGGAGCAAAAACAGTAAAAAGAAATTATACAATGACGGCTACAACCCCGACCCGGTTGTGCGGCCATACAAATAATTATTACATCAATTTACAAATTTACATGAATTGAAAGAAAAGAAAAACTCTAGTCTCACAACCCCCGGCTATTTACCCGCGACAATCCAACATATTCATATACACATTCCAACATTACAGATCACAGATTTGTATAACCCCCACTAATCGACATATAGCGATTAGTAGACGTTCAATACAAATATCACATTACAGAAAAACCGGTCAGCTTAAGTCTTTTAGAAGTTCGATCAAAAATACGGATTTTCAGGACCCCAAAAATAAAATTTTCGTTCTGGAAAATCTGGGCAGAAAACACATATTCCAAAAATCCCAAAACAACCCCAGAATAACACTGCACTAAAGATGGACCTCGGCCGAGTCAACTCGGCCGCGGATCCGCGGCGGGAGCGTGCTCCCGCCGCGTTTCCGCGGCGCTTTGACTCGATCGTTGGACCAAATTTGGTGACTATTCTAATAAAAGCCTGAGCCGATTTTTAAGATGAAAATTATCAACTTTTGAGCAGAATAAAAATCGGCAGAAACTTGGCGATTTTGGGTTCGTTTTGCGACTTTTCTTTGATCGATCTTCTAGCTACTTTGCTAACATGTTAGATAGAGTTTAACTAGGCTCTGATACCACTGTAAGTCCATGCTACCTCTCCTGGTACTTTCGGGCATGCGGAATTTGATAAAAAACGATTTTCTTAGAGGTGGTAACATGGACTTAAAACCCGGATCTTTGTTAAACATCTAACTAACAACCTAACTAGGAGTCGTTAACTACTCGGTTAGGGGGTTTATACCTTGCTTGGCTTGAACTCCTTCGTCTTCAAGCTCCGATGATGGTCCGGATCGGCTTCTTCCCGTCGTCTCCTTACGCCGAAGATAGATCCACCTGAAAGCTCCAACCTTTGGCTCCTTCTTCGAACTTTGAAGAAACTAGTTCACTCGGTTTGCTAAACCTTGTGAACTAGAGTGAGTAGAGAAGAGTTTGTATGGGATTTTATCTATGGTTCTTGGTTCTCAACTCATGAGACAAGTGAACCATAGAGTCAAGAGAGGGAGAGCAAGAGGAAGGAGATGAGAGCTCAAGAACAAGAGAGAGAATGAGCATGAAAGAATGAGAGAAGACTTTTCTCATTTGGCTCTCATAATCCAAAACAATCATAACACATCATATCAATCAAGTATTATGTGATGGTTGAAGCAACCATAACCATATCATTTCATGCACTCATTTTGCACAAAGGAGCAAGCAAGCAAAAGTCTTTGCCATGAAATGATAGCTATGGTTATCATGATGGTCAACTAGTCAAGCCTAGTCAACCGGTCAACAAAGTCAACAAGTCAACAAAAGTCAACAAGTCAACAAAGTCAACAACCATGTCACCATAATACTTAATTAATATAATTGTTAATCATATATCATATTCTCATTAGGGTTGAGCAAAAAGTCAATAGTCAACGGTCAACAACCCTAATGAGAATCCTCTGCCTCTGTCTCTCCGTCAACTGTGCATACACACCCGCATCCGCGTTCCGAGGAACATGAATACAAACATGATAAATCCAATCCCAATACGTACACTAGGATCTGGCTTAAACCAAAGCCTGCTAGTGTAAACTGTCCGGACACTGTACGTGCACAAGTGCACGGATGCGACCGAACCCTGTCGCAAAACCATGCGACCTGTCGCAAAACCATGCGACCTCTACTCTTTTGCCTAAAGGCGAAAAGCTTTTTGTGTGGGACTCTAAAGACTCGACACTACGCTGGCAGTGGGTTTAACCACAGACCGCAAGCGGCACTAGCTGTGCGTAACGGTCCCCAGGTAATGCCGACAAGAAGACTGACGAGGCGAAACCCATCTGAACTCCTACTGAGCCTGAATATGACAATCTCGGTACAGTCCGGTCTGTTCGTCTGATACATCGCATGGCGGGCCTAGGGGGCGGTAAACGTCAGTCCCCCAATAGCGGTACAAGTCGTGTCGGAGTGATGCCCAAAACACCCTGAGATAACACTGGAAGCCTACCAGTATATCTCGTTTGCCCTGGCCAGGGACTACTCGTATAATGGCTCTCCTAGACACAGCACGATGTCAACCCCCAATACCGGGAGAGACGAATCCTGTCTAACCGTCACTGCCTCCAAGTGCTTCGGGACTGCACCCAACTACCACCTGTTTGCACGACACCTTTGAGCCGTGGTAGGGTAGTAATCAAAGTACAGTGGGAACACACTCGAGGCGAAATGACAGTGTCAAGTCAGCGGACTAAGCTGTACTCATGTCACTTGGGAACTGATAACTGACGATAGGCATAATACCAACTAGTCAGTTCCCGACGAGTCCTGTCCAGTGTACTCGTAACCCAACGAGCACCCGCATACTCTCTCAAGTACGACGTACTGATGGCTGTGGGACAGACCATCTCCACACTGGGATGAGAAGCGCACACGCTAGTCTACTCCGGAGTATCGATGCCCTGTCTCGATAGTCCTGCGACCAGGGACCTGCATAAGGATGTGCTTATAGATTACCCAGCCCCACTAGTGTGACTGCCATCACAACGCTGGTAATCAAGCAAAGATCCTAAGAGCTCCACTAATGTGTATAGGCGATATACTAAAATAAACACATGTACACATTGAAGTAGAAACAAACCAAGTAGCATACTACTATTTTGGGCAAGATTGTTTATACAAGGTGAATATCCCAAGCTTCCATTAAGTAATATACAAACTAGTATGATACAGTAATGGCCTCTAGGGCATATACACTAACAGAATTGAGCGAGCAGAAGAAAAACAAGCGAACCTGTCGAGCCAACCGGTAACACTTACTGTACAGTCCGGTCTCTTCGTCAGATATGCTGCATGTCGAGTCTAGGGATGGCATCGTCGACCCCAATAACTCAATAAGTCATGCTGATGTATGGCCTATAACAATTCCAGAAACTACTGATAACACTTATCAGTAAATCTCATCAGCCCTGGCTAGGGACTTGCTGATATAGCCAATCGAGCATGGTAAAACATCAACCCCAAATACCTGGAGAGTTGAAACCCCTCCTATCGCTCATTGCCTCCACATGTCTCGGGACTGAACCTAAAAGCCACCTGTTTGCACGACTCAGTAGAGCCGTGGTAGGGTGGAAATCAAAGCACAGTGGAAGAACTCATGAGACTCTATGACGATCTCGGGTCTACAGACTAACCTGTACCAGTGTCACCTTAGAACTGCTATCCGATGATAGATATAATACCATATAAGAGTTCTCGGCGAGTCCGTCCAGTGTACCTAGTCTCCACTGAGCACCCG
The DNA here is from genome assembly GCA_030015575.1 of Agapanthus africanus. NCBI lineage: Eukaryota > Viridiplantae > Streptophyta > Magnoliopsida > Asparagales > Amaryllidaceae > Agapanthus > Agapanthus africanus. The sequence continues at coordinate 173,219,095 of JASDDO010000012.1, read as the reverse complement.
TATACAATTTTGGTGTCAAACACCAATGGATGTGGGATCATCCATCGCCCATCTCATGGGTCCAGTATCATATACGCTAGTCTACTCTGGAACATTGATATCCTGTCTCGATATACCAACGACTAGGGACATTTCAGGATATGCTTATAAACTACATATGTCCCACTAGTATGACCTGCATCGCAATCACAGTAGTCAAGCAAATATCCTGAGGGCTTTATCAACATGTACAAATGAATAAAAGCATGATTAAGTGAACATGTCAGATAAAGAGTAACCATATAGCATACTATCATGTAGAGCAAGAAAGTCCTTTGAATATATATATATATATTCATGTATAAATACATCCACTATCAAATAACGACCTTTAGGGCATACATATATCCAACAACGTGCTCTTCACGTGTGCGCTATTTCAAAAGAAGCACTTCAGCGCTCTAAGTCTGGTGCTCAGCGCCAAGCGCACCATGTGCTTCTCATGTGTGCGCCATTTCATAAGAAGCGCCTTAGCGCTCCAGGTCTGGCGCTCAGCGCCAAGCGCACCACGTGCTACTCACGTGTGCATTATTTCACAAGAAGCGCCTTAGCGCTCCAGGTCTGGCACTCATCGCCAAGCGCACCACGTGCTCCTCACGTGTGCACCGAGGGAACACAAAGTAGTTTTTAAATAAAGCCCAGCGCCATAAAAAAGTGCTCAACACTCTGTAAAAGACGAAAGAAAAAGGGTGTTAGGACCCAATTTAATGCTCAGCATTATTGAACTAAAAGGGAATGAGTGTTAGTTATATGTATGCCCTAGAGGCCATTACTGTACATACGATGTATATTGTAGTGGATGCTTAGACATATATATGGAGGAGTTTCTTGCTCAACATGATAGTATGCTATCTGGTTGCTCTTTATCTTAACATGTACACCGATTGTCTCTATGTTACATGTTCATAAAGCCCTTAGGATGAGTACTTGACTACCAGGATTATGATGCAGATCCAACTAGTGGGGACAGAGTAGTCGTTAAGTACATCCTTCAAATGTTCCTAGTCGTAGGTATATCGAGATAGGGCATCGATATACCAGAGTAGACTAGCATATAGCTTCTCGACCCATGTAGATGGGGATGGATGATCCCATATCCATTGGTGTTTGACATCAGAGACAGTATACGGGTGCTCAGTGGTGACTGGGTACACTGGATGGACTCGCCGAGAACTCCCAAATGGTATTATACCTCACGTCAGATGGCAGTTCTCTGGTGACACTTGTACAGGTTAGTCTGTAGACCCGAGATCGTCATAGAGTCTTGTGTGATTCCCACTGTGCTTTGATTTCCACCTTACTACGTTCAAGAGAACGTGCAAAACGGTGGCTTTTGGGTACAGTCCCGAATCATATGGAAGCAATGAGCGATAGAAGGGGTTTCGTCTCTCCCGGTATTGGGGGTTGATGTTGCGCTGTGCTTGATTGGTTATAACAGGAAGTCCCTGGCCAGGGCTGCTTCAGAGATATACTGGTAAGTGTTATTAGTAGTTTCTCGACCCGTTATGAGACTCACATATGCATGACTTATCGAGTTACTGGGGTCTGACGTTTACCACCCCTAGACGAGATATGCGACATATCAGACGAAGAGACCGGATGTACGGTAGTGTTACTGATTGGATTCGCAGGAGTATGAGTAGGCTTGCTTGTTGTTCTTCTGATCGCTCAAAACCCGGGTGGCCGTTACGTTTAGCAGACCGCTTGCGGCTTATGGGGGTTTGATATGATCATCATCTACTGCCGGCCTATTTACGAGTCTTTACAGTCCTACACAGAGGTTTCCTGGCTCAAGCGAAACGGAGTAGGAGCACATATGTGATATGTGAGGGACCGAGATTGATACAATATGAGATACCGTATTCTATTCTCGCGATTTGTGACATTAGTCGGTTATATGCGATATAGCCGGGTTATCGGATCGAGTATTGATTCGATAAGTTGTTACATATGATATTAGTCGGTTATATATGATATAGACGGATTATTAAATCAAGGGTTGATTTGATAATCTAATGTATAATTATATATTTGATATATTACATTACATTAACTAGTATTAGCTCATTTATGATTTCTTTTCTCACTAGTTTGTGCATGTGTATATATGTGATATATATTATTGTACAAAATATTGTGTCATGCTTGATGATACATGGACATGGGTGTGTGTATGACTTACACCATGCTTGGTTTAATTGCTAGGGTTTTATTTATTTAAGTAATTCTAAAACTAAATGATTTTGTCATGGTTGATAAGCTTGTAGAAGCTTGTAGTTCTTTGACTGAGTCTTCAAGTTTTGTTTTACCTAAGATATTTGTTAACCCTACCAATTAACCTAGCCTTGGTTAAGTCTCTACAAAGGTTAAGTATATGATACTTAACTCACCCATGGTTCTAATTCTCTACTTGATTTTATCATGAGAGTTTTTCATCATCTTCTTCCTCAAGCTTGCTAGCTTCCATGGAGATGAGAAAAATGAGTGAGAAAATGATTTCTAAAGTCAGGCCAGTTCCTACTTCATCATCCTCTACTACTTGCCATTTAGTATAGGGTGTTTGCTTCACTAATTCTGTAGTTAGTGAAGAGATAGCTTGGGTTAGTGTCTCCTCGACGTAGATCATCTTCGGCCTCGAAGACTTCGTTGCAAGAATGTTCATTTCTTCATGGGAGCCTCTCTAGAGTCCGGAGTTCAGGATCGCAGCGAAGGGACTACTACACGAAGCTATTAAAGTGAAGGACCGGTCAACAAAGGTTGTATTCCTTGCTCACTTTACTTGCAAAGTGTTTGCATTTACATTCCGTCGGATTTCTAGTTAATGATTCTTAGTTAGGATTAGCTAGAACGGAAAATTTTTGAATTTGGCATGGACGATGCCTCCCGAAACCTTGTTGCCGTGCTAGGCAACCCTGCAGTGGTATCAGAGCCATGCTAGAAAATGAGACGGATTTTTTTAAGATTACGAAACCGAAATACTCCGAAACTTGAAACACGAAATTGTAGTTTCTGTCGAATTTAAAATGTTGTCGAATTTTTTTTAAACAAGTACAGAGTGTTATATAGGATATATCATGAACACAGTGAAAATTTCAGAGGTTTTGCTCGGATTTTAGTCGAGCAGAGGCATGTTGGGGCCGGCCACTTTGGTCTGGATTTGCTTGAAATTTTCACTTTGTTCCAGAGACTTGGTTTTGGTGTTTCAGGTGTTGTTTGTTTTCGCTAATTTTGCATGAGATGTAATCTAACACTGTTTCCCCCAATCAGAGCAAAGCTCTGTTCAAAATTCAAAATTTAAAATGAAGCAACGCTTCAGAAGCAGTGCCAAGTGCGCTGCGCCCTAAATAGAGCACCACGTGCAAAGCACGTATGTGCCAGCGCTATGTGCGCTGCGCTCTAAGCAGCGCACCACGTGCAAAGCACGGATGTGCCAGCGCTAGGTGTGTTGCGCTCTAAGCAGCGCACAACGTGCAAAGCACGTATGCGCCAGTGCTAAGTGCGCTACGCTCTAAGTAGCGCACCACGTGCAAAACACGGGTGTGCTAGCACTGGAACTAAAAGCTCCCTACCGTCAGATCAAAGATCCAATAATAATGATAAATCATTAATTAATCAGAACTAAATTCTGTTAAGGAAAGATTCCTCAAAATCTTTCCAAATAACAAGATTGTGCTTTGTATCAGAGCACCGTTGGATCAATGATCCAATGGTGATTAAAAATCACCAAAATACAGAATAAATTCTGTATGGAAAAGATTTCCCAATCTTGTTAATAACCAGAAGATTGCCTTCTGTAAATCAGAAGCCCTTGGATCAAAGATCCAACGATGGGAAATTCCCAAAATCAATTGTAGAAAAGATCTCCTTAACTGATTGAACTGATCAGCTTGCCCTATATAAAGGCCCCAAGACTTCATGTCTAAAGTGGAGAGAAAAACATACAGAGGAACCCCCCATAAGCTTTGAGAGATCTCAAGAAGAAGAGCTAAGCTCTCAGAAAAAAGAAGATTTTCTTCAAGGTAAAAAATGAACAGGGAGATGAAATCATCTCACAATTAAAAAGAAGAATTTACTTCTTTAAAGATCATAGATCTAAAAAGACCAAGGTCTTTCACAAAGAGAAAAAAGAATCTTATCACAAAATAAGAAGAAGAAAACTCTTCTCACAGATCATAGATCTATAAGACTAAGGTCTTTTACAAAAGAGATCATAGTATCTCATTATAAGGGGGAGGAGAATACTTCAATTCTCTTAAGGATCACAGATCCATAAAGGTAAAGCCTTTCACTAAAATAAGAGATTGAAAAATCTCCCATGAAATAAGAACTTTTGTTCTTAGAATCTTGAGACAAAGTCTCTTATAAAAGAACATAAATTTATTTCTTGGATCATAAAATTGATCAGTTAGCGCGTTGCGGTTACAACTTAGCGCTCTGCGCTCAAGACTATCGCACAACGCCAAGCACACCATGCGCTCCTCACGTGTGCGCTACTTAGAAGAAACGCCTCAGCGCTCAAGATTAGCGCAGAGCGCTGCAGAGCCTTAGTGCTCCAAATATAGCGCACTGTGCTCATAAGACTGGCGCTTAGCGCTAAGCGCACCACGTGATCCCTACGTGTGCGCCACTGAATAAATAGCGCTTGCGCTCATAAGATAGCGCTTTGCGCTCATAAGATAGCGCTTTGCGCTCAATAACTGGTGCAATGCGCCCATCATCTGGCGCTTAGCGCCAAGCGCAACACGTGTCCCTCATGTGTGCGCTACTCTGCAAAAGCGCACTGCGCTCTTTGACTGGCGAAAAGCGCCAAGCACACCATGTGCTGCACTGACAAAACAGAAATTGTTCTTTAATAAGCCCCAGAGCTATGATGAATGCTCAGCATTCAATAAAAGACAAAAAATATTGTCAAGATCCAAATCAATGCTCAACATTGCTAAAAGGGCCAAGCCCAAATAAATGCTCAACAACCCAAAATAAATGTTAAACATTTTAACATGATTGGACTTAGCCCAAGATTGGCCATAAGTCCTCAATTCAGATTAATTGAGCCCATATGCTCATAAATCCTTGATCTTAGTCCCAAATTGGACTACAGATCCTAACCAAGATTGGTCCAAGGGTACATCTCTGAACTCCTCTGATATTTGTCGTTGTAATCCTTCAACGTCTTCAGAGAGGTGACGGGTCCCGACAACCATACATTTCATAGACTATGATGTCTTTAAACTGGACTGTGGGGTCCTTAAACCCATGGACTATGATGTCCTTAACCTCGGATTATGGGGTCCTTAAGCCCATGGACTATGATGTCCTTAACTTCGGACCGAGATGTCCTTAAACTAACATTGGACCACCATGTCTTTAAACTGGTAATCGACCGCAATGTCCCTAAACTAAACAATAGAGCCCAAATGCTCTCTTGTTGGATCTAAACGATCCCGGTAAGTTGATCTTAGTCTGAAATTAGACTAACGTATCCTTAAACCCAACCCCAAACCCAAATCTAAGAAAATATGGATTTAGACTAATCTACGCCCTATGGGCGACAACATAATTAGTCTCCGTATACAATCCACGGGCAACCAAAAACAAAACAAACACCCACGACACGAAATGACCACCTGGAGAAGGAGAAAGTGGTTACCGCGATGCGGTAGTGTAATTAACGGCAGGGGCTTGCGCCTGCAGGGAAGAGCGTCCCCACAATCAAAAAACCCCTCAACGAGGGGGAATCTGACGAAGTCTGCTACATCGGCCGCATCCATTTAAACCTTCGATACATGGTGTCATAAATCAACTTGGCATCTTCGGAGAGGTGGACGGATAGAAACAAATAGCATCTGCCCTCGGAATTCAGGCCGGACCTTCCAACGTCCCGGTCGCGTCTTTCGGCGGAGAACAGATTCTGGCACGCCTGGCAGGACCTTTTCCTCTTTCCACTCCACACTTCGTGTGTCGTGTTCGCGAACGAATCGCGGTTTAATATGGTTGCCCTTAGGTTCGAGGTACTAATATTTGGTTTTGCTCCCGTGCAGAAAACATAACATCAATGGCCTCTAACTGCTCCAGATGCAACCGCAACTTCCTTTCCGCCTCATCTGGAGGTATAACCTACGGGCCCCAAGCGGCCTCCCTGTTCAAGATGCCAATGGAGCAAGTAACTCAAGCCACCACTGGGTTGTTCTTTGGGACCATGATCCCACCGATGAGCTTCAATGCCCCATTGTTGTCGTAAGAAGCCCTAAAGAAGTCGGTCTTTGATCGACTTACCACTGCCGCGGCCCCTCTCAACGGGTCGCCCAAATTCAATGCCTCAGTTTTCAACAGACTGGGCCAGAACGCCAACAAGCCCGCGATACCTGAAGCAGCCATCCCAAAGCGGATAGCCATCCCGGCTCAAGCAGACGAAATCATCGGAGAGGCTTCTTCTTCTAAGAAGTCAGTCTTCACAAGGCTGGCCATTCCGGTTGCCGCTCTAGGCGAAGTCCTCGAAGCTACTTCCCCTGCCCAAAGTATCTACTGATCTAAAGAACTCCGCGAGCGAACTGAGCGAGCCATGAGCCGCCTATCTGTTAAAGTTTGTTAAAGTTTTATTTAATAAAACTTGACCTTTAAATCCGTTTCGCTCGTAAAACTCGCTGCACTGGTTTGTCTTTGACAGATTAAACATTGCTTCTCAACGGACATCGGTCTTTAAGAGGCTGACGCCGGCAGCAACCCTTCGCCAAAACAGGGGGCATGATGAAGTCACCCCTATAGCTGAGACAATCCCATCTGCTCGCCATGCTCGACATCACCACTGGTGCCGAGTAAGGAAAGCTGGGGGCAACTCTCCTTCCGGACTGACTTCGCCGGCTCCAACGGTGGAAATCGATGCTGCTGTTCCAACTAGGAATAGCTTTGAACCATTTAGGAGGGTTCGCAAGAACTCTCCAACTGCCATGCTGAAAAGATCTCCTCCACTTGTGGAGAATGCTACAGAAAAGAAGCCGGAGCAGCCCCTTCAGCGGCTATCCTCCAAAATTTACAAAGTCTGGCGACAGGTCCAGGAATCGGTGATTGACCAAGACTACTCTCGCCGACCAAAGAAGATTAAAGCTCGGCAAGAAAAGAGCCATCCCGTGGTTCCACAAAAGATGTCATCCGTCTGGGTGCCCGCTGCAACGGCTCCCTCAACTTCAAACGCTCATAAGAGAAGGAGGCCGGAGAAAGCCCCTGTGACCGCGGATAACCGCAAGGATACTAAATCTAAACGCCCCAAGTATGGGGGCATGGTAACACATACCGTTTATATGGCTTCCGGAAAAGAGGAAATCCGTGCTTCTACGGGTCATCGACCGCTTACCCGATCGATAACAAAGGCTCAGGAGCAACAGCAGCAAAAACTTCAGGAGACGCTGACTGCAATGGCCGCACTCACTGGGCCGAAAGAAAGTCCAGAGACCTCAGAGCAGCGTCAAGAATAAGAAACTGATGCTGAATTCCTCCGAAGAATCCTTGAGAGGAAAGAAAAAGAGGCCGCGGAACAGGCAGCCAACATAAAACGAATGGCTCTCTTGTTCCAAGACATGGCCGGGATGATGTTACATTCGGAACATCCAGCTGAAGACCCTCCGATTATCATTGAAGACGACAGAGGGGAATCATCGAACCCACCTCTGGCTCTTTCAGCAGCTAAAGAAGAGACAATCTCTAAGGCTGCCTTGGACGACTACTTCGCTCAGCAAATACGAGCTCTCCAGGCGAATGAAGCGGCCAGCAAAATTAATAAAACTGGACGACCTTATCCAGGTTGGTATGACCAAATAAAGTATCCGCCGGGATACACGATCCCCATATTCCACGTATATAAGGGGACTGGAAATCCGCATCAGCATGTCGCTCAGTTCAGGGCTCTCTACGGCAACACTGGAGGGGATGATAAGCTACTGCTTCGCCAATTTGTCGGCAGCTTGGCGGAGATGGCGTTCGAATGGTATTCAGAGCTCCCTAATGAGTCCGTCAAAACCTTTACGGAGTTGGAATTGCTGTTCACCCAACGTTTCACGAGCGCTAGCGAACGTACCCCGATCATGGCACTATTCAATAACAGGGTGAAGCCAGGAGAGACATGGGTTCATTATGCAATACGATGGCGGAATCTATGGTCTAAGTGTGAGCAGCGCATCGAAGAAGCGCCTGCGGTGGGCATGTTTGTGGGCACTCTTGACCCTCAAGCGACCATCTCCCAATTTATGATGTTTTTCAAGCCGACCACTTTCTCGTCTTTGATTGATAAGCTGACCCAAATGGACCAGATGGGCCACAGGCCTTCCTCTTCAAAGCCGGAGACGCGGAATGAAAAAGGGAAGGGAAAGCGACCTTCGTCGCCAATGCTCAACAGCAGCCCAGTGGTCCAAAATTAACCGATCGCCTAGACGAGAGGCGGCGATTCTATAATGAGAAAATAAAGCGCCCTTATTCGTTTCCCCAGGACAAAATGAGGAGATTGTTCGAGCTGGCGGTGCGCAATAGGCTCATCAACATACCAGATCCAAAGCGTCCAGTGCAACCCGGCAAGGCTAATAATCTCAATTATTGCCCTTATCACTAAGCGATAGGCCATCCAATCGAGGATTGTTTCGTCTTCAAAGGGTGGATTGAGAACCAATACCAACAGAGAAAATTCGCACTATCCGAGAATTGGAAAGTAAACCCGCCTCAGCCGCACGCTCTTAAAAAGAAGGACACACTGGGGGCATCATGCTCTTTTGTAGAAGAAGCTCTATGAGAGGTCGTTCTTTCAGCCAAGACGAAAAGAATGCTGAAGGATCTCCAAACATGCCCGGCAATCAGGTGGAAGAATCCACTAGAACCCGAGATCATCGAGGGAATGCTGAAACCGCGCCCAACTCCAAAAATTGGTGGTGATAGTTAAAGCGCTCACACCCAGCCGTCAAAGTCTTCGAAGAAGAAGAAGAAGACCAAAAAGCCTGTGAAGCTTAATGACGAGCGCACGGACCTGCAAAAACATATCGATGCGCTAAAAGAATATAATCAAAAAGCGTGGACTCCAGTCACAGTCCAAGAGTTTCTCAGCCACGTTTTTGAGGATGGAGATGATGACAATGGAGAAGACTCGTCGGATGAGCCTGAAGATTATGTGGCAAGCTGCCATGTGATCTCTTACTCGCTAATAAACAATGAAGAAGCTCCTTACGCAGAGAAACTGGGGGCAGATCCTGAGCCTGAACTTCTAGGACTATCAGACAGGATGATTTATGCATTCTTAAACGAAACTCTTTTGAAAAGCAAAGCTGATCGGGAGCGCGAGATGCATATTTGAAAAGGCCAAACGCCGGCGACTGGACGAAAAGGTCGAAACACTCCCACCAGATCAAAGTACATCCGCCGCAAATAAAAGCAGGTTCAAGACGAGGAAAAGATTCGCCAAAGCCATATCGATGGGAATGAAGCTGCCACCATCCGAAGGAAGCACTCCTAATGAATCGGATATATATCCTAGCTACTGCTTATATCATCGAAAGATTGCGCACCCCACCAAAGAGTCAAACGCTTTTAAAACTGGTGGCAGGGATATGTTGCTCACCGACAACATTTTAAGCGGATGAAACGTAGAACTCGTCGGGAGCAAAGGAATATGATCGAGGAGCGCAAAAGAACTACCAGCAACTGTCACATAGTCGATGCCGGGGGATCGTAAGTTCTCACCTTTAGGAGCGATTCTGATGAAGAAATAGCCCTTGGCCCTCTCTTCAAAGAATCCACCTCAGGAAAAGAGGAAGAACTGAAGAGCCGCGAGAACATTCAGCTGCGCAATCGCACATTACCTGAAAAGAATCTCGGACCCATAAACAAGGGGTCGAACAAAAAAGATAAGGGGAAAGAAAAAATCCCTGAGGACATCGCCCTAGATGATCTAGTCGTCAAAAAGCTGACAGCCAAGGACCCGCTAAAGAAAAACAAGGTGGATTACAACGTTCTGGCACACCTGAGTAAGATCCCCTCACAGCTAAGCATTCTCGATGCCCTTCTGCTATCTAAGGAGGCGAGTGATGCTTTGATTAAGGCACTACAAGAGCCCGAACAGTTCCAAGCTTTTCTCGCCGAAGAAAAGATGAAGGACGAGCTGGAAGAAGTGCATACGGCCGATATCACTTTCGGCGATGAAGATCTCCTTCTCGAAATGTGCGAGCACAACCGCCCCCTTTATGTCTCCGGATACTGTCATGATATCAAGATAGGAAAAATCCTGGTTGACAATGGGTCTTCTGTTAACCTCTTCAATATAAGAGTGTTGAAGGAAATCTGCATGAGCGTTCAACACCTCGCTTGGGATAAGATCACTATCTCCGGGTTTGACTCCCAGTCATCACGGACGCTCGGGTCTGTGATACTGACGCTGCGCTTTGGGCTTCTAGTCACTAACATCAAGTTTCACGTCATTGACGCTAAGACCTGCTATAACGCTTTGCTCGGCCGGCCTTGGTTACACGAGTACAACATTATCCCTTTTACACAGCATCAATGTATGAAGTACTTCAAAGACGGTCTTGAGTACACTGTGACAGGGGAATTAAACCCATTCTTCATGAACGAAGTCCGCAAATATGAGGATGCCAAGTACTTCTTACCAGATTTCGAAGACACGGAAAGATGTCACAAACCGAAGAACAAAGATATTACCACTATTCCGGCCTTTGGGAGCAATACCGAAGAGGAAGAATAGATAGTTTATTCAGGGCTGCCCCAATGCAACAAGCCGGGACCGACCGTCCACCCCTATTCTGGTCTTCGGCAGTGACTCGGAAGATAAGGTCAATGCCGTATTCTCTGCTCGGCCATCGATACAAGCCTTCGCTGATGAAGATCAAAGTTTGCAAGTTTCCATGGTTCCGCAAGAGCATTACAAAGAGCTCGATGCACCTGAAACTTATAGTGTGCAAGAACTGAAGACATTCTATGTCCCCCCCCAGGCGAAAAGGTGAGAAGGCGATTCTATTCTACCGATCCGGGGAAACCAAAGTGGAGAAAGAAATTTGGCATGGTGCTGATTCTACCCTTGACAGGTTCCATCCCATCCGTTTGCCCAGATACTACACAGACGGGTTAAAAAGACTGTTGAGGCGCCAAGGCGTACCCCTCAAACAGACTGCTCGACAAGCCCAATTCTATAACAGGATCTGGAACGTACCCAGAACTCAACGAAAGTTGCCCAACAGGAGAATGGAAACGATCGGACTTGGATATGTTCAATCCAAGAAATGGGAGCGATTCCGCAGCTGCTACGTCATACATGACTTCGATGAAGAAGGAGATGCTCTGTGGGAAGATGCTAACCCTGAACCAAAACGAGCTCCCGTCGTGAAAATGCCAAGCCCGTCGTTCGAAGAACAAATGGACAAGCTTATAAGGGAAGTGGGTCAAAAGGTTCGAGACGACCATTGATCGCACGATTTTGGCATGTCGGATGTTCAAAGTTCTAAAGTTATAACCGCGATCAGGACGGTGTCGCTATCCAGCTAGCCGGTTGAGCACGGGTCGATCCACAGGGTGATGGTTGTATGTCCGTTCGTGTTTTAGACGAGTCAATAAAGAATGTGTATATGTTTGTTCAGTTCTATCCTAAATGTTCATATTTATGTTCAAGTAAGCTTGTTAAGGTTAAGGTTGGTTAGTAGAGTTAGGATTAGTCTTGGGCTTGTCTTTTGCCATCCTTAAAACGGTATTGGGATAATCGAAAGTAGCGGGGATTAGGAGGACATAGGAATGGTATTTGCGAGTTTAAGCAAGCTTTCCAACGCTAAATCCATTCCTAGCGCCCCTTGTCCGTCCGCTAAATACGCTTATTTCCAACCCTCGGCCAAACACCCGCAACCATGTATCCAATTAAGTCACAACTACATGTCACGTTGTAGTGCGCTTAAAGGACTTCTCGACTTAGGTCGCGGCTACATGACACGTATAGCGCTCCTAAGCGAGGGGGTTGCGGTTGTTTGGTCGGGGTTCATTTCAAGATGTTTGGCGAAAAGAAGCACAAGGGATTTCTCCGTCCCTCATACCACCTTCCTTAGCCTTAACAAGAGGGAAATTATTCACACCATAAAAGAAGAGAAAACAAAATAAGAAGGAAGAAAGGAAAGGAAAATACGGTTTTACAAGTGAAGCAAGCTAACTCTTGGGTCCTCACCTTAGCAAGGAACTCCGTCGAGTATCATCGCTTGAAAATACGGATAAAAGAAGAAAAGAAAAGAGAACAAGCAAAGAAATAACAACAACTAATTAACAACAAGAATAAAATTACACTAGAAATTAAATTACAATACAATGAAATAAAAATACAAGATAAGCAAAATAACCCTCATCTTCATTTCATCATCCACTCAAAAATCTCTCACTACAATTTTCATGGAGGAAAGAATGAAGAAGAAGAAGAAGCTAAACTAAATCCTAACAAAAAGAGATGGGAAAAGAAGACATCAAGAAGACCTTTGGCTTGTCACAAAACTGGGATATTTATAGGCTCCGTGCTGAAACCCTAGGGCCACATTCTGGCCCCAAATGAAATGTCCAAACTAACCCAAAAATTTGGTCATTTGATGACACCAAACTGCGGCGGATCCTCCGCGAAAACCCACATTTGGCGGCGGTTCCGCCGCGGTTTTGTAGAATTGGGGTCTCGTATTTTCTGGGTTTCTTTGTTTTGCTATCTTATGTTGTTATACATGTCCCAAATTGCAAATTTCCTTCACAATTTCTTTAGATCTGCACAGTCCAAACATAGCTTCACTTTTGATTGATTTGACCTTTTTCCCTCGAGCTCCGCGCACCCATTGATTCTTGTGCTGCCCCTCTCGTGCTCTGTGCTTGTCCGAGACACGAATGACCACTGTCATATGTCTTGTCTCTGAAACTGGTACGCGGCACTGGACTGATACGGATGACCGGAATCCGGCTTTATCTGTTGGCAACAGATGTTCTGTATTTTGGCATAACAGTGGAGATTTTGTATCATTTTTGTTATTTTGGACTAGGAACCTATAGCCTGTAAATATGTAGCAAACACGGATTAAAAGCACCTAAATATAAACAAACAAGCATAAGAGTGGGCGGTAATAAATGCAATATTCTGGTATGAACAAATACCCTCAAACTTAACTTTTGCTCGTCCCGAGCAAAACCAATTATTCACAAAAAGTCCTAACCTCACTTTCACAAGGAACGCGATTGCACTGAGCTCGTGCAACAAGCCGTTAAACCTCTAGGTGTCCCTAGTAGGAGGAGTGTTGTCTCCTGAGGGTTTTCAGCGGATTCCACCCACAAAATCCCATCAAGCTAGTGTCATAAGTTAACATTGATTCTACTCCTATAGTTTAGTATTTACGTTAGAAACTCTATCATCCTAAGTTAGAAATATCCAACCCTTATTTTTCACGCCTCCTATCTATTTAACTTTAGATCCTATACGTTCCAAAAAAGTTTAGAAAGATGTTGGTTCTCCTGAGTTTTCCTTCTAACAGTGTGGTCTTAAATCAGGGATTTTTATCAACTTTACAGAAAACATAAGTCTTATCTTTCATTTCTATCTTTTATCCAAATATCGATTGTATACCCCTACGTGTGCGTATATTTGCACCCCTACACTCAAGAATTCAATTCAAGCTATAATACCCTTGCCCTAATACCTAATACTAATTCTTTTCATTAAGGATGGACGGATTTGCTCACACACCTTTCATGCGACTATTAATGCTTCTTGAGGCACTAACGGCCGATTACTGAATGTGTGAACTTAAAGCGTAAATAGCAGTTTCCAGGTCTTGACTTTATTCTATTTTTCTTTTTATTTTGTCTTTTTCTTTTTCAAGGCCGGATATATTTTTCAATAATGCTCTTTTGGTGTTTAGCTTTAAATACCGTTTTTTCTTTCATATTAGGCTTTCAGGCAAGAGTATTTCTAGGTATCCTCTACTATCCCAAGTTTCAAGGTGCGTGTAAGTGCAGTTTGTCGGGTATATACTTTCTGAATTTGAACTCAAGAATAGAAACTATTTTTCAGACTTATCCTTCAGTAAAGCTTCAATACTTTCCCCTCATCTTAACTTAACTCAATAACTGGACTCAAGATTACCTATTTCTATAAAAAAAAACTGTAAGGACGTATAATCACCAAGTTTAAACAGAATGAGGGTTATTTTTAGGATTTTCAATTCCCAAGCCTAGAATTTAGTTATTTCTAACATATCAACTAACCTTTCAGAATAAAAATCTAAGTTACCTTATTAGCTAACTTGACGACAAAGTTTTTATATTTTGGAAAATTTTCGATTTTTTATGGGTTTTTTTAAAATAAGGTATGCAAATGCAGAATATACAAATGAATGCGAAGGAAGAAAGCTGTAACACCTTAGAATGTGTTTTGTAGCTAATTATATTTTATGGTATGGTTTTTAATAAAAAGTTTACCAAATTAAGTTTTAAATATTTTATCTTAGTTAATGTATATTTTATTATATTTTGTTAGGCACACACACACTTGAGCATGTAAACTAGGATGTAATTATGGTTTAACCATTGCCTAATCTAGTTTTAGGCTTTGTTTAAGTGTTATGGGTTTTAAGTGTGCATGGTTGTTATGATTAAAAAGGGGTTTTAAAAGAAAATTGACTTCTTGTTGACTTTGGGGGAGAGAGAGAGAAGCATGGGGGAAACATGGCTCAAGCCATGCTTATTTAATGAGGGAAGAGAATGGGAGGGGTTTTTTGATTTTCTCTCATTTCTCACTCATTTCCTCTCTTTTCACTCACTCTCTCAAACACACACACACACTCACCTGAGAGAGAGAGCTCCAGCAGCAGCAGCAGCTAGCATCATCAGCAACATCATCATTAACCACAACAACAACAGCAAGAAGAGCAGCAGCAGCAATGAGGCGGCAGCAGCAGCAGCAATAGCCACAGCAGCAACAACAAGATCACTACAACAACAACAACAATAACCACAACAACATCATCAGCAACTTATCATCATCATTTTCATCAACAGCAGCAGCAACAGGATCAGCAACAACAGCAGAAGCTGTAGCAGCAGCAGCCCCAGCCCTGGCAGCAGCTCACTTCTTCCTCCATACACCTCCTCACCAGCTTTCTAGGATCCCTTGGGGTATAATTTCTGAACCCAATTCCTAGTTTGCCTTGTTGTGTGTTAGTTTAGCTTCGGTGTGCGATTATTGCTAGTTTAGTGCTAATTAAGGTTATTTGTGTGGAATTTTGGTTAAGTCTTGATTGTGTTGGTTAACCTAGCTCAGTGTAGTGCTATTAAGGCCACTTCAACTGAGAAATTCCCTGATTTCACTAAAATACCATAAGTTTTCTACTTTGTGCAAAATTGTGACTTTTAATGTGATATTATGATATCTGAAGTCAGCTTTGACCCGAGATTGTTACTGGTAAATTAAACATAGTGGGTGTATTGTACTAGGGGACCTGGAGCACCACCCTCAAGATGAATCCCAGATCACCGGCCAGGGCCGGCGACAGATGAAGGAGGGGCCGGCGACGCCGGCCAAATAGTTGAGTGAGGGTTTGGGTTTCTGTCTGTAGGTGTCTTCTATGGTTAGGGTTCCTATGGTCTTGTTGAAATGTTTAGTTTTCACAGTAGGCAAAATCTGGGTTCATATATCGCTTTTGTGTTTCGTTGTGTTTGCGCGATACGCGCGATACGTGAGTGGGTTCTGTGATCCAGCGTATCGCGGCGTGTCGCGATGGTTTTTAGACGCGTACACACACGATTCAGCGTATCGTGCACACGCGCGTTTAGTTCGCGGCGCGAGTTTCTCGTTTCGATTCGATATCGCGTTTCGCGAGATATTTGGCTTATATGTGATCCCCTTATCTTATTGCAGGTTTGCAGGCAGGGACTACGGACACGGCTACAGGGGGAGCAGATGATAGGATTCACCCAGCGTGGAGTGTAGGTGAGTAGATATAACATCTACAGGGGAATCGCCCGCATGGCGTTATGCGTCTGGGCTAGGATTCAAATACCTGTCGCATATTCTACGTCATTGTAGAATTGCGCCTTTACTGCATTTCCTAGATATAGTTATATCCTGTGACTAGCAGCCGTAGGACATTGCACACATTATTGACGGTTCATGTTGCACGAGCACGGATTGCATGCTACACACACACCGTCAATAATTGCCGTGTCACACACTACCCCTTATAGCTACCATTGCTTGCCACACTTGACATCTAGCTTATCGGTATACCTATAGTGTATCATACCTTTAGTGATAGGTATATTTTCACTTTGCGATACAGCTACAGGTATACCTTCTACATATTTTTCCTATACCGGGAGGGATTTCCTACATATGTTACTTATACCCAGGGGGGTATACGACATCAGTTCCTATAGGTAGATACCTATACTTTGCTACACCTGTATGTTAGATACGTATTCAGTTGTTGTCGCATATTCACATTTACTGATGTTACTTAGCTGTACCTTATCATGATTTCGCATACATCTAGTTCAGCTATATACTGTTGTTTACCTGCTCGCATTCAGATATATCGCATACATTATTCCTGGATTTGCGTATTGTTACCTGGATTTTACATGATGTTTTCGGGATTTGGGAACCGCGGAAGTTCATGAAATTATGCATACATGTAACAACCCGGTTTCCTTGATATGATATTTCGAGCGTCCCCCATGAGTTTTATCGGTGCTGATATTATGCTCCATACGATGTGTGGTTGCCGTATGAGAGTACATGGTGGGGCCCGGTATGGTTCCCCTCAGCAAGAAGATCGATGGGTTTGCCGATTGAGCCTGGAGGCGGGCGAGTACCTACCGGTGATTGATTGGACCTGGCAGTTGTCTGGAGGCTACTGGCCAGAGTAGAGAGATGGTTGCGGGATGACCTGTACTGTCGAGGCCGAGGGCCGACATTGCAGACGGACCCCATGGGCTGATCCGGACTGACGGAGCCCCATATACGAGGATTTCTGTGTCGATGCTTGGCACACGGTTTCATGATATTTCTTTAACCCCCTTTTTGTATATATAACAGAGGATTTAGCCGTTGTTATATATACCCTTACACCAATATTAGTGGTATGGGACGCTAATATATGTGTATTGCCCCCATCATATTTATTTCTGTACATATATTTACCTTTAGGATGCTAGAAACTTACTTGAGACTGGACTTGGGATACTAGGTGATTCATTGGGATTGGTGATTTGTACATTCGAGATATAGGAGAGCTATTCGATATTGTACATTGAGGTGATGTGAGACTTTTATATTGTGACAGCCCAATGTGGGGGCTGGTTTGAGGATTTGGGATTGGAGTATCTTGTTGGATTGTGATCCTGCCACGACGTCAGGTTTCCGTGGGAAGTGACATATTCCACCCTGTACCTCACCTTTACCTACCTTATGCACAGATTCATATATTGGTAGTACTAGTAGTGCACCCCTATGATAGTTGCATAATTGCTTCCTCATATCTCTATTGCATAGTTATTGCATACTATTGTCATGTTACTATTGCTTTATATATTGATTGTACCTGCTAGTGTACTCTCCTTATTTTAGCATTGCATGACATATGATTATTGTAATCGCATATCTTAGATTCATGCTGTACGTGCATTCCTGCGATTACTTGCATATGTTTTATACTATTCACGAGTTGGCAACTCACCCCCGTTGTGCCACAGGTGTTTCAGGTTTTTTCCCCAGAGTAGTCGAGGCAGGCTATTCCTTTATTCAGCTATCCAGCTACCACCTTTTGCTACAGATACCGCATCAGCTCACAGTACCATTTTGCTTAGGTGGGTTAGACGGTTATCTGTATTTCATATTGTACCTTCGTTGTATATTGTACTCTCTCTCCATCTACTATTGTATTATTGACATAGAGACTTGGTGATGACGTTAGTGTGTATTATTGTGGATTTGAGGTCTTTTATATATACAGCTTTCTCTCTATTGTCTTTATTTCTTCGCTACGGCGTCGTATATTTGTATTGTATTCATTTTGGCTGGTTTTTTTTTTACAAAAAGAGGTGTTGCTAAAATTTTAAGGAAAGAAAGTAAGACTTTTAAAGAATTTGGGTTGCGATTTCAATTGTTTCTAAACTTATATTATCTTTTCCGTATTTTTCTTGGTTTAGATTTCTGGGTTTGGCTTTCTTTTATTACGTTGCGTCTTTAGGCGTTGCGTAGTATTAGGGCCGTCACGGGCCAATTTTGGGTCGTGACAATGTTGGTATCAGTGCGTTAGGTTTTACCTTTCGGAGTGTAGGATGACCTTAGTATGATGGAGTAGATAGCTTAAGCAGAGTAACGTAGTGTGTGTATGTCTGCAGCATACCCACAGCGCGGTACCTTGCATTAAGTGACCTAAGTACAATTTGCTTGACATTCCTTCCTTGATGATTCATATCTTTGAGATTCGAATTCCTTATTCTTATCGAATCTCATCTTATATCTATTTATAGCCTTGCCGCCGATGACTACGGGGACGCAGAGCGATGCAGCGAGGGCCGAGGTCAGAGTTAGCTCGGGTGAGACGAGTACTGACCAGGATGGCACTCTAGTTGCACAGGTGCAGACGGATCAGCCTACGACCTATCCTATGGATTGACTGTTGGTAGAGATGCAGGAGTTCTGCCAGACGATGAGTTCGTTAGTTAACGTCGTTCGGGAGCTACGACAGGAGGTTGTCACCCCCGTTACTCAGCTATCCCTTACGATCAGTATGCAGCAGTCCGTCACCTACATAGCACCAGTGGTTGCAGCTCCAGTTGATGAGGCGCATATTACAGAGGCTCAGAGAGTTCCAGGACAGTGGAGGACTCGTACCAGTGTACCAGCCCAGAGACAGAGGTTTGGTTGTCGAGACAGATTTCGTGACCGTCGCGGGAGTAGCAGAGGCTTAGGACGAGGGCAGTCGTTCAGCTCTCATCCCCAGGATGGTCAGCTGTCAGCACGTGGATGTTTTCGATGCGGAAGCCTTCAGCACTTCGTCAGGGATTGTTCCTCGGCACGGCGTCAGGATCGTATTCAGAGGGGCCGTGGAAGTGAAAGATTTGCTTAGAGGGCTCAGGCTACCAGAGGAGTTCATCTAGCTGCGAGTAGAGTGCAGACACAGGAGTTTGCTTCTACTCATCGGGACGCGCAGACGTCCAATGTGGAGTTTTCAGGTACCCTTGAGCTATATTTTCTCTTGGTGTATTTGTTTGTTTCTTGTTTGTACCGTGGTTGGGTAGATTAGTCGTAGTTGTTTTAACTTCTGCCAGCGGTTCTTTTGTTGCGCGACACGTATTTCAGTTTTGTGCCAATCGGATAGGAGGTAGAGATTCGTCCGTCGTTTTGGATCCTTCTAGAGATGTTGGATTTGACGTTCTCCTGGGCACGGATTGGTTAATTACGTGTTAGGAGTCTGTGGACTACCGTGTGGAAACAAGTTAGGTTTTGTTTTCCCGGGCAAGTCAGTTCTTGTTGTGCAGGTGGATAGTGGTGCCGCCTCTCACAGCTTGAATTCAGCCTTTTTCGCTAGTCGGCTACTGAGGAGATGGCGTGGATTCTTGACGTTCATTTCGTGATACCGGAGCCACCGTGGGATTGTTGGACCGGGTTCTTTTCGTGCGAGAGTTTTTCCGACATTGTTCCTGATGAGCCGGCGAAGCTGAGGAAGCTTAAGGATCAGCTGCAGAGTTTTGGTTTGGGGAGTTTTGTGCGTCTGAGTGTTTCGCTTTTGGAAGCTCCTATTTCTGTTCGTCGAGGAGAAAGACGGCAGTTTAGGGTTGCGTATCGACGGATCGTCAATTGAACCGGCTTACGGTGCGGATAGGTATCCTTCACCTTGCCGTGGCGATTTCTTCGATCAGCTCCAGAGTGCGAGACATTTTTCTAAGTGTGCTTGGGATCAGGTCATCATTATTGCGGATTCGGGATGATGGCATCCCGAAGACTGCCTTATGCGTGCTACGGGCTTTGTGTGTTTCGGTGAGTCGTTGGATTCCCTGATGCCCTAGCAGCATTCGTAGATATGATGAACCAGATTTCTTCAGGCCGTTCCTCAACCAGTTTCTGTTGTGTTATTTACGACACTCTGGTCTATTTATTGTGTCTTGAGGGACATGAGTAGCACTGAGGATTTGTTATGCAGACATTGGGAGAGTGTCAGCAGTTGATAAATTCTCAGAGTGTTTCTTCAGGCTTGTTTGTGTTGACTCCTAGGTCTTGTAGTCGCGGGAGACGGTTCCGTATGGTTCCGAGGGAGATCGTGGCCGTACAGCTTAGACCCAGACTTGTGTGCAGGACGGAGATCCGCAGATAGTTGGTCTTAGCAGGTTTTTACCGCCGTTTCTTGCAGGATTGCTAGAGTAATGCTGCACCGTCGACTGAATGGACTGGAAGGGAGGTTTCTTTTCTTTGGACTGAGGCATGTGTACGGAGTTTTCAGCAGTTGAAGATTCAGTTAACAACTGCATCAGTCTTTCTTTGCTTTTGGTTCGGGCGACTTTGTTGTTTAACTGTAATGTTTCTTGAGTGGGCTAGAGGGTGTACTGAGGTGACACTATAGAGATATCGCTTTTGCTTTCCCTACTTTTGGAGGAAGTACGAGGAGGATATTCCACTCATGATCTGGAGATGGCCGCGGTGGTTTTGCGTTGGAGATTTGGAGACACTACTTGCTTGAGAGTCGTGTCAGACTTTCCACGGACCTCTAGAGCTTAATGTACATCTTCCTGCAGCAGATTTGGATTGTTATGATGGTCTTCTGCAGATCTACAGTTCTTGTGTGATCGTCGAGTATAGCTTAGTTCGTCTCTACGGAGGGGACAGCTTGCTCATGTCCGCGCCCGACCACTTTCCTTAAATCGTTTTCGCGAGACACTGCCCGTCGAAGCTCGTACATCAGAGATACTTGAGCATATTCGGCTGGGTAATGATTCGGAGACCTTGATTGTGACAATGATGTGCTAAGTTAGGGACAAGTTTGTGTACTTGCCATTATCAGGTAGAGACGTGTAATCCTAGGACATGCACATCTGTCAACTCCCTCTATGCATTCAAGTTCCACCAGCTATGGCGTGACTTGTGAGATAGTTACGAGTGGACAGGAATGTAAGGAGAAGTTTCAGGTTTCGTTTCAAGTGTCTGTCTTGTTGTGTGCTTTGGGTCGAGCATCTGAGGCCGGCTGGAGAATTGCATCTTTTTACCGTTCCGAAGAAGGAATGGGAGCAGATCTCCATGAATTCCGTTATGGTTTCTACCCAAGTTTGGATAGGGTGTAACTCCATTCGGATTCTTGTCATCCGGTTATACCCAGTTTGCTCAGTTGTTTTGTTTAAGTTGTGTGTTTGTTTGTTTTGTTTGGTCGTCAGCAGCTTGGGATCGTCACTCGCCATCGTTAGGGTTCTCCTTCGATAGCTGTTATCAGGAGACGCTCCAATTGGCCACCCTTAGGCTTAGGGGTTAGGTCGTGTCGACCACCAGCCTGTTGTTTTTCTGACTCTGCGTAAGTAGGACTTTGGACCCCAGCTAGTCTAGAGAATTCGGAGTTAGTCCAGTTGTGTTCAGGTCAGGATGAGAACTGTCCATTGCAAACAGATGTTTTATGCGACTGTGCTGGTCGCAGGCTTGTGTGCGCAGTGGCAAATCATGAATTCCTATGGACTTTCCGATGAATGACGTGTTGGATTTTGGGAAGCTTATCCCAGGATTTAGGTCCTTCTGAGATCCTATAAGCGAGTTAGTTTTGTTGCCTTCAATTTGGCACTTCCGCCCAGATTATTGGATTTTCACCCCGTATTCCTTGTGATGATACTTTACAATTACCTTCATGACCTTTCTCACATGATTTAGCACCAGACCTTTTAGCTGGACGCGATCTTCCGTTCACCCGCAGCCATGTGTGTTAATGGCTCGACAGGTGGAGAAACGTCGGTCAAAGGTCTTGCCATCTGTGAAGGGTTTTCTTGGACGTAGCCGTATAGTTAGGTAGTCACTTGGGAGGCTGCGAGCGAGATTTGAGGATTTTAATCTTCTTTTTGATGGTACAGGTAACAGTATAAGTTTTAAATTCGGGGACGAATTTCTTTTAAGGGGGGGGGGAGATTGTAACACCTTAGAATGTGTTTTGTAGCTAATTATATTTTATGGTATGGTTTTTAATAAAAATTTACCAAATTAAGTTTTAAATATTTTATCTTAGTTAATGTATATTTTATTATATTTTGTTAGGCACACACACACTTGTGCATGTAAACTAGGATGTAATTGTGGTTTAACCATTGCCTAATCTAGTTTTAGGCTTTGTTTAAGTGTTATGGGTTTTAAGTGTGCATGGTTGTTATGATTAAAAAGGGGTTTTTAAAGAAAATTGACTTCTTGTTGACTTTGGGAGAGAGAGAGAGAAGCATGGGGGAAACATGGCTCAAGCCATGCTTATTTAATGAGGGAAGAGAATGGGAGGGGGTTTTTGATTTTCTCTCATTTCTCACTCATTTCCTCTCTTTTCACTCACTCTCTCAAACACACACACACACACTCACCTGAGAGAGAGAGCTCCAGCAGCAGCAGCAGCTAGCATCATCAGCAACATCATCATTAACCACAACAACAACAGCAAGAAGAGCAGCAGCAGCAATGAGGCAGCAGCAGCAGCACCAATAGCCACAGCAGCAACAACAAGATCACTACAACAACAACAACAATAACCACAACAACATCATCAGCAACTTATCATCATCATTTTCATCAACAGCAGCAGCAACAGGATCAGCAACAACAGCAGAAGCTGTAGCAGCAGCAGCCCCAGCCCTGGCAGCAGCTCACTTCTTCCTCCATACACCTCCTCACCAGCTTTCTAGGATCCCTTGGGGTATAATTTCTAAACCCAATTCCTAGTTTGCCTTGTTGTGTGTTAGTTTAGCTTCGGTGTGCGATTATTGCTAGTTTAGTGCTAATTAAGGTTATTTGTGTGGAATTTTGGTTAAGTCTTGATTGTGTTGGTTAACCTAGCTCAGTGTAGTGCTATTAAGGCCACTTCAACCGAGAAATTCCCTGATTTCACTAAAATACCATAAGTTTTCTACTTTGTGCAAAATTGTGACTTTTAATGTGATATTGTGATATCTGAAGTCTGCTTTGACCCGAGATTGTTACTGGTAAATTAAACATAGTGGGTGTATTGTACTAGGGGACCTGGAGCACCACCCTCAAGATGAATCCCAGACCACCGGCCAGGGCCGGCGACAGATGAAGGAGGGGCCGGCGACGCCGGCCAAATAGTTGAGTGAGGGTTTGGGTTTCTGTCTGTAGGTGTCTTCTATGGTTAGGGTTCCTATGGTCTTGTTAAAATGTTTAGTTTTCACAGTAGGAAAAATCTGGGTTCATATATCGCTTTTGTGTTTCGTTGTGTTTGCACGATACGCGCGATACGTGAGTGGGTTCTGTGATCCAGCGTATCGCGGCGTGTCGCGATGGTTTTTAGACGCGTACACACACGATTCAGCGTATCGTGCACACGCGCGTTTAGTTCGCGGCGCGAGTTTCTCGTTTCGATTCGATATCGCGTTTCGCGAGATATTTGGCTTATATGTGATCCCCTTATCTTATTGCAGGTTTGCAGGCAGGGACTACGGACACGGCTACAGGGGGAGCAGATGATAGGATTCACCCAGCGTGGAGTGTAGGTGAGTAGATATAACATCTACAGGGGAATCGCCCGCATGGCGTTATGCGTCTGGGCTAGGATTCAAATACCTGTCGCATATTCTACGTCATTGTAGAATTGCGCCTTTACTGCATTTCCTAGATATAGTTATATCCTGTGACTAGCAGCCGTAGGACACTGCACACATTATTGACGGTTCATGTTGCACGAGCACGGATTGCATGCTACACACACACCGTCAATAATTGCCGTGTCACACACTACCCCTTATAGCTACCATTGCTTGCCACACTTGACATCTAGCTTATCGGTATACCTATAGTGTATCATACCTTTAGTGATAGGTATATTTTCACTTTGCGATACAGCTACAGGTATACCTCCTACATATTTTACCTATACCGGGAGGGATTTCCTACATATGTTACTTATACCCAAGGGGGGTATACGACATCAGTTCCTATAGGTAGATACCTATACTTTGCTACACCTGTATGTTAGATACGTATTCAGTTGTTGTCGCATATTCACATTTACTGATGTTACTTAGCTGTACCTTATCATGATTTCGCATACATCTAGTTCAGCTATATACTGTTGTTTACCTGCTCGCATTCAGATATATCGCATACATTATTCCTGGATTTGCGCATTGTTACCTGGATTTTACATGTTGTTTTCGGGATTTGGGAACCGCGGAAGTTCATGAAATTATGCATACATGTAACAACCCGGTTTCCTTGATATGATATTTCGAGCGTCCCCCATGAGTTTTATCGGTGCTGATATTATGCTCCATACGATGTGTGGTTGCCGTATGAGAGTACATGGTGGGGTCCGGTATGGTTCCCCTCGGCAAGAAGATCGATGGGTTTGCCGATTGAGCCTGGAGGCGGGCGAGTACCTACCGGTGATTGATTGGACCTGGCAGTTGTCTGGAGGCTACTGGCCAGAGTAGAGAGATGGTTGCGGGATGACCTGTACTGTCGAGGCCGAGGGCCGACACTGCAGACGGACCCCGTGGGCTGATCCGGACTGACGGAGCCCCATATACGAGGATTTCTGTGTCGATGCTTGGCACACGGTTTCATGATATTTCTTTAACCCCCTTTTTGTATATATAACAGAGGATTTAGCCGTTGTTATATATACCCTTACACCAATATTAGTGGTATGGGACGCTAATATATGTGTATTGCCCCCATCATATTTATTTCTGTACATATATTTACCTTTAGGATGCTAGAAACTTACTTGAGACTGGACTTGGGATACTAGGTGATTCATTGGGATTGGTGATTTGTACATTCGAGATATAGGAGAGCTATTCGATATTGTACATTGAGGTGATGTGAGACTTTTATATTGTGACAGCCCAATATGGGGGCTGGTTTGAGGATTTGGGATTGGAGTATCTTGTTGGATTGTGATCCTGCCACGACGTCAGGTTTCCGTGGGAAGTGACATATTCCACCCTGTACCTCACCTTTACCTACCTTATGCACAGATTCATATATTGGTAGTACTAGTAGTGCACCCTTATGATAGTTGCATAATTGCTTCCTCATATCTCTATTGCATAGTTATTGCATACTATTGTCATGTTACTATTGCTTTATATATTGATTGTACCTGCTAGTGTACTCTCCTTATTTTAGCATTGCATGACATATGATTATTGTAATCGCATATCTTAGATTCATGCTGTACGTGCATTCCTGCGATTACTTGCATATGTTTTATACTATTCACGAGTTGGCAACTCACCCCCGTTGTGCCACAGGTGTTTCAGGTTTTTCCCCAGAGTAGTCGAGGCAGGCTATTCCTTTATTCAGCTATCCAGCTACCACCTTTTGCTACAGATACCGCATCAGCTCACAGTACCATTTTGCTTAGGTGGGTTAGACGGTTATTTGTATTTCATATTGTACCTTCGTTGTATATTGTACTCTCTCTCCATCTACTATTGTATTATTGACATAGAGACTTGGTGAGGATGTTAGTGTGTATTATTGTGGATTTGAGGTCTTTTATATATACAGCTTTCTCTCTATTGTCTTTATTTCTTCGCTACGGCGTCGTATATTTGTATTGTATTCATTTTGGCTGGTTTTTTTTTTACAAAAAGAGGTGTTGCTAAAATTTTAAGGAAAGAAAGTAAGACTTTTAAAGAATTTGGGTTGCGATTTCAATTGTTTCTAAACTTATATTATCTTTTCCGTATTTTTCTTGGTTTAGATTTCTGGGTTTGGCTTTCTTTTATTATGTTGCGTCTTTAGGCGTTGCGTAGTATTAGGGCCGTCACGGGCCAATTTTGGGTCGTGACAAAAGCTTACCGAGCACACCCCCAAACTTAAACTTGACAGTGCCCTCACTGTCAGGCTACACCAAGAGGGTCAAAATTGTCGGCGCTCTCCAAAAGAAAATTTTATACAAAATAAAAAAAAATATATACACAAAAAGGTTCCCCCCCAAATTTAAGTAAAACAGTGTTTCCACTGTTTAGCGTTGAAGTTCAGGATCAGTGGGGAAAGAACAGTATCAAGCTATACAAGGCCTTACACAGACCAAAAGTGAGCACCAACCATTCAAATATTTTATCTCTATAATGTGCTGGTTGGTGAAAGAATGCGGAGAGGTAAGAAATGGAGAATACGCGAGACCGTATGGAGATAGAAGCGGGATACGGTCTCGGTATATTAGAAGAAGAATGGCGGAAGGGAGAACGAAGTGGAATACGAACTTGAGGGTGGAAATAGATTGAATAAATTAGTACAATATGTAATGATCGATGTGAAAAGATGGATTGTACTAATCTATCAATATAGCGAGAAATTGGGTCAAATCCCTCAAGATTCGTGAGAAACCATGGGTATGCCGAACCTGGTAAACCAGACACAGGAAGTGAAAATGATACGGTTTCTTGCAAAGTCGGAACGATGGAAAGGATGGAGGGAAGTGATTGAGGAAGGGTATCAGGTAAAGGTTCAGGAGGGTGTACACAGTCAATGACAGGGACATGATGAATTGGAAAATCCGACTCATCAATTAAAACTGGTTCATTTTCAAAAATTTCCCTAATGTTCTCCTAAAAAATTAGCCCATCCATGCATTTATCATCAAAATCAAGACGCATATGATGTTCGGGAAAAACATTTAATGACTCGGGATGATGAATTGGAGAGAAAAACTCATCCAAATCTATGGGTTCATCATCCAAAATATTCCTGGCGTCAATATCCTCGATCAAGTGAAAATCAACATTCTCAGACACCTCATCAAAAGCATAGATATTAATCAATTTAGGTTCTAAGATAGAGGTGTAGAGGTCTAAAGGTTTAGGATTGGTTTCACTTGGTAATGTCCCTTCACAATCGGGTAAATCAAACACTACACAGTCGCACAACTCATTAACCCTTCTATCTTCAATCGGTGAATCGTTTGGAACATTAGATAGACATTCAAAACCGGAGTTATGGGATTCAATTTGTTGCGGGTAGGTTTGACTTGGAAGGGGGCACAGCTCACTCTCACCACTCAAATTCTCAACCTGTCTTACCGTCTCATCATACATTGGAAAATTAGGAGCTAGTTGAAAACTAGCTACCGGGTCACTAAGTTGTATGAGGGTAGCCATGGACGCATTCAAATCCATCATCTGTTGGTACGACGCTACCCGAAAGTCTTCCAACGACTGTTCCAGACTAGACATAGGTTGTGAAGGGGTTTCAGTAAAAGATTCGAAGTTGTTTGGATACTGGAAACTCCCAAAAGGCTGTTCAGAAGCAATGTCTAGGGAAGGTGCAAAAGTCGGGTAGGACTGGTAGGAATTGAATGGCTGGACAGGAGTAGGTCAACATTTGGATACGAAGGTGAATGAAATTGTTGATCCCAAGAATTTGAAGTGGTGAAAGGAGTGAAAGATCGGCTACGAGATTGTTCAATATGTTCAGCAAGAGACATAGGTCTTGTGGTTACAACTGGACTTTCAAAAGGGGTATCAACGCAAGAAGGGGTGAATGTTTGAAATGGTTGATACGAAGTGGATTGTAGGGTCCAGTTGTTCGTCCTAGACGTGTCTATCCGATCTTTCAAAGAGATTTTGGGCATGGAGGGATGTTCGAAGTTCGGCCAAAATAAGAACCGTAAGAAGTAATATCTGGTTGTGGATACCAAAGTTCGGAAAGAGTTTTTCTAGGTGGGGTACCCATGATATGAAGAGAGAAAGAAAGAAAGGGAGAGAAAAGGAGGGGAAAAAGAATGTGGATTTTTTTTTTATTTTTATTAAAAAGAAAGAAAAAAAGTTTGTTTTTGGAGTTTTGAAAATTGTTTGTTTGAAAGAATACGGAATTATGGGACTAAAATTTACAAGCACAATCACAATCACAATATGCACAAACACACCTAGATCTAGGGTCACCTAGGTCAGCTAGACAGCTCCTAACTGTTCCAAAGGGCTAGAAATAGGACCTCAAACCGCCTCTTCACCGCCAATTGCGGCCAGGTAAGTGCCAGGTGAGTGGGAGGCTCTCCACTACAAGTAGTGGCCCTAATTAAGTAACCACTCGCCTTAGACACACTTGCCTAGACACCGCAAAGTCAGGTTAGGATCAACTGCCGATGCCTATAACTAGGCATCTGTCCTATTGAGCGCGACGTCCTTAGGGCTGAGTCTAGTATTTTTAAATTAAATAATGGTCAATGCATATGCCTTATGTGATTTCTGGGGTCCTGGGAAGGGTGATGAAATCCCCACCCAATCTGAATTGGTGTTATAGCCCCTTAATGTCCGTATTAATATATGCAAAGCGGTAAACAAGAAAAATCTAAAACAACAAAAATTTATTTGGCGGCTGTGCAATCTGTGCAAAGAAACCTGCAGAAAATACAGCATAGTGGAATTCACAGAGAAGATAAAAGGAAAGAGAAAGGGCAGAAAAAAATTAGGGCACAGAGGCCTCAATGCAGCTGCGGAACCGCCGCCAAAGCCCCTCTTTGACCGCGGTTCCGCGGTCAAACAGTGGTATTGGTGCCTCTGGTTTGGTTCCCTGCACTCCCCTTGATCTCTACTCCAAAATAAAATGCTCTGTTTCTTGATTGAATTACTGTACTTGCTCCAGATTAGCCTGCACACTTGCACACAAAATTTATCAAAAATAACAAAAAGATTTTATTTTATATATATATATATACACAAAAAGAATATTAACACGAATAACAAGAAAGGAAATACGTTACCGTCTCCCCGACAACTGCGCCATTTGATCGCACGATTTTGGCGTGTCGGATGTTCAAAGTTCTAAAGTTATAACCGCGATCAGGACGGTGTCGCTATCCAGCTAGCCGGTTGAGCACGGGTCGATCCACAGGGAGATGGTTGTATGTTCATTCGTGTTTTAGATGAGTCAATAAAGAACGTGTATATATTTGTTCAGTTCTATCCTAAGTGTTCGTATTTATGTTCAAGTAAGCTTGTTAAGGTTAAGGTTGGTTAGTAGAGTTAGGATTAGTCTTGGGCTTGTCTTTTGCCATCCTTAAAACGGTGTTGGGATAATCGAAAGTAGCGGGGATTAGGAGGACATAGGAATGGTATTTGCGAGTTTAAGCAAGCTTTCCAACGCTAAATCAATTCCTAGCGCCCCTTGCCCGTCCGCTAAATACGCTTATTTCCAACCCTCGGCCAAACCCCCGCAACCATGTATCCAATTAAGTCACAACTACATATCACGTTGTAGTGCGCTTAAAGGACTTCTCGACTTAGGTCACGGCTACATGTCACGTATAGCGCGCCTAAGCGAGGGGGTTGAGGTTGTTTGGTCGGGGTTCATTTCAAGATGTTTGGCGAAGAGAAGCACAAGGGATTTCTCCGTCCCTCATACCACCTTCCTTAGCCTTAACAAGAGGGAAATTATTCACACATCATAAAAGAAGAGAAAACAAAACAAGAAGGAAGAAAGGAAAAAAAAATACGGTTTTACAAGTGAAGCAAGCTCTTGGGTCCTCACCTTAGCAAGGAACTCCGTCGAGTATCATCGCTTGAAAATACGGATAAAAGAAGAAAAGAAAAGAGAACAAGCAAAGAAATAACAACAACTAAACAACAAGAATAAAATTACACTAGAAATTAAATTACAATACAATGAAATAAAAATACAAGATAAGCAAAATAACCCTCATCTTCATTTCATCATCCACTCAAAAAGCTCTCACTACAATTTTCATGGAGGAAAGAATGAAGAAGAAGAAGAAGCTAAACTAAATCCTAACAAAAAGAGATGGGAAAAGAAGACATCAAGAAGACCTTTGGCTTGGCACAAAACTGGGATATTTATAGGCTGCGTGCTGAAACCCTAGGGCCACATTCTGGCCCTAAATGAAATGTCCAAACTAACCCAAAAATTTGGTCAGATGATGACACTAAACCGCGGCGGATCCGCCGCGAAAACCCACATTTGGCGGCGGTTCCGCCGCGGTTTTGTGGAATTCGGGTCTCGTATTTTCTGGGTTTCTTTGTTTTGCTATCTTATGTTGTTATACATGTCCCAAATTGCAAATTTCCTTCACAATTTCTTCAGATCTGCACAGTCCAAACATAGCTTCACTTTTGATTGATTTGACCTTTCTCCCTCGAGCTCCGCGCACCCATTGATTCTTGTGCTGCCCCTCTCGTGCTCTGTGCTTGTCCGAGACACGAATGACCACTGTCATATGTCTTGTCTCTGGAACTGGTACGCGGCACTGGACGGATACGGATGACCGGAATCCGGTTTTATCTTTTGGCAACAGATGTTCTGTATTTTGGTATAACAGTGGAGATTTTGTATCATTTGTGTTATTTGGACTAGGAACCTGTAGCCTGTAAATATATAGCAAACACGGATTAAAAGCACCTACCTATAAACAAACGAGCATAAGAGTGTGCGGTAATAAATGCAATATTCTGGTATGAACAACCATAATCGCGAAATGGCCATCTACGAGAAAGCCAGAACGCAACGCCTCCTTCAGCAGGCTGCAGAAAGTGACGATGCCCTCCGTCGCCAGCCCATCATACAAAAGACCCGATGCAGAGGCAAAAATAAACCCAAGAACGAAAAAAAACGTTCGACAGCTGCAAAGCGGGCCCAAGAAGCCTCGCGATCGAGAATTGGGCATCCTGGATTCGTCTCTTGTAAAGAAGATGGGTCGAGCGTATTCATTTTCCCAAGACAAGACAAGGAAAATACTTGATCTTTCCATAAAACATCAAATGATTACCCTCCCGGAGTCCAAGCACCCCGAGCAAGCAGGCGAGGTCTCTCACCCGGATTATTGCTCCTATTACCGAGCGATAGGACATCCTCTCGAAGACTGCTTCATATTCAAAGACTGGGTAGAAGACCAGTATCAGCAAGGCAGGTTTTCTCTATCCAGCAGTTGGAGGGTAACCCCACCGCAGAAGCATGAACCGAAAGCCATGAGATAACGCTGTCATGTGATAACGCTGTCAGAAGAAGAACCCGAGAATATGGACGACCTCCCTTGGTGCTTCGAAAACGATGGTGATGAGGTGATTTCAGAGTTTCCACCGGCGCCAAAAGAGCTAGAAGATGGGATAAATACTACTGTAGATAACCCTAAGAAAATTGACTTGGGGACGGCAAGCGACCCGCGGCCGACATTCGTCAGTGAGCTGTTGTCTGAAGAAAGGGTGGTTACGCTAAAAGACGTGCTCATGAAGTATAAAGACTGCTTTGCATAGAACTATTCCGAGATGGCCGGATTGGATCTAGAAATAGCCGTCCACAAATTGGCGATATCTCTGTACGTCAAGCCGATCAAACAAGCACAGAGAAGAATACGGCTTGAGATGAGCATCAATGCCGAGGTCAAGAAGCTAATCGACTCCGGCTTAATCCAAGAGGTTCAGTATCCTGACTGGATCACCAACATCGTCCCAGCGATGAAGAAAAATGGGACGGTGCGCATATGTGTGGACTTTCGGGATCTCAACAAAGCTTGCCCGAAGGACGACTTTCCAATACCGGTCACTGAGCTGATGATAGATAATACGTCCACTCACGAAGTTTTCTCCTTCATGGACGGTTCATCAGGATACAATCAGATAAAGATGCATCCCGAAGATCAGAAGCATACCGCTTTCCGGACTCCTTTGGGCATATTCTGCTACAAGGTGATGCCCTTCGGTCTAAAGAACACCGGTGCCACCTATCAGAGGGCCATGACGAAGATTTTCGATGACCTCATGCATGAAATCGTCGAATTCTATATTGACGACCTCGTAGTTAAAAGCAAATCATACGAGGAACATATAGAGCATCTGAAGATCGTGTTTCAGCGCCTTTGGAAATACAACTTGAAGATGAACCCTCTCAAATACGCATTCGGTGTTTCCTCAGGCAAGTTTCTAGGATTCGTCATCCGACACCGAGGCATCGAGATAGACCCGTCGAAGATCAAGGCGATCATGGAAATGCCTCCGCCCAGGACCCTCAAGCAGTTGCAGTCTCTCCAAGGAAAACTCGCATATATCCGGCAGTTCATAGCCAATCTCTCAGGCAAGTGCCGTTCTTAGAGTCACCTAATGAAGAATGGAACCCCGTTCGTCTGGGATCGCAAATTCCAAGGCGCACTAGACGAAATCAAGCAATACCTGCAGAATCCTCCGGTGCTAACCGCTCCAGTCAAGGGAAAACCCCTCATTCTGTATACAACCACCCTCGAAGGTTCTTTAGGCGCGCTGTGGGCACAAGAAAACGACCAAGGGAAAGAGAGAGCCCTCTACTACTTGAGTCGAGTTCTACTGGGGGCAGAAAGCAACTACTCCCCCATCGAAAACACTGCCTGGCGTTGATCTTCGCGATAATGAAGCTCAGACACTACGCGTTGGCACATGAGGTCCATCTCATATCAAAGGTGGATCCTCTTAAATATTTGATGTCAAAGGATATATTAACGGGACGACTCGCTAAATGGGCCCTGCTCTTAATGGAATTCTCGGTGACATACAGACCCCTCAAGGCATTGAAAGGTCAGGCCATCGCCGACTTCCTCGCTGAACATCCGATACCCGCTGATTCCCCTTTGAACCGCGACTTGCCCGACGAGCACGCGTTTGACACGATCGACGGTGAGAGAAGAGAGAGTAACACCCGATGGGAACTCTACTTCGATGGGGCATCTTCCATGAAGAAGCGCAAACAAAGCACCCCTATAATCAAATCAGGGGTAGGCCTCATCTTCTTAACTCCACAAGGAGGGATAATGCGCTTTGCCTTCTCCTTAACAGAGCCTGTTGGATATAGTGCCCTCAGAGTCAATTGTTGGATCACAGGCACGTGATTGCAATGATTGAGGGAGGACCTATGCCGGTAGGACAGTCTTACTCGAGATGATAGTATGCTATCTGGTTTATCTTTATCATCGTGTACTGCTTTAGGTGACCTTACAGGTCACTATTGCACGTTGATAGAGCCCTTAGGATTCTTGCTTGACGACCAGCAGTATGATGGCGATCATATACGTGGGAGCTGGGGTCTATAAGCACATCCTTAAAAGGTCCCTAGTCGTGGGAGTTTTCGAGACAGGGCATCGATACTCCAGAGTAGACTAGTATATACAGTCGAGACCTCGACGAGGGGCGGTGGCCGGTCTCATAAGCCACTGGTGTCAGTTGGTTCACCTAAGATGTATACAGGTGCTCATTGGGTTATAAGTACACCGGACAGGACTCGCCGGGAACCTGCCAGTTGGGATTATACCAGACGTCAGATAGCAGTTCCCTGGTGACATGTGTACAGGTTAGTTCATCGACCTGAGATCGTCATTTGTCTCGTGTGAGTTCCCACTGTGCTTTGATTACTACCCTACCACGGCTCAAAGGAGTCGTGCAAACAGGTTTTAGTTGAGTACAGTCCCGAGCCTCATGGAGGCAGTGAGCGGAACTGCAGGGGTTCGTCTCTCTCGGTATTGGGGGTGAGGTCGCGCTGTGTCTAGGAGAGCCATTACACGAAGTCCTTGGCCAAGGCAGGAGATTTACTGGTAGGTATTCCAGTAGTATCTCAGGGTGCTCTGGGTTACACTCCGACACGACTTGTACCACGTTTGGGGGTCTGACTTTTACCAACCCCCTAGGCCCGCCATGCGATGCTCATAGACGAACGGACCGGACTGTACGGATATTGTCACTGACAGGCTCAGTAGGGTGTCAGGATGAGTTCGCTCATCGACGTCCCTTTTGGTCAATACCTGGTAGCCCGTTACGTATAGCTAGTACCTCTGACGTGCTAGTGGTTAAATCCACAGCCAAAGTATTGATGAGTCTTTAGAGTCCCCCACAGACAGTTTCTCAAGTTTCGGGCGAAACGTTGTAGAGGCCGTATGATATATGGCAGGGTTCGATTATATACGTGCGGTATTGCATGGATCATAATCAGACGGATCATACTAGTGGGCTTTGGTTTAAGCCGGATCTTAGTATTAGATTTGTTGGATTACTTTAGTCTCATCGCATTCGCGTTCAGTCGGAATGCGAATGCAGGTATGTATATACAGGTGAGGGGTATCCTTGTGATCCGTCACGAGTTTACTTTAGATGTTGCCGTATCATTTTGTTGGACTAAACATTTGGATTAATGTTTGGATAATGGAATTAGTGAGCTAGAAATCATCATTAGATGCATTAATGTGACATAGACATATACTATGAGTCATGATCTCTTTTTAGCAAATATGTCACATTAATGGATTGATTTGTGTCATGAAATGAGAAGGAGAGAGAAGGGGGGCTGCCATATGTGTGAGCTTGGTCTTGTATTTTTTATACTCACTCTCACTCTTATTCCATCACAAGAAAAGAAAAGAAAAGAAAAAGCCTTTCTCTTCTTCTTCTTCTAGCTTGCTTTCTCCATTAATGGCAATATCTCTAACCTCCATCCAAGCCATGGATGCAAGAGACAAAGTGATCACAAACATTCTCTACAACACCTTGGACGCGTCGGCTAGCACACTTTGTGCCCGAGTTGCTTCGGATGAAGCGGGAGCCCGTAAAAAGACTTCTCGATGTGGTGTCCTTTCCGACGAGAAGATGAAGACCGGAGTTGCCGCGGGGAGATCGGGATGGTGGCCGAAGACCGAAGGACACGGATCGCTCGGTATAGCTCTCTACCCTTTCTCTAGTTAGCTAGTAGTAGGTTAATGGCCCGATCCGGGTTTAAAGTATGCGGTAGCGCCGGTTTAAAGGTTTAAAGAAAAGTTTCGTTTCCGCATTTTGGCCTCAGAATGACGGCCGGGGCGCTGCCGTGTACTTACATTGGTATCAGAGCCAGGCCATTAACCTAGTCTAACTTGCTCTAACGTGTTTACAAGTTCGATCGAACGGATTTTCGAAAAACCCCATTTTCAAGTCCAGGTTTCTGTCGAATTTTTGCTGTGCTCAAAAAATTATTTGGTACATTGCAAAAATACGTGCAGGGTTTTATAAGAATTCTGTGAAAATTTGGTCGGCTAAAATTACTGTAGCGCGGCGGATCAGCGGCCAAAACCACGTTTTGCCCGCGGATCCGCCACCGGACTGTGGCCAAACGGCACCAAATTTCTACAGTAGGTTTCTGACATGGAAATAAGGTTTCTGGAATATTCTTTTTGGGCCCAGATTTATTTTGAGTGCTACAGTAGTGCTTGGGGCCCACTTCGGGAAATTTAGTCGATCGAAAATTTTAAACATGTTAGTTCACAGTATTTACATTATATCTGCGACCGTGAATATCATTTGATCGGTAAATCCTGTCTAACTGCTATAGCCCTTTTAGACGGATTTGCGAACGTGACATTCACATTATATCTGTGTTGTGCTGTGATGTTGCGGATTTGTCGTGGTGGATAGCCTGGATGCAATGTTAGTACAGTTTGGTTGTATATGTACATTTGATATTGCGGGGCGAGCGTCCGACATGTGGACCGCCGTCACTGCCTGTTTGTATATTATTCTTTTGGGGCACGACCGGGCTGAGGTCGATGTACCCGTTGTATATTTTTACTTTCTGTACTAGGATTACCCCACGGAAGGGTGCACGGGTAGCCGGGTTCTAGAGGGAAACGGGCCCGCATCTCATGGCGTTGAGACGTAGGGGGCTTCACTCTAGAATTGGCGGGCTATTCGCCGCACTCGTAGGGGGTACTGGTTGACCCAGGGAGGGGTGCCCAATTTACCGGATTCCATGAAGTGTTGGGTGGTCCATTCACGTTGCTGAAGGGGGCTGTCTCGCTTCAGGTTTTGGTGGGTAACTTGCCGCGCTCATAGGGGTCTAGGATTTCATTGCACAGGCTATCCACATGACCAGGGGAACGTCGGGTTTCAGTAGCGGCTCTATGAAACCCGGGGATCCCAGATATTGTATTGTTCTTTGATGCTTATTACATTTCTGTGATGTTGCATTTTATCACGCCTTGAACGATTATTATATATTGATATATATACTAGTAGATGTTGTATATGTTTTGCACCCGCGCTAGTCCAGTCCCCGCTCTGTCGTTAGTTAAGTAACCTAATGGGTGATGATGGGACCCAGTGGCGAATGCGAGTGGCATATACATACATCGTATTTTCGTTCTTTATTGGTGTGATCAATTGATAGGACTGCGTTGATTCGGATCAATGCAAGCTAAACAAACCTATTCTGATGTTGTTGGAACATTTTTCAAAAAGCTGTTATTGCAAGTACGTTCTCTTTTGTTTTGCACAGAGGTATTCAGTTGGAATATCCCGCACCTCAGTCGACGAGGCAAGGGCCGAGATCCCTTCACCGGGAGTGACCCCTTGGACAGAAGTTTGCGTCAGGGTAATAACTTCACTATAGCCGATTGCCTTTTGCTTTGCATCGTGGTATTCAGTTGGAATATCCTGCACCTCATTCTACGGGGAAAGAGCCGAGATCCCTTCACCGGGAGTGACCTCTTTAGCAAAGGTTTTCACCACTATATTTTTATAAAAAGCTATCTGGTTCCTTCAACGATATCAAGTTCATTACGTTAAAGGTTTTTCGCCAAAAACCATTCGTAGCCCTCCATCATTTCAGACGGGTAGCACTTAGTATTCATGCTGTGTTTGTTGGCCAAAGTCAAGGCATAGTGTATGGTAGCTTTTTGTTACTTTTCTGCTGCATAGATAGATGCGTTGGTTTAGGACAGTCGTACTGCTTTGTTGGCCAAAGTCAAGGTAGGTACGGGTGGGTTCAAATTAACCTAGAAAATGACGGGTAGAACTTGACATGTGACTTATGATTTGTTGGCCAAAGTCAAGGTCATAAGCATGGGGTAAAAATCACATCGGGAATTTCTAAAGAAACTGAAACTTGCCAGATATGCGCATACCTCCTGGAGTGTGATAACGTGAGTGGATTCCATCACGTTATCATGCGATGATAGTTGGATCCCGATTCCCACTGATGAGTTGGTTTACTCCTCGGGTGATCCCGACTAATTCTTCTTTCAGGTTTGGAGGAGAATTTGAGGTTACAGTAGGAGGTTTCCTAATTAGATAAATTGATAACCATTCTGATCTAGGTTAGAGTGCACGCTGAGTGTTTCTTTTCTCTCTCTCTTTGGCAGCGACCATGGCCCGACCCTAAACTATGATTCAGTGACCAAGTTGACCGAACCTTCTTATAACACTGGCTTTTGGATTGTCAGAGTTGCATACCTCATTGCCACTCCTACTTTTACCTTTTTTCTCCAGAACACCCCGTATTACTACGAACATCCACTTCCATTGGATAAAACCATCGTATAGTTATATACGAACTCGAAGGAACTTATTCGAGGATGGTTTCCGGTTCTGGAGAAAACGAATAGGACTATTCAGTTGTCTTTTCCTTTTACCTTCTCTCAGATTGTGAGTGCTCCTTGGATTAGGACAGTACACCTATTACGCTAATTGGATAGTCTTCATCCAAACCATAGGCAGGTGCCGAACGGTAGGGAATGAAGAAAACCATTTAGCCTAAAAGGTGTACATAAGGTATTAAGTAAAGACAAATAAAGGGATTAGTAAGAGGGCAAAGTAAACTGCGACTGCTATTCACGACCAAACCAAGTATTTCTTCGCCAATCATACTTCACCTTTGTATTTCTCCAGAACACTCCGTATCACTACGAAGATCCACAGTTTATTGGATACTCCATCGTATGGTTATATACGAACTCGAAGGAACTTGTTCCAGTTCGGGGATGGATTCTGGTTCAGGAGAAATAGGAATAAGTTTTATTCAGTTGTCTTTTATCTTCAGTTTCTCTCAGGTTACGAGTACTCCTAGGATTAGGAGAGTACACCCATTATGCTTATTGGATAGTCTTCTTCCAAACCATAGGCTGGTGCCGAGCGATAGGGAATGAAGAAAACCATTTGGCCTAAAGGGGTGTACATAAGGTAATGACTAAAGACATATAAAGAGATTTGGAGAGATGGCAAAGAAATATACGGTTACAGTCATGAATCTGGACAATGGAAGAGGCATTACTAGGAATACCCGGATACCCTTTCGAAACATTTATATGTTTCAGTTTCACTGTGTATTGTTAAAAGAAAACTGATTTCCCAATTAGCCCTTTCTCCAGGGTATGTATTTACCGGGTTTGATTCTCACATCTGTATGGTTTTACAGATGGTGAGTGGGAGTAAGTTATTGGGAATTAGGTGATTATCCTCATTATATCAGGATTCGTTCTAATTGGTGATATTTGAGGAAATCATCTGGGTTGTTTGCCGGACGACAAATATTTGGTTTTGAATATCCGTTGTTATGCACCAATTTTAAATTGATATATCTGTACGTTTATTTTAATAAAGTGAGATATAACTTTTTGAAATTATGTCGATGACATTTACCTATATCAGTTGATGGTTAGGTAAGGAGCATTAAACAGCGGTGTAATTCTTCATAACCATAGTACAGTTCTCAACCTACGACACACAGGGTTTGAGTTATTCAACTCAGGGGACTTATACAGAGTATTGTATGTTGTCCAGTGTCCATTAGGACAGAGGGGTTAGTCCTCGTACTATATTCTGTTTACTTATGACTTCTCTAGTTCTTAGACATGTGTTTCGTAGAAATACAAGATCCGAGTTTTGAGAAGTTATAGGTATAAGAATAAAGTAGAGAACCAGACGTTGCAAGTATCAGGATTCTTCAAGGTGATCGAAGATGTAGATACTTGTATATGGTATTCAGATGATAGTAATGGTTTTAAGAAACTTGTTTATCTTTTAGGTTACTCATATCTGGATGCATTCCAAAGTTGAGTAACGCTGATAGGCCTCTCTCCATTTAGTTGACATGCACTGGAGACAGCTGCATGATTTGAATCTGGTTCCAATTAAATCAGTGCTTCTGTTTCTATATTGGATATAGAATAGTTCATATCTTAACATTGTTAAGGTACGGGGAGTTGTCCGGCTTATGCTTAAAACCAGACTCTGGATAACTCAAGGCACGTTTCTGTAATGGTTGTTTGTGGGTTGACCCAGGCTATGACGAGGGTTGACTTTCTACCATCTGGAAGATCAATAGTGATATTGTTCTTGACTCGCCACAGTTTTAATAAAAATGGATTTTTTCAGAAAACAGTAGTGGGAGTATGATAGAACTGGAAGTGATTCCAGAACCGCAAACGATTACTGAAAATTTGATAAGAACCTCAAGATTCAATCTGGTTTGACATTCCATTAGCCACTCCGCAGATATGGTGGGTAACCTCAGGCACTCGAGAGTTACTTCGGTATGCTCAAAGACGGTGACAGGGAGGTTCTTGTTTACCCAGACTTGCCATTGCTGTTGTTCCAGACTGTGAGACCCGGCAGGAGGATGAGTATAGCGTCGTTCTAAAAAAGCTTTAGAAGTGCACGTGTATATTACTCTGCCAGAGGGTTGTCGTAGTCAGTGGGAGCAGCGGAAGCATAGTGGACAAGTAGCTTATATCTATTTATGGACTAAAGCAGATATAGCGGAGATAGATCATCTATTTCTGATGTGACAGTCATAGGTTTGACTTCATCAGAATAGGGGATGGATCTGTTAAGAAGGTAGTAGAGTGTGATGTCCTGGTATTTGGATGACATACACAGAGTAGGAAGTGAAATTCCTATACTACAATCGGTTATACTTTGGTTGTCACACAGTGGTTTCTCCACATAGGGCTTGGATATAATATTACACATTCTGGTTACTAGATCTATAGTTTTAGATCTAGATTTGGGTAGTTTTCCAATCTGGGTACTTAGACAGCATTCTAAAGGTGTTTTAGAATGGACGACTCCTGGCACGGTAGTATATCTGCAGGTGATGGAGTCATCCTCTCTAAAGGTGTCTTACAGACTAAAGGGGAGAGGGATGTGCATGATTGGCAGATCACTTGCTTAGGCAATTGAGTCAATCATGAGATGTCAAGTACCACACCAGATATTGTTTTGCACAAGATGCAGTAAGATGATATTAGTCCTATCCTGGAGGAACGTTCGGAAGCAGTTTTAGAACATAAGTGGATGTTCTAGGGATATGATAACGGCATCCTCCTTCGGGAGGCAGTTATCATTCCGGGCTTCCAAGGTGACCTGGATGACAGAGTGACTGTCTGAGTTATAGTTTTCCCTCTGACGAGGGGCAGTAGTTTGGACAGGAGGTCCAAGCGGATACTGAGGGAGGCATGGCGCAGGATACTGATTAAATTCAGTTGACGATACAGTCTAAGAAGTTTGGATTTGGAGTTCATTTATGAACTAGGTCCCATCAGATATCCAGACATATTCTAAGACAGGTATTGCTCATTTCGAGAGATGGATTTCTCCACGAACTTGAGAAAAAGAGAGACATAGAGAGAAACATCAGAGCGGATCCACTCACTGAGGCTATTCCTCGAACGCAATAGTTTTGCAAACGAGCTTTGTGAGACTGATTAGTAGAGGAGTTGGGTGTTCGGTATCACACGGGCTGTGAGTATGCGACATCACAATAATTAGCCTTGACTGCAAGTGGGAGATTGTTGGATATTGTGCCCCCAGAGTCAATTATTGGATCACAGGCACGTGATTTCAATGATTAAGGGAGGAGCTATGCCGGTAGGACAGTCTTACTCGAGATGATAGTATGCTATCTGGTTTATCTTTATCATCGTGTACTGCTTTAGGTGACCTTACAGGTCACTATTGCACGTTGATAGAGCCTTTAGGATTCTTGCTTGACGACCAGCAGTATGATGGCGATCATATACGTGGGAGCTGGGGTCTATAAGCACATCCTTAAAAGGTCCCTAGTCATGGGAGTTTTCGAGACAGGGCCTCGATACTCCAGAGTAGACTAGTGTATACAGTCGAGACCCCGACGAGGGCCGGTGGCCGGTCTCACAAGCCGCTGGTGTCAGTTGGTTCACCTAAGATGTATACAAGTGCTCATTGGGTTATAAGTACACCGGACAGGACTCCTAAGTGTGTTTTTCCTTTATGAGTCGTAAGGATCCCACAAAGGTTTGTTCTCCTCATGTATCGTGAGGACACATGAGTGGGTCTTCTTAATGGAGCATAATTCCAAAGGCGGAGACCAGCCGCGTAACTGGTAATTGTGGTGGGGCATGGGTATGATGAGAATTATTTGAGCCCGTGGATTGTATACGGTAGTCAATTTGGGGACTAACCGTAGGGCTGGGAGAATTTTGAGAAATTGGATTTTGGTTGGCGTCTGCATCGCTGTACTGGAATGTGGTACCAGGAGCGACTCATCATTCGCCGTTTGGGGACTTGGAATTTGGATCTTGTTTGGCATCAGCATTGCTGCACTGGAATAATGCCAGGAGCAACTCATCATTTGCCTTGGGAGGACTTAGGATTTGGGTTTTTGGTCGGCATCAGCACCGCTAACACTGAAGCGAAATGCCAGGAGCGACTCATCATTTGCCGTTGCCCGTTGGGGAACGATGGCTGAGGAGACAGGTTTGGGTCCCTATCACCTAAGGCTTTTTAATTTTATGGGCCGTGAGGGTCCCATAAAAGCATTTTCTTCCTACGAGTCGTAAGGATCCCGCAGGTGTATTTTCTCCTTAGGAATCGTGAGGATTCCTATGTGTAGCTCATTTGTGAGTCGTAAGGATCTCACGCAGGGCTTTTCTCCTCACAAGGTCGAGAGGACTTTGCGAGTGTATTTCATCTCTTTTCACGAGTTTGCGCCCTTTCGGGTTTTCACAGATTCGCCGGTAGTCCTGCTTTTTTTACTCACGGAGCCCTTTCGGGTTTTTATCCGTGTCCGTTTTGCTTGTGGACATACCGTTTATTTTGCAGGATGTATGATCCAGACCGTAGGGCTGATGTGCTCAATTCGCCTGCAACTTGGTGCATTCACGTGTAGTATTTCTTGAGATATCGGCCATTGATGGGTGGCATGGACCTTTCTCCCTCGGCACTTATTAGTTGGTAGGATCCTCCGTCAAACACTTTCTTGATGACGTATGGTCCTTCCCAGTTTGGCTCGAATTTTCCCTTGGCATGTCGATTGGGGATGATCGGTCTTTTGAGGACCAACACCAATTCACCTTTCTTGAAAGCACGGAGACGGGTTATCTTGTCATAGGCCCGTGACATTTGGGCTCGGTATAGCTCCAGACTTTGCTGCACCACGAGCCTCTTTTCTTCGAGGGCATCGAGTTCTTCAAGTCGAAGGAGCACGTTTTCCTCGTCCATCAACTCATGCTGAACAACCATTCTTATGCTTGGAACTTCGACTTCGAGGGGGAGGACCGCCTCCACTCCGAAGAGCAATGAGTATGGAGTGGACTTAGTTGGAGTACGGTGCATGGTACAATATGCCCACAATGCCTCGTGAAGCTTGAGATTCCATTCTCTCTTGTTGGCTGAAGCATTTTTCCTCAGGAGCTTGCATAGAGTCTTATTGAAGGCTTCGGCTAGCCCATTGGCTCTTGGATTATAGATGGAGGAATATCTCCAGTCTATCTTGTGCTGAGTAGCGAACCTTGAGACATTGAAGCTCTTGAAAGAAGGCCCGTTGTCAGAAATGATTCTTCTTGGTGTACCGAAGCGGTATAGAATATTATGCTGGAAGAATGTCAGAATATCTTTTGTATTGACTTCTTTTAGCGGGACAGCTTCAGCCCATCTGGAGAAGTAGTTTGTCATGGCCAGTATGAACCGGTGGCCTTTAGATGACGGAGGATCAATTGGGCCAACAATGTCGGTGCCCCAGACTTCGAAGGGCCACGACGCCACCGTAGGATGCAACGGATTGGGATGCTTGTGAATGGAATCACCATGGATTTGGCAGATCTGACATTTCTTTGCATGTTATCTACAATCCCGTATCATGGTGGGCCAGTAATACCCAAGCCGTTTGATTTGAAGTCGCATCTTGGGGCCAGATTGGTGAGCACCGCAAACGCCCGAGTGAACATCTTTCATGACCTTTTGGGCTTCGGCCAATGACAGACACCTGAGCCAGAGTTGGTCATATGACCTGCGGTATAACGTGTCATTTACAAACACGTATCGGAGAGCTCTTTTATTCAGCTGAATCCTCACAGATTTTTCTTCGGGCAGCTTGTCGTATCGGATGTACTCTATGAAGGGTTCTCTCCAATCGGGCTCGTCTTGGATGATCGAAGGTTCTTCGGCGGGACTGCTCTTCTGTTCCGCGCTTTCCTCTTTTCGTAGAGAGACTGGGGGTAGAATTTGCCGGCTCCTGACTGTGATCAGAATTTCGTCTATGTCAGGATCAGCCAGCTCCTTGACTAAGCGAGCGAGTATGTCGGCTTTTCCGTTCAACGCTCTGGGGATTCTCATTAGTTCAATATGAGTGAACCGTTTCATGAGTTCCACCACCCGGCCTCTGTAACGAGCTAAATCGGGTTTGTATATCTTATAGTC
Source organism: Agapanthus africanus (assembly GCA_030015575.1). Classification (NCBI taxonomy): domain Eukaryota; kingdom Viridiplantae; phylum Streptophyta; class Magnoliopsida; order Asparagales; family Amaryllidaceae; genus Agapanthus; species Agapanthus africanus. The sequence goes on along the minus strand of JASDDO010000012.1, from coordinate 173,175,421 downwards.
GCCGCTTACTTGGTTGACGATAAGCTGGGAGTCACCGTAAACCCGTAGCCGAAGGATTTCCATTTCTATGGTGAGTTCCAAACCAGCTATCAGAGCTTCATACTCAGCTTCATTGTTTGTCCGAGGCTCGGTGAGAGCAAAAGAACGCCGTAGGGTTCCCATTGATGGCGTGATGAACACCAATCCTATCCCCTCTTTTACCTTCGGGATGCTTGATCTGCCGGAGCTCCTTATTGATGAGGCCCCATCGAAGTAGAGCTCCCAACATGGCTCATCTTCCTCGAGGTGCAGCACTTGTTCGTCGGGTAACTCACAATTTAGCGGCGACCCTTCTGGTATGGGATGAGCAGCGAGCAAGTCTACAAGAGCTTGCTCTTTTACTGCTTTCTGAGGGGTATAAACTATGTCAAACTCAAGTAGAATGACAGCCCATCTTTCCATTCTGCCGGCTAGGCTTGCTTTGGTCATCAAGTGTTTGAGCGGGTCGACCTAGGAGATCAGCATTGAAAGGTTCCTAGGCACCCTATAAAGGTCTCACAAGGCATCAACCATGCCAATTTCAAAAATTATGGGTGCCGCGAAACCCTAACGCGGATCTTAGACTAGAATTCTAGGTGAAATACAAAACTAGTTAACAAATTAACTAAAGGTTAGATGCTACAACCTTTGTAGATCCGGTTATCCTCTTCCTTGGCTTCACGTAGGCATACTATCGCTATCCATCTCGATTCCCAAACTCGAACGTTGGCTTCATCGAAGAATTGGGCGGACTAGGTCGTCGGCTTCGTGCCGAAGATGATCTACGTCGAGGCATCACAAGTTCAAGCTCCGACTTCACCAAGTTGTGAAACTTGTGAAGAAAACACCCAAAACAACTTGGCAAGAGGTAGAGGGTGAAGAAATAGGAGGTGGGTTCACTTTAGAATTGGATTTCTCTCACTAGAACTCAAGTTGCCATTGATGGCATCAAGGTTTCTATCTTGAAGATGAAGAAGAAGAAGAAGCTAGTTTATGATAAGTTGTTTTAAAATGAAAAGAAAAATACATACTTATCAAAATCTAACATGGGTTAAGTGTAAAGAATAAACCATGGTCATTTGGAGAGTTAGGGTTAAGCATGAGGACAAGAATGGTGGAAAAAGTCAAAGCTTAATGAAACTTCAACTAAAGACAAAAGAAAGCCACCATTCTCTTTAAATCATTACCAAATAAATAAATGAAACAAATAAATAAATAAATGAATATGCAAAACCCTAATTATCAAATTAACCATGGTTTAATTCTATATACTTAACTAAACAATCAAGTATCATCAAACATGATACAAATGTGTGCACAAAAGTATATCACATATACTTCTTGCACATCAAGTGAGAAAATCCATATAAAGTGAACCAATACTAGTTAATGCAAAGTAATATATCAAATGTATAATTATACATTAAATCATTAAATCAACATTTGAATCAATGATCCGGTCATGTCGCACATAACCGACTAGTATTCAATGTATCGATTTATCGAATCAATGATTCGATAACTAGGTCATATCGAATATAACCAATCGATACATCTATCGTGAGAATGAAATACGGTATCACATACACGCATTATTCTCGGTGCACATATCTCATATGTGCTCCTATTTCGTTTCGCTTGAACCAGGAAACCTCTGTGTAGGACTCTAAAGACTCGTCAATACGCCGGTAGCAGATGATGATCATATCAAGCACCCACAAGCCGCAAGCGGTCTGTTAAACGTAACGGCCATCCGGGTATTGAGCGATCAGAAGATCGACGAGCTAGCCCGCTCACACTCCTGTGAATCCAACCAGTAACACATACCGTAGAGTCCGGTCTGTTCGTCTGATACGTCGCATATCAAGTCTAGGGGTGGTAAACGTCAGACCCCAATACTCGATAAGTCGTGTCGATGTGAGGCTCATAACGGGTCGAGAAACTACTGGTAACACTTACCAGCAAATCTCTGATCAGCCCTGGCCAGGGACTTCCCTGTTATGGCCAATCGAGCACAGCGCAACATCAACCCCCAATACCGGGAGAGACGAAACCCCTCCTATCGCTCATTGCCTCCATGTGACTCGGGACTGTACCCAAAGACCACCGTTTTGCACGCCCTCATGGATGTGGTAAGGTGGAGATCAAAGCACAGTGGGAATCACACAAGGCTCTATGACGATCTCGGGTCAACAGACTAACCTGCACAAGTGTCACCTGAGAACTGCCATCTGACGTGAGGTATAATACCATCTGGGAGTTCTCGGCGAGTCCGTCCAGTGTACCCAGTCTCCACTGAGCACCCGTACACCATCTCTGATGTCAAACACCAATGGATATGGGATCATCCATCGCCCATCTCATGGGTCGAGAAGCGTATACGCTAGTCTACACTGGTATATCGATGCCCCGTCTCGATACACCTACGACTAGGGACCTTGAAGGATGTACTTATGGACTACCATGTCCCCACTAGTATGATCTGCATCATAGTCCAGGTAGTTAAGTACACATCCTAAGGGCTTTACCAACATGTAACTATAAGACAGTATAAAGAGACAAGTGTACATATTAAGATAAAGAGCAACCAGATAGCATACTATCATGTCGAGCAAGAAAGTCATCTCTATATATGTCCAAGCATCCAATATAATATACAACATCTGTACAATACTGGCCTCTAGGGCATACATACAACTAACAATCTCCCACTTGCACTAGGGCCAGCTGCTGTAGTATCGCATACTGAGCATCCCGAAGAGTCTCTCAAACTGTATCTGGGGAATGGCCTTCGTGAGTGGATCCGCCGTGTTGTTCTTCGTGTCAACTCTCCTGACCTCGATCTCCCGGCGATCAACTATCTCTCGGATCAGGTGATACCGCCTCAGAATATGCCTGGACCGCTGATGGGACCTGGGTTCCTTGGCCAAAGCCACCGCTCCATTGTTATCGCAATACAAAGGTATTGGATGCTCAATGGATGGAACCACTCCAAGTTCAGTAATGAACTTCTTGATCCAGACAGCCTCTTTGGCAGCATTGTTGGCAGCGATGTATTCAGCCTCCATCGTCGAGTCTGCCACGGTTTCCTGCTTGGAACTCTTCCAGCTAACCGCCCTTCCGTAAAGGGTAAAGACAAAGCCCGACTGCGACTTAGAGTCGTCCTTATCACTCTGGAAGCTCGAATCGGTAAAGGACTCCACTTGGAGCTCTCCGTTACCATACACCAAGAACATATCTCTAGTCCTTCGCAAGTACTTGAGAATGCTCTTCACAGCTGTCCAGTGACTCTCTCCAGGATCAGCTTGATACCTGCTCACTACACTTAGTGAATATGCTACATCGGGTCTGGTACATAGCATCGCATACATGATAGAGCCTACTGCCGAAGCATAGGGTATCCCTTGCATGCGAGCTCTCTCCAAATCAGTCTTGGGAGACATCTCTTTGGAGAGTGTGACTCTAGAGATCGTGGGCATGTTCCCACGCTTGGACTCCTCCATACTAAACCTCTTTAGTATGGTGTCAATGTACCTGGATTGGGACAATCCCAAAATCCGTTTGGATCTATCTCTATAGATCCTAATTCCCAATATGCAGGAGGCATCACCAAGATCTTTCATTGAGAATCTTTGTGATAAGAAGAGCTTGACCGATTCCAGCATAGGAATATCATTTCCTATAAAGAGTATGTCGTCCACGTACAATACGAGGAAGACAACCTTACTCTCTGCCACCTTCTTGTAGATACAAGGTTCATCTGGGTTTTTGACGAAATCAAACTCTTTGATAACGACGTCAAAGCAGATGTTCCAACTTCGCGATGCTTACTTTAATCCATAAATGGATTTAAGCAGCTTGCACACCTTCCCGCTGCTCCCACTGTCTACGAAGCCCTCTGGCTGAGTCATGTACACGCACTCTTCTAAATCACCATTTAGAAAGGCGGTCTTAACATCCATTTGCCAGATTTCGTAATCATGATAAGCAGCGATGGCAAACATGATCCGGATGGATTTAAGCATAGCCACTGGAGAAAAGGTCTCGTCATAGTCCACACCTGGCCTTTGACGAAAACCCTTTGCTACAAGTCTAGCTTTGAAAGTCTCCACTTTCCCATCTACACCAAGTTTCTTCTTGAAGATCCACTTGCTCCCAATGGGTTTTACCCCTTCAGGAGCAACGTCCAAAGTCCATACTTTGTTGGTGTACATGGATTCCATCTCGGACCGCATAGCATCCAGCCATTTCACTGAGTCCCCACTCGTGATAGCCTGGTCGAAGCTAGTTGGGTCATCATCCTCCATGATTCAATCCTCGCTCCCACCGTCCATGAGAAAACCGTAGTATCTCTCTGGTTGGCGAGGAACCCTACTAGATCGGCGAAGTGGCTGGGGTTCATCGGGAACTACGGAATCCTCTGGTTCTACCAAGTCTTCTGTTATAGTTTGTTCCGCTGGAACCTCTTCCAGTTCTACCTCAATGCCACCTATTTGTTTCATAAAAAAACCTTTTTCTAAGAAAGTGGCATGCCGAGAAAGAAACACTTTTTGTTCCTCGGGATGGTAGAAGATATACCCCTGTGAATTTTTGGGATATCCTACAAACTTACATAAGACTGATCTTGCCTCGAGTTTGTCCGGATTCTGTCTTTTGACATAAGCTGGACAACCCCATATCTTAATGTAATTAAGATGTGGTCTCTTCCGTTTACATATCTCATATGGAGTGGTAGGCACTGATTTGGTAGGAACTCTATTCAATAGGTCCATGGCTGTCTCAAGCGCATATCCCCAGAAGGAAATAGGTAACTCATGTAAGTCCATATTGCGACCCCCGGTGCTTACGGGGAGGCGGAAACGGTATAAAAAACGAATTTTTAACGCAAGAGGCAACATGGACTAAACATGGTCGGGATCGTTGTCTAAACTAAAACTAGTATTCTAGCTAAAGAGAGTTAGCTACTATGGAAGATGGTTATACCTATACTTGAACTCCTTCTTCTTCAAACCTTGTAGAGGTTGATGGTTCTCTTTACGTCGCCTTCTCCCGTCGAAGATGGATCCACCTCGAAGGTTCGACTTTGGGCTCTTCCTCGATCTTTGAGTGAACTAGGGTTTCCGGTTTGCTAAACCTTCATCCTAGAATGAGTAGAGAGAGATTAGGGTTTGCTTTTCTATCAAAAGAGAATGATTCTCAACACATGAGAAGGTTTCTCTTTTCAAGAGGAAGAAGAAGATGAAAATGAGGAGAGAGAGAGGTTATGATAGAATGAGCTCAATTATTTCTTTCTTGCAACCATATTGCAAAAGAAATGAATTATCTAAATGATAATAATTGAAATAAGAATAGTTGATGGTAATTTTTGAATGACCACAACCATGCTTCATTTAATAAAAAGTAAGCATGAATCAAGGAAGACTTTCAAGGCATGAAAGTGGTCAATGGTCAACAAGTCAACCAAGGTCAACAAGTCAACAAAAACAACCATAACATAATTCTCATTTAATTATTATTATTAATAGATAATATATATAAATCCATTAGGGTTTGGAAAATGAAGACTGTCAATCGTGCATACGCACCCGTTCCGAAACCCTAATGAAAAACCTCATTCTCCGCCTCAAGCAACTGTGCATACACACCTGCATTCTCGTTCCGAAAAACAAGAATACCAAGATATAAAAGCAACCCCAAAACATATACCAGTATCTGGCTCAAACCAGAGCCTGCCAGTATAATCCGTCCGGACTCCAAACGTGCACAAGTGCGCGGATGAGAACGAACCCTGTCGCAAAACCATGCGACCTCTACTCTGTTTTGCCCAGAGACGAATACCCTCTGTGTGGGACTCTAAAGACTCGACACTACGCTGGCAGTGGGTTTAACCACAGACCGCAAGCGGCACTAGCTGTGCGTAACGGTCCCCAGGTAGATGCCGACAAGAAGGCTGACGAGGTGAAACCCCATCTGAACTCCTACTGAGTCTGAATATGACATTCTCCGTACAGTCCGGTCTGTTCGTCTGATACATCGCATGGCGGGCCTAGGGGGCGGTAAAACGTCAGTCCCCCAATAGCGGTACAAGTCGTGTCGGAGTGAAGCCCAAAACACCCTGAGATAACACTGGAACCTACCAGCATATCTCGCTTGCCCTGGCCAGGGACTACTCGTGTAATGGCTCTCCTAGACACAGCGCGATGTCAACCCCCAATACCGAGAGAGACGAATCCTATCTAACCGGCACTGCCTCCAAGTGCTTCGGGACTGCACCCAACCACCACCTGTTTGCACGACTCCTTTGAGCCGTGGTAGGGTAGTGATCAAAGTGCAGTGGGAACACACTCGAGGCGAAGTGCTAGTATCAAGTCAGCGGACTAAGCTGTACTCATGTCACCTGGGAACTGACGACTGACGATAGGTATAATACCAACCTGTCAGTTCCCGACGAGTCCTGTCCAGTGTACTCGTAACCCAACGAGCACCCGTATACTATCTCCAGTACGACGTACTGATGGCTGTGGGACAGACCATCTCCCACACTGGGATGAGAAGCGCATACGCTAGTCTACTCCGGAGTATCGATGCCCTGTCTCGATAGTCCTACGACTAGGGACCTGTATAAGGATGTGCTTATAGATTACCCAGCCCCCACTAGTGTGACTGCCATCACAACGCTGGTAATCAAGCAAAGATCCTAAGGGCTCCACTAATGCGTATAAGTGATATAGCAAAATAAACACAAGTACACATTGAAGTAGAAACAAACCAAGTAGCATACTACTATATTGAGCAAGATTGTTTATACAAGGTGAATATCCCAAGCTTCCATCAAGTAATATACAAACTAGTATGATACAGTAATGGCCTCTAGGGCATATACACTAACAATCTCCCACTTGCACTAAGGCCATGTACTGGCGTATCGAAGACCTATCATCTCGATCAGCCGCTCGAACTGAGTCTGGGGTAGGGCCTTGGTGAATGGATCTGCAGTGTTCTCTTCTGAAGCAACCCTCCGAACCTCGATCTCCTTGCGATCCACGATCTCCCTGATCAGGTGATACCGCCTCAAGATGTGCCTGGATCTCTGATGGGACCTGGGTTCCTTTGCTAAAGCTATAGCCCCGTTGTTGTCGCAATACAGAGGTACTGGGTCAACAATGGACGGAACCACCTGAAGTTCTTTTAAGAACTTCCTTATCCAGACAGCTTCTTTTGCGGCATCAGATGCAGCGATGTATTCCGCTTCCATAGTCGAGTCTGCAACGGTTTCCTGTTTGGAACTCTTCCAACACACCGCCCCTCCATTGAGGGTAAAGACAAAACCCGACATGGACTTGGAATCATCCTTGTCACTCTGGAAGCTGGAGTCAGCAAAGGCCTCAATCTGGAGGTCTTTTCCGCCATACACCAAGAACATCTCCTTAGTCCTCCTCAGGTACTTGAGAATGTTCTTTACCGCTATCCAATGTTTCTCCCCAGGGTTTGACTGATACCGGCTTACTACACTTAGTGCATAAGCTACATCCGGTCTGGTACACAACATCGCATACATTATAGAGCCTACCGCAGAAGCGTAGGGTATAATAGACATGCGATCCCTCTCCAAATCAGTCTTGGGAGACATCTCTTTAGAGAGGGTGATCCCGTGACAAGCCGGTAAGTTACCGCGCTTGGAATCTTCCATACTGAATCTTTTCAGTACGGTGTCGATGTACCTGGACTGTGAAAGTCCTAATATCCTCTTGGATCTATCACGATGGATCCGGATCCCCAGGATGTAAGAGGCATCACCCAGGTCTTTCATGGAGAACCTTTGTGACAAGAAACCCTTGACAGATTGTAGCATAGGAATGTCATTTCCTATTAAGAGAATGTCATCCACGTATAAAACAAGGAATACTACAGTTCTCGCTACAAATCTACTATAGATGCATGGTTCATCTGGATTTTTGATAAAGTCAAATTCCTTGACCGTCTCATCAAAACAGATGTTCCAACTCCGCGATGCCTGCTTTAGTCCATAGATGGACTTAAGCAACTTGCACACCTTTCCGCTGCTCCCACTCTGATTGAAACCCTCTGGCTGATCCATATAGACACACTCCTCTAAATTTCCATTTAGAAAAGCGGTCTTTACGTCCATCTGCCAAATCTCATAATCGTGGAAGGCAGCAATGGCAAGAAGGATCCGAATGGATTTCAGCATAGCCACTGGAGAAAAGGTTTCGTCATAGTCCAAGCCAGGTCTTTGACGGAAACCCTTTGCTACAAGTCTAGCTTTATAGGTCTCAACCTGTCCATCTACACCAATCTTCCTTTTGAAGATCCACTTGCATCCTACGGGTTTTACCCCGTCTGGAGCAATGTCCAACGTCCATACTTTGTTGGTGTACATGGACTCCATTTCGGTCCGCATTGCATCCAGCCATTTTACCGAGTCAATGCTCTGAACGGCCTGCTGGAAGCTAGTAGGCTCATCATAGTCTATGATGCAATCCTCTCTATCCCCGTCTATGAGAAAACCGTAGTATCTCTCGGGCGGATGAGACTGCCTACTACTTCTGCGGAGCGGCATAGGAATGTCCTGTTCTTTCGAACCCTCTGGTTCCTCTAAGATTTCAGTAATGGTTTGTGGTTCTGGAACTTCTTCCAGTTCTACTGCGCTCCCACTTATCTGATTTTCCAAAAACTCAGTTTCCAAGAAGTAGGCATGACGAGAAACAAGAACTTTTTGTTCCTCTGCGTAGTAGAAAAGATACCCCTTGGAGTTCTTAGGGTATCCCACAAACTTGCACTGTACCGAGCGTGCCTCGAGCTTGTCCGCATGCTGCTTTTTTACAAAAGCTGGACATCCCCATGTCTTAAAGGATTTAAGACAGGGTTTCTTCCCACTCCACATCTGATATGGTGTGGTAGGCACTGTCTTAGTAGGAACTTGGTTCAAGAGATGTGCAGCTGTTTCCAGTGCATAACCCCAGAAAGATCGCGGTAACTCAGCCTTACTCATCATGGAACGAACCATATCCAATAGGGTTCGGTTCCTCCTTTCCGATACACCGTTATGTTGCGGAGTGTATGGAGGAGTACGCTGAGAGAGAATTCCATTCTCTTTTAAATAGTCCAGGAACTCGGCACTTAAGTATTCTCCACCTCGATCCGATCTTAGAATCTTAATACTTTTGCCTGTTTGTTTTTCAACTTCATTCTTGTAATCCCGAAATTTCTCAAAGGCCTCGGATTTGTGCTTCATTAAGAAGACATGTCCATACCTAGAGAAATCGTCTGTGAAAGTAATGAAGTATGAATAACCGCTTCGCGCATGTGTAGACATTGGACCGCACACGTCGCTGTGTACGAGTCCCAAGAGCTCGCTCGCTCTTTCTCCGTGTCCAGTGAACGGAGTCTTTGTCATCTTTCCCATGAGACAAGATTCACAAGTGGCATAAGACTGATACTCGAACGGATCCAAGTATCCTTCTTTATGTAACTTAGTCAACCGTGTCTCATTGATGTGACCCAGTCTACAATGCCATAAGAAAGCCTGATTAATATCTGGAGACTTTCTTTTGTGTGTATTCTGGACATTGAAAATCTGTGGTTGGTTCAATACGTATATACCATTGCTCAGTGTACCTGACCCAATCAAAACTTGATTAAGGTGAATGTTTACAACATTACTTACAAACGCAAATTCATAACCTTCTTTAGAAACCAAAGATACAGAAATGATATTACAAGTTGCGTTGGGTACAAAAAAGCAATTACGCAAAACCAAAACATGCCCATCTGACATTCCCAGGTGATAGTCCCCCACGGCTTTAGCATCCATGCTAGCTCCGTTCGCAACTCTGAGGGTCATGTCACCTTCCTTCAAAAACCTACGGTTTCTCAACGCCTGCAAAGAATTACAGATATGAGATCCTGATCCGGTATCCAATACCCAGGAAGTAGAGTTTATAGAAAGACAGTTTTCAATAACATACACACCTGAAGCTGAAGCCGCAACCTGCTTCAGTTCCTGTGTCTTGGCCTTCCAAGCCCTGCAATCTTTCTTCCAGTGTCCACTCTTATGACAATAGAAGCATTCTTCCTTTCCAACAAGCTTCCCCGCAATCTTTGTTGCCTTTTCCTTTCCCTTCGTACCCACTTTACTAACACCGCCTCTTGGTTTGGCGGGGGCTTTCTTCCTCTTTCCCTTGGCTTTCGCCTTGGACCTAGAGGAAGAAGATCCTCCTACAAACAAAGCGGGTGTTTCCCTACCCTTCTGTAGGGTGCCCTCTGCGCTCCTCAGCAGGTTGAGGAGTTCTGAAAGTTCAACTTCCTTTTCTTGCAAGTTGAAATTCAGTATGAATTGGGCGTAAGTGGATGGAAGGGACTGGAGGATTATATCCGTGTAGAGTTCACTATCCAACGTGGTCCCAAGTTCCGCGAGCTCCACAGTGTAGCCAATCATCTTAAGCACGTGGTCCGCTACCGATGATCCGACGGCCAACTTTGTCGAAAACAACTTCTTCGACACTTCGTATCTAGCGATACGAGACTGCTCTCCATACAGTTCTTTTGTATGAAGAAATATGGATTCCAAATCCATATTCTCGTGCCTCCTCTGATGTTCGTTGTCCATCGAGGCAAGTACGAGGCATCTGGCCTTCGCGCTGTCAATCTCCCAAGTCTTACGGATTTCCTTATCCGCGACGCTGGAGGTGGGACCTGGGACGGGGGGAGCTTTGGTGGTAAGAAGATACCCCAGCTTGTCGTAAGTGATTGCCAACTTGACATTCCTGAGCCAATCTTTGTAGTTTGGCCCTGTCAATATGTTTTTATCTAGAATCAACTTAAGTCCAGTCATTTCGATTTGGTCGCTGCAGGGGGGAGAGAAGAAACACTTTAGCACGATGCTCTTGCAAGTTTAGAATGGTTTTTAATTTGTCTAAACAGGATGGCTCCCACTGTCTCTCGAATCCCTCCTCAAACCACAAAGGAAGAATTAGCCGGGATCAATCCCACCGTACAATACTTGCTTAACCGTTCAGCCAGGCCAGTGTCGGTACTTCGAGGGAGGTTTTCCAACGCTTTCGCGAAGTTCCTTAATTTAAGAACCTCTTTTCCCTGGGGGCGTAGCCCCGCTAACACCTTTCTAGGCACCTACTAGGTTTATAGCATTGATCGTTTAGTGAGAAATTTCCCGAGGAGTAGCATATACTCACAGTAGGATCGGGATCCAAATATCATCGCGTGACGAAAATGAAGGAATCCTACCATAATCATCACACTCCAAATGGTATGCAAATCTAGCAAGTTTCAGTACTTATGAAACTCCCGATGTGGATTTTTGCCCCATGCTCTTATGACCTTGACTAAGGCCAACAAATCATAAGTCACATGTCAAGTTCTACCCGTCGTTATCCAGGTTAATTTGAATCCACCCGTATCTACCCTTGACTATGGCCAACAAGGCAATACGACTGTCCCAAACCAACGCATTCTATCTATGCAACATATGAATACCCATCAGCTACCAAACACTGTGCCTTGACTAAGGCCAACAAACACAGCTTGAATACCGTTGAATATTCATATGAAACGACGGAGGGCTACGAATGGTTTTGGTGAAACCGTGAACGTAGTGAACTTGATATAATCGATGGAACAAGATAGCTTTTAGAAGGAGTGGCTCAAGCTCCGCATTTAAAAGTTTAGTTTTGAAAAGAACCGAGTGGTTTTTCGAAAGTGTTCCATCGACTTAAACTTGGTTTATTATCTTGCATTAGTTCTTTTAATGCGTGATATTCTTGCATTAGTTCTTTTAATGCGTCCCATCATTTAATTCCTACCATTGCAGAAAACAACCAAAATATGACGTACGCTTATGCCATATGCATTCGCCACGGGGCCCCGTCATCACCCGTTAGGTTACTTAACTAACGACAGAGCGGGGGCTGGGCTAGCGCGGCTGTAAAACATAAGCAACGCCTAAATAGAAAGCAATGATAGACATTACAGATCACAGATGAATACATTGGATATACTAGCAATCCGCATTTCTTTCGAGCCTGAAACGAAAAGCGGATAACACGGTCGCGGTGAATAGCAAATACCCCACCCAAGACCCCTACGGGTGCGGCAAACTACCCGCCAAGTTCCCGGTAGTTTGTGCACCCCACCATGGGTCTATCCTAGGAGCAAAAACAGTAAAAAGAATTATACAATGACGGCTACAACCCCGACCCGGTTGTGCGGCCAAACAAATAATATAATTACATCAATTTACATTTACAAATGAATGAAAGAAAAACAAAAGCTCATCTCACATCCAACCCCGGCTATTCACCCGCGACAGTCCAACACATTCATATACACATTCCAGCACATTACAGATCATGTATAACCCCGACTAATCGACTTATAGCGATTAGCCGACGTTCAATACATGCAAACAACACAGATATAACCAATATAGCCAAAGTGCAGTGAAGTTCGGAAAAAATACGGAATTATAGGACCCCAAAAGGAAATTTCTTTTCTGGAAAATCTGGGTACATATAATATATTTTAAAAATCCCAAAATCCCACAACAAGAACACTGCACGAAAAACGAGGCGCAGAAGACGACAAAGCGCGGCGGTTCCGCGGCACGAGCCTACCTCGTGCCGCGGATGCGCGGCGCTTTGAGCTCCTCACTGGATCGTTTTTCATGGGTGTTCTTAGAAAAGCCTGAGATGATTTTACAAATATAAATTTTTTAATTTTGAGCCAAAAAAAATTCAACAGAAACTCAGGTTTTTGAAAATACGGTTTTTGGGTTTTTTACGGTTCCGAACTTCGTTACACTTCACTACCAAGCTAGTTTAAGTTTAGTTAGGCTCTGATACCACTGTAAGTCCATATTGCGACCCCCGGTGCTTACGGGGAGGCGGAAACGGTATAAAAAACGAATTTTTAACGCAAGAGGCAACATGGACTAAACATGGTCGGGATCGTTGTCTAAACTAAAACTAGTATTCTAGCTAAAGAGAGTTAGCTACTATGGAAGATGGTTATACCTATACTTGAACTCCTTCTTCTTCAAACCTTGTAGAGGTTGATGGTTCTCTTTACGTCGCCTTCTCCCGTCGAAGATGGATCCACCTCGAAGGTTCGACTTTGGGCTCTTCCTCGATCTTTGAGTGAACTAGGGTTTCCGGTTTGCTAAACCTTCATCCTAGAATGAGTAGAGAGAGATTAGGGTTTGCTTTTCTATCAAAAGAGAATGATTCTCAACACATGAGAAGGTTTCTCTTTTCAAGAGGAAGAAGAAGATGAAAATGAGGAGAGAGAGAGGTTATGATAGAATGAGCTCAATTATTTCTTTCTTGCAACCATATTGCAAAAGAAATGAATTATCTAAATGATAATAATTGAAATAAGAATAGTTGATGGTAATTTTTGAATGACCACAACCATGCTTCATTTAATAAAAAGTAAGCATGAATCAAGGAAGACTTTCAAGGCATGAAAGTGGTCAATGGTCAACAAGTCAACCAAGGTCAACAAGTCAACAAAAACAACCATAACATAATTCTCATTTAATTATTATTATTAATAGATAATATATATAAATCCATTAGGGTTTGGAAAATGAAGACTGTCAATCGTGCATACGCACCCGTTCCGAAACCCTAATGAAAAACCTCATTCTCCGCCTCAAGCAACTGTGCATACACACCTGCATTCTCGTTCCGAAAAACAAGAATACCAAGATATAAAAGCAACCCCAAAACATATACCAGTATCTGGCTCAAACCAGAGCCTGCCAGTATAATCCGTCCGGACTCCAAACGTGCACAAGTGCGCGGATGAGAACGAACCCTGTCGCAAAACCATGCGACCTCTACTCTGTTTTGCCCAGAGACGAATACCCTCTGTGTGGGACTCTAAAGACTCGACACTACGCTGGCAGTGGGTTTAACCACAGACCGCAAGCGGCACTAGCTGTGCGTAACGGTCCCCAGGTAGATGCCGACAAGAAGGCTGACGAGGTGAAACCCCATCTGAACTCCTACTGAGTCTGAATATGACATTCTCCGTACAGTCCGGTCTGTTCGTCTGATACATCGCATGGCGGGCCTAGGGGGCGGTAAAACGTCAGTCCCCCAATAGCGGTACAAGTCGTGTCGGAGTGAAGCCCAAAACACCCTGAGATAACACTGGAACCTACCAGCATATCTCGCTTGCCCTGGCCAGGGACTACTCGTGTAATGGCTCTCCTAGACACAGCGCGATGTCAACCCCCAATACCGGGAGAGACGAATCCTATCTAACCGGCACTGCCTCCAAGTGCTTCGGGACTGCACCCAACCACCACCTGTTTGCACGACTCCTTTGAGCCGTGGTAGGGTAGTGATCAAAGTGCAGTGGGAACACACTCGAGGCGAAGTGCTAGTATCAAGTCAGCGGACTAAGCTGTACTCATGTCACCTGGGAACTGACGACTGACGATAGGTATAATACCAACCTGTCAGTTCCCGACGAGTCCTGTCCAGTGTACTCGTAACCCAACGAGCACCCGTATACTATCTCCAGTACGACGTACTGATGGCTGTGGGACAGACCATCTCCCACACTGGGATGAGAAGCGCATACGCTAGTCTACTCCGGAGTATCGATGCCCTGTCTCGATAGTCCTACGACTAGGGACCTGTATAAGGATGTGCTTATAGATTACCCAGCCCCCACTAGTGTGACTGCCATCACAACGCTGGTAATCAAGCAAAGATCCTAAGGGCTCCACTAATGCGTATAAGTGATATAGCAAAATAAACACAAGTACACATTGAAGTAGAAACAAACCAAGTAGCATACTACTATATTGAGCAAGATTGTTTATACAAGGTGAATATCCCAAGCTTCCATCAAGTAATATACAAACTAGTATGATACAGTAATGGCCTCTAGGGCATATACACTAACAACTCAGCTGTGCTCATCATAGAGCACACCATATCTAATAGGGTGCGGTTCCTCCGTTCTGATACACCGTTGTGCTGTGGTGTATATGGAGGAGTCAGCTGAGAGAGAATCCCATTCTCTTTTAGGAAGTCCAGGAATTCATTGCTTAAGTACTCTCCTCCTCGATCAGATCGTAGGATTTTAATACTTTTTCCGGTTTGGTTTTCGACTTCTTGTTTATATTCTCTAAATTTCTCAAAAGCTTCTGATTTGTGTTTCATCAGGAACACATATCCGAATCTAGAGAGATCGTCAGTGAATGTAATGAAGTACGAAGAACCATCCCTGGCATGTGTAGACATGGGACCGCATACATCACTATGTATCAGTCCCAAGAGTTCGGTAACTCTTTTTCCGTGTCCCGTAAACGGAGTCTTGGTCATGTTGCCTTTGAGACATGACTGGCAAGTGTCATAAGATAAAAATTCAAACGGATTTAAATATCAATCTTTATGCAACTTAGCTAGTCGTGTCGCATTGATGTGACCCAGTCTACAATGCCACAAGAAGGATTCGTTGAGTTCAGAACTCTTCCTCTTATGTGTGTTTGTTATGCTCAGAACTGTTGATTGATTTAGAACATAAATGCCATTGCACAACGTGCCTGATCCAACCAACTTTTGGTTACGGAAAATGTTCATAACATTGTCCTGTAATACAAAATTATATCCCTCTTTACTTAATAAAGAAACCGATATAATGTTGCATATCAGGTTCGGCATGTAATAGCATTCGTTCAGAACCAATGTATTACCAGTTGGTAATACTAGGTGATATTCCCCGACAGTCTTAGCTGCAACAATTGCACCATTTCCAACTTTAATGTCTTTATCACCTTCTCCAAGTTCTCTACCTTTTCTAAGCCCATGTAACTGATTACATATATGGGATCCTGACCCGGTATCTAATACCCAGGACGTAGAGCAAATAGAGAAACAGTTCTCAGTAACGAACACACCCGAAGAAAATGCATCAACATGTACTTTCTTCAATCGGGTGGCATGGGAATCCTGGTATTCCCCTATATCCTGTTCATTCCTATAACTCTTATAAGAAAGAACGGAACCAACGTTCCCCAGCACAGTAAAACATGCGGGTTCGGTCAATACATCCATATTATTATCTTCATTAGGGCATGAAATGGTCGCTACCTGGAGAGAGAGAGAAGAAAACACTTTAGCGTATGCTCGTGCAAGATCAGATTGGTTATTATCTTATCTAATCAGGATGGCTCCCACTGCTTTTTATCAAATCTTCCTTCAAACCCTAAAAGGAAAGACTAGCCGGGATTAATTACACACTACAAGTTCGCCAATCTTTCCAGCCAGGCCAGTGTCGGTACTTTGAGGGAGGTCCCCCGTGCTTTCGCACGAACCTAATTAATGTAAACCTCGTTTTCCCAGAGGCGTAACCCCGTTGACACCATTCTAGACACCTACTTGATCAGCTAATTGCAATGTGTAAAACTCTCCCAGGAGTAACTCTTACTCGCAGTGGGTATCGGGATCCAACTATCTCATAGAAAGTATGCAATCTCATTGCAAATTTCAACACTTGAAATTCCCGATAATGCTTTTGCCCCTAGCGTGCTATGACCTTGACGCATGCCAAACAACCCATAGTCCGCTAGTCAAGTTCAACCCGTACAATTCGTGATCGAATTAAACCCACCCGTACGACCCTTGACGCATGCCAAACAACGCCGTACGAATACCTTAATCCAATCGCATCTCATGCTACAGATAAGTAATAATCCACTACCGTACACTACGCCTTGACGCATGCCAAACAACCGTAGCACGAACACTGAATATTACATATCTGAATTGACGGAGGGCTACGCAGGTTTTTCATAAAAACCATGAGCGTAATGAACTTGATATCGTTGTAGAATCAAATGAAGTTTTGAAATGGAGTGATTTTGAGGCTTTTCTAGTTTTGCTAAAGGAGTCACTCCCGGTGAAGGGATCTCGGTCCTTTCCTCGTCGAATGAGGTGCGGGATATATCATATATATCGCTGTGCAAAGCAAAAACTCTTAAAAGCAATCAAAGCCAAACCGAGTGTGTAGCATCTGCCAGTTATTGCTAAAGGAGTCACTCCCGGTGAATGGATCTCGGTCCTTTCCTCATCGAATAAGGTGCAGGGTATATCATATATACCGCTGTGCAAAGCAAGAACTGTAGCTACCTGTTTTATTTTAAAATTCGATTCCACAACATCGTAGGTTTCTTATCTTTCATTAATCACATTAATGAAGTCCCATCATTTAAATACCTAAACATCACAGATAGATATGACGTACACTTATGCCATCCGCATTCGCCTCGATGTCCCCTCGTGCACCGTTAGGTTAGGTAACTAACGACAGAGCAGGGCAGGGCTAGCGCGGGTGTAAAACATAAGTAACGTCTATATAATATATCATATATACTATATACTATATCCATCACAGAGTCACAACACAGATATCGCAGCAGAATAAACATATGAAATATTGGATATACTAGGACGTCCGTGTTTTCAATACGAGCTAGTATAAAACACGGATTCCACGGTCGTGATGAATAGCCAATCCCATACCCCTAGACCCCTACGAGAGCGGCAAGCAACCCTGCCAATTCTAGGGTTAGGAGACCCGGACTCGACTCCTCGAGTTGGTCTCCCACTGGACCCCAGAACCCGGTTACTTGTGCTCCCCTCCTTGGGTCTATCCTAATGCGGAAAAGTAAATAATACACAAAGGGTGACAACTTCCGCAACCTGGAAGTGCCCCAAATAAAAGAATATTACATACAAGTTTTTACATGAATGAAAATGAAAAACACTCATCTTACATAAAAAAAACCCGGCTATTCAAACACGACGATCCAATATAACATATCCAGCAACACATAACATCACATGTCATCAACGTAAGTAAGTATGCATACCCCAATTGTCGTTGACGTATAGCAACGAAACCGGCGATATGAACATACTACACTTACGGTCACAGAAAAGAAAGTGTAAAACTACAACAATTGGAATCCGCAACTTCTTTAGACATCGCATGCCTAATCAAATGAAATACTTAGACATCACATGCCTAACAGATATAAATCCCGCATTTTAGTCTCATTATCGAAAACTCTTTTCAATATCATGTGGGACTAAACTGCTAGATTTATAACATTCATTCAGTTATCTCATAACTGTTTGTGAATTCCAATTATTGTATCACATTCCAGATAAACAGAAAATGTTAAACTTTCCGATCGAACAGTCGAATACCCAAGTTTTCCCGATACAGCTCAACACATGAAATAAGTCTAACAACATTCAGTTCGTGCCTCAGTACCAACGGTCCAGCCGTAGAAGGGTCAAGCCAACTCCTCACATGTGGCACGCCGTACTGCCCCAAACCCGAAGGTTCAAAGGGCAGTTCAAGACAGTCACATAATCGAGTTAAGGTTTGTTGTCTTCTAGAGGGTCCATCGCGTTACTTGCACTACTTAGAATGTCGTTAAACTATGGAAAAATCCAACACTTGGAAATTTCCCGACAGGGGAAAAGTTGGGTATTTATATCCGGTCGAACTTTTTAACATATTCTATAAATTATCCGGAAGTACACAAAGACGAAATTTGATAATCCGGTCGAAACACCGAAGCTCTAAAACACCCCAGAAAATTAAACTCTGGAATAATTATAAAAAATACCCATAAAACTCAGCTGCAGAAACTATGAATTACTGTGCAGAGGAGGAGGGATGACGTCATCAGTAGGCCGCGGAACCGCCGTAGAAGCCATGCTTCTGCCGCGGTTCCGCCACACAATGTACTGTTCATTGGAAAAAATTTGCATCGTAATTCTTAGAATTCCCTGCTGAATTTTTTAAGCATTTTTAATATTGAAAAATCCCAGATTTTAGAAAATGTACAGAGAGCATGTTTGGTTTAGGGTTTCGGGTTCGTTCGGGCTTCAAATTGCGTCTAGACTTCGTCTAAGGCTCTAGCTAGGCTCTGACACCAGTGAAAGGTTCCTAGGCACCCTATAGAGGTCTCACAAGGCATCAACCATGCCAATTTCAAAAATTATGGGTGCCGCGAAACCCTAACGCGGATCTTAGACTAGAATTCTAGGCGAAATACAAAACTAGTTAACAAATTAACTAAAGGTTAGATGCTACAACCTTTGTAGATCCGGTTATCCTCTTCCTTGGCTCCACGTAGGCATACTCTCGCTGTCCATCTCGATTCCCAAATTCGAACGTTGGCTTCATCGAAGAATTGGGCGGACTAGGTCGTCGGCTTCGTGCCGAAGATGATCTACGTCGAGGCAACAAGTTCAAGCTCCGACTTCACCAAGTTGTGAAACTTGTGAAGAAAACACCCAAAATAACTTGGCAAGAGGTAGAGGGTGAAGAAATAGGAGGTGGGTTCACTTTAGAATTGGATTTCTCTCACTAGAACTCAAGTTGCCATTGATGGCATCAAGGTTTCTATCTTGAAGATGAAGAAGAAGAAGCTAGTTTATGATAAGTTGTTTTAAAATGAAAAGAAAAATACATACTTATCATAATCTAACATGGGTTAAGTATAGAGAATAAACCATGGTCATTTGGAGAGTTAGGGTTAAGCATGAGGACAAGAATGGTGGAAAAAGTCAAGGCTTCATGAAGCTTCAACTAAAGATAAAAGAAAGCCACCATTCTCTTTAAATCATTACCAAATAAATAAATGAAACAAATAAATAAATAAATGAATATGCAAAACCCTAATTATCAAATTAACCATGGTTTAATTCTATATACTTAACTAAACAATCAAGTATCATCAAACATGATACAAATGTGTGCACAAAAGTATATCACATATACTTCTTGCACATCAAGTGAGAAAATCCATATAAAGTGAACCAATACTAGTTAATGCAAAGTAATATATCAAATATATAATTATATATTAAATCATTAAATCAACATTTGATTCAATGATCCGGTCATGTCGCATATAACCGACTAGTATTCAATGTATCGATTTATCGAATCAATGATTCGATAACTAGGTCATATCGAATATAACCAATCGATACATCTATCGCGAGAATGAAATACGGTATCATATACACGCATTATTCTCGGTCCCGCACATATCTCATATGCGCTCCTATTTCGTTTCGCTTGAACCAGGAAACCTCTGTGTAGGACTCTAAAGACTCGTCAATACGCCGGTAGCAGATGATGATCATATCAAGCACCCACAAGCCGCAAGCGGTCTGCTAAACGTAACGGCCATCCGGGTATTGAGCGATCAGAAGATCGACGAGCTAGCCCGCTCACACTCCTGTGAATCCAACCAGTAACACTTACCGTAGAGTCCGGTCTGTTCGTCTGATACGTCGCATATCAAGTCTAGGGGTGGTAAACGTCAGACCCCAATACTCGATAAGTCGTGTCGATGTGAGGCTCATAACGGGTCGAGAAACTACTGGTAACACTTACCAGCAAATCTCTGATCAGCCCTGACCAAGGACTTCCCTGTTATGGCCAATCGAGCACAGCGCAACATCAACCCCCAATACCGGGAGAGACGAAACCCCTCCTATCGCTCATTGCCTCCATGTGACTCGGGACTGTACCCAAAGACCACCATTTTGCACGCCCTCATAGATGTGGTAAGGTGGAGATCAAAGCACAGTGGGAATCACACAAGGCTCTATGACGATCTCGGGTCAACAGACTAACCTGCACAAGTGTCACCTGAGAACTGCCATCTGACGTGAGGTATAATACCATCTGGGAGTTCTCGGCGAGTCCGTCCAGTGTACCCAGTCTCCACTGAGCACCCGTACACCATCTCTGATGTCAAACACCAATGGATATGGGATCATCCATCGCCCATCTCATGGGTCGAGAAGCGTATACGCTAGTCTACACTGGTATATCGATGCCCCGTCTCGATACACCTACGACTAGGGACCTTGAAGGATGTACTTATGGACTACCATGTCCCCACTAGTATGATCTGCATCATAGTCCAGGTAGTCAAGTACACATCCTAAGGGCTTTACCAACATGTAACTATAAGACAGTATAAAGAGACAAGTGTACATGTTAAGATAAAGAGCAACCAGATAACATACTATCATGTCGAGCAAGAAAGTCATTTCTATATATGTCCAAGCATCCAATATAATATACAACATCTGTACAATACTGGCCTCTAGGGCATACATACAACTAACAAATAACCCGATGAGCGAGCAAATAGTGCCTCAGCTTCTTCACAGCAAATATTAGAGCCAGGCATTGCTTTTCGATTGGGGAGTAGTTGTGTTCCGTCCCGACTAGAGTTCGACTGAGGTAGTAGTGGGCATTTTCTTTTCCCTCCTCGTTATTCTGGGCAAGGAGCGCACCGAGTGACTCGTCCAGCGCGGCAGTGTAGAGAATCAGCGGTTTATTTGGAATGGGAGCGGCCAGCACTGGAGGGTGCAACAAGTATTGTTTGATGCTTTCGAACGCTGCTTGACATTCGGCATCCCAGATAAAAGGAGCACCTTTCTTCATGAGCTTTGAGAAGGGCCTACATCTCCCCGATAAATTTGAGATAAACCTCCGTATATAAGCAAGCTTGCCTTGAAAAGATCTTAGCTGCGTCAGACTCTTCGGAGGGGGCATCTCCACGATGGCCTTTATCTTTGATGGGTCAACTTCGATCCCTCGATGCCGGACTATGAAGCCCAGGAATTTTCCCGATGACACGCCAAAAGCGCACTTCAGAGGATTCATCTTCAGATTGTATTCCCTCAGTCTGGTGAGAACGGTCCTGAGATCTTGGATATGATCGGCCTTGGCTTTAGTCTTGACGACCAGATCATCAACATAGCATTCGACGACTTTATGGATTAGGTCATCAAAGATATTAGTCATTGCCCTTTGATATGTAGCACCTGCGTTCTTCAGTCCGAATGGCATTACCTTGCAGCAATATATTCCGATCGGGGTTCGAAATGCTGTGTGCTTCTCATCCTCAGGCGACATCTTGATCTGATTATATCCAGACGAGCCATCCATAAAAGTGAACAGTTCGTAATTTGAGGTGTCATCGACCATCATTTCCATGATCGGTAGCGGGAAGTCGTCTTTAGGACATGCCTTGTTGAGGTCCCTGAAATCGACACAAACTCGGATCTTCCCATTTTTCTTCTTCACTGGGACTATGCATGCGATCCAGTCTGCATATTTCTCTTCCCTGATGAAGCCGGCATCGATGAGTTTCTTGGTTTCCTCGATGACCTTTTCTTCCAACTCCCTTCTCATTCTTCGAGGAGCTTGTTTGACAGGCTTAGCATCAGGAGATATAGCCAGCTTATGCACGGCTACCTCAGGGGAAAGGCCAGGCATTTCTTTGTACGTCCACGCGAAGCAGTCGACGAACTCACGCAGCAGGGCAATTATCTTCTCTTTCATTTCCTCCGACAAGAGTGAGCTGACGTAGGTCGGCCTTGGATTATCGGGCGTTCCTAAGTCAATCTCGGTTAGCTCATCAAAGGTTGCTTGTCCTCCATCTTCGAGCTCTTGAGGAGCTTCTTCTGGCTCGGCTATCTCGTCATCATCATTTGATCTTTCGCTGGCCTCACCAACATGGATCATGTAGCACGCTTTGGAATCAGGTTGAATGTAGCCTATGCCCCGTCTATCTGGAATTCATCCATCGATGAGTGCTCGGACCTGGGGCGGATACCATAGCCCTTCGTAAAACTTTACTTCGGACTCCGTTTGATATAACCGGCATCCGCACTTCTTAAAGTATTCCCGCATCTCCGTCGCATAGTATCTGGGATTGAGGACGGCTCTTATGCCTCTCTCATAGGGAAGGCACGCGACAGAAAGGTCGTCCGGGTGCACAACGGGGTTTGACCTGTAAAACAGGATGCCCTTCTGTCCATTTTTCCTCCCGGGCACGTAGAAAGTTTTCAGCTGGTCTACGGTAGAGACCGACAATGCGTCGAGCTCTTTACACATCCGTTCCGGCACCCTTGTGATGGCCAGGGACCCTTCTGCGACTTCGAAGGTCTCTCGTAGTTTCGCGTGCTGCATGGGGGGCCGATCTGCACAGCTGTTGCACGACAGGTCCTTTTCTTCTGACTCTTCAGTGTCACTGCCAAGATGAGGGTGGACTTTGCTGCTAGATGGGCCTTCAGTAACAGATTCGTTCGTATCGCTGCCGAAATGAGGGCGAGTTTTGCGGAAGGATGGGATTCCAGCGTCGGATTCATCAGTGTCGCTGCCGAAATGCGGGCGCACTTGGGTATTTTTGCTTTTGAAAGTGACAGCCGGCGCAGATTTGCTTTTGAGTCTTGGGGCCGGTCTATCCTCAGTCAGTTGTGGCTTAAGCATTTTGGTGGTTCATAAAGTACCGAGAATCTTCATATCGGACTTCATGCACACCGAACGGCTGGATGTCTCCGTCAATGCGTCTTTCTTCGCCATTTTTAGTATACTTCATGCATTGATGGAGAGTTGACGGAATGATGCAGTAATCGTGGAGCCACAGCCGCCCCAAAAGAATCATATAAGATGTGTCGGCGTCGATCACGTATATCTTAGCTTCAGTTTGCAGATCCCCAAATTTGATTGGCAAAGCTATAGACCCCAAAACTTGCTGGCAATTTTGGTTGAAGACTTGAATGACAATCCTTTCCCTTGACAGGTGTCG
Source organism: Agapanthus africanus (assembly GCA_030015575.1). Classification (NCBI taxonomy): domain Eukaryota; kingdom Viridiplantae; phylum Streptophyta; class Magnoliopsida; order Asparagales; family Amaryllidaceae; genus Agapanthus; species Agapanthus africanus. Next base: position 173,151,708 of record JASDDO010000012.1, on the reverse strand, counting down.
GATGTCCATTGACAAACTCTTCAGAGTTCGCAAGTTCATGATGGTCACTGAGGACCCCGGATCAATCAATATGCGATTAATTCGATCTCCGTCGCTGTACCCGGTCACGTAAAGCGGCCGATTATGCTCAGCCGTTCCCAGTAGCAAGTCTTCATCCTTAAATGTGACTGCGGCGGCATGCAAAGCATGCTGGGCTTCTTTCATATTAATTTCCGCAAAGTGAGCCTGATACCGCTCGGGGTTTTGTAGAGCGTGAATGAGAACATCTCTAAGCTCCTTAGATAGGACCAAGGCGTCGTAGATGCTCAGGAGAGACGGAAGCTTCCAGAGATGTGCCAAGACATTATAGCCCACCGAGGAAGGACTTATGTTTTCATCGGCCGGTTCTCTGCCATCTTCTTCATTAGCGACTTATTTTTCCTTCCCTTTTGGGGTGTTGCCCTGATTTTGCGGTAGAGCCCTGCCGCTTCTGAGCTGGATTTGATTGGCCTTTGTGGTGAGCTCCTCGTCCTCTTCGGGAAAACAGAGCTCATCCTCGGAGTCGCTGCCAAGATGGATGGCGTAGCAGGTCACTACTGGGATCTCTTCATTGGAGTCTTCTTCTAACTCCTCCAGAATTTCAGCCGCTTGTACAGGGAAGAACTTCTTCAATTGAATCAATGTTCTTTCCTTTTGTTCATATTCTTCGAGGGAATCGATATATTTCTGAATGGTCGAACTCCCTGCAGACTCTTTTTCGCGCCGAGCTGCACTTTTCTTCTTCTTGAGCTTCTTGGATTTTGAGCCTGATGGAGCCGCATTGGCAGCTGGACTGGTAGGCCTCTTCTGCCTTTCCCATTCCGTCCTGGGTTCTTTCCGAAGTAGCTTTAGCATCTTCTTCGTCTTATTAGATATGTGCGTACTCTACGGAGGTCGCGATGAGTCAGTTTCGTTTGTCAGGACAGCAGGTTCAGCTGTCTGCTCCCAGAAGTCTTCAACTTCTGTCTGTATAAAGTTGGCGGTTGCAACTTGATTGTTCACCAACACACTTTTGGACAGCTCGATCTCTCCAGCCTTGTACTGCTTCTCGACCCAGTCTTTGAAGATATAGCAATCCTCGATCTCATGGCTCACTACTCGGTGGTACGGGCAATACAGAGGATTGTCGGTCATTTTTGCTTCTTGGGGTCTTTTCGACTCCGGCAATTGTAGGCCATTGTTCAAGGCATCTTTAAATATCTTGCGGACCTTGTCCCTTCTGAAAGAGTAAACCTTGTTCTTTTTCTCCTCTAGGGAAGGCCCATCTCCTCCCAGTAATGGCTTTCGAGACCGGTTGGTTTTGGATTCGCCCGCCCTTCGCTTTTCTTCAATGTCGGACGCATTGAAGACATTGGTACTGCTGGAACTCCCGCTTCTACGGTTGTCGTCCCGCTTGCTTTTCCAGGTTTTGTCTCTCTGAGAGTCCGGCGGGGACTCTTGCTTCGAGCGTTCCAGCATTTGGACTTTCTTGGTTAGCTCCTGAAATGTCTTGAGTCCCGCTGTACACAAGAATGGGACCATCCAATTGCTGAGGTTTCCAATGAGAAGGCTGACGGACTGGTCCTGCTCCAGCGGTGGTTCGCACTTGACTGTGAGATTACGCCATCGGGCGATAAAGTCGGTGTTGCTTTCATTCTTCCCCGGCTTGGTCCTCACAAGGTTGGCAATGGAGATTTTATCACTGACACTCATGAACCTTTGCCGAAACAGGGACTCCATTTGGGAAAAGGTAATGACGGACCCGTCCGGTATACTCGCATACCATTCGAAGGCAACGCCGGTAAGGCTGTTGACAAACTGACGAAGAAGGAGCGCGTCATTGCCCCCTGTATTTCCGCACGATGCATTGAAGTGGGCGACGTGCTGGTTTGCATTCCCCGTTCCATCAAATCTTCCGAACTTAGGAATAACGTAGCCGCTTGGGAACTCAATCAGATCGTACTGCGCGGGATATGGCCGCCCACTACCGCCGATTTCTGTCTGAGCTTCAGCTTCGGCCACCAATATTTTAACCTTGCTGGTGACCAAATCCATTATCCGATCCTGTGTTAGCGGGATAGTTCTATCTGGGGCCAAGGCGTCCCCAGAAGCGGAATGTGGCCGGCTTTCATTCGGCTCGACCAGTCTTGGTCCTAAAGGAACAGGCATTGGCTGCCTCGGATTGTCATCACCCGGCTGATTAGAAGCGGCTTATGCCTGATTGGGAGGTGCTCGAGCAATTTGAGCCGTAAGATGCATCACCACGTTCGTTAAGTCGTCAATCTTCGAATAGAGCTTGGCCATCTCTTTATCTTTGCTCCTGAGCTGTTTTCGAAGCTCTTGAAGCAGCTCCTGCTCTGCAATCCTGGGGCGGAATGTCGGCTCTTCCTCGCTGTCGGAGCTTGACTCTACATGGACCGAGGGGTCTATCTGCCTATCATCCTCATCAAGAGGGTTTTCTTCATCCAGCGGGGGCGGCTGTTCTTGGGCGGCGGCAACCACATTTAGGCTAGATTGGGCTTGGGATGTGGTGGCCCCGTCCTTGCTTTTGCTGCCAAGGTTGTCGCTGGGGCGCCCGCCCGCCATATAGACCGTATGGATGATATATTCGGCCGTCTTTCTATCATTGGCAGCTGATTTCACGGATCTCTGTCTTGACCCCCTTGCTTCGGTAGCTGGTAGTCAATTGTAGGCGGCTGGCCTAACCAGGTTCTTGAATTGTCACGACCCGAAAAGGTACGTGATGGCCCTAATACTACGCAACGCCTCCAGACGTAACGCAGTAAAAGAAAGCCAAAACCCAGAAATCTAAACCATAAAAATACGGAAAAGATAATAATAAGTTTTAGAAAACATTTGAAATCACAACCCAAATTCTTTAAAATAGTCCACATTTTCTGTAAAATTTTGGCAGCACCTCCTTTATAAAACCAGCCCCTAAAAAGGGTACAACATAGATATAAAGTAAAGCATCCCAAACGGGAGTAAAATCCACGCCCAACGGCGGAAAACAATACCACAACAGATATACGACGCCGTAGCGAAGAAATAAGAGACAAAAGAAGGAAACTGTATAAAATCCACAAATCCACAATATATACGAAACCGTCCTCACCAAGTCTCTAAGTCACAACAAACTGCTAGTAGATGGAGAGTACAATATACAACGAATAACCAATACAATCTCTGAAAACCCACAAAATCCCACCTGGCAAAACTGCACACTAACAGGCGAAGTGGTATCCGCAACCAAAAGATGATAGATGAGTGTGAAGCTGAAAAGCTGAATAGCTTGCCTTGACTACTTTGGGGAAAACTCCAGCAAAACCTGTGGCACAACGGGGGTGAGTTGCCAACTCGTGAATAGTAAATAACATATGCAGGTAATCGCGAGAATGAACGTACAGCATGAATCTAATATATATCCATTTCAATAATAACATGTCATGAGTACGTAATAATGGAAAGTACGCTATCAAGTACCACCAATATGTCCTGCAATAATGATATGACAACAGTATGCAATAATCATGCTCTGGGGATATGAGAAAGTAAATGTGCAACTCTCATGAAGGTACTCTCTCAGGTACTCCTAATACATGAAACAGTGCACAAGTATATAATGATGAGGTATGGAGTGAAATATGTCATTTCCACGGAATCCTAACATCGTGGTAGGATCACAATCCATCTAGACAAATCAATATCCCAATCCTCAATCAATCACCAAATCCACTCTCATATCGTCTAAGTGTCACATCTCCTCAAACTACACAATATCAAATGTATCTCACATAAGTGTCGAATGTACAAGTCAAGTAGATCTCACATCTCTAGTATGTACAACGTCAGTATATCTATCATATCAAATGTACAACACAAGTGAATCTCACATCTCTCGTATGTACAATATCTGGTATATCTCGCATATATCTCATGTACAACAGCTAGTGGATCCCACATATCTCGTCTGTACAATATCAGGTATCTCTCACCTATATCACATGTACAACAGCTAGTGGATCCCACATATCTCGTCTGTACAATCTCAGTATATCTCACAATATATCATATGTACCACACTAAGTGGATCTCACATCTCTAGTGTGTACGATATCATCATCCAATCCCAATGAATCTCATAAATCTCAAGTCAAATCTCCATTACATTTCTAACATCCTAAAATAATGACATATATAAATATGATGAGGGCAATACACATATATTAGCGTCCCATTCCACTAATATTGGTGTAAAGGCATATATAACAGCGGCTCAATCCCCTGTTATATATACAAGAGTATTTAGGAATATCATAAAAACCAATGTGTCAAGCATCGACACAGAAAAACTGATAAGTACGTATCATACGCTATCACGAGAGCCCGAGTGCCTCGCTCTGCCCCTCGCCTCTCGACGTATCGATACGCACATGACTCCCAACGGTATCCCCCTGATATCCGCCGAGTCTCTGGTAATGTCACCGGAAAGTATGGCTCCCCTAGGCCTCATCGCCTCATTGCGACATCGGCTCACTCCGACAACATTCTAGCTTCGGGGTACCTCCGGGCCCCACCATGTATCCTCATGCGGCTCTCGACGCCTCCTCGCATAGGATATATATCCGCACCGATAAATCTCATGGTGGATGCTATAATATCATCTCAAGGAAACCGGGTGTTTCAATGTATGCATAATTTCATGAACTACCACGGTTCCCAAATCCAGAAAACATCATGAAAAATCCATATAACAATGCGATAATCCATGAATAAATATACGCAATATGAAACTGTAATGAAAGCGTATAAAAGAACAGCATAGCATTCACCAGATATATGAACGAATATATGAATCGTAAAGCAGAAATATAGGTATCTACCTATATGATGATGTGATATACCTATCAGGTATGAATATGAAATACAAGTACACCTATCTGTATGCTGATGTGATATACCTATCAGGTATAAGTAAAGTATGAAATGTAAGTACACCTGTATCTATGTCCCTAGGTGTATATGTACCTAGCACTAAAGGTACAGCATCCTATAGGTAAACAGGAACTAGCATGTCAAGTCTAAGTACAGCGATAAGAAATATGTATCAAAGTCACAATGTCCCTAACCATACAATAGCATTTCTAAAATATGGTCGTGTATGACATGGCAATTATTGACGGTGTGTGTGGCATCCAATCAGTGCTCTCGCAATCTGAGCCGTCAATAATAGTGCAGTGTCCTAAGGATACTAGTCCAATCACAACTATCACTAAGCAGTCAGGTATATGCGCATTTCTAAACATGATATAGAATATGCGACAAAGGTAAAGGTTTCTAGCCCAGACGCATAACGCCATGCGGGCGATTCCCCTGTAGATGTTAAATCTACTCACTCACACTCCAAGCTAGATGAAATCTACCACCTGAATCCCCCTGTGGCAGTGTCCGTAGTCCTCGTCTGCGAACCTGCAACATATAAACAACAAGCAATATATATATCAATAACCGCTACGAAATACAAACTAGCTATATCTAACCGACACACAACACACAAACACCACTTAAGTTTTCGTATCGTGGCTAACGAGAGTAGCGACACGACGAAAACGACTTAAGAGCGAAACCACTAAAACGGCACGACGCGTGTCGTAACACGTATCGCACGAACACGAAACACTAGAAACTGCACAAATGATCCCAGATTTTCCTACTGTGAAAACTAAACAATTTCAACAAGACCAGAGGAACCCAAACCCTAGCAGACACCTACAGACCAAAACCCAAACCCTAACTCTACATCTTGGCCGGCGTCGCCGGCCCCTCCTCTTGATGTCGCCGGCCCAGGCCGGTGGGATGGGTGTCGTCTTGATGGTGGTGCTCCAGGTCCCCTAGTACATCACAACCACTATATTGAATTCATCAGTAACAAACCCAGATCACAGCAGGTCCTAGAAACCACAAACCGACACTAAAATACGATATTTCGTATCAAACCCTAATTAAACATTCTAAACTGAAACTATCAATCATCAAAGCACAAAAACTAACTAAAGAAGAGGTAAGGATCATTACCTAACTGAAAGAACATCAAGATCCAAGCTTTAGAGCACTCCAAGTGAAGAAAATGAGAAAACATGCACAAAGATAGGATTTTTGTGATAACTTGTGATTGTTTTGAGGATTTGTGAAGGAAATATGATAGAAATGAGAGGGATAATTGGCCAAGTGCAGAAATGAGAGGGAGAGGGCTCGGCCATGGTGAGAGGGAGAGAGAAAAAGAGAGGTTTCCTTGCAATTTCCTCACATTAATTGCAAAGTCAACACACACACACAAAAGTCCACATACATGCACCTTCTAATCCTTTCTCTTCTATTCTTTTCTTTTCTTTTTCCTCTTTAAACCTAGGCCACACAATCCTTCATGCAATGGTTAAGTTCACTTAGGAAATTTTTTAAGAAAAGTTGAAAAGCAAAGATTACCAGAAATGTGCAAACCGGATTAAAATAACATTAAAAATGGGAAAAATTCAAATTGCACCAAAACGTCCTATATACTCTCAAAGTAGGCGCACAAGCTTTATTTTCTCAAAACTAGGTGCTGGTAAATCGATATGGCCGTTTGATCACAATCGGTAAAAAACTGACAATACCGACGAATTTCACCCAAAAACAGAAACAAGCACAAAACGATTTCTAGATCGTTACAATCTCCCCCCCTTATAAAAATTCGTCCCCGAATTTAAAATTTTCACCAAGCATACCTTCAAAGAGAAGAGTATAAAACTCCCAAATCTCACTCGCAGCTTCCCAAGTGATCCCCTCACTATACAGCTACGTCCAAGGAAACTCTTCACAGATGGCAAGACCCTTGACCGAAGTTTCTTCACCTGCCGAACCATTACACCAATGGCTGCCGGTGAACGAAAAGATCGCGTCTACACTAATGGTCTGTGCTAAATTATGTGAAAAAGTCCTGAAGGTATTTGCCAAAAATCAACACCATGAAAACGGGGTGAATAATCTATAATCTGGGCGGAAGTGCCAAATTAAAGCAACGAAAACTAACTCACATAAAGGATCACAAAGGAACCTCAAACCCTGGGATAAACTTCCCAAAACTCAACATGTCATTCATCGGAGAGTCCGTAGGAATACATGATCTCCCGCTGCGAACTCAATCTGCGACCTACCTGGTCGACATACAATCTCTGTCTGCACTGGGCTACTATCATCCTGACCTGAACCAACTGGAACATCTCCGAAGTCTCTAGACTAGCTGAGGTCCAAAAATCCTACTACGCTGAGTCAGAAAAACAGACTGGTGATCGACACTACCTGACTAACCCTAAAGGTTGCCAATTGAAATATCTCCTGATAACAACTATCCAGAAGTATCCTACAATGGCGAGTGACGATCCCAACTGCCGAAAACAACAAACCAAACAAACACCTTGAGACGAAACCTGAAATTTCTCTTTACATTCCTGTCCACCCGTAACTATCTCACAAGTCACGTCAAAGCTGGTGGAACCTGAATGAACATAGAGAGTTGACTGATGTGCTTACTCTAGGATTTCACGTCTCTACCCGATAACATCAGGTACACAAACGCATCCCTAACTTAGCACAACTTTATCACAAATCAAGGGCTCCGAATCAAAAGCAAGAACTGATGCAATTGCTAACCAAATCTCCAACTGCTGAAAACTCCGTACACATGCCTCAGTTCAAAGAAAAGAACCTCCTTACCTGGTCTTCACAGTCAACGGTGCAACAATACTCTAGTAATCCTGCACGAAACGGCGGTAAAAACCTGCTAAACCCAACATCAAAGGACCTCTGTCCGTACACAAGTCTGGGTCTAAGCTGTACGGTCATGATCTCCCTCGGAACCATACGAAACCGTCTCCCGTAACTACAAGACCTAGGAGTCAACACAAACAAGCCTGAAGGAACACTCCGAGAATCTAGCAACAACTGGGGCTCTCCCAATGTCTGCAAAACAAATTCTCAAAAGCTGCTCCTGTTCCTCAAAACACAAGAATTGACCAGAATGTCGTCAAAACACAACAGCAACTGGTCGAGGAACGGCCTGAAGAAATCTGGTACATCATATCCACAAATGCTGCTATGGCATTGGCAAGTCCTACGACACTACCAACACACAAACTGCCCGTAGCACGCACAAAAGCAAAATTCGGAATGCCACCACTCCGAACCCGCAATAATGATGACCTGATCCCAAACAAACTTAGAAAAAGTCTCGCACTCTGGAGCTGATCGAAGAAATCATCAAAACAAGGTAACAGATACCTAACCGCACCATAAGCCGGTTCAATTGACGATCCATCAATCCACAACCGCAATCTGTCGTCATCCTCCAGAACGAACAGAAATAGGAGCTCCCTAAAAGCGAAACACTCAGACACACAAACCTCCCAACAAACAACTCTGCAGCAGATCCTTAAGCTCCCTGAATTTCGCTAACTCTCCTGGAATATCGTCGGAGAACTCTTGCACGATAACTACCCAGCCCAACAATCCCAATGTGGCTCCGGTATCTCGAATGAACGTCAAGAATCCACGACATCTCCTCCAAAGCTGACTAGCGAAAAAGGCTGAATTCAAGCTGTGAAAGGCAGCACAACTATCCACCTGCACAACAAGAACTGACTCGCCGGGAAAAAAAATCCTGACTGTTTCCACACGGTAGTCCACAGACGCCTAACACGTAGCTAACCAATCTATGCCCAGGAGAACGTCAAGTCCAACATCTCTAGAAGGATCCAATGACGGCAAAATCTCCTCACCAACTGGCATACGACTGAAATACGTGTCGCGCAACAAAAGAATCGCTGCCAGAAGTTAACACAACAAAACGGCTGATCTAACTAACACGATCCTCGTCCCAACCACAGCACCAAGTGCGAAAAACTAACAAGTACAACAAAGAACATGAATAAGGATACCTGACACATCTGCACTGGACGTCCGGGCGTCCGGTTGAGTAGAAACAAACCCTCGTGTCTGCCTCCTACCCACAACTGGCTGAAATCCTCCACTCTGCGGTATAGCTGTCTCGCAACAACGTGGCTCAGTACAAACTCTAACCCGATGATCCAAACTCCCGCACCGATAACATCCGGAAGAAAACTGCTGACCATCCTAGGGATAAGAGCTAGACGACTGTCCTCGTCTCACACCTCTAGTACTCCCATGCCGTGCACGAAACCTGTCACGACGACTGAACCTCTGTCCCTGGACTGGCACACCTGTACGAGTCCTCCACTGTCCTGGAACTCGCAAAGTCTCTGGAACACGTGTCTCGTCAACTGGGGCTACATCCGCTGATGCTACGTAAGTAACAGACTGCCGCATGCTGATCCCAAGGAACAACTGTCCAACTGGGGTGACAACCTCCTGTCGCTGCGCTCGAATGGCATCAACTAATGATCTCATCGTCTGGCGCAAATCCTGCATCTCTGTCACAAGCCTAGCTAGCTGATCAGTCGAAGGCTGATCCATCTGCAACTGTGCAACACGAGTGCCCTCCTGGTCAGTGCTCGTTTCACCCGAGCTAACCCTGACCTCGGCTCTCGCTGCATCACCCTGAGTCCCTGTAGTCATCAATGGCAAGGCTATAAATAGATATAGGATTCGATAAGAACAAGGAAATCGAATCACAAGGATATGAATCATCAAGGAAGGAATCTCAAACAATTGTACTTAGGCACTTTAGGCGAAATACTGCATCGTAAGTATGCTGCAGATATACCCACAGTACATTACTCCGCTTAGGTTACCTACTCCATCATACCAGGTCATCCTACACTCCGAAAGGTAAAACCACGCTCTGATACCAACTTTGTCACGACCCGAAAAGGTACGTGATGGCCCTAATACTACGCAACGCCTCCAGACGTAACGCAGTAAAAGAAAGCCAAAACCCAGAAATCTAAACCATAAAAATACGGAAAAGATAATAATAAGTTTTAGAAAACATTTGAAATCACAACCCAAATTCTTTAAAATAGTCCACATTTTCTGTAAAATTTTGGCAGCACCTCCTTTATAAAACCAGCCCCTAAAAAGGGTACAACATAGATATAAAGTAAAGCATCCCAAACGGGAGTAAAATCCACGCCCAACGGCGGAAAACAATACCACAACAGATATACGACGCCGTAGCGAAGAAATAAGAGACAAAAGAAGGAAACTGTATAAAATCCACAAATCCACAATATATACAAAACCGTCCTCACCAAGTCTCTAAGTCACAACAAACTGCTAGTAGATGGAGAGTACAATATACAACGAATAAACAATACAATCTCTGAAAACCCACAAAAACCCACCTGGCAAAACTGCACACTAACAGGCGAAGTGGTATCCGCAACCAAAAGATGATAGATGAGTGTGAAGCTGAAAAGCTGAATAGCTTGCCTTGACTACTTTGGGGAAAACTCCAGCAAAACCTGTGGCACAACGGGGGTGAGTTGCCAACTCGTGAATAGTAAATAACATATGCAGGTAATCGCGAGAATGAACGTACAGCATGAATCTAATATATATCCATTTCAATAATAACATGTCATGAGTACGTAATAATAGAAAGTACGCTATCAAGTACCACCAATATGTCCTGCAATAATGATATGACAACAGTATGCAATAATCATGCTCTGGGGATATGAGAAAGTAAATGTGCAACTCTCATGAAGGTACTCTCTCAGGTACTCCTAATACATGAAACAGTGCACAAGTATATAATGATGAGGTATGGAGTGAAATATGTCATTTCCACGGAATCCTAACATCGTGGTAGGATCACAATCCATCTAGACAAATCAATATCCCAATCCTCAATCAATCACCAAATCCACTCTCATATCGTCTAAGTGTCACATCTCCTCAAACTACATAATATCAAATGATCTCACATAAGTGTCGAATGTACAAGTCAAGTAGATCTCACATCTCTAGTATGTACAACGTCAGTATATCTATCATATCAAATGTACAACACAAGTGAATCTCACATCTCTCGTATGTACAATAATCTGGTATATCTCGCATATATCTCATGTACAACAGCTAGTGGATCCCACATATCTCGTCTGTACAATATCAGGTATCTCTCACCTATATCACATGTACAACAGCTAGTGGATCCCACATATCTCATCTGTACAATCTCAGTATATCTCACAATATATCATATGTACCACACTAAGTGGATCTCACATCTCTAGTGTGTACGATATCATCATCCAATCCCAATGAATCTCATAAATCTCAAGTCAAATCTCCATTACATTTCTAACATCCTAAAATAATGACATATATAAATATGATGAGGGCAATACACATATATTAGCGTCCCATTCCACTAATATTGGTGTAAAGGCATATATAACAGCGGCTCAATCCCCTGTTATATATACAAGAGTATTTAGGAATATCATAAAAACCAATGTGTCAAGCATCGACACAAAAAAACTGATAATTACGTATCATACTCTATCACGAGAGCCCGAGTGCCTCGCTCTGCCCCTCGCCTCTCGACGTATCGATACGCACATGACTCCCAACGGTATCCCCCTGATATCCGCCGAGTCTCTGGTAATGTCACCGGAAAGTATGGCTCCCCTAGGCCTCATCGCCTCAATGCGACATCGGCTCACTCCGACAACATTCTAGCTTCGGGGTACCTCCGGGCCCCACCATGTATCCTCATGCGGCTCTCGACGCCTCCTCGCATAGGATATATATCCGCACCGATAAATCTCATGGTGGATGCTATAATATCATCTCAAGGAAACCGGGTGTTTCAATGTATGCATAATTTCATGAACTACCACGGTTCCCAAATCCAGAAAACATCATGAAAAATCCATATAACAATGCGATAATCCATGAATAAATATACGCAATATGAAACTGTAATGAAAGCGTATAAAAGAACAGCATAGCATTCACCAGATATATGAACGAATACATGAATCGTAAAGCAGAAATATAGGTATCTACCTATATGATGATGTGATATACCTATCAGGTATGAATATGAAATACATGTACACCTATCTGTATGCTGATGTGATATACCTATCAGGTATAAGTAAAGTATGAAATGTAAGTACACCTGTATCTATGTCCCTAGGTGTATATGTACCTAGCACTAAAGGTACAGCATCCTATAGGTAAACAGGAACTAGCATGTCAAGTCTAAGTACAGCGATAAGAAATATGTATCAAAGTCACAATGTCCCTAACCATACAATAGCATTTCTAAAATATGGTCGTGTATGACATGGCAATTATTGACGGTGTGTGTGGCATCCAATCAGTGCTCTCGCAATCTGAGCCGTCAATAATAGTGCAGTGTCCTAAGGATACTAGTCCAATCACAACTATCACTAAGCAGTCAGGTATATGCGTATTTCTAAACATGATATAGAATATGCGACAAAGGTAAAGGTTTCTAGCCCAGACGCATAACGCCATGCGGGCGATTTCCCTGTAGATGTTAAATCTACTCACTCACACTCCAAGCTAGATGAAATCTACCACCTGAATCCCCCTGTGGCAGTGTCCGTAGTCCTCGTCTGCGAACCTGCAACATATAAACAACAAGCAATATATATATCAATAACCGCTACGAAATACAAACTAGCTATATCTAACCGACACACAACACACAAACACCACTTAAGTTTTCGTATCGTGGCTAACGAGAGTAGCGACACGACGAAAACGACTTAAGAGCGAAACCACTAAAACGGCACGACGCGTGTCGTAACACGTATCGCATGAACACGAAACACTAGAAACTGCACAAATGATCCCAGATTTTCCTACTGTGAAAACTAAACAATTTCAACAAGACCAAAGGAACCCAAACCCTAGCAGACACCTACAGACCAAAACCCAAACCCTAACTCTACATCTTGGCCGGCGTCGCCGGCCCCTCCTCTTGATGTCGCCGGCCCAGGCCGGTGGGATGGGTGTCGTCTTGATGGTGGTGCTCCAGGTCCCCTAGTACATCACAACCACTATATTGAATTCATCAGTAACAAACCCAGATCACAGCAGGTCCTAGAAACCACAAACCGACACTAAAATACGATATTTCGTATCAAACCCTAATTAAACATTCTAAACTGAAACTATCAATCATCAAAGCACAAAAACTAACTAAAGAAGAGATAAGGATCATTACCTAACTGAAAGAACATCAAGATCCAAGCTTTAGAGCACTCCAAGTGAAGAAAATGAGAAAACATGCACAAAGATAGGATTTTTGTGATAACTTGTGATTGTTTTGAGGATTTGTGAAGGAAATATGATAGAAATGAGAGGGATAATTGGCCAAGTGCAGAAATGAGAGGGAGAGGGCTCGGCCATGGTGAGAGGGAGAGAGAAAAAGAGAGGTTTCCTTGCAATTTCCTCACATTAATTGCAAAGTCAACACACACACACAAAAGTCCACATACATGCACCTTCTAATCCTTTCTCTTCTATTCTTTTCTTTTCTTTTTCCTCTTTAAACCTAGGCCACACAATCCTTCATGCAATGGTTAAGTTCACTTAGGAAATTTTTTAAGAAAAGTTGAAAAGCAAAGATTACCAGAAATGTGCAAACCGGATTAAAATAACATTAAAAATGGGAAAAATTCAAATTGCACCAAAACGTCCCATATACTCTCAAAGTAGGCGCACAAGCTTTATTTTCTCAAAACTAGGTGCTGGTAAATCGATATGGCCGTTTGATCACAATCGGTATAAAACTGACAATACCGACGAATTTCACCCAAAAACAGAAACAAGCACAAAACGATTTCTAGATCGTTACATGAATGGTGCTGGCGCTTCTTTTCTGGATTTGCCCCGCTGCTTTCGTGCGGCACAGAGCGCCTGATAGACCCTTGAAGAGACAGTGTCATACTTTTTCTGTTGGGGCCGGGACACGTCTCTTTGTAGCACTGTTCGGACCGTTGTCTTCTTGATTCTGGCGGTCATGGCATTTTTCTGAACCCACTTCAGAGGCTCGAAGGAATTGCTGATTCTTACGTCCGACTCAGCCATCGTCGCAGGGCAACCCTGCACTTGGAACTTCACACGATTCTATTTGGCTGAAGCCCTGGTCCTCTTGTTGGCTCGATACCTGAGCCGCTTCTGCCTTAACTTTTTTGTTCTAAGCGCCTGACAGACTTCGGCTCTTTGGGAAGACGCCGCAGACCGGGCGATGGAGGGCCTTGGAGATACGCTCGATTCTGCCTTTGTTGGAGTCATCGCCTGAGCTCGTCCGCAACATTTGATGTTGCCCTTTGTACCGAAGTTCTTTCCCCCCGCTGGAGCGCCAGGGAGTCGTTCAGACACCATCTTAAGTTTAGGTTGTGGTGCCTTAGCAATCACAACATTCGGCCTCTTGCCCCTTGGGACCGGCTTGGCCACCTGTTCCGCCGGGATTTCCACCAGATGAGCGCTTCCGGCAGGGTAGATGATGACGGAGCCAAATTGGCGGGGCGGTTCCTCCCACTGTCGACTGAGGCTTGCGGGGAGAACCACACGAGCGTTGATCTTGACCACGTATGGAATCGGGGTCACGTTGGGAGCTGAATTCGTCTGGGGAGACATTGTCGTCGAAGGTTGATTGCTGCACAGAAAAAAAACATCATTTCAGTATAGACAATCGATATGTATATTGATTGAGTTCGCATGAACGTTTAACCCGAAATATGGGAGGAGAGAAGGGTCCCACCGGGCGTGCCAGAATCTGTAGGGTGTTTTTCGTCACCCCATTGAGATGGGAATACACGCGTGCTTGTCAGGCGTACTACAGATTCCCCCTGCTTAGGGTAGGCCGGGGTTTAATGATTGTGGGGATTCGAATCTCCGGCAGCCGCGAACTAAGCTGCCGTTAATTACCCCTCGCCTTTAGAGCGAGGGAACCTTCGATTGACGGGTTAAACTGGTCATGCGAACTCAATGTGCAGTGTACGTGTGCTGTGTTTTGAAAGGGGGTTTTGGATATATCGGGATCCACGCAGAGTTTTTACGGGGGTCCCGCTACCCGGATAGAGGGCTGGGGGTCAAGGGGGCTAGCAGCCCCCTTGCGGGGTGCGGGGCATGTTCATATCAGATTATTGCATTTTTATACCGCCCAATTTTTATCATATTACATATCGGTAGGTACTCTTGAGCCGTGTTTGCTAGTCAATTGCAGGATACAGGTTCTCGGCTCTAAACGGTGAAATTCATGGAAAAACACGACAAAAATCCGGGTTCGTGCCAACCACAGATAAAACACGGGTCTCTGCTCTTTATCCGTCTGTTGCCACACACCAGTTTAAGAAGACAAAATGGCAAATCAATAATGGCAAACACAAGGAATCTACATGGGACCCAAGAAACCATTACAAAAAGATCCACTTTCACACCTTTGGACCCACTAGAATTCTGGAAGACATGTTAGAAGATTCTCAGAAAGATAATGCACCAGACAAAAGGGGAGAGACAACCAAGCAAGCACCAAAAACCCGGAGTGCTAACTCCACCGAACAGCCGCGAAACCGCGGCCAAAGGGGGGTCTAGGCCGCGGTTCCGCGGCCGTACTGGCGCCGCACGCGAAGAATCTTTGGGGGCTGTTTGGTCATTCTATATGGGTTCTGATTATTGCCCTATATTTCCTTTTCCCTGGCTATAAATAGTCCAGAACCTCGTGAAGCCAAGGGGGTGTGTGTGTATGCTTAATTCTTGTATTTAGATTAAGATAGATATTGTTCTTCTTCCTCCTCTCATCTCTTCTCCATCAAAAACTTATAGTTAGCTTTTGTGAGTGAAGAATGAATAAAGGAGTTCTTGTTCTTACCATGCTTATCTTGTTGTAATTGTTCTTTTATTATTGCTTGTAATTTTCATTTGTTAACTTGTTGTTATTTGTGTTTGTTTCTTTCTTTTCTCTTTTCCGTTATCTTTAAAACAACCATGATGCTTACGCTTGATCCTTGCCAAGGTGAGGTCGCAAATAGCTAGTTGTTATCTTCTAATCTCTTTCTTTCTATCTTCCTCTCTTGTTTTATTTTCTTTTCCCAATTATGGGTGAGTAGTTTCATACTTGTTAGGGTAGGAGAAGGGAAGTTTGAGAGAAGGAAATCTCCCTCACTCTTTCCTTGCCAAACATCTTAAATCAACTCCCGTTAAGTAAACCACAATCCGCTCCCTACGGCACCCTATCCTACATGATAGCGGTGATTCCATAGTAAGACCGGTTGTGGTTGAATTAATAGGAGGTTATGGCTAAGAGCCAAGAACGGATGGACAAGCACCAAAAGAAAGGACTTAAGCGTTGGAAAGCCTAGCTTATACTCGCAAGTTCCTTCCTAGTCGTGCTAATCCCCGTTGTTGCCGATTACCGTAACACCGATATTAAGAGTGGCAACGAAAGAAGTGAGCGACTCCTAAACTCAAACTAACCTAATCCTAACCCTAACAAGCTCTCTTTACATATCATTTTAACACTTAGATAATCACAAACAAATCTGAAAGATTGGACTTAACTCGTCAAAGCACTTAGAAAAAGATTCCATCTCCCTACGGACGACCCGTACTCAACCGGCTAGCTATAAGCGAAACCGTCTTGATTGCGGTAATTTACTAAACTTGAACACGCAGAATCGATACCAATCAAATGGCGCCGTTGCCGGGAAGACGGTAGTTTATTTCTTTGTGTAATTTCGGGTTAATTTGTAAATATAACAAAAAACAAAACAAAAAAATATACTGTACAAAATCATCTTGTTATTCTTTGTGCAAGATTGCAGGAAAAGGAGAAATTCAAGTTCAGTGCCAAAGTCGTGGGGAGTTAGACCCATATCTCGCGGCTACACAGCGGCGGATCAAGGCGAAACCCAAAATCCTCTGTGAGTATCCCAACCCTCTTCTCAACTCCTTTTAACTCCACTGAGCTGTGTTTTCTGCAGCATTCTTTGCGCAAATTCTTTTCCCCCTTCCAATAAACTGTTCTTGTGCAGGATTCTTTGCGTCGCGCTTAAAAACAAAAAAAAAAAAAAAAAAATTGTTTGCAGTTGATTTGTTACTGCTTTGCATTTATTAATACGGACTTTAAGGGGCTTGAAACCAATTCAGATTGGGTGGGGATTTCATCACCCTTCTCAGGACCCCAGAAATCACAAAAGCATATGCATTGACCATTGTTAATTAAAAAATACTAGACTCAACCCTAAGGACTTCACGCTCAATAGGACAGAGGACTAGTTACAGGCATCGGCCGTTTATCCTATCTGACTTTTGCGGTGTCCAGGCAAGTGTGTCGAAGGCAAGTGGTTCTTGAATTAAGAAACTTCGCGAAAGCGTTGGACAACCTCCCACTTACCTGGCACTTACCTGGCCGTAATTGACGGAGAAGAGGCGGTTTGAGGTTCTATTTCTAGCCCTCTGGAACAGTTAGGAGCTGTCCAGCAGACCTAGGTGACCCTAGATCTAGGTGTGAGTGTGCATATCTTGTTTGTGATTACTTAAAGCCGTAAATCCGTACATATCTCTGTAAATCTCTTTCTAAATGAAAAAAAAAGAAAAAAAATCAAAAAACTTTTATAAAAACTTGCCCTTTGTCGCCACACTCCATTTATCACTCCACCACCCATCGCCTTTCTCCATTGACGTTTTCTTACCCTCACCTTCTCCGCTTTGACTATACTAAACTTGTTTAGTATATGTCCGCTTGGACTCGGGACACTAGCGCCTGCCTAGTCCGCGTTACGTTAATCGCTACCGACTACGCGATCGACTCAGACGTCGAAACTCCATCCACTCCTCTTTCACCCTTACCTTTGCCGGCCAACTCCGACGTTGACCGGAATTCTGTTCATACATCTTCACCTTCACCATCACCAACCTCTTCTTCCGCGATGTCAGGATTTAATCCGAACATCTCTTTGACTACCCCTGGATTGGCTCCACCTCCTACGGAGACCGATATCCCACCACCACCGCCTGTTGTAGCGCCGCAGCGAATCGCGTTCCAGGATCATTTCTATCCCACTCGTTCTGCACTCCCCACCTGCCTTTCTCTTCCACCGGCCAATGGGGATAATTTTGAAATTAAGCCCCACTTCATCAACATGCTTCCACGATGTCATGGGCTTGAATCTGAAGATGCCTATATCTTCATCAATAAATTTCAAAACGTTTGTGCCATGATGAAAACTACCCAACTGTCGGACGATGCTATACGTCTATGGGTCATTCGGTTCACTTTATGCGATCTTGCTGAAAAATGGCTGTATAGCACCGCTTCCCACTCAATAACTAGTTGGGACGAGTTTGTTAAAGCGTTTCTAAAAAAATTCTATCCGAATCATAAAACCGCAAGGATTCGCAATGAAATCAACCAATTATCTCAGCTTCCTTCTGAACCCTTCTGGAAGTGCTTTGACCAGTACAAAGACCTTCTTGTTCAGTGTCCTCACCACGGTATAGAGAAATGGCAACTTTTCCAAACCTTATACGAGGGCCTGAACCCAGCAACGAAGCAGTTGTTGGAAACCATCTGTCAGGGCCACTTCCTATCAAAATCTGACGAGGAAGCGTGGCAATTCTTTGACGACCTTGCGGAGCAAACGCTACAATGGGAGAGCACCAGACCGACTTCTTCTTCTACCTCCACTTCTACCGGTCAGGCTAGGGTAGGAATTCACCAACTTGATGTCTCTATTGCAATGAAAGCTGAAATGACTGCAATAACGAGAAAGCTTGAAGCGATAGAGAGCAAATTTTCTTCTCCTGCTCCTGCCCCTGCCCCTGTTCTTCCCCTTCGTACCATTTGCGCTTGTTGTTCCGATCCTTCTCACTTAACCGAAGAGTGTCCTTATAATCCACCATCTCAAGAACAGGATCAGGTCAATGCTGTATTTCAGCAAAGACCGAGGAATGATCCCTACTCTTCCACCTACAATCCCGGTTGGAGGAACCACCCCAATTTCGCCTGTAATCAGAATCAGAATCAATTCCAAGGCAACAATTTCCAGAGGCCCCCTCCGCCGCAGCAACAAGCGCAACAACAAACTCAGTATCAGCAGCCCTTCCAACCCCAACCTTTCCAAAATCAGACGAACAACTTTGCACCCAACAATTCTTTTCCACCAAACAACTTTGTTCCGTCAAACAACGATAAGGTTTCCTCGCTCGAATGAAGTCTGGAGGCGTTCGTTAAACAATCGACTCAGTCCACCGCCAACATCCAGTCTTCTATTCAGTCCTTAGTGCAACACACTGCCGCTCACGGGCAAAGCATCAAGACCATCGAGGCCCAGATTGCACAACTGAATGCGGCCTTAAGCGAGCGAGAAAAAGGGAAGCTCCCGTCCCAGCCACTCCCAAATCCCGGTCACCCACATAATGCACATGTTGCTCTTGAACAACAGAACCATAATGTGAGTGCCGTGACCACACTGAGATCGTGAAGGATGCTGCAAAACAACATTGGCAAATGGATCAACGATGACACCCCGGCCGCTTCTACTTCTTCTTCTTCTCCTGCCTCTTCGTCTTCTGAGCCTATTCTCCATTCTTCAAAAGACTCTCCTTCTTCTTCTTCTCCTTCTGCTCTGGACGGACCCACTTCTCACTCCACGAAAACACCTGTTCTGGGGTCCGTTCCAACTCCACAATCTCCTCCATAAGCATTAGACTCAACCAATTTTAAAAACGTCCCATTTCCAAACCGGTTGAGGTCTAATAAACAAAATCCTCAAATGGAGAAGATTCTAGAGTTATTTAAGCAGGTTAACATTAACATTCCTCTTTTAGATGTTGTCCAACAAGTCCCATCCTACGCGAAAATCTTAAAGGACTTGTGCACGAAAAAGAGGAAATCTCAGGTACCAAAGAAAGTTTTCTTGGTTAGTGCTGTGAGTGATGCCCTTACCCAATCTTTACCACAAAAACAGAAGGACCCTGGCTGTCCTACGATTTCAATTACCATTGGGGATAAGAACATCAACCGCGCACTATTAAATCTTGGTGCCAGTGTTAACCTGCTTCCGTACTCAGTATACGAGCAATTAGGCGTAGGAGAGCTGAAACCCACGCACTGCACTCTCCAAATGGCCGACCGATCGATCACCCATCCTAGGGGTGAGCTAGAGGATGTGTTAATCAAAGTCGGGGACTTCATATTCCCCGTTGACTTCATTGTATTAGACACACAGCCTGTAGCTAACCCCCGGAATCAAATTCCGGTGATACTCGGTCGCCCATTTCTTGCAACCTCAAATGCCGTGATCAATTGTCGCAATGGTTCGATGAACCTCTCTTTTGGAAACATGACGATTGAACTCAACATTTTTAGGTTGGGGAATCAGCCCGCTGAACCTAATGCTCATATACTGGACGTCTGCTCGATCCAGGAGATCACCCCTAAAGAGTGTGAATTCGAGGAGTTTCTGTTTGATCACGATAATCTTGACGCCACTAGTGCGTTCCTCCTCGAACCTGCTGCTGTTTCTGCGCCCGACAACGACTACGAGTGTTTCACGTTCTCGAACGATCTTAGCCGCGCACAACCCGAGTTTGAATCTTTCGAATTTCCGGATGAGTTACCTGAACCATCTGACTCGGTCGCTTACACTCGTTTTGAACCTTTGCTGGAGTCCTTTGAGTTCGAGACCTCTGCACCAATCTTGCCTTCCATCATTTCACCTCCAACGCTCGAACTCAAGCCTTTGCCGTCTCACCTTAAGTATGCTTACTTAGGTGAGAACGAGACCCTCCCTGTCATCATTTCGGCTTCTCTAGCTCCAGAGCAAGAGAAAGCCCTTCTCGCGGTCTTGCACAGCAACAGGCAAGCTTTTGGCTGGTCCATGGCGGACATCAAGGGGATTAGTCCCCTGATCGTTGAGCATCACATTCATCTGATGGATGATGCCAAACCAGCCCGGGATCCACAGAGACGTCTCAATCCAGTCATGAAAGAGGCTGTGAAGAAGGAGATCGTAAAATGTCTAGATAGTGGTATCATTTACCCTATCTCTGATAGCCAGTGGGTTAGCCCTATCCACGTTGTCCCCAAGAAATCAGGTATAACGGTCATAACCAACGAGGCGAACGAGTTAATCCCTACTTGCACCCAAACTGGGTGGCGAGTGTGCATTGATTACAGAAAACTCAACGCCGTAACGCGGAAAGACCACTTTCCGCTACCTTTCATTGACCAGATGCTTGAACGATTGGCCGGACACGAGTACTACTGCTTTCTTGATGGCTACTCCGGCTATAATCAAATTCCCATCGCCGAAAAAGACCAGGACAAGACCACATTCACTTGTCCTTTCGGCACGTTTGCATATCGTCGCATCCCCTTTGGGTTATGCAATGCGCCCGCTACCTTCCAGTGGTGTATGATGGAAATCTTCTCAGACATGGTGGAAAAATTTCTGGAGATCTTCATGGATGATTTCTCCATTTTTGGCGATTCATTCAGCGAGTGTTTGTTGCATCTTGACGCTGTCCTTACCCGATGTAAGGACAAGAATCTCACTTTGAATTGGGAGAAGTGCCACTTCATGGTGCGCGAAGGTATTGTCTTAGGACATATCATCTCGCAAAATGGCATAGAGGTTGACAAAGCAAAGATTGAGGTCATTTCCAATCTACCTCCTCCCCGATGCGTCAGAGATATCCGAGCCTTCCTTAGCCATGCTGGTTTCTATAGACGGTTCATCAAGGACTTTAGCAAGATTGCTAGGCCCTTGACTCTTTTGCTGGCCAAGGATACGACATTCGACTTCAACTCGAGCTGTGTAACTGCATTCGAGTCATTGAAACGCTCACTCACTTCTTCTCCCGTTCTTTCTTCACCTGACTGGACGCACCCATTTGAGATTATGTGCGATGCATCCGACCTTGCCATTGGTGCTGTCCTTGGACAACACATCAACAAGATGCCGCACGTAATCTATTATGCGAGCCGAACCCTGAACGACGCCCAACTCAATTATACAACAACTGAGAAGGAATTCTTGGCTGTTGTATTTGCTTTAGAAAAGTTCAGGCCTTACCTCATCGGCTCTCCAGTCATTGTCTACACAGACCATTCTGCTCTGCGCCATCTTTTTGCGAAGAAAGATGCAAAATCTCGGTTAATCCGTTGGATCCTCTTGCTTCAGGAGTTTGACCTTGTCATTAAGGACAAACGAGGATGTGAAAACGTAGTTGCCGACCATCTCTCACGACTTCCTTCTTCGCCTTCGCTTCAAATTCCGATCAACGACGTTTTCCCGGATGAACAGCTCTTGACAGTATCTTGCGAACCCTGGTTCGCAGATATTGTGAACTATTTGGCCACGGGATTACTACCGACTGAATGGTCAAGTCAGGACAGACTTCGCTTCTTATCCCAAGTAAAGCACTTTTACTGGGACGAACCTTATCTGTTCAAGTACTGTCCCGATCAGATTATTCGTCGGTGTGTCCCTGACGAGGAATTCAAGAGTGTGCTGTCATTTTACCACGATCAAGCGTGTGGCGGGCATTTTGGCCCCAGAAAGACAGCTGAGAAGATCTTGCAATGTGGTTTCTACTGGCCACAACTCTTCAAAGACGCTCATGACTATTGCAAGACTTGCTCCCGGTGCCAACACTTGGGCCGGATATCCCGGAGGAACGAGATGCCGCTCCAACCGATCTTGGTTGTGGAGATTTTTGATGTTTGGGGGATAGATTTCATGGGGCCGTTTCCCAGCTCTTTTGGGAACTTGTACATCCTTCTCGCTGTTGATTACGTCTTTAAATGGGTCGAGGCTGCGCCCAGCCGGACTAACGACAACAAGGTTGTCGTTAGGTTCCTTAAAGAAAACATTTTCTCCCGGTTTGGACACCCCGAGCGATCATTAGCGACAATGGAAGTCATTTCTGCAACAAGACTTTCGAGGCCTTGATGCGGAAATACTCCATTAATCATAAGTTATCCACGCCCTACCACCCCCAAACCTGCGGGCAGGCCGAAGTTTCAAATCGGCAAATCAAGAAGATACTGGAGAAGACGGTTTCCAAGAACCGTAAGGATTGGTCGCTGAAACACACTGAAGCCCTTTGGGCATTTCGAACCGCTTATAAGACCGACCTTGGCATGTCTCCCTATCGGCTTGTGTACGGAAAAGTCTGCCTCCTACCTGTCGAAATAGAGCATCGCGCATTTTGGGCGATAAAAGAGTTGAATCTGTCTCTCGAAGATGCGGGCAGCCATCGGAAGCTGCAGTTGAACGAACTGAGCGAGCTTAGGGATGAGGCTTACGATAACGCGGTTGTCGTTAAGAATCGAACGAAGGTGTTTCACGATAAACACCTTTTGCACAAAACCTTCGTACCTGGTCAGCAGGTACTGCTTTACGACACCCGACTTCACTTCCATCCAGGAAAGCTCAGATCTAGCTGGAAAGGGCCGCATTTTGTGCGGAATGTGTATCTGCAGGGCGCTGTGGATTTGGAAAATCCAAAGGACGGTTCATTTTTCAAAGTGAACGGACACCGACTAAAACCGTACCTTAGCGCCGAACCAACTGAGGAGCTCATAGTCTTACAGGAGCCGGTTTATCCTGTATAATCTTCCTCTGCCTACAACCAAACTTCGGTTATCCAGCCAAGAACAGTGGACACTGTTCCAAATAAGTTTGGGGGTATGTATATACCATTTTGTACATATTTGTGGATATTCTTTTTCTTTTTATTTTTCTTTAAAAACAAAAACAAAAACAAAAAATTGTGTATCGCTAACCGACAATTTTGACCCTTCAAATGATCTCTTCATGCAATGACAGTGAGGATACTGTCCAGTTTAAGTTTGGGGGTATTATACGCTCGGTACGCATTTCTAACCTTCGCATTCATATGTATATTTTGCATCTGCATACTAAAATCCATAAAATCCATAAAAATCTGAAAATTTTCTAAAAATATAAAAACTTTTCTGTAAAGTTAGCTAGTGGGAGGACTCTGATTCAACATTTCAACGATTTTGTTTGATAAAA
This sequence comes from Agapanthus africanus, assembly GCA_030015575.1. Lineage (NCBI taxonomy): Eukaryota > Viridiplantae > Streptophyta > Magnoliopsida > Asparagales > Amaryllidaceae > Agapanthus > Agapanthus africanus. The sequence goes on along the minus strand of JASDDO010000012.1, from coordinate 173,127,658 downwards.
TAAGAATAACTAAATCTTATGATTAGATTTTGAAAACCTGAAAAATAACTCTCCTTTGAAGTTAACTATAGCTGATATACGTCTTTATATCACACTACACGTGTCGTGAGTTTTTGAAAATTAGATGACAAGTCTTCTATGTTTAAAAACTTTTAAATAGATAAATGATTTTCTGAGGATCAAATAGGTTTGTTCGGAAATAAGTAATATCAAGAATAGTTTATGAAGTAAGTGAATATGAAGGAATGTTATTGATGCCTTAATTGGAACTAAGTCTGAAAAATAACCCATCTGAAATTTGATTGGAATGATTACACACCGAACCCACTAAACACGTCTTTTATCCAAAAAAATAATTGAACTGCCAGTTATATCTCCGTTCGTATTAAATCATCATGATTTTCACGCTAAATTGTCTTTTGTTTTTGGGCCTAGGTAACTTGAGTAATTAAGTCCGCCGGGGTGTTTCTACATCTAATGCCCTAAAACCAACTGGTTTGGGTGCATTGGCCCAAAGCTCGCTAAGAAGCCTAGAAAGTCCAGATTAAAACAATGTCAAGCAAGTGTTCTCTCCGAGTTAAAATTCCTAACGGTTCTTTGTGTGAGAATAATCTTGATAAAAGACAGGCTTTTATAAAAATTTTAGCGGAGATATGAAGGTTTTATTCTATGATAAAGACTATTGCACGTTCACAGAGGTGTGTATGAAATAAAAACAAGAAAAAGGTGGAGTGAAAAATAAGACCCAGTTTCCTGTTAGGGATGATAGAAATTCTGAAGTTGAAACTTTACTGGAAAACGAAACTTGAAAAATGCTTAACTCTTTATAAAACTTATGTGATCCTTTCAAAAAATTTTATCTTGGCTTTATTGTGTGACATGATAACGTAAATCGACCCTTCTGGAAACTTAACGACACTATTTGCTCTGCACGTAAAGACATATAAAATCTATAGTTAAATAAGAAGCGAGGTGTGAAAAATAAAGGTTCGATAGTCTAGACTTAGGATCATAGAATTGTTATTTTCTGAAACAAAACTTTAGGGGTTTGAATCATAGTTCTTTCACAAAACTATCTTGACCGGATTTTGTGGGTAGTATCTGCTGAAAACCCTCAGGAGACAACACTCCTCCTACTAGGGACACCTAGAGGTTTAACGGCTTGATGCACATGCTCAGTGCAATCGCGTTCCCTGCGAAAGTGCGGTTAGGATTTTATTTTTGTGAATAAATTGGCTTTGCTCGGGAAGAGCAAATGATAAATTTGGGGGTATTTGTTCATATCAGATTATTGCATTTTTATACCGCCCAATTTTTATCATATTACATATCGGTAGGTACTCTTGAGCCGTGTTTGCTAGTCAATTGCAGGATACAGGTTATCGGCTCTAAACGGTGAAATTCATGGAAAAACACGACAAAAATCCGGGTTCCTGCCAACCACAGATAAAACACGGGTCTCTGCTCTTTATCCGTCTGTTGCCACACACCAGTTTAAGAAGACAAAATGGCAAATCAATAATGGCAAACACAAGGAATCTACATGGGACCCAAGAAAACATTACAAAAAGATCCACTTTCACACCTTTGGACCCACTAGAATTCTGGAAGACATGTTAGAAGATTCTCAGAAAGATAATGCACCAGACAAAAGGGGAGAGACAACCAAGCAAGCACCAAAAACCCGGAGTGCTAACTCCACCGAACGGCCCGGAACCGCGGCCAAAGGGGGGTCTAGGCCGCGGTTCCGTGGCCGTACTTGCGCCGCACGCGAAGAATCTTTGGGGGCTGTTTGGTCATTCTATGTGGGTTCTGATTATTGCCCTATATTTCCTTTTCCCTGGCTATAAATAGTCCAGAACCTCGTGAAGCCAAGGGGGTGTGTGTGTATGCTTAATTCTTGTATTTAGATTAAGATAGATATTGTTCTTCTTCCTCCTCTCATCTCTTCTCCATCAAAAACTTACAGTGAGCTTTTGTGAGTGAAGAATGAATAAAGGAGTTCTTGTTCTTACCATGCTTATCTTGTTGTAATTGTTCTTTTATTATTGCTTGTAATTTTCATTTGTTAACTTAGTTGTTGTTATTTGTGTTTGTTTCTTTCTTTTCTCTTTTCCTTTATCTTTAAAACAACCATGATGCTTACGCTTGATCCTTGCCAAGGTGAGGTCGCAAATAGCTAGTTGTTATCTTCTAATCTCTTTCTTTCTATCTTCCTCTCTTGTTTTATTTTCTTTTCCCAATTATGGGTGAGTAGTTTCATACTTGTTAGGGTAGGAGAAGGGAAGTTTGAGAGAAGGAAATCTCCCTCACTCTTTCCTTGCCAAACATCTTAAATCAACTCCCGTTAAGTAAACCACAATCCGCTCCCTACGACACCCTATCCTACATGATAGCGGTGATTCCATAGTAAGACCGGTTGTGGTTGAATTAATAGGAGGTTATGGCTAAGAGCCAAGAACGGACGTGTTAGTTATATGTATGCCCTAGAGGCCATTACTGTACATTGGATGTATATTGTAGTGGATGCTGGGATATATATAGGGAGGACTTTCTTGCTCGACATGATAGTATGCTATCTGGTTGCTCTTTACCTTAACGTGTATACTGATTGCCTCTCTATTACATGTTGGTAAAGCCCTTAGGATGTGTACTTGACTACCTGGACTATGATGCAGATCATACTAGTGGGGACATGGTAGTCCATAAGTACATCCTTGAAAGTCCCTAGTCGTGGGTGTATCGAGACGGGGCATCGATATACCAGAGTAGACTAGCTTGTACCTTCTCGACCCATACAGATGGGCGATGGATGATCCCATATCCATTGGTGTTTGACATCAGAGGAGATATACGGGTGCTCAGTAGAGACTGGGTACACTGGACGGACTCGCCAAGAACTCCCAGATGGTATTATACCTTACGTCAGATGGCAGTTCTCTGGTGACACTGGTACAGAGTAGTCTGTTGACCCGAGATCGTCATAGAGTCTTGTGTGGTTCCCACTGTGCTTTGATTTCCACCTTACCACGTCCAAGAGGGCATGCAAAACGGTGGTTTTTGGGTACAGTCCCGAGTCACATGGAGGCAATGAGCGATAGGAGGGGATTCGTCTCTCCCGGTATAGGGGGTTGATGTTGCGCTGTGTTCGATTGGCTATAACAGGAAATCCCTGGCCAGGGTTGCTGAGATTTACAGGTAAGTGTTACCAGTAGTTTCTCGAATTGTTATAGACCTCATATCGACACGACTTATCGAGCTATTGGGGTCTGACGTTTACCACCCCTAGGCAAGATATGCGACATATCAGACGACGAGACCGGACTGTACGGTAGTGTTACTGGTTGGATTCACTGGAGTGTGAGCGGGCTTGCTCGTCGATCTTCTGATCGCTCAATACCCGGGTGGCCATTACGTTTAGCAGACCGCTTGCGGCTTGTGGGTGTTTGATATGATCATCACCTGCTGCCGGCGTATTGACGAGTCTTTAGAGTCCTACACAGAGGTTTCCTGGCTCAAGCAAAACGAAATAGGAGCGCATATGAGATATGTGCGGGACCGAGAATAATGCGTGTATGTGATACCGTATTCCATTCTCGCGATTTGTAACATTGATCAGTTATATGCGTTATAGCCGGGTTATCGGATCGAGTGTTGATTCGATAAGTTGTTACTATTGATATTAGTCGGTTATATGCGATATGACCGGGTCGTTAAATCAAGTGTTGATTTAATGATTTAATGTATAATTATATATATGATATATCATTTTACATTAACTAATATAGGTTCACTTAAAAAGGATTTTCTCACTTGATAAGCACATTGTATATATGATATACTTTTGTGCATTTGATTGTATCATGTTTGATGATACATGATTGTATGGTGTATAGTTTAAACCATGGTTGGTCAATGGTTAGGGTTTCTTTTGCTTCATATACTTATTCATTTATTTATCCATTTTGTTTAATTTTGCAAAAGAAAAAGATAAATGAGGAAAATGGTGGCTTTCTTTGTTTGTAGTTGAAACTTCATGAAGCTTTGACTACATGACCATTTTGTTTCATGCTTAACCCTTAACCATTAAACCTTACCATGGTCTATTCTCTACACCTAACTAAGGTTAGGATATGATAAGTATTCATTTTATTATTCATTTTGGATAATACTTATGATATTCTTTCTTCTTCTTCTTCATCTTCTTCTTCCATGAAGTGGCTTGACTTCATCAATGGTGGATTGATGAAACAAGTGAGAAATCCAATTCTAAAGTCTACCCACTTCCTATTTCTTCATCCTCTACTTCTTGCCAAGTAGTAGAGTGTGTTTTCTTCACAAGTTTCTTGATTTGGTGAAGTTGGAGCTTGATCTAGTGATGCCTCGACGTAGATCATTTTCGGCACGTCGTCGATGACCTAGCCCGCTTTTTCTCCGATGAAGCCGACGCTAGTGTTAGTAATTTGTATGCCCTAAAGGCCATTATATGGATAGTGGAAACTTGGACATATTATCTATGGAGATAGATGAATTTCTTGCTCAAAATGATAGTACGCTATCTGGTTTACTTTATCTATACATGTAGATTTAATCATTTACACATGTTGATAAAGCCCAAAGGATATATGCTTGACTACTGTGATTATGATGCGGATCATACTAGTGGGGCACATGTAGTCTATAAGCATATCCTTGAACTGTTCCTAGTCGAGGGTGTATCGAGACAGGGCATCGATATTCCAGAGTAGACTAGCGTATACTATTCTTGTCCCATATGATGGGCGATGGATGATCCCATATCCATCTGGTGAGGAGACACCAAAGATTGTATGCGGGTGCTCAGTGGAGACTGGGTACACTGAACGGACTCACAGAGAACTCCTATGTGGTATTATATCTATCGTTGGATAGCAGTTCTCAGGAACACTGGTACAGGTTAGTCTGTAGACCCGAGATCGTCATAGAGTCTTGTGTGTCCTCCCACTATACTTTGATCTCCACCCTACCACGGCTCTACTGAGTCGTGCAAACAGGTGGTCTTTGGGTACAGTCCCGAGGCGCATGGAGGCAATGAGCGATAGGAGGGGTTTCGTCTCTCCCGGTATTGGGAGTTGATGTTGTGCTATGCTCGATTGGCTATAACATGAAGTCCCTGGCCAGGGCTGCTGAGATTTACTGATAAAAGTTATCAGTAGTTTCTCGATCTGTTATGAGCCATACACCAGCATGACTTATTGAGTTACTGGGGTCGACGATACCATCCCTAGACTTGATATGCAGCATATCTGACGAAGAGATCGGACTGTACGGTAAGTGTTGCCAGTTGGCTCGACGGGAGTTTTTACAGCTTCGCTGGTTTTCTTCTGATCGTTTCAATACCCGGGTGGCCGTTATGTTTAGCTGACCTCTTGCGGCTTGTAGATGTTTGATATGATCATCATCTACTGCTGGCGTATTGACGAGTCTTAGAGTCCCACAATGAAGTTTCCTGGCTCAGGCAAAAAGATGTGGTGTGCATATGAGATATGCGCGGGACCCGATTAAATACGGTTATGTGATAACGTATATTTATCGGGCATTTTCTATTTGACGGATCGTATGAGATATGACCGGTTTGGTAAATCAAGTGTTGATTTAACTAATTACATTTAGATAAATTCTTTAAGTAAATCCTTTTGTATGCATGCATGTATGCACATGATGATGTGCATGGACACATACATGCATACATATTATCATGGTTGTTGATACAAGAATGATGGCAATATAAGACTTATATTGAAGCTTTTAATTTGTATTTATCATTTTAAGTTAATGTAAAGAATATCCACTAATGCTCCATTATTACTTAGTGGGTAAGTTTTATTTAACTTAATGAAAAGAATTTCCACCATGCTTAATTCTTTAGGAAAAGAATTTCCACTCATAATTATGGTGGTAATGGAATAATGGTGATTATTCCTTTATTATCACTATAAATAGCTTCATATGTGATATGAAACAAGAAGCACACAACAAGGTAAAAAATTGAGTGCAAGGGTGTGAAAAATACAAGTTATCATATGTGATATGATAAGCTCAAGCCACCATAATTTTCTTCTTCCTCTCTTGATTTCTTACTTGAGTGAAAATTGACAAAAGAAAGGATTTTAATTGAAGAACATAAACCACATCATCACACTACACACCTCTAGCCGATTTGTGTAGGGTGTTTACTCTACTTCGTTTGCGAAACAAGTAAGGTAAGGAGCTTTGGGCAAAGGGACTTCGGGTGGATCATCGTGGACAAGGAAGGCTACCTTCGATCCGTTCCAAACTCTCATAGTGCCAAGGAGTCACCGAGGGAGATCTACAAAGGTTGTAATCTTTCCTCTTAGTGATAGTTTTACAATTGCATGTGATGTTTAGTTGTATAATCCCTAAAACTTCTAGTTTCGATTCTTGTCGGGTTAACTTAACACCTCTAAATTTTTGATTATGGCATGTGTGATGCTAACGAACTCTTGACGAGGTGCTAGGCAAGCCCTTCAGTGGTATCAGAGCTAGGCTAGAGCATTAGGCGATGCGTAGGCGAAATTAAACGTCCGATCGAACCGCAAAACATCAATTTTGACAGCTCTCTGGAAATTTTTTGAAAATTGGATTTTTCCAAATTTAAATGTCCTAAAAAAATCAGCAGGCAAAACTAAGAATTACCATGTAAAAATTTTTGAACGATCTCTCTAAAGCGCGGCGGAAGGGCGGCTAAAACATGGTTTTGGCGGCGCTTTAGCGTCCGTACTGTAGCATCATGAAAAAAATTTTATTGCAGAATACCTGATTTAATTAGTACATGCCTCTGGAATATTTAAAAACATACTCAAGTGTTGAGTATTCTGGAGATAAATTGGTTTTGGTGATTCGATTGGAAAAAGTTTAACTTCGTTCAGATTTTCAGATTTTTAGAACTTGTTAAAATGTTTGAACGAATATTACAAACACAGTTTTTCCCGTATTGGAAAAATTCCAAGTGTTGGATTTTTCCCGAGTTCAAAACCTTCGAAAAACATGCAAGCGCATCTATGGACACTCTAGAAGAACATAACCATAACTCGATTATGTGACCGTCAAAACTATCACCGAACCTTAGGGTTTGTGGTAGTTTAGCGTTGCCACATATGAGGCGTTTGTTTGGCCCTTCTACGGTTGGTCCATAAGGGGCTGTGGCATGTTCTAGAAACTTTTGAACTCGGCTCAAGTGTTGTACAGTTTGGGAAATCTAGGGTGTTTGTATATTCGATCAAAAAGTTTAATATTGTCTAATTATCTGAAATGTGATACAATATGTGGAATTCATATAGTTAGGCATGAAATACGAAGTATGTGATATTTCGTATTTATGATGTCTAAGGTGATTGTGGATTTCAAATGTTGTAGTTTTTCATTTTATTTTCTGTGACCGTAAGTGTAGTATGTGGTGTATCTCCGTTTTCGTTGCTATACGTCAACGACAATCGGAATACGCATACTTACTTACGTTGATGATATGAGATATTATGTGTTGCTGAGATATGATGAGCAGGATTGTCGCGACTGAATAGCCGGGGGGTTTTATGTGAGATGAGAGTTTTATTTTTCATTCATGTAAAATCAATTGTATATTATTTACTTTTCCGCATTAAGATAGACCCATGGAGGGGAGCACAAGTGATCGGGTTCTAGGGTTCAGTGGGAGGCCATCTCGAGGAGTCGAGACCGGGTCTCCTAAACTCTAGAATTGGCAGGATCACTTGCCGCTCTCGTAGGGGTCTAAGGGTGTGGGATTGGCTATTCATCACGACCGTGGAATCCGTATTTTCTATTGTTGGCTCGATACAAAATACGGACATCCTAGATATCCTTTTATATGCTTCTGCTGTTGATATTCTGTAATGTGATTACTTAGTATCTGAGACGAATGGATTATTATTATATATATGATATATAATAAACGTTGCTTATATTTTACACCCGCGCTAGTCCCGCCTCGCTATGCCGTTAGTTAAGTAACCTAACGGTGCATAACGGGACACTGTGGCGAATGCGGATGGTATAAGTATACGTTCTATTCTGTGATGGCTTAGGAACTTAAATGATGGGATCACATTAATGAGATTAATGTAAAGAAAAGAAACCTAATGATGTTGTAGAATCAGATCTGAAACAAACTCGGCTTTTTATGAAAAATGCAAGTTTCAAAAGGATGCGGAGCTTAAGCCACTCCTTTTCTTAACCGTTTGATTCTACAACGAGATCAAGTTCAAAGCGTTAAAGGTTTTCTTAAAAACCATCCGCAACCCTCCGTCATTTTAGGAAGTAGAGTACTTAGTATTCGTGCTGCGTATGTTGATTATAGTCAAGGCGTAGTGTACGGTAGCTAAGTGATGTCTTCCTACAAAGCATATGATGCGATTAGTTAGGACATTCATGTGATTATGTTGATCATAGTCAAGGGTCATATGGGTGGGTCTAGTTAATCACGAAATGACGGGTAGAATTTGACTAGTACTTATGATATGTTGACTATAGCCAAGGTCATAAGTGACTAGGGGTAAAAACCATATCGGGAATTTCAAGAGTTGAAATTTGCAATGAGATTGCATACCATCTATATGATAGTTGGATCTCGATCTCACTGTAAGTAAGTGTTACTTCCAGGAAAACTTTCCTGGCTAGTTTTCTTTTCAGGTTTTGAAAGAAAATTTGATTAAAAGCAGTGGGAGACATTGATTAGATAAAATAATAACCAATCTAATTCTTTGAAAGAGCAATTCGCTAAGTGTATCTTTTTCTCTCTCCGAATGACAATTACAGATGTCAGGACTTAAGCTTCTACTTGAGAAAAATAAACTGACAGGACCAAATTATAAAGAATGGTTGAGGAACTTGAACATTGCACTCTCATATGATAAGGTATCATATGTTCTCAATACTGAAGCCCCACCCGTCCCAGGACCTGAATCATCTGTCGCGGATAGGGAGATCCAGAAAACTTGGGAAATTGACTGCAACACGGCCAAGTGCCTCGCGCTTGCTTCTATGGACAATATCCATCAGAAGCAACACGAGAATATGGATGTACAATCCATCTTTCTTCACACAAAGGAGTTGTATGAAGAGCAAACTCGTACTTTGAGATACGAGGCATCTAGAAAGCTGTTTCAGATGCGAATGGCCGCTGGTGCATCAGTTGGAGACCATGTTTTGAAAATGATTGGTCTTATTGAAGAACTTGAGGGACTGGGATGGACTATGGATAATGAGCAATATACGGATATTGTTCTTCAGTCTCTCCCCCCTGCCTTTGCTCCGTTCATAGTAAATTTCAATATGAATGGTTTGGAGAAATCATTGCCTGAACTTCTCAGTATGTTGAGAAGTGCAGAGAACACATTGAAAACGGCAAGGACTCCCGCTCTGGTTGCTGGGCCATCTTCCTCTTCATTCCCAAAAGCTAAGGCCAAGGGAAAGAAGAAGAAGAAGTCCATCAAACAGAAAGGTGGAGTTAGAAAGGCGAAGGGGAAAGACAAAGCAGGGGCTGGGGGAAGTGGAAAAGGAGAATGTTTTTTCTGTAAAAAGTCAGGACATTGGAAACGCAACTGTGCTGAATATCTTGCTGATCTCAAGAAGAAGAAGCATGCTGATGCTTCCACTTCAGGTGTGTTTGTAACTGAAAACTGTTTTTCTTTAAACTCTGCATCCTGGGTATTGGATACCGGTTCTGGTTCTCACATCTGCAATTGTATGCAGGGATTGAGAAATAGTAGAGTTTTAAAAGTTGGAGATCATACTCTGCGGGTTGGAAATGGTTCCAATATACATGCTGTATCCGTGGGAGAGTATCATCTAGGGTTGCCTTCAGGAAGTATTATGGTTTTGAATCCGTGTTATTTTGTACCAAGTATGTTATGTAATATAATATCCGTTTCTTTGTTGGACAATGAAGGATATCATTTTATGTTGCAAAATAATGTTATGAACATTAACCTGAATCAAGAGTTGATTGGGTTTGGTACATTAAATAACGGTATTTACATCCTGAACCAACACACAGTTTTCAATATACAACATACTAGTAAAAGAAAGTTTTCAGATATAAATGAAGCTTTTCTTTGGCATTGTAGACTTGGTCATATTAACGAAACAAGACTAAACAAGCTACATAAAGATGGATATTTGAATCCGTTTGAATATAAATCTTATGCGACTTGCCAGTCTTGTATCAAAGGTAAAATGACCAAAACTCCGTTTAGTGGACACGGAGAGAGAGCTGGTGAACTCTTAAGCCTCATACATAGTGATGTATGCGGACCAATGTCTACACTTGCAAGAGGTGGTTTTTCATACTTCATCACTTTTACTGATGATTTCTCAAGATTCGGACACATGTTTTTGATAAAGCACAAATCTGAAGCTTTTGAGAAATTCAAAGAGTATAAACTTGAAGTAGAGAAGCAAACAGGCTTGAGCATCAAGAAACTTCGATCGGATCGAGGTGGAGAGTATTTAAGTACAGAGTTTCTAGACTTCTTAAAAGAGAATGGGATTCTCTCTCAGCTCACTCCTCCTTACACACCGCAGCACAATGGTGTGTCAGAACGGAGGAATCGTACCCTATTGGATATGGTACGATCCATGATGTGTGATGCTGAGTTACCGCTTTCCTTTTGGGGACATGCATTGGAGACAGCAATGTATCTATTGAACAGGGTGCCAACCAAGACCGTGTCTACCACTCCATATGAGATGTGGAATGGAAAGAGACCATCTCTTAAAAGGTTTAGGATTTGGGGTTGTCCGGCTTTTGTTAAAAAGCAGAATCCAGACAAACTCGAGACACGATCGGTCATGTGTAAATTTGTGGGGTATCCAAAACATTCATATGGATATCTATTCTACCACAAAGAGGAACAAAAGGTGTTTGTTGCTCAGCATGCCACATTTTTGGAAAATGAGTTCTTTACGGAAAGTACTAATGACAATGTGGTAGAACTAGAAGAGGTTCTAGAGACACAAATTACTCAGGAGGAATTGGTTGAAACTGATGTTGCAGTAGAACTTCAAGAACCTCAGCCGCTCAGGAGGTCTAGTAGAACTTCTCACCCACCAGAGAGATACTATGGGTTTCTCATAGATGGTGATAGAGAAGATTGCATCATGGATGATGATGACCCTACTAGTTTTCAGCAAGCTATCACGAGTGGTGACTCAGTGAAATGGCTGGAAGCAATGAGATCTGAAATGGAGTCAATGTACACCAACAAAGTATGGACTTTGGACGTTGCGCCTCCTGGGATAAAACCCGTTGGGTGCAAATGGATCTTTAAGAGAAAGATTGGTGTAGATGGACAGGTGGAGACCTATAAAGCAAGGCTTGTAGCGAAAGGTTTTCGTCAAAGACCAGGCTTGGACTATGATGAAACTTTCTCTCCGGTAGCAATGCTTAAATCCATTAGGATCCTACTTGCTATTGCTGCTCACTATGATTATGAAATATGGCAGATGGACGTGAAAACTGCATTTCTAAATGGTGATTTAGAAGAATGCGTTTTTATGGATCAACCAGAGGGCTTCATTGATAGTGGGAGCAGCGGGAAAGCATGTAGATTGCTTAAATCCATCTATGGATTAAAGCAGGCCTCAAGGAGCTGGAACATCTGCTTTGATGATACAATCAAAGAGTTTGATTTTGTCAGAAATGAAGATGAACCATGTATTTATAAGAAGATTGTAGGGAGTACTGTCACATTCCTCGTATTGTACGTAGATGACATTCTCCTGATAGGAAATAATGTTCCTATGCTACAATCGGTCAAACTATTCTTATCACAAAGGTTCTCCATGAAGGACCTGGGTGATGCCTCGCGCATTTTGGGCATTAGGATCTATAGAGATAGATCCAAGAGGTTATTGGGACTGTCCCAATCAAAGTACATAGACACCATTCTAAAGAGGTTTAGTATGGAAGATTCCAAGCGTGGTGCCTTGCCTGCTAGTCATGGAATCACTCTCTCTAAGGACTTCTGTCCGAAGACTGATGAAGAGAGAGCTCGCATGAGCGTTATACCCTACGCTTCAGCCGTGGGATCTATAATGTATGCGATGTTGTGTACTCGCCCTGATGTAGCTTATGCACTGGCTGTAGTAAGCAGGTATCAATCCAACCCAGGGGAGAAACATTGGATAGCAGTGAAGAACATTCTTAAGTACTTGCGAAGGACTAAAGAATTGTTCTTGGTGTATGGTAATGGCGATCTCCAGATGGAGGCCTTTACCGATTCAAGCTTCCAAAGTGACAAGGATGACAGTAAATCAATCTCAGGGTTTGTATTTACCCTAAAAGGAGGAGCGGTTAGTTGGAAGAGTTCCAAACAGGACACCGTTGCAGACTCCACGATGGAAGCTGAGTATATTGCTGCAAGTGATGCTGCTAAGGAAGCCGTCTGGATGAAGAAGTTCATTGCGGAACTAGGAGTAGTTCCAACCATTATTGATCCAATACCATTATATTGCGATAATAATGGAGCTATAGCATTAGCTAAAGAACCAAGGTCCCATCAGAAATCTAGACACATCCTAAGGAGATATCATCTGATCCGGGAGATAGTGGATCGCCAGGAGATCGAGATTCGGAGAGTAGATACAAAGGATAACACAGCGGATCCATTCACCAAGGCACTTCCACAGCCGCAGTATGAGCGACTGTTTGAAATGTTGGGTATGAGATACGCCAATAACTGGCCTTAGTGCAAGTGGGAGATTGTTAGTAATTTGTATGCCCTAATGGCCATTATATGGATAGTGGAAACTTGGACATATTATCTATGGAGATAGATGAATTTCTTGCTCAAAATGATAGTACGCTATCTGGTTTACTTTATCTGTACATGTAGATTTAATCATTTACACATGTTGATAAAGCCCAAAGGATATATGCTTGACTACTGTGATTATGATGCGGATCATACTAGTGGGGCACATGTAGTCTATAAGCATATCCTTGAACTGTTCCTAGTCGAGGGTGTATCGAGACAGGGCATCGATATTCCAGAGTAGACTAGCGTATACTATTCTTGTCCCATATGATGGGCGATGGATGATCCCATATCCATCTGGTGAGGAGACACCAAAGATTGTATGCGGGTGCTCAGTGGAGACTGGGTACACTGAACGGACTCACAGAGAACTCCTATGTGGTATTATATCTATCGTTGGATAGCAGTTCTCAGGAACACTGGTACAGGTTAGTCTGTAGACCCGAGATCGTCATAGAGTCTTGTGTGTCCTCCCACTATACTTTGATCTCCACCCTACCACGGCTCTACTGAGTCGTGCAAACAGGTGGTCTTTGGGTACAGTCCCGAGGCGCATGGAGGCAATGAGCGATAGGAGGGGTTTCGTCTCTCCCGGTATTGGGGGTTGATGTTGTGCTATGCTCGATTGGCTATAACATGATGTCCCTGGCCAGGGCTGCTGAGATTTACTGATAAAAGTTATCAGTAGTTTCTCGATCTGTTATGAGCCATACACCAGCATGACTTATTGAGTTACTGGGGTCGACTATACCATCCCTAGACTTGATATGCAGCATATCTGACGAAGAGACCGGACTGTACGGTAAGTGTTGCCAGTTGGCTCGACGGGAGTTTTTACAGCTTCGCTGGTTTTCTTCTGATCGTTTCAATACCCGGGTGGCCGTTATGTTTAGCTGACCTCTTGCGGCTTGTAGATGTTTGATATGATCATCATCTACTGCTGGCGTATTGACGAGTCTTAGAGTCCCACAATGAAGTTTCCTGGCTCAGGCAAAAAGATGTGGTGTGCATATGAGATATGTGCGGGACCCGATTAAATACGGTTATGTGATAACGTATATTTATCGGGCATTTTCTATTTGACGGATCGTATGAGATATGACCGGTTTGGTAAATCAAGTGTTGATTTAACTAATTACATTTAGATAAATTCTTTAAGTAAATCCTTTTGTATGCATGCATGTATGCACATGATGATGTGCATGGACACATACATGCATACATAGTATCATGGTTGTTGATACAAGAATGATGGCAATATAAGACTTATATTGAAGTTTTTAATTTGTATTTATCATTTTAAGTTAATGTAAAGAATATCCACTAATGCTCCATTATTACTTAGTGGGTAAGTTTTATTTAACTTAATGAAAAGAATTTCCACCATGCTTAATTCTTTAGGAAAAGAATTTCCACTCATAATTATGGTGGTAATGGAATAATGGTGACTATTCCTTTATTATCACTATAAATAGCTTCATATGTGATATGAAACAAGAAGCACACAACAAGGTAAAAAATTGAGTGCAAGGGTGTGAAAAATACAAGTTATCATATGTGATATGATAAGCTCAAGCCACCATAATTTTCTTCTTCCTCTCTTGATTTCTTACTTGAGTGAAAATTGACAAAAGAAAGGATTTTAATTGAAGAACATAAACCACATCATCACACTACACACCTCTAGCCGATTTGTGTAGGGTGTTTACTCTACTTCGTTTGCGAAACAAGTAAGGTAAGGAGCTTTGGGCAAAGGGACTTCGGGTGGATCATCGTGGACAAGGAAGGCTACCATCGATCCATTCCAAACTCTCATAGTGCCAAGGAGTCACCGAGGGAGATCTACAAAGGTTGTAATCTTTCCTCTTAGTGATAGTTTTACAATTGCATGTGATGTTTAGTTGTATAATCCCTAAAACTTCTAGTTTCGATTCTTGTCGGGTTAACTTAACACCTCTAAATTTTTGATTATGGCATGTGTGATGCTAACGAACTCTTGACGAGGTGCTAGGCAAGCCCTTCAGCTAGAGCCCGGGATTTGATATGGACAGCGAGGAGACTTCATTGCGGAGCTATGGAGGTGGAGAAATGGATCTAAAAAGGTTGTATGTTCGTTTACTTTTAGTTAAAGTAGTTAACTAGTCATTTTATCGCCTAGAATTCTAGCCAACGATCCGTAGTCTAGGGTTTCTCGGCACCGTATTTTTGAAATTGGCATGGTTGATGCCTTGTGAGACCTCTTGAGAGTGCCTAGGAACCCTACAGTGGTATCAGAGCCTAGCTAGAGCCTTAGGCGAAGTCTAGACGACGTTTGAAACCCGAACGAACCGAAACCCTAACACAAACCATGCTCTCTGGACTTTTTCTAAAAACAGGGTTTTTTCCAAATTAAAAATATGCAGAAAACTCAGCAGGGAATTCTAAGAATTACGGCGCAAAATTTGTTTCATGAACAGTGAAATCGGCGGCGGAACCGCGGCATAAGCCTAGCTTATGCGGCGGTTACGCGGCAGAAGTGTGACGTCAGCCCTAACAGTTTGCACAGTAATTCATTGTTTCAGGTGCTGAGTTCTCTGGGTATTTTTAAAATTTATTCAAGAATTGAATTTTCTGGAGTTGTTTTGGGGATTCGGTGTTTCGATCGGGGTATCAAATTTTGTCTATTTGGCTTTCCGGATAATTTTAGAATATGTTAAAAAAAGTTCGACCGGATATAAATACCCAATTTTTCCCCTGCCGGGAAATTTCCAAGTGTTGGATTTTTCCGTAGTTTAAAGACGTTCTAAGTAGTGCAAGTAACTCGATGGACCCTCTAGAAGACAACAAACCTTAACTCGATTATGTGACCGTCTTGAACTGCCCTTTGAACCTTCAGGTTTGGGGCAGTACGGCGTGCCACATGTGAGGCGTTGGTTTGACCCTTCTACGGCTGGACCATTGGTACTGAGGCATGAACTGAATGTTTTTAGACTTGTTTCATGTGTTGATCTGTTACGGGAAAACTTGGGTGTTCGAATGTTCGATCGGAAAGTTTACATTTTCTATTTATCCGGAATGGGATACAATAATTGGAATTCACAAAAGTTATGAGATAACTGAATGAATGTTATAAACGTAGCACTTTAGTCTCACTTGATCGTTTGCCACGGAATTTTGATGTGATCAAAAGTCCGTCGCAATCACGTAGCGTACGCGGATACTCGCCGGATAAACTTAATAGACAGCCTCACCCCATAGCCCCGACCAAGTTACTGTAGGAGAACCCCGTCGCCAAAAGCATCCGTTCGGGTGCTCGCGGCAGCGGTGTTCCGCCTTGGTGCACTTCGTCGACGGCGTCGGGGGTGCGGCCGCCTACTGAAGTTTGCGACGAGCATTCGATCAAAATGTCGGGAATCCTGTTGAATTGCCCGACTTGATATTGAAAAGTGTTTTCGATAATGAGACGAAAATGCGGGGTTTATAATTGTTAGGCATGCGATGTCTAAGTAATTCATTTGGTCAGGCATGCGATGTCTGAGGTGGTTGCGGATTCCAACTGTTGTAGTTTTACACTTTCTTTTCTGTGACCGTAAGTGTAATATGTGATATCGCCGGTTTCGTTGCTATATGTCAACGAAAATTGGGATGGACATATTTACTTACGTTGATGACATGTGATATTATGTGTTGCTGGATATGTTATATTGGATCGTCGTGTTTGAATAGCCGGGGGTTTTATGTGAGATGAGTGTTTTTCATTTTCATTCATGTAAAAACTTGTATGTAATATTCTTTTATTGGGGCACTTCCAGGTTGCGGAAGTTGTCACCTTTTGTATATTATTTACTTTTCCGCACTAGGATAGACCCAAAGAGGAGGGCACAAGTAACCGGGTTCTGGAGTCCAGTGGGAGACCAACTCGAGGAGTCGAGGCCGGGTCTCCTAACTCTAGAATTGGTAGGGTTGCTTGCCGCTCTCGTAGGGGTCTAGGGGTGTGGGTTTGGCTATTCATCACGACCGTGGAATCCGTGTTTTATACTGGCTCGTATTGAAAACACGGACGTCCTAGTATATCCAATATTTTATATGTTTCTTCTGCTGCGATATCTGTGATGTGATCATGTGATGTTCTGTGATAGACACAGTATATAGTATATATGATATATTATATAGACGTTACTTATGTTTTACACCCGCACTAGCCCTGCCCCGCTCTGCCGTTAGTTACCTAACCTAACGGTGCACGAGGGGACATCGAGGCGAATGCTGATGGCATAAGTGTACGTCGTATTTATCTGTGATGTTTAGGTACTTAAATGATGGGACTTCATTAATGTGATTAATGAAATAAAAGAAACCTAAAGATGTTGTAGAATCGAATTTCAAAAATAAAACAGGTAGCTACAGTTCTTTCTTTGCACAGCGGTATATGTGATATATCCTGCACCTTATTCGATAAGGAAAGGACCGAGATCCCTTCACCGGGAGTGACTCCTTTAGCAATAACTGGCAGATGCTACACCCTCGGTTTGTCTTTTGATTGCTTTTAAGAGTTTTTGCTTTGCACAGTGATATATATGATATATCCCGCACCTCATTCGACGAGGAAAGGACCGACGATCCCTTCACCGGGAGTGACTCCTTTAGCAAAACTAGAAAAGCCTCAAAAACACTCCATTTCAAAATTCATTTGATTCTACAACGATATCAAGTTCATTACGCAATAGGTTTTCAGAAAAACCTGTCGTAGCCCTCCGTCATTTTAGATAAGTAGTAGTTAGTATTCGTGCTACGTTTGTTGGCCTGCGTCAAGGCGTAGTGTGCGGTAGGTAACTGGTGCTTATCTGCATAAGCTTATGATGTGATTGGATTAGGGTAGTCGTGCGACTTTGTTGGCCTGCGTCAAGGGTCGTGCGGGTGGGTTTAATTAAATCAGGAAATGACGGGTTGAACTTGACTAGCGGACTATGGTTTGTTGGCCTGCGTCAAGGTCATAGGACGCTAGGGGCAAAATATTATCGGGAATTTCAAGTGTTGAAATTTGCAATAAGATTGCATACCTTCTATGAGATAGTTGGATCCCGATACCCGCTGCGAGTAAGTGTTACTCCTGGGAGAGTTTTACACATTACAATTTGCCGATCAAGTAGGTGTCTAGAAAGGTGTCAACGGGGTTACGCCTATGGGAAAACGAGGTTTACATTAATTAGGTCCGTGCGAAAGCACGGGGCACCTCCCTCAAAGTACCGACACTGGCCTGGCTGAAAGATTGGCGAACTTGTTGTGTGTAATTAATCCCGGCTAGTCTTTCCTTTTAGGGTTTGAAGGAAGATTTGATAAAAAGCAGTGGGAGCCATCCTGATTAGATAAAATAAAAACCAATCTATTCTTGCAAGAGCGCACGCTGAGTGTTTTCTTCTCTCTCTCTCCAGGTAGCGACCATATCACGCCTTAATCAAGATAATAATACGGATATTTGACCGAACCCGCTTGTTATACTGAGCTGGGGAACGTTGGTCCCGCTCCAACTTATAAATGTTATAAGATAGAGCAGGAAATTGGGGAATACCAGATTTCCCGTGCCGCCCAAACGAAGAGAGTGCATGCTGATGCATCATCTTCGGGTGTGTTCATTACAAAGAACTGTTTCTCAGTATCCTCTACATCCTGAGTATATGATACCAGATCAGGATCCCAGATATGTAATCTGTTACATAGGGCTACAGATAGGTAGAGAACTGAGAACGGGTGATAAGTTTCATGAGGCAGAAAATGGGGCAAGTGTTGCAGCCAAGTCTGTCGGTCACTGTCACCCTGTATTGTAATTCTGAACGAATGTTATTAGATACCGAACCTGATATACAAAATCATATCTGTCTCTTTATTAGTAAAGAAACGATAAAATTTTGTATTGTTGGATAATATTTTGAACATTTCCTATATCAAAAGTTGATCGGTTCAGGCACGTTATCTAAAAGCATTAATGTTCTAAATCAAACTAAAGTTCTTCGTATACAGAACACACACAAGAGGAAGAGTTCAGAAATGGACGGATCCTTCTTGTGGTATTGTAGACTAGGTCATATCAATGCGACCCGACTAGCTGGAGTTACATATAGATGCATATTTAAATTAGTTTGAATTTACATCTTGTGAAACTCGCCAGTCATGTCACAAAGATAAAATGACCACAGCCCTGTTTATTGGAAACAGATAAAGAGTTAGTGAACTCTTGGGATGATACATGTTGATGTATGTAGGTCCCCAGTCTACACATGCCAGGACTGGTTCTTTTTTACTTCATTACATTCTCTGATGATCTTTCGAGATTCAGACCTATGTTCCTGTTGAAACACAAGTCCGAACCTTTTAAGATATTCACAGAATATAAGTTAGAAGTAGAGAACCAAAATACGGGTAAAAGTATTATGTCCTTTGATGAGATCAAGGAGGAGAATACTTGAGCACGGAATTCTTGGACTTTTCTAAAGGAGAATGAGATTCTCTCTCAGCATTACTCCTCCGTATACACCATTGCACGATGGTATGTCGGGGCGGAGCAGATACACCCTATTTGATATGGTGTGCTCTATGATGAGTACTACTGAGTTACCTATTTCCTTTTGGGAGTTATGCACTTATGAAGTTGCATACCTATTGAATAGGGTTTCGATCAAATCAGTTGCCTACCACTTCATATGTGATATGGAAAGGGAAGAGCCCATATCTTAAGTTCCTTAAGATTTGGGGTTGTCCGGCCTATGTCTAAAAAGCAAAATCCGGACAAGCTCGAGGCAAAGTCTGTAATGTAGAACTGGAAAAGTTCCAGCTATACAAACTACAACAGATGATTTGGTAGAACCAAAGGATTCAGTAGATACCAACGAACCTCAGCCTCTCCGCCAATCTAGTAGGGTTCCTTACCCACCTGAGAGATACTTCGGTTTCTCTATGACAGTGGGAGCGAGGATTGCATCATGAGATGATGACCTAACTAGTTTCGAGCTGGCCATCAGGAGTATGACTCTGTAAGAATGGCTGGATGCTTAGTGATCTGAGATGGAATCCATGTACGCCAACAAAGTATGGACTTTGGTTGCTATATCTGAAGGGTTAAATCCCCATAAAGAGCAAGTATATCTTGAGAAGATTACTTGGTGTAGATGGAAAAGTTGAGACTTTCAAAGCTAGACTTGTTAAAGGTTTTCGTCATCGACCAGGCATGGATAATGATGAAACCTTTTTCCAGTACCTATGCTTAAGTCCATCCAGATCCTACTTGCCACGGCTACATACCATAACTACGATATCTGGCGGTTGGGTGTCATGACTGCTTTTCTAAATGATATTTTAGAAGAGTGCGTCTATAAGTATATAGCCAGAGGGCCTCGTAGACAGTGGGAGCAGCGGAAACGTGTGCAAGATGCTTTATAGGATTAAAGCAGGCATCGCGGAGTTGGAACGTCTGTTTTGATGTGTTATTCAAAGAGTTTGACATCATCAAAATGGTAGATGAACCTTGTATAAACAAAAAGGTAGTAGGGAGTATGGTAGTGATCCTCGTAGAGTACGTGGATGACATACTCTTGATAGGGAAGGAGTTTCCTATGCTACGCTCGATCAATCTCCGATTATCACAAAGATTCTCCATATAGGATCAAAGCGATATCTACTAAATCCTGGATTTTAGATCTATGAGATAGATCTAATTGGATATTAGGAATCTCACTAGTAGTAGTGAGATGGTATCAATCGATCCTGGGGAGAATCACTGGAAGTGTTCCAGGGTGATAAAGACGACTGAATGTCAGTCACAGGCATTGTCTTTACACTCAGTAAAGGGACGGTATGTTGGAAGAGTTCCAAGCTAGATACCGTGACATACTAGACGATAAAGGCATGATACATCGCTACTTAAGATGCTACCAAAGAGGCTGTTTGGGTGTATATTGGTTCATGAGATGAACTACGTTCCTACCATTGTGAGACAATGGAGTTGTGGCTTATGCCAAGGAACACAGGTCCCATCAGTGATCCAGACATATTCTAAGGCAGTATCACCTGATCATGGAGATGGTTGATCTCCAGGGGATCGAGGTCAGGAGAGTAGACTTAGAGGACAACACGGCGGATCCACTCACGAAGGCCTATTCCCAGAGAGAGACTTTTATGGGATGGTTGAGTATGAGATACTACAACCACTGCTACAGATGGCCCTAGTGCAAGTGGGAGATTGTTAGTTATATGTATGCCCTAGAGGCCATTACTGTACATTGGATGTATATTGTAGTGGATGCTGGGACATATATAGGGAGGACTTTCTTGCTCGACATGATAGTAAGCTATCTGGTTGCTCTTTACCTTAACGTGTATACTGATTGCCTCTCTATTACATGTTGGTAAAGCCCTTAGGATGTGTACTTGACTACCTGGACTATGATGCGGATCATACTAGTGGGGACATGGTAGTCCATAAGTACATCCTTGAAAGTCTCTAGTCGTGGGTGTATCGAGATAGGGCATCGATATACCAGAGTAGACTAGCGTGTACCTTCTCGACCCATACAGATGGGCGATGGATGATCCCATATCCATTGGTGTTTGACATCAGAGGAGATATACGGGTGCTCAGTAGAGACTGGGTACACTGGACGGACTCGCCGAGAAGTCCCAGATGGTATTATACCTTACGCCAGATGGCAGTTCTCTGGTGACACTGGTATGGTACAGAGTAGTCTGTTGACCCGAGATCGTCATAGAGTCTTGTGTGGTTCCCACTGTGCTTTGATTTCCACCTTACCACGTCCAAGAGGGCGTGCAAAACGGTGGTTTTTGGGTACAGTCCCGAGTCACATGGAGGCAATGAGCGATAGGAGGGGATTCGTCTCTCCCGGTATAGGGGGTTGATGTTGCGCTGTGTTCGATTGGCTATAACAGGAAATCCCTGGCCAGGGTTGCTGAGATTTACTGGTAAGTGTTACCAGTAGTTTCTCGAATTGTTATAGACCTCATATCGACACGACTTATCGAGCTATTGGGGTCTGACGTTTACCACCCCTAGGCAAGATATGCGACATATCAGACGACGAGACCGGACTGTACGGTAGTGTTACTGGTTGGATTCACTGGAGTGTGAGCGGGCTTGCTCGTCGATCTTCTGATCGCTCAATACCCGGGTGGCCGTTACATTTAGCAGACCGCTTGCGGCTTGTGGGTGTTTGATCTGATCATCACCTGCTGCCGGCGTATTGACGAGTCTTTAGAGTCCTACACAGAGGTTTCCTGGCTCAAGCAAAACGAAATAGGAGCGCATATGAGATATGTGCGGGACCGAGAATAATGCGTGTATGTGATACCGTATTCCATTCTCGCGATTTGTAACATTGATCGGTTATATGCGTTATAGCCGGGTTATCGGATCAAGTGTTGATTCGATAAGTTGTTACTATTGATATTAGTCGGTTATATGCGATATGACCGGGTCGTTAAATCAAGTGTTGATTTAATGATTTAATATATAATTATATATATGATATATCACTTTACATTAACTAATATAGGTTCACTTAAAAAGGATTTTCTCACTTGATAAGCACATTGTATATATGATATACTTTTGTGCATTTGATTGTATCATGTTTGATGATACATGATTGTATGGTGTTTAGTTTAAACCATGGTTGGTCAATGGTTAGGGTTTCTTTTGCTTCATATACTTATTCATTTATTTATCCATTTTGTTTATTTTTGCAAAAGAAAAAGATAAATGAGGAAAATGGTGGCTTTCTTTGTTTGTAGTTGAAACTTCATGAAGCTTTGACTACATGACCATTTTGTCTCATGCTTAACCCTTAACCATTAAACCTTACCATGGTCTATTCTCTACACCTAACTAAGGTTAGGATATGATAAGTATTCATTTTATTATTCATTTTGGATAATACTTATGATATTCTTTCTTCTTCTTCTTCATCTTCTTCTTCCATGAAGAAGCTTGACTTCATCAATTGTGGATTGATGAAACAAGTGAGAAATCCAATTCTAAAGTCTACCCACTTCCTATTTCTTCATCCTCTACCTCTTGCCAAGTAGTAGAGTGTGTTTTCTTCACAAGTTTCTTGACTTGGTGAAGTTGGAGCTTGATCTAGTGATGCCTCGACGTAGATCATCTTCGGCACGTCGTCGATGACCTAGCCCGCTTTTTCTCCGATGAAGCCGACGCTAGAGCCCGGGATTTGATATGGACAGCGAGGAGACTTCATTGTGGAGCTATGGAGGTAGAGAAATGGATCTACAAAGGTTGTATGTTCGTTTACTTTTAGTTAAAGTAGTTAACTAGTCATTTTATCGCCTAGAATTCTAGCCAACGATCCGTAGTCTAGGGTTTCTCGGCACCGTATTTTTGAAATTGGCATGGTTGATGCCTTGTGAGACCTCTTGAGAGTGCCTAGGAACCCTACAGGACGGACAAGCACCAAAAGGAAGGACTTAAGCGTTGGAAAGCCTAGCTTATACTCGCAAGTTCCTTCCTAGTCGTGCTAATCCCCGTTGTTGCCGATTACCGTAACACCGATATTAAGAGTGGCAACGAAAGAAGTGAGCGACTCCTAAACTCAAACTAACCTAATCCTAACCCTAACAAGCTCTCTTTACATATCATTTTAACACTTAGATAATCACAAACAAATCTGAAAGATTGGACTTAACTCGTCAAAGCACTTAGAAAAAGATTCCATCTCCCTGCGGACGACCCGTACTCAACCGGCTAGCTACAAGCGAAACCATCTTGATTGCGGTAATTTACTAAACTTGAACACGCAGAATCGATACTAATCAGGGCAGCGCCCCGTTAGAAATTTTTTTCTAACAGGGACAGTGTCGTGGAGTATATGTATGTGTACATATGTATACATATACATGTATATATAAATAAAGGGGAAAAAGACATCCAAAGGATGCGTGGGGCCAGCGCCTAGGCGCTTGAGCGCAAGCACGTCACGTGTCGGCACGTGGGCGCTTTGCGCTCGAGCGTAGAGTGCTGGAGCGCAACGCGCCATGTGTCGGCACGTGGGCGCTTTGCGCTCGGACGCTTTGCGCTTGAGCGCAAGCGTGCCACGTGTCGGCACGTGGGCGCTTTACGCTCGAGCGCAGAGTGCTGGAGCGTAACGCGCCACGTGTCAGCACGTGGGCGCTTTGCGCTCGAACGCTGAGCACTTAGGCGCAAGCGCGCCACGTGTCGGCACGTGGGCGACTTGCGCTCAAGCGCTTGCGCTTGAGCGCAAAAGCGCCACGTGTCGGCACGGGGGCGACTTGCGCTCGAGCGCCTGCGCTGGAGCTCAAGCGCGCTACATGTCGGCACGTGGGCGCTTTGCGCTTGAGCGCTGAGCGCTTGAGCACAAGCGCGCCACGTGTCGGCATGCGGGCGCTCTGCGCTTGAGCGCCGGCGTGAAAAAGAGGCTTTTAGCCTAAAAAAATTTCTCGGAAGAGAAATCAGTGAAAGATGTTCTTCTTCTGAGTGTGTTTTTTTTTTTTTTGGGTTTAGTGAAAGATGTTCTTCTTCTTCCTCCTCTGTTAGCTGGATCTTGAAGATCAAGAGATATAGGATTTTTTAAAAATCTCTTCTTTTTGAGATCTAATGGAAGATCTGAGTTCCCCTTTATGGGTTTTGTGGTGAAAAACTATTTTGTTTTATAAAAAGAAGAGTAAAACTCTTGATTTAATTCAAGAGAAAGAAGAAGGTTTTGGAACCTTGAAGAAGGAGAAAAGATCTCAGATCTGGAAAATTTTTAGAGAGAGAAAAAGTTGTTGAGATATTTCATTATCTTTGCCTTTATAGGCTATACACTTTACACATAGCCCCTTGGGCTTCACAAAATGGCATTTTGCCTATCCCATGGCTCATGTGCCATTTCTTTTTGCACATAAGCCATGTGCTTTACAAAAATTTGGCATTATGCCTATTTTTCTTATATTTATCCATAAAATAAAATAAAAGAAATGCAACAAAATTATTTATTACAGAATTTTTATCTTGGCATGGGAGGGAGGCCGGCCGCTTCATGTTCGGGCTCGACCCGGGCACGGGCCCACTGGATCTGGGCTTGGGCCCACTTGGCTTGGGGTTGACTTTGATTTTGACTTGGTCAACCGGGGTGTAAATTTTTACCCCAACAGGGAGCTACCGAGCAAACGACCCTACAAATAAAAGACCAAGAAAAGGCTATGGATTGGAGAGAAGTCTTTATAGACTACTTCAAAACCCGTCGAACACCTAAAGATGCATCTTCAAGACATCAGCTCATGAAACGAGCTCTATCTTTTGCCTTTTTCAATGATACTCTGTATAAGAGATTGTTAGACTCCCTGTGGCTAAGATGCCTGGGGCCTGAAGAGGCAAGGAGAGTCGTCCAAGAAACTTACGACGGACTCTACGGTTCTCACCAAGCCGGGCCAAAGATGAAATTGAAGATTAAAAGGATGGGCTACTATTGGCCCACGATGATCCAAGACTGTCTTGAATACGCGAAGCAGTGCCACTCGTGCCAGATTCACGGGGACTTTATCCACCAGTATCCAAATCCGCTACATACGACGATGGCTAGCTGGCCGTTCAAAATGTGGGGAACCGACATAATCGGGCCCATCGAACCAGCATCTTCCAAAGGACATCGATTCATTTTGGCAACACTTGATTACTTCTCCAAATGGGCGGAAGCAGTACCACTAAGAGAAGTGAAGATGGAGAATATCCTCCATTTCTTTAAGACACACGTCATTTACCGGTTCGGCACTCCGCGACGGATTATCTCCGATAACGGGCCAGCCTATAGAAGCCACAAAATCAGCCGCTTCGCACAACATAGACTGGAGATACTCTTCGGTCTATAATCCCCGAGCTAACGGTCTAGCTGAGGCTTTCAACAAAACCTTGACAAAGATCGTGAAAAAGACGGTGTCTCGAAATAAGAGGGACTGGCACGAGAGACTGCATGAAGCTCTCTGGGCGTATCGAACTACATTCAACACATCCACGAAAACAACGTTGTATGCATTGGTATTCAGCACAGAAGCAGTACTCCCCCTTGAGATAGAGTTACCCTCTCTACGAGTGGCGGTTCACTGCGAGCTAACAGACGAAGAAAATGCACACCTTCGGCTTGAGGAGCTCGATGCCATTGATGAAACCCGGCTCATAGCGCAACAAAACCTGGAGGCTTACAAAGCAAAGATGATGCGCTCATATGAGAGACTGACTAGGCCGAGGGCATTCCGCCAAGGCGAACTCATACTAGTGGTCAAAAGACCTATGATCCCCAATCGTGCCAAGCGGGGAAAATTCGAGCCGAACTATGAAGGCCCGTATATCATAGACAAAGTTTACCAGGGTGGTGCCTATCTACTCATGGAAATGCATAGTGAAAGACCTTTCAGGCCGATAAACGGTCGCTTCTTTAAAAAATACTATGCCTGACGAGTCACGGCCTAGGTCAACGATAGATGACGACGCCTATGTCCGCTCGCTGTCTTCCTAAGCCCAAACTCTATAAGTAGCAGCCGGCAACGGACCGAAACGTCCCTAAACTAACCACGATCCGAAATGTCCTAAAACTAACAACGGACCTAAACTTCCTTAAACTAACGATGGACCACCATGTCCTAAAACTGGCTGTTGACCGAGACGTCGATATACTACTACGGACTGCAGCATCCTAAGGCTGACACAAAAAAAATAAATAAAAAAAAGATAAAAAAAGAAGAAAACGGTATGTCCATAAGCAGAATGGGCACGGATGAAAACCCGAAAGGGCTCCGTGAGTAAAAACAGCAGGGCTACCGACGAGTTTTGTGAAAACTCGAAAGGGCGCAATCTCGTTAAAAGACACTTGCAAGGTCCTCTCGACCTTGTGAGGAGAAACCACCTGCGTGAGATCCTTACGACTCACAAGGGAGCAACACTCTTAGAGATCCCCACGATTCCTAAGAAGAAATTACACTTGCGAGATCCTCACGACTCGTAAGGAGAACCCTCTTATGAGACCCTCATGGCTCATAGGATTCAAAAGCCTTAAGCTACAGGGATCTGAACCTGTTCTTAAGCAGTCACAATCTCCAATTTTGCCCTACAAGCGGTTCAATGCCGACCCTTGTATACAATCCATGGGCGCGAATAAACATTTCCCTAACAAAGTCCCACCCGCGAATGGGGATATGTTTACACAGTGGACAACCCTTGTAAGTCCTTTCGACTTATAAGGAGAAAATACTCTTGTAAGATCCTTACGACTTATAAGAGGACACACACTTAGGAATACTCACGATTCCTAAGGAGAAAACGCACCTACGAGATCCTCACGACTCGTTGGGAGAAATACCTTTATGAGACCCTTACGGCTCATAAAGTCAAAAGCCTTAGTCGACAGGATCCTAACCCTGTTCGCTAAGCTACCTTTGTTCGACGTCGACAGAGGCAAATGATGATTCGCTCCTGGCAATATCCCAGTAGTAGCGATGCTGATGCCTGAATCGGTATCAAATCCTAAAACTCGCAGTGAAAATCCAGCGAGCCATAAATGCATATGAAATAGCCGAAATGATTGGGCAACTTGCAAATCAGCAAGTAAAAATATATGCATGCGAAATAGCCGAAATGATTGGGCAACTCGCAATAAAAAGCAACGAGTAAATAAAACAAATAGCCGAAATGATTGGGCACCGCGAAAAATAGCCGAAATGATTAGGCAATCGCGACTTTCGTGATATAAAAGCTGAAATGGTAGACATCGCGGAAAGAAAAATATATAAAATGAAAATTTTTGCCCTACAGTTGAGATCACATCGATCCCTGTATACAATCCAGGGGCACAAATAAAGAGGGAACCATACCTTCCCCCCAGTCTCCATCCGAAAGAGAGCCAAGTCTCAACGGTTCACAGACAGCCTGCAGATCATCTCAACATTCGTCTCATTACAACAGACGCAACATCAGCAAAGCGGAACCATGGCAATTCCCAGTTCCATGACTCAGCGGTGCACAGACAACCGAGAGTCAACCCTCGACTCAGTGAAATACGGATAAAGTCAACCAATCCTGGTCTAGTGGAACACGGCTAATGTCAATCCTGACCCTGTGGGAAGCATCCAGAGCGGAACCTGGTCCTTGTGGAACACGGATAATGTCAATCCTGACCTCGTGGGAAGCATCCAGAGCAAATCCTGGTCTAGTGGAACACGGCTAATGTCAATCCTGACCCCATGGGAAGCGTCCAGAGCGGATCCTGGTCCTTGTGGAACACGGCTAATGTCAATCCTGACCTCGTGGGAAGCATCCAGAGCAGATCCTGGTCTAGTGGAACACGGCTAATGTCAATCCTGACCCCGTGGGAAGCGTCCAGAGTGGATCCTGGTCCTTGTGGAACACGGCTAATGTCAATCCCGACCCCGTGTGAAGCATCCAGAGCAAATCCTGGTCCTTGCAGAACACGGCTAATGTCAATCCTGACCCCGTGGGAACCGTCTAGAGAAAATCTTGGCCTTGCAGAACATGGCTAATGTCAATCCTGACCCCGTGGGAAGCGTCCAGGGCGGATCCTGGTCCTTGCGAAACACGGCTAATGTCAACCCATGGGAAGCGTCCAGAGCAAATCCTGGTCTAGCGGAACACGGCTAATGTCAATCCTGACCCCATGGGAAGCGTCCAGAGAGGATCCTGGTCCTAGTGGAGCAGGCTAATGTCAATCCTGATCTCGTGTGAAGCATCCAGAGCAAATCCTGGTCTAGTGGAACACGGCTATTGTCAATCCTGACCCCGTGGGAAGCATCCAGAGCGGATCCTGGTCCTAGTGAAGCACGGCTAATGTCAATCCTGACCCCGTGTGAAGCATCCAGAGCAAATTATGGTCTAGTGGAACACGGCTAATGTCAATCCTGACCCCGTGGGAAGCATCCAGAGCAAATCCTGGTTCCGTGGAACACGGCGAAAGTCAATCCTGACCCCGTGGGAAATGACCAGAGCAACCCCTGACTCCATGAAATACGGATAATGTCAACCCCATCATTCGCTTACGGGTCCTCACGACTCGTAAGGAAGAAAACTCTCTTGCGAGATCCTTACGACTCCCAAGAGAAAACACACTTAGGAATCCTCACGATTCCTAAGGAGAAAATACACCTACGAGATCCTTTCGACTCGTAGGGAGAAAAGTCTTTATGAGACTCTCACGGCTCATAAAGTTGAAAAGCCTTAGGCAGCAGATCTGAACCTGCTTCCTAAGCCATCATTACCTCTCGAAGAGTTCGGGACGAAATGCTCTCTATCATCTACAGGCTACGCTTACTAAGGTAACATCCCGGCGACACAGAAAAGAGATGAAAGCAAGAGATGACACAAGATAGTACGAAGGAAATGTATCTTTTATTTATAAGTTCAATTGGGTACAAGTTACATCATATGAAATGATAAAAAAATGGATACATTTTATTCAAAAATAACAAATATTAGTCTATACAAAACGACTATTGGGAGGGAAGCGTTTTCAATAAACCAATCAGTTGCTCGTGCATTCCCTTCAGCCCCTTTTCACGGTCAGCTGCCGCGGCCAACTCCGCTACAACCTGAGCCCGTTGCTGCAAATAAGATGAAAGTTGCTCATCAATGACCCGCTGAGCTGCCCCACGACTCCGTGCATCTCGCTCGATGAGGTCGAGCTTCTGCCTCAACGTTAACCCATCGGAAATACATCGTAGAAGGCCCTCAAAGATAGCTTTCAACTGCACAACATTTGCATCAACCTGAGCATGCAGACGGGCAGATTTTCTTGAAGTATCTTCGCACTCTTTACGCTTTAAAGCCACTTCTTGTTCAAGATGGCGGAAGTAGGGAGTGCTCTACTTGACCTCGGGAGTTCACAGCCAAGACCTCGGGAGCAGGACGTCCGACCTCGAGCTCATGCAGACATGCCTCAATTTTCCTGTAGTGGTTAACCTAAGACTCAACGACGCCCTCATTATGAAAGTTCATGAGCATCGCTAGCATAGGATTAACCTCGCAGAAAAATCTGCAGCGACTGTAGGAGCCTCCGCGTCAAGCTCCTTGATGTAATCGCTCAACATGCGTAGACTGGTCACAGCGCCTTTTGAAGATGGACGTCTGGAAAAAGGGCCTGCTGGCATTATGATTCGAGACTCGAACGGAGCTGAAGTCGGTGTCATAGCTGCAAAACAAATCACAGTCAAATAATGGTTCAAGGAATAGAGAAGGTTCATGAACAATGGAGTTTACTATACCGGCTGCGGCAGGTGGCAAGGCCGGGAGTGCCGGTGGTGCAACTGTTCTTTCGTCTCCTCCTTCAAGCTGTAGTGCTGCAGTCAAAACAAAGAAGAATTAGAATCGATTTGACTTCCCGTAAAAGAAAAGAGAAGACATTAGCTAGAGGCTATACTCACCAACGCCACTAGATGAAGCAATCTCCGACTGGAAAGAGAAATGTGGGTGCAACACCTGATATAGATGATCAAATAGAACTCCTGCAAGGGTGTAATAATGCAGCGTCAGTACATAAAGTATATCGCTTACAATGAAACCAATAGTCACAAACCCGTACCTTCCAGCATTTAAAGGACACGGGAGAAGGCAAAGGGGCGGCCACCGTCAAAGCAACAACTGATGATGCTTCCTCAGGTGGCACAACTTCAACGCTCCCCACGCCTGCATCAGAAATGAGAGAAATACTGTCAGAAGAGATTGAAAGGGATTGCAGAATAAAAGAGAAAGCAATAACCCAAAATATACCTGGTGAGTCACCGGTCGAAACCGTGACAAGGGCGTCACTGGGTGCAGCGACTGCTTCACCCTCCTCCGTTGGAATGGTTTCGCCATCCGTAGCTTCATCCCCCGACTCCACGAGAATCGTCATGACACTCGCAGCGCCCGGAAACGGCAAGGAACCGCAAGGGGAAAAAGTGGCGATTGGGGAAGTGCCAGACTCTTGAGAAAGAGTAGCTATCTCAGGCTCGGCGGTTGCCGCCATCTCACTTACCGCTTCCTCATCAAGACTCGGCCCTGCAGGATAGGATATATGAGAATCTGAAGATTAAAACTTTAACAAAAGAACTCAGTGATACGTTACCTTGGGTCGGTCTTTCAATTGCCTCCCGAGCCGTACGTGCTGCCTGTCTGTGAGCGGTAGACAGGGCGTCCGAAGCACCCTCTGAAGGAGTGGGAAGAGACCATGTCTTAAACGAGTTAAGATATGGGGTTGTCCGGCCTATGTCAAGAGGCAAAATCCGGACAAACTCGAGGCACGGTCTGTTCTATGCAAGTTTGTGGGATATCCCAAACATTCACATGGATATCTTTTCTACCATACCGAGGAACAAAAAGTGTTTGTTTCTCGACATGCCACCTTTTTAGAAAAGGAATTTCTTACAAAAGAAATTAGTGGCAACGAGGTAGAACTGGAAGAAACTCCGGCTACACAAACTCAAACTGAAGAATTAGTGGAACCAGGGGATTCGGTAGTTCCCAACGAACCTCAGCCACTCCGTCGATCTAGTAGGGTTCCTTACCCACCTGAGAGATACTACGGTTTTCTCATGGATGGTGGGAGCGAGGATTGCATCATGGAGGATGATGACCCAACTAGCTTCGAGCAGGCCATCACGAGTGGTGACTCAGTGAAATGGCTGGATGCAATGCTGTACGAGATGGAATCCATGTACACCAACAAAGTATGGACTTTGGAAGATGCTCCTGAAGGGGTAAAACCCATTGGGTGCAAGTGGATCTTCAAGAAAAAACTTGGTGTAGATGGGAAAGTGGAGACTTTCAAAGCTATACTTATTGCAAAGGGTTTTCGTCAAAGACCAGGTGTGGACTATGACGAAACATTTTCTCCAGTGGCTTTGCTTAAATCCATCCGGATCATGCTTGCCATCGCTGCATATCATGACAACGAAATCTGGCAAATGGATGTTAAGACCGCCTTTCTAAACGGTGATTTAGAAGAGAGCGTGTACATGACTCAGCCAGAGGGCTTCGTAGCTAGTGTGAGCAGCGGGAAGGTGTGCAATCTTCTTAAATCCATTTATGGATTAAAGCAAGCATCGCGGAGTTGGAACATCTGCTTTGACATCGTTATCAAAGAGTTTGATTTCGTCAAAAACGTAGATGAACCTTGTATTTACAAGATGGTGGAAGAGAGTAAGGTTGTATTCCTCGTATTATACGTGGACGACATACTTTTGATAGGAAATGACATTCCTATGCTGCAATCGGTCAAGCTCTTCTTATCACAAAGATTCTCAATGAAAGATCTAGGGGACGCCCCTACATCTTGGGGATTAAGATCTATAGAGATAGATCCAAACGGATACTGGGATTGTCCCAATCCAGGTACATTGACACCATACTAAAGCGGTTTAGTATGGAAGAGTCCAAACGTTGTTTTTTTACCCACGATCTCAGAGCTCACTCTCTCCAAAGAGATGTCTCCCAAGACTGATTTGGAGAGAGCTCGCATGCAAGGGATACCCTATGCTTCGGCAGTAGGCTCTATCATGTACGCGATGCTATGTACCAGACCCGATGTAGCACACTCACTAAGTATAGTGAGTAGGTATCAAGCTGATCATGGAGAGAGTCACTGAACAGCTGTGAAGAGCATTCTCAAGTACTTGCGAAGGACTAAAGAGATGCACTTGGTGTATGGTAACAAAGAACTCCAAGTGGAGTCCTTTACTTATTCGAGCTTCCAGAGTGATAAGGACGACTCTAAGTCGCACTCGAGATTTGTCTTTACCCTTTACGGAGGGGCGGTTAGCTGGAAGAGTTCCAAGCAAGAAACCGTGGCAGACTCGACGATGGAGGCTGAATACATCGCTGCCAACGATGCTGCCAAAGAGGTTGTCTGGATCAAGAAGTTCATTACTGAACTTGGAGTAGTTCCATACATTGAGCATCCAATACCATTGTATTGTGATAACAATGGAGTGGTGGGTTTGGCTAAGGAACCCAGGTCCCATCAGCGATCCAGGCATATTCTGAGGAGGTATCACCTGATCCGGGAGATAGTTGATCGCCGGGAGATCGAGGTCAGGAGGGTTGACACGAAGAACAACACTGCGAATCCACTCACGAAGGCCATTCCCCAGATACAGTTTGAGAGACTCTTCGGGATGCTTGGTATGCGATACTACAGCAGCTGGCCCTAGTGCAAGTGGGAGATTGTTAGTTGTATGTATGCCCTAGAGGCCAGTATTGTACAGATGATGTATATTATATTGGATGCTTGGACATATATAGAGAGGACTTTCTTGCTCGATATGATTGTATGCTATCTGGTTGCTCTTTATATTAACATGTATACTTGTCTATACTGTCTTATAGTTACGTGTTGATAAAGCCCTTAGGATGTGTACTTGACTACTAGGACTATGATGCAGATCATACTAGTGGGGCCATGGTAGTCCATAAGTACATCCTTTAATGTTCCTAGTCGTAGGTGTATCGAGACAGGGCATCGATATACCAGAGTAGACTAGCGTATACGCTTCTCGACCTAGGAGATGGGCGATGGATGATCCCATATCCATTGGTGTTT
Source organism: Agapanthus africanus (assembly GCA_030015575.1). Classification (NCBI taxonomy): domain Eukaryota; kingdom Viridiplantae; phylum Streptophyta; class Magnoliopsida; order Asparagales; family Amaryllidaceae; genus Agapanthus; species Agapanthus africanus. The sequence continues at coordinate 173,094,249 of JASDDO010000012.1, read as the reverse complement.
GACATCAGAGATGGTATACGGGTGCTCAGTGGAGACTGGGTACACTGGACGGACTCACCGAGAACTCCCAGATGGTATTATACCTCATGTCAGATGGCAGTTCTCTGGTGACACTTGTGCAGGTTAGTCTGTAGACCCGAGATCGTCATAGAGTCTTGTGTGATTCCCACTGTGCTTTGATTTCTACCTTACTACGTCCAAGAGGGCGTGCAAAACGGTGGTTTTTGGGTACAGTCCCGAGTCACATTGAGGCAATGAGTGATAGGAGGGGTTTCGTCTCTCCCGGTATTGGGGGTTGATGTTGCGCTGTGCTCGATTGGCCATAACAGGGAAGTCCCTGGCCAGGGCTGATTTAGAGATTTCCTGGTAAGTGTTACTAGTAGTTTCTCGACCCGTTATGAGACTCACATCGGCACGACTTATCGGTTATTGGGGTCTGACGTTTACCACCCCTAGACTTGATATGCGACATATCAGACGAGGAGACCGGACTATACGGGAAGTGTTACCGTCAGGCTTTTACAGGAGTTGGAGCGGGTTTGCTTGCTGATCTTCTGATCGCTCAATACCCGGGTAGCCGTTGCGTCCAGCTAGTACCGCTGACGGCTTGTGGGTGCTTGATGTGATCATCACCTGCTGCCGGCGTATTGATGAGTCTTTAGAGTCCTACATAGAGGTTTTACTGGCTCAAGCAAAATGAAATAGGAGCACGTATGTGATATGTGCGGAACCGAGAATAATGCGTGTATGTGATACCGTATTCTATTCTCGCGACTTTTTGTATCGGTCGGTTATATGAGATATGACCGGATTATTAAGTCAAGTGTTGATTTAATAATTTAGTGTATAATTGTATATATGATATACTAATTTACATTAACTAAAATTTTTTCACTTAAGGATTTTTTTTCCTCACATGTGCACAACTTTAATATATGTGTGATATATATTAAAATGTGTTTTCTTTTTGTATCATGGTTGTTGATACAACATTCATGGGTGTATGAGACTTACACCATGCTATTTGTTATGTTGGGTTTAATATTTAAACTAATTACAAAATTAGTGAAAGATTAGAAAAATGCATGAAGCTTGTGGATGCATAGACTAAGTCCACTAAGTTTGTTTTTACTTTGGATATTTGTTAACCAAACCATCACAATTAGCCATGGTTGCGTCTCTACATGAGTTAGTATATGATACTCACTCACCCATGGTTAGCTCTCTTGACTTGATCATTATCCTTCTCTCCTTATTTTTGTTCATTTTCTTCCTTGAGCTAAAAAGCTCTCTAGGGTTTGATCCAAAGTGAGAAACATTGTGAGAAAATAAATTCTAAAGTGAAGCCACTTCCTATTTCTCCATCCTCTACTAGACTAGCACTTTAGTTTAGGGTGTTTGCTTCACTAATTCTCTAGTTAGTGAAGAAGAAGCTTGAGTTCTTATTCCCTCGACGTAGATCAACTTCGGCCTCGAAGACTTCAAGTAAGGACGCGTCTTTCTCTTCGTGAAACCATGCAAGAGTCCGGGAGAACCATGGTCGCAGCGAAGGGACTACATCAAGGAGATTTTGAAGTGAAGGACCGATCTACAAAGGTTGTATTTTCTTCTTCACTTAGATAGTAAAGATGTTTACTCGCATGTGAAACCCTAATAATCTAGCAAAGATCTTGTTTAGGGTTGTTCGGCACGGATAAAATTTTAATTGGGCATGGTTGATGCCTTGTAGAACCTCGTTAAAGTGCCTAGTAACCATACAGTGGTATCAGAGACTAGCTAGAGCATTAGGCGACGTGTATACGAAGTTAAAACTCCGATCAAACCCCGAAACATCGATAATGACCCCCTCTCTGGACAATTTTTAAAAATGTGATTTTTCCTGCATTAAAAATACACAAAAAAATCAGCAGGGAATTATAGGAGTTACTGTGAAAAACAAGGCAATAATCCGTACAAACTACCGCGGAACCACGGCAATACCTTGCTTGTACCGCGGATCCGCGGCCGTACAAAAGTATTATGCACTCTTTTTGGTACAGTAATATCCGTAGGTGATTCGGTATATTTCTGGGAATTTTTAATCTGACTCAAGTGTTGAGTGTTCTGGGGATTATTTTATATTCGTTGATTCGATCGGAAAATTTAATTTCGTTCTTTTTCCGGATAATTTAGAAAGTATTAAAATGTTCGAACGGATATTATTAACTCACTTTTTCCCAACATGAAAAACTTTCAAGTGTTGATTTTTTCTTGGGTTTAAATCTTTCGGAAAAACGTGCAAGTAACGCGATGGACCCTCTAGAAGAACAAAAACCTTAACTCGATTATGTGACCGTCTTAACCGCCTCTAAACCTTAGGGTTTGGGGGCAGTACGGCGTTTCCATATGTGAGGCGTTGGCTTGACCCTTCTACGGCTGGACCATTGGTACTGTGACGTATTCTGGAATTTTTGAACTCCGCTCAAGTGTTGAGCTATTTAGGAAATCTTGGGTATTTGATTATTCGATCGGAAAGTTTAATACTGTCTATTTATCTGGAAGGTGATACAATATGTGGAATTCATATAGTTAGGCATGAAATGCGAAGTATGTGATATTTCGGATTTACGATGTCTAAAGTAAGTGTGGATTCCAAATGTTGTAGTTTTACACTTTCTTTTCTGCGACCGTAAGTGTAATATGTGATATCGCCGGTTTCGTTGCTATATGTCAACGACAATTGGGATGCGCATATTTACTTACGTTGATGACCTGTGATGTTATGTGTTGCTGGATATGTTATATTAGATCGTCGTGTTCTGAATAGCCGGGGGTTGTATGTGAGATGAGAGTTTTTTATTTTCATTCATGTAAAATTCATTGTATGTAATATTCTTTTATTGGGGCACTTCTGGGATGAGGTTGATGTCACCATTTGTATATTATTTACTTTTCCGCATTAGGTAGACCCAAGGAGGGGAGCACAAGTAACCGGGTTCTAGGGTACAGCGGGAGACCAACTCGAAGAGTCGAGTCCGGGTCTCCTAACTCTAGAATTGGAAGGGTTGCTTGACGCTCTCGTAGGGGTCTAGGGGTGCGGGTTTGGCTATTCATCGCGACCGTGGAATCCGTGTTTTATAGAGGCTCAAAATAAAACACGAACCTCCTAGTATATCCATTATTTCATATGATTCTTCTGCTGCGATATCTGTGATGTGATCATTTGATATGTTGTGATAGATACCGTATATAGTATATATGATATATTATATAGACGTTACTTATGTTTTACACTCGCGCTAGCCCTGCCTCGCTCTGCCGTTAGTTACCTAACCTAACGGTGCACGAGGGGACACGAGGCGAATGCGGACGGCATAAGTATACGTCGAATTTATCTGTGATGTTTAGGCGACTTAAATAATGGGACTTCATTAATATGATTAATGAAAGAAAAGAAACCTAAAAGATATTGTAGAATCAAATTTTTCAAAAAGGGTAGCTACAGTTTTTGCTTTGCATAGCGATATATATGATATATCCTGCACCTTATTCGATGAGGAAAGAGCCGAGATCCCTTCACCGGGAGTGACCTCTTTAGCAAAACTGGCAGACACTACAACACTCGGTTTGTCTTTTGATTGCTTTTGGATTTTTTGCTTTGCATAGCTATATATATGATATATCCTGCACCTTATTCCATAAGGAAAGAGCCGAGATCCCTTCACCGGGAGTGACCTCTTTAGCAAAACTAGTGAAAGCCTCAAACACACTCCTTTTCAAAATTCACTCGATTCTACAACGATATCAAGTTCATTACGCAATAGGTTTTCAGAAAAACCTGTCGTAGCCCTCCATCATTTCAGGTAAGAACTGTTTAGTATTCGTGCTGCGTTTGTTGGCCTTTGTCAAGGCGTAGTGTGCGGTAGCTGAATGGTGCTTATCTGCTTATGCATATGATGTAGATTGTTTTGGGGTAGTCGTACGACCTTGTTGGCCTTTGTCAAGGGTCGTGCGGGTGGGATTGATTCAATCAAGAAATGACGGGTTGAACTTGACTAGCATCCTATGATTTGTTGGCCTTTGTCAAGGTCATAGGGTTTAGGGGCAAAAAATTATCGGGAATTTCTAGAGTTGAAATTTGCAATGAGATTGCATACCTTCTATGAGATAGTTGGATCCCGATACCCACCACGAGTAATTGTTACTACTGGGAGAGTTTTACACAGGACAATTAGCCGATCAAGTAGGTGTCTAGAAAGGTGTCAACAGGGTTACGCTTCAGGGAAAACGAGGTTTACTTTAATTAGGTCCGTGCGAAAGAACGGGGAACCTCCCTCAAAGTACCGACACTGGTGTCATGTCCCAAAAGTACGGAACATGACCGGCACTTAAACTACGAAACGTCTTGAGGCATACGTAATCTAAGTAAGCCGAAAACCCAGGAATCCAAACCAAGGAAAGTAGTAGAGTGAAGGAAAAATCAATTTAAATCAAGTAGTATTAATAGCATAAGCCGAATTATGCGTTTTTTAAAACATCAAATATTTCCTGAAAATTTCGGCAGAGTCTCCTTTGTAAATACTGGCCCCCAAACAGGATACAACATGAATAGTATACGAAATCAATAAAAGGCATCCCTAAGCGGGAGCTAGCTCTTTGTCAATCGACGGTCACAACCACATAAGCAATATAATATACAACGCCAAGGGCGAGGATCAAAACTCAAAAGGAAACTTAAAACAACGAGAAATCCACAGAAATATAACGCGCGACTCTAAGGTCGAAAGAATAACATCACTGGTCTCTATTTCAAAAATAAATACAGGTTTGGTTGATGGAATTTACTAGATACAACTGAATAATATTATACAAAGTAATATGATGGGTACGATACTAATAAACCCACCTACTAGCAAGTCACCCGAAAGAAGCAGTGCCAGCAAAGCCGTAATGAAACCTGTATGGCAAAACCTGCAAGAACTGTGGCACAACGGGGGTGAGTTGCCAACTCATGAGTAGAAAAACATCTACGAACAAAAATCACATGAACAACGCAATCCTAGGTCAACAATCATAATATATCCTCAAATATATAACCAGCAGCCTATAACAATGGCTAGGGTAAAAGTCTAACCCAAGTGTAATCCCATGCCAGTGTCAGTGCCTCAGGTAGCAATATATCATATGGATGATGTATGAATGCATGAAACAGAATGCATGTCCTGAAGAAAACCGCTTTCAAAATTTAGTGAGATTTCCGAATCTTTTTAAAATGAGGTATCATAATGAAATCAGCATAAACAGTGCCTAGCATCGACACAAAACAAATATCCAAATATCTCGATATCTCTGTGTCGCAATCTCTGTACCTCAATATCTCAAATATCTCTGTATGTCTCAATCTCACTATCTAGGGCGCCGTCAATCCAGACCGGCCCCTACCATCAATCTCAAGACCATGACGGTATCCTCCGGATATCCGACGCGTCGGGTTATATCACCGATCGGTAGTGCTCCCCTGCCAGGCTCAACGCCATCATCTGCGATCCTCTTGCCCTGGGGTACCGCACCGGGTCCACCATGTACCCGAAACGGTTCCTCCACTCCTCGAACTCGGGTCTCGAAATCCATCAGCAAACTCATGGTGGACGACTCATACATCATGGGAAAACCACACTTTTCTTTTTTAAAAAAGAAAGAGAATTTTATAAGTGTTTTTGCGGTTTTCCCCCAAATCCAGGAAATCTCATGAAAATCCAAATCCAAATCCTTAATAGCATGTAAACAGTGAATATAGACATAAAAATCCATGAATGCGGCATATCAATGAATAATAACATGCATGAAGTAGCAAGTAATATCTACAATGTCTAAACTAGCATATAAGGCAAGTACACTAATATCATGTCTAAACTATTAGCTAACAACCTATGTCAAATGAAATAGTATTTTCTAAAGTGTTCGTGACATGGTGATTGAAAAGAATTCTTGTTGTGTAGTTGGAAAATTGAATAGAAATCACAATCAAAGAATTATATTTGACCGCAATCAATTACAGTGTCTATTGTAGATAGTAAGCGAGTGCGGATCGTCCACAGGGATTGTGCGATTCGTTTTTATATTTGATTTGTTTGAATTGAAAAGTTAAGCGAAAAGAAAACAAAACATGATTCAAGATTTTATCAAATGTTTCAAGTGTCACAACTCTAATCAAGAATCAAGAAAATGATAAACAATCGAGAATCAGGGTTTCGATGATATTTCCAACCAAATGTCAAGAATCTAAATGAGGCTCGTAGGAATCGATCGGATCTATAGACGTGATGTAATCTAAAGATATCGTGTTCTTGTCCTTTGAAGGATTGATACTAGATCGATGATGATCGACGAGAGTTAGGGCTTTCTCGTGGAACTAGGGTTTCATCATTTAACCCTTGTTCTTTCGTCGATATCATTCATATTCTAGCCTCTAGCAATTTCAAGAAACGATCGTAACTCCCTAATTTCGAGCGATATCAATCAAGAAAGCATCGCAACGAAATGGGTCGTCGATTCTTGAATTTGCTAGGGTTTACAAAACTCGTAGGAATCAAGAATCGTTTTCAGATATATTACATCATCATTCTATTGATCGTCTCGACTCCTCGACGAGCGGAGTATTACTCAAACATCACAACAAGAATTACAACTAGAAATTTAGATTGAATCATGATGCAAGAATTTAAAGAAAACAAGATAAAAGAATTTCACCTTTTATTTATATCAACAATTTGATTACAGTCGCTCAAGAACTACAAGAGGAAGAACTAAATTGTCGACTTGGCTTCGCTCGGCTTCGGGAGTCGCGGATCGGCTTGGACCACTTGCTCTGTTGAAGATCGGCTCGGCTCATAAAAGGTTGCAAGGCTTCTTGCTTGAATGGGTACTCGGGATCTTGGCTTTTGATTGGAATTAGGGTTAGGGTTTCACACAAGCCTTGTCACTAGACTTGTGGAAGAAGAAGATGAAGACAGAGGTAAGAGATAGAATGGCTCTAGTTTGATACTAGATTGAGGATAGATGATTAGATTCACCCTAGGTCTAGGCTTCTATTTATAGACTTCCCAAACCCTAGGTCTAGGTTTGAAATTACAATTCCCTCCAAAAGTTTGTTGAGGAATTTCTAGAAAGTGTTTGTTAGGAGCTAGCTTAGGGTTTAAGCTAGGATTAATTAAGCTTAGAAAACCCTAGTTTGCTGATCTTGCAGAAACCTCTGGAGTCTTCTGAAACTTGAAGTACATGAGCTGAATGTGGGCCCTGAATGAAGAATTTTGGTGCTGACACGGCAGATCCGCCGAGGAACCGCGGCACAAGCAGGCTCCGGCCGCGGTTCCGCAGCCATGTAGGGTCCTTGTGGCTTGGTTCTTCTGGTGTGGTCTTGGGTTGATACTTGGGCCTTTCTTTGATATGTTGATTTTTGTTTTGCCTTTTGAATTGGTACCAGAACTGAAACCATTGAGTTGGCATAATGTTTGATCAGCACCTGTAAGTTTTTTGGCTTTACTTCTGGATTTTCCTGCACAGATCTCAAAACAAGTGTTGCCCAAATGTAGAGATGATGCGATGTCATGAAATGCGGTCAATTTCCTGTATAGTGCCGGTTTTAGGGTCTAACATATGTAATCTGATATTTTGCTACTGTTTTGCTAATATATGAAATATGAATGCCGAATACTTCTATATGAATGCAAATGATGAGGAAATTTCCGGATAAAATATTGTTGGAGATAGTGCCCTCAGAGTCAATTATTGGATCACAGGCACGTGATTGCAATGATTGAGGGATGACCTATCCCGGTAGGACAGTCTTACTCGAGATGTTAGTACGCTATCTGGTTTACCTTTATCATCGTGTACTGCTTTAGGTGACCTGACAGGTCGCTATTACACGTTGATAGAGCCCCTAGGATTCTTGCTTGACTGCCAGTAGTATGAGGGCGATCATATAAGTGAGAGCTGGAGTCTATAAGCGCATCCTTAAAAGGTCCCTAGTCGTGGGAGTTTCGAGACAGGGCATCGATTCTCCAGAGTAGACTAGTGTATACAGTCGAGACCCCGACGAGGGGCGGTGACCGGTCTCACAAGCCACTGGTGTCAGTTGGTTCACCTAAGATGTATACAGGTGCTCATTGGGTTATGAGTACACCGGACAGGACTCGCCGGGAACATGCTAGTTGGTCTTATACCTGACGTCAGATAGCAGTTCCCAGGTGACATGTGTACAGGTTAGTTCATCGACCTGGGGATCGTCATTTGTCTCGTGTGAGTTCCTACTGTGCTTTGATTACTACCCTACCAGGCTCAAAGGAGTCGTGCAAACAGGTTTTAGTTGGGTACAGTCCCGATCCACATGGAGGCAGTGAGCGGATCTTCAGGGGTTCGTCTCTCCCGGTATTGGGGGTGAGGTCGCGCTGTGTCTAGGAGAGCCATTACACGAAGTCCTTGGCCAAGGCAGGAGATTTACTGGTAGGTATTCCAGTAGTATCTCAGGGTGTTCTGGGCTACACTCCGACACGACTTGTACCGCTTTTGGGGGTATGACTTTTACCAACCCCCTAGGCCCGACATGCGATGCTCATAGACGAACGGACCGGACTGTACGGATATTGTCACTGACAGGCTCAGTAGGGTGTCAGGATGAGTTCGCTCATCGACGTCCCTTTTAGTCAATAGCTGGTGGCCGTCACGTATTGGCTTATACCTCTGACGTGCTAGTGGTTAAATCCACAGCCATAGTATTGACGAGTCTTTAGAGTCCACCACACTTACAGTTACTCAAGCTTTCGGGCGAAACGCTGTAGAGGCCGTATGGAGATATGGCAGGGTCCGATCAGATACGTGCGGTATTGCACGGATCAGGATCGGACGGTTTGTACTAGTGGCCGTATGGATATATGGCAGGGTTCGATCAGATACGTGCGGTATTGCATGGATCAGGATCGGACGGATATTACTAGCCGTCTTTGGTTTAAGCCGAATCCTAGTATAGTACAGTATAGATTTTGTCTCATTGCATTTGTATCCGGTCGGAATACAGATGCGGGTGTGTATGCACAGTATCGGGGTTTTCCTGTAATTTATTACGGGACCAGTTTTCTGGAGTTGCCAGTTTGCATTCTGTTCCGGCCGGTTTTCCTTTGTTCTTTCCCGGCCGGACTTTTTCGATGGAGGGTGTTATTTGCAAGTTTGCAAATAACACATTGTGGAGGGGTTTCTTGCAAATGTATTGATTATGATGGCATCTTTTCTTTTCAACCATCATTTGATTCTCTTTACATCACTAAAAGGTGATTAGAGTTTGATGTGAGTTTGTTATGATGATTTTTGGATATGGTCACCCTTTCTCTTTTCCTACACTCACCTCCCTTCTTGTTATGGATTCATATTTCATTCCTCCACCATTCTAAGAAGAAGAGGTTGGCCACACTTGAGAGAAGAGAAGAAGAGAGTTTCATTTTGAGCTTATGGCATTATTCTTCATCTCAATTCCTTTGCATGAAAAATGAAAGCACCATTTTTCTTAACCTCATTCCTCCATCTACAAAGGCAACAAAACCCCAAAAGAGACACAACCCTACATAGCCTACAGCAAATCTTGGACGCGTCGACTTGCCAGCTTCGCTCCCGAGTTGCCTCGGTATTGAGGTGGGAGCCCGTAAAAGATGCAGGCAATGTGGTGCCCTTCCGGCGAGGAGGCGACGACCGGAGTTTCCGCAGGAGATCGGGACGACGACGAGAAGACCGGAGGACTCGGATCACTCGGTATATCTCTTCCCCATCTTGTAGTTAGCTAGAACTAGTTTAATGGTCCGATCCGGATGTTTAGTGCGCGGTGGTGCCGGTTTGCTAAGTTCGCAAAATTAAAGTTTATCACCGCTTCCACATTTGGCCGTCGGATTGACGGCCGGGGCGCCGCCGTGCACTTACAGTGGTATCAGAGCCTCGCCATTAACTTCGTCTAGCTTTGTTTGATGTGTTTGCATTTCCGATCGACCAAAATTCCAAAAACCCGCGTTTTCTTCACATCAGTTTTCTGTCGATTTTTTCCTTGCTCTAAAAATTTTTCAGGTTGTAGAAAACTGATGTACAAGAAGTTCTAAGAGTTCTGTAGAAATTCGACACAGTGAGTCGACTACAGGAGCGTGGAACCGCGGCAAATACCCCCTTTTCGCCGCGGTTCCGCCGCACTATAGTGTGATCACTGTGTCAAATTTCTGCAGTCGCTTTCTGGGTTTATTTTAGGGTTTCTGGAATATTAATTTTGGGCCCAGAATTTCTGTGAGTGCTACAGTATTGCTTGGGGGCCCACTAGTTAATTTTTGATCGATCGGATATTTTAAACACATTATTTCACATTATTTACATTATATCTGCGACCGTGAATGTCACTCGATCGGTAAATCCGGTCTAACTGCTATAGCCCGGTTAGACGGATTTGCGAACGTGACTTTCACGTTGATGTTCTGTGATTTTGCTGTGATGTTGCGGATCGGTCGTGGGGGATGGCCTGGATGCAATGCTAGTACAGTTGTAGTTGTATTATGTACATTTGATATTGCGGGACGAGCGTCCGACATGTAGACTGCCGTCACTGCCTGTTTGTATTATTATTTTGGGGCACGACCAGGTTGCGGTCGATGTACCCGTTGTATGTATATTTTACTTTCTGTACTAGGATTACCCCGCGGTAGGGTACACGGATAGCCGGGTTCTGGAGGGCAACAAGCCCGCATCTCATGGCATTAGGATGGAGGGGGCTTCACTCTAGAATTGGCGGGCTATTCGCTGCACTCGTAGGGGGTACAGGTTGACCCAGGAGGGGTGCCCAAGTTACCGGATTCCGTGAAGTGCTGGGTGGTCCATTCACGGCGCTGAAGGGGGCTGCCTCGCTTCAGGTTTTGGCGGGTAACTTGCCGCGCCCGTAGGGGTCTAGGATTTCATTGCACAGGCTATCCACACGACCAGGGGAACGTCGGGTTTCAGCGGCTCTGTGAAACCCGGGGATCCCAGATATCTGTATTGATCTGTGTTGCTATACATTTCTGTGATGTTGCATTTTTATCACGCCTTGAGCGAAATATAATATATTGGTATATATATTGGTAGATGTTGTATATATTTTTCATCCACGCTAGTCCAGTCCCCGCTCTGTCATTAGTTAGCTAACCTAACGGGTGATGACGGGACCCAGTGGCGAATGCGGATGGCATATACGTACGTCAGTATATTTTCGTTCTTTGTGGTGTGATCAATAATGGGACTGCGTTGATTCGGATCAATGCAAGTTAAACAAACCTATTCTGATGTTGTTGGAACACTTTTCAAAAAGCTGTTATTGCAAGGGCGTTCTCTTTTGTTTTGCATCGTGGTATTCAGTTGGAATATCCTGCTCCTCAGTCGACGAGGCAAGGGCCGAGATCCCTTCACCGGGAGTGACCCCTTGGACAAAAGTTTGCGTCAGGGCATTAACTTCACTATAGCCGATTACTTTTGCTTTGCACCGTGGTATTCATTTGGAATATCCTGCACCCCATTCTACGGGGAAAGAGCCGAGATCCCTTCACCGGGAGTGACCTCTTTAGCAAAGGTTTTCATCACTATATTTTCTAAAAAGCTATCCGTTCCTTCAATGATATCAAGTTCATTACGTTAAAGGTTTTCGCCAGAAACCATTCGTAGCCCTCCGTCGTTTCATATGGTTAGTCAATAGTATTCAAGCTGTGTTTGTTGGCCAAAGTCAAGGCACAGTGTTTGGTAGCTGTTGGTTATTCATATGCAGCATAGATAGATGCGTTGGTTTGGAACAGTCGTACTGCCTTGTTGGCCAAAGTCAAGGGTAGGTACGGGTGGATTCAAAACAACCTGGAGAATGACGGTTAGAACTTGACATGCGACTTATGATTTGTTGGCCAAAGTCAAGGTCATAAGAGCATGGGGTAAAAATCCACATCGGGAGTTTCAAAAGAACTGAAACTTGCCAGATATGCGCATACCTTCTGGAGTGTGATAACGTGAGAGGATTCCGTCACGTTGTCATGCGATGAGAGTTGGATCCCGATTCCCACTGATGAGTTGGTTTACTCCTCGGTTGATCCCGGCTAATTCTTCTTTCAGGTTTGGAGAAGAATTTGAGTTACAGTGGGAGGTTTCCTGATTAGATAAAGTGATAACCATTCTGATCTAGGTTAGAGTGCACGCTGAGTGTTTCTTTTCTCTCTCTCTTTGGCAGCGACCTTTGACCCGACCCTAGACTATGACTCAGTGACCAAGTTGACCGAACCTTCTTAACACTGGCTTTTGGATTGTCAGAGTTGCAGACCTCATTGCCACTCCTACTTTTACCCTTTTTTTCCAGGACACCCCGTATTGCTACGAACGTCCACTTCCATTAAACAAAACCATCGTATGGTTATATACGAACTCGAAGGACTTCGAGGATGGTTTCTGGTTCTGGAGAAAATGGATAGGATTATTCAGTTGTCTTTTCTTTTCACCCTCTCTCAGGTTGCGAGTACTCCTTGGTTTAGGAGTAGTATACCTATTACTCAAATTGGATAGTCTTCATCCAAACCATGGGCTGGTGCCGACCGGTAGGGAATGAAGAAAGCCAATTAGCCTAAACGGTGTACAGAAGATATTAAGTTCAGACAAAGCAATGGATTAATAAGAGGGCAAAGTAAATTGCGACTGCTATTCACGACCAAACCAAGTATTTCTTCGCCAATCCTAAATCACCTTTGTATTTCTCCAGGACACTCCGTATCACTACGAAGATCCCAGTTTATAGGATAATCCATCGTATGGTTATATACGAACTCGAAAGGAACTTGTTCCAGTTCGGGGATGGATCCTGGTTCAGGAGAAATAGGAATAAAGTACATTCAGGTGTCTTTTACCTTCACCTTCTCTCGCATTGCGAGTGCTCCTAGGACTAGGACAGTACACCCATTATTCTTATTGGATAGTCTTCTTCCAAACCATAGGCTGGTGCCGAACGGTAGGGAAGGAAGAAAACCATTTGGCCTAAAGGGGTGTGCAGAAGGTAATGACTAAAGACATATAAAGGGATTTGGAGAGGTGGCAAAGAATTATACGGTCATAGTTGTAAATCTGGATAATGGTAGAGGCATTACTAGGAATACCAGGATACCCCATCGAAACATTTCAATGTTTCAGTTCAACTGTGTACTGTTAAAAGAAAACTGATTTCCCGATTAGACACTTGCTCCAGGGTATGTATTTACCAGGTTTGATTCTCACGTCTGTATGGTTTTACAGATGATGAGTGGGAGTAAGTTATTGGGAATAGGGTGATCATCCTCATTATATCGGGATTCGTTGTAATCGGTGATATTTGAGGAGATCACCTGGGCTGTTTGCCGGTCGACAAATATTTGGTTTTGAATATCCGCTGTTGTGCACCAATTTCAAATTGATATATCTGTACGTCTATTTTCATAGAGTGAGATATACCTTTTGATATTATGTCGATGATATTTACCTATATCAGTGGATGGTTAGGTAAGGAGCATTAAACGGCGGTGTAATTCTTCTTAACCATAAGTACAGTTTTCAACCTACGACACACAGTGAATGAGTTGTTAGACTCAGCGGACTTATACAGAGTATTGTATGTTGTCCAGTATCCATTAGGACAGAGGGGTTGGTCCTCATACTATATTCTGTTTACTTTTAACTTCTCTAGTTCTTAGACATGTGTTTCGTAGAAACACAGGGTCTAAGTTTTGAGGAGTTATAGGTATTTGAATAGAGTAGAGAACCAGGTGTAGCAAGTATCGGGATTCTTCAAAGTGATCGAAGATGTAGATACTTGTGTATGGTATTTAGTTGATAGTGATGATCAAGAGAACTTGCTTCTCTTTCAGGTTACTCATAATTGGAAGCATTCCTAAGTTGAGTAACGCTGATCGGCCTCCTTCCATTTAGTTGACATGCACTGGAGATAGCTGCATGATTTGAATCTGGTTCAATTAATTCAGTGCCTCTGGTTCTATATTGGATATAGAACAGTTCATATCTTAACGTTGTTAAGGTACGGGGAGTTGTCCGGCTTATGATTAAAACCAGACACTGGACAGCTCAAGGCACGTTTCTGTAATGGCTGTTTGTGGGTTGACCCAGGCTATGACGAGGGTTGACTTTCTACCATCTGGCAGATCAATAGAAATATTGTTCTTGACTCGCCACAGTTTATTAAAAATGGATTTTTTTCAAAAACAGTAGTGGGAGTATGGTAGAACTGGAAGTGATTCCAGAACCGCAAACGATTACTAAAGATTTGATAAGGAACCTAAAGATTCAATCTGATTTGACATTCCATTGGCCACCCCGCAGATAAGGTGGGTAACTTCAGGCACCCGAGAGGTACTCCGGTAGCCTCAAGGACGGTGACATGGAAGTTCTTGTCTACCCACACATGCCATTGTTGTTGTTCCAGGCTGCGAGACCCGGCAGGAGGATGAGTATAGCGTCGTTCTAAACTAGCTTTAGAAGTGCACGTCTATATGACTCTGCCAGAGGGTTGTCGTAGTCAGTGGGAGCAGCGGAAGCATTGGTGGACATCAGGCTTATGTCTATTTATAGACTAAAGCAGATGTAACGGAGATAGATCATCTATTTCTGATGTGACAGTCATAGGTTTGACTTCATCAGAATAGGGGATGGATCTGTTGAGAAGGTAGTAGGGTGTGATGTCCTGGTTGTTGGATGACATACACAGAGTAGGAAAAGAAACTCCTATACTACGATCGGTTATACTTTGATCGTCACGCAGTGGTTTCTCCATAAAGGACTTGGACATTATATCAGACATACTGGTTACTAGATCTATGGTTTTAGATCTAGATTTGGGTGGTTTCCCAATCAGGGTACCTTGACAGCATTCTAAGAGTATTTAGAATGGACGACTCCTGGCACGGTAGTGTACCTGCAGGTGATGGAGTCACCCTCTCTAAAGGTGTCTTATAGACAAAAGTAGAGAGAGATGTGCATGATTGGCAGATCACCTGCTTAGGCAATTGAGTCAATCATGAGATGTCAAGTGCCACACCAGATGTTGTTCTTGCACTAGATGCAATATGTTGACATTGATCCAATCCTGGAGAAACAGTCGGAAGCAGTTTTAGAACATAAGTGAATGTTCTAGGGATATGATAACGGCTGCCTCCTTTAGGAGACGATTATCATTCCAGGCTTCCAAGGTGACATGGACGACAAGGAGGTTGTCAGAGTTATATTTTTCCTTCTGACGAGGGGCAGTATTTTGGACAGGTGGTCCAAGGCAATACTGAGGGTGGCATGGCACAGGATACTGATTAAATTCAGTTGACGATACAGTCTAAGAAGTTTGGATTTGGAGTTCATTTATGAGCTAGGTCCCATCAGACATCCAGACATTCTAAGACAGGTATTGCTCATTTCGGGAGATGGCTTTCTCCGCGAACTTGAGATAGAGAGAGACATAGAAAGAAACATCAAGGCAGATCCACTCACTGAGGCTATTCCTCGAACGGAATAGTTTCGCAAACAGATTTTGTGAGACTGACTAGTAGGGGAGTTGGGTGTTCGGTATCACACAGGCTGTGAGTATGCGACATCGCAATAATTAGCCTTGAGTGCAAGTGGGAGATTGTTGGAGATAGTGCCCTCATAGTCAATTATTGGATCACAGGCACGTGATTGCAATGATTGAGGGAGGACCTATCCCGGTAGGATAGTCTTACTCGAGATGATAGTACGCTATCTGGTTTACCTTTATCATCGTGTACTGCCTTAGGTGACCTGACAAGTCGCTATTACACGTTGATAGAGCCCCTAGGATTCTTGCTTGACTGCCAGCAGTATGAGGGCGATCATATAAGTGAGAGCTGGAGTCTATAAGCGCATACTTAAAAGGTCCCTAGTCGTGGGAGTTTTGAGACAGGGCATCGATTCTCCAGAGTAGACTAGTGTATACAGTCGAGACCCCGACGAGGGGCGGTGGTCGGTCTCACAAGCCACTGGTGTCAGTTGGTTCACCTAAGATGTATATAGGTGCTCATTGGGTTATGAGTACACCGGACAGGACTCGCCGGGAACATGCTAGTTGGTCTTATACCTAACGTCAGATAGCAGTTCCCAGGTGACATGTGTACAGGTTAGTTCATCGACCTGGGGATCGTCATTTGTCTCGTGTGAGTTCCCACTGTGCTTTGATTACTACCCTACCACGGCTCAAAGGAGTCGTGCAAACAGGTTTTAGTTGGGTACAGTCCCGAGCCATATGGAGGCAGTGAGCGGATCTTCAGGGGTTCGTCTCTCCCGGTATTGGGGGTGAGGTCGCGCTGTGTCTAGGAGAGCCATTACACGAAGTCCTTGGCCAAAGCAGGAGATTTACTGGTAGGTATTCCAGTAGTATCTCAGGGTGTTCTGGGATACACTACGAAACGACTTGTACCGCTTTTGGGGGTCTGACTTTTACCAACCCCTAGGCCCGACATGCGATGCTCATAGACGAACGGACCGGACTGTACGGATATTGTCACTGACAGGCTCAGTAGGGTGTCAGGATGAGTTCGCTCATCGTCGTCCCTTTTAGTCAATAGCTGGTGGCCCGTCACGTATTGGCTTATACCTCTGACGTGCTAGTGGTTAAATCCACAGCCATAGTATTGACGAGTCTTTAGAGTCCACCACACTTACAGTTACTCAAGCTTTCGGGTGAAACGCTGTAGAGGCCGTATAGAGATATGGCAGGGTCCGATCAGATACGTGCGGTATTGCACGGATCAGGATCGGACGGTTTGTACTAGTGGCCGTATGGATATATGGCAGGGTTCGATCAGATATGTGCGGTATTGCATGGATCAGGATCGGACGGATATTACTAGCCGGCTTTGGTTTAAGCCGGATCCTAGTATAGTACAGTGTAGATTTTGTCTCATTGCATTTGTATCCGGTCGGAATACAGATGCGGGTGTGTATGCACAGTATCGGGGTTTTCCTGTAATTTATTACGGGACCAGTTTTCTTGAGTTTCCAGTTTGCATTCTGTTCCGGCCGGTTTTCCTTTGTTCTTTCCCGGCCGGACTTTTTCGATGGAGGGTGTTATTTGCAAGTTTGCAAATAACACATTGTGGAGGGGTTTCTTGCAAATGTATTGATTATGATGGTATCTTTTCTTTTCAACCATCATTTGATTCTCTTTACATCACTAAAAGGTGATTAGAGTTTGATGTGAGTTTATTATGATGATGTTTGGATATGGTCACCCTTTCTCTTTTCCTACACTCACCTCCCTTCTTGTTATGGATTCATATTTCATTCCTCCACCATTCTAAGAAGAAGAGGTTGTCCACACTTGAGAGAAGAGAAGAAGAGAGTTTCATTTTGAGCTTATGGCATTATTCTTCATCTCAATTCCTTGCATGAAAAATGAAAGCACCATTTTTCTTAACCTCATTCCTCCATCTATAAAGGCAACAAAACCCCAAAAGAGACACAACCCTACACAGCCTACGGCAAATCTTGGACGCGTCGACTTGCCAGCTTCGCGCCCGAGTTGCCTCGGTATTGAGGTGGGAGCCCGTAAAAGATGCAGGCGATGTGGTGCCCTTCCGGCGAGGAGGCGACGACCGGAGTTTCCGCAGGAGATCGGGACGACGACGAGAAGACCGGAGGACTCGGATCACTCGGTATATCTCTTTCCCATCTTCTAGTTAGCTAGAACTAGTTTAATGGTCCGATCCGGATGTTTAGTGCGCGGTGGTGCCGGTTTGCTAAGTTCGCAAAATTAAAGTTTATCACCGCTTCCGCATTTGGCCGTCGGATTGACGGCCGGGGCGCCGCCGTGCACTTACAAATATGCAATATTTTCGACTAATCAAATTCACCCAAACATAATTTCGATCGTCTCGAGCGAACTGTTTTATTAAAAAGAGAAGGAGAAAATAAAGAAAGAGAAAAACTAACTAGCACACTTTCGTAGGCAACACGATTGCACTGAGCACGTGCTACAAGCCTTTAAACCTCTAGGTGTCCCTAGTAGGAGGAGTGTTGTCTCCTGAGGGTTTTCAGCGGATTGCACCCACAAAATCCAATAATAAAAGAAAGATCATGAATATTACATTTAAAGAAAAGAATTGTTAAAGAAAAGTTTTGAAAATTAGGGTTTCCAACTAAGCTAGCTTTTCGGTTGTCATGAGCCCTATCTTAATGGTCATGAAAAGATGTTAGAAATCACGTCCTCCCTCAATAAAACATCGTCTTATTTTTCATTCCTATCTTTCTTCCAAACATCGATCATATCCCCCTGCGTGTGTGTAAAGACATCCTTACACCCGGAGAATTCAATTCAAGCTATCATACTCTTGCCCATCAGCCTCAGTACTTTTTAATTAATGAATATTTAGATGAGATTGCTCACACACTTTCATGCGACCGTTAATACTTCTTGAGGTACTAACCGACCGATTACTCCTGTGCTTTCTTACTTGGTGTATTTTCCTCGTCTTGCACCACCTTAGGCATAGCAGTGACTCCCAGACCAGTTGGCCTTAGGGCACTAGGTGAAAAGGCACCCACGCTATATATTTTTTTATTGCCCTTGGTGATAACAAAACCAGTGTCCATTTTTCTCACCACTTTATATTTTCTTCATTTCATTTTTTATTTCCTTCATACTTTTGGCTTTAAGACACGAGCATTTCAATGTATCCTCTACTATCCTAGGCTTTAAGACGTGTGTAAGTGCGAATAGCAGGGTAGCAACGTTCAAAATGCTTGGCTTCCAGAATAGAAACTATTTTTCAGACTTATTTTTATCCTCAGATTAGTGACGTCTTTCATCTTACTAACCCTTGGGACAATGGCTCATAACTACTTATTACTAGTTCGTATAAGAAAACTTCTAATTTTCTTAGTTTTCTTAAATTTTTCTAATCTCATGGATGTAATTTTTCACTATCTAATCTTTTATTATCTTATTTATGTACAAAAAATGTTTTTATATTTTGAAAATTTTTAAATTTTTATGGTTTTAAAAAAAATGTTTTGTGCTTATGCAAAGTGATATGCGAATGATGCGAAAATAAGCACAAACCTCCCCCAAACTTGTTTTCAACAGTGTCCTCACTGTTGCCTTCCGCTAAATCTCGAAAAACCTGTAAGCTTGGGAGGAATTTATTAGTGGGGGCAAAATATTTAAGTGAAGATCTTCCCCCAAACTTATTTTTGGCTCATCATTTTGTAAATTTTTTTTTTTTGGAGCCAGAAAAACATACCCCCCCAATCTTTAGTTATGCAATGTTAAGCTTTGAAAATCACAAGTGGGGGTCAAAAATCATTGGTCGATGCCAAGCTTTGCAAAGACCGAAGGTTAACACCAACCATTCAAAAATTTTATCAATGCAGTGCTCGGGTTGGTGGAAGAAGAAGTGGGGAAAGGGTAAGTGGTGGAATAGAATGTGTGTGCGTCTCATTTGGAGAGACGATGCAGTGAGTGTGATGGATTACTCGCATTCTTTTTACAAGTCAGAAGAAGGGGTGGAGGTTCAATTTCAATGATTGGGACATGATTCATCTCAACACCCGTGCTTTTTAGAAATGCGAGTTAATCAGCGAAGATCTCCTCAAAAGTTTCATCTATACCCCGAAAAATAATGTCATCACAAGGTGCGGGGTGATCTTCAGACTCTAAGAACAGTTCATAATCAGTGTTAATTGTTGACCCGGACATCTCGGTGTAAGAGTCCGTATGTGTATGATACATAGTTGGGTCAAACAATAACGTATGAAAAGAGTCAAGATCGATATCAGGAGGATCATCAACTTCGCTGCTGTCGACATCCATTAAGTCGACAGAACAGACCTGAGCAGTAGGTTCAGAGGGTACACTTCCTAACTTGTAAATGTTCATCTCAATTGTCCTCTTCCCGAAGGATAGGGTCATAGAACCGTTACGACAATTGATGATAGCATTGGAAGTGGCCAAAAAGGGGCGACCTAAATTCACCGGAATTTGATTCCGTGAGTTCGCTACAGGCTGTGTATCAATTACAACAAAGTCTACAGGGAATATAAATTCCCCGATTTTTATTAACACATCCTCTAGTTCACCCCTAGGTCTGGTGATTGATCGGTCAGCCATCTGGAGAGTGCAAGGAGATGGTTTCAACTCTCCGATCCCTAACTGCTCATAAACTGAGAAAGGAAGCAGGTTAACACTTGCCCCAAGATCTAGTAGAGCACGGTTAATGTGTTTTTCCCCAATAGAGATGGAAATCATAGGATAGCCAGGATCCTTACGTTTCCTCGGTAATTGCTGGGGGAAAGTTGTGTCTACTGTTTTTGCCATGAATATCTTCTTGGGCATTTGTTTCTTCCTCTTTCTAGTGCACAAGTCTTTAAGAACTTTCGCATATGCAGGGACTTGTTGGATAGCATCTAGAAGAGGGATATTGATGTTAACCTGTTTAAACATCTCAGTGATCTTCTCCATATGTGGACTTGGTGTGTTAGCTCTTAACCGATTAGGATAAGGTGCTTTAGCAATAAGCGCAGGGTCCATCATAGGAGAAGGAAGTGTGTGTGGAACCGATCCCAGAATAGAAGTGGGAATCGTCCGTGGAGGGTTAAAAGAGGTGGGCTGAAGTGGCGAGCCTTTTGGGAAACGAAGAATAGGCTTGGAAGAAGGTGCTAGGGTAGAAGAACTGGGGTCAGAACTAGAAGTGTGTGTGTGAGGAAAGGACTCAGCCGGGGTGTTGATAGGATTGTCAATATCATCAACTTCTTCCCCAACATGATTGTCAAGCACTCTCCCAGATCTCAACGTGGTGATTGCATTCGCATGATGTGAATAGCCAGGATTGGGTAAGGGTTGAACTGGGGGTTTCCCTTTCTCTCTTGCACTTATTTCAGCTTTTAATCGTGCAATTTCTTCTTCCATCGATTTAATACTCTCGTTTTGGGACACAGAGTTTTTCTCAATTTTATCGACAGAAGATTTCATTTCAGCCGAAACTTGCATGATATTTTTTAAGACCAAATTCATGTATTGTGCAAAAGAAGAGGATTCATCAGTTCTGGTCAACTGTAAAGGACTAGACAGTGCAGGTGTGTTGACCAGATTTTGAAAATTATGTGCTTGAAATGGGTGCTGACTCAATTGAAGTTGTGGTTGCTGTTGTGGTGGAGGGACCCTTTAGAAATTGTTTTGGTTTGGAACCGTGTTTTGTGATTGTGATTGGTTCCAAGCAAAATTAGGGTGATTCTTCCAACCCTGATTATATGTGGAAGAAAAAGGATCGTTTCTCGGTCTTTGAAATATGGCATTGGTAAGCTCACGACCTTGAAACGGACATTCTTCCGTCAAGTGAGACGGATCAGAACAGCAGCCACATACAATTTTGGAAAGTGACATTTGATTAAGGGAGGCAGCTAAAAATTTGTTTTCCATAGTCTCGAGTTTCTTGTGTATAGCTGAAATGTCAGCTCTAACTCCTATGGAAACATCCGATTGGTTATTGCCACTCCTAAATGATGGACTTTCCCACTGTAAAGACTTTTCAGCGAACTCTTCTAAATATCGCCAAGCTTCCCCATCATCCTTGGTCATGAAGGTACCTTGACACATGTTTTCAAGGCTTTGTTTAATGTTAGGGTTACTGCCCTCATATATGATTCGGCAAAGCTCCCATCTCGGGATGCCGTGATGAGGACATTGAACCAAAAGATCCTTGAAACGTTCAAAGTATTTAGAGAATGGTTCGGTAGAGAGCTAGGAAAATTGATTCAGTTCGCTACGGATTCGAGCTGTCTTTTGGATTGGGTAAAATTTCTTAAGGAATGCAGCGACGAATTCTTCCCAATTCGTAATAGAGTGTGCGGTAGTGTTATATAGCCACTTCTCGGCTATATCGCACAAGGTAAATGGAAGAAGTCGTAGACGCATAGCATCCACTGAAAGTTGTGACGTACCCATCATTGCGCATACGTTTTCAAATTTGGTAATGAAAACGTAAGCGTCCTCAGTCTCGAGTCCGTGGAATTTGGGTAAAATGTTGATGTATTGGGGTTTAATCTCAAAGTTATCCTCATTGGCTGGTGGTGTTGATAAGCAGGTCGAAAGAGGACCTCGAATAGGGTAGCACCTCTCCTGGAGAGAGATGCGGGGTGGATTCTGCGCACCAACGGACGGCGGCAGATTAGGGTTGAAGAAATTTGATGGAGGTGAATCCATCGGTATGGGTGTGGTAGTGGGTAAAGAAGAAGTATATGGAGAAATATCGACTTCGGGGTCGATAAAGGGTACGCAGACTAAACGGGCACTAGAATCCCGTGTCCAGCCTATCTTGTACTAAAAAGGGTTAGTACAAGTGGCAGCGTTGGCTTATAATTAGGGGTATGAATGAATGCGGTGTTTGCTTTGAAAAGGGGATGGATTTTTGAAAAAAATGATGCGATACAACAAATGCAGCACACAAAACCCTAGAATCTAGTGGTCACCTAGGTCCGGCTCTAGACCGCTCCTAACTGCCAAAAGACAAGTCGCGGGATAGAATCCCCCACCGCCTCTTTGTTCCCCTGTGGCCAGGTAAGTGCCAGGTAAGTGGGAAGGTACTCCACTACGTAAGTAGTGGGCCTAATTAATAACCACTAGCCTTCGACACACTTTCCTAGGCACCACAAGAAAACGCGGATAAGCAATGAATTACCCACGGCCTTCTTCTGTCCTAAATGAGCGCGACAGTCCTTAAAGTCATCTCTAGATTTCTTTTAGTTAATGTGGGTCAATGCGGATGCAAGTTTTGTGGTTTTCGGGGCCTAGGAAGGGTAATGAAATCCCCACCTAATTTGGATTTGGCCGTGCCCCTTAATATCCATATTTTGAATGCAAACAACCAAGAAACAAAATAACGCACAAATTTACTTTTGCAATTTGCGAGCTGCTATTCTTTGCAAAGAATCCTGCAGAAAATTGTCAGTTGGAGCTAAAAAGAGGAGAGAGGAGAAGGTAAGAAAGTACCTGAAGCAAAAAGTTTACAGAGACCCCTGCACCAAGCCGCGGTTCCGCCGCATATGGGTACTCCCACCGCGCTTCCGCGGTCTCTTGATGAGATCACTGAACCAAAAATTTTCAGGGAGCTTCTGTAGACTCCCTCAGCTCTCTGGTATATTCCGAAAATTTTTCCAAATTTCCAGCAAGCTCCAGATCTCCTTCCAATGAAACACAACAAATTGTTTAGGGTTTGCACGAATTTTGATCTCAAAATAACAATGAAATAAATCTTTCAATTCAAAACTATAATATGAAACGAATTAGCGCGCGATCCCCGGCAACGGCGCCATTTGATTGAAAAGAATTCTTGTTGTGTAGTTGGAAAATTGAATAGAAATCACAATCAAAGAATGATATTTGACCGCAATCAATTACGGTGTCTATTGTAGATAGTAAGCGAGTGCGGATCGTCCACAGGGATTGTGCGATTCGTTTTTATATTTGATTTGTTTTAATTGAAAAGTTAAGCGAAAAGAAAACAAAACATGATTCAAGATTTTATCAAATGTTTCAAGTGTCACAACTCTAATCAAGAATCAAGAAAATGATAAACAATCGAGAATCAGGGTTTCGATGATATTTCCAACCAAATGTCAAGAATCTAAATGAGGCTCGTAGGAATCGATCGGATCTATAGACGTGATGTAATCTAAAGATATCGTGTTCTTGTCCTTTGAAGGATTGATACTAGATCGATGATGATCGACGAGAGTTAGGGCTTTCTCGTGGAACTAGGGTTTCATCATTTAACCCTTGTTCTTTCGTCGATATCATTCACATTCTAGCCTCTAGCAATTTCAAGAAACGATCGTAACTCCCCAATTTCGAGCGATATCAATCAAGAAAGCATCGCAACGAAATGGGTCTTCGGTTCTTGAATTTGCTAGGGTTTACAAAACTCGTAGAAATCAAGAATCGATTTCAGATATATTACATCATCATTCTATTGATCGTCTCGACTCCTCGACGAGCGGAGTATTACTCAAACATCACAACAAGAATTACAACTAGAAATTTAGATTGAATCATGATACAGGAATTTAAAGAAAACAAGATAAAAGAATTTCACCTTTTATTTATATCAACAATTTGATTACAGTCACTTAAGAACTATAAGAGGAAGAACTAAATTGTCGACTTGGCTTCGCTCGGCTTCGGGAGTCGCGGATCGGCTTGGACCACTTGCTCTGTTGAAGATCGGCTCGGCTCATAAAAGGTTGCAAGGCTTCTTGCTTGAATGGGTACTCGGGATCTTGGCTTTTGATTGGAATTAGGGTTAGGGTTTCACACAAGCCTTGTCACTAGACTTGTGGAAGAAGAAGATGAAGAAAGAGGTAAGAGATAGAATGGCTCTAGTTTGATACTAGATTGGGGATAGATGATTAGATTCACCCTAGGTCTAGGCTTCTATTTATAGACTTCCCAAACCCTAGGTATAGGTTTGAAATTACAATTCCCTCCAAAAGTTTGTTGAGGAGTTTCTAGAAAGAGTTTGTTAGGAGCTAGCTTAGGGTTTAAGCTAGGATTAATTAAGCTTAGAAAACCCTAGTTTGCTGATCTTGCAGAAACCTCTGGAGTCTTCTGGAACTTGAAGTACATGAGCTGAATGTGGGCCCTGAATGAAGAATTTTGGTGCAAAGTTTTGGTGCTGACGTGGCAGATCCGCCGCGGAACCGCGCCACAAGCAGGCTCCGGCCGCGGTTCCGCGGCCATGTAGGGTCCTTGTGGCTTGGTTCTTCTGGTGTGGTCTTGGGTTGATACATGGGCCTTTCTTTGATATGTTGATTTTTGTTTTGCCTTTTGAATTGGTACCAGAACTGAAACCATTGAGTTGGCATAATGTTTGATCAGCACCTGTAAGTTTTTTAGCTTTACTTCTGGATTTTCCTGCAAAGATCTCAAAACAAGTGTTGCGCAAATGTAGAGATGATGCGATGCCATGAAATGCGGTCAATTTCCTGTATAGTGCCAGTTTTAGGGTCTAACACATGTAATCTGATATTTTTCTACTGTTTTGCTAATATGTGAAATATGAATGCCGAACACTTCTATATGAATGCAAATGATGAGGAAATTGCCGGCTAAAATATGCAATATTTTCGACTAATCACATGGCAATTACCGATGAAGATGTTAGTGTATATGCCCTAGAGGCCATTACTGTATCATACTAGTTTGTATATTACTTAATGGAAGCTTGGGATATTCACAGTTGTATAAACAATCTTGTTCAATATAATAGTATGCTACTTGATTTGTTTCTACTTCAATGTGTACATGTGTTTATTTTAGTATATCACCTATACACATTAGTGGAGCCCTTAGGATCTTTGCTTGATTTCCAGCGTTGTGATGGCAGTCACACTAGTGGGGGCTGGGTAATCTATAAGCACATCCTTATACTGGTCCCTAGTCACAGGGCTATCGAGACAGGGCATCGATACTCCGGAGTAGACTAGCGTATGCGCTTCTCATCCCAGTGTAGGAGATGGTCTGTCCCACAGCCATCAGTATGTCGTACTGGAGATAGTATAAGGGTGCTTGTTAGGTTACGAGTACACTGGACAGGACTCGTCGGGAACTGACCGGTTGGTATTATACCTATCGTCAGTTATCAGTTCCCAGGTGACATGAGTACAGCTTAGTCCGCTGACATGACACTGTCACTTCGCCTCGAGTGTGTTCCCACTGTACTTTGATTACTACCCTACCATGGCTCAAAGGAGTCGTGCAAACAGGTAGTAGTTGGATGCAGTCCTGAAGCACTTGGAGGCAGTGACGGTTAGACAGGATTCGTCTCTCCCGGTATTGGGGGTTGGCATCGCGCTGTGTCTAGGAGAGCCATTACACGAGTAGTCCCTGGCCAGGGCAATCGAGATATACTGGTAGGCTTCCAGTGTTATCTCTGGGTGTTTTGGGCTTCACTCCAACACGACTTGTACCGCTATTAGGGGACTGACGTTTACCGCCCTCCTAGGCCTGCCATGCGATGTATCAGACGAGCAGACCGGACTGTACGGAGACTGTCACATTCAGGCTCAGTAAGAGTTCAGATGGGTTTCACCTCGTCAGTCTTCTTGTCGGCATCTACCTGGGGACCGTTACGCACAGCTAGTGCCGCTTGCGGTCTGTGGTTAAACCCACTGCCAGCGTAGTGTCGAGTCTTTAAAGTCCCACACAGAAAGCTATTCGTCTTTAGGCAAAAGAGTAGAGGTCGCATGGTTTTGCGATAGGGTTCGGTCACATCCGTGCACTTGTGCACGTACAGTGTCCGGACAGTTAACACTAGCGGGCTTTGGTTTAAGCTAGATCCTAGTGTATGTTTTGGGATTGGTTTTATCCAGTATGTATTCGTGTTCCTCGGAACGCGGATGAGGGTGTGTATGCACAGTTGACAGAGAGACAGAGGCAGAGGATTCTCATTAGGGTTGTTGACTGTTGACTGTTGACCATTGACTTTTTGCTCAACCCTAATGAGAATATGATATGTAATTAACAATAATATTAATTAAGTATTATAGTGACATGGTTGTTGAGGGGTTGACTTTGTTGACTTGTTGACTTTGTCGACTAGGTTGGACTAGTTGACCATCATGATGACAATGGCTATCATTTCATGGCAAAGACTTTTGCTTGCTTGTTCTCTTGTGCAAAATGAGTGCATGAAATGATATGGCTATTGTAGCTTAAACCATCACTAATACTTGATTGCTATTATTGGTTATGATGGTTTTGGATTATGAGAGCCAAGAGAGAAAAGTCTTGCTCATTCTTTCATTTCCTTTCTCTCTCTTGTGTTCTTGAGCTCTCATCTTCTTCCTCTTGCTCTCCCTCGCTTTAGTCTATGGTTCACTTGTCTCATGTGTTGAGAACCAAGAACCATAGAGGAAAATCGCAACACACCCTCCTCTACTCACTCTAGTTCACAAGGTTTAGCAAACCGAGTGAACTAGTTTCTTCAAAGCTCGAAGAAGAAGCCAAAGGTAGAAGCTTTCAGGTGGATCGATCTTCGGCGCAAGAAGACGACGGGGTGAAGCCGATCCGGACAACCATCGAGGGTTGAAGACGAAGGAGTTCAAGAAAGAAAGGTATAACCCCCTAACCGAGTAGTTAACAACTCTTAGTTAGGTTGTTAGTTAGATGTTTAACAAAGATCCGGTTTTGAGTCCATGTTACCGCCTCTAGAAAATTGTTTTTCACCAAATTCCGCATGCCCGAAAGTACCTGGAGAGGTAGCATGGACTTACAGTGGTATCAGAGCCTAGTTAAACTCTATCTAACATGTTAGCATAGTAACTAGAAATTCGATCGGAGAAAAAGTCCCGAAATGAACCCGAAATTCATGCTTGCTGTCGATTTTCAAAGTACTGTAAAAGTAATAAATCATGCTTTAAAAATCGACTCAGGGTTTTTATAGTCTACTGTAGAAAAACGGTCTAGAGATCTCACCAAACCACCGCGGAAACGCGGCAATAGCTTGTTATTGCTGCGGTTCCGCGGCCGATTGAGCTCCTCTCTGGATCGTCTTCATTGCAGTTTGTTCTATGGGGTATTTTGGGAATTTTGGTATATGTTTTCTCAGCCCAGATTTTCCAGAAAGAAAATTTTGTTTTTAGGGCTCTAAAAACCGTATTTTGATCGAGTTTCTAAAGACTTAAGCTGACGGGTTTTTATCTGTGATGTGATATTTGTATTGAACGTCTGCTAATCGCTATATGTCGATTAGTGGGGGTTATACAAATCTGTGATCTGTAATGTTGCTGGAATGTGTGTATGAATTCATTGGATTGTCGCGGGTGAATAGCCGGGGGTTGTGAGACGAGACTTTTCTTTTCTTTCAATTCATGTAAATTTGTAAATTGATGTAATAATTATTTATATGGCCGCACAACCGGGTCGGGGTTGTAGCCGTCATTGTATAATTTCTTTTTACTGTTTTTGCTCCTAGGATAGACCCATGGAGGGGGTGCACAAACTACCGGGTATGCCGAAGTGCCGAGTGGCCTACTCACGGGGTTGAGGGAGGTTGCTTCGCTTCGGGTACTTGGCGGGTAGTTTGCCGCACCCGTAGGGGTCTTGGGTGGGGTATTGGCTATTCACCGCGACCGTGTAATCTGCTTTTCGTTACAGGCTCGTACGAATTGCGGGTTCCTAGTATATCCAATGTGTTCATCTGTGATCTGAAATGGCTATCATTGCAATATATCTATATATGATATTATTTAGGCGTTGTTTATGTTTTACAGCCGCGCTAGCCCAGCCCCCGCTCTGTCGTTAGTTAAGTAACCTAACGGGTAATGACGGGGCCCCGTGGCGAATGCGAATGTCATAAGCGTACGTCATATTTTGGTTGTTTTCTGCGATGGTAGGATTAAATGATGGAACGCATTAAAAGAACTAATGCAAGAATAACACGCATTAAAAGAACTAATGCAAGAAAATAAACCAAGTAAAAGTCGTTGGAACACTTTCGAAAAACCACTCGGTTCTTTTCAAAACCAACTTTTAAAATGCGGAGTTTGAGCCACTCCTTTTAAAAGCTATCTCGTTCCATCGATTATATCAAGTTCACTACGTTCACGGTTTCGCCAAAACCATCCGTAGCCCTCCATCATTTCAGTTAAATATTCGGTAGCATTCAAGCTATGTATTTTGACCTCACGCCAAGGCATAGTGATTGGTAGCTGCCGGATATTTATCTGTTGCATAGATAGAATGCGTTGGTTTGAGACAGTCGTACTGCCATTTTGGCCTACGTCAAGGGTACGTACGGGTGGGTTCAAATTAACCTGGATAATGATGGGAAGAACTTGACATGTGACTTATGACATTTTGATCACGCCAAGGTCATAAGAGCATGGGGCAAAAATCTACATCGGGAGTTTCAAAAGAACTGAAACTTGCTAGCACTGCATACCATTTGGAGTGTGATGATTCTGGTAGGATTCCTTCAGTTTTGTCACGCAATGATATTTGGATCCCGATCCTACTGTGAGTATATGCTACTCCTCGGGAAATTTCCCACTTAACGATCAATGCTATAAACCAAGTAGGTATCTAGAAAGGGGTTAGCGGGGCTACTGTAAGTGCACGGCGGCGCCCCGGCCTCCATCCCGAGGCCAAAATGCGGAAGCGGTGATAAACTTTAATTTTGCAAACTTAGCAAACCGGCACCACCGCGCACTAAACCCGGATCGAACCATTAACTAGTCCTAGCTAACTACAAGATAGGGAATAGAGATATACCGACTGATCCGAGTCCTCCGGTCTTCTCTTCATCGTCCCGATCTCCCGCGGAAACTCCGGTCGTCGCCTCCTCGCCGGAAGGGCACCACATCGTCTGCATCTTTTACGGGCTCCCACCTCAATAGCGAGGCAACTCGGGCACGAAGCTGGCGAGTCGACGTGCCCAAGGTTTGCTGTAGAACGTGTAATGCTCATGTCTCATTTTAGGGGTAGTGGAATTGCCTTTGTGGTGGAGGTAATGATATAAGCTTTTGGAGATTGATCTTTTGGGATTTTTACCAAAGCAAAAGCACCAAAAACCCCACATATGAAATTTGGACAGCCCCACAATGAGAGTGGCCGGCCATGTCCATGGGGGAGTGAGAAAGAGAGTGTCTCAAAAATATGAGAGAGGCCATCCAATAATGCAAGAGGGAAACAAAAGAAATCATGAAAGAACATGATCACAAACACACCCACACTCAACCACAACCATCATCAAACATGATGACTCCAAAAGTCAAGCAATGATGAAGTGAACAAGGCAAGGTCAACAAGAGCTATCATGATACAATAATATGCAAAGACCCCCTCCACAATTGCTTATTTGCACAAATGCAAATAAGCCCTCCTCCACCAATCTTCGGCCCAAGAACGATACAAAGAAATATGGCCGAAACGGAAAGCAAACTGGCAACTCCAGAAAACTGGTCCCGTAATAAATTACAGGAAAACCCCGATACTGTGCATACACATCCGCATTTGTATTCCGACCGAAATACAAATGCAATGAGACAAAATCTACACTGTACTATACTAGGATCCGGCTTAAACCAAAGCCGGCCAGTAATATCCGTTCGATCCTGATCCGTGCAATACTGCACGTATCTGATCGAACCCTGCCATATATCCATACGGCCTATAGTACAAACTGTCCGATCCTGATCCGTGCAATACCGCACGTATCTAATCGGACCTTGCCATATCTCCATACGGCCTCTACAGCGTTTCGCCCGAAAGCTGAGTAACTGAATGTCGGGGACTCTAAAGAATCGTCAACACCTTGGTTGTGGATTTAACCACTAGCACGTCAGAGGTATAAGCCAATACGTAACGGGCTACCAGGTATTGACTAAAAGGGACGTCGATGAGTGAACTCATCCTGACACCCTACTGAGCCTTTCAGTGACAATATCCGTACAGTCCGGTCCGTTCGTCTATGAGCATCGCATGGCGGGCCTAAGGGGTTGGTAAAAGACAGACCCCCAAAAGCGGTACAAGTCGTGTCGGAGTGTAGCCCAGAACACCCTGAGATACTACTGGAATACCTACCAGTAAATCTCCTGCCTTGGCCAAGGACTTCTTGTAATGGCTCTCCTAGACACAGCGCGACCTCACCCCCAATACCGGGAGAGACGAACCCCTGAAGATCCGCTCACTGCCTCCATGTGGCTCGGGACTGTACCCAACTAAAACCTGTTTGCACGTCTCCTTTGAGCGTGGTAAGGTAGTAATCAAAGTACAGTGGGAACTCACACGAGACAAATGACGATCCCCAGGTAAATGAACTAACCTGTACACATGTCACCAGGGAACTGCTATCTGACGTTAGGTATAAGACCAACTAGCATGTTCCCGGCGAGTCCTGTCCGGTGTACTCATAACCTTATGAGCACCTGTATACATCTTAGGTGAACCAACTGACACCAGTGGCTTGTGAGACCGGCCACCGCCCCTCGTCGTGGTCTCGACTATATACACTAGTCTACTCTGGAGAATCGATGCCCTGTCTCGAAACTCCCACGACTATGGACCTTTTAAGGATGTGCTTATAGACTACCAGCTCCCACGTATATGATCGCCCTCATACTGCTGGCAGTCAAGCAAGAATCCTAGGGGCTCTATCAACGTGCAATAGCGACCTGTCAGGTCACCTAAAGCAGTACACGATGATAAAGGTAAACCAGATAGCATACTATCATCTCGAGTAAGACTGTCCTCCTAGGATAGGTCCTCCCTCAATCATTGCAATCACGTGCCTGTGATCGAATAATTGACTCTGAGGGCACTATCTCCAACAATCTCCCACTTGCACTCAAGGCTAATTATTGCGATGTCGCATACTCACAGCCCGTGTGATACCGAACACCCAACTCCTCTACTAGTCAGTCTCACAAAACCCGTTTTGCGAAACTATTGCGTTCGAGGAATAGCCTCAGTGAGTGGATCCGCCTTGATGTCTCTTTCTATGTCTCTCTATATCTTAAGTTCGCGGAGAAAGCCATCTCCCGAAATGAGCAATACCTGTCTTAGAATGTGTCTGGATGTCTGATGGGACTTAGCTCATAAATGAACTCCAAATCCAAACTTCTTAGACTGTATCGTCAACTGAACTTAATCAGTATCCTGCGCCATGTGATTGAATGAAATTCTTGATTTGTTTAGTGTTTTTGAGAAACTAGATTTTAGAAATCACAACCAAAAATATTTTGACCGCAATCAATAACGGTGTCGGATGTAGCGCGTTAGTAAGTGCGGATCGTCCACAGGGAAAGTGAGTTCCGTTCAATTTTCGAATTAGATGAGTTGAAAATTTAAGGCAAAGAAAAGAAAACAATTCATGATTTGTAATTGTAGATCAAAAGTAAGAAAAATCTAGATCTAAAAGAAACATTAAAACAAGAAGAGAGATGAGAGATAATTTCCAATCAACACTCAAGATTATAAGGATAGCTCGTAGGAGTAAATCGGATCTATAGATGTGATGAGATCTAATGATTACTCATTCTTATCCTTTAACGAATTGATACTAGATCGATGCAAACTCATTGAGGGTTAAGGATCTTGCGAGGAAATTAGGGATCTCGCAACTCATCCTTTGTCCTTTCGATGGATCGCATTCAAATTCTAGCTTCTAGTTAATCAAATATTTAATAGTTGTTCCCTAGTTTCGAGTGAACACGATCTAGGAAGCATCATCTCGAAACTAGGTCATTAATCATTTGATTCACTAGAATTTCCAAACATTATAGGATTTAAGAATCGTAAAAATATCTAAAGCATCATCATCTAAAGATCGTCACAACTCCTATACGAGCGGAGATTACTCAAACATCATGATCACAAACACAATCACAAATTGAGATCTAATCATTATGCTTGAATTAAAAGATAACCAAGAATATAGAAAATTCACCTTTATTTATCGACAAATTTCGTTACAACTCTCTTGAATTTACAAAAGGAAGGAACTAGATCGTCGATTTCGGCTTCGCTCGGCTCCTTGAGTCGCGGATCGGCGTGGATCTCTTGCTCCGTTGGAATCCGGCGTCGCTTGCTAAAGGTTGAAGGCTCTCTTGCTCAAATTGATCTCGGGATCTTGATCTTGATTTTGAATTGGGGATGGGGATTGAATTTGGCACAAGCTTTTGTCACTAAACTTGTGGGTTGAAGATGGTGGTGATTCTTGAACAATTTCCCCTCTAGATCTAGGCTCCTTTTTATAGACTTTCCAAATCTTAGATCTAGAATTGAAATTTGAATTCCCCCCACAAGTTAGTTATCAAATAATTTAAATTTCCCTCCAAAAAGTTAGTTAAGCTTTAAATTTTGAATTTCCCTCCAAGAGTTTGTTGAGCCGAGCCTTCTAGAGATGCCACGTGGAGCTTTTAGGGTCTTCTGGAATCTTTGGCCGTTATAATTAGCCATGTGAAGAAATTTGACACAGTGATCCCTTAATATGGCCGTGGATCCTCCGCGCAAAGGGGATTTGGGCCGCGGATCCGCGGTCCTTTAATGGGCTTGGAGGTTTCTCTTTACATGGTAATACTTGGGCTGACTGGTGGGCCTCTT
Source organism: Agapanthus africanus (assembly GCA_030015575.1). Lineage (NCBI taxonomy): Eukaryota > Viridiplantae > Streptophyta > Magnoliopsida > Asparagales > Amaryllidaceae > Agapanthus > Agapanthus africanus. The sequence goes on along the minus strand of JASDDO010000012.1, from coordinate 173,061,098 downwards.
TCTGATGTTTGGATTTTTATTTGGCCTTCTGAATTATTACCAGATCATACATCTTTTAGTTGGCGTATATTTTATCAGTCTTTCCCCCAATTTTGGCCCTGCTTCCGGAATTTCCTGCATAGATTCCAAGACAAGAGTTGCGCAATACAAGGATGATGCGATGCTATGAAACACACACAATTTCCCTAAAAGTGCTGGTTTTAGTATACAGTACAAGTAATCTACTATTTTACATGTGTTTTGCAAATATGTGTGATATGAATACCGGATACCTTTACTTGACTGCAAAAGGTAGGGAAATTGCCGTGTTAGAAATGCAGTATTTTCGACTGATCAAATTCCCCCAAACTTATTTTCGATCGTCTCGATCGAACTGTTTTATTAAAAAGAGAAGGAGAAAATAAAGAAAGAGAAAAGCACACTTTCGTAGGCAACACGATTGCACTGAGCACGTGCAACAAGCCTTTAAACTTCTAGGTGTCCCTAGTAGGAGGAGTGTTGTCTCCTGACGGTTTTCAGCGGATTGCACCCACAAAATCCAATAATAAAAGGAAGATCATGAATATTACATTTAAAGACAAGAATTGTAAAAGAAAAGCCTTGAAAATTAGGGTTTCCAACTAAGCTAGCTTTTCGGTTGTCATGAGCCCTATCTTAATGGTCATGAAAAGATGCCAGGAATCACGTCCTCCCTCAATAAAACATCGTCTTATTCTTCATTCCTATCTTTATTCCAAACATCGATCATATCACCCTGCGTGTGTGTAAAGGACATCCCTACACCTGGAGAATTCCATTCAAGCTATCATACTCTTGCCCATCAGCCTCAGTACTTTCTAATTAATGAATATTTAAATGAGATTGCTCACACACTTTCATGCGACCGTTAATACTTCTTGAGGTACTAACCGACCGATTACTCCTGTGCTTGCTTACTTGGTGTATTTTCCTCGTCTTGCACCACCTCAGGCATAGCAGTGACTCCCAGACCAGTTGGCCTTAGGGCACTAGGTGAAAAAGCACCCTCGCTATAAATTTTTTTATTGCCCTCGGCGATAACAAAACCAGTGTCCATTTTTCTCACCACTTTATATTTTATTCATTTTTTTTATTTCCTTCATACATCGGCTTTAAGACAAGAGCATTTCAAGGTATCCTCTACTATCCCGGGCTTTAAGACGTGTGTAAGTGCGAATAGCAGGGTATCAACGTTCAAAATGTTTGGCTTCCAGAATAGAAACTATTTTTCAGACTTAGTTTTATCCTCAGATTAGTGACTTCCTCCATCTTACTAACCCTTGGGACAACGGCTCATAACTACTTATTACTAGTTCGTATAAGAAAACTTCTAATTTTCTTAGTTTTCTTAAATTTTTCTAATCTCATGGATGTAATTTTTCACTATCTAAACTTTTATTATCATAAATATTAAATATTTTTATATTTTGAATTTTTTTTAATATTTTTATGAGTTTTGAAAATTTTGAATTTTTATGGATTTTGAAAATTTTTAAATTTTTATAGGTTTTTATGGGTTTTGAAAACTTATTTACAAAAAATCTTTACACAAATTTTTTATGGGTTTTGAAATTTTTTTAAATTTTTATGGTTTTTTTAAAGAAATGTTTTGTGCTTATGCAAATGATATGCACATGATGCAAAACTAAGCACAAACCTCCCCCAAACTTGTTTTCAACAGTGTCCTCACTGTTGCCGTCAGCTAAATCTTGAAAAACCTGTAAGCTTGGGAGGAATTTATTAGTGGGGGCAAAATATATAAGTGAAGATCCTCCCCCAAACTTATTTTTGACTCGCAATTTTTGTAAAAATTTTGTTTTCAAGAGCCAGAAAAATTGTTCCCCCCCCCCAAACTTGAGTTATGCAATGTTAATCTTTTGAAAATCACATGAGGGGGTCAAAAATCAGTGGTCGATGCCAAGCTTTGCAAAGACCGAAGATCAACACCAACCATTCGAAGATTTTATCAATGCAGTGCTCGGGTTGGTGGAAGAAGAAGTGGGGAAAGGGTAAGGAGTGGAAGAGAGTGTATGTGTGCCTCATTTTGGAGAGACGAAGCAGTGAATGTGATGGATAACTCGCATTCTTTTTACAGTTCAGAGGAAGGGGTGGAGGTTCAATTTCAGTGATTGGGACATGATTCATCTCAACACCCGTGTTATTCAGAAATGCGAGTTCATCAGCGAAGATCTCCTCAAAAGTTTCATCAATACCCCGAAGAATAATGTCATCACAAAGTGCGGGGTGATCTTCAGACTCTAAAAGCAGTTCATAATCGGTGTTAGTTGTTGACCCGGACATCTCGGTGGAAGAGTCCGTATGTTTATGATACATAGTTGAGTCAAACAACAACGTATGAAAAGAGTCAAGATCGGTATCAGGAGGATCATCAAATTCGCTGCTGTCGACATCCATTAAGTAGACAGAACAGACATGAGCAGTAGGTTCGGAGGGTACACTTCCAATCTTGTAAATGTTCAGTTCTATTGACCTATTCCCGAAAGATAGGGTCATAGAACCGTTACGACAGTTGATAATAGCATTGGAAGTGGCCAAAAGGGGACGACCTAAAATCGCCGGAATTTGATTCCATGGGTTCGCTACAGGCTGTGTATCAATTACAATAAAGTCCACAGGGAATATGAATTCCCCGATTTTTATTAACACATCCTCCAGTTCACCCCTAGGTTTGGTGATTGATCGGTCAGCCATCTGGAGAGTTATGCTCGAGGGCTTTAACACTCCGATACCTAGTTGCTCATAGACTGAGTATGGAAGCAAGTTAACACTAGCGCCAAGGTCTAGTAGAGCACGGTTAATGTGTTTTTCCCCGATAGAAATGGAAATAGTAGGATATCCAGGATCCTTACGTTTCCTCGGTAATTGTTGGGGGAAAGCCGTGTCTACAGTCTTTGCCATGAAAATTTTCTTGGGCACTTGAGTCTTCCTCTTCCTAGTGCACAAGTTCTTAAGAGTTTTCGCATAGGACGGAAGTTGTTGGATGGCATCTAGGAGAGGGATGTTGATGTTAAGTTGCTTGAACATGTCCATAATCTTCTCCATATGTGGACTCGATGTGTTAGCCCTTAACCGATTAGGATAAGGTGCTTTAGCAATAAGCGCTGGGTCCATCATAGGAGAAGGAAGTGTGTGTGGCCCCGATCCCAAAATAGAAGTGGGGATCGTCTGTGGAGGAGTAGAAGAGGTGGGCTGAAGTGGCGAGCCTTTTGGGAAATGAAGAATAGGCTCGGAAGAAGATGGTGGGGTAGAAGAATAAGGATCAGAACTAGAAGTGCGTGTGTGAGGAAAGGTCTCAGCCGGGGTATCATTGATTGATTTATCAGTATCATCAAACTCTTCCCCAACATGGTTATCCAGCACTCTCCCAGATCTCAACGTGGTGATTGCATTCACATGATGTGAATAGCCAGGATTGGGTACAGGTTGAGCTGGGAGTTTCCCTTTTTCTCTCGCGCTCATTTCGGCCTTAAGTCGTGCAATCTCAGCTTCCATCGTTTTGATACTCTCAGCTTGGGACGCTGAGTTTTTCTTTATCTCACCAACGGAAGACTTAACCTCGGCCGATACTTCCTTGAAATTTGACATGAGTGATTTCATGGTTTGAGCGAATTGAGAGAATTCGTCAGAACAGGTCGACTGCATAGGATTAGAAGGTGCAGGAGTGTTGACCTGGTTTTGCAAATTTTGTGACTGGTAGGGGTGCTGGGTGAGTTGAAGTGGTTGCTGTTGTTGTGGAGGGACCCGTTGGAATTGATTCGGGTTTTGAACCGTGTTTTGGGACTTGTTCCAAGCAAAATTCGGGTGATTCCTCCAACCCTGATTGTATGTGGAAGAAAAAGGGTCATTTCGAGGTCTTTGAAATGCGGCATTGGTATGCTCGAGACCTCGAAATTGAGAGTTTAATGGACATTCTTCCGTCAAGTGAGAAGGATCAGAACAGCACCCACAAACAATTTTGGGGAGCGACATTGGGTTCAGGGAGGCTGCTAAGAATTTGTTTTCCATAGTCTCGAGTTTCTTTTGCATAGCTGACATTTCAGCTCTAACTCCTATGGAAACTTCCGTTTGGTTATGGCCAGCCCTAGATGATTGACTCACACCCTCCCACTGTAAAGATCTTTCAGCGAAATCTTCTAAAAATTTCCAGGCTTCCCCATCATCTTTGGTCATGAAATTGCCTTGACACATTAATTCAAGGGTCTGTCTTGTGTTAGGATTAATGCCTTCATAAATGATTCGGCACAGATCCCATCTGGGGATGCCGTGATGTGGACATTGAACTAGCAGATCCTTAAAGCGTTCAAGACATTGTGAAAATGTTTCATTTGGAAGCTGGGTGAATTGATTGATTTCGCTACGGATTCGAGCTGTTTTGTGATGTGGGTAAAATTTCTTAAGGAATGCTTTGACGAATTCATCCCAGCTTGAAATGGAATGTGCGGTAGTGTTATACAGCCACTTCTCAGCTATATCGCACAAGGTGAATGGGAGAAGACGAAGACGCAAAGCATCCACAGACAGCTGTGAGGTACCCATCATTGCGCATACATTTTCAAATTTCGTGATAAACACGTATGCGTCTTCAGACTCGAGACCGTGAAATTTTGGTAGAAGGTTGATGTATTGGGGTTTTATTTGAAAATTTTCCCCATTAGCTGGTGGAATGGATAAGCAGGTCGAAAGAGGACCTCACAAAGGGTAACACCTCTCTTGGAGAGAGATGCGGGGAGGATTCTGCGCACCAACGGACGGCGGCAGAGTAGCGGTAAAGAGGTTTGATGGAGACTGATCCATCGGTGTGAGTGTGGTGGGGGGTAAAAGAAAGGTAAATGGAGAAATACCGACTTCGGAGTCGATCGAGGGGACGCGGACAAGGCGGGCACTAGAATCCCGTGTCCAGCCTATCTTGCACTAAAAGGGGTTAGTACAAGTGGCAGCGTGATTTATAATTAGGGGAATGAAGTGAGTGTGGTGTTTGTTTTGAAAAATGATACGGATTTTGAAAATATGATGCAACAAGCAATACCCTAAAATTTATGGTCACCTAGGTCCAATCTCTAGACCGCTCCTAACTGCCAGAAGACAAGACGCAGGATAGAATCCTCCACTGCCTCTTTGTCCCTCCTGTGGCCAAGTAAGTGCCAGGTAAGTGGGAGGTTCTCCACTACGTAAGTAGTGGGCCTAATTAAGTAACCACTAGCCTTCAACACACTTGCCTAGGCACCACAAGAGAAACGCGGATAAGCAATGAATTACCCACGGCCTTCTTCTGTCCTAAGTGAGCGCGACGGTCGTTAGAGTCATCTCTAGATATTTTTTTAATTAATGAGGGTAATGCGGATGCAGGTTTGTGATTTTTGGGGCCTAGGAAGGGTAATGAACTCCTCACCTAATCTGGATTTGGCCGTGCCCCTTAATGTCCGTATTAATATGCAAACAACCACAAAGTCAAAAACAAGCACAATTTTAATTTTGCTTTTGCGGCGCTGTGATTATTTGCAAAGAAACCTGCATGAAATGTTATTTGGAGCAGATTTTAGAGAGGAGATAAGAAAGTTAGAGATTACCTGCAAAAGATTTTACAGAGAGCTCCTTAATGGGCCGCGGAACCGCCGCGTAATTGGGGTATTGGACGCGGAAACGCGGTGGGATGGTGGGGTCTCTGCACAAAAATGCTTCAGCAAGCTCCTGATCTCTTCCTCAATCCTCTGGAATTCACCAAATAATTTTCCAATTTTCCAGCAAGCTCCAGATCTCCTTGCAATTAACCACAACAACACGTATTAGTATTTTGTGCAAGTTTTGATCTAAAAAAAAATTGATGGAATAAACTTTTCAGCTCAAATTTCAAAAACCGAACAAATAGCACACGATCCCCGGCAACGGCGCCATTTGATTGAATGAAATTCTTGATTTGTGTAGTGTTTTTGAGAAACTAGATTTTAGAAATCACAACCAAAAATATTTTGACCGCAATCAATAACGGTGTCGGATGTAGCGCGTTAGTAAGTGCGGATCGTCCACAGGGAAAGTGAGTTCCGTTCAATTTTCGAATTAGATGAGTTGAAAATTTAAGGCAAAGAAAAGAAAACAATTCATGATTTGTAATTGTAGATCAAAAGTAAGAAAAATCTAGATCTAAAAGAAATATTAAAACAAGAAGAGAGATGAGAGATAATTTCCAATCAACACTCAGGATTATAAGGATAGCTCGTAGGAGTAAATCGGATCTATAGATGTGATGAGATCTAATGATTACTTATTCTTATCCTTTAACGAATTGATACTAGATCGATGCAAACTCATTGAGGGTTAAGGATCTTGCGAGGAAATTAAGGATCTCGCAACTGTAAGTGCACGGCGGCGCCCCGGCCGTCAACCCGACGGCCAAACGCGGAAACGGTGGTAAACTTAAATTTTTGCGGACTTGGCAAAACGGCACCACCGCGCACTAAAACCGGATCGGGCCATTAAACTAAATCTAGCTAACTACAAAGAGAAGGTTAGAGATGTACCGACTGATCCGAGTCCTCCGGTCTTCATCTCCACTCCGATCTTCTCGCGGGATCTCCGGTCGTCGCCTCCTCGCCGGAAGGGCACCACGTCGCCTGCATCTTTTACGGGCTCCCGCCTCTATACCGAGGCAACTCGGGCATGAAGCCGGCAACTCGACATGCTCAAGATGTGCTGTAGAAAGTGTAGAAGTGTATGTCTCACTTTGGGGTTGGTTGCCATAGATGGAGGAAATGAGATGAGAAAAATGGTGCTTGCATTTTTCTAACATGAATGAGATCAAGAAGATGAAACTCTCAAGAATGAAGAACTCTCTCCTTCTTCTTCTCTCTTTCTTTTTCTTCTTCTCTCTTTTCTAATGAATAATAATCTCTCATGCAAAAAAGAATGGTGGAGGAAAATCTATATGAAGCAAGAAGGGAGGTGAGTGTAGGAGATGTAGAAAGGGTGACCACATCAAGAGACAAAGAAACATACACCATGCTTCATACTATTGAACCCATACCCTCACTTTATCACAATCAAATCTCATAAAGCAAAAGCATGGTTGAAAAGAAATGAAAGCTATCATAATCAATCTTTTACAAGAAACCCCCTCCACAAAAGTTATTTGCACAATTGCAAATAACCCCCTCCATCGGAAAAGTCCGGCCGGGAAAGAACAAAGGAAAACCGGCCGGAACGGAATGCAAACTGGCAACTCCAGAAAACTGGTCCCGTAATAAATTACAGGAAAACCCCAATACTGTGCATACACACCCGCATCTGTATTCCGTCCGGATACAAATGCAAAAAGACAAAATCTACACTGTACTAAACTAGGACCGGCTTAAACCAAAGCCGGCTAGTAATATCCGTTCGATCCTGATCCGTGCAATACCGCACGTATCTGATCGAACCCTGCCATATATCTATACGGCTACTAGTACAAACCGTCCGATCCTGATCCGTGCAATACCGCACGTATCTGATCGGACCCTGCCATATCTCCATACGGCCTCTACAGCGTTTCGCCCGAAAGCTGAGTAACTGAAAGGGTGGTGGACTCTAAAGACTCGTCAATACTATGGCTGTGGATTTAACCACTAGCACGTCAGAGGTATAAGCCAATACATGACGGGCCACCAGCTATTGACTAAAAGGGACGTCGATGAGGAAGCTCACCCCGACACCCAACTGAGCCTGTCAGTGACAATATCCGTACAGTCCGGTCCGTTCGTCTATGAGCATCGCATGGCGGGCCTAGGGGGTTGGTAAAAGTCAGACCCCCAAAAGCGGTACAAGTCGTGTCGGAGTGTAGCCCAGAACACCCTGAGATACTACTGGAATACCTACCAGTAAATCTCCTGCCTTGGCCAAGGTCTTTGTGTAATGGCTCTCCTAGACACAGCGCGACCTCACCCCCAATACCGGGAGAGACGAAACCCCTGAAGATCCGCTCACTGCCTCCATGTGGCTCGGGACTGTACCCAACTAAAACCTGTTTGCACGACTCCTTTGAGCCGTGGTAGGGTAGTAATCAAAGTACAGTGGGAACTCACACGAGACAAACGACGATCCCCAGGTCGATGAACTAACCTGTACACATGTCACCTGGGAACTGCTATCTGACGTCAGGTATAAGACCAACTAGCATGTTCCCGGCGAGTCCTGTCCGGTGTACTCATAACCCAATGAGCACCTGTATACATCTTAGGTGAACCTACTGACACCAGTGGCTTGTGAGACCGGCCACCGCCCCTCGTCGGGGTCTCGACTGTATACACTAGTCTACTCTGGAGAATCGATGCCCTGTCTCGAAACTCCCACGACTAGGGACCTTTTAAGGATGTACTTATAGACTCCAGCTCTCACTTATATGATCGCCCTCATACTGCCGGCAGTCAAGCAAGAATCCTAGGGGCTCTATCAACGTGCAATAGCGACATGTCAGGTCGCCTAAAGCAGTACACGATGATAAAGGTAAACCAGATAGCAAACTATCATCTCGAGTAAGACTGTTCTACCGGGATAGGTCCTCCCTCAATCATCGCAATCACGTGCCTGTGATCCAATAATCGACTCTGAGGGCACTATCTCCAACAATCTCCCACTTGCACTCAAGGCTAATTATTGCGATGTCGCATACTCACAGCCCGTGTGATACCGAACACCCAACTCCTCTACTAGTCAGTCTCACAAATCCCGTTTGTGAAACTATTGCGGTCGAGGAATAGCCTCAGTGAGTGGATCCGCCTAGAAGTTTCTTTCTAGGTCTCTCTATATCTCAAGTTCGCGGAGAAAACCATCTCCCGAAATGAGCAATACCTGCCTTAGAATGTCTGGATGTCTGATGGGACGTAGCTCATAAATGAACTCCAAATCCAAACTTCTTAGACTGTATCTTCAACTGAACTTAATCAGTATCCGGCGCCATGCCACCCTCAGTATTGCCTTGGACCATCCGTCCAAAATACTGCCCCTCGTCAGAGGGAAAAACTATAACTCTGACAACCTCCTTGTCGTCCAGGTCACCTTGGAAGCCTGGAATGATAACCGTCTCCTAAAAGAGGCAGCCGTTATCATATCCCTAGAACAGCCACTTATGTTCTAAAACTGCTTCCGACTGTTTCTCCAGGATTGGATCAATATCAACTTATTGCATCTAGTGCAAGAACAACATCTGGTGTGGTACTTGACATCTCATGATTGACTCAATTGCCTAAGCAAGTGATCTGCCAATCATGCACATCCCTCTCTACTTTAGTCTAAAAGACACCTTTAGAGAGGGCAACTCCATTACTTGCAGGTACACTACCGTGCCAGGAGTCGTCCATTCTAAATACTCATAGAATGCTGTCAAGGTACCCAGATTAGGAAACCACCCAAATCTAGATCTAAAACCATAGATCTAGTAACCAGTATGTCTGATATAATGTCCAAGTCCTTTGTGGAGAAACCACTGTGTGACGACCAAAGTATAACCGATCGTAGTAAAGGAATATCACTTCCTACTACCTTCTCAACAGATCCATCCCCTATTCTGATGACGTCAAACCTATGACTGTCACATCAGAAACAGATGATCTATCTCTGCTACATCTGCTTTAGTCTATAAATAGACATAAGCCTGATGTCCACCAATGCTTCCGCTGCTCCCACTGACTACGACAACCCTCTGGCAGAGTCATATACACGTACACTTCTGAAGCTAGTTCAGAACGACGCTATACTCATCCTCCTGCCGGGTCTCGCAGCCTGGAACAACAACAATGGCAAGTGTGGGTAAACAAGAACTTCCCTGTCACCGTCCTTGAGGCTACCGAAGTACCTCTCGGGTGCCTGAAGTTACCCACCTTATCTGCGGAGTGGCCAATGGAATGTCAAATCAGATTGAATCTTCAGGTTCCTTATCAAATCTTCAGTAATCGTTTGCGGTTCTGGAATCACTTCCAGTTCTACCATACTCCCACTGCTGTTTTTGAAAAAATCCATTTTTAATAAAACTGTGGCGAGTCTAGAACAATATTGCTATTGTTCATCCAGATGGTAGAAAATCAACCCGCGTCATAGCCTGGGTCAACCCACAAACAGCCATTACAGAAACGTGCCTTGAGTTGTCCAGTGTCTGGTTTTAAGCATAAGCCGGACAACTCCCCGTACCTTAACAACGTTAAGATATGAACTGTTCTACATCCAATATAGAACCAGAGGCACTGATTTAATTGAACCAGATTCAAATCATGCAGCTTTCTCCAGTGCATGTCAACTAAATGGAAGGAGGTCGATCAGCGTTACTCAACTTAGGAATACTTCCAATTATGAGTAACCTGAAAGAGAAGTAATTTCTCTTTATCATTACTATTAACTGAATACCACACACAAGTATCTACATCTTCGATCACTTTGAAGAATCCCGATACTTGCTATACCTGGTTCTCTACTCTATTCAAATACCTATAACTCCTCAAAACTTAGACCCTGTGTTTCTACGAAACACATGTCTAAGAACTAGAGAAGTCAAAAGTAAACAGAATACAGTACGAGGACCAACCCCTCTGTCCTGATGGACACTGGACAACATACAATACTCTGTATAAGTCCCTTGAGTCTAGTGACTCATTCACTGTGTGTCGTAGGTTGAAAACTGTACTTTTGGTTAAGAAGAATTACACCGCTGTTTAATGCTCCTTACCTAACCATCCACTGATATAGGTAAATGTCATCGACATAATATCAAAAGGTATATCTCACTCTATGAAAATAGACGTACAGATATATCAATTTGAAATTGGTGCATAACCGCGGATATTCAAAACCAAATAATTGCTAACTTGCAAACAACCCAGGTGACTTCCTCAAAAATGAGGATGATCACCCAATTCCCAATAACTCACTCCCACTCATCATCTGTAAAACCATACAGATGTGAGAATCATACCTGGTAAATACATACCCTGGAGTAAGTGTCTAATCGGGAAATCAGTTTTCCATTAACAGTACACAGTGAGACTGAAACATTGAAATGTTTCGATGGGGTATCCCGGTATTCCTAGTAATGCCTCTTCCAGATTCACGACTGTAACCGTATAGTTCTTTGCCACCTCTCCAAATCCCTTCATATGTCTTTAGTCTTTACCTTCTGTACACCCCTTTAGGCCAAATGGTTTTCTTCCTTCCCTACCGCTCGGCACCAGCCTATGGTTTGGAAGAAGACTATCCAAAAAGCATAAAGGGTGTACTGTCATAATCCTAGGAGCACTCGCATCGCGAGAGAAGGTGAAGATAAAAGACACCTGAATGTACTTTATTCCTATTTCTCCTGAACCAGGATCCATCCCCGAACTGGAACGAGTTCCTTTCGAGTTCGTATATAACCATACGATGGATTATCCAATAAAATGGGATCTTCGTAATGATACGGAGTGTCCTGAAGAAATACAAAGGTGATTTAGGATTGGCGAAGGAATACATGGTTTGGTCGTGAATATCTGTTGCAATTTACTTTGCCCTCTTACTAATCCCTTACTTTGTCTTAACTTAATACCTTCTGTACACCGTTTAGGCTAATTGGCTTTCTTCCTTCCCTACCGGTCGGCACCAGCCTATGGTTTGGAAGAAGACTATCCAATTTGCGTAATAGGTGTACTACTCCTAAACCAAGGAGTACTCGCAACCTGAGAGAGGGTGAAAAGAAAAGACAACTGAATAGTCCTATCCGTTTTCTCCAGAACCGGAAACCATCCTCGAATAAATCCCTTCGAGTTCGTATCTAACCATACGATGGTTTTGTCCAATGGAAGTGGACGTTCGTAGTAAAACGGGGTGTCCTGGAGAAAAGGGTAATAGCAGGAGTGGCAATGAGGTTTGCAACTCTGACGATCCAAAAGCCAGTGTCAAGAAGGTTCGGTCAACTTGGTCACTGAGTCATAGTCTTAGGGTCGGGTCAATGGTCGCTGCCAAAGAGAGAGAGAAAAGAAACACTCAGCGTGCACTCTAACCTAGATCAGAATGGTTACCAATTTATCTAATCTGGAAACCTCCCACTGTACCTCAAATTCTCCTCCAAACCTGAAAGAAGAATTAGTCGGGGTCACCCGAGGAGTAAACCAACTCATCAGTGGGAATCGGGATCCAACTCTCATCGCATGATAACGTGACGGAATCCGCTCACGGTATCACACTCCAGAAGGTATGTGCATATCTGGCAAGTTTCAGTTCTTTTGAAACTCCCGATGTGGATTTCTGCCCCATGCTCTTATGACCTTGGCGTGAGGTCAAAATATCATAAGTCACATGTCAAGTTCTACCCATCATTATCCAGGTTAATTTGAATCCACCCGTACATACCCTTGACGTAGGCCAAAATAGTAGTACGACTGTCCCAAACCAACGCATCTATCTATGCAACAGATAAATACCCGGCAGCTACCAATCACTATGCCTTGGCGTGAGGTCAAAATACATAGCTTGAATACTACCGAATATTTAACTGAAATGACGGAGGGCTACGAATGGTTTCTGGCGAAAACCTTTAACGTAATGAACTTGATATCGTTGAAGGAACGGATAGCTTTTTATAAAATATAGTGACGAAAACCTTTACTAAAGAGGTCACTCCCGGTGAAGGGATCTCGGCTCTTTCCCCGTAGAATGGGGTGCAGGATATTCCAAATGAATACCACGATGCAAAGCAAAAGTAATCGGCTATAGTGAAGTTAATGCCCTGACGCAAACTTTTGTCCAAGGGGTCACTCCCGGTGAAGGGATCTCGGCCCTTGCCTCATCGACTGAGGAGCAGGATATTCCAACTGAATACCACGGTGCAAAACAAAAGTGAACGTCCTTGCAATAACAGCTTTTTGAAAAAGTGTTCCAACAACATCAGTATAGGTTTGTTTAACTTGCATTGATCCGAATCAACGCAGTCCCATCAATTGATCACACCACAAAGAACGAAAATATACTGACGTACGTATATGCCATCCGCATTCGCCACTGGGTCCCGTCATTACCCGTTAGGTTAGCTAACTAACGACAGAGTGGGGACTGGACTAGCGCGGATGAAAAACATATACAACATCTACTAATATATATACCAATATATTATATTTCGCTCAAGGCGTGAAAAGAAATGCAACATCACAGAAATGTACAGCATCACAGAACAATACAGATATCTGGGATCCCCGGGTTTCACAGAGCCACTACTGAAACCCGACGTTCCCCTGGTCGTGTGGATAGCCTGTGCAATGAAAACCTAGACCCCTACGGGCGCGGCAAGTCACCCGCCAAAACCTGAAGCGAGGCAGCCCCCTTCAGCTCCGTGAATGGACCACCCAGCACTCCACGGAATCCGGCAACTTGGGCACCCCTCCTGGGTCAACCTGTACCCCCTACGAGTGCGGCGAATAGCCCGCCAATCCTAGAGTGAAGCCCCCTCCGTCTCAATGCCATGAGATGCGGGCTTGTTGCCCTCTAGAACCCGGCTATCCGTGCACCCCACCGCGGGGTAATCCTAGTACATAATGTAAAATATACATACACCGGGTACATCGACCGCAACCAGGTCGTGCCCCAAAACAATAATACAATCAGGCAGTGACGGCAGTCCACATGTCGGACGCTCGCCCCGCAATATCAAATGTACATAATACAACAATACAGTACTAGCATTGCATCCAGGCTATCCCCCACGACCGATCCGCAACATCACAGCATAAACATAGAACATCAACGTGAAAGTCACGTTCGCAAATCCGTCTAACCGGGCTATAGCAGTTAGACCGGATTTACCGATCGAGTGATATTCACGGTCGCAGATATAATGTAAATACTGTGAAATAATGTGTTTGAAATATCCGATCGATCAAAAATTAACAAGTGGGCCCTCAAACAAAACTGTAGCACTCACAGACACTACTACAAATATGGTTTGCCCCTACGGATTTATCGGTAGGGGCAACCCACTGCCCCTACCGATATATCCGTAGGGGCGAAAAAATGCAACGTAGGTGCAAAGGCCGCAGGTGCAAGTTGAGGTCCCGAACGTGCCCCTACGGATAAACTGTTGCCCCTACGGATACATCAGTAGGTGCTATAGCCCCTACGGAGTACCCCGTAGGGGTAATAAAATCATATATTTAATTTTTTTTTTTGAATATATTGTCTGTACCTACGGAGATATCCGTAGGTCCTATAACGTCCCCTACGGCTGTCGCCGTAGGGGATATAAAGTAGCCCCTACAAATATATCCGTAGGGGCTACTCCCAACACACTGCACTGAGTTCGGGGGGAAAATATCAGGGGACCTGATATTTTGCCCCTACGGTTATATACGTAGGGGATAAACAGTGGCCCCTACGTATATATCCGTAGGGGCACACCCCAACACCCTGCACTGATATCAGGTGGGAAAATGTCAGGTTTCCTGATAGTTTGCCCCTACGGCTAAAGCCGTAGGGGCAACATATATACCTACGGAGTAATCCGTAGGTACATTTTGTCTGTATTTTTTTTTAAAAAAGGGCTGCTAGATTTTTTCCCGCCCTGTGCACAATACTATATACATCAATCAAATCATATATTGCAGTATTCATAATCACATCCCACGCATATATATAATATACAAAAGAAACCCAAAAACTGAATATGATATAAATTCAAACCAATATCAATATCGTTTCAAAATGTAGTACAATGTGATATAAATAAATACATGTTTCAAAAAATAAAAACCAAAAATCTACCCTAGTTCGGTCCAGCTCCACCTCCGAATAACGTTAAAATAACGCGCGCCTGCTCCTCGGTAAATACACTCTCCAATGCTACAGATAAGGGAGTCTGAGCGGCATGTGGAGCTGGCGTTGTGGTCTGCGCAGCCGCCGTCGAGGTAGTCGCTTGCGGAGCCGCGGCTGCGGGAGTCTGAGTGGGCGGTGGAGCTACAGGAGCTGTCTGCGGAACCGCAGCCGATGTAGTGGCTTGCGGAGCCGCAGCCGAAGGAGATGCATGTGGAGGCTCGGCCGATCTACCCTGTCGCGTCTGGACATAACGTGTGCAAGAAACGTGTAAGAACTGTGTATTATTCGAATTCGTTTCATTATTAAGTTATTTCGAAACCCTGTTTGGATATCTAGTTTGGAAAAGCGTTGTTTATTTTAATTACATATGTATGTATGATTAATCAAACTTAATTCTAAAACCAAATAAGCTCAAGCTACGTACTAATTATGGATATGTTGATATGTATATAATATGAAATGATATTTTACTATAAAGTAGTATACATACCAGCATCTCCTTCAACTCCTGAACGGTGGCCCTCAAGCTATCCAGTTCCTGATGGACATGCCGGCCACTGGAGACGGAGGAAGTAACTGCCGGGGTGGAGTCCAACCTCATATGGGCCCTGCTGGGCCCAATCCCCGGCCTCTCTCCCAACCTCCGTGGTGCCCTCCGTGTGCGGCGTCCAGAACTGGGGTCAGCAGCCTCGGATCGTTCTGTCCGGTAAAATCGATCCCCGAGGCCTGGGCCTGCTCAACCACCCGCTCCTACACCCACATTAAGCAGTAAAGTATAAGTATAAAATTTAAACTTGAACCTTCCAAAACTAAAATTTCAAATTTGGGTAGAAAAAATATTAACACTTACGCAGTACTCCTGGGTAGCGACGTCGGGACATCGAAGCTCGCCCGTGGCGGGATCTGTCGAGGTGCCGTGGACGGCAAGATATGCGGACAGCACGCTCGGTGTACCACCTGACGCCACGGTCCGAGCTGTCTGCAATATTAGAAAGTAACTCTTAATATTAGAAATGTTAGAGAATAACTCTTAATATTGCAGAATATTAGAGAATAACTCTTAATTTACCGATAACTCCATGGCTCGAGTAATGTTCCTCGAGCCACCTGTGTAAGTGGGGCGACCCCTCTTCGCCGACTTCCTGTTCTCCGTATTCTGAGCGGCCTGTTTCTGCACAACGCATTAACATTTAGTTTTCTAATTAAGAAACACAAAGAAATAAATTATATCATAAATAATGAATTAAATTTAAAATACATACTCGTTTGCGTTCGGAGTCGAAATAAGCGCACAATATAGGCCATGTCTCTACGTCGACTCTCGCAAACGCCGGAGTAGATAGGAGGGCCGCTCTCTCTGCCTCGGGGGTCGCTATCCACAGGGAGTAGCAGTCGGCCTTCAGCTCATTCCTGTTGTATCGGACCTTGGCCTGCATGTTCTTCATCAGGCCATTGTACAGAGCATGAAGGTCGAGCACCCTCCCCGGGTGATCAGGGTCGGCTACAGGCTGAAAATCGTAATCCAACTGAAAATACAAAAAAACATTGTTATTAGATTGCAAGTGTTAATAATAAATATATTGGATAGATCAAATGAAAATATATATTAATACATACCTGAGCCTGTTCAAAGAAGAGGGCGAATGAGCGCTGGTGCTGCTCGCCCCACTCAACGTGAAGTGGATAGTTCTTCACGATCCGGCTCTCGTCCCCCAAATACCGGCCGAACCTCTCGGCATGAGGACCGGTATAGCGATAGTCAAGGGTAAAAAATAGGGGGAATGCTGCCTCCCCCCTAGCTCTATCAGGCCTCAGCCTATGGGACTGATTCGGGCCTCGAGTCCCCCTCTGGGGGTGGAGAGGCCCTGCGTCTGCACGAAATATCAAGACAATCAATAATAAGACAAAGTTGTATTAAGAATTCAAGTGTGATATATACCTCCGGTGAATAGCGCACGAGCCTGGGCCCGAGCAGCAGCACGAGCGGGACGATAGTTCCTCCGGTGAGGAACAACCGGGGTCCCGGACGCATCCCCTCCAACTGTAAAATAAACATCGACGCTAAATCTCCATGAAGTTCATATTTATTCTATAGAGCATATGTAAAATAAATAAATATTTTAAATTTATTCATACTAACCTGCAGACGATGCGGAGGGTATGGAAGCGGCAGGAGTGGCCCCTGTGGAAGGTGTGGAAGCACCACCTATAATTAGACAATTAAAAATAGATTTTATAAGTAATTGCAAAAAGAATGTGTAGATCAATAATATAACGTTCTAAATCAATATGCATGCACTATAGGACATATAAACATACCCGCAGGTGCGGTGGTGTCACCACCTACAGCTAGACAATAATAAAAATTGCTAAGTAAGAGCAAAAGGAATGTGTATATTTATGATATAGCATTCTAAATCAATATACATACACTATATGATATATAAACATACCTGGAGGAGCGGGGGTAGCCTCTGTCCCAGATGTGGACGCATCACCAACAACTAGACAATCAAACATTGACAATATAAGTAATTTTTACATAAACATGCATGAATATCTGTAATATTACATTCAAAATGGATATGCGTGCAGTATACCTGGAGGTGTGGCCAAATCAACACGGAAGGAGGCATCCGAAGGGGTCTCCGATCTGGGTGCAAGACCGGCCCTCTGAAGCTCCCTACGGAGCTCTCCGGGCGGCAGAACCGCTCTGCCTCTGCCTCTGCCTCTGCCGCGGCTGGAGCTCCTGCCGCCCCTCGCTGCTCCCGACATCGTCATCAAATCTAGATAAACGGTTCGTGGACGCATTAGACAATCATTAAAAGTATTGACTATATATGATCTAGAGCGTAAAATGTGAAGTAATAATATAACATTACTGATAACCTTTTTCGTTTCGTGGACGCATCATACATATCTACTTGGATTTCATCGTCGATGTCATTTCTAACCCACGTAACTTCATGATCGGTCGAAGACAACCCGTCCTTCGAAACAGACGGTCGGAGCACTTTAAGCCTTCTCTCTTCTTCGTCCTCATCGCTGTCCTCGTATTCTGGGACATCGTAGACATCTCTAGGTTTCCATCGACATACAACACTCCACCCCGGATGCTTCAAACACTGTGAGTAGTATACTTGGAACGCTTGGTTCGGAAAGATAAACGGATCGTCCTGACCGTAAAATCGAAGTGTGTTCACACTTGTCAATCCATATTCATCTTTCCAGGTCCCAAGACTGCTTCTCCACTTGTCTGTATCGGTTCGCGGATCGTACCAAGTACAGTGGAATATATAAAAGGGTTCTGATCGTCCGGGATAGTGGATGCCGAGTATACAATTTAAGTACCCATAGTAAATCACACCGTCCGATCCTACCGTCGCAATCCCACTGTTCTGAGTGATTCTAGATGTTTCTATGTCCTTAACTTCGAATTTGTATCCAAGGACACCAAATCCTTTGTAATGTGCAACCTCCATACTAGGAAATTGAGCTAAACATCTTGAATCACTCTCAAATGATGCAGACAAGTTCGGATCGTGGATCTAACAAAACAAATTTTACGATAAATACATAACGATACAAGTTTAGATTAAAACCGATAGCAATAAAATGTAATTCGAATAACTTACATGCTCTGTGACCCAATCACAAAAATTATCCTGATGGTATTTTTCCAAACGCTCTTCGTTCCAATCAGGATGCCCCTCACGTACCTCGTTAAAATGAGTTCTGTTTTCGACAAATAATTGTGACATTAATATTATGTCATTTCATACACAAACACAGATATAACAATTAATCCAAAAGAACTTACTCTCTAATTTGTTCAAGACATACGCAATTAAGCAAGATAAACCGGTATATCTTGTTGATAAACATAGTGTCTACCCTCTTATACTCGGCTTTACCATATGGCCCGTCTTGAATTCTTCGTGGTCGGTTAAGCCTTGTCTCAATGTTCTCGTCCAGATAGCGGGAACAAAATGTGGTTGCTTCATCAAGAAGATAACCTTGCATGATAGAACCCTCTGGTCGATTTTTATTGCGTATATACTTCTTAAGAGTGTAAAGGTACCTAATGAGAATATGTTGAATAAATAAACACGGGCATACATGACAAAAATAAATTTATAAATTGCGCGAAACGAAAAATTTAACGTACCTCTCGACGGGATACATCCATCGATATTGTACCGGTCCGGCTAATTTCGCCTCAGTTGCAAGATGAACCGTCAAGTGTATTATGATATCGAAGAATGACGGTGGGAAAATACGCTCAAACTTGCAAAGTATCAACGCAATAGAATTTTCTAGTTTATCCAGCGTCGCAACCTCCAGCGTTTTAGCACACAACTCCCTGAAAAAACAACATAGGTCGTTGATTACCAGACCAACCGAGTCGGGGAGAGAAGTCCTGAGGGCTAATGGAAGAAGGTGCTCCACGATAACATGGTGGTCATGACTTTTCAGCCCATCGATCTTGCCCTTCACAATTTTTATTTTCTTGCTGAATGATCCTGAGAAGCCTGTGGGGACTTTCAAATCATGCAACACCTGCAGGAATCTTTTCTTCTCCGGTTGTGACATATGATAAGCGGCATTGGGAAGTACAAACTTGCCCGGTTTACCCGCTACCGGTTTAGGGTGCAGTTCACTTCTTATTCCCCACTCTTGTAGATCCATCCGGGCATTCATGTTGTCTTTCGATTTCCCGTCTTTACACAGAAGCAAGTTAAGTATGTGCTCTGATACTCCCTTCTCTATATGCATGACATCCAGACAATGACGCACTGAATTTGTAGACCAGTACGGAAGCTCGAAGAAAATGCTTAACTTGTTCCAATATTGTGGTTTGACCTGTCTCGTCGGATCCATCCCGAAGGTCACGTTATTGTAACCATCCCATTTAGCAGTCACGTCCTCTCCGGACAATGGGGATGGAGGCCCAAGAAGCTCCTGATGACCATCAAAGTGAACCGTGTCTAACCTATAGGGATGGTCTGGAGGCAGAAAACGTCGATGGCCGCAATAACAAACCTTCCTGCTAAAATTCAAAAATTTTGATGTTGTGTGTTCATGGCAATGAGGACATGCTTTGTAACCATGTACGGACCAACCTGAAAGCATTCCATACGCAGGAAAGTCATTAATTGTCCACATTAAAGCCGCACGCAGTATGAAGGTTGTATTTGTGTTTGAATCATATGTCTCTACACCATCAATGAACAAAGTTTTCAGCTCCTCAATCAGAGGTCGGAGATAGACGTCGATATTGTTCCCCGGTGAGTTTGGTCCGTCGATAAGAAGAGGCATCATAAAGTATGATTGGTCCATAGCCAACCAAGGCGACAGATTATAAATTATCATTACAACGGGCCATGTACTGTGACTTCCAGCCATATAGTTGAATGGGCAGAAGCCATCGGCAGCCAGTCCGAGCCGGACATTGCGAGGATCGCTACTGAATATTGCGTGCCTCCTATCGAAATCCTTCCATGCCGGTGAATCTCTTGGATGGCTCATTTTTCCATTTTCGCTTGGAGGAGCACGGTGATGCCAAATCATTGCCTCGGCTGTTTTCTTGCACCTAAATAGCCTCTGTAGCCTCTGTGTTATGGGAAAATATCGTGCTATCTTCACAGGTATATCAGGCTTCTTATCAGAATCTTTCGGCTTATACCTGGCCTCTCCGCATGTTGGACACTCTTTCAAATCTGAATTCTCTTTCCGGTACAACACGCAATTTTTAGGACATGCTTGAATCTTCTCGCACTTTAGACCCAAATCAGACATCATTTTCTGGGCTTCGTACCAGCTTTCGGGCACATTATTTCCAGGAGGCATAGAATCTTTCAAGAACGAAAGAAGCATTGTGAATGACTTGTTGCTCCATCCATTTAGGCACTTAATTTGGAAAAGTTGGACGAACCATGAGAGGGTGGAATACTTCGCATTCTCATAAATTGGTTTCCTAGCATCATTCATGAAATTTTCATATTTATCCGCACGCGGTCCTTGACCGGAAGGAATGTCATCTTCGGTACGAATAGATTCACCTAGGGCAGCCTCTACCATATCCTCCATTTCTTCTGATGGAAATAAATTTCCGTATCCTGCCGTATTACCGAATTCTTCTTCTTCTCCTGCCGCATTATCGTGTTCTCCTTCTTCTACCGCAGTACTGCATTCTTCTCCTTCCCCGTGATATTTCCAAATTGAATAAAGTCTAGTAAACCCATATTTTACAATATGAAGCTCTGCCAATTCTACCTTCCGCCAGTACTTATTGCCACATCTATCACACGGACAAAGAATCTTCTCTATTATGATCTTATTATGTGCTCGTGCAAATTCAAGGAAAGCAGCAACTCCTGCGACAAACTTAGATTGCATACGTTGTTTCCAATCCACATACATCCAGTCCTTAACTCTGACGTACTCATGGGCCATGTTAGACTGAATAACATATAAATTGTAGGTTATGCTGACTATATTGAGAAATATAAGAACGGGATAGTTACTGACAAAGAAGAAAATTCATGTATATGCTTTGTGTGTGCGTTTGTCGTTGAAAAGAATAAATTATCGCACGTTATGTTGACCGATAGACGGGGACTAAGTGGCGCTTTTAGTTTCATATATGGGTATCGATGGGAATATGAAGGTTTCATATTATCATATATTGGTTTTAACCCGAACATCTCGAGTCGCTCTCTGATTATGCGTTTGTATGTATGTGTTCCGGCTGTCGGGGGTAGGCTTCTATCCCATTAAGAATGTATAGAGCGAACGCCCATCACTTGTGCTTTCAACCGTTTCGAGTAAATTTCGGCAGCACCTCCCCGCTGTTCTCCGAGTACACTGTAATAGAATAGATAATCATTTCAAAGCTGAGAAACAACGTTGAAATGAACATCTAATCTATCTTTGTACACGGAGAACCAGCGGAAAGGTACCGACGAAATATCTCGAAACGGATGAAAACACAAGTGAATGAAGGCGTTTGCTTTATACATTCTTAACTTGTCCACACGGGACAAATCTATGGGTTACCATACGATTGAATTTTCTCGTCGCGTAGACTATACGACGGTTGTTAGTATCGAGCTATACTGTCCGATATTTAACAACCTTCGTATAGTTCTAGGTCACGACGAGCATCGCACGTATGTTAACCGATAGACGGGGACTAAGTGGCGCTTTTAGTTTCATATACGGGTATCGATGGGAATATGAAGGTTTCATATCATCATCGAGTATCATATATTGGTTTTAACCCGAACATCTCGAGTCGCTCTCTGATTATGCGTTTGTATGTATGTGTTCCGGCTGTCGGGGGTAGGCTTCTATCCCATTAAGAATGTATAGAGCGAACGCCCATCACTTGTGCTTTCAACCGTTTCGAGTAAATTTCGGCAGCACCTCCCCGCTGTTCTCCGAGTACACTGTAATAGAATAGATAATCATTTCAAAGCTGTGAAACAACGTTGAAATGAACATCTAATCTATCTTTGTACACGGAGAACCAGCGGAAAGGTACCGACGAAATATCTCGAAACGGATGAAAACACAAGTGAATGAAGGCGTTTGCTTTATACATTCTTAACTTGTCCACACGGGACAAATCTATGGGTTACCATACGATTGAATTTTCTCGTCGCGTAGACTATACGACGGTTGTTAGTATCGAGCTATACTGTCCGATATTTAACAACCTTCGTATAGTTCTAGGTCACGACGAGCATCGCACGTATGTTAACCGATAGACGGGAACTAAGTGGCGCTTTTAGTTTCATATATGGGTATCGATGGGAATATGAAGGTTTCATATTATCATCGAGTATCATATATTGGTTATAACTTGAAAAACGTGCCGTTGAAACAAATTATTGTTCTCCACCTTGCACTCTCTTAACAATGGTACATGCATTAAACATGTAGAGCTATCTATAACAACTCTAAAGTTTCACCTGTTGGGTTCAACAGAAAGGTTTTTGATATAACAAACACAATCTTCCTCAATTTTTCCCTTGAATCGATGTGAAATTAATAGTGTCCATATGACACAATGGATATATTTTCTACACAAAAGGAAAAAGGCAAACAATAATAAAGCAATTATAATTCTATCAAGTATCCATACTGAAAAAGAATAAATAGCAAACTAAAAATTAATCACTAATGAAAAACAAACAAAAGTGCTTATTATTATACTTCAGAGGTTATAAGTGCTTGATCCCCATAGTACATAGGCTGTATCCGCAATTAACCCTTTTCTATATACTTGAGTGTATAGAATTTCTAAAAGTTACACACGGTTTTTCTAAATCCAATTCTTTCCTTTCACTACAAAACCCTTTATATTTTCTAATAGGTACCAAGAACTTTCAAAGTTTTTGGATATGCACAAAAAGAAAGTATCGCCAATAAGATTGACATAACCCAAATGACTTTGACCCATTACATATAAATGTCATGGTCTTTCAATATTTATCAAACAAATACCATAGACTTTGTTTGTTACAAATAAATACCATGAAGTTTTAACGTTTCACATAATTTTCATAGATTTTGTTGTTTACAAATACATACCATTGACCTCCAACGTTTTCCAGATAAATACTATGAATTTTGTTGTTTACAAATAAATACATGAACTTTCAGCGTTTTTTAGATAAATCCCATAGACTTTCATGGACCATTTTCTCATATAAAAATCATGGACTGTGTTATTCACAAATAAACAGTATCGACTTTCACTATTTTCCAGATCAATCCCCTAAAATTTCACCTTTTTAAGCCTAACCCAGCCCCAGCCGAACCCCAACCCAACACCAAACCCTAACCCGGCCTAACCCTAACCCCAACCCAGCCCCAGCCGAACCCCAACCCAACACCAAACCCTAACCCCAACCCAGCCGCAGCCGAACCCCAACCCAACACCAAACCCTAACCCCAACCCAGCCCCAGCCGAACCCCAACCCCAACACCAAACCCCAACCGAACCCTAACCCTAACCCTAACCCCAACACCAGTCGAACCCCAACCGATCGAACCCGTACCCTAACCCTAATCCTAACCCTAACCCCAACCGATCGCGATACCTAACCATAACCCTCATCGCTACCCTAACATCATTAAAATAATGTTTAACTAACCTGTAGGCTAGGCGGTGGAGGAGACGACGGAGACGCAATCGGCGACGACGAGGGCGGTGGCGACGACGAGATCACTGCAGGCGGTGGCGACGACGATTCGGCCGGCGGTGGCGACGACGAGATCACTGCAGGCGGTTGCGACGACGATTCGGCCGGCGCTGGCGATGACGAGAACGGCGATCGGCGGGAGGTTTGGGGATTTGGGTTCGCGCGTAAAGGAAATAAGAAATAATCAGCGTAGGGAACGATCACTTAAATCGCTATTTATTTGTCCCTACGGATATACCCGTAGGTGCTTGGTTTGCGCCACCGTAGGGGCAAAAAACACTTTAAGATTTAATAAATTTTAAATAAATATTGAACGACCGTAGGGGCAACCACTTTGCCCTACGTATTAATCCGTAGGGCCAAACTTTTATTGCCCCTACGGATGATATTATCCGTAGGGGCAACCCATTATTTTACTAGTGAGAAACCCTGGGCCCAATTTTAATATTCCAAAACCCATATTTTAAGCCCAGAAGGCCTCTGGAAAAATTTGGTGATGTGACACGAATAGTGCGCGGCGGAAGGGCCGCACGAGGTGGGGTTTCGCGGCGGATCCGCGCTCCAACTGTGGAGTTACATCGTCAAATTTTTACAGAACCCTTAGATTTCCCAGTACATCAATATTTTACAACAAGAAAAATTTTTCGAGACCAAAAATTTTCAACAGGAACTGATTCGAACTAAAATGCAGTTTTGGAACATTCGATCGATCGAAACAGAAAAACACATTACACCAAGCTAGACTATGTTAATGGCGAGGCTCTGATACCAGTGTAAGTGCACGGCGGCGCCCCGGCCGTCAACCCGACGGCCAAACGCGGAAACGGTGGTAAACTTAAATTTTTGCGGACTTGGCAAAACGGCACCACCGCGCACTAAAACCGGATCGGGCCATTAAACTAAATCTAGCTAACTATAAAGAGAAGGTTAGAGATGTACCGACTGATCCGAGTCCTCCGGTCTTCATCTCCACTCCGATCTTCTCGCGGGATCTCCGGTCGTCGCCTCCTCGCCGGAAGGGCACCACGTCGCCTGCATCTTTTACGGGCTCCCGCCTCTATACCGAGGCAACTCGGGCATGAAGCCGGCAACTCGACATGCTCAAGATGTGCTGTAGAAAGTGTAGAAGTGTATGTCTCACTTTGGGGTTGGTTGCCATAGATGGAGGAAATAAGATGAGAAAAATGGTACTTGCATTTTTCTAGCATGAATGAGATCAAGAAGATGAAACTCTCAAGAATGAAGAACTCTCTCCTTCTTCTTCTCTCTTTCTTTTTCTTCTTCTCTCTTTTCTAATGAATAATAATCTCTCATGCAAAAAAGAATGGTGGAGGAAAATCTATATGAAGCAAGAAGGGAGGTGAGTGTAGGAGATGTAGAAAGGGTGACCACATCAAGAGACAAAGAAACATACACCATGCTTCATACTATTGAACCCATACCCTCACTTTATCACAATCAAATCTCATAAAGCAAAAGCATGGTTGAAAAGAAATGAAAGCTATCATAATCAATCTTTTACAAGAAACCCCCTCCACAAAAGTTATTTGCACAATTGCAAATAACCCCCTCCATCGGAAAAGTCCGGCCGGGAAAGAACAAAGGAAAACCGGCCGGAACGGAATGCAAACTGGCAACTCCAGAAAACTGGTCCCGTAATAAATTACAGGAAAACCCCAATACTGTGCATACACACCCGCATCTGTATTCCGTCCGGATACAAATGCAAAAAGACAAAATCTACACTGTACTAAACTAGGACCGGCTTAAACCAAAGCCGGCTAGTAATATCCGTTCGATCCTGATCCGTGCAATACCGCACGTATCTGATCGAACCCTGCCATATATCTATACGGCTACTAGTACAAACCGTCCGATCCTGATCCGTGCAATACCGCACGTATCTGATCGGACCCTGCCATATCTCCATACGGCCTCTACAGCGTTTCGCCCGAAAGCTGAGTAACTGAAAGGGTGGTGGACTCTAAAGACTCGTCAATACTATGGCTGTGGATTTAACCACTAGCACGTCAGAGGTATAAGCCAATACATGACGGGCCACCAGCTATTGACTAAAAGGGACGTCGATGAGGAAGCTCACCCCGACACCCAACTGAGCCTGTCAGTGACAATATCCGTACAGTCCGGTCCGTTCGTCTATGAGCATCGCATGGCGGGCCTAGGGGGTTGGTAAAAGTCAGACCCCCAAAAGCGGTACAAGTCGTGTCGGAGTGTAGCCCAGAACATCCTGAGATACTACTGGAATACCTACCAGTAAATCTCCTGCCTTGGCCAAGGTCTTTGTGTAATGGCTCTCCTAGACACAACGCGACCTCACCCCCAATACCGGGAGAGACGAAACCCCTGAAGATCCGCTCACTGCCTCCATGTGGCTCGGGACTGTACCCAACTAAAACCTGTTTGCACGACTCCTTTGAGCCGTGGTAGGGTAGTAATCAAAGTACAGTGGGAACTCACACGAGACAAACGACGATCCCCAGGTCGATGAACTAACCTGTACACATGTCACCTGGGAACTGCTATCTGACGTCAGGTATAAGACCAACTAGCATGTTCCCGGCGAGTCCTGTCCGGTGTACTCATAACCCAATGAGCACCTGTATACATCTTAGGTGAACCTACTGACACCAGTGGCTTGTGAGACCGGCCACCGCCCCTCGTCGGGGTCTCGACTGTATACACTAGTCTACTCTGGAGAATCGATGCCCTGTCTCGAAACTCCCACGACTAGGGACCTTTTAAGGATGTGCTTATAGACTCCAGCTCTCACTTATATGATCGCCCTCATACTGCCGGCAGTCAAGCAAGAATCCTAGGGGCTCTATCAACGTGCAATAGCGACATGTCAGGTCGCCTAAAGCAGTACACGATGATAAAGGTAAACCAGATAGCAAACTATCATCTCGAGTAAGACTGTTCTACCGGGATAGGTCCTCCCTCAATCATCGCAATCACGTGCCTGTGATCCAATAATCGACTCTGAGGGCACTATCTCCAACAGCAACTCATCCTTTGTCCTTTCGATGGATCGCATTCAAATTCTAGCTTCTAGTTAATCAAATGTTTAATAGTTGTTCCCTAGTTTCGAGTGAACACGATCTAGGAAGCATCATCTCGAAACTAGGTCATTAATCATTTGATTCACTAGAATTTCCAAACATTATAGGATTTAAGAATCGTAAAAATATCTAAATCATCATCATCTAAAGATCGTCACAACTCCTATACGAGCGGAGATTACTCAAACATCATGATCACAAACACAATCACAAATTGAGATCTAATCATTATGCTTGAATTAAAAGATAAGCAAGAGTATAGAAAATTCACCTTTATTTATCGACAAATTTCGTTACAACTCTCTTGAATTTACAAAAGGAAGGAACTAGATCATCGATTTCGGCTTCGCTCGGCTCCTTGAGTCGCGGATCGGCGTGGATCTCTTGCTCCGTTGGAATCCGGCGTCGCTTGCTAAAGGTTGAAGGCTCTCTTGCTCAAATTGATCTCGGGATCTTGATCTTGATTTTGAATTGGGGATGGGGATTGAATTTGGCACAAGCTTTTGTCACTAAACTTGTGGGTTGAAGATGGTGGTGATTCTTGAACAATTTCCCCTCTAGATCTAGGCTCCTTTTTATAGACTTTCCAAATCTTAGATCTAGAATTGAAATTTGAATTCCCCCCACAAGTTAGTTATCAAATAATTTAAATTTCCCTCCAAAAAGTTAGTTAAGCTTTAAATTTTGAATTTCCCTCCAAGAGTTTGTTGAGCCGAGCCTTCTAGAGATGCCACGTGGAGCTTCTAGGGTCTTCTGGAAGCTTTGGCCGTTATAATTAGCCATTTGAAGAAATTTGACACAGTGATCCCTTAATATGGCCGTG
Organism: Agapanthus africanus; assembly: GCA_030015575.1. Classification (NCBI taxonomy): domain Eukaryota; kingdom Viridiplantae; phylum Streptophyta; class Magnoliopsida; order Asparagales; family Amaryllidaceae; genus Agapanthus; species Agapanthus africanus. The sequence continues at coordinate 173,033,151 of JASDDO010000012.1, read as the reverse complement.
GATCCGCCGCGCAAAGGGGATTTGGGCCGCGGATCCGCGGTCCTTTAATGGGCTTGGAGGTTTCTCTTTACATGGTAATACTTGGGCTGACTGGTGGGCCTCTTTCTGATGTTTGGATTTTTATTTGGCCTTCTGAATTATTACCAGATCATACATCTTTTAGTTGGCGTATATTTTATCAGTCTTTCCCCCAATTTTGGCCCTGCTTCCGGAATTTCCTGCATAGATTCCAAGACAAGAGTTGCGCAATACAAGGATGATGCGATTCCATGAAACAGACACAATTTCCCTAAAAGTGCTGGTTTTAGTATACAGTACAAGTAATCTACTATTTCACATGTGTTTTGCAAATATGTGTGATATGAATACCGGATACCTTTACTTGACTGCAAAAGGTAGAGAAATTGCCGTGTTAGAAATGCAGTATTTTCGACTGGTCACCATGCCTCCCTCAGTATTGCCTTGGACCACCTGTCCAAAATACTGCCCCTCATCAGAAGGAAAAACTATAACTCTGACAACCTCCTTGTCGTCCAGGTCACCTTTGGAAGCCTGGAATGATAACTTTCTCCCGAATGAGGCCGTCGTTATCATATCCCTAGAACATCCACTTATGTTCTAAAACTGCTTCCGACTGTTTCTCCAGGATTGGATCAATATCAACTTATTGCATCTAGTGCAAGAACAACATCTGGTGTGGTACTTTGACATCTCATGATTGACTCAATTGCCTAAGCAAGTGATCTGTCAATCATGCACATCCCTCTCCTCTTTAGTCTGTAAGACACTTTTAGAGAGGTTGACTCCATCACCTGCAGGTACACTACCGTGCCAGGAGTCGTCCATTCTAAATACTCTTAGAATGTTGTCTAAGTACCCTTAATTGGGAAACCACCCAAATCTAGATCTAAAACCATAGATCTAGAAACCAGTATGTCAGATATAATATCCAAGTCCTGTGTGGAGAAACCACTGTGTGACGACCAAAGTATAACCGATCGTAGTATAGGAATATCACTCCCTACTCTGTGTATATCATCCAAATACCATGACAACACACCCTACTACCTTCTCAACAGATCCATCCCCTATTCTGATGAAGTCAAACCTATGACTGCCACATCAGAAATTGATGATCTATCTCCGCTATATCTGCTTTAGTCTATAAATAGACATAAGCTACCTGTCCACAAATGCTTCCGCTGCTCCCACTGACTACGACAACCCTCTGGCAGAGTCATATACACGTACATTTCTGAAGCCAGTTCAGAACGACGCTATACTCATCCTCCTGCCGGGTCTCGCAGCCTGGAATAGCAGCAATGGCAAGTGTGGGTAAACAAGAACCTCCCTGCCACCGTCCTTGAGGCTACCGGAGTACCTCTTGGGTGCCTGAGGTTACCCACCTTATCTGCGGAGTGGCCAATGGAATGTCAATGCAGATTGAATCTTTAGGTTCCTATGAAATCTTCAGTAATCGTTTGTGGTTCTGGAATCACTTCCAGTTCTACCATACTCCCACTACTGTTTTCTGAAAAAATCCATTTTATTTAAAACTGTGGCGAGTCTAGAACAATATCACTATTGATCTTCCAGATGGTAGAAAGTCAGCCCTCGTCATAGCCTGGGTCAACCCACAAACAGCCATTACAGAAACGTGCCTCGAGTTATCCAGAGTCTGGTTTTAATCATAAGCCGGACAACTTCCCGTACCTTAACATCGTTAAGATATGAACTGTTCTATATCCAATATAGAACCAGAGGCACTGATTTAATTGAACCAGAATCAAATCATGCAGATGTCTCCAGTGCATGTCAACTAAATGGAAGGAGGCCGATCATCGTCACTCAACTTAGGAATGCTTCCAATTATGAGTAACCCGAAAGAGAAGCAAGTTCTCTTAATCATTACTATCAACTGAATACCATACACAAGTATCTACATCTTCAATCACTTTGAAGAATCCCGATACTTGCATTACCTGGTTCTCTACTTTATTCAAATACCTATAACTTCTCAAAATTTAGACCCTGTGTTTCCACGAAACACCTGTCTAAAAACTAGAGGAGTCATAAGTAAACCGAATATAGTACGAGAACCAACCCCTCTGTCCTCATGGACGCTGGACAACATACAATACTCTGTATAAGTCCCTTGAGTGTGATAACTCATTCACTGTGTGTCGTAGGTTGAAAACTGTACTTATGGTTAAGAAGAATTACACCGCTGTTTAATGCTCCTTACCTAACCATCCACTGATATAGGTAAATGTCGTAGACATAATTTCAAAAAGGTATATCTCACTCTATAAAAATAGACGTACAGATATATCAATTTGAAATTGATGCATAACAACGGATATTCAAAACCAAATATTTGCCGTCTGGCAAACAACCCATGCGACTTCCTCAAATATCACCGATTACAATGAATCCCGATATAATGAGGATGATCACCCAATTCCCAATAACTTACTCCCACTCATCATCTGTAAAACCATACAGATGTGAGAATCATACCTGGTAAATACATACCCTGGAGTAAGTGTCTAATCGGGAAATCAGTTTTCCATTAACAGTACATAGTGAAACTGAAACATTGAAATGTTTCGTTGGGGTATCCCAGTATTCCTAGTAATGCCTCTTCCATTATCCAGATCCACAACTGTAACCGTGTAATTCTTTGCCACCTCTCTAAATCCCTTTATATGTCTTTAGTCATTACCTTCTGCACACCCCTTTAGGCCAATTGGTTTTCTTCCTTCCCTACCGTTCGGCACCAGCCTATGGTTTGGAAGAAGACTATCCAATAAGCATAATGGGTGTACTGTCCTAATCCTAGGAACACTCGTAATGCGAGAGAAGGTGAAGATAAAAGATAACCGAATAAACCTTATTCCTATTCCTCCTGAACCAGAATCCATCCCCGAACTGGAACAAGTTCCTTTCGAGTTCGTATATAACCATACGATGGAATATCCAATAAACTGTGGATCTTCGTAGTGATACGGAGTGTTCTGGAGAAATACAAAGGTGATTTAGGATTGGTGAAGTAATACTTGGTTTGGTCGTGAATAGCAGTCGCAGTTTACTTTGCCCTCTTACTAATCCCTTGCTTTGTCTTAACTTAATACCTTCTGCACACCGTTCAGGCTAATTGGCTTTCTTCATTCCCTACCGGTCAGCACCTGCCTATGGTTTGGAAGAAGACTATCCAATTTGCGTAATAGGTGTACTATCTCCTAAGCCAAGGAGTACTCGCAATCTGAGAGAGAAGGTAAAAGGAAAAGACAACTGAATAATCCTATTCGTTTTCTCCAGAACCGGAAACCATCCTCGAATAAATTCCTTCGAGTTCGTATCTAACCATACGATGGTTTTGTCCAATGGAAGTGGACGTTCGTAGTAATACGGGGTGTCCTGGAGAAAAGAGTAAAAGTAGGAGTGGCAATGAGGTTAGTGACTCTGACAATCCAAAAGCCAGTGTTAAGAAGGTTCGGTCAACTTGGTCACTGAGTCATAGTCTTAGGGTCGGGTGAATGGTCGCTGCCGAAGAGAGAGAGAAAAGAAACACTCAGCGTGCACTCTATCCTAGATCAGAATGGTTATCACTTTGTCTATCAGGAAACCTACCACTGTACCGTCAAATTCTCCTCCAAACCTGAAAGAAGAATTAGTCGGGATCACCCGAGGAGTAAACCAACTCATCAGTGGGAATCGGGATCCAACTATCATCGCATGATAACGTGACGGAATCCGCTCACGTCATCACACTCCAGAAGGTATGCGCATATCTGGCAAGTTTCAGTTTCTTTAGAAACTCCCGATGTGGATTTTTACCCCATGCTCTTATGACCTTGACTAAGGCCAACAAATCATAAGTCACATGTCAAGTTCTACCCGTCATTATCCAGGTTGATTTGAACCCACCCGTACAAGCCCTTGACTAGGGCCAACAAGGCTATACGACTGTCCCAAACCAACGCATCTATCTATGCAGCATATGAACACCTAATAGCTACCAAACACTGTGCCTTGACTATGGCCAACAAACACAGCTTGAATACTATTGACTATCCATATGAAATGACAGAGGGCTACGAATGGTTTCTAGTGAAAACCTTTAACGTAAAGAACTTGATATCGTTGAAGGAACTGGATAGCTTTTTGAAAATATAGTGACGGAAACCATTGCTAAAGAGGTCACTCCCGGTGAAGGGATCTCGGCTCTTTCCCCGTAGAATGAGGTGCAGGGTATTCCAACTGAATACCACAATGCAAAGCAAAAGCAATCGGCTATAGTGAAGTTATTGCCCTGACGCAAACTTCTGTCCAAGGGGTCACTCCCGGTGAAGGGATCTCGGCCCTTGCCTCATCGACTGAGGAGCAGGATATTCCAACTGAATACCACGATGCAAAACAAAAGAGAACGTCCTTGCAATAACAGCTTTTTGAAAAGTGTTCCAACAACATCAGATTAGGTTTGTTTTTAACTTGCATTGATCCGAATCAACGCAGTCCCATCAATTGATCACACCACAAAGAACGAAAATATACTGATGTACGTATATGCCATCCGCATTCGCCACTGGGTCCCGTCATTACCCGTTAGGTTAGCTAACTAACGACAGAGCGGGGACTAGACTAGCACGGATGTAAAACATATACAACATCTACTAATATATATACCAATATATTATATTTCGCTCAAGGCATGATAAGAAATGCAACATCACAGAAATGTACAGCATCACAGAACAATACAGATATCTGGGATCCCCGGGTTTCATAGAGCCACTACTGAAACCCGACGTTCCCCTGGTCGTGTGGATAGCCTGTGCAATGAAATCCTAGACCCCTACGGGCGCGGCAAGTTACCCGCCAAAATCTGAAGCGAGGCAGCCCCCTTCAGCACCGTGAATGGACCACCCGGCACTTCACGGAATCCGGTAACTTGGGCACCCCTCCTGGGTCAACCTGTACCCCCTACGAGTGCGGCGAATAGCCCACCAATCCTAGAGTGAAGCCCCCTCCGTCTCATTGCCATGAGATGCGGGCCCGTTGCCCTCTAGAACCCGGCTATTCGTGCACTCCTCTGCGGGGTAATCCTAGTACAGAAAGTAAAATATACATACAACGGGTGCATCGACCGCAACCTGGCCGTGCCCCAAAATAATAATACAATCAGGCAGTGACGGTAGTCCACATGTCGGACGCTCGCCCCGCAATATCAAATGTACATAATACAACCACAACTGTACTAGCATTGCATCCAGGCTATCCCCCACGACCAATCCGCAACATCACAGCATAACACAGAACATCAACGTGAAAGTCACGTTCGCAAATCTGTCTAACCGGGCTATAGCAGTTAGACTGGATTTACCGATCAAGTGACATTCACGGTCGCAGATATAATGTAAATACTGTGAAATAATGTGTTTAAAATATCCGATCGATCAAATTTTAACAAGTGGGCCCCCAAGTACTACTGTAGCACATCAAGAAATTCTGGGCCCAAAATTAATATTCCAAAACCCCTATTTTTAACCCAGAAAGCGACTGCAAAAATTTGATACAGCGAGGACACCAATGTGCGGCGGAACCGCGGCCTAAAGGGGGGTTTGGCCGCGGTTCCACGCTTCAGTGGTCGATTCACTGTGTCGAATTTCTACAGAATGCTTATAATTTCCAGTACATCACTTTTTTACAACCAGAAAAAATTTTCGACTCCAAAAAATTTGAATAGAAAATTGATGTGAACAAAAACGCGGATTTTGGAATTTTGGTCGATCAGAAATGTAAACACATTAAACAAAGCTAGACTAAGTTAATGGCGAGGCTCTGATACCACTGTAAGTGCACGGCGGCGCCCCGGCCTCCATCCCGAGGCCAAAATGCGGAAGCGGTGATAAACTTTAATTTTGCGAACTTAGCAAACCGGCACCACCGTGCACTAAACCCGGATCGAACCATTAACTAGTCCTAGCTAACTACAAGATAGGGAATAGAGATATACCGACTGATCCGAGTCCTCCGATCTTCTCGTCATCGTCCCGATCTCCCGCGGAAACTCCGGTGGTCGCCTCCTCGCCGGAAGGGCACCACATCGTCTGCATCTTTTACGGGCTCCCACCTCAAAAGCGAGGCAACTTGGGCATGAAGCTGGCGAGTCGACGTGCCCAAGGTTTGCTGTAGAACGTGTAGTGCTCATGTCTCATTTTAGGGGTAGTGGAATTGCCTTTGTGGTGGAGGTAATGATATAAGCTTTTGGAGATTGATCTTGTGGGATTTTTACCAAAGCAAAAGCACCAAAAACCCCACATATGAAATTTGGACAGCCCCACAATAAGAGTGGCCGGCCATGACCATGGGGGAGTGAGAATGAGAGTGTCTCAAAAATATGAGAGAGGCCATCCAATAATGCAAGAGGGAAACAAAAGAAATCATGAAAGAACATGATCACAAACACACCCACACTCAACCACAACCATCATCAAACATGATGACTCCAAAAGTCAAGCAATGATGAAGTGAACAAGTCAAGGTCAACAAGAGCTATGATGATACAATAATATGCAAAGACCCCCTCCACAATTGCTTATTTGCACAAATGCAAATAAGCCCTCCTCCACCAATCTTCGGCCAAAGAACGATACAAAGAAATATGGCCGAAATGGAAAGCAAACTGGCAACTCCAGAAAACTGGTCCCGTAATAAATTACAGGAAAACCCCGATACTGTGTATACACACCCGCATTTGTATTCCGACCGAAATACAAATGCAATGAGGCAAAATCTACACTGTACTATACTAGGATCCGGCTTAAACCAAAGCCGGCCAGTAATATCCGTTCGATCCTGATCCGTGCAATACCGCACGTATCTGATCGAACCCTGCCATATATCCATACGGCCTATAGTACAAACTGTCCGATCCTGATCCGTGCAATACCGCACGTATCTGATCGGACCTTGCCATATCTCCATACGGCCTCTACAGCGTTTTGCCCGAAAGCTGAGTAACTGAATATGGGGGACTCTAAAGACTCGTCAACATCTTGGTTGTGGATTTAACCACTAGCACGTCAGAGGTATAAGCCAATACGTAACGGGCTACCAGGTATTGACTAAAAGGGACGTCGATGAGTGAACTCATACTGACACCCTACTGAGCCTGTCAGTGACAATATCCGTACAGTCCGGTCCGTTCGTCTATGAGCATCGCATGGCGGGCCTAGGGGGTTGGTAAAAGTCAGACCCCCAAAAGCGGTACAAGTCGTGTCGGAGTGTAGCCCAGAACACCCTGAGATACTACTGGAATACCTACCAGTAAATCTCCTGCCTTGGCCAAGGTCTTCATGTAATGGCTCTCCTAGACACAGCGCGACCTCACCCCCAATACCGGAAGAGACGAACCCCTGAAGATCCGCTCACTGCCTCCATGTGGCTCGGGAATGTACCCAACTAAAACCTGTTTGCACGTCTCCTTTGAGCGTGGTAGGGTAGCAATCAAAGTACAGTGGGAACTCACACGAGACAAATGACGATCCCCAGGTCAATGAACTAATCTGTACACATGTCACCAGGGAACTGCTATCTGACGTCAGGTATAAGACCAACTAGCATGTTCCCGGCGAGTCCTGTCCGGTGTACTCATAACCCAATGTACACCTGTATACATCTTAGGTGAACCAACTGACACCAGTGACTTGTGAGACCGGCCACCGCCCCTCGTCGGGGTCTCGACTGTATACACTAGTCTACTCTGGAGAATCGATGCCCTGTCTCGAAACTCCCACGACTAGGGACCTTTTAAGGATGTGCTTATAGACTACCAGCTCCCACGTATATGATCGCCCTCATACTGCTGGCAGTCAAGCAAGAATCCTAGGGGCTCTATCAACGTGCAATAGCGACCTGTCAGGTCACCTAAAGCAGTACACGATGATAAAGGTAAACCAGATAGCATACTATTATCTCGAGTAAGACTGTCCTCCTGGGATAGGTCCTCCCTCAATCATTGCAATCACGTGCCTGTGATCGAATAATTGACTCTGAGGGCACTATCTCCAACAGCTACGCCCCCAGGGAAAAGAGGTTCTTAAATTAAGGAACTTCACGAAAGCGTTGGAAAACCTCCCTCGAAGTACCGACACCAGCCTGGCCGAACGGTTAAGCAAGTATTGTACGGTGAGATTGATCCTGACTAATTCTTCATTTTTGGTTTGAGGAGGGATTCGAGAAACAGTGGGAGCCATCCTGTTTAGACAAACTAAAAACCACTCTAAACTTGCAAGAGCATCATGCTGAGTGTTTCTTCTTCTCTCTCCTAATTGCAGCGACCAATCAACATGGCTGGACTTAAGTTACTTCTAGATAAAAACATACTGACAGGGCCAAACTACAAAGATTGGCTCAGGAATGTCAAAATGGCAATCACTTACGACAAGCTGGGGTATCTTCTTACCACCAAAGCTCCCCCTGTCCCAGGTCCCACCTCCAGCGTCGCGGATAAGGAAATCCGTAAGACTTGGGAGATCGATTGCGCGAAGGCCAGGTGCCTCGTGCTTGCCTCTATGGACAACGAACATCAGAGGAGGCACGAGAATATGGACCTCGAATCCATATTTTTCCATACAAAAGAACTGTATGGAGAGCAGTCTCGTATCGCAAGATACGAAGTGTCGAAGAAGTTATTTTCGGCAAGGTTGGCCGTCGGATCATCGGTAGCGGAACACGTGCTTAAGATGATTGGCTACATAGAAAAGCTCGCGGACCTTGGGACCACGTTGGAGAATGAGCTCTATACGGACTTGATTCACCAGTCCCTTCCTTCCACTTACGCCCAGTTTATCCTGAACTTCAACTTACAAGAAAAGGAAGTTGAACTTTCAGAACTCCTCAACATGCTGAGGAGCGCAGAGGGCACCCTACAGAAAGGTAGGAAAACATCCATTTTATTTGTAGGAGGATCTTCCTCTTCTAGGTCCAAGGCAAAAGCCAAGGGAAAGAAGAAGAAAGCCCCCGCCAAACCAAGGGGCGGTGTTAGTAAAGTGGATACGAAGGGAAAGGCAAAGGCAACAAAGAAAGCGGGGCAGCTTGTGGATAAAGAAGAATGCTTCTATTGTCATAAGAAGGGATACTGGAAGAATGATTGCAGGGCTTCGAAAGCCAGGACACAGGAACTGAAGCAAGTTGCGGCTTCAGCTTCAGGTGTGTATGTTATTGAAAACTGTCTTTCAATAAACTCTACTTCCTGGGTATTGGATACCGGATCAGGATCTCATATCTGTAATTCTTTGCAGGCACTGAGAAAGCGTAGGGTTTTGAAGGCAGGTGATATGACCCTCAGAGTTGCAAACGGAGCTGGCATGGATGCTGAGTCCGTGGGGGACTATCACCTGGGCTTGTCAGATGGACACGTTTTGGTTTTGCGTAATTGCTATTTTGTACCCAATGCAACTTGTAATATCATTTCTGTATCTTTATTATCTAAAGAAGGTTATGAATTTGCATTTGTAAGTAATGTTGTGAACATTCACCTTAATCAAGTTCTGATTGGGTCAGGTAAATTAAGCAATGGTATATACGTATTAAACCAACCACAGATTTTCAATGTCCAGAATACACACAAAAGAAAGTCTCCGGAAATAAATCAGACTTTCTTATGGCATTGTAGACTGGGTCACATCATTGAGAGAAGGTTGACGAAGTTGCATACAGAAGGATATTTGAATCCGTTCGAATATCAATCGTATGCCACTTGTCAATCCTGTCTCAAAGGAAAGATGACAAAGAATCCGTTCACTGGACACGGAGTAAGAGCGAGCGAGCTCTTAGGACTCGTACACAGCGATGTGTGCGGTCCATTGTCTACACATGCGCGAAGCGGTTATTCTTACTTCATTACTTTTACGGATGACTTTTCAAGGTACGGTTATGTCTTCTTAATGAAACATAAATCCGAAGCCTTTGGAAAGTTCCAGGAATATAAGAATGAAGTAGAAAAATAAACCGACAAAAGTATCAAGATTCTAAGATCGGATCGAGGTGGTGAATACTTGAGTGTCGAGTTCCTGGACTATTTAAAAGAGAACGGAATTCTCTCTCAGCTTACTCCTCCATACACTCCGCAACATAACGGTGTATCAGAGAGACGGAACCGAACCCTATTGGATATGGTACGGTCCATGATGAGTAACGCTGAGTTACCGCGATCATTCTGGGGGTATGCGCTAGAATCAGCTGCATACCTTTTGAACCGAGTTCCAACTAAGACTGTGCCTACCACACCATATGAGATATGGAGTGGGAAGAAACCCTATCTTCAATATCTGAAGATCTGGGGATGTCCGGCTTTTGTCAAAAAGCAGCATGCGGACAAGCTCAAGGCACACTCAGTACTATGCAAGTTTGTGGGATACCCAAAGAATTCCAGGGGGTATCTCTTCTATTACGCAGAGGAACAAAGGATCATTGTTTCTCATAATGCCCACTTTCTAGAACACCAGTTCTTAGAAAAGGAAATAAGTGGGAGCGAAATAGAACTGGAAGAAATTCCAGAACCACAGACTATTACTGAAAGCTTAGTAGAACCAGAGGGTTCAAAAGAAAATGACATTCCTACGCCGCTCCGCAGGAGTAGTAGGCAGTCTCATCCGCCCGAGAGATACTACGGTTTTCTCATAGACGGGGATAGAGAGGATTGCATCATAGATTATGATGAGCCTACTAGCTTCCAGCAGGCCGTTCAGAGCGTTGACTCGGTAAAATGGCTGGATGCAATGCGGACCGAAATGGAGTCCATGTACACCAACAAAGTATGGACGTTGGACGTTGCTCCAGACGGGGTAAAACCCGTAGGATGCAAGTGGATCTTCAAAAGGAAGATTGGTGTAGATGGAAAGGTTGAGACCTATAAAGCTAGACTGGTTGCAAAGGGTTTTCGTCAAAGACCTGGTTTGGACTATGACGAGACCTTTTCTCCAGTAGCTATGCTGAAATCCATTCGGATCCTTCTTGCCATTGCTGCCTTGCACGATTATGAGATTTGGCAGATGGACGTAAAGACCGCTTTTCTAAATGGAAATTTAGAGGAGTGTGTCTATATGGACCAGCCATAGGGTTTCATTCAGAGTGGGAGCAGCGGAAAGGTGTGCAAGTTGCTTAAGTCCATTTACGGACTAAAGCAGGAATCGCGGAGTTGGAACATCTGTTTTGATGAGACGGTCAAAGAATTTGGCTTTATCAAAAATCCAGATGAACCATGCATCTATAGTAGATATGCAGCGAGAACTGTAGTATTCCTCGTTTTATACGTGGATGACATTCTCTTAATAGGAAATGACATTCCTATGCTACAATCTGTCAAGGGGTTCTTGTCACACAGGTTCTCCATGAAAGACCTGGGTGATACCTTATACATTCTGGGGATCCGGATCTATCGTGACAGATCCAAGAGGATACTGGGACTTTCACAGTCCAGGTACATCGACACCATACTGAAAAGATTCAGTATGGAAGATTCCAAGCGCGGTAACCTACCGGCTTGCCACGGGATCACCCTCTCTAAAGAGATGTCTCCGAAGACTGATTTGGAGAGGGATCGCATGTCTACTATACCCTACGCTTCTGCGGTAGGCTCTATAATGTATGCGATGTTGTGTACCAGACCGGATGTAGCTTATGCACTGAGTGTAGTAAGCCGGTATCAGTCAAACCCTGGGGAGAAACACTGGATAGCGGTAAAGAACATTCTCAAGTACGTAAGAAGGACTAAGGAGATGTTCTTGGTGTATGGCGGAAAAGACCTCCAGATCAAGGCCTTTGCTGACTCCAGCTTCTAGAGTGACAAGGATGATTCCAAGTCCATGTCGGGTTTTGTCTTTACCCTCAATGGAGGGGCGGTGTGTTGGAAGAGTTCCAAACAGGAAACCGTTGCAGACTCGACGATGGAAGCGGAATACATCGCTGCATCTGATGCCGCAAAAGAAGCTGTCTGGATGAGGAAGTTCTTGAAAGAACTTCTGGTGGTTCCATCCATTGTTGATCCAATACCTCTGTATTGCGACAACAATGGGGCTATAGCTTTAGCGAAGGAACCCAGGTCCCATCAGAGATCCAGACACATCTTGAAGCGGTATCACCTGATCAGGGAGATTGTGGATCGCCAGGAGATCGAGGTTCGGAGGGTCGCTTCAGAAGATAACACTGCAGATCCATTCACCAAGGCCTTGCACCAGACTCAGTTCGAGCGGCTGATCGAGATGATAGGTCTTCGATACGACAGTACATGGCCTTAGTGCAAGTGGGAGAATGTTAGTGTATATGCCCTAGAGGCCATTACTGTATCATACTAGTTTGTATATTACTTAATGGAAGCTTGGGATATTCACAGTTGTATAAACAATCTTGCTCTATATAGTAGTATGCTACTTGGTTTGTTTCTACTTCAATGTGTACATGTGTTTATTTTAGTATATCACCCATACACATTAGTGGAGCCCTTAGGATCTTTGCTTGATTACCAGCGTTGTGATGGCAGTCACACTATTGGGGGCTGGGTAATCTATAAGCACATCCTTATACAGGTCCCTAGTCGCAGGACTATCGAGACAGGGCATCGATACTCCGGAGTAGACTAGCGTATGCGCTTCTCATCCCAGTATGGGAGATGGTCTGTCCCACAGCCATCAGTACGTCGTACTGGAGATAGTATACGGGTGCTCGTTAGGTTATGAGTACACTGGACAAGACTCGTCGGGAACTGACCGGTTGGTATTATACCTATCGTAAGTTATCAGTTCCTAGGTGACATGAGTACAGCTTAGTCCGCTGACTTGACACTGTCACTTCGCCTCGAGTGTGTTCCCACTGTACTTTGATTACTACCCTACCACGGCTCAAAGGAGTCGTGCAAACAGGTAGTAGTTGGGTGCAGTCCCGAAGCACTTGGAGGCAGTGACGGTTAGACAGGATTCGTCTCTCCCGGTATTGGGGGTTGACATCGCGCTGTGTCTAGGAGAGCCATTACACGAGTAGTCCCTGGCCAGGGCAATCGAGATATACTGGTAGGCTTCCAGTGTTATCTCAGGGTGTTTTGGGCTTCACTCTGACACGACTTGTACCGCTATTAGGGGACTGATGTTTACCGCCCCCCTAGGCCCGCCATGCGATGTATCAGACGAACATACCGGACTGTACGGAGACTGTCACATTCAGGCTCAGTAGGAGTTCAGATGGGTTTCACCTCGTCAGTCTTCTTGTCGGCATCTACCTGGGGACCGTTACGCACAGCTAGTGCCGCTTGCGGTCTGTGGTTAAACCCACTGCCAGCGTAGTGTCTAGTCTTTAGAGTCCCACACAGAAAGCTATTCGCCTTTAGGCAAAAGAGTAGAGGTCGCATGGTTTTGCGACAGGGTTCGGTCACATCCGTGCACTTGTGCACGTACGGTGTCCGGACAGTTAACACTAGCGGGCTTTGGTTTAAGCCAGATCCTAGTGTACGTTTTGGGATTGGTTTTATCCAGTATGTATTCGTGTTCCTCGGAACGCGGATGCGGGTGTGTATGCACAGTTGACAGAGAGACAGAGGCAGAGGATTCTCATTAGGGTTGTTGACTGTTGACTGTTGACCATTGACTTTTTACTCAACCCTAATGAGAATATGATATGTAATTAACAATAATATTAATTAAGTATTATAGTGACATGGTTGTTGAGGGGTTGACTTTGTTGACTTGTTGACTTTGTTGACCGGTTGACTAGGTTGGACTAGTTGACCATCATGATGACAATGGCTATCATTTCATGGCAAAGACTTTTGCTTGCTTGTTCTCTTGTGCAAAATGAGTGCATGAAATGATATGGCTATTGTAGCTTAAACCATCACTAATACTTGATTGCTATTATTGGTTATGATGGTTTTGGATTATGAGAGCCAAGAGAGAAAAGTCTTGCTCATTCTTTCATTTCCTTTCTCTCTCTTGTGTTCTTGAGCTCTCATCTTCTTGCTCTTCCTCTCCCTCTCTTTAGTCTATGGTTCACTTGTCTCATGTGTTGAGAACCAAGAACCATAGAGGAAAATCCTAACACACCCTCCTCTACTCACTCTAGTTCACAAGGTTTAGCAAACCGAGTGAACTAGTTTCTTCAAAGCTCGAAGAAGAAGCCAAAGGTAGAAGCTTTCAGGTGGATCGATCTTCGGCGCAAGGAGATGACAGGGTGAAGCCGATCCGGACAACCATCGAGGGTTGAAGACGAAGGAGTTCAAGAAAGAAAGGTATAACCCCCTAACTGAGTAGTTAACAACTCTTAGTTAGGTTGTTAGTTAGATGTTTAACAAAGATCCGGTATTAAGTCCATGTTACCGCCTCTAGAAAATTGTTTTTCACCAAATTCCGCATGCCCGAAAGTACCGGGAGAGGTAGCATAGACTTACAGAAGATGTGTGTGAGCCGACAAGTAAGTGTACGTGGTACATACGCGTCATCGGTAATGGTGCTGGTGTTCTAACAACATGATATCAACAATAGAATATGAATCATAATGTAAGCAGGCGATGCGGAGCGAACAACAATAATGAGCGGGTGCTGAATACTAGACACAACGACAACTAATATGGGCTAACAACTACACTAAACTATAGGACTAAGCTGTCAAACTAAACTAAAGGTAAGGAAACCGCCTAACACCTGAGTCGATACATATGTATATATATATATATATTAGTCGGTGATCCCGCCTCGATAATGTCACATCCGATACCATATCTATAATCAATATTCCCAAGTCAAGAGTGCGGATCAAACATCAATAAATAGCTCGTACGTAAATCCGTCGTACGACGCCCCAAATCTGGGTATGGTCAATATTATATTCCTCATATTATTCATCTGGTATCCTTTTTATCAAGGTCATAAATCGGGTACTGATCTATGTCTAGTACAATACTAATATCGTCAATATAATCACGATCTGACTACTGATCGACAATCTCATACAACCGATATCATCAGCACATATCATATCTCATAACACGACCACATGTCGATCATTTTATTGATATCACTATTCACATGGTATCGCCGTCCAACAATCCGCTATAATATCATAACGTATCTCAAACATGAATTCTACCAAATCACCGATCTTATGATCTCAAATCACATCTCATCGACTCACCTCAATTCCCAAACACTATCCTCAAATCCAGTATGTGAACACATAGTCCCATACCCATGTGAACACATAACAATATAGCCCCATATAAGCACATATGAAAGAAGAATGCATGCAAGTATGGGTGTGTGTGTAAATGTGGTGCAACCTCTACTCTAGGGTCTCGCATCGCTAAACCTATCCAATCACACCTAAAATCTATCTTTATCATATATAAACTCAACAATAAATAATCAATATATATGTGTGTATACGAATTCGTATACATCACCACGAACTGCGGGGGTGCTATACGCCATCCACCCGACTTCTCCCCGTAGATATAAATCTACTCACATGGTCCTCGCTCGGCGGTGCCGACGTCGCCACGCGCTTGCTTGTCGTCTCGAAGTCCACATGGGGTACCTACATGTCATAACACACCGTATCACATTAAAACCAAATTCGAAATCGAAACGGCATACGAAAATCAAATCGGCACGCGTATCACGCATAGATCAAAACCTATTGCCTACGCATGCAAGAATAGCCAAACCAACCCTCGATGTCGATGTACAAACGTCAAACCATCCAGAAAAACCCAAACACACTCATTTGCACAATCACGAACACTGATTATAATATAAAATAGGTTAAAATTCACAAAAATCCCAAACTCACTTTAAAAGCCATTTTTCCGAAAATCTAGCAAGCAAATATTACCCGTTTTAGTACAAAACTCGACGTTTAAACAAATCTAGCGGCCATAATACTTATTAAACATCTTAAATAAGTCATACAACCCATTCCAAAAATTTAATCTTATCAATTCTTATAAAAATAAAAATTCTAGTTTTGCAATTTAACTAATTTTAACAATTTCAACTAAAAATGCACAAAACAACCACTACGCTTGGTTTTGCATGAACCAAAGGTATCAAACCACTCAATATAATATTTATAATGACATGTAACCTTAATTAGAATTTTATCTCACCAAAATATAAATATTTTAAAAACCTAGTTTGCAATTTATATAATTATCACAATTTAAATCAACAAAAATGCAAAATAGCAACTTAATTTGATTTAGCATAACATTGATATGTCAAATACATCCCACAACCATAGTCTCACAACACAAAACCCTAACTAGATTTTCACAAACCCTAATCTAAACCTTCTATTGAAAACCCACATCTTTCAATTAAACCATAATTATGCACCTAATAAGCTACATTAAGGAATTTAAACCAACAATTGAACAATGGGTCAAAAGTTATACCTCACAAACCATGATCAAACTTGAAATCTAGACCTCCATTTTGAAATCCTTGCACCAAGATCCATGCTAAAGGAGATGAGGGAAAATGGGTAGGGCATTGTTTTGAATTTTAGTTTAGATTTTGATGGGAATTGGTGAATTTTTTTGAGGGAAAAATGAGGGAAGAAGAGGGGAGAGGGGGGCTGCTGTTGGGCCTGCAGATTTCGGCCAGGAAATGTGGGGGGGGTGAGGGAGGAGAGAGAGTGAGGTGGAGAAAGTGAGAAGAAAAGTCAAAGTCCACCTTTTACCTCTATCATTCTCTTTTCTTTTCTTTTCTTTTCTTTTGCAAAACAAGTGGGGACAATTGAGGGGGCTGCTGCAGAATTCAGCCAAGGTGGAGGAAAAATGGGGGTGTGTGAGTGTGGGTATGGGTGTGGGGTGATTGAAAATGATAAATACTATACCCCAAACATCCATTTACACTAAATTCACTAAAAAAGCCTTTTTTCTTCAATAATTTCTAAACCGTTTTGGCAAACCATTTCATTTCAAAAACAACATGCTAAAATTTTGTTTAATGTGTTATGATGCACAAAATTTGTTTCAACTCATTCCAGTTTGTAATTTTCCCTAATTAAATGTATTAGTGACGGCTTAAAATAATATTAAAATAATTAATTTCGGAAAAAATTTCAGAAAATTTGAAATTTCACCAGTGGCTCAATAAACACCAAATACTAGCAATTATATAGCTAAAAATGTATATTTAATTTTATAATAAAGATATTTGCATTTTGACTTTTTACAGAAAACCCCCTTATTTTACCGATTTTCCGAAATTTCACCGAAACGATTTTCAAAACGTTACAATCTTCCCTCCTTAAAGAAATTCGGTCCCCGAATTTAAATTAAAACTCCTCCCAAATACTAAAACATCTAAGCAAAACCATCAAGTCGTCGGGGCTCCGAAATCATAAATACATAAAACAAATCGTAGCGCAGCGCATGCGCATGCATATAACTCAAATCAAAACTCCGTCAAGCATCTCGCAATTATCGGAGTCATGGTAAGGACACAAATGTCAAATCCAAAAAAAAACCAATATAATATAACTCGAATCTATACACGTAAATATCAAATCTATATATGTAAATATCTGAAGGAAATGCATGCCAAATCTCTTAAAGTCGCTGTGCAATGCGCATAACACTGCACAGTGGCGGACGTCTATCATAAGAAAATAACCATATACATATATACCTTTTGTTTAAAATGTACGTTCCGCCGTTTTAGGAAACAATTTAGAAGGGTTTCATTGTTTTAAACGTTTCGTATCATATGAGACACGTAGATAAATACTGAGACTATAGCTCGCTTTTGGAATTCCCTTCGATAGCTATCAATGCATGCAAAATACATTCAGGTACTGTTCTTTGACTAGTCCTGCTCAGTACGAAAACTCATAGAAATCATCATAAAAATGTACTGCTCCATAAGAAATCAATCCCAAAATATACATATAAATGCTATTTGCGTCTGGTGCGCACGGAAATCAGAATCCATACATGTGCCATACATGTGCACAGAAACAACATCTAAGTGCATCGGGTGTGCACACAACATTTGTCATAGGCAACGTGTGTACCTGACAGCAAAATCAGGTGCATCTGACATGCACGAAAAATCCCGATTTAGTGCATCTGGTGTGCACCAAAATCGCTTCTTAAAACATGCGCTCAACATGCGCGAAAATCCAAACCTGGTGCATCCATTATGCACGAAATCGTGAAATCCAATATCAAGTGCCGAACATGCGCAAAATCAAATCAGGTGCACAAAACAAACATCGAGTATCACAATCGAAATCGAAGTCCAGTGCATCTAAGTGAACAAAATGCGTATCACTGCACTGCAAGCATATATGAATCATACCGAGTGCAAAAACCAAATCGTATGCGTATATACGCACAAAATCAACTCAACTGTATGGAACCCATAAAATCATAAACGTGAGAAACCAAGGCACGAAAACGATATCAAGTGCAACAACTGTGCAAAAATCGTAAATACTCAGTAGGTGCAACCATGGCGCATGAAAACAAATATCGTGAAACTCAATCATCAAAACCAATCATGCGAATAGATCGCCCAAAATACCCAAAATCAAGTATGGCGGAATAGTCCCGCTCAAGCACATCCTCCAAGAATCTCTGGCCAACTGTCGTGGTCACTCATAGCATGTCTCGTCGACGATACTGAACTCTGTCCTGCCAGTGTGCGTAACATGACCACTCCTGGGTCCAAGTCTTATCGTAATTCAATCCAGAAAGGTCCTGTCGAAATCTCTCCCAAATCTCGTCTCTGTCGAACTGTCCGGAAGTTATCGTCCCTTACTAGATCTGTTCTCGTGCCGGAACGGCTGCATACTCATCGCGACTCCTTCTGGAAGGTATATCCAAGTACAATACCTCGGCATGCGTATCACATCTCTGATGGCGGAGTGGAACGTCGTCTCATCAAGATCTCGTACGAACCTCTTACTCCACTTTTCTCTGATGTTGACTGCTTCGGACTCGTCTCGTCGTGGCTGCATGGACTGAGCTCCTACGGCTATCCTCGTATCTGGAGTCTCCCAAGAAATGCATCTCACCACCTAGCATCCGAATGAAGTCGAACCTTCCGATCGATTCATCAAAACCTCATAATCCCCCAAGAGCTCAACATCTTGGGTACAATTTAATAGTATCGAGTACGTACCACAGCATCGATGGTCCAGCCGTAGAAGGGAAAACCCAAGCCTCACTAATGGCGCCGCGGAACTGCCGCAAACCCTAAGGTTCAAAGGCTTTCACACGGTCATTAAATCGAGTTAGGATTTCATTCTTCTAGAGGGTCCATAGAATTGCCTGCATGTCTTTCCGAATACTTTAAACTTGGAATAATAGGTTGCTGACATTCGATCATCTCTGTCGACTCTCAACGTCTCCGCGTGAAGTCGTCTCTAGCCGGAATCAATCTATCTGATGACCTCGCATCGGGGTAGCGAACGAACCACATGTCCTAGTCATTCATCCTCGGTGACTAGCGACCTTCTATCATCTCTTAGTACAACTCGTCCTGCAATAGCTCCAACATGTGGGGAGATATCTCGTCGTTCGCAGCAATGACTGGCTCACTCGTCTGCACGCTGAACAGTGCCTCAATCATCAGGAGTAAGCAATACCTCAACGGTCATCAAAATCTGGCTGGCCTCTATTAGTGGCTCGATCCTCTGGTGCTGATCTGCATGTCCGAGTAATCTCATACAGCGATCCATCAAACGCTCGTGGCGCGAAAACACAATAAAAAGATACGTCTCTGCAATCGCGTGTCGCCGGAATTACGCCCTGGTCAGTCCTCGTCCGTAACGAGCTCGTGCTGACCACAACTCTAGCCGTAGCTCTCCCTGCCCATAATCGTGGCAGCAAAACCATAATTGGTACCGATGAGGCTAGATCAGGAATGAATATAATACTGAACAAAGAAATGTACATCCTAAGGCTTCTTAAGTGGAGTAGCGTATCGTAAGTATGCCGTGGAACATACCCACGGTACGTCACTCTACTTTAGTCATCTATTCCATCAACCAAGGGTCATCCTACGCTCCGAAGGTAAAACCTAACGCTCTGATACCAACTTTGTCACGTCCCGAAAGTACGGAACATGACCGGCACTTAAACTACGAAACGTATCGAGGCGTACGTAATCTAAGTAAGCCGAAAACCCAGGAATCCAAACCAAGGAAAGTAGTAGAGTGAAGGAAAAACCAATTTAAATCAAGTAGTTTTAATAGCATAAGCCGAATTATGCTTTTTTAAAAACATCAAATATTTCCTGAAAATTTCGGCAGAGTCTCCTTTGTAAATACTAGCCCCCAAACGGGATACAACATGAATAGTATACGAAATCAATAAAAGGCATCCCCAAGCGGGAGCTAGCTCTTCGTCAATCGACGGTCACAACCACATAAGCAATATAATATACAACGCCAAGGGCGAGGATCAAAACTCAAAAAGAAACTCAAAACAACGAGAAATCCACAGAAATATAACGCACGACTCTAAGGTCGAAAGAATAACATCACTGGTCTCTATTTCAAAAATAAATACAGGTTTGGTTGATGGAATTTACTAGATACAACTGAATAATATTATACAAAGTAATAAGATCGGTATGATACCAATAAACCCACCTACTAGCAAGTCACCCGAAAGAAGCAGTGCCAACAAAGCCGTAAAGAAACCTGTACGGCAAAACCTGCAAGAACTGTGGCACAACGGGGGTGAGTTGCCAACTCGTGAGTAGAAAAACATCTACGAACAAAAATCGCATGAACAACGCAATCCTAGGTCAACAATCATAATATATCCTCAAATATATAACCAGCAGCCTATAACAATGGCTAGGGTAAAAGTCTAACCCAAGTGTTATCTCATGCTCGTGTCAGTGCCTCAGGTAGCAATATATCATATGGATGATGTATGGATGCATGAAACAGAAGGCATGTCCTGAAGAAAACTGCTTTCAAAATTTAGTGAGATTTCTGTATCTTTTTAAAACGAGGTATCATAATGAAATCGGTATAAACAGTGCCTAGCATTGACACAAAACAAATATCCAAATATCTCGATATCTCTGTGTCGCAATCTCTGTACCTCAATATCTCAAATATCTCTGTATGTCTCAATCTCACTATCTAGGGCGCCGTCAATCCAGACCGGCCCTTACCATCAATCTCAAGACCACGACGGTATCCTCCGGATATCCGACGCGTCGGGTAATATCACCGGTCGGTAGTGTTCCCCTGCCAGGCTCAATGCCATCATCTGCGATCCTCTTGCCCTGGGGTACCGCACCGGGTCCACCATGTACCCGAAACGGTTCCTCCACTTCTCGAACTCAGGTCTCGAAATCCATCAGCAAACTCATGGTGGATGACTCATACATCATGGGAAAACCACACTTTTCTTTTTTAAAAAAGAAAGAGAATTTTATAAGTGTTTTTGCGGTTTTCCACCAAATCCAGGAAATCTCATGAAAATCCAAATCCAAATCCTCAATAGCATGTAAACAGTGAATATAGACATAAAAATCCATGAATGCGGCATATCAATGAATAATAACATACATGAAGTAGCAAGTAATATCTACAATGTCTAAACTAGCATATAAGGAAAGTACACTAATATCATGTCTAAACTATTAGCTAACAACCTATGTCAAATGAAATAGTATTTTTTAAAGTGTTCGTGACAGGGCAATTACGGATGAAGATGTGTGTGAGCCGGCAAGTAAGTGTACGTGGTACATGCGTGTCATCGGTAATGGTGCAGGTGTCCTAACAGCATGATATCAACAATAGAATATGAATCATAATGTAAACAGGCGATGCGGAGCGAACAACAATAATGAGCGGGAGATGAATACTAGACACAACAACAACTAATATGGGCTAACAACTATACTAAACTATAGGACTAAGCTGTCAAACTAAACTAAAGGTAAGGAAACCGCCTAACACCTGAGTCGATACATATGTATATATATATTAGTCGGTGATCCCGCCTCGATAATGTCACATCCGATACCATATCTATAATCAATATTCCCAAGTCAAGAGTGCGGATCAAACATCAATAAATAGCTCGTACGTAAATCCGTCGTACGGCACCCCAAATCTGGGTACGGTCAATATTATATTCCTCATATTATTCATCTGGTATCCTTTTTATCAAGGTCATAAACCGGGTACTGATCTATGTCTAGTACAATACTAATATCGTCAATATAATCACGATCTGACTACTGATCGACAATATCGTACAACCGATATCATCAGTACATATCATATCTCATAACACGACCACATGTCGATCATTTTATTGATATCACTATTCACATGGTATCGTCATCCAACAATCCGCTATAATATCATAACGTATCTCAAACATGAATTCTACCAAATCACCGATCTTATGATCTCAAATCACATCTCATCGACTCACCTCAATTCCCAAACACTATCCTCAAATCCAGTATGTGAACACATAGTCCCATACCCATGTGAACATATAACAATATAGCCCCATATAAGCACATATGAAAGAAGCATGCATGCAAGTATGGGGTGTGTGTAAATGTGGTGCAACCTCTACTCTAGGGTTCCGCATCGCTAAACCTATCCAATCACACCTAAAATCTATCTTTATCATCTATAAACTCAACAATAAATAATCAATATATATGTTTGTATACGTATTCGTATACATCACCACGAACTGCGGGGGTGCTATACGCCATCCACCCGACTTCTCCCCGTAAATATAAATCTACTCACATGGTCCTCGCTCGGCGGTGCCGACGTCGCCACGCGCTTACTTGTCGTCTCGAAGTCCACATGGGGTACCTACATGTCATAACGCACCGTATCGCATTAAAATGTATTAGTGACGGCTTAAAATAATATTAAAATAATTAATTTCGGAAAAATTTTCAGAAAATTTGAAATTTCACCAGTGGCTCAATAAACACCAAATACTAGCAATTACATAGCTAGAAAATGTATATTTAATTTTATAAAAAAAATATTTGCATTTTGACTTTTTACAGAAAACCCCATTATTTTACCGATTTTCCAAAATTTCACCGAAACGATTTTCAAAACGTTACAACTGGCCTGGCTGAAAGATTGGAGAAATTGTAGGGTGTAATTAATCCCGGCCAGTCTTTCCTTTTGGGGTTTGAAGGAAGATTTGATAAAAACAGTGGGAGCCATCCTGATTAGATAAAAAAATAATCAATCTGATCTTGCAAGAGCATACGCTAAAGTGCTTTCTTCTCTCTCTCTCCAGGTAGCGACCATATTATGCCTTAATAAAGATAATAATATGGATGAATTGACCGAACCCGCATGTTATACTGTGCTGGGGAACGTTGGTTCCGTTCTTTCTTATAAAAGTTATAAGATTGAACAGGATATAGGAGAATACCAGGATTCCCATGCCACCCGAATGAAGAAAGTACATGTTGATGAATTTTCTTCGAGTGTGTTCATAACAGAGAACTGTTTCTCCATTTGCTCTATGTCCTGGGTATTAGATACCGGGTCAGGATCCCATATATGTAATCAGTTACATGGGCTTAGGAAAGGTAGAGAACTTGGAGAAGGTAATAAAGACATAAGGGTTGGAAATGGTGTAATTGTTGTAGCTTAAACCGTAGGGGAATATCACCTTGTATTACCAACTGATAATACATTGGTTCTGAACGAATGCTATTACATGCCGAACCTGATATGCAACATTATATCAGTTTCTTTATTGAGTAAAGAGGGATATAATTTTGTATTACAGGATAATGTTATGAACATTTTCCTGAACCAAAAGTTGGTTGGATCAGGCACGTTATGCAATGGCATTTATGTTCTAAATCAATCAACAGTTCTTAGCATAACAAACACACACAAGAGGAAGAGTTCAGAACTGAACGAATCATACTTGTGGCATTGTAGACTGGGTCACATCAATGTGACACGACTAGCTAAGTTACATAAGGATGGATATTTTAATCCGTTTCAATTTTCATCTTATGACACTTGCCAGTCATGTCTCAAAGGCAAGATGACCAAAACTCCGTTTACGGGACACGGAGAAAGAGTTACGGAACTATTGGGACTGGTACATAGTGATGTATGCGGTCCCATGTCTACACATGCCAGGAATGGTTCTTCATACTTCATTACATTCACTGATGATCTCTCTAGATTCGGGTATGTGTTCCTGATGAAACAAAAATCAGAAGCTTTTGAGAAATTTAGAGAATATAAACAAGAAGTCGAGAACCAAACCGGGAAAAGTATTAAAATCCTTCGATCTGATCGAGGAGGTGAATACTTGAGCAATGAATTCCTGGACTTCCTAAAAGAGAATGGGATTCTGTCTCAGCTAACTCCTCCATATACACCACAACACAACGGTGTATCGGAACGGAGGAACCACACCATATTAGATATGGTGCGCTCTATGATGAGCACAGTCGGGTTACCTATTTCCTTCTGGGGATATGCGCTGGAGACAGTAGCATACCTATTGAATCAAGTTCCATCTAAATCTGTACCTACCACACCATATGAGATATGGAGTGGGAAGAGACCATGTCTTAAACGAGTTAAGAAATGGGGTTGTCCGGCCTATGTCAAGAGGCAAAATCCAGACAAACTCAAGGCACAGTAAGTTCTATGCAAGTTTCTGGGATATCCCAAACATTCACATGGATATCTTTTCTACCATACTGAGGAACAAAAAGTGTTTGTTTCTCGACATGCCACCTTTTTAGCTAAGGAATTTCTTACAAAAGAAATTAGTGGCAACGGGGTAGAACTGGAAGAAACTCAGGCTACACAAACACAAACTGAAGATTTAGTAGAACCAGGGGATTCGGTAGTTCCCAACGAACCTCAGCCTCTCCGCCGATCTAGTAGGGTTCCTCACCCACCTGAGAGATACTACGGTTTTCTCATGGATGGTGGGAGCGAGGATTGCATCATGGAGGATGATGACCCAACTAGCTTCGAGCAGGCCATCACGAGTGGTGACTCAGTGAAATGGCAGGATCCAATGCGGTCCGAGATGGGATCCATGTACACCAACAAAGTATGGAATTTAGAAGATGCTCCTGAAGGGGTAAAACCCATTAGGAGCAAGTGGATCTTCAAGAAAAAACTTGGTATAGATGGGAAAGTGGAGACTTTCAAAGCTAGACTTGTTGCAAAGGGTTTTCGTCAAAGACCAGGTGTGGACTATGACGAAACCTTTTCTCCAGTGGCTATGCTTAAATCCATCCGAATCATGCTTGCCATCGCTGCATATCTTGACTACGAAATCTGGCAAATGGATGTTAAGACCGCCTTTCTAAACGGTGATTTAGAAGAGAGCGTGTACATGACTCAGCCAGAGGGCTTCGTAGCTAGTGGGAGCAGCGGAAAGGTGTGCAAGTTGCTTAAATCCATTTATGGATTAAAGCAAGCATCGCGGAGTTGGAACATCTGCTTTAACATCGTTATCAAAGAGTTTGATTTCGTCAAAAACGTAGATGAACCTTGTATCTACAAGAAGGTGGAAGAGAGTAAGGTTGTCTTCCTCGTATTATACGTGGACGACATACTCTTGATAGGAAATGACATTCCTATGCTGCAATCGGTCAAGCTCTTCTTATCACAAAGATTCTCAATGAAAGATCTAGGGGATGCCTCCTACATCTTAGGGATTAAGATCTATAGAGATAGATCCAAATGGATACTGGGATTGTCCCAATCCAGGTACATTGACACCATACTAAAGAGGTTTAGTATGGAAGAGTCCAAACGTGGTTTTTTTTACCCACGATCTCAGGGCTCACTCTCTCCAAAGAGATTTCTCCCAAGACTGATTTGGAGAGAGCTCGCATGCAAGGGATACCCTATGCTTCGGCAGTAGGCTCTATCATGTACGCGATGCTATGTACTAGACCCGATGTAGCACACTCACTAATTATAGTGAGTAGGTATCAAGCTGATCCTGGAGAGAGTCACTGGACAGCTGTGAAGAGCATTCTCAAGTACTTGCGAAGGACTAAAGAGATGCTCTTGGTGTATGGTAACAAGGAACTCCAAGTGGAGTCCTTTACCGATTCGAGCTTCCATTGTGATAAGGACGACTCTAAGTCGCACTCGGGATTTGCCTTTACCCTTTACGGAGGGGCGGTTAGCTGGAAGAGTTCCAAGCAGGAAACCATGGCAGACTCGACAATGGAGGCTGAATACATCGCTGCCAACGATGCTGCCAAAAAGGCTGTCTGGATCAAGAAGTTCATTATTGAACTTGGAGTGGTTCCATCCATTGAGCATCCAATACCTTTGTATTGTGATAACAATAGAGCGGTGGTTTTGGCCAAGGAACCTAGGTCCCATCAGCGATCCAGGCATATTCTGTGGCGGTATCACCTGATCCGGGAGATAGTTGATCGCCGGGAGATCAAGGTCAGGAGGGTTGACACGAAGAACAACACTGCGGATCCACTCACGAAGGCCATTCCCCAGATACAGTTTGAGAGACTCTTCGAGATGCTTGGTATGCGATACTACAGCAGCTGGCCCTAATGCAAGTGGGAGATTGTTTGTTGTATGTATGCCCTAGAGGCCAGTGTTGTACAGATGATGTATATGATATTGGATGCTTGGACATATATAGAGAGGACTTTCTTGCTCGATATGAGAGTATGCTATCTGGTTGCTCTTTATCTTAACATGTATACTTGTCTCTTGATACTGTCTTATAGTTACGTGTTAGTAAAGCCCTTAGGATGTGTACTTGACTACCAAGACTCTGATGCAGATCATACTAGTAGGGCCATGGTAGTCCATAAGTACATCTTTTAATGTTCCTAGTCGTAGGTGTATCGAGACAGGGCATCGATATACCAGAGTAGACTAGCGTATACGCTTCTCGACCCATGAGATGGGCGATGGATGATCCCATATCCATTGGTGTTTGACATCAGAGATGGTATACGGGTGCTCAGTGGATTCTGGGTACACTGGATGGACTCACCGAGAACTCCCAGATGGTATTATACCTCACGTCAGATGGCAGTTCTCTGGTGACACTTATGCAGGTTAGTCTGTAGACCCGAGATCGTCATAGAGTCTTGTGTGATTCCCACTGTGCTTTGATTTCCACCTTACCATGTCCATTAGGGTATGCAAAACGGTGGTTTTTGGGTACAGTCCGGAGTCGCATTGAGGCAATGAGCGATAGAAGGGATTTCGACACTCCCTGTATTGGGGGTTGATGTTGCGCTGTGCTCGATTGGCCATAACAGGAAAGTCCCTGGCCAGGACTGATTTAGAGATTTACTGGTAAGTGTTACCGGTAGTTTCTCGACCCGTTATGAGCCTCACATCGGCATGCCTTATCGGTTATTAGGGTCTGACGTTTACCACCCCTAGACTTGATATGCGACATATCAGACGAGGAGACCGGACTGTACGGGAAGTGTTGCCGTCAGGCTTTTACAGGAGTTGGAGCGGGCTTGCTTGCTGATCTTCTAATCGCTCAATACCCGGGTAGCCGTTACGTCCTGCTAGTACCGCTGACGGCTTATGGGTGCTTGTTGTGATCATCATCTACTGCCGGCGTATTGACGAGTCTTTAGAGTCCTGCATAGAGGTTTTACTGGCTCAGGCAAAACGAAATAGGAGCATGTATGTATTATGTGCGGAACCGAGAATAATGCGTGTATGTGATACCGTATTCTATTCTCGCGACTTTTTGTATCGGTCGGTTATATGTGATATATCCGGGTTATCGAATCAAGTGTTGATTCGATAAGTCGATACATTGGATGTTAGTCGGTTATATGAGATATGACGGATTATTAAGTCAAGTGTTGATTTAATAATTTTGTGTATAATTGTATATATGATATACTAATTTACATTAACTAACATTTGTTCACTTAAGGATTTTTTTCCTCACATGTGCACAAATTTAATATATATGTGATATATATTAAAATGTGCTTTCTTTTTGTATCATGGTTGTTGATACAACATTCATGGGTGTATGAGACTCACACCATGCTATTTGTTATGTTGGGTTTAATATTAAAGTAATTACAAAATTAGTGAAAGATTAGAAAAACGCATGAAGCTTGTGGAAGCTTGTGGATGCATTGACTAAGTCCACTAAGTTTGTTTTTACTTTGGATATTTGTTAACCTAACCATCACACTTAGCCATGGTTGTTTCTCTACATGAGTTAGTATATGATACTCACTCATCCATGGTTAGCTTTCTTGACTTGATCATTATCCTTCTCTCTTTATTTTTGTTCATCTTCTTCATTGAGCCAAAAAGCTCTCTAGGGTTTGAACCAAAGTGAGAAACATTGTGAGAAAATAAATTCTAAAGTGAACCCACTTCCTATTTCTCCATCCTCTACTAGACTAGCACTTTAGTTTAGGGTGTTTGCTTCACTAATTCTCTAGTTAGTGAAGAAGAAGCTTGAGTTCGTATTCCCTCTACGTAGATCATCTTCGGCCTCGAAGACTTCAAGCAAGGACGCGTCTTTCGCTTCGTAAAGCCATGCAAGAGTCCGGGAGAACCATGGTCGCAGCGAAGGGACTACATCAAGGAGCTTTTGAAGTGAAGGACCGATCTACAAAGGTTGTATTTTCTTCTTCACTTAGATAGTAAAGATGTTTACTTGCATGTGAAACCCTAATAATCTAGCAAAGATCTTGTTTAGGGTTGTTCGCCACGGCTAAAATTTTAATCGGGCATGGTTGATGCCTTGTAGAACCTTGTTAGAGTGCCTAGTAACCCTACAGTGGTATCAGAGACTAGCTAGAGCATTAGGCGACGTGTATACGGAGTTAAAACTCCGATCGAACCCCGAAACATCGATAATGACCCCCTCTCTGGACAATTTTTAAAAATGTGATTTTTCCTGCATTAAAATACTCAAAAAAAAATCAGCAGGGAATTATAAGAGTTACTGTGAAAAACGAGGCAATAATCCATACAAACCGCCGCGGAACCGCGGCAATACCTTGCTTGTGCTGCGGATCCGCGGCCGTACAGAAGTATTATGCACTCTTTTTGGTACAGTAATATCCGTAGGTGATTCAGTATATTTCTGGGTATTTTTAATCTGACTCAAGTGTTGAGTGTTCTGGGATTATTTTGTATTCGTTGATTCGATTGGAAAATTTAATTTCGTTCTTTTTCCGGATAATTAAGAAAGTATTAAAATGTTTGAACGGATATCATTAACTCACTTTTTCCCGACATGAAAAACTTTCAAGTGTTGAATTTTTCTTGGGTTTAAATCTTTCGGAAAAACGTGCTAGTAACGCGATGGACCCTCTAGAAGAGCACAAACCTTAACTCGATTATGTGACCGTCTGAACCGCCTCTAAACCTTAGGGTTTGGGGCAGTACGGCGTTTCCATATGTGAGGCGTTGGCTTAACCCTTCTACGGCTGGACCATTGGTGCTGTGACGTATTCTAGAATTTTTGAACTCCGCTCAAGTGTTGAGCTATTAGGAAATCTTGGGTATTTGATTATTCGATCGGAAAGTTTACTACTGTCTATTTATCTGGAAGGTGATACAATATGTGGAATTCATATAGTTAGGCATGAAATGCGAAGTATGTGATATTTCGGATTTACGATGTCTAAAGTAAGTGTGGATTCCAAATGTTGTAGTTTTACACTTTCTATTCTGCGACCGTAAGTGTAATATGTGATATCGCCGGTTTCGTTGCTATATCTCAACGATAATTGGGATGCGCATATTTACTTACGTTGATGACATGTGATGTTATGTGTTGCTGGATATGTTATATTGGATCGTCGTGTTCTGAATAGCCGGGGGTTTTATGTGAGATTAGAGTTTTTTATTTTCATTCATGTAAAATTCTTTGTATGTAATATTCTTTTATTGGGGCACTTCCGGGATGAGGTTGATGTCTCCATTTTTATATTATTTACTTTTCCGCATTAGGTAGACCCAAGGAGGGAAGCACAAGTAACCGGGTTCTAGGGTACAGTGGGAGACCAACTCGAAGAGTCGAGTCCGGGTCTTCTAACTCTAGAATTGGAAGGGTTGCTTGCCGCTCTCGTAGGGGTCTAGGGGTGTGGGTTTGTCTATTCATCGCGACTGTGGAATCCATGTTTTATAGAGGCTCAAAATTAAACACGGACCTCCTAGTATATCCATTATTTCATATGATTCTTCTGCTGCGATATCTGTGATGTGATCATTTGATATGTTGTGATAGATACTGTATATAGTATATATGATATATTATATAGACGTTACTTATGTTTTACACTCGCGCTAGCCCTGCCTCGCTCTGCCGTTAGTTACCTAACCTAACGGTGCACGAGGGGACATCGAGGCGAATGCGGATGGCATAAGTGTACGTCGAATTTATCTGTGATGTTTAGGTGACTTAAATGATGGGACTTGATTAATATGATTAATGAAAGAAAAGAAACTTAAAAGATGTTGTAGAATCAATTTTTTCAAAAAGGGTAGCTACAGTTTTTGCTTTGCATAGCGATATATATGATATATCCTGCACCTTATTCGATGAGGAAAGAGCGGAGATCCCTTCACCGGGAGTGACCTCTTTAGCAAAACTGGCAGATGCTACAACACTCGGTTTGTATTTTGATTGCTTTTGGAATTTTTGCTTTGCATAGCGATATATATGATATATCCTGCACCTTATTCCATAAGTAAAGAGCCGAGATTCCTTCACCGGGAGTGACCTCTTTAGCAAAACTAGTGAAAGCCTCCAAAACACTCCTTTTCAAAATTCACTCGATTCTACAACGATATCAAGTTCATTACGCAATAGGTTTTCAGAAAAACCTGTCGTAGCCCTCCGTCATTTCAGGTAAGAACTATTTAGTATTAGTGCTGCGTTTGTTGGCCTTTGTCAAGGCGTAGTGTGCGGTAGCTGAATGGTGCTTATCTGCTTATGCATATGATGCAGATTTTTTTGGGGTAGTCGTACGACCTTGTTGGCCTTTGTCAAGGGTCGTGCGGGTGGGTTTGATTCAATCAATAAATGACGGGTTGAACTTGACTAGCATCCTATGATTTGTTGGCCTTTGTCAAGGTCATAGGGGTTAGGGGCAAAATATTATCGGGAATTTCAAGAGTTAAAATTTGCAATGAGACTGCATACCTTCTATGAGATAGTTGGATCCCGATACCCACCATGAGTAATTGTTACTCCTAGGAGAGTTTTACACAGGACAATTAGCCGATCAAGTAGGTGTCTAGAAAGGTGTCAACGGGGTTACGCCTCTTTGAAAACGAGGTTTACTTTAATTAGGTCCGTACGAAAGCACGGGGAACCTACCTCAAAGTACCGATACTGACCTGGCTGAAAGATTGGCGAAATTGTAGTGTGTAATTAATCCCAGCTAGTCTTTCCTTTTAGGGTTTGAATGAAGATTTGATAAAAACAGTGGGAGCCATCCTGATTAGATAAAATAATAACCAATCTGATCTTGCAAGAGCATACGCTAAAGTGATTTATTCTCTCTCTCTCTCCAGGTACCGACCATATCATGCCTTAATAAAGATAATAATATGGATGTATTGATCGATCCAGCATGTTATACTATGCTGGGAAACGTTGGTTCCGTTCTTTCTTATAAAAGTTATAAGACTGAACAGGATATAGGGGAATACCGGGAATCCCATGCCACCCGAATGAAGAAAGTACATGTTGATGCATTTTCTTCGAGTGTGTTCGTTACAGAGAACCATTTCTCCATTTGGTCTACGTCCTGGGTATTAGATACCGGGTCAGGATCCCATATATGTAATCAGTTACATGGGCTTAGGAAAGGTAGAGAACTTGGAGAAGGTGATAAAGACATAAGGGTTGGAAATGGTGCAATTGTTGCAGCTAAAACCGTCGGGGAATATCACCTTGTATTACCAACTGTTAATACATTGGTTCTGAACGAATGCTATTACATGCCGAACCTGATATGCAACATTATATCGGTTTCTTTATTGAGTAAAAAGGGATATAATTTTGTATTACAGGATAATGTTATGAACATTTTCCTGAACCAAAAGTTGGTTGGATCAGGCACGTTATGCAATGGTATTTATGTTCTAAATCAATCAACAGTTCTGATCATAACAAACACACACAAGAGGAAGAGTTCAGAACTGAATGAATCCTACTTGTGGCATTGTAGACTGGGTCATATCATTGCGACACGACTAGCTATGTTACATAAGGATGGATATTTTAATCCGTTTGAATTTTCATCTTATGACACTTGCCAGTCAGGTCTCAAAGGCAAGATGACCAAAACTCCGCTTATGGGACACGGAGAAAGAGTTACGGAACTCTTGGGACTGGTACATAGTGATGTATGTGGTCCCATGTCTACACATGCCAGGAATGGTTCTTCATACTTCATTACATTCACTGATGATCTCTCTAGATTCGGGTATGTGTTCCTGATGAAACACAAATCAGAAGCTTTTGAGAAATTTAGAGAATATAAAGAAGAAGTCGAGAACCAAACCGGGAAAAGTATTAAAATCCTTCGATCTGATCGAGGAGGTGAATACTTGAGCAATGAATTCCTGGACTTCCTAAAAGAGAGTGGGATTCTCTCTCAGCTAACTCCTCCATATACACCACAGCACAACGGTGAATCGGAACGGAGGAACTGCACCCTATTAGATATGGTGCGCTCTATGATGAGCACAGCCGAGTTACCTATTTCCTTCTGAGGATATACGCTGGAGACAGCAGCATACCTATTGAATCAAGTTCCATCTAAATCTGTACCTACCACACCATATGAGATATGGAGTGGGAAGAGACCATGTCTTAAACGAGTTAAGATATGGGGTTGTCCAGCCTATGTCAAGAGGCAAAATCCAGACAAACTCGAGGCACGGTCAGTTCTATGCAAGTTTGTGGGATATCCCAAACATTCACATGGATATCTTTTCTATCATACTGAGGAACAAAAAGTGTTTGTTTCTCGACATGCCACCTTTTTAGAAAAAGAATTTCTTACAAAAGAAATTAGTGGCAGCGAGATAGAACTGGAAGAAACTCCGGCTACAAAAACTCAAACTGAAGATTTAGTGGAACCAGGGGATTCGGTAGTTCCCAACGAACCTCAGCCTCTCCGCCGATCTAGTAGGGTTCCTCACCCACCTGAGAGATACTACAGTTTTCTCATGGATGGTGGGAGCAAGGATTGCATCATGGAGGATGATGACCCAACTAGCTTCGA
This sequence comes from Agapanthus africanus, assembly GCA_030015575.1. NCBI lineage: Eukaryota > Viridiplantae > Streptophyta > Magnoliopsida > Asparagales > Amaryllidaceae > Agapanthus > Agapanthus africanus. Next base: position 172,999,849 of record JASDDO010000012.1, on the reverse strand, counting down.
GCAGGCCATTACGAGTGGTGACTCAGAGAAATGGCTGGATGCAATGCGGTCCGAGATGGAATCCATGTACACCAACAAAGTATGGACTTTGGAAGATGCTCCTGAAGGGGTAAAACCCATCGGGAGCAAGTGGATCTTCAAGAAAAAACTTGGTGTAGATGGGAAAGTGGAGACTTTCAAAGCTAGACTTGTTGCAAAGGGTTTTCGTCAAAGACCAGGAGTGGACTATGACGAAACCTTTTCTCCAGTGGCTATGCTTAAATCCATCCGGATCATGCTTGCCATCGCTGCATATCATGACTACGAAATCTGGCAAATGGATGTTAAGACCGCCTTTCTAAACGGTGATTTAGAAGACAACGTGTACTTGACTCAGCCAGAGGGCTTCGTAGCTAGTGGGAGCAGCGGGAAGGTGTGCAAGCTGCTTAAATCCATTTATGGATTAAAGCAAGTATCGCGGAGTTGGAACATCTGCTTTGACATCATTATCAAAGAGTTTGATTTCGTCAAAAACGTAGATGAACCTTGTATCTACAAGAAGGTGGAAGAGAGTAAGGTTGTCTTCCTCGTATTATACGTGGACGACATACTCTTGATAGGAAATGACATTCCTATGCTGCAATCGGTCAAGCTCTTCTTATCACAAAGATTCTCAATGAAAGATCTAGGGGATGCCTCCTACATTTGGGGATTAAGATCTATAGAGATAGATCCAAACGGATACTGGGATTGTCCCAATCCAGGTACATTGACACAATACTAAAGCGGTTTAGTATGGAAGAGTCCAAACGTGGTTTTTTACCCACGATCTCAGGGCTCACTCTCTCCAAAAAGATGTCTCCCAAGACTGATTTGGAGAGAGCTCGCATGCAAGGGATACCCTATGCTTCGGCAGTAGGCTCTATCATGTACGCGATGCTATGTACCAGACCCGATGTAGCACACTCACTAAGTATAGTGAGTAGGTATCAAGCTGATCCTGGAGAGAGTCACTGGACAGCTGTGAAGAGCATTCTCAAGTACTTGCGAAGGACTAAAGAGATGCTCTTGGTTTATGGTGAACTCCAAGTGGAGTCCTTTACCGATTCGAGCATCCAGAGTGATAAGGACGACTCCAAGTCGCACTCGGGATTTATCTTTACCCTTTACGGAGGGGCGGTTAGCTGGAAGAGTTCCAAGCAGGAAACCGTGGCAGACTCGACGATGGAGGCTGAATACATCGCTGCCAACGATGCTGCCAAAGAGGCTGTCAGGATCAAGAAGTTCATTACTGAACTTGGAGTGGTTCCGTCCATTGAGCATCCAATACCTTTGTATTGTGATAACAATGGAGCGGTGGTTTTGGCCAAGGAACCCATGTCCCATCAGCGATCCAGGCATATTCTGAGGCGGTATCACCTGATCCGGGAGATAGTTGATCGCCGGGAGATCGAGGTCAGGAGGGTTGACACGAAGAACAACACTGCGGATCCACTCACGAAGGCCATTCCCCAGATACAGTTTGAGAGACTCTTCGGGATGCTTGGTATGCGATACTACAGCAGCTGGCCCTAGTGCAAGTAGGAGATTGTTAGTTGTATGTATGCCCTAGAGGCCAGTATTGTACAGATGATGTATATTATATTGGATGCTTGGACATATATAGAGAGGAATTTCTTGCTCGATATGATAGTATGCTATCTGGTTGCTCTTTATCTTAACATGTATACTTGTCTCTTGATACCGTCTTATAGTTACATGTTGGTAAAGCCCTTAGCATGTGTACTTGACTACCAGGACTATGTTGTAGATCATACTAGTGGGGCCATGGTAGTCCATAAGTACATCCATTAATGTTCCTAGTCATAGGTGTATCGAGACAGGGCCTCGATATACCAGAGTAGACTAGCGTATACGCTTCTCGACCCATGAGATGGGCGATGGATGATCCCATATCCATTGGTGGTTGACATCAGAGATGGTATACGGGTGATCAGTGGAGACTGGGTACACTGGACGGACTCGCCGAGAACTCCCAGATGGTATTATACCTCACGTCAGATAGCAGTTCTCTGGTGACACTTGTGCAGGTTAGTCTGTAGACCCGAGATCGTCATAGAGTCTTGTGTGATTCCCGCTGTGCTTTGATTTCCACCTTACCACATCCAAGAGGGCGTGCAAAATGGTGGTTTTTGGGTATAGTCCCGTGTCACATGGAGGCAATGAGCGATAGGAGGGTTTTCGTCTCTCCCGGTATTGGGGGTTGATGTTGCGCTGTGCTCGATTGGCCATAACTGGGAAGTCCCTGGCCAGGGTTGATTTAGAGATTTACTGGTAAGTGTTACCAGTAGTTTCTCGACCCGTTATGAGCCTCACATCGGCACGACTTATCGGTTATTGGGGTCTGACGTTTTTCACCCCTAGACTTGATATGCGACATATCAGACGAGGAGACCGGACTGTACGGGAAGTGTTACCGTCAGGCTTTTACAGGAGTTGGAGCGGGCTTGCTTGCTGATCTTCTGATCGCTTAATACCCGGGTAGCCGTTACGTCATGCTAGTACCGCTGACGGCTTATGGGTGCTTGTTGTGATCATCACCTACTGCCGGCGTATTGACGAGTCTTTAGAGTCCTACATAGAGGTTTTACTGGCTCAGGCAAAACGAAATATGAGCACGTATGTATTATGTGCGGAACCGAGAATAATGCATGTATATGATACCGTATTCTATTCTCGCGACTTTTTGTATCGGTCGGTTATATGTGATATAGCCGGTTTATCGAATCAAGTGTTGATTCGATAAGTCGATACATTGGATGCTAGTCGGTTATATGAGATATGACCGGATTATTAAGTCAAGTGTTGATTTAATAATTTTGTGTATAATTGTATATATGATATACTAATTTACATTAACTAACATTTGTTCACTTAAGGATTTTTTTCTCACATGTGCACAACTTTAATATATATGTGATATATATTAAAATGTGATTTTTTTTTGTATCATGGTTGTTGATACAACATTCATGGGTGTATGAGACTCAGACCATGCTATTTGTTATGTTGGGTTTAATATTTAAAGTAATTACAAAATTAGTGAAAGACTAGAAAAATGCATGAAGCTTGTGGAAGCTTGTGGATGCATTGACTAAGTCTACTAAGTTTGTTTTTACTTTGGATATTTGTTAACCTAACCATCACACTTAGCCATGGTTGTGTCTCTACATGAGTTAGTATATGATACTCACTCACCCATGGTTATCTCTCTTGACTTGATCATTATCCTTCTCTCTTTATTTTTGTTCATCTTCTTCCTTGAGCTAAAAAGCTCTCTAGGGTTTGATTCAAAGTGAGAAATATTGTGAGAAAATAAATTCTAAAGTGAAGCCACTTCCTATTTCTCCATACTCTACTAGACTAGCACTTTAGTTTAAGGTGTTTGCTTCACTAATTCTCTAGTTAGTGAAGAAGAAGCTTGAGTTCGTATTCCCTCAACGTAGATCATCTTCGGCCTCGAAGACTTCAAGCAAGGACGCGTCTTTCGCTTCGTGAAGCCATGCAAGAGTCAGGGAGAACCATGGTCGCAGCGAAGGGACTACATCAAGGAGCTTTTGAAGTGAAGGACCGATCTACAAAGGTTGTATTTTCTTCTTCACTTAGATAGTAAAGATGTTTACTTGCATATGAAACTCTAATAATCTAGCAAAGATCTTGTTTAGGGTTGTTCGGCACGGCTAAAATTTTAATCGGGCATGGTTGATGCCTTGTAGAACCTTGTTAGAGTGCCTAGTAACCCTACAAGTGCCGCTTGCGGTCTGTGGTTAAACCCACTGCCAGCGTAGTAGTCGAGTCTTTAGAGTCCCACACAGAGAGTTTCCCTGCTTCGGGCGAAACGATATTGAGGTCGTATGGTTTTACGACAGGGTTCGGACACGCACGTACATTTATGCACGTACGATGTTCGGACAGTTTTTACTAGCAGGCTTTGGTTTAAACCAGATTCTAGTATCGGATTATTGGATTTATACAGTCTAAAGTATTTCCGTGTTTTCACGGATAGGAGGGGCGTTCTCGTAAATTCTCGAGAAGCTTCTAGAAGTTTGATGAGGTGGAGGCTTAGGTGTTATATGCATTAAATGGATTAGTGACCCATGAGATGAATCATCAAAATGAGTTAATGAAGCATTTATTGCTTAATGACTCATGGGATGATTCATTGCATATATTAAATGAAGCATGGTTGTTAATATCATTTAATTATTTATTTGATATTCTTTATGCTTCATGATATATTGAAAATGAAACATAATTCATTTCATCATTTACTCTCACCTTCTCTCTCCTCAAGCTCTCTCTCTTCAAACCCTAACCCTAACCTCTCATGTGTTGAGATCAAGGGTTAGCAAGACTAATTGATCCATAATCCCACTTTATATCCCCTAGGTTGCTTTGATTAGCACTTTTAGTAATCTAGTTACCTCAAGTTAGAGGTCAAACTTGGAGTAGTAGCTCTCGGGTGGATCTTCTATCACAAAGAGGAGGCCGACGAGGAGGTGGTCATCGAGAACAAGAAGGACTTGGTTCATTAGGTATAATCTTCTTTCATAGTAGCTAATCCCTCCTATGATGTTGTTAGTTAGGGTTTGGCAAAGATCCGTAAGTTAGTCGATGTTTGTTTTAAACAAAATGATTGTTTTACCTATTCCGCCTCCCCGCAACTCATGGGGTGTCTAACGTGGACTTACAACGGTAAGTGTTGCTTGCAGGCTCGTTGGGGTTGTGATGAGTCCGCTCGTCTGCCACTTTTTCGTCATGTACCTGGGTAGCCGTTACGCACAGCTAGTGCCGCTGATGTGCTTGTGGTTAAACCCACTGCCAGCGTACTGTCGAGTCTTTAGAGCCCCACTCAGAGGGTTCCCTCGTTCAGGCGAAAGATGTAGATGCCGTAAGTTGTTACGGCAGCCGTAAGGTGTTACGACAGGGTTTCGATTATGTTCGTGTAATTGTTACAGGAATAATAATCGGAACAATAATACTGGTAGGCTTTGGTTTAAGCCGGATACTGGTATTATATTATTGGATTAATGGTATTCGTATTTTTCGGAATTCGGATACGGGTATACGGTATACGAGGAGGGGTATTCTTGTAATTGTTACAAGAATACCTTCTAGAAGGTGCCACCTCATAACGAAATTATTTATTTTATGAAAATAAATAAATGAGGTGGAAATAAGAAAGTCCAAGCACGGCTGCAAGAATGGGTTATTTAATTTTATATTGTTTTGGAATTACTATTGAAGCATGGTGCTAATTTTATATTATATGCTTCAATTATTTCATTTGCAATATATCATTTTCTCATTCTTGAACTCTCTCATTATCATAAACACTTTCTCTATCCTTCTTCTCTTCTCCTCCTTCATCCTAAGCTTTACCCTTCACATGTGTTGTGAAACAAAAGTTTAGGATTAAAGATAATCCAATACCCTAATCTCTACATGATCCTAGTGACCTCTTCTAGCAAACTTGGTCTCTAGGTTAAGCTCTTATGAAGAGTTTCTAGCTTGCACGACAACTCTCGCGTGGATCACCTAGGTCTTAGGGTGGCCGAAGATCGAGAACATCGGCAACATACAAAAGAGCTAAGGAGTCGCAAGGAGGAAAGGAGTTGCACCAAAGAGAAGACCCGAAGGACCGTATCATTGAGGTATAATCCTTAACATAGTAGATAAGATCTCTAGTTAGGTTTTTCTAGTAATGGTTTAGACAAGATCTTTGGAAAAGTGCGTGTTGTATGCAAAGAAAATTTTCGTTTATCGCTTCTTCCGCCTCACAAGAGTTGTGGGAGCATGCAACATGCACTAACAATCACGACCGTGGAATCCGTGCTTTATACATGCTTAATTTAAAACTCGGAAATCCTAGTATATCCAATATTTCATATGTTGTATTTTGCCGCGATTTATCTGTGATGTGATCACTGTATATGTTGAGATATATACTGGATATAGTATATATGATATATTATATAGACGTTGCTTATGTTTTATACCCACGCTAGCCCTGCCCCGCTCTGCCGTTAGTTACCTAACCTAACGGTGCACGAGGGGACATCGAGGCGAATCTGGATGGCATAAACATACGTTGTATTTATCTGTGATGTTTAGGTAACTTAAATGATGAGACATTCATTAATGAGATTAATGAAATAAAAGAAACCTAAAGATGTTGTAAAAACTTGTCTCGAAAATAGGTAGCTCTAGTTCTTGCTTTCCATAGCGGTATTACTTGTAGAATATTCAGCACCTTATTCGATAAGAAAAGAGCCGAGATCCCTTCACCGGGAGTGACATCTTTAGCGAAACTAGCAGATGCTACAAACTTGATTTGTCTTTTGATTGCTTTTATGGTTTTTGCTTTGCATAGTGGTATTTGTGAAATATCCTGCACCTTATTCGATAAGGAAAGAGCCGAGATCCCTTCATCGGGAGTGACCTCTTTAGCAAAACTAGTAAAAGCCTAAAAAACACTCCATTTTAAATCACTCGATTCTATGACGATATGAAGTTCATTTCGCAAAAGGTTTTCTTAAAAACCTGTCGTAGCCCTCTGTCATTTCAGATAAGTAATAGTTAGTATTCGTGCTGTGTTTGTTGGCCTTTGTCAAGGCGTAGTGTGCGGTAGCTGATTACTGCTTATCTGCATAAGCATATGATGCGATTGAGTTAGGGTAGTCGTGCGACCTTGTTGGCCTTTATCGTGAAAGGTTCCTAGGCACCCTAGTGAGGTCTCACAAGGCATCGATCATGCCAATTTCAAATTTTAACGGTGCCTACAAACCCTAACAAGATCGTTTGCTATATATTTAGGCGAAAATGCAAACTAGTTAACACTTAACTAATAGAATACGGAAATACAACCTTTGTAGATCCGGTGCTCCACCTCCATAGCTCCGCAACGAAGCCCTCTCCGCTGTCCAAAAAGAATCCGGGCTCTAGCGTCGACTTCATCGGAGAATAAGCGAGCTTGGTCGTCGATGTCCATGCCGAAGATGATCTACGTCGAGGCATCGCTAAATCAAGCTCCGACTTCACCAAGTCAAGAAACTTGTGAAGAAAACACACTCTACTACTTGGCAAGAGGTAGAGGATGAAGAAATAGGAAGTGGGTAGACTTTAGAATTGGATTTCTCACTCATTTCCATTAATCACCATTGATGGACCTTGCTTTCTTCACTTGAAGAAAGGAAGAAGAAGATGAAGTAGAATATGATAAGTATTATGATATGAATTAAAGAATAAATAAAAATCCATTCTTATCATAATTCTCACCATGGTTAGGTGTAGAGAATTAACTTGAGTTAATAGAATTGGTTAGGGTTAAGCATGAGACAAAATGGTGACTAAGTCAAAAGTTCATGAAGCTTCATGAAAGAAAACAAAAGAAGCCACCATTCTATTTTATGCAATTTATTTTCCAAAAATAAAAACAAATGAATAAATGAATAATCAAATAAAAACCCTAACCATTTCTTTAACCAAGGTTCAATTCTTTACACAAACCCTAATTTGCATGCATCATCAAATATGATACAAACAAGTGCACAAAATCATATCGCATATGCAATGCGCACATCCGAGCGAGAAAATCCATTTAAAGTAAACCAATACTAGTTAATGCAAAGTAATATATCAAATATATAATTATGCATTAAATCATTAAATCAACACTTGATTCAATGATCCGGTCATGTCGTACATAACCGACTGGTATCATCAGTAACAACTTATCGAATCAACACTTGATCCGATAACTCGGCTATATCGCATATAACCGATCAATGTCACATCGTGAGAATCGAATACAGTATCACATACTGGTATTATTCTCGGTCCCGCACATATCTCATATGCGCTCCTATTTCGTTTTGCTTGAGCCAGGAAACCTCTGTGTAGGACTCTAAAGACTCGTCAATACGCCGGCAGCAGGTGATGATCATATCAAACACCCACAAGCCGCAAGCGGTCTGCTAAACGTAACGGCCACCCGGGTATTGAGCGATCTGAAGATCGACGAGCAAGCCCGCTCACACTCCAGTGAATCCGACCAGTAACACTACCGTACAGTCCGGTCTGATCGTCTGATATGTCGCATATCTCGCCTAGGGGTGGTAAACGTCAGACCCCAATAGCTCGATAAGTCGTGTCGATATGAGGTCTATAACATTTCGAGAAACTACTGGTAACACTTACCAGTATATCTCAGCAACCCTGGCCAGGGATTTCCTGTTATAGCCAATCGAACACAGCGCAACATCAACTCCCTATACCGGGAGAGACGAATCCCCTCCTATCGCTCATTGCCTCCATGTGACTCGGGACTGTACCCAAAAACCACCGTTTTGCACGCCCTCTTGGACGTGGTAAGATAGAAATCAAAGCACAGTGGGAACCACACAAGACTCTATGACGATCTCGGGTCAACAGACTACTCTGTACCAGTGTCACCAGAGAACTGCCATCTGACGTGAGGTATAATACCATCTGGGAGTTCTCGGCGAGTCCGTCCAGTATACCCAGTCTCTACTGAGCACCCGTATATCTCCTCTGATGTCAAACACCAATGGATATGGGATCATCCATCGCCCATCTGTATGGGTCGAGAAGGTATACGCTAGTCTACTCTGGTATATCGATGCCCTGTCTCGATACACCCACGACTAGGGACTTTGAAGGATGTACTTATAGACTACCATGTCCCTACTAGTTTGATCCGCATCATAGTCCAGTAGTCAAGTACACATCCTAAGGGCTTTACCAACATGTAACAGAGAGACAATCAGTGTACACGTTAAGGCAAAGAGTAACCAGATAGCATACTATCATGTCGAGCAAGAAAGTCCTCCCTATATATGTCCCAGCATCCACTACAATATACATCCAATGTACAGTAATGGCCTCTAGGGCATACATATAAGGCGTGATATGGTCGCTACCAGGAGAGAGAGAGAAGAAAACACTCAGCGTGCGCTCTTGTAAGAATAGATTGGTTATTATTTTATCTAATCAGGATGGCTCCCATTGCTTTTTATCAAATCTTCCTTCAAACCCTAAAAGGAAAGACTAGCCGGGATTAATTACACACTACAGGTTCGCCAATCTTTCAGCCAGGCCAGTGTCGGTACTTTGAGGGAGGTCCCCCGTGCTTTCGCACGAACCTAATTAATGTAAACCTTGTTTTCCCAGAGGCGTAACCCCGTTGACACCTTTCTAGACACCTGCTTGATCGGCTAATTGTAATGTATAAAACTCTCCCAGGAGTAACTCTTACTCGCAGCGGGTATCGGGATCCAACTATCTCATAGAAGGTATGCAATGTCATTGCAAATTTCAACACTTGAAATTCCCGATAACATTTTGCCCCTAGCAGCTATATGACCTTAACAAAGTCAACAAATCATAAGTGCTAGTCAAGTTCAACCCGTCATTTCCTGATTGAATTAAACCCACCCGCACGACCCTTAACATAGTCAACAAAGTCGCACGACTACCCTAATCCAATCGCATCATATGCTTATGCAGATAAGCACTAATTAGCTACCGCACACTACGCCTTAACATAGTCAACAAACGTAGCATGAATACTAACTAGTACTTATCTGAAATGACGGAGGGCTACGACAGGTTTTTCTGAAAACCTATTGCGTAATGAACTTGATATCGTTGTAGAATCAAATGATTTTGAAATGGAGTGCTTTTTGAGGCTTTTCTAGTTTTGCTAAAGGAGTCACTCCCGGTGAAGGGATCGTCGGTCCTTTCCTCGTTGAATGAGGTGCGGGATATATCATATATATCACTGTGCAAAGCAAAAACAGTTAAAAGCAATCAAAAGACAAACCGAATGTGTAGCATCTGCCAGTCATTGCTAAAGGAGTCACTCCCGGTGAAGGGATCTCGGTCCTTTCCTCATCAAATAAGGTGCAGGATATATCACATATACCGCTGTGCAAAGCAAGAACTGTAGCTACCTGTTTTATTTTGAAATTCGATTCTACAACATCTTAGGTTTCTTTTATTTCATTAATCACATTAATGAAGTCCCATCATTTAAGTACCTAAACATCACAGATAAATACGACGTACACTTATGCCATCCGCATTCGCCTCGATGTCCCCTCGTGCACCGTTAGGTTAGGTAACTAACGACAGAGCGGGGCAGGGCTAGCGCGGGTGTAAAACATAAGTAACGGCTATATAATATATCATATATACTATATACTATATCTATCATAGAACATCACATGATCACATCACAGATATCGCAGCAGAAGAATCATATGAAATATTGGATATACTAGGACGTCCGTGTTTTCAATACGAGCCAGTATAAAACACGGATTCCACGATCGTGATGAATAGCCAAACCCACATCCCTAGACCCCTACGAGAGCGGCAAGCAACCCTACCAATTCTAGAGTTAGGAGACCCGGACTCGACTCCTCGAGTTGGTCTCCCACTGGACCCCAGAACCCGGTTACTTGTGCCCTCCTCCTTGGGTCTATCCTAGTGCGGAAAAGTAAATAATATACAAACGGTGACAACTTCCGCAACCTGGAAGTGCCCCAATAAAAGAATATTACATACAAGTTTTTACATGAATGAAAATGAAAAACACTCATCTCACATAAAAACCCCCGGCTATTCAAACACGACGATCCAATATAACATATCCAGCAACACATAACATCACATGTCATCAACGTAAGTAAATATGAGTATCCCAATTGTCGTTGACATATAGCAACGAAACCGGCGATATCACATATTACACTTACGGTCACAGAAAAGAAAGTGTAAAACTACAACAGTTGGAATCCGCAACTACCTCAGACATCGCATGCCTGACTAAATGAATTACTTAGACATCGCATGCCTAACAATTATAAACCCCGCATTTTAGTCTCAAAATCGAAAACACTTTTCAATATCAAGTCGGACAATTCAACAAGATTCCCGACATCCTGATCGAATGCTCGTCGTAAACTTCAGTAGGCGGCCGCACCCCCGATACCGTCGACGAAGTGCACCAAGGCGGAACACCGCTACCACGAGCACCCGAACGGATGCTTTCGGCGACGGGGTTCTCCTACAGTCACTTGGTCGGGGCTATGGGGTGTAGCTGTCTATTAAGTTTACCCGGCGAGTATCCGCGTACGCTACGTGATTGCTACGGACTTTTGATCACATCAAAATTCCGTGGCAACCGATCAAGTGAGACTAAATTGCTATGTTTATAACATTCATCCAGTTATCTCATAACTTATTGTGAATTCCAATTATTGTATCCCATTCCAGATGAACAGAAAATGTTAAATTTTTCGATCGAACAATCGAACACCCAAGTTTTCCCGATACAGATCAACACATGAAATAAGTCTAACAACATTCAGTTCGTGCCTCAGTACCAACGGTCCAGCCGTAGAAGGGTCAAGCCAATGCCTCACATGTGGCACGCCGTACTGCCCCAAACCCGAAGGTTCAAAGGGCAGTTCAAGACGGTCACATAATCGAGTTAAGGTTTGTTGTCTTCTAAAGGGTCCATTGCGTTACTTGCACTACTTAGAACGTCGTTAAACTACGGAAAAATCCAACACTTGGAAATTTCCCGACAGGGGAAAAATTGGGTATTTATATCCGGTCGAACTTTTTAACATATTCTAAAATTTATCCGGAAAGCCACACAGACAAAATTTGATAATCCGATCGAACATTCGAATCCCCAAAACAACCCAGAAAAATTCAACTCTTGAAAAAATATTAAAAATACCCAGGAAATCCAGCACTGTATTTTATGAATTATTGTACAAATTTGGATGCCACAAAAGAGAAAAAGGCCGCGCTTCCGCCGCACGAGCCATGCTCGTGCCGCGGAAACGCGGTGGGAAAGTTGAATTAGGTCCACGAAATTTACAGTAATTCCTAGAAAACCCTGCTTGATTTTCTGGATATTTTTAATCTTGAAAAATCCACAATTTTAAAATCTGGACAGAGAGCATGGGTGTGTTAGGATTTCGGGTTCGTTCGGAGTTCAAAATCCGTCTAGACTTCGACTAAGGCTCTAGCTAGGCTCTGATACCAGTGAAAGGTTCCTAGGCACCCTAGTGAGGTCTCACAAGGCATCGATCATGCCAATTTAAAATTTTAACGGTGCCTACAAACCCTAACAAGATCGTTTGCTAGATATTTAGGCGAAAATGCAAACTAGTTAACACTTAACTAATAGAATACGGAAATACTACCTTTATAGATCCGGTGCTCCACCTCCATAGCTCCGCAACGAAGCCCTCTCCCCTGTCCAAAAAGAATCCGGGCTCTAGCGTCGACTTCATCGGAGAATAAGCGAGCTAGGTCGTCGATGTCCATGCCGAAGATGATCTACGTCGAGGCATCGCTAAATCAAGCTCCGACTTCACCAAGTCAAGAAACTTGTGAAGAAAACACACTCTACTACTTGGCAAGAGGTAGAGGATGAAGAAATAGGAAGTGCGTAGACTTTAGAATTGGATTTCTCACTCATTTCCATCAATCACCATTGATGGACCTTGCTTTCTTCACTTGAAGAAAGGAAGAAGAAGATGAAGTAGAATATGATAAGTATTATGATATGAATTAAAGAATAAATAAAAATCCATTCTTATCATAATTCTCACCATGGTTAGGTGTAGAGAATTAACTTGAGTTAATAGAATTGGTTAGGGTTAAGCATGAGACAAAATGGTGACTAAGTCAAAAGTTCATGAAGCTTCATGAAAGAAAACAAAAGAAGCCACCATTCTATTTTATGCACTTTATTTTCCAAAAATAAAAACAAATGAATAAATGAATAATCAAATAAAAACCCTAACCATTTCTTTAACCAAGGTTCAATTCTTTACACAAGCCCTAATTTGCATGCATCATCAAATATGATACAAACAAGTGCACAAAATCATATCGCATATGCAATACGCACATCCGAGCGAGAAAATCCATTTAAAGTAAACCAATACTAGTTAATGCAAAGTAATATATCAAATATATAATTATGCATTAAATCATTAAATCAACACTTGATTCAATGATCCAGTCATGTCGCACATAACCGACTGGTATCATCAGTAACAACTTATCGAATCAACACTTGATCCGATAACTCGGCTATATCGCATATAACCGATCAATGTCACATCGTGAGAATCGAATACAGTATCACATACTGGTATTATTCTCGGTCCCGCACATATCTCATATGCACTCCTATTTCGTTTTGCTTGAGCCAGGAAACCTCTGTGTAGGACTATAAAGACTCGTCAATACGCCGGCAGCAGGTGATGATTATATCAAACACCCACAAGCCGCAAGCGGTCTGCTAAACGTAACGGCCACCCGGGTATTGAGCGATCTGAAGATCGACGAGCAAGCCTGCTCACACTCCAGTGAATCCGACCAGTAACACTACCGTACAGTCCGGTCTGATCGTCTGATATGTCGCATATCTCGCCTAGGGGTGGTAAACGTCAGACCCCAATAGCTCGATAAGTCGTGTCGATATGAGGTCTATACAACTTCGAGAAACTACTGGTAACACTTACCAGTATATCTCAGCAACCCTGGCCAGGGATTTCCTGTTATAGCCAATCGAACACAGCGCAACATCAACTCCCTATACCGGGAGAGACGAATCCCCTCCTATCGCTCATTGCCTCCATGTGACTCGGGACTGTACCCAAAAACCACCATTTTGCACGCCCTCTTGGACGTGGTAAGATGGAAATCAAAGCACAGTGGGAACCATACAAGACTCTATGACGATCTCGGGTCAACAGACTACTCTGTACCAGTGTCACCAGAGAACTGCCATCTGACGTGAGGTATAATACCATCTGGGAGTTCTCGGCGAGTCCGTCCAGTGTACCCAGTCTCTAATGAGCACCCGTATATCTCCTCTGATGTCAAACACCAATGGATATGGGATCATCCATCGCCCATCTGTATGGGTCGAGAAGGTATACGCTAGTCTACTCTGGTATATCGATGCCCTGTCTCGATACACCCACGACTAGGGACTTTGAAGGATGTACTTATAGACTACCATGTCCCCACTAGTATGATCCGCATCATAGTCCAGTAGTCAAGTACACATCCTAAGGGCTTTACCAACATGTAACAGAGAGACAATCAGTGTACACGTTAAGGCAAAGAGTAACCAGATAGCATACTATCATGTCGAGCAAGAAAGTCCTCCCTATATATATCCCAGCATCCACTACAATATACATCCAATGTACAGTAATGGCCTCTAGGGCATACATATAACTAACATTTATCAAGGGTCATGCGGGTGGGTTTAATTTAATCAGGAAATGACGGGTTAAACTTGACTAGCATCATATGGTTTGTTGGCCTTTGTCAAGGTCATAGGAGGTTAGGGGCAAAATATTATTGGGAATTTCAAGTGTTGAAATTTGCAATGAGATTGCATACCATCTATGAGATAGTTGGATTCCGACACCCACTGCGAGTAAGAGTTACTCCTGGGAGAGTTTTACAAATTACAATTAGCCGATCAAGTAGGTGTCTAGAAAGGTGTTAACGGGGTTATGCCCCTTGGAAAACGAGGCTTATTTTAATTAGGTCCGTGCGAAAGCACGAGGAACCTCCTTCAAAGTACCGACACTGGCCTGGCTGAAAGATTACCAAACTTGTAGGGTGTAATTAATCCCAGCTAGTCTTTCCTTTTAGGGTTTGAAGGAAAATTTGACTAAAACAGTGGGAGCCATCCTGATTAGATAAATTAATAACCAATCTAATCTTCCAAGAGAATACGCTGAGTGTTTTCTTCTCTTTCTCTCTCCAGGTAGCGACCATATCACGCCTTAATCAAGATAATAATACGGATGTATTGACCGAATCCGCTTGTTATACTGAGCTGGGGAACGTTGGTCCTGCTCCAACTTATAATCACTACTACAAATAGGCGTTGCTCCTACGGATAAATCCGTAGGGGCAACCCACTGGCCCTACGGGTATATCCGTAGGGACGAAAATATACCCCGTAGGTGCAAAGGCCGCAGGTGCAAGTTGAGGCCCTTAACTTGCCCCTACGGGTAAATTCTTGCCCTGACGGATATCTGTGTAGGTCCTTCTTATTATGTGCGCGTGCAAATTCAAGATATAATATAGCAAACTAGGATTGGTATTCAAATCCCAGTCCAGATTGGTATTCAAAATTTATTTAATTAGTTTGTGATCCACATCATTTGATTCGTTGCTTGAGGCATCAATGTAGGCCAAACTTTAACTGCCCCTACGGATGTTGCTTTCCATTGGACACTAAGAAGTCTCCAAAGGGAAAAGCCTATGTGAAAGCCATCATTAGTTCATATCAGAAGATTGATGCTGAAACAGAGAACGAGGAATGTCATTTTTTTCTTCTTCTGCCACATTACTGTCTTCTTCTTCTTCTTCTGCCACATTATTGTCTTCTCCTTCTTATTATGTGCGCGTGCAAATTCAATGACTATATTGAGAATATGGATTAATAGTGGGTTGGAAAAGTATTTCTCAAATGGATTTTGCGTCTAAAAAACATAAACTACTAACTAATGGCATACATAATTTTTTAGTATAAAAGTTGTTATTTTAGGTAGGACAACTGCCAATTCTATGGCTTGTGGCCACCAGCGACTGCTTTCTCACCACAGTAAAAATAATGAGGGACTATAACATATCATGAATTCGATATGCACCGTGATTTCATAGCATATGTCTATTAACCTATAATGTATAAGTTCTCGGCGTTGATTGCAGAGGTGCATACAGTCTGAACTAGTAAATATACGTAAGAAGGAAAAAGAAGAAACGATTCATAAATATGGTTGGGCCAGAAACAGACTTAGTCACTGAATGACATATAACTGATATTCCTTGATGTAGAAATCAATACACCTTTGATAACAAACTCATTCTTTTTTGGGAGATATATGAATAACCGACTCTGACCCTCAGCATTCCATTGAACACATGGAAATCCATCGTATCTCATATCCAGCCACCTCACTTCACCGATCCTATGATCGCCCTCTTGAGGACGTACAACCCTAGCCGCAGCCCCAGCCCAAACCCTAGCCTTAGGTGGTGGTGATGAATGTGAATCCTCATGTGATTTTGCATATTATTGCAGGAGCGTTAATGGGTTTTCAAGATTTGTACGTAGTCAAGAGCAATTGTGAGCAAGGAAAGTAAAAATAGTTTAGGAATTTTATCAAACGGCTGGTGAGCAAACTAGCAAAACGTTTTGAATGAAAATATAATGTAAAATAATTTCGAGAATCAAAAGTGATAAGCTTTGTTAATGATATGGGAGAGAAGCTTTCTTTTTCTTTTTTGTGAAAAATATTTTAGGTTTTTTTTCCTTATTTCTGTTACATCCTGACCGAAGAACTTTCACAATTGTTAAAATTCAACATTTTGGTCAGTCCTCTCCTTTATTGATATGCATGTGATGTGAGGGTTGGATTTAACACAGCAACCATTGTTCATCAATATATATTACCAAATAAAACTCTTTATTGTTGGTTATGTTGGTTTCATCCAATTCTTGCCTCAATTTGGTGTAATTTGAAATGGCCCACGATTCTAGGGTTTGATATGGGATGGCAATAGAAAAGAGAATTTGTTCTCAAGTTATGATCGAATACCATAATAAATTGGGAGTTGGTTAGGATTGTGAAATTGTGAAAGTAGTTGCATTTTTTTCAAGTATGATCTTGTGAAAATCGGATGAAATATTTAACATCATTTTGTTGTTATTTAGGATTAGCACCCTCTAAAGGATTTTAAGTTAAGATAATGGATATGGATCTTTTGTCAGGATAAAGAAGATCTGCACATGCATAAATACTAGTATAACATAATTCAAAATTTGGGACAACGGATACATACCGCTAAAAGATATAAGAGATTAATGGAGGGAAGAGGCCATAGGAGGGGATTCCCTCCTATGGCGTCGAAAAAATACCCTCTCCCTAATTTTTTCCGCCGATCGGCACCCACCATCTTCATCGTCATCATCTAAGATGTGGGTACACCAAATTTCATGTGATTTTACAACTTTTTCACCGTTGATTTAGTGGGTTCAAAATTAACGGTTTGCCGACAATAGAACTTTTTACATTGCTAAATCAACGGTGAAAAAGTTGTAGAATCACTTGAAATTTGGTATACCCACATCTTAGATGATGAAAATGAAGATGTTGGGTGCCGATCGTCGGAAAAAACCATGGAGGGGGTATTTTTTCGACGCCATAGGAGGGAATTCCCTACCATGGCATCTTTCCTCCATTATTCTCAAGATATAAATCGAAAACCCAAACAATATTTTGTGATAAACTTAAGTGTTCTTGCAAACTAATACAAATCTTGTTAAAAATTTGATAAATTGACCTTCCCCTTCCCCAGCCCTAGCCCCAGCCCGCAGCCCCAGCCGCACCCCCAATAAAAAATTTGATAAATTCTACCCGACCCCGACCCCGACTGCGACCCTAACCCTACCCCGACCCCGACCCCGACCCTAACCCTTCCCCTTCCCCGACCCCGACCCTAACCCTACCCCGACCCCGAACCCGAACCCGCAGCCCAGCCCCTGCCCCAACCCTAATCCGACCCCGACTGCGACCGCGACCCCAGCCCAACCCCAACTCGCGCGCCATGAACCTTAAGCCCAAAATAATCCAATAAATTCTTTAACTTACCTCGAGATTTACTCACCTGAACGGCTGCTGGGGCAGGGGCGACGATCTGAATGGCGGTGGCGACGACCTTAACCGCGGTGGCGACGAGAACTCCAGTGGCGACGAAACCGGCGGTGGCCACGAGGAGAACAAACTTGGCGGCGACGGCGTGGCGCATTGGGGTAGGCGATCGAACTCCAGTGGCGACGAAACCCTAACCTTATTTTCGCGCCCGATCGAGAGAGAGAGGGAAATGAGCGTAGGCGATCGAGATCTGGGATTTTATTAAATCGATATTTACTTGCCCCTACGGATATATCCGTAGGTACTTTGTTTGCGGCTCCGTAAGGGCAAACACCTAATTAAGAATTAATATTTTTATTCTTGGACGTCTTTGCCCGTAGGGGCAACCTTTTAGCCCTACGGATATATCCGTAGGGCCAAGTTATTTCTGCCCCTACGGATTAAACTATCCGTAGGGGCAACCCCCTATTTTACTAGTGAATTGGTATAAGACCGAGCAGGAAATAGGGGATTACCAGGATTCCCGTGCCGCCCAAACGAAGAAAGTGCATGATGATGCATCTTCTTCTGGTGTGTTCATTACCGAGAACTGTTTCTCAGTATCCTTTACGTTCTGGGTATGAGATACCGGATCAGGATCCCATATATGTAATTTGTTACATGGGCTACAGAAAGGTAGAGAACTGAGAATGGGTGATAAGTTTCAAGAGTTGGAAATGGTGCAATTGTTGCAAGCCAAGTATGTTGGCAGTTATCACCCTGTATTACCAAAATACATTGATTCTGAACGAATGTTATTAGATACCGAACCTGATATACAATATCATATCAGTCTCTTTATTTAGTATAGAAGGATACAATTTTGTATTGTTGGATAATATTTTGAACATTTCCTATATCAAGACTTGATCGGTTCATGCACTTTATCTAAAAGCATATACGTTCTAAATCAAACCACAGTTCTTAACGTACAAAACACACACAAGAGGAAGAGTTCAGAAATGAACGAATCCTTCTTGAGGCATTGTGGACTAGGTCATATCAATGCGACCCGACTAGCGAAGTTACATAAAGATGCATATTTAAATCAGTTTGAATTTACATCTTATGAAACTTGCCAATCATGTCACAAAGATAAGATGACCATAGCTTTGTTTATTGGAAACAGAGAAAGAGTTAATGAACTCTTGGGATTGATACATGATGATGTATGTAGGTCCCTTGTCTACACATGCCAGGACTGGTTCTTTGTACTTCATTACATTCACTAATGATCTCTCAAGGTCCGCATATGTATTCCTGTTGAAACACAGGTTTGAAGCTTTTGAGAAATTCAAAGAATATAAGTCAGAAGTAGAGAACCACAATGGGTATAAGTATTATGTCCTTTGATGTGATCAGGGAGGAGAATACTTGAGCACGAAATTTCTGGACTATTCTAAAGGAGAATGAGATTCTCTCTCAGCATTACTCCTCCTCATACACCTCAACACATTGGTATATCGGGGCGGAGCAATCACACCCTATGTGATATGGTGTGCTCTATGATGAGTACTATTGAGATGCCTATTTCCTTTTGGGGGTTATGCACTTGTGAAGCTGCATACCTATTGAATAGGGTTCCAACCAAATGAGGTGCCTACCACTCCATATGCGATATGGTATGGAAAGAGTCCATCTCCTAAGGATGTTAAGATTTGGGGTTGTCCGGCCCATGTCTCAAAGCAAAATCCCGACAAGCTCGAGACAAGGTCGGTTTTGTGGAAGTTTGTTGGATATCCCAAGCATTCGCAAGGGAATATCTTCTACCACACCGAGGAACAAAAGGTGTTTTATTTCTCGGTATGCCACCTTTTTAGAAAAGGAATTTCTTGTGAAAAATTAGTGATCATGAGGTAGAACTGGAAGGAGTTTCATCTATACAAACTGCAGCTGATGATTTGGCAGAACCGAAAGATTCAATATTTTCCAACGAACCTCAGCCTTTCCGTCGATCTGGTAGGGTTCCTCACCCACCTGAGAGATACTTCGGTTTTCTCTATGACAGTGGGAGCGAGGATTGCATCATGAGATGATGACCCAACTAGTTTCGAGCAGGCCATCAGGAGTGGGGACTCTATGAGAATGGCTGGATGCTAAGCGATCTGAGATGGAATCCATATACACCAACAAAGTATGGACTTTGGTTGCTATATCTGATGGGTTAAATCCCCATCAGGAGCAAGTATATCTTGAGAAGATTACTTGGTATACATGGAAAAGTTGAGACTTTCAAAGCTAAGACTTGTTGCAAAAGTTTCTCGTCATCGACCAGGTGTGGATAATGATGAAACCTTTTTTAGTGCCTATGCTTAAGTCCATCCAGATCCTACTTGCCATTGCTATATACTATGACTACGATATCTGGTGGTTGGGTGTCATGACAGCTTTTCTAAATAGTGATTTAGAAGAGAGCGTCTTTAAGTACACAGCCAGAGGGTTTTGTAAACAGTGGGAGCAGTGGAAACATGTGCAAGTTGCTTTATGAGTTAAAGCAGGCATCGCGGAGTTGGAACATCTGTTTTGATGTGGTAGTCAAAGCATTTGACTTCATCAAAATGGTAGATAAACCTTGTATATACAAAAAGATTGTAGGGAGTATGGTGGTGATCCTCGTATTGTACGTGGATGACATACTCTTGCTAGGAAAGGAGTTTCCTATGCTACACTCGGTCAATCTCCTCTTATCATAAGGATTCTCCATATAGGATCAAGGTGATACCTCCTAAATCCTAGGTTTTAGATCTATGAGATAGATCTAAGTGGATGTTAAGATTCTCATTAGGTGTAGTGAGATGGTATCAATCGATCGTGGGGAGAATCACTGGATAGCTTCATGGTGGTAAGGACGACTGAATGTCAGTCACAGGCATTGTCTTTACCCTCAGTGGATGGACAGTATGTTGGAAGAGTTCCAAGCTAGATACAGTGGCAAACGAGACGATAAAGGCTGGATACATCGCTGCCAAGGATGCTACTAAAGAGGCAGTCTGGATATATATTAGTTCATGAGATGAACTTCGATCCTACCATTGTGTGACAATGGAGTTGTGGCTTAGGCCTAGGAACCCCGTCCCATCAGAGATCCAGACATATTCTTAGGCAGTATCACCTGATCATAGAGATTGTTGATCTCCAGGGAGATCGAGGTTAGGAAAGTAGACATAGAGGAGAACAGGGCGGATCCACTCACAAAGGCCTATTCCCAGGAGAGACTTTTATGGGATGGTTGAGTATGAGATACTTCAACCACTGCTGATTGTTGGGTATTGGATACTACATCAAATGACCCTAGTGCAAGTGAGAGATTGTTAGTTATATGTATGCCCTAGAGGCCATTACTGTACATACGATATATATTGTAGTGGATGCTTGGACATATATATGGAGGACTTTCTTGCTCGACATGATAGTATGCTATCTGGTTGTTCTTTATCTTAACATGTACATTGATTGTCTCTATGTTACATGTTGATAAAACCCTTAGGATGAGTACTTGACTACCAGGATTATGATGCAGATCATACTAGTGGGGACAGAGTAGTCGTTAAGTACATCCTTCAAATGTTCCTAGTCGTAGGTGTATCGAGACAGGGCATCGATATACCAGAGTAGACTAGTGTATAGCTTCTCGACCCATGTAGATGGGAGATGGATCATCCTATATCCATTGGTGTTTGACATCAGAGACAGTATATGGGTGCTCAGTGGTGACTGGGTACACTGGACGGACTCGCCGAGAACTCTCAGATGGTATTATACCTCACGTCAGATGGCAGTTCTCTGGTGACACTGGTACGGGTTAGTCTGTAGACCCGAGATCGTCATAGAGTCTTGTGTGATTCCCACTGTGCTTTGATTTCCACCTTACCATGTTCAAGAGAACGTGCAAAACGGTGGCTTTTGGGTACAGTCCCGAATCACATGGAGGCAATGAGCGATAGGAGGGGTTTCGTCTCTCCCGGTATTAGGGGTTGATGTTGCGCTGTGCTCGATTAGCTATAACAGGAAGTCCCTGGCCAGGGCTACTTCAGAGATATACTGGTAAGTGTTATCAATAGTTTCTTGACCCGTTATGAGCCTCACATCGGCACGACTTATCGAGTTATTGGGGTCTGACGTTTACCCCCCCAAGATGAGATATGCAACATATCAGACGAAGAGACCGGACTGTACGGTAGTGTTATTGATTGGATTCGTAGGAGTATGAGCAGGCTTTCTTGTTGATCTTATGATCGCTCAATACCTGTAACGCCTTGAAAAGTCGTTTTGGTGTTTTCCTGAAAATCGGTGAAAATTCGGTATTTTTCCGAAAACCGTCCTTTTTGTTATTTTGCAGTTTAGGACTAATTATACCTAATTTGGATAGGTAATTGCTAGTTTTTAGTAGAAAAAGAGTTAATTATGAAATTCTGGTCGTTTAAAATTTTTCCCTAATTTTTCAATTTTTTAATATTATTTTAAGCCGGTACGAAAATACATTAAATTAGCGATAAATACAAATTTAAATGGGCTAAATTTAAGCTTTAAAATCATGTTAATTAAAATCTAGTTGTAACATAAATTTTTAGTAATTTATTTTAAGTTTTAACAAATTTTTAATATGGAAAACGAATTTATTGAATTTTAAGCTAAAACTTGCAATTTTGGACTTGTGGGGGGTCTTTTTGCATGGAATTCTTTTTGTAACCTCTCCCACTCACCCCCACACCCCAAGGCCGGCCCCACCACTCCTGCAGCAGCCCCATCCCCCTCCATTTGACTTTAACTATTGTGGTGAATGATTTGTTTTGAAAAGGATTAAAATATTGTAATTAAGGTATGTTGTACTTTGGATATGGAATGGCTTTGACTTGTGAAAGATTTAGCAAGCCCACACCACTCCCCTCTCCCTCTTCTGGCTGAGACCAGCTCCCCCCCCCCATTTCCATTATTTTCCTTCTCTTTTCTCTCATTTTCTTCAAAAAATTGCATCAAAATTCAATAAAAATCAACAAATCCTTCACAATTTCAAAGCAAAACCTTATTCCCTCTCTTCTCAAACCCAAATTGGTTCAAATCTTGGAAGGCTTTAGCAACATAGGGTTTGGGCTTGTGAGGTATAATTTCAATCTTGGGTTAAATTGTAGTTTAAAGTGTGCTAATTAGAACTTTGAAAATTGTTTTAGTGTTAATTTTAGTGCTATTTGCATACTAGTTTTTTTAAAGTTTGTGGTTTGAAATTAATTTAGGATTTAGAACACCATTAAGAGATTAATTAAGCTATTTTGTTACCTAGTTATTTTCTTAGCTTAATCTAAGTGGTTAACTTGCTAATTGGGCTAAAATCTAGTGTTAATTTAGTGTTAGTTTCTAATCTAGTTTTTAAAGGTTTATGGTTAGAGTTAAACTAGGGTTTTTAGAAACCATTATTTAGTTAATTAAAGCTAATTAGCTATCTAGTTGTTTACTTAACCAATCTATAAGGTTACTTTGCTTAAATGGCTTGATGTTATGCTAATCCAAGTTAATCTTGTGTGATATTTTCCTTGTTTTGCTAATTACCAAAATCAAGAGAAGGGTTGATTGTGGAAAATATGTTTTGAAGCATAGTTAATGGTTTAAAATTAGTGTAGTGGCTATCTAGTGAGTTAGTTTGGACTGTTGTGTTGGATTGTGTTAACTTTGTCGCTAATTGTCGATGTTTGCACCAAATTGCAAATTCTAGCTTACTAGTTTTTATTAAAATATTGTGATGAATTAATTGCGATGTCTTGATGACATTTTTAGCGTATCCTATGACTTTTAGGATATGTGAGTGCGGATTTTTGAGTGTTCGGGTTTTAGTTTTGCCGGGCGACCAATCGACGTTTTAGTTAGTTTTGCGATTTTCGCGTGCGTTCCGCGCACCTGTGCACGTTGTACCAAGCTTGTGAGCGTTAGTATTTTCATTTGGGTTTTACGTCGTTTTTGATATGTAACCTTATGTTTGGTATTGATGTAAATTCCAGGTTCGGCCGCGGAGACGTCAGACGCGGCACGAAAGGGGAAAGCGGTGATTGGACGTGACTAGCTAGGGATTCCGGTGAGTAGATGTAACATCTACGGGGGACTATCGTTGGATGGCGCAAGTCGTCCGATAGTTTTAGTAGCTTAAAAAGATTCTTAGTAATGTTAGTAATTAGGGGTGTAATACTTGTATGATTATTTGCTACATTCATGCCTTATATTGACATACATATACGAACCCATTCTATAGGACACCTGCACCAATGCCAGGGTTTTTATATGCAGCACGAGCACTATTCATGCTTACACACACACCCTGGTAATTGCCATGCCACCACACTAGATAACCTTTAAATTGAAACCTTTTACTATAATTGATACTTAAACATGTGCTATTGCCTTTAATTCCTTAAAATGAAATCGTAGGATTGCTATTCATGTGCATGTACCTCATCATATTATTTGTTCATGCCTAGTCTATTAATCATACATCGCAACTTGATTATTGATACCATATGCATTCATTATCATTGACGTATGCATTCATGATGATTTCTTGAGATTTATGATATTTCTGTATTTCGGGGGAAAGCCGCAAATTTTCTAAAACTTATTACCCTTTTTAAAATATGCAAAATTGCGGTTTTCTAGTGATGTAAAGTGTCGTCCACCATGAGTTTGCTGTGGTTTTCGAGATCCGTGTCGAGGAGTGGAGGAACCGTCACGGGTACATGGTGGGTCCGGTAAGGAACCCCGGGGCAAGAGGAATGTGTTGTTGACGTTGAGCCTGGCAGGGGATGGACTACCTACCGGTGACTGTTTTGGCACGGCGGATATCGAGAGGATACCGACCGTGGCCGCGAGATGATGAGATATTGATATTTGAGATGGGTCAGCCGGACGGCTGAGGCCAGAGATACATTGATATGAGATTTGAGACAGTTTTGAAGTGTCGTTGCTGGACACGGATTCTGGTTGATTCTATTGGTATTGTGCTGATATTTCAAAAGAGATGCCTAAAGGAAAAAAGATGATTTCTTACACTTACATATACGGATCACGAGTATATTTTTATTGCATACATACTTGCTAGTATAGTCATATTGCATACATACCTGCTATTATATCCTGCCATACCTGTATTTTAGATGCTAGGATGCTTGTGTGCATACTTGCGATAGCCTGTGTAGATGTTATTTATTACTCACGAGTTGGCAACTCACCCCCGTTGTGCCATAGCCTTTTTCAGGTCCGCTCCGTCAGTACAGTAGCGGCGGGCGCACTTGCTTCTTTTGCCTCCTTTGCCTGGACTCGAGGTTTTGCTCTTAGGTGGGTTATATCATTATTTTGTACCACCTTGTATATTCTTTATATCTAGTGTACTCCATCTACTGTATCTACCAGTATTGTTGTATATTGACCTAGAGATGAGACTGTGAGATTTGTGGACTTTTATGCTGTATTTTGGGGTCGAGCTCACTTGAGTCGACATGCTGTTTTTCTCATGCTTCCTTATGATTATTTCGCATGTTGTTGCTTTATATTGCGTGGGATTTGTGACCGCCTTGTGGCGAAGAGCTAGCTCCCGCTTGGGGATGCCTTATTTGTTGGATTCATATATATTCTTGTTGTACCCATTTTGGCGGCCAGTATTTACAAAGGAGACTCTGCCGAAATTTTCGGAAAAATTTGTATTGTTTTAAAAAGGGTTTTACATGACTTATTTGATAAAACTCGCTTTCAACTGATTGGGTTTTCTTCACTCTTTTGCTTATTTGGTTTTGGTTTTCTGGGCTTTAGCTTACTTATTTTACGGACGTCTTGAGAAGTTTCGTAAACTTAAGTGCCAGTCACGTTCCGTACCTTGCGGGTCGTGACAAAGTTGGTATCAGAGCGATAGGTTTTACCTTTTTGAGTGTAGGATGACCCTTGGTAGATGGAGTAAGTGACTTAAGTAGGGTAACGTAGCGTGTGTATGTCCGCGGCATACTTGCGATACGGTACTCCGCCTAAGTGACTTTAGGATATACTTGCTTGAAAATTCCTTCTTCAATTCCGTGTATCCTATGATTCTATTGCACTGTTCTTATTATCCATTCTCCTGTAACAGCCACTATGCCGCCGAAGGCTACGAGGGCACAGAGGGCTGCCGCCCGAGACGAGATTCGAGCTGGCTCGTCCGAGACTAGGACTGAGCAGGGTGGTATGCCTACGCCGCAGGGACAGACCGATCCACCTTCCCCAGGCCGTATGGATAGGCTCGAGACTGGTATGGAGGAGTTGCGACAGATGATGGGGGGCATGCAGGAGCTACGTCAGATGGTAGGATCCCTAGTTGCAGCTAGTCGTACACCGAGGCCGGATGACGCACCTACTACATCCCAGACTGCTATAATACCTGCTTCTACTACTACCGCCGTGACCATCCCGGTTTCACTACAGGATTTCATGAGGCTGAGACCTCCAGTATTCACCGGCACCGAGGTAGCGGAGGACCCACAGACGTTCCTTGACAGTTTAGCCAGGATCTGTCGTTCGCTGAGATGTTCGGATGATCGATGGGTAGAGCTTGCCAGTTTCCGACTAGAGGGTCTCGCGCAGACATGGTGGGAGTCAGTCTTGAGAGGTCGAGCTGCAGGTCTACTGCCTATGAAGTGGGCCGAGTTTACATCGGTCTTTCTAGCTCGTTTCCTCCCAGAGAGCGTTCGTGACGCCAGAGCTCGTAGCTTCGAGGCCTTAGTCAAGACACCTGGGATGACGGTGTCTGAGTATGACGTCCAGTTTACACAGTTATCCCGATATGCTCCGTATTTGGTGGATACCGAAGAGAAGATGGTGAAGAGGTTCGTACAGGGACTTGATGCCCAGCTATATCTTGCCATTGGCGCCCAGCACTACGACACGTATTCAGCTGCTATGGATACGGCATTACGGATGGAGGCACGCATATCACAGACTTCGGCCGTTTCTGGGCCGAAGAGGATTCTCACCGATGTACCGTCTCAGAGGCAGCGCGCCAGATTTTTTCCGAGAGATAGGCCTGGCAGAGGATTTGGACGGGGACAGTTATATGGTTCTTATCCCCAGAGACAGCAGCCGTCGCCAGGGTGTTTTGGGTGCGGGAGTCCGCACCATCTTGTCAGAGACTGTCCGGCGAGACGACAGGGAGCAGCGACAGTTCCGCATGTGACCCTACCACCATCGCCACCCCCTCCTCAGAGAGCCCTACTTCCTACCACAGGCGATGCTCCACGCCAGTTAGGTGCACCCAGAGGCCGTGGACGCGGCGGTCCCGTTCAGAGAGGACGAGGAGGCAGAGGCCGAGGTCGAGGTCAGCCCGCTATCGGTGGAGGACAGGCCCGAGTATTTGCTTTGACACCGCAGGATGCGCAGGCATCCAATGCCGTTGTGACAGGTACCTTGCCAGTTTGTTCTTTCGACGCACGGGTATTATTCGACCCAGGTTCCACACATTCGTACGTCTCTACACACTTTGCACCGATGTTGGGCCGTGAGTCATCGTCGTTAGATCACCCGCTTGTTGTTGTTACTCCGGTAGGCGAGTCGTTTGTCGCTCGTTTTGTATTTCGATTGTGTTCCGTTCGTATCGGGGAGAGGGATTCATCAGTTGATTTGATTCTCCTCGATATGTTGGACTTTGATGTGCTTCTGGGCATGGACTGGCTGGCCACTTATTATGCTTCGGTGCACTGCCGTGAGAAGGCAGTCAGATTTAGCTTTTCGGGAGAGCCAGTCCTTGTTATTCAGGGAGACCGCAGCGTCACCCTTCCCAGCTTGATTTCGTCTCTTCGCACTGGTCAGCTCTTGCGAAAGGGATGTCAGGGATTCTTAGCATGTATTTGTGATACTCGAGCTGTAGAGGTTCCGTTAGACCAGGTTCCGGTTGTTTGTGAGTTCCCTGATGTTTTCCCTGACGAGCTGCCTGGGCTACCGCCTGAGCGCGATGTTGAGTTCTGCATCGATTTGATTCCCGGCTCGGGGCCTATTTCTATACCACCTTATCGGATGGCCCCGGCAGAGCTTCAAGAGCTGAAGGATCAGTTGCAGGATTTGTTAGAGAAGGGGCTTATTCGACCTAGTGTTTCACCGTGGGGTGCTCCGGTCCTGTTTGTCAAGAAGAAGGATGGAAGTTTGCGCTTATGCATCGACTACCGCCAGCTGAACAAAGTTACCGTTCGGAACAGATATCCGTTGCCACGCATTGATGATTTGTTCGACCAGCTTCAGGGTGCGGGATATTTTTCGAGGATCGACTTGCGATCAGGATACCATCAGCTGCGAGTTCGACAGGAGGATATACCGAGGACAGCTTTCCGCACGCGCTATGGCCACTATGAGTTTTTGGTGATGTCGTTCGGACTCACCAACGCCCCAGCAGCATTCATGGATTTGATGAACCGTACATTCAGGCCGTATCTTGACTTGTTCATCATCGTGTTTATCGGCGATATCTTGGTGTACTCCCGGAGCAGAAAGGAGCACGAGCAGCACTTGCAGATTACGTTACAGACTCTGAGGGAGCACCAGCTGTTCGCAAAGTTCTCCAAGTGTGCATTCTGGCTGGACAGCGTCGGATTCTTGGGTCACGTGGTTACGAGAGACGGCATTTGTGTGGACCCGAAGAAGATTGAGGCTGTTCAGCAGTGGCCCCGACCTACATCGGTTACTGAGATCCGTAGTTTTCTAGGCCTGGCGGGCTACTACAGGCGTTTTGTTCAGGACTTCTCCCGTATAGCTGCACCTTTGACCGGTTTGACCCGGAAGGGAGTTCCTTTCGTTTGGACAGAGGAGTGCGAGCGCAGTTTTCAGCAGCTACGGACTTGTTTGACTACGACGCCGGTATTATCTTTGCCTTCGGGATCAGGCGGATTTGTGGTCTACTGTGATGCTTCGCGAGTGGGATTAGGATGCGTATTGATGCTGCATGGCCGGGTGATCGCATATGCTTCTCGGCTGTTGAAGAAGCATGAACAGAACTACCTCACTCACGATTTGGAGATGGCTGCAGTGGTCTTTGCACTGAAGATTTGGCGACATTACCTATACGGCAAGTCGTGTCAGATATTCACTGATCACAAGAGCTTAAAGTACATATTTCAGCAGCGAGACCTGAACCTCAGACAGCGTCGTTGGATGGAGTTGGTGAAAGACTACGACTGCGAGATCTTATATCACCCGGGCAAGGCGAATGTAGTGGCAGATGCTTTGAGCAGGAGGCCCGGGGGTAGTCTATCCTTTTTGCGCGCAGTGCAGAGGCAGTCGTCAGCAGATTGGCAGCTTTTATGCGACAGCCGAGTTGAGTTCGAGTTCACTCAGACAGGGGGACAGCTCGCGCATGTTCATGCACGCCCACAGTTGCTTGACCGTATATATGAGGCACAGCGCAGTGACGACCGTTGCTCAGAGATCATGGTACAGATGGGACAGGGCAGATTTTCTGAGTTCGTGATTGACGATCAGGGGATTTTACGATATGGATCTAGACTGTGCGTACCAGATGCTGATGGATTGCGGCGCGACATTCTTGAGGAGGCACACCGATCAGTGTATAGTGTCCACCCCGGTTCCACCAAGATGTACCATGATATGAGAGAGACCTACTGGTGGGACGGGATGAAGAGGGACATTGCGGAGTTTGTATCGAGATGCCTGACTTGTCAGCAAGTTAAGGCCGAGCACCAGAGGCCCGCAGGAGATTTACAGCCGTTACCCATTCCGGAGTGGAAATGGGAGCAGATTTCGATGGATTTCGTTGTGGGTCTACCCAGGACCAGTCGAGGGTACGACTCCATCTGGGTGATCGTAGATCTATTGACGAAAGCGGCTCACTTCCTGCCAGTGAAGACGACCTTCAGCTTCGCTCAGTATGCCCAGCTTTACATCGACGAGATCGTGCGGTTGCATGGCGTACCGACTTGTATCGTGTCAGATCGAGGCACCCAGTTCACCAGCCGACTTTGGCAGAGACTTCGGGAGTCTTTGGGCACTCGTTTGAGCTTCAGCACAGCGTTTCATCCGCAGACCGACGGACAGTCAGAGCGGACCATTTAGACTCTCGAGGACATGCTCAGAGCGTGCGATTTAGACTTCGGCGGTAGCTGGGATCGTCATTTACCTTTAGTGTAGTTCTCCTACAACAACAGCTTCCAGGATACTATTCAGATGGCACCTTTCGAGGCATTGTATGGGAGGAGATGCAGATCGCCCGTCTGTTGGACAGAGCTCAGCGAGAGCAGTATTTTGGGGCCGCAGCTTGTTGAGGAGACGACAGCGAAGATACAGTTGATCCGAGACCGGATGAGAGCGGCTCAGAGCAGGCAGAAATCGTATGCGGACAGGCGCCGTCGCAGATTAGAGTTCGCAGTTGGCGACCATGTTTTTCTGAAAGTCTCTCCGATGAAGGGCATGATGCATTTTGGGCGAAAGGGGAAGCTTAGCCCTAGATTCGTAGGTCCCTTCGAGATCCTCGAGCGTGTCGGCGCTGTTGCATATCGTTTGGCCCTTCCACCCAGCTTTCCCGATGTTCACCCCGTCTTCCATGTTTCGATGCTCCGCAAGTATCTTCACGACCCTTCGCATGCGATTCAGCACCCGACAGTCCAGCTGGAGCGCGACCTTTCTTTTGCAGAGCAGCCGGTGGCCATCCTGGATCGGCAGGTGAAGAAGTTGAGATCGAATGTTATACCGACCGTCAAGGTCCTTTGGCGTAGCCCGAGCAGCGAGGAGGTTACCTGGGAGACCGAGGGCGAGATGAGGAAGAAATATCCCCATCTCTTTGAAGGTACGCGTAGTTATTTTTAAATTCAGGGACCGAATTTCTTTAAGGGGGGAAGATTGTAACGCCTTGAAAAGTCGTTTTGGTGTTTTCCTGAAAATCGGTGAAAATTCGGTATTTTTCCGAAAACCGTCCTTTTTGTTATTTTGCAGTTTAGGACTAATTATACCTAATTTGGATAGGTAATTGCTAGTTTTTAGTAGAAAATGAGTTAATTATGAAATTCTGGTCGTTTAAAATTTTTCCCTAATTTTTCAATATTATTTTAAGCCGGTAAGAAAATACATTAAATTAGCGATAAATAAAAATTTAAATGGGCTAAATTTAAGCTTTAAAATCATGTTAATTAAAATCTAGTTGTAACATAAATTTTTAGTAATTTATTTTAAGTTTTAATAAAATTTTTAATATGGAAAACGAATTTATTGAATTTTAAGCTAAAACTTGCAATTTTGGACTTGTGGGGGGTCTTTTTGCATGGAATTCTTTTTGTAACCTCTCCCAGTCACCCCCACACCCCAAGGAAGGCCCCACCACTCCTGCAACAGCCCCATCCCCCTCCATTTGACTTTAACTATTGTGGTGAATGATTTATTTTGAAAAGGATTAAAATATTGTAATTAAGGTATGGTGTACTTTGGATATGAAATGGCTTTGACTTGTGAAAGATTTAGCAAGCCCACACCACTCCCCTCTCCCTCTTCTGGCCGAGATCAGCTCCCCCCCCCCATTTCCATTATTTTCCTTCTCTTTTCTCTCATTTTCTTCAAAAAATTGCATCAAAATTCAATAAAAATCAACAAATCCTTCACAATTTCAAAGCAAAACCTTATTCCCTCTCTTCTCAAACCCAAATTGGTTCAAATCTTGGAAGGCTTTAGCAACATAGGGTTTGGGCTTGTGAGGTATAATTTCAATCTTGGGTTAAATTGTAGTTTAAAGTGTGCTAATTAGAACTTTGAAAATTGTTTTAGTGTTAATTTTAGTGCTATTTGCATACTAGTTTTTTTAAAGTTTGTGGTTTGAAATTAATTTAGGATTTAGAACACCATTAAGAGATTAATTAAGCTATTTTGTTACCTAGTTATTTTGTTAGCTTAATCTAAGTGGTTAACTTGCTAATTGGGCTAAAATCTAGTGTTAATTTAGTGTTAGTTTCTAATCTAGTTTTTAAAGGTTTATGGTTAGAGTTAAACTAGGGATTTTAGAAACCATTATTTAGTTAATTAAAGCTAATTAGCTATCTAATTGTTTACTTAACCAATCTATAAGGTTACTTTGCTTAAATGGCTTGATGTTATGGTAATCCAAGTTAATCTTGTGTGATATTTTCCTTGTTTTGCTAATTACCAAAATCAAGAGAAGGGTTGATTGTGGAAAATATGTTTTGAAGCATAGTTAATGGTTTAAAATTAGTGTAGTGGCTATCTAGTGAGTTAGTTTGGATTGTTGTGTTGGATTGTGTTAACTTTGTCGCTAATTGTCGATGTTTGCACCAAATTGCAAATTCTAGCTTACTAGTTTTTATTAAAATATTGTGATGAATTAATTGCGATGTCTTGATGACATTTTTAGCGTATCCTATGACTTTTAGGATGTGTGAGTGCTGATTTTTGAGTGTTCGGGTTTTAGTTTTGCCGGGCGACCAATCGACGTTTTAGTTAGTTTTGCGATTTTCGCGTGCGTTCCGCGCACCTGTGCACGTTGTACCTAGCTTGTGAGCGTTAGTATTTTCGTTTGGGTTTTGCGTCGTTCTTGATATGTAACCTTATGTTTGGTATTGATGTAAATTCCAGGTTCGGTCGCGGAGACGTCAGACGCGGCACGAAAGGGGAAAGCGGTGATTGGACGTGACTAGCTAGGGATTCCGGTGAGTAGATGTAACATCGACGGGGGACTATCGTTGGATGGCGCAAGTCGCCCGATAGTTTTAGTAGCTTAAAAAGATTCTTAGTAATGTTAGTAATTAGGGGTGTAATACTTGTATGATTATTTGCTACATTCATGCCTTATATTGACATACATATACGAACCCATTCTATAGGACACCTGCACCATTGCCAGGGTTTTTATATGCAGCACGAGCACTATTCATGCTTACACACACACCCTGGTAATTGCCATGCCACCACACTAGATAACCTTTAAATTGAAACCTTTTACTATAATTGAAACTTAAACATGTGCTATTGCCTTTAATTCCTTAAAATGAAATCGTAGGATTGC
The DNA here is from genome assembly GCA_030015575.1 of Agapanthus africanus. Lineage (NCBI taxonomy): Eukaryota > Viridiplantae > Streptophyta > Magnoliopsida > Asparagales > Amaryllidaceae > Agapanthus > Agapanthus africanus. The sequence goes on along the minus strand of JASDDO010000012.1, from coordinate 172,967,020 downwards.
TATTCATGTGCATGTACCTCATCATATTATTTGTTCATGCCTAGTCTATTAATCATACATCGCAACTTGATTATTGATACCATATGCATTCATTATCATTGACGTATGCATTCATGATGATTTCTTGAGATTTATGATATTTCTGTATTTCGGGGGAAAGCCGCAAATTTTCTAAAACTTATTACCCTTTTTAAAATATGCAAAATTGCGGTTTTCTAGTGATGTAAAGTGTCGTCCACCATGAGTTTGCTGTGGTTTTTGAGATCCGTGTCGAGGAGTGGAGGAACCGTCACGGGTACATGGTGGGTCCGGTAAGGTACCCCGGGGCAAGAGGAATGTGTTGTTGACGTTGAGCCTGGCAGGGGATGGACTACCTACCGGTGACTGTTTTGGCACGGAGGATATCGAGAGGATACCAACCGTGGCCGCGAGATGATGAGATATTGATATTTGAGATGGGTCAGCCGGACGGCTGAGACCAGAGATACATTGATATGAGATTTGAGACAGTTTTGAGGTGTCGTTGCTGGACACGGATTCTGGTTGATTCTATTGGTATTGTGCTGATATTTCAAAAGAGATGCTTAAAGGAAAAAAGATGATTTCTTACACTTACATATACGGATCACGAGTATATTTTTATTGCATACATACTTGCTAGTATAGTCATATTGCATACATACCTGCTATTATATCCTACCATACCTGTATTTTAGATGCTAGGATGCTTGTGTGCATACTTGCGATAGCCTGTGTAGATGTTATTTATTACTCACGAGTTGGCAACTCACCCCCGTTGTGCCACAGCCTTTTTCAGGTCTTCTCCGTCAGTACAGTAGCGGCGGGCGCACTTGCTTCTTTTGCCTCCTTTGCCTGGACTCGAGGTTTTGCTCTTAGGTGGGTTATATCATTATTTTGTACCACCTTGTATATTCTTTGTATCTAGTGTACTCCATCTACTGTATCTACCAGTATTGTTGTATATTGACCTAGAGATGAGACTGTGAGATTTGTGGACTTTTATGCTGTATTTTGGGGTCGAGCTCACTTGAGTAGACATGCTGTTTTTCTCATGCTTCCTTATGATTATTTCGTATGTTGTTGCTTTATATTGCGTGGGATTTGTGATCGCCTTGTGGCGAAGAGCTAGCTCCCGCTTGGGGATGCCTTATTTGTTGGATTCATATATATTCTTGTTGTACCCATTTTGGGGGCCAGTATTTACAAAGGAGACTCTGCCGAAATTTTCGGAAAAATTTGTATTGTTTTAAAAAGGGTTTTACATGACTTATTTGATAAAACTCGCTTTCAACTGATTGGGTTTTCTTCACTCTTTTGCTTATTTGGTTTTGGTTTTCTGGGCTTTGGCTTACTTATTTTACGGACGTCTTGAGACGTTTCGTAAACTTAAGTGCCAGTCACGTTCCGTACCTTTCGGGTCATGACAATACCCGGATGGAAGTTACGTTTAGCAGACCGCTTGCAGCTTGTGGGTGTTTGATATGATCATCATTTACTGCCGGCGTATTTAGGAGTTTTTAGAGTCCTACACAGAGGTTTCCTGGCTCAAGTGAAACGGAGTAGGAGCACATATGTGATATGTGCGGGACTGAGATTGATACGATATGAGATATCGTATTCTATTCTCGCGATTTGTAACATTGGTCGGTTATATGCGATATAGCCGGGTTATCGGATCAAGTGTTGATTCGATAAATTGTTGCATATGATATTAGTCGGTTATATGTGATATAGCCGATTATTAAATCAAGGATTGATTTGATAATCTAATGTATAATTATATATTTGATATATTACATTATATTAACTAGTATTAGCTCACTTATGATTTCTTTTCTCACTAGTTTGTGCATGTGTATATATGTGATATATATTAGTGTACAAAATATTGTGTCATGCTTGATGATACATGGACATGGGTGTGTGTATGACTTACACCATGCTTCGTTTAATTGCTACGGTTTTATTTATTTAAGTAATTCTAAAACTAAATGATTTTGTCATGGTTGATAAGCTTGTAGAAGCTTGTAGTTCTTTGACTAAGTCTTCAAGTTTTGTTTTACCTAAGATATTTGTTAACCTTACCAATTAACCTAGCCTTGGTTAAGTCTCTACAAAGATTAAGTATATGATATTTAACTCACCCATGGTTCTAATTCTCTACTTGATTTTATCATGAGAGTTTTTCAACATCTTCTTCCTCAAGCTTGCTAGCTTCCATGGAGATGAGAAAAATGAGTGAGAAAATGATTTCTAAAGTGAGCCAACTTCCTACTTCATCATCCTCTACTACTTTCCATTTAGTATAGGGTGTTTCCTTCACTAATTCCGTAATTAGTGAAGAGATAGCTTGGGTTAGTGTCTCCTCGACGTAGATCATCTTCGGCCTCGAAGACTTCGATGTAAGCATGTTCATTTCTTCATGGGAGACTCTCTAGAGTCCGGAGTTCACGATCGCAGCGAAGGAACTACTACACGGAGCTATTGAAGTGAAGGACCGGTCTACAAAGGTTGATTCCTTGCTCACTTTACTTGCAAAGTGTTTGCATTTACATTCCGTCGGATTTCTAGTTAACGATTCTTAGTTAGGGTTAACTAGAACGACAAATTTTTGAATATGGCATGGACGATGCCTCCTGAAACCTTGCTGCCGTGCTAGGCAACCCTGCACTGAGCCCAAACAAATGTTCAACATTTTATTCAAATCTGAATGGACTGAGCCCAAGTTGGCCATAAGTCCTCAATTCAGATTAACTGAGCCCATGTGCTCACAATCTCTTTAATTGGTCTTAGTCCCAAACCTTGACTAACAGATCTCCCAACCAACATCGGTTCAAAGATACATCTCTTCACACCTTTGATATGTGTCGTGGTAATTCTTCAACGTCTTCAGAGAGGTGGCGGGGTCCCGACAACCAGAAACTTTACAGACTATGATGTCTTTAAACCCCACAGACTATAATGTCTTTAAACTAGACTATGATGTCTTTAAACACAGACTATGGTGTCTTTAAACTCCATGGACTATCATGTCCTTAAACCCAATGGACCGCAATGTCCCTAAACTAAAATGATAGAGTCCAAATACTCTTTCGTGGGATCTAAATGATCCCAAAATCCTGTTGAGTAGATCTTAGTCAAAAATTAGACTAACGTATCCTCAACAAACGTTTGAGTTGACCTTAGTCTAAAATAAGACTAACGGTCCTTAAACCAACCCAAACCTAAATCTAAGAAAATATGGAATTGGACTAATCCACGCCCTACGGGTGACAACACAAATTAGTCTCCGGGCAACCTAATACAAAACAAATACACACGATACGAAGTGAACATCCGGAGAAGGAGAAAGTGGTTATCGCTACGGGGTAACGTAATTAACTGCAGGGGCTTGCGCCTGCAGGGAAGAGCGTCCCCACAATCAAAAACCCCTCGCAAACGAGGGGGAATCTGACGAAGTCTGCTACAATGGTCGCATCTGTCCAAACCTCCGATACACGGTGCCATAAATCAACTTGGCATCTTCGGAGAGGTGGACGGATAAAACCAAATAGCATCTTGTCACGATCCGAAATTGGCACGTGACGGCCCTTAAACTACACAACGTCCACAGGCGTAACGCAATTTAAGTAAGCCGAAAACCCAACAATCTAAACCATCAAAAGTAGTATGTGATAAGAATATTGTTAAAACTTTTGAAAATCTCAAGTACAAATTCTTTAAAGTCCAACTTTACTTTCTTAAAAATTTTGGCAGCACCTCCTTAGTAAAAACTAACCCCAAAAATGGGTACAACATAAATATAAGTAAAGCATCCCCAAACGGGAGAAAATCCAAGCCCAAATGCGAAAAACAACCACCACAACAGTTATACGACGTCGTAGCGCAGAAATAAAAGACAAAATAAGTAAAACAGCATAAAAGACATCCAAGTAACCAAAATATACAATATCGTCCTCACATCAAGTCTCTAAGTCATACATATGAAAGTGGTAGATGGAGAGTACACGATACAACGAATATACAATAAGCAACATCTGATAACCGTAAAACCCACCTATAGCAAAACTGTACACAGTCAGCCGTAGCGGTATCCACTGCAAAATATGATACGAAAGATGAAAAGCCTGCCGCGACTGCCCTGAGGGACTACCTGCAAAACACTGTGGTACAACGGGGGTGAGTTGCCAACTCATGAATAGTAAATAACATATGCAGGTAATCGCAAGTATGCACGTACAACGCGAATCTAATGCATGCAATCGGATAGCAATAAATGGTCATATGTATACAACAGTCATGAAAGGTACTCTAGCAGGTACAACTAATACATGAAGCAATAATATGACAATATGTATATGCAACAGTCATGAAAGGTACTCTATCAGGTACTACTAATACAAAAAACAATGCATATAAAATAAATGAGGAGTATGGAATAAAACATGTCATTCTCACGGAATCCTGACCTCGTGACAGGACCAAAGTCCATCAAGACAATCTAAATCCCAAATTTCCTCAATCAGCCCCTAAATTGGCTTTCATATCCTGTAAATCTCATATATCCTGAATGTACAATATCAACTAAACCTCATATATCCTGAATGTACAATATCAAGTAAATCTCATATACCCTGAATGTACAATATCAAGTAAATCTCATATATCCAATATCCAGTATCGAGTAAGTTTCATATAAAGTGAGTGTCCAACATCGACACCCAAAAACATCATAAAACAAGTGTCTAGCATCGACACATAAATACCGGTCTATCAGGCGCTGTCACCACTACTGGCCCTCCTGATAGGTACGCATCATACGCTATCCCGAAAACTCGAGTACCTAGCTCTGACACTCGAAATTCGACATAACCATACGTACATGACTCCGGTCGGTATCCCCACGATAACCGCCGAGTCACAGGTACTGTCACCGGTAGGTATGGTTCCCCTGTCAGGCTCATCGGCGTGGTACATCGATCTTCTTTTCCCGGGGTACCTTCGGGCCCCACTATGTACCCGCACACGGCCCATGACGCCTCCTCGCATGGGGTATATATATCAGAACCGATAAATCTCATGGTGGCTGCTGAAATATCATATCAAGAGAAACTGGGTTTTTCAAATAATGCATAATTTCATGTAACTACTGTTAGTTATATGTATGCCCTAAAGGCCATTACTGTACATTGGATGTATATTGTAGTGGATGCTGGGACATATATAGGTAGGACTTTCTTGCTCGACATGATAGTACGCTATCTGGTTGCTCTTTATCTTAACATGTATACTTTCTGTCTCTCTGATTACATGTTGATAAAGCCCTTAGGATGTGTACTCGACTTCCAGGACTATGATGAAGATCATACTAGTGGGGCCTAGGTAGTCAATGAGTACATCCTTCATTGTTCCTAGTCATGGGAATATCGAGACGGGGCATCGATATTCCAGAGTAGACTAGCGTATATCTTCTCGACCCATGTGACGGGCGATGGATGATACCATATCCATTGGTGTTTGACATCGGAGATGGTATGCGGGTGCTCAGTGGAGACTGGGTACACTGAACGGACTCGCCGAGAACTCCCAGATGGTATTATACCTCACGTCAGATGGCAGTTCTCTGGTGACACTGGTACTGCTTAGTCTGTTGACTCGAGATCGTCATAGAGTCTTGTGTATCTCCCACTGTGCTTTGATTTCCATCCTACCACGGCTCTACTGAGTCGTGCAAACAGGTGGTTTTTGGGTACAGTCCCGATTCACATGGAGGCAATGAGCGATAGGAGGGGATTCGTCTCTTCCGGTATTGGGGGTTGATGTTGCGCTATGCTCGACTGGCCATAACAGGAAATCCCTGGCCAGCGTTGCAGTGATATACTGGTAAGAGTTATCAGTAGTTTCATGAATGTTATAGACCTTACGTCGGCATGACTTATCAAGCTACTGGGGTCTGACGTTTACCACCCCTAGGCGAGATATGCGACATATCAGACGAACAGACCGGACTGTACGGTAAGTGTTACTGGTTGGATTCACAGGAGTGTGAGCGGGCTTGCTCGTCGATCTTCTGATCGCTCAATACCCGGGTGGACGTTACGTTTAGCAGTCCGCTTGCGGCTTGTGGGTACTTGATATGATCATCATCTGCTGCCGGCGTATTGACGAGTCTTTAGAGTCCTACACAGAGGTTTCCTGGCTCAAGCGAAACGAAATAGGAGCGCATATGAGATATGTGCGGGACCGAGAATAATGCGTGTATGTGATACCATATTCTATTCTCGCGATGAATGTATCGATTGTTTGTATGCGATATAACCTAGTTATCGAATCAAGGATTGATTCTATAAGCCGATACATTGGATATTAGTCGGTTATATGCGATATGACCGGATCGTTAAATCAAGTATTGATTTAATGATTTAATGCATAATTATATATTTGATATATTACTTTGCATTAACTAGTATTTGTTCACTTAAAAAGGATTTTCTCACTTGATGTGCACATTGTATATGTGATATATTTTTTGTGCACTTGATTGTATCATGTTTGATGATACATGAATGTTAGGGTGTATGTTAAGATTAAACCTTGGTTAAGTAAATGGTTAGGGTTTTGATTTTATTAACCATTTATTTATTTATTCTTTTTTTGCAAAATTAGTCATGGTGGCTTTCTTTGTTTGCTTGTTGAAGCTTCATGAAGCTTTGAACAAGTCCACCATATTTGTCTCATGCTTAACCCTAACCATTCAAACTAACCATGGTTTATTCTCAACACCTAACTATTGTTGCTATATGATAAGTATTCATTTATTTTCTATTTTGGAATAATACTTATCATATTCTTTCTTCATCTTCTTCATCTTCAACAATGAAGAAACCTTGCAACCATCAATGGCAACTTGAGAAAAAGAGTGAGAAATCCAATTCTAAAGTGAACCCACTTCCTATTTCTTCATCCTCTACCACTTGCCAAGTAGTATAGGGTGTTTTCTTCATAAGTTTCATGACTTGGTGAAGTTGGAGCTTGATCTTGAGTTGCCTCGACGTAGATCATCTTCGGCATCGAAGTCGGCGACCTAGCCCGATCATTTCTCCGACGAAACCTTCGCTCGAGTCCGGATTCCGATTGGTACAGCGGAGGGACGTCATCACGGAGCATAAGAAGTGGAGGACCGGATCTATAAAGGTTGTAGTCACTTTCCTTTAGCAATAAAGTCGGTTACTTTCTTGCATCACCTATACATCTAGTTAACGATCCGTATTAGGGTTTGTAGGCACATAAAAAAATTTGAATTGGCCATTTTTGATCTGTTGTGAGACTTCATTAGTGTGCCTAGGAACCCTTCAGTGGTATCAGAGCCTAGCTAGATCCTTAGGCGATGCGTAGACGGAGTTAGAAGTCCGATCGAACCGAAACCCTAATTCAAAGTTGCTCTCTGTACATTTTTTGAAAACGGGGATTTTTGAGAATTAAAAATATGCAGAAAAACCAGCAGGAGATTCTAAGAATTACTGAGAAGCCCGTACTCCTGAGTCCATAAAAGCGCGGCGGAACCGCGGCATTAGCATGCCTAATGCGGCGGTTCCGCGGCCATCTAGTCTCCTCTGTTATTCAATTTTACACAGTAATTCCTATTTTGCAGTGTTGGTTTTCCTGGGAATTTTTAATCTGAACTCAAGAGTTGAGTTTTCTGGGTTGTATTGGGGACTCGGTGTTTCGATCGGATTGTCTAATTTTGTCTGTGTGTTTTTCCGGGTAATTTTAGAATATGTTAAAAAGTTCGACTGGATATAAATACCCACTTTTTCCCCTGCCGGGAAATTTCCAATTGTTGGATTTTTCCGTAGTTTAACGACGTTCTAAGTAGTGCAAGTAACGCGATGGTCCCTCTAGAAGACAACAAACCTTAACTCGATTATGTGACCGTCTTGAACTGCCCTTTGAACCTTAGGGTTTGGGGCAGTACGGCGTGCCACATGTGAGGCGTTGGCTTGACCCTTCTACGGCTGGACCGTTGGTACTGAGGCACGAACTGAATGTTTTTTGACTTATTTCATGTGTTGAGCTGTATCGGGAAAACTTGGGTGTTCGATTGTTCGATCGGAAAGTTTAACATTTTTCTATTTATCCGGAATGTGATACAATATTTGGAATTCACAAGTAGTTATGAAATAACTGAATGAAGTTATAAACATAGCAGTTTAGTCTCACTTGATCGGTTGCCACGGAATTTCGATGCGATTGAAAGTCCGTCGCAATCACGTAGCGTATGCGGATACTCGCCGGGTAAACTTAATAGACAGCCTCACTCCATAGCCCCGACCAAGTGACTGTAGGAGAACCCCGTCGCCGAAAGCATCCGTTCGGGTGCTCGCGGTAGCGGTGTTCCGCCTTAGTGCACTTCGTCGACGGTATCAGGGATGCGGCCGCCTACTAAAGTTTGCGACGAGCATTCGATCAGTTTTTCGGGAATCTTGTTGAATTGCCCGACTTGATATTGAAAAGTGTTTTCGATAATGAGACTAAAATGTGGGGTTTATAATTGTTAGGCATGCGATGTCTAAGGGATTCATTTGTTTAGGAATGCGATGTCTAAAGAGTTTGCGGATTCCAACTGTTGTAGTTTTACACTTTATTTTCTGTGACCGTAAGTGTAATATGTGATATCGTCGGTTTCGTTGCTATATGTCAATGACAAGTGGGATGGGCATATATACTTACGTTGATGACATATGATGTTATGTGTTGCTGGATATGTTATATTAGATCGTCGTGTTTAAATAGCCGGGTTTTTTTATGTGAGATGAGTGTTTTTCATTTTCATTCATATAAAAACTTGTATGTAATATTCTTTTATTGGGGCACTTCCAGGTTGCGGAAGATGTCACCGTTTGTATATTATTTACATTTCCGCATTGGGATAGACCCAAGGAGGGGAGCACAAGTAACCGGGTTCTAGGGTCCAGTGGGAGACCATCTCGAGGAGTCGAGTCCGGGTCTCCTAACCCTAGAATTGGTAGGGTTGCTTGCCTCTCTCGTAGGGGTCTAGGGGTGTGGGATTGGCTATTCATCACGACCGTGGAATCCGTGTTTTATACTGGCTCGTATTAAAAACACGGATGTCCTAGTATATCCAATATTTCATATGATATTTTCTGCTGCGTTATCTGTGATGTGATCATGTGATTTGTTCAGATAGATAGTATATAGTATATATGATATATTATATAGACGTTGCTTATGCTTTACACCCGCGCTAGCCCTGCCCCGCTCTGCAGTTAGTTACCTAACCTAACGGTGCAGACGGGACATCGAGGCGAATGCGGATGGCATAAGCGTACGTTATATTTATCTGTGATGATTAGGTGGACTTAAATGATGGGATTAATGAAAGAAAATAAACCTAATTGTTGTTGTGGAATCGAATTTCAAAATAAAAACAGGTAGCTACAGTTCTTGCTTTGCATCGCGGTGTTCCTTGTAGAACATCTTGCACCTTATTCGATAAGGAAAGGACCGAGATCCCTTCACCGGGAGTGACTCCTTTAGCAATAACTGGCAGATACTACAACACTCGGTTTGTCTTTTGATTGCTTCTATAGTTTCTGCTTTGCACAGTGATATATATGATATATCCCGCACCTCATTCGACGAGGAAAGGGCCGACGATCCCTTCACCGGGAGTGACCCCTTTAGCAAAACTAGAAAAGCTTCAAAAACATTCCATTTAAAAACCATTTGATTCCGCAACGAGATCAAGTTCAAAGCGTTAAAGGTTTTCATAAAAAAACCAGCCGCAACCCTCCGTCATTTTAGGAAGTAGAGTACTTAGTATTCGTGCTGTGTTTGTTGACCATAGTCAAGGCACAGTGTATGGTAGCTAAGTGATGTCTTCCTACACCGCATATGATGCGATTAGTTAGGATAGTCGCGTGACTTTGTTGACCTTAGTTAAGGGTCATGTGGGTGGGTCTAATTAATCACGAAATGACGGATAGAACTTGACTAGTACTTATGATTTGTTGACCATAGTTAAGGTCATAGGTGCTAGGGGTAAAAACCATTATCGGGAGTTTCAAGTGTTGAAATTTGCAATGAGATTGCATACCTTCTATGTGATAGTTGGATCCCGATACCCACTGCGAGTAATTGTTACTCCTGGGAGAGTTTTGCACTTTACAATTAGCCGATCAAGTAGGTGTCTAGAAAGGTGTCAACGGGGTTACGCCTCTGGGAAAACGAGGTTTACATTAATTAGGTCCGTGCGAAAGCACGGGGAACCTCCCTCAAAGTACCGACACTGGCCTGGCTGAAAGATTGGCGAACTTGTAGAGTGTAATTAATCCCGGCTAGTCTTTCCTTTTAGGGTTTGAAGGAAGATTTGATAAAAACAGTGGGAGCCATCCTGATTAGATAAAATAAATAACCAATCTGATCTTGCAAGAGCGCACGCAGAGTGTTTTCTTCTCTCTCTCTCCAAGTAGCGACCATATCACACCTTAATCAAGATAATTATATGGATGTATTGACCGAACCCGCTTGTTATACTGAGCTGGGAAACGTTGGTCCCGCTCCAACTTATATATGTTATAAGACAGAGCAGGAAATAGGGGAATACCAGAATTCCTATGCCGCCCAAACAAAGAAAGTGCATATGATGCATCTCCTTCGGGTATGTTCATTACAAAGAACTGTTTCTCAGTATCCTCCGTATCCTGGGTATTTGATACCGGATTAGGATCCCAGATATTTAATCTGTTACATAGGGCTACAAAAAGGTAGAAAAACTGAGAACGGATGATAAGTTTCATGAGACAGAAAACGGGGCAAGTGTTGCAGCCAAGTCTGTTGGTCACTGTCACCCTGTATTACCAATACATTGATTCTGAACAAATGCTATTAGATACCGAACCTGATATACAAAATCATATCAATCTCTTTATTTATTAAAGTAATGATAAAATTTTGTATTGATGGATAATGTTTTGAACATTTCCTATATCAAAAGTTGATCGGTTCAGGCACGTTATCTAAAAGCATTGACGTTCTAAATCAAACTACAGTTCCTAGTATACAGAACACACACAAGAGGAAGAGTTCAGAAATGAACGAATCCTTCTTGAGGCATTGTAGACTAGGTCATATCAATGCGACCCGACTGGATGAAGTTACATTTTAGATGAATATTTAAATCAGTTTGAATTTACATCTTGTGAAACTTGCCAGTCATGTCACAAAGATTAGATGACCATAGCCCTGTTTATTGGAAACAGAGAAAGAGTTAATGAACTCTTGGGACTGATACATGATGATGTATGTAAGGTCTCCTGTCTACACATGCCAGGACTGGTTCTTTATACATCATTATATTCTCTGATAATCTTTCAAGATTCAGTCATATGTTTCTGTTGAAACATAAGTCCGAAGGTTTTGAGGTATTCACAGAATATAAGTTAGAAGTAGAGAACCAATAACCGGGTATAAGTATTATATCCTATGATGAGATCAGGGAGGAGAATACTTGTGCATAGAATTCCTGGACTATTCTAAAGGAGAATGAGATTCTCTCTCAGTGTTACTCCTCTGAATACACCACAGCACAACGGTGTATCAGGGTGGAGCAATCGCACAATATTAGATATGGTGTGCTCTATGATGAGTACTACTGAGTTTCTTATTTCCTTTTGGGAGTTATGCGCTTGAGAAGCTGCATACCTATTGAATTAGGTTCGAATCAGATCACTGCCTACCATTCCATATGAGATATGGTATGGGAAGAGCCTATCTCTTAAGTAAGTTAAGATTTGGGATTGTCCGGCCTATGTCTAAAGAAAAATCCGGACAAGATCGAGGCAAGGTCAGTTCTGTAGAACTGGAAAGGTTTCAGCTATACAAAACTGCAGTTGATGATTTGACAGAACCAAAGGATTCTATAGTCCCCGACGAACCTCAGCCTCTCCACCGATCTGGTAGGGTTCCTCACCTTCCTGAGAGACACCTCGGTTTCTCGATGACAGTGGGAGCGAGGAATGCATCATGAGATGATGAACCAACTAGTTTCGAGTAGGCCATCAAGAGTAGGGACTCTGTAAGAATGGCTGGATGCTTAGCGATCTGAGATGGAATCCATATACACCAGCAAAGTATGGACTTTAGCTGCTGTATCTGAATGGATAAATCCCCATCAGGAGCAAGTATATCTTGAGAAGATTACTTGGTGTAGATGGAAAGGTTGAGACTTTCAAAGCTAGACTTGTTAAAGGTTTTAGTCATCAACCAGGTGTGGATAATGATAAAACCTTTTCTAGGGACTATGCTTAAGTCTATCCAGATCCTACTTACCATTGCTACATACCATAACTACGATATCTGGTGGTTGGGTGCCATGACTATTTTTCTAAATAGTGATTTAGAAGAGAATGTCTATAAGAACACAGCCAGAGGGCTTCGTAAACAGTGGGAGCAGCGGAAACGTGTGCAAGTTGCTTTACAGAATAAAGCAGGCATCGCGGAGTTGGAACGTCTGTTTTGATGCGATAGTTAAAGAGTTTGACTTCATCAAAATGGTAGATGAACCTTGTATATACAAAACGGTAGTAGAGAGTAAGGTGGCCGTCCTCGTATTGTACGTGGACAACATACTCTTGATAGGAAAATAGTTTCCTATGCTACGCTCGGTTAATCTCCGCTTATCACAAGGATTCTCCCAATTGGATAAAGGTGATACCTCCTAAATCCTGGGTTTTGGATCTATGAGATAGATCTAAATGGATGTTAGGATTCTCACTAACTATAGTGAGATAGTATCAATCGATCCTGGGGAGAATCACTGGAAGGGTTCCAGGGTGATAAAGACGACTGAATGTCAGTCACAGGCATTATCTTTACCCTCAGTGGAGGGACGGTATGTTGGAAGAGTTCCAAGCTAGATACCGTGGCAAACTAGACAATAGAGGCTGGTAACATCGCTATTAAAGATACTGCCAAAGAGGCAGTTTGGGTGTATATTGGTTCATAAGATGAACTAGGTTCCTACCATTGTATGACAATGGATGTGTGGCTTTGGCCCATGAACCATGGTCCCATCAGTGACCCAGACATATTCTGAGGAAGCATCACCTGATCATGGAGATAGTTGATCTCCAGGGTGATCGAGGTTAGGAGAGTAGACTCAGAGGATAACACGGCAGATCTACTCACGAAGGCCTTTTCCCAAAGAGAGACTTTTAAGGGGATGGTTGAGTATTAGATACTGCAACCACTGCTACAGATGGCCCTAGTGCAAGTGGGAGATTGTTAGTTATATGTATGCCCTAGAGGCCATTACTGTACATTGGATGTATATTGTAGTGGATGCTGGGACTTATATAGGTAGGACTTTCTTGCTCGACATGATAGTACGCTATCTGGTTGCTCTTTATCTTAACATGTATACTTTCTGTCTCTCTGATTACATGTTGATAAAGCCCTTAGGATGTGTACTCGACTTCCAGGACTATGATGAAGATCATACTAGTGGGGCCTGGGTAGTCAATGAGTACATCCTTCATTGTTCCTAGTCGTGGGAATATCGAGACGGGGCATCGATATTCCAGAGTAGACTAGCGTATATCTTCTCGACCCATGTGATGGGCGATGGATGATCCCATATCCATTGGTGTTTGACATCGGAGATGGTATGCGGGTGCTCAGTGGAGACTGGGTACACTGAACGGACTCGCCGAGAACTCCCAGATGGTATTATACCTCACGTCAGATGGCAGTTCTCTGGTGACACTGGTACTGCTTAGTCTGTTGACCCGAGATCGTCATAGAGTCTTGTGTCTCCCACTGTGCTTTGATTTCCACCCTACCATGGCTCTACTGAGGCGTGCAAACAGGTGGTTTTGGGTACAGTCCCGATTCACATGGAGGCAATGAGCGATAGGAGGGGATTCGTCTCTCCCGGCATTGGGGGTTGATATTGCGCTATGCTCGACTAGACATAACAGGAAATCCCTGGCCAGGGTTGCAGTGATATACTGGTAAGAGTTATCAGTAGTTTCACGAATGTTATGGACCTTACGTCGGCATGACTTATCAAGCTACTGCGGTTTGACGTTTACCACCCCTAGGCGAGATATGCGACATATCAGACGAATAGACCGGACTGTACGGTAAGTGTTACTGGTTGGATTCACAGGAGTGTGAGCGGGCTTGCTCATCGATCTTCTGATCGCTCAATACCCGGGTGGCCGTTACGTTTAGCAGACCGCTTGCGGCTTGTGGGTGCTTGATATGATCATCATCTGCGGCCGGCGTATTGACGAGTCTTTAGAGTCTTACACAGAGGTTTCCTGGCTCAAGCGAAACGAAATAGGAGCGCATATGAGATATGTGCGAGACCGAGAATAATGCGTGTATGTGATACCGTATTCTATTCTCGCGATGAATGTATCGATTGGTTGTATGCGATATAACCTAGTTATCGAATCAAGGATTGATTCGATAAGCCGATACATTGGATATTAGCCGGTTATATGCGATATGACCGGATCGTTAAATCAAGTATTGATTTAATGATTTAATGCATAATTATATATTTGATATATTACTTTGCATTAACTAGTATTCGTTCACTTAAAAAGGATTTTCTCACTTGATATGCACATTGTATATGTGATATATTTTTTGTGCACTTGATTGTATCATGTTTGATGATACATGAATGTTAGGGTGTATGTTAAGATTAAACCTTGGTTAAATAAATGGTTAGGGTTTTGATTTTATTAACCATTTATTTATTTATTCTTTTTTTGCAAAATTAGTCATGGTGGCTTTCTTTGTTTGCTTGTTGATGCTTCATGAAGCTTTGAACAAGTCCACCATATTTGTCTCATGCTTAACCCTAACCATTCAAACTAACCATGGTTTATTATCTACACCTAACTATGGTTGCTATATGATAAGTATTCATTTATTTTCTATTTTGGAATAATACTTATCATATTCTTTCTTCATCTTCTTCATCTTCAACAATGAAGAAACCTTGCAACCATCAATCGCAACTTGAGAAAAAGAGTGAGAAATCCAATTCTAAAGTGAACCCACTTTCTATTTCTTCATCCTCTACCACTTGCCAAGTAGTATAGGGTATTTTCTTCACAAGTTTCATGACTTGGTGAAGTTGGAGATTGATCTTGAGTTGCCTCGACATAGATCATCTTCGGCATCGAAGTCGGCGACCTAGCCCGATCATTTCCCCGATGAAACCTTCGCCCGAGTCCGGATTCCGATTGGTACAGCGGAGGGACGTCATCACGGAGCATAAGAAGTGGAGGACCGGATCTACAAAGGTTGTAGTCACTTTCCTTTAGCAATAAAGTCGGTTACTTGCTTGCATCACCTATACATCTAGTTAACGATCCGTATTAGGGTTTGTAGGCACATAAAAAAATTTGAATTGGTCATGTTTAATCTGTTGTGAGACTTCATTAGTGTGCCTAGGAACCCTATAACTACCACGGTCCTCAAATCCAGAAAACATCAAGTAAAGAATAAGTATAACTGCATGAATCAATACATATATATTAGCGTCACATTCCTCTAATATATATATACATATATATATATATATATATATATATATACATAATAGCGTTCCATTCCACTGTTATATACATAGGAGTAAAATTATCAGAGAACATCATATGAAATCCATGAATGTAATATATGCAACAAGAAACAGTAATATGAGCATATAAAGGAAAAACCGCTATTTAACTGCAACAAGTTAATATATATATCATGCGGTTCCTAATTTCTCCAAGTCCATACACCATCAAATAAAGGTGAACATGTAGCTATAGCCAGGTATGCGTAACCGTGTTGGTATAGCAAGATTTGTGTATTTACCTATCCATAATGATGTAATACCCTCCAGGTATATGTGTAAGCATATATGCAAGATATACATGTAGCTATGTCTCATGTGTGTATATACCTATCACTAATGGAACAATACCATATACGTATATAGGTAACTAGGATGTAAACATGTCAAGGCATATGTGTAAGCATGTAGGTATACAGGTATGCTATATGTCATATGCACGAAGGAAAGTACGGATCTTGTCTCAATGTCCCTAAACAATACAATATCATATATGTATAGATGTTGTGCGTGTTATGGCAATTATCGACGGTGTGTGTGTAGCATACAATTAGTGCTCGTGAAACATGAACCGTCAATAATGGTATTATGTCTCATTAATACTATGTCCATACACAATAGAAAATGAGATATGCAACAGAGATACACATGCACAATCAATATCCATATACATCTAACTAAAAGTCATATCATTTAATCTAGCCCAGACGCATAACGCCATGCGGGAGATTCCCCTATAGATGTTAAATCTACTCACTAACGTTCCTGGCAAAGTAAAGCCAACTACTCGCTTTCCCCTGTTCGCAGCGCCCGAAGTCCCCGCTTGCGATCCTAAAAGCATCTAACAATATAACAAGTGTATATTGGCAATCGACCAATAACACGTACAAACTACGTTTGACCGACGCACCAACTCCAAATATACTCTCAAGTGTTCGTCCAGTGGCTAACGCGCGTAGCGACACTACGAAACCAATTTAAGAGCAAAAGCTACACAAAGACGCCAACGACATGGCACAACCCTAGCTAGGAGCGCTAAACGACACAACCATCAAGTCTAGACCCTGATCGTACCGATCACGCATTTACAACACACTAATAAACGTGGAATCTAATATAAATAACGTCACAACGTCAAAAGAAACTCACGCCAAAACTTACCAAAATCTAGTAAGCAACATATATCATTTTAGCTCAAAACTACAAGTTTTTACCAAAATTAGAAATTACAACCATCACAATATAGCATGATTTAATCATACAAACCCTTGCTAGAATTATAGATTTCACTCAAATAAGATTGGTAAAATTTTAGTTTGCTAATTAGCTAATTATACAATTAGGAAAAATCATTTAACAAACTAGTATCTAGGTTAACTTTTCATCAACCCTAACCTATCAATTAACCCTTTCACTAATGAAACCCCTAACTTGATTAACCAAAACCAATTGCTAGAAATTCTAAATATGCAATTAATAGCTTTAAATTAATAACCAATAAGCTAATTTAAAGTATTAAACAACAAAAAGAGATTAGGGTTAAGGTTTTATACCTTCAAAGATTCACAAAAAAAGAACCAAGATCATCAAATTAAGCTCCAAAATGACGACTTCTATGAAGATTCAAGCATGCTTTGTGAAGAGGAATGATAGGTTTTGATTTGTTTAAGAGTTTTGTGGAATTATTTAAGGATTTTTGGAGATTTATTTGAGTTTGGAATGAAGAAAATGGGCAAAGAAAAAGATGGGGCAGAACAAGGAAGAAGGCTCGACCAAAAGGGAAGTGGGGGGGGGGGGGTTGTGAAAAAAAGAAGAAAGTTCTAGCTAAAATTGACAATAAATGCCCATTAATGCATTTTGCCACATTTTTTTTCTTTTCTTTTCTTTCAACAAATTCAAATCCTTTTGCCACAAATATCTAGATATTTAAGGATGGTTGGATTAACAAAATATCTAGTGATTAGATTAGCAATGATTCAAATTAGAAGTAATTAACCCAAACCAAAAAGTAATTACCACTAATAAAGTGCACAAATAAAGCATTAAAATAATATTTTAATTAGGGAAAAATTCTATGTGAACCAAAATTTCCAATTGACCCCCAAAACCCATGCACTGGCTTCATTCTCGCTATACTAGGTGCCGTCAAGTCTATACAGAAGTTTGATCACAATCGGGTTAAAACGGAAAAAACCGACTATTTTACCCTAAAACAGAAAAATTCGCAAAACGATTTCTAAAACGTTACAATCTTCCCCCTTAAAGAAATTCGGTCCCTGAATTTAAAATTCACCTACACGTACAAAGTGATGGGGGGAAAGTCTTCCGCATCTCGCTCGCAGCCACTCAAGTGATCACCTCACTAGACGGCTACGCCAAAGAACCCTCACAGATGGCAAGACCCTTGACCGAGGTTCCTCCACCTGCCGATCCACTAAAACTATCGGCTGCGGGTGAAATGAAAGATCGCGTCCAAGCTAAAAGGTCTGATGCTGAATCATGTGATAAAGGTCATGAAGGTAATTGCGAAGTATCGATACATGGAATACGGGGTGAATACTCAAAAATCTGGGCGGAAGTGCCAAATTATAGGCAACGAAACTAACTCGCTCGAGGATCTCAAAAGACCAACAATCTGGGACTAAGCTTCCCAAAACTCAACACGCCATTCATCGGAAAATCCATAGGAATACATGATTTCCCTCTGCTAACTCAAGTCTACGACCACCACGGTCGACCTAAGACTTCTGTCTGCATTGGGCTGCTCTCATCCTGACCTGAATCAACTGGATCTTCTCCGTAGTCTCATGACTAGCCGGGGTCCACAAATCCTACTCTCGCAGAGTCAGAAAAACAGACCGGCGATCGACACGACCTACCAAACAAAACCTAAAGGTTGCCAATTGGAACGTCTCCTGATAACAGCTATCGTAGGAGAACCTTATCCATGGAAAGTGACGATCCCAACTGCCCACAACAACTTAGTACGTACGCACAAGCATATCCTCCAGAGTCTGTATAGTCCGCTCTGTCTGACCATCGTCCCACAGATGGAAAAGCGGAGCTAAAGCTCAACCCGTACCCAAGGCTTCCTGAAGCTTCTGCCAAAGACGGCTAGCGAACGGGGTGCCTCTATTGGATACAACACATGAAGGAACTCCATGCAAACGCACAAACTTAACAAAGAATAACTGAGCAAACTGAGCATAATCGGACAACAAACACCCAAATGGAGTCACACCCTATCTAAACCTGGGTAGACACCACAACGAAATTCATGGAGATCTGCTCCCATTCTCACTCCGGAACGGTTAAAGATTGCAACTCTCCAGCCGGTCTCAGATACACAACCTTAGCTCGCAACAAGTCAGAAACCTCAAAACAAAATCCGAAACTTCACTCTTCATCCCTTCCCACCCGTAACCATCTCACAAGTCACGTTACATATTGGTGAACTTGAATGAACACAGAAAGCTGACTGATGTGCATGCTCTAGGATTTCGCGTCTCTACACATCAGTATTCAGGTACACACAACGCGTCCCTAAACGTAGCACACCCTAGTCACAAATCAAGGACTCCGAATCTCTACCCTGCCGAACATGCTCAAGTATCACAGACAACGAGCATCAGTGGGTTGTGCCTCACGAAAACGATTAAGTAAAAGTGGACGGGCGTGGACATGAGCAAGCTGTCCCCTCAGTAGAGGCGAACTTAAGCTATACTCCACGATCGCACAAGAACTGTAAATCTATAGAAGACTGTCTCAGAACTGCGCACAACTGGGAAAAGCTAACCCCGGGCCTACGACTCAAGCATCAGCTACCACAATCGTCTTGCCATGGGTAATAAAGGATCTCACAATCACAATCCTTCACAAGCTCCATCCAATGGCGCTTTCTCAACAATCAAAACCCGCTGCAGGAAGATGTACATTATGCTCTGGTGGTCCGTGAAAATCTGACACGACTCTCCGCACAAGTAGTGTCTCCAAATCTCCAATGCACGACCACCACGGCCATCTCCAGATCATGAGTGGGATATCCTGCTCGTACTTCTTCCAACTTTCGGGAAGCATAAGCGATAACTCTATAGTGCCACATCAGTACACAATCGAGCTCCACTCGCGAAACATCACAGTTAAACAACAAAGTCGCCCGATCCAGAAGCAAAGATAGAACTGGTGCAGTCATCAACTGAGTCTTCAACTGCTGAAAACTCCGCATGCATGCCTCAGTCCAAGAAAATGAACCTCCTTCCCGGCCAGTCTAGTCAACGGTGCAGTGATACATAAACAATCCTGCACGAAACGGTGGTAAAAACCCGCTAAGCCCAAAAAATCTGCGAACCTCCGTCCCGCATATAAGTCTGGGCCCAAGCTGTACGGCCTCGATCTTCATCGGGTCCATACGAATACCGTCTTCCATAACTATAAGACCTAGGAAGACAACATAATCAAGCCTAAAGGAACACTCCGAGAATTTAGCAAACCGCTGGGGCTCTGCCAATGTCTGCAAAGAAAATCCTCAAGTGCTTCTCAAGTTCCTCACGACACATTGGAATAGACCAGAATGTCATCAATAACACAACAATCAACTGGTCGAGGAATGGCCTAAAGAAATCTGGTTCATCACATCCACGAATGCTGCTAGGGCATTGGTGAGTCCAACGACACCACCAAAACACATACTGCCAGAAGCACGCACAAAAGCAGTCTTCGGAATGTCATCACTCCGAACCCGCAACCAATGATGACCCGATCCTGAACAAACTTAGAAAATGTCTCGCACTCTGGAACAAGTCGAACAAATTGTCAATGCGAGGTAAAGGATACATATCCGCACCGTAACTCGGTTCAATTGACGATCAATCAACACACAATCTCAAACTGCCGTCTTCCTCCCTGACGAACAGAATAGGAGCTCCCCAAAGCGAAACACTTGGACGTACAAGTCCCACCTATCTAGCAACTCTGCAGCAGATCCTTAAGCTCCCTAAGCTTCGCCGGCTCGTCTGGAAAAACGTCGGAAAACCCTCGCACGATAGGAACCCGGTCCAAAAACCCACCGTGGCTTCGGTATCACTAATGGAAGACAAGAATCCTCGATATCTTCTCCTCAAAAGCCGACTAGCGAAAAAGGTTGAATTCAAGCTGTTATGGGCGGCACCACTGTCCCCCTACACAACAAGAACTGATTCACCGGGAAAACAAAACTTGACTTTTTCTTCACGACAGTCCACAGACGCCTAGCACGCAGCTAACCAGTCCGTGCCCAGGAGAACATCATATCCAACATCTCTAGAAGGATCAAAGCGACGGGCGAATCTCTATCTCCTATCCGACTGGCACACGACTGATATACGTGTCGCGCAACAAAAGAATCGCTGACAGAAATTAACACCACAAAAGGCTGATCTAGCATACACAACTTTCGGCCCAACCATGGCACAAAGGGTGTAAAACAAACGAGTGCATAGATCCCGAACAAAACAACCCTACGAATCAAAAGAACATACGGATTTAAGAATACCTGAAAACTCTGCACTAGACGCCCGCGCGTCCCGATGAGTAGAAGCAAACTCTCGTGTCTGCCCCCTACCCGCAACTGTCTGTCCCCTTCCTCCACCAACCTATCCCTTTGGAACAAACCCTCTACGTCCCCGATCTCTCCGAACATGGGTCTGACGCGGTGCTAAGGAACAATCCTTGATGAAGTGATGAAGGCTCCCAAACCGATAGCATCCAGATAAGAACTGCTGACCCTCCTGGGGATGAGAGCTGAACGACTGTCCTCGTCCCAAGCCTCTGCTAATCCCGCGACGTGCATGAAACCTAACACGGCGACTGTACCTCTGTCTCTGGGTCGATACACCTGTACGAGCCTTCCTTTGTTTCGGAACTCCCAAGGTCTCGGAAAGACGCTCCTCATCAAATAGGGTTGCGTCCACTGGTGCTGTGTAAGTGACGAAATGTTGTATACTGACCATAAGGAACAACTGGGTAACAGGGATGGAAACCTCCTGTCGCCGCGCTCTACTGGCCCCAACCAAAGACCTTATCGTCTGGCGCAAGTCCTGCATCTCAGCCTCAAGCCTAGCGATATGATCTGTCGAAGGCAGATCCATCTGCTCCAGTGCAATGAGCGTGCCATCCTGGTCAGTCCTCGTCCCACCCGAGTCAACTCTGACCTCGGCCCTCGCTGCATCACTCTGAGTCCCCATAGTCATCGGCGGCAAAGGCTATAAATGGAAAATGATTTGATAAGAACACGGAAATCGAATCGCAAGGATATGTATCATCAAGAAAGGAATTTCAAGCAATTTGTACTTAGGTCACATTAGGCGGAGTACCGTGATCGTGAGTATGCCGCGGGCATACGCACACTACGTTACTCTGCTTAAGCTACCTACTCCATCATACCAAGGTCATCCTGCACTCCGAAAGGTAAAACCTAGCGCTCTGATACCAACTTTGTCATGACCCGAAATTGGCACGTGACGGCCCTTAAACTACGCAACATTCACAGGCGTAACGCAATTTAAGTAAGCTGAAAACCCAGCAATCTAAACCATCAAAATTAGTAAGTGATAAGAACATCGTTAAAACTTTTGAAAATCTCAAGTACAAATTCTTTAAAGTCCAACTTTACTTTCTTAAAAATTCTGGCAGCACCTCTGTAAATACTAACCCTAAAAATGGGTACAACATAAATATAAGTAAAGCATCGCCAAACGGGAGTAAATCCACGCCCAAATGCGGAAAACAACCACCACAACAGATATATGATGCCATAGCGAAGAAATAAAAGACGATATAAGTAAAACTGCATAAAAGACATCCTTGTCACCAAAATATACGATATCGTCATCACATCAAGTCTCTAAGTCATACACATGAAAGTGGTAGATGGAGAGTACATGATACAACGAATATACAATAAGCAACATCGGATAACCGTAAAACCCACCTATAGAAAAACTGTACACAGTCAGCCGTAGCGGTATCCGCTGCAAAAGATGATACGAAAGATGAAAATCCTGCCGTGACTGCCCTGAAGGACTACCTGCAAAACACTGTGGCACAACGGGGGTGAGCTGCCAACTCATGAATAGTAAATAACATATGCAGGTAATCGCAAGTATGCACGTACAACGCGAATCTAATGCATGCAAGCGGATAGCAATAAATGGTCATATGTATGCAACAGTCATGAAATGTACTCTAGCAGGTACAACTAATACATGAAGCAATAATATGACAATATGTATATGCAACAGTCAAAGGTACTCTATCAGGTACTACTAATACATGAAGCAATGCATATAAAATAAATGAGGAGCATGGAATAAGACATGTCATTCTCACGGAATCCTGACCTCGTGACAGGACCAAAGTCCATCAAGACAATCTAATCCCAAATTTTCTCATTCAGCCCCCAAATTTGGCTCTCATATCCTGTAAATCTCATATATCCTGAATGTACAATATCAAGTAAATCTCATATATCCTGAATGTACAATATCAAGTAAATCTCATATATCCTGAATGTACAATATCAAGTAAATCTCATATACTCTGAATGTACAATATCAAGTAAATCTGATATATCCAATATCCAGTATCGAGTAATTTTCATATAAAGTAAGTGTCCAACATCGACACCCAAAAACATCATGAAACAAGTGTCTAGTATCGACACATAAATACTGGTCTATCAGGCGCTGTCACCACGACTGGCCCTCCTGATAGGTACGTATCATACGCTATCCCGAAAACTCGAGTGTCTAGCTCTGACACTCGAAATTCGACGTATCCATATGTACATGACTCCGGTCGGTATCCCCACGATAACCGTCGAGTCATAGGTACTGTCACCGGTAGGTATGGTTCCCCTGTCAGGCTCATCGGCGTGGTCCATCGATCTTCTTGCCTCGAGGTACCTCCGGGCCCCACCATGTACCTGCACACGGCCCACGACGGCTCCTCGCATGGGGTATATATATAAGAAGCGATAAATCTCATGGTGGCTGCTGAAATATCATATCAAGAGAAACCGGGTTTTTCAAATAATGCATAATTTCATGAAACTAACACGGTCCTCAAATCCAGAAAACATCAAGTAAAGAATAAGTATAACTGCATGAATCAATACATATATATTAGCGTCCCATTCCACTAATGTATATATATATATATATGCATATATAATAGCGTCCCATTCCACTGTTATATATACTTAGGAGTAAAAATATCAGAGAACATCATATGAAATCCATGAATGTAATATATGCAACATGAAACGGTAATATGAGCATATAAAGGAAAAACCGATATTTAACTGCAACAAGTTAATATATATCATGCGGTTCCTAATTTCTCTAAGTCCATACAATATCAAATAAAGGCGAACATGTAGCTATAGCCAGGTATGCGTAACCATGTTGGTATAGCAAGATATGTATATCTACCTATCCATAATGATGTAATACCCTCCAGATATATATGTAAGCATATAGGCAAGATGTACATGTAGCTATGTCTCATGTGTGTGTATACCTATCACTAATGGTACAATACCATATAGGTATATAGGTAACTAGCATGTAAGCATGTCAAGGCATATGTGTAAGAATGTAGGTATACAGTTATGCTAAATGTCATATGCACGAAGGAAAGTAAGGATCGTGTCTAAATGTCCCTGAACAATACAATATCACATATGTATAGATGTTGTGCGTGTCATGGCAATTATCGACGGTGTGTGTATAGCATACAATTAGTGCTCGTGAAACATAAACTGTCAATAATGGTGTTGTGTCTCATTAATACTAAGTCCATACATAATAGGAAATGAGATATGCAACAAAGGTACACATGCACAATCAATATCCATTTACATCTAACTAAAATTCATATCATTTAATCTAGCCCAGACGCATAACCCCATACGGGCGATTCCCTGTAGATGTTAAATCTACTCACCAACGTTTCTGGCTAAGTAAAGCCAACTACTCGCTTTCCGCTGTTTGCAGCGCCCGAAGTCCCCGCCTGCAATCATGAAAGCATATAACAATATAACAAGTGTATATTAGCAATCGACCAATAACACGTACAAATTACGTTTGACCGACGCACCAACTCCAAACATACTCTCAAGTGTTCTTCCAGTGGCTAACGCGCGTAGCGACACTACAAAACCAACTCAAGAGCAAAAGGTACACAAAGACACCAACGACATCGGCACAACCCTAGCTAGGAGCGCTAAACGACACAACCATCAAGTCTAGACCCTGATCGTACCGATCACGCATTCACAACACACTAATAAACGTGGAATCTAATATAAATAACGCCGCAACGTCAAAAGAAACCCACGCCAAAACTTACCGAAATCTAGTAAGCAACATATATCATTTTAGCTCAAAACTACAAGTTTTTACCAAAACTAGAAATTACAACCATCACAATATAGCATGATTTAATCATACAAACCCTTGCTAGAATTTTAGATTTCACTCAAATAGGATTGGTAAAAGTTTAGTTTGCTAATTAGCTAATTATACAATTAGGAAAAATCATTTAACAAACTAGCATCTTGGTTAACTTTTCATCAAGCCTAACCTATCAATTAACCCTTTCACTAATGAAAACCCTAACTTGATTAACCAAAACCAATTGCTAGAAATTCTAAATATGCAATTAATAACTTTAAATTAACAACTAATAAGCTAATTTAAAGTATTAAACAACAAAAAGAAATCAAGGTTAAGGTTTTATACCTTCAAAGATTCAAAAAAAAAGAACCAGGATCATCAAATTAAGCTCTAAAATGATGACTTCTATGAAGATTCAAGCATGCTTTGTGAAGAGGAATGATAGGTTTTGATTTGTTTAAGAGTTTTGTGGAATTATTTAATAATTTTTGGAGATTTATTTGAGTTTGGAATGAAGAAAATGGGCAAAGAAAAAGATGGGGCAGAACAAGGAAGAAGGCTCGGCCAAAAGGGAAGTTGGGGGGGGTTGATAAAAAAAGAAGAAAGTTCTAGCTAAAATTGACAATAAATGCCCATTAATGCATTTTGCTACCTTTTCTTTCTTTTCTTTTCTTTTAAAAAATTCAAATCCTTTTGCCACAAATATCTAGATATTTAAGGATGGTTGGATTAACAAAATATCTAATGATTAGATTAGCAATGATTAAAATTAGAAGTAATTAACCCAAACCAAAAAGTAATTACCACTAATAAAGTGCACAAATAAAGTATTAAAATAATATTTTAATTAGGGAAAAATTCTATGTGAACCAAAACTTCCAATTGACCCCCAAAGCCCGTGCACTAGCTTCATTCTAGCTAAACTAGGTGCGGTCAAGTCTATATAGAAGTTTGATCACAATCGGTTTAAACTGTCATGACCCGAAATGGCACGTGACTGGCACTTGAATCATATGAAGTCTATTGAACCCCATCTAATTCAAGTAAGACAAAATCTCAGAAATCTAAACCCTTCAAAGAAAGAAGTGTGGAAAACATGTTTTAAAACAAGTGGTTTTTAAATAACATAAGCCGAAGCATTGCATTTTAAAATCTCAAGACTTTTCAGAAAATTTCGGCAGTGTTTCCTTTGTAAATACTGGCCCCAAAAGGGGTACAACATGCATAATATGAAATAAAGGCATCCCCAAGCGGGAGCTAGCTCTTCGTCGATTGACGGTCACAACTACGGAAGCAATATAATATACAACGCCGAAGGGCGAGGATCAAAACTCACAGGAAACTCAAAATCATCAAGAAAACCATAATAATACAACGCGCGACTCTAAGGTCGAAAGAATAAACAACTGGTTTTTTCTAAGTATGAAATAATATACAAGTCTGGTTGATGGAATTTTACTAGATACAACTGAAAATAAATAAGTACAATGGTGGTCACGATGCGAGTGAACCCACCTACCAAAGCAATCACCCGGAATGAAGTAATGTGCCAACAAAACCGCCAAGGAAAAACCTGTACGGCAAAATCCTGCAAGAAACTGTGGCACAACGGGGGTGAGTTGCCAACTCGTGAGTAGAAAACATCACAGAGCAGAAATCGTATGTATGACTCAATCCTAGGTCAATACGATCAGTAATATATATATATATATATATATATATATATATATATATATATATATCCTCAAAATGATAAAGTCTGAAGCATGATAAGGTGGAAAGGGTAAATAGCTATACATAAGTGTAATACCAAGGGCTCGTGTCAGTGCCTCAGGCAGCAACATATCATAAACATGAGGTGTGATCAATGTAATCATCATGAAATCAGTGTCAACTATATCATGAAGTCTATAAGTATGTGGATATCATCCAACTATGTAATCAATGCCTGTATGCATGTGGATCTCGTCCACGTGTCAACCAATGACACAACAACATCATGCATGTAAATATCATAAAAGCAAATGCATGAAAGTATGAGGATATAAATCAATATGTGTCCCTCGCGACTCATCAAAATCATGGCACCTGAGTGTCCAGCATCGACACTCGAAACATCATGAAACCCGTGTCCAGCATCGACACGTAAATCCTCATATATTTCGGGCTCCGTCTACGCGATCGGCCCGAGAGCTCCGGCAGAACGGGTCGGCCCATATCCATCTCTCGAATCTGGTTGGTATCCTCCGGATAACCGCCAGGTCCAACCAATCACTGGTAGGTACTCGCCACCCCGCTATGCTCATCGTCTATTCCACGAAAAACATTCTCGCCCCGGGGAACCATACCGGGTCCACCATGAACCCGCAAACGGATCATCCAACTCCTCGAATTGGGTTTCAAGAACACGTCTCAGAACCAAGAAAACGCATGGTGGACGCACTGAAATATCATATCAAGAGAAACCAGGCTTCTAAAATAACACATAATTTCTTTTAAAATTTCCACGGTTCTCAAATCCAGAAATCTCATGAAAACAGCATATCTCAATGCGTATAAACATAAAGCATAATGTATGCGACATATGATAGAAATGTAAGCATATCTGTATAACATGCAACATGGAACAGTGATATGCACTTATTAAGGGAGGAACGCTCTTTAAAATGAATCCAGTTTTGAAATATATTCTGCGGTTCCCAAATTCCTCCAAGTCAAATGCAATATCATATACAGGTGCATGCAACTATAGCAGACAATTCATGCAAGGTATCATATCAAAATGCAGCAATTCTACTGTGTAGTGACATGTCAATTATCAATGATGAAGTGTGTGAGCTGGCAAGTAAGTGTACGTGAAGCATACTCATCATCGATAATGGTGCTGGTGTCCTGATAGCATGGGTTTCATAATAACTGCAGAGATCACCAATAGCATGCAATGCGATGCGAATAGTTAGAATATGCGGAAAATGAATAGATAACGCATCATTAAGAAATATGCTTTAAATATATGAGTCACACAGTTTTGGCTTTTGAAATAACACGAATCGTGGTGTTTAGAAAAATAGGGGCTACGGTGTTTTTAAGCAAAGGTACATCTTTTGAAATATCCGTAGTATCCGTTGGTATGTCTTTAAAATTCTCACGATTCGTTAGTTTTGGAAATAGGTATGACTCGGGTCCAGTCTAACATCTACTAGGTAAACTACAGGTCTAACTAACAAACCAATCGAAAGGGGTATGGAAAACCACCTAAGTCTGAGTCGAAATATACATATATATCATCGTCGGTGATCTCGCCTCAATAGCGTCACATATCATAAAATATATATCATTTTACATCCTCGAGTCAAGAGTGTGGATCAAATCATCATAATTAGCTCGTACGGTACATCCGTCGTACGTCATCCCAAATCTGGGTACGGGTCAACTATCACATCTATCTCATCATTTATCTGGTATCCTTTTCAACACATCATGAATTAGGGGTACTGATCTACAGTCTAGTACGATCTGATACCATCAATATATATAAATGCGTGTGTATGAAAACACATCGCCTACCGATCCGCTATCATCGCATGTCGTATCTTATAATACGATCCAACTCACATCACCGATCTCGTGGCATCATGCCCAATCTCATCGACTCATCTCCAACTATCATCCACTATCCTCATTATCCATGTATATATATATATATATATATATATATATATATATATATATATATAGTCCCGTACCTATGTGTGTGTGTGTGTGTGTATATATATATACGTATCCCTATATACGCATAAGTAATAATAATGTTGCATGCAAGGGTGTGTGTGCGAGTGTGGAAACCTATTCTATGGTTCGCGACTAAGAAATCAACCACGACACTATCATCCAAATTCACAACACATATGTAAATATATAACATATCATCAACTACACTATGAACTGCGGGGGTGCTATACGCCATCCACCCGACTTCCCCCGTAGATATAAATCTACTCACTTGATCCTCGCTTGCTGGAGTCGATGACTCCACGCTCATCCTCGTCGGTAGATATAAACCACGTGGGGGTACCTACAACCAATACACAATCGCAAATGCGTATTAAAATCAAGTCGGAAAACCAAAACGACACATGTTTCGCTTATAAGTTAAAACCTATAGCTTACGCCTACAAAACCACCAAACAACCCCCGTCGCTGACGTACAAATATCAGACGACGGAACACAAAATCAACTACCAAATCCCAAATTAAAACGATGTCGCAAAACAATGCAGCAACTCAAGAAAATGGTCCCAGATTTTACCCTAAGTGAAATTTGCCAATTTTGCACATATGGAGGGTCTAATTTACTGGAGATAAAGCCCTGAACCAAACACGGATCATTTCCACTCTACTCTGGCCGCAATTTGCGGCCAAAATGAGTAAATTTGCGGCCATAACTTGGAGTGGGGGTCTCAGGTTTTGGGTATAGGTTCTAGGTTTCCTGCACATCTTTCAGTCTTCGCTAAATATTTTTCAGGCCACCCGGGTTGTAGCAGATCACCAAAACATATCACAATTCTCACAAGTTCCCGATATCGGGGTTTTTAAGTTTGGGAATTGAGGGTTTACTCTATGGTTTATCCCACTATACAATCTCTACAGGGGTCGTAGTCCCTAATTACACCTCAATTGCACCTCACAACTCAAGAATTCCTCAAGACCCTAACTTGGAATTCTCAAAGTCCACTAAACCGAACTAAATCACTTCTAATCAAACATGGATGTAAAAGCAATAGAAATACTATGCTAATGGTTAAGAGAATACCTCATTTGGCAACTCAAGAAAATTTTTGAGTTGCCCCAAGTGTCCAAAATCCTTGCTTTCTTGGTCCAAAGTGTAGCTTGTGAGCTTGTGCACATTTTAAATGAAAGTGAGATGAACTTTTGGGGTGTTTTTGATGATGAAATGTGGGTTTGAAGAGGAGGGAGGAGAGGGTGCTGCCATGGGGAAAGAAGAAGAAGAAAAGATGAAGAAGATGATGAGGGAACAAAGTGTTATGGTCCAAGGTTGACCTCTCACCTCTCTCTCTCTCACCTATACCTTAATACTTTAATGTTTTCCTTTCCTTTCCTTTTCTATTTTCTTTTCTAGTCTTCTCTTTTAAATTGAGAACCATGCATGATAAAAAGAAAGAAAGCATGAAAGAAAAATGTAACAAGTGTTAAAAATGACTTAGTGCATGTCATGTGCACAAAACTGGATTAATGCGACATTAGCGATATTAAATCGCAATTAGCATTAAAATAGGGTATAATAAATCATAAAATTTCATAATTTGCTTAAATCCAATAAAACACCCTTATTTCAGTAATTTCCATAATTTTCCAAATTTTTCCCAATTTATCGGTATTTAATTATACCGCCTTATTAAAATATTCAATATATTATTATTTAATTATAAAAATTCCCAAAAATAATATTTTATTTTTCTGAAATGTTACAAAAACGGAAAACACCGACTATTTTACCCTAAAATGGAAAAATTCGCAAAACGATTTCTAAAACGTTATACATCTGCCCGCCAAAATTCAGGCTAGACGTCCTAACGTCCCGGTCGCGTCTTTCGGCGGGAAACAAATTCTGGCATGCCCGGTGGGACATTTTCCTCTTTCCATTCCACACTTCGTGTGTCGTGTTCGCGAACGAATCGCAGTTTGATATGGTCGCCTTTGGATTTGAGGTACTAAGATTTGGTGTCTTGCTCCCGTGCAGAGAAAATGGCTTCCAACTGCACTAGCTGCAACAACAACTCCCACTCCGTCCTCGCCGGAGGAGTGACTTATGGGCCCCAAGCGGCCTCCATCTTCGCCATGCCAGTGGAACAGGTGATTCAGGCCACAGTGGACTATTCTTCGGGACCATGCTCCCACCAATGAGCTTCAATGCCCCAATGCCATCGCAAGAAGCTCCAAAGAAGTCGGTCTTCGATCGGCTTGCAACTACCGTGGCCCCTCTCAACGGATCGCCCAAATCCAATGCCTCGGTCTTTAACAAACCGGGCCAAAGCTCCAATGGGCCCGTGAAGAAGCCCACATTACCTGAAGGGGCTATCCCGAAACGGATAGCCATCCCTGCTCCAGTAAATGAAGTCATCAGAGAGACTTCTCCTACTAAGGGGTCGGTCTTCACAAGACTGGCCATTCCAACTCCCGCTCCAGAAGAAGTCACCAAGGTTGCTATCCCTGCTCGGAAGTATGCCTTTGACAGGTTGTCCATCCCCTCTCTACGGACGTCAGTCTTTGACAGGCTAACACCAACAGCAGTTTCTCATCAAAGCATGAAGCATGATGCAGCTACCCCGACAACGGAGATGATCCCATCTGCAAGACGCGCTCGACGTCGCCACTGGCACCGAGTGAGGAAAGCTGGGGGCAGTTCCCCTTCTGGATTGACTCCACCAGCTCCGATGGTAGAAATTGACGCTGTTGTTCCAACTGGGAATAGCTTTGAACCACTCAGGAGGGTGCATAAGAACTCTCCGACCGCCGTGCTTAAAAGATCTCCTCCGTCTGTGGAGAATGTTACTGAAATAAAGCTAGAGCAGCCCCCTCAGTGGCTGTCCTCCAAAATCCACAGGGTCTGGCGAAGAGTCCAAGACTTTGTGATCGACTAAGACTACTCCCGTCGACAGAAGAGAATGAAGATCCAGCAAGAAGAGAATCTCACCGCCGTCGTACCACGGAAAGCATCGGCTGCAACAGCCCCCGCAACTTCTATCACCCATAAAAGGAGAAGGCCGGAGAAGATCCTTGTGTCTGTGACAATTCTCAAGGGTGTTGAATCCAAACGCTCCAAGTCTGGGGGCATGGTAGTGCACACCATCTACATGGCTTCCGGGAAGGAGGATAGCCATATCTTTATGGGTCATCGACCACTCACCCGATCTGTGACAAAATCCCAGAAGCAACAGCAAAAGCTCCAGGAAATGCTAACGAAGATGGCCGCGCTCACTGGGCCGAAAGAAAGCCCGGAGACGTCTTCAAAGCAGCGCCGAAGAATGCTAGAGAAGAAAGACAAAGAGGCCGCGGAACAAGCGGCCAATATAAAACAAATGGCGCTATTGTTCTAAGATATGGTGGGCATGATGATCCAGCCAGACCAACCAGCCGAAGATCCTCCAGTAATAATTGAAGACGATAGAGGGGAGACATCAAACCCACTTCCGGCTTTATCAGAAGCCAGGGAAGAGACCATCTCCAAATCCGCCCTTGATGACTATATAGCTCAAATTATACGAGCTCATCAGGAGAATGAAGCAACCGGCCAAATCGTCAAGACTGGACGACCTTATCCGGGTTGGTACGATCAAATAAAGTACCCTCCAGGATATACGATCCCTAAATTCCATGTGTATAAGGGGACGGGTAATCCACACCAGCACGTTGCTCAATTCAGGCTCTGTGCGGTAATACTTGGGGTGATAACAAACTGCTGTTTTGCCAGTTTGTTGGCAGCTTGTCGGAGACAGCGTTCGAATGGTACTCCGAACTCCCGAATGACTCTGTCAAGACATTTGCAGAAATGGAGCTACTGTTTACACAAAGGTTCGCAAGCGCCAGCGAACGTACCCCAATCACGGCGTTGATCAATGCCAGAGTGAAGCCGGGAGAGACATGGGTTCAGTATGCAATTCGGTGGCGGAACCTATGGTCAAAGTGCGAACACCGCATAGAGAAAGCTCCTGCTGTGGGCATGTTCGTAGGAATCTTCGATCCTCAGACGACCATATCCCAGTTCATGAAGTTTTTCAAGCCGACTACCTTCCAGGCTTTGATTGACAAGCTGACCCAAATGGACCAGATGGGCCGTAGACCGTATTCCTCAAAAATGGATCCTCGAAACGAAAATGGGAAAGGGAAAGCGACCTTCATCGCCAATGCTCAGCAGCAGCCCAGTGGTCTGATTGTTAGAGGTTCTGCGTGTTCAAGTTTAGTTATTTACCGCAATCAAAACGGTTTCGCTTGTAGCTAGCCGGTTGAGTACGGGTCGTCCGCAGGGAGATGGGAATCTTTTTCTAAGTGCTTTAACGAGTTAAGTCCAGTTTTCCAGATTTTGTTGTGATTAATTAAGTGTTAAAATGATATGTAAAGAGAGCTTGTTAGGGTTAGGATTAGGTTAGTTTGAGTTAGGAGTCGCTCACCTCTTTCGTTGCCCCTCTTAATATCGGTGTTACGGTAATCGGCAACAACGGGGATTAGCACGACTAGGAAGGAACTTGCGAGTATAAGCTAGGCTTTCCAACGCATAAGTTCTTCCTTTTGGTGCTTGTCCGTCCGTTCTTTGCTCTTAGCCATAACCTCCGGTTAATTCAACCACAACCGGTCTCACTACCGAATCACCGCTATCATGTAGGATAGGGTGCCGTAAGGAGCGGATTGTGGTTCAATTAACGGGAGTCGATTTAAGATGTTGGGCAAGGAAAGAGTGAGAGAGATTTCCTTCTCTCAAACTTCCCTTATACTACCCTAACAAGTATGAAACTACTCACACATCATAATGAAAATAAAACAAAACAAAAGAGGAAGATAGAAAGAAGGAGATTAGAAGATAACAACTAGCTATTTGCGACCTCACCTTGGCAAGGATCAAGCGTAAGCGTCATGGTTGTTTAAGGATAAAGAAAAAGAGAAAAGAAAGAAACAACAACAAATAACAACAACTAAGTTAACAAATGAAAATTACAAGCAATAATATTTTAACTAAAGAACAAGACAAGCATGATAAGTAAAAAGAACTCCTTTATTCATTCTTCACTCACAAAAGCTCACTACAAGATTTTTAATGGAGAAGAGATGAGAGGAGAAAGAAGAACAACAACTAAAACCTAAAAAAATAAATACAAGATTATGCACCCTTGGCTTCACAAGGTTCTGGGCTATTTATAGGCAGGGAGATGAAAATCTAGGGCAAAATTCTGCCTGTACATAGAAAGACCAAAATACCTCTGAAGTATCTTCAGCCGACAAGGCCGTACGGCCGCTGTTCCGCGGCCTAATAGAGGAGTTGGGCCCTCCGGTTTCTCGTGCTTCCCTGGTCTGCTGTCCCCTTTTGTCTGGTACATGTTTTTTCTGATAATCTTTCCACATTTCTTCTAGAATTCTAGTAGATCAAAAGGTGATTGGACATGGATCTTTTGTCATGATTTTCTTGAGCTCCGCGTAGATTTCTTGGATCTTGTGTTGCCATTGAGCCTTGTGCATGAAGGTGACAATCGATTTGCCATTTTGTCTCCTAAACTGGTGTGTGGCAACAGACGGATAAAGAGCGGAGACCCGTGTTTTATCTGTGGTTGGCAGGAACCCGGATTTTGTCGTGTTAATCCATGAATTTTACCGTTTTAGAGCCGAGAACCTGTATCCTGCAATTGACTAGCAAACACGGCTCAAGAGTACCTACCGATATGCAATGTGATAAAAATTGGGCAGTATGAAAATGCAAAAATCTGATATGAACAAATACCCCCAAACTTATCATTTGCTCGTCCCGAGCAAAGCCAATTTATTCACAAAAAAATCCTAACCTCACTTTCGCAGGGAATGCGATTGCACTGAGCATGTGTAACAAGCCGTTAAACCTCTAGGTGTCCCGAGTAGGAGGAGTGTTGTCTCCTGAGGGTTTTCAGCGGATACTACCCACAAAATCCGGTCAAGTTGGTTTTGTAAAATAACTAAGATTCAAACCCTAAAGTTTTGTTTCAGAAAATAACAATTCTATTATCCTAAGTCTAGATTATCGAACCTTTATTTTTCACACCTCGCTTCTTATTTTACTACAGAATTTATATGTCTTTACGTGCAGTGCAAATAGTGTCGTTAAGTTTCCAGAAGGATCGATTTACGTCATCATGTCACACAATAAAGCCCAGATAAAATTTTTGAAAGGATCACATAAGTTTTATAAAGAGTTAAGCATTTTTCAAGTTTCGTTTTCCGGTAAAGTTTCAACTTTAGAATTTCTATCTTCCCTAACAGGAAACTAGGTCTTATTCTTCACTCCACCTTTTTCTTGTTTTCATTTCATACACACCTCTGTGAACGTGCAATAGTCTTTATCATAGAGTAAAACCTTCATATCTCCGCTAAATTTTTTTATAAAAGCCTGTCTTTTATCAAGATTATTCTCACACAAAGAACCGTTAGGAATTTTAACTCGGAGAGAACACTTGCTTGACTTTGTTTTAATCTGGACTTTCTAGGCTTCTTAGCGAGCTTTGGGCCAATGCACCTAAACCAGTTGGTTTTAGGGCATTAGGTGTAGAAACACCCCAGCGGACTTAATTACTCAAGTTACCTAGGTCCACAAACAAAAGACAGTTTGGCGTGAAAATCATGATGATTTAATACGAACGGAGATATAACCGGCAGTTCAATTATTATTTTTTTTGGATAAAAGACGTGTTTAGTGGGTTCGGTGTGTAATCATTCCAATCAAGTTTCAGATGGGTTATTTTTCAGACTTAGTTCCAATTAAGGCATCAATAACATTCCTTCATATTCACTCACTTCATAAACTATTCTTGATATTACTTATTTCAGAACAAACCTATTTGATCCTCAGAAAATCATTGATCCATTTAAAAGTTTTTCGACATAAAAGACTTGTCATCTAATTTCCAAAAACTCACGACACGTGGAGTGTGATGTAAAGACGTATATCAGCTATAGTTAACTTCAAAGGAGAGTTATCTTTCAGGTTTTCAAAATCTAAACATAAGATTTAGTTATTCTTATTTTATCAAACAAAACCGTCGAAATGTTGAATCAGAGTCCTCCCACTAGCTAACTTGACAGAAAAGTTTTTATGTTTTTAGAAAATTTTCAGATTTTTATGGATTTTATGGATTTTAATTTGCAGATGCAAAATATGAATGCGAAGGTAAGAAATGCGTACCGAGCGTACCCCCAAACTTAAACTGGACAGTGTCCTCACTGTCATTGCATGAAGAGATCATTTGAAGGGTCAAAATTGTCGGTTAGCGATACACAAATTTTTTTTGTTTTTGTTTTTAAAGAAAAAAGAAAAAGAATATCCACAAATATATACAAAATGGTTTATACATACCCCCAAACTTATTTGGAACAGTGTCCACTGTTCTTGGCTGGATAACCGAAGTTTGGAGGTAGGCAGAGGAAGATTATGCAGGGTAAACCGGCTCCTGTAAGAACAGGAGCTCCTCTGTTGGTTCGGCGCTAAGGTACGGTTTTAGTCGGTGTCCGTTCACTTTGAAAAATGAACCGTCCTTTGGATTTTCCAAATCCACAGCGCCCTGCGGATATACATTCCGCACAAAATACGACCCTTTCCAGCGAGATCTGAGCTTTCCTGGATGGAAGTGAAGTCGGGTGTCGTAAAGCAGTACCTGCTGACCAGGTACGAAGGTTTTACGCAAAAGGTGTTTATCGTGAAACACCTTCATTCGATTCTTAACGACAACCGCGTTATCGTAAGCCTCATCCCTAAGCTCGCTCAGTTCGTTCAACTGCAGCTTCCGATGGCTGCCCGCATCTTCGAGAGACAGATTCGGCTCCTTCATTGCCCAAAATGCGCGATGCTCTATTTTGACAGGTAGGTGGCAGGCTTTTCCGTATACAAGCCGATAGGGAGACATGCCAAGGTCGGTCTTCTAAGCGGTTCGAAAGGCCCAAAGGGCATCAGTGAGTTTCAGCGACCAATCCTTACGGTTCTTGGAAACCGTCTTCTCTAGTATCTGCTTGATTTGCCGATCCCATAGATCATGGAACAAATAGGGTGGGTAGGCTTTTGAAACTTCGGCCTGCCCGCAGGTTTGGGGGTGGTAGGGCGTGGATAGCTTATGATTAATGGAATATTTCCGCATCAAGGCCTCGAAAGTCTTATTGTAGAAATGACTTCCATTGTCGCTAATGATCGCTCGGGGGTGCCCAAACCGTGAGAAAATGTTTTCTTTAAGGAACCTAACGACAACCTTGTTGTCATTAGTCCGGCTGGGCACAGCCTCGACCCATTTAGAGACGTAATCAACGGCGAGAAGGATGTATAAGTTCCCAAAAGAGCTGGGAAACGGCCCCATGAAATCTATCGCCCAAACATCGAAAATCTCCACAACCAAGATTGGTTGGAGCGGCATCTCGTTCCTCCGGGATATCCGGCCCATGTGTTGGCACCGGGAGCAAGTCTTGCAATAGTCATGAGCATATCTTTGAAGAGTTGTGGCCAATAGAAACCACATTGCAAGATCTTCTCAGCTGTCTTTCTGGGGCCAAAATTCCCGCCACACGCTTGATCGTGGCAAAATGACAGCACACTCTTGAATTCATCGTCAGGGACACACCGACGAATAATCTGGTCGGGACAGTACTTGAACAGATAGGGTTCGTCCCAGTAAAAGTGTTTTACTTGGGATAAGAAGTGAAGTCTGTCCTGACTTGACCATTCAGTCGGTAGTAATCCCGTGGCCAAATAGTTCACAATATCTGCGAAGCAGGGTTCGCAAGATACTGTCAAGAGCTGTTCATCCGGGAAAACGTCGTTGATCGGAATTGGAAGTGAAGGCGAAGAAGGAAGTCGTGAGAGATGGTCGGCAACTACGTTTTCACATCCTCGTTTGTCCTTAATGACAAGGTCAAACTTTTGAAGCAAGAGGATCCAACGTATTAGCCGAGATTTTGCATCTTTCTTCGCAGAAAGATGGCGCATAGCAGAAAATTCTGTGTAGACAATGACTGGAGAGCCGATGAGGTAGGGCCTGAACTTTTCTAAAGCAAATACAACAGCTAAGAATTCCTTCTCAGTTGTTGTATAATTGAGTTGTGCGTCGTTCAGGGTTCGGCTCGCATAATAGATTACGTGCGGCATCTTGTTGATGTGTTGTCCAAGGACAGCACCAATGGCAAAGTCGGATGCATCGCACATAATCTCAAATGGGTGCGTCCAGTCAGGTGAAGAAAGAACGGGAGCAGAAGTGAGTGAGAGTTTTAGTGACTCGAATGCAGTCACACAGCTCGAGTTGAAGTCGAATGGCGTGTCCTTGGCCAGCAAAAGAGTCAAGGGCCTAGCAATCTTGCTAAAGTCCTTGATGAACTGTCTATAGAAACCGGCATGGCCAAGGAAGGCTCGGATATCTCTGACGCATCGGGGAGGAGGAAGATTGGAAATGACCTCAATCTTTGCTTTGTCAACCTCTATGCCATTTTGCGAGATGATATGTCCTAAGACAATACCTTCGCGCACCATGAAGTGGCACTTCTCCCAATTCAAAGTGAGATTCTTGTCCTTACATCGGGTAAGGACAGCGTCAAGATGCAGCAAACACTCGTTGAAGGAATCGCCGAAGATGGAGAAATCGTCCATGAAGATCTCCAGAAATTTTTCCACCATCTCTGAGAAGATTCCCATCATACACCGCTGGAAGGTAGCGGGTGCATTGCATAACCCAAAGGGCATGCGACGATATGCGAATGTGCCGAAAGGACAAGTGAAAGTGGTCTTGTCCTGGTCTTTTTCGGCGATGGGAATCTGATTATAGCCAGAGTAGCCATCAAGAAAGCAGTATTACTCGTGTCCGGCCAATCGTTCAAGCATTTGGTCAATGAAAGGTAGCGGAAAGTGGTCCTTCCGCGTTGCGGCGTTGAGTTTTCTGTAATCAATGCACACTCGCCACCCAGTTTGGGTGCGAGTAGGGATTAACTCGTTCGCCTCGTTAGTGATGACCGTTATACCTGATTTCTTGGGGACAACATGGATGGGGCTAACCCACTGGCTATCAGAGATAGGGTAAATGATACCACTATCTAGACATTTTATGATCTCCTTCTTCACAGCCTCTTTCATGACTGGATTGAGACGTATTTGTGGATCCCGGGCTGGTTTGGCATCATCCATCAGATGAATGTGATGCTCAACGATCAGGGGACTAATCCCCTTGATGTCCGCCATGGACCAGCCAAAAGCTTGCCTGTTGCTGTGCAAGACCGCAAGAAGGGTTTTCTCTTGCTCTGGAGCTAGAGAAGCCGAAATGATGACAGGGAGGGTCTCGTTCTCACCTAAGTAAGCGTACTTAAGGTGAGATGGCAAAGGCTTGAGTTCGAGCGCTGGAGGTGAAACGATTGAAGGCAAGATTGGTGCAGAGGTCTCGAACTCAAAAGATTCCAGCAAAGGTTCAAAACGAGTGTAAGCGACCAAGTCGGATGGTTCAGGTAACTCATCCGGAAATTCGAAGGATTCAAACTCGGGTTGCGAGCGGCTAAGATCGTTCAAGAACGTGAAACACTCGTAGTCGTTGTCGGGCGCAGAAACAGCAGCAGGTTCGAAGAGGAACGCACTAGTGGCGTCAAGATTATCGTGTTCGAACAGAAACTCCTCGAATTCACACTCTTCAGGGGTGATCTCCTGGATTGAGCAAATGTCCAGTATATGAGCATTAGGTTCGGCGGGCTGATTCCCCAACCTAAAAATGTTGAGTTCAATCGTCATGTTTCCAAAAGAGAGGTTCATCGAACCATTGCGACAATTGATCACAGCATTTGAGGTTGCAAGAAATGGGCGATCGAGTATCACCGGAATTTGATTCCGGGGGTTAGCTACAGGCTGTGTGTCTAATACAATGAAGTCAACGGGGAATATGTAGTCCCCGACTTTTATTAACACATCCTCTAGCTCACCCCTAGGATGGGTGATCGATCGGTCGGCCATTTGGAGAGTGCAGTGCGTGGGTTTCAGCTCTCCGACGCCTAATTGCTCGTATACTGAGTACGGAAGCAGGTTAACACTGGTACCAAGATCTAATAGTGCGCGGTTGATGTTCTTATCCCCAATAGTAATAGAAATCGTAGGACAGCCAGGGTCCTTCCGTTTTTGTGGTAAAGATTGGGTAAGGGCATCACTCACAGCACTAACCAAGAAAACTTTCTTGGGTACCTGAGACTTCCTCTTTTTCGTGCACAAGTCCTTTAAGATTTTCGCGTAGGACGGGACTTGTTGGACAACATCTAAAAGAGGAATGTTAATGTTAACCTGCTTAAATAACTCCAGAATCTTCTCCATCTGAGGATTTTGTTTATTAGACCTCAACCAGTTTGGAAATGGAACATTTTTAAAATTGGTTGAGTCTAATGTTGGAGGAGGAGATTATGGAGTTGGAACGGATCCCAGAACAGGTGTTTTCGTGGAGTGAGAAGCGGGTCCGTTCAGAGCAGAAGAAGAAGGAGAGCCTTTTGAAGAATGGAGAATATGCTCAAAAGACGAAGAAGCAGGAGAAGAAGAAGAAGAAGTAGAAGAAGAAGCGGCCGGGGTGTCATCGTTGATCCGTGTGCCAATGTTGTTTTGCAGCATCCTTCCCGATCTCAATGTGGTCACGGCACTCATATTATGGTTCTGTTGTTCAAGAGCAACATGTACATTATGTGGGTGACCGGGATTTGGGAGTGGCTGGGACGGGAGCTTCCCCTTTTCTCGCTCGCTTAAGGCCGCATTCAGCTGTGCAATCTGGGCCTCGATGGTTTTGATGCTTTATCCATGAGAGGCAGTGTGTTGCACTAAGGACTGAATGGAAGACTGGATGTTGGCGGTGGACTGAGTCGATTGTTTAACGAACGCCTCCAGACTTCGTTCGAGCGAGGAAACCTTATCGTTGTTTGACGGAACAAAGTTGTTTGGTGGAAAAGAATTGTTGGGTGCAAAGTTGTTCGTCTGATTTTGAAAAGGTTGGGGTTGGAAGGGCTGCTGAAACTGAGTTTGTTGTTGCGCTTGTTGTTGCGGAGGAGGGGCCCTCTGGAAATTGTTGCCTTGGAATTGATTCTGCTTCTGATTCCAGGCGAAATTGGGGTAGTTCCTCCAACCGGGATTGTAAGTGGAAGAGTATGGATCATTCCTCGGTCTTTGCTAGAATGCAGCATTAACCTGATCCTGTCCTTGCGATGGTGGATTGTAAGGACACTCTTCGGTCAAGTGAGAAGGATCGGAACAACAAGCGCAAATGGTACGAAGGGGAAGAATAGGGGCAGGTGCAGGAGAAGAAAATTTGCTCTCTATCGCTTCAAGCTTTCTTGTTATTGCAGCCATTTCAGCTTTCATCGCAATAGAGACATCAAGTTGGTGAATTCCTACCCTAGACTGACCGGTAGAAGTGGAGGTAGAAGAAGAAGAAGAAGTCGGTCTGGTGCTCTCCCATTGTAGCGTTTGCTCCGCAAGGTCGTCAAAAAATTGCCACGCTTCCTCGTCAGATTTCGATAGGAAGTGGCCCTGACAGATGGTTTCCAACAACTGCTTCGTTGCTGGGTTCAGGCCCTCGTATAAGGTTTGGCAAAGTTGCCATTTTTCTATACCGTGGTGAGGACACTGAACAAGAAGGTCTTTGTACCGGTCAAAGCACTTCCAGAAGGGTTCAGAAGGAAGCTGAGAGAATTGGTTGATTTCATTTCGAATCCTTGCGGTTTTATGATTCGGATAAAATTTCTTTAGAAACGCTTTTACAAACTCGTCCCAACTGGTTATGGAGTGGGAAGCGGTGCTATACAGCCATTTTTCAGCAAGATCACATAAAGTGAACGGAATGACTCGTAGACGTATAGCATCGTCCGACAGTTGGGTAGTTTTCATCATGGCACAAACGTTTTGAAATTTATTGATGAAGATATAGGCATCTTCAGATTCAAGCCCATGAAATCATGGAAGCATGTTGATGAAGTGGGGCTTAATTTCAAAATTATCCCCATTGGCCGGCAGAAGAGAAAGGCAGGTGGGAAGTGCAGAACGGGTGGGATAGAAACGATCCTGGAGCGCGATTCGCTGCGGCGCTACAACAGGCGGTGGTGGTGGGTTATTGGTCTCCGTAGGAGGTGGAGCCAATCCAAGGGTAGTCAAAGAGATGTTCGGATTAAATCCTGACATCACGGAAGAAGAGGTTGGTGATGGTGATGGTGAAGATGTATGAACAGAATTCCGGTCAACGTCGGAGTTGGCCAGCAAAGGAAGGGGTGAAAGAGGAGTGGACGGAGTTTCGACGTCTGAGTCGATCGCGTAGTCGGTAGCGACTAACGTAACGCGGACTAGGCGGGCGCTAGTGTCCCGAGTCCAAGCGGACATACACTAAAAGAGTTTAGTATAGTCAAAGCGGAGAAGGTGAGGGTAAGAAAACGTCAATGGAGAAAAACGATTGGTGGTGGGTGAAAAATGGATTTGGTGACAAAGGGCAAGTTTTTATAAAAGTTTTTGATTTTTTCCTTTTTTGTTTTTTTTTTAGAAAGAGCTTTACAGAAATATGTACGGACTTACGGCTTCAAGCAATCACAAACAAGATATGCACAATCTCACCTAGATCTAGGGTCACCTAGGTCTGCTAGACAGCTCCTAACTGTTCCAGAGGGCTAGAAATAGGACCTCAAACCGCCTCTTCTCTGTCTAATGCGGCCAGATAAGTGCCAGGTAAGTGGGAGGTTGTCCAACGCTTTCGCGAAGTTCCTTAATTAAATAACCACTTGCCTTCGTCACACTTGCCTAGGCACCGCAAAAGTCAGATAGGATAAACGGCCGATGCCTGTAACTAGTCCTCTGTCCTATTGAGCGCGAAGTCCTTAGAGCTGAGTCTAGTATTTTTTAATTTAACAATGATCAATGCATATGCTTTTTGTGATTTTTGGGGTCCTGGGAAGGGTGATGAAATCCCCACCCAATCTGAATTGGTTTCAAGCCCCTTAAGTCCGTATTAATGAATGTAAAGCGATAACAAATCAACTGCAAACAATTTTTATTTTGAGCGCGGCACAAGAACAGTTTATTGGAAGGGGGAAGAGAGTTTGCACAAAGAATGCTGCAGAAAACACAGTTTATTGGAGTCCAGAGGAGTAGGGAAGAAGCAGGGAACACTTACAGAGATTTTGAGATGCAGAGGGCACCAAGTGGCTGCGGTTCCGCGGCCTAAGCCTCCTTATGCCGCGGTTCCGCGGCGGTTTGTTGGCTTTGATGCTTGATTTTTCTTGTAGGTGCTTCCTTGGTTGTCCTCTGCTTGTCTAGATGTGCTGAATTTTGACTTGCTTACTGTATCTGCTCCAGATTTGTACAGTAGACCGTTTGCTTCGTTTTGATCCGTCGCGGTGTAGCCGCGAAATGTGGGTCTATCTTCCCACGTCTTTGGCACTGAACTCGAACTCCGTATTATCCTGCACACTTGCACAAAACTAATCAAAAATAATAAGATGATTTTTTTTAGAAAGTATTTTTTTTTGTTTTGTTTTTCGGTTATATTTATATTCACAAGTTAACCCGAAATTACACAAAGAAATAAACTACCGTCTCCCCGGCAACGGCGCCATTTGATTGTTAGAGGTTCTGCATGTTCAAGTTTAGTTAATTACCGCAATCAAGACGGTTTCTCTTGTAGCTAGCCGGTTGAGTACGGGTCGTCCGCAGGGAGATGGGAATCTTTTTCTAAGTGCTTTAACGAGTTAAGTCCAGTTTTCCAGATTTTGTTGTGATTAATTAAGTGTTAAAATGATATGTAAAGAGAGCTTGTTAGGGTTAGGATTAGGTTAGTTTGAGTTAGGAGTCGCTCACCTCTTTCGTTGCCCCTCTTAATATCGGTGTTACGGTAATCGGCAACAACGGGGATTAGCACGACTAGGAAGGAACTTGCGAGTATAAGCTAGGCTTTTCAACACATAAGTTCTTCCTTTTGGTGCTTGTCCGTCCGTTCTTGGCTCTTAGCCATAACCTCCGGTTAATTCAAACACAACCGGTCTTACTACGGAATCACCGCTATCATGTAGGATAGGGTGCCGTAAGGAGCGGATTGTGGTTCAATAAACGGGAGTCGATTTAAGATGTTGGGCAAGGAAAGAGTGAGAGAGATTTCCTTCTCTCAAACTTCCCTTATCCTACCCTAACAAGTATGAAACTACTCACACATCATAATGAAAAGAAAACAAAACAAAAGAGGAAGATAGAAAGAAGGAGATTAGAAGATAACAACTAGCTATTTGCGACCTCACCTTGGCAAGGATCAAGCGTAAGCGTCATGGTTGTTTAAGGATAAAGGAAAAGAGAAAAGAAAGAAACAACAACAAATAACAACAACTAAGTTAACAAATGAAAATTACAAGCAATAATATTTTAACTAAAGAACAAGACAAGCATGATAAGTAAAAAGAACTCCTTTATTCATTCTTCACTCAAAAAAGCTCACTACAAGATTTTTATTGGAGAAGAGATGAGAGGAGGAAGAAGAACAACAACTAAAACCTAAAAAAATAAATACAAGATTATGCACCCTTGGTTTCACAAGGTTCTGGGCTATTTATAGGCAGGGAGATGAAAATCTAGGGCAAAATTCTGCCTGTACATAGAAAGACCAAAATACCCCTGAAGTATCTTCAGCCGACAAGGCCGTACGGCTGCGGTTCCGCGGCCTAATAGAGGAGTTGGGCCCTCCGGTTTCTCGTGCTTCCCTGGTCTGCTGTCCCCTTTTGTCTGGTACATGTTTTTTCTGATAATCTTTCCACATTTCTTCCAGAATTCTAGTGGATCAAAAGGTGATTGGACATGGATCTTTTGTCATGATTTTCTTGAGCTCCGCGTAGATTTCTTGGATCTTGTGTTGCCATTGAGCCTTGTGCATGAAGGTGACAATCGATTTGCCATTTTGTCTCCTAAACTCGTGTGTGGCAACAGACGGATAAAGAGCGGAGACCCGTGTTTTATCTGTGGTTGGCAGGAACCCGGATTTTGTCGTGTTAATCCATGAATTTTACCGTTTTAGAGCCGAGAACCTGTATCCTGCAAT
The DNA here is from genome assembly GCA_030015575.1 of Agapanthus africanus. Taxonomy (NCBI): domain Eukaryota; kingdom Viridiplantae; phylum Streptophyta; class Magnoliopsida; order Asparagales; family Amaryllidaceae; genus Agapanthus; species Agapanthus africanus. The sequence goes on along the minus strand of JASDDO010000012.1, from coordinate 172,922,102 downwards.
TGACTAGCAAACACGGCTCAAGAGTACCTACCGATATGCAACGTGATAAAAATTGGGCGGTATGAAAATGCAAAAATTTGATATGAACATGGTCCAAAATCAGCTGATCGCCAAAACGATAAACAACGATTCTTCAACGAGAAGCTAAAATGCCCTTATTCGTTTTCCCGGGATAAAACGAGAAGACTGTTCGAGCTGGCGATGCGCAACAGGCTCATCACCCTGCTGGATCCGAAATGCCAACTGCAGCCCGGTGACTTCAACAGTCCCAACTATTGCCCCTACCATCGAATAATGGGCCATCCAATCGAAGATTGCTTTGTCTTCAAAAACTGGATTGAGGACCAATACCAGCAAGGCAAATTCGCGTTGTCTTAAAACTGGAGAGTAAACCCGCCACAACAACACGCCCCAAAAAGATGGACACGCCGGGTGTATTAAGCTCATTTATAGAGGAAGCTCCATGGGAAGCTGTTCTTTCGACAAAAAATAAATGAATGCTGAAAGATCTCCAAGCATGTCTGGCGAAGAGCCCGCTAGAGCCCGAAATTATTGAGAGGATGCTGAAGCCGCGCCCAACGCTGAAAGTTGGTGAAAGTGGAGAAAACATTCATGCCAAGCCTCCAAAGTATTTAAAGAAAAAGAAGAAGGCCAAGAAGCCCGTCCAACTCGACGATAGCCGTACAGGTCTGCAGAAATACATCGATGCACTGGAAGAATATAACCAGATGGCATGGACCCTAATCACATTGGACGAATTATTTAAGCATGTTCTTGAAAATGAAGACGATGACGCTGATGAAGGAGACAATTCTTCAGAAGAGCCCGAGGATTATGTGGCAAGCTGCCATGTGATCTTTCACTCGTTAATAGATGGTAAAGAGGATCCTGATACAGAGAAGCTGGGGGAAGATCCAGAACCGGAACCAAAATCCATGGAACCATCAGACGAATTGATTGACAGGCTGTTGAGCGAAGCTCTTAAAAAAAGCAAAGCTGACAGAGAGCGAGAAACGATCATTTATGAGAGGGCCAAGCGTCAGCGTCAAGTTGAAGAAGCTCCGGTATTGAGAAACCGTAGAGTACCCCAACCAGATCGAAGCACGCCTACAGCAGACAAAAGCAGGCTTAAGACAAGGAAGCAATTCTCCAAAGCCCTGTCAATGGGAATGAAGCTGCCGCCCTTTAAAGGAAATACTCCTGGCAGCATACACCTTGACGAAGCGGATGAACATATAAATTACTGCTTATACCATCGGAGGATCATGCACCCTACCGAAGAGTGCAACGCCTTTAAAAACTGGTGGCAGGGATATGTTACCCACCGACAACACGTCAGGCAATTGAAGCGCAAGGCTCGTCAGGAACAGAGAAGCACGACAGATGAGCCTAAAGGAACTGCCGGCAACTGTCACATGGTTGATTCCGGGGGATCGCAAGTTCTCACCTTCAGGAGCGATTCTGATGAAGAAATAGCCCTCGACCCTCTCTTCAAAGAATCCACCTCAGGAAAAGAGGAAGAGGTGAAGAACAGTGAGAATATTCTGCTGCGCAACCGTACGTTGCCCAAAAAGAATATCGGACCTGCAAACAAGGGATCGAATAGAGAAGATAAGAGGAAGGAAAAAGTCCCTGAGGATATAGCCCTCGATGACCGTGTCGTCGAAGAGCTAGTAGCCAAGAACCCGCCCAAGAAATGCAAAGTGGATTACAATGTCCTAGCACACTTGAGGAAGATACCCTCACAGCTGAGAGTCTTGGATGCCCTTCTATTGTCTAAAGAGGCATGAAATTCCCTGATCAAGGCACTATAAGAGCCCGAACAATTTCAAGCTTTCCTCACCGAAGAAAATATGAAGGACGAGCTCGAAGAAGTTAACACGGCTGACGTCACTTTCGGCGATGAAGATCTCCTCCTCGGAACATGCGAGCACAATCGTCCCTTATAGGTCACCGGATACTGCCATGACATCAAGATAGGGAAGATCCTAGTTGACAATGGGTCCTCTGTCAATCTTCTAAATGTGAGGGTGCTAAAAGAAATCTGCTTGAGCATCCAACACCTCGCTCGGGATAAAATCACTATCTCCGGGTTCGACTCCGAGTCATTACGGACGCTCGGGTCTGTGATACTGACGCTACGTTTTGGGCTGCTCGTCACTGACATCAAATTTCATGTCATTGACGCCAAGACCTGCTACAACACTTTGCTCGGCAGGCCTTGGTTACACGAGTACAACATCATCCCTTAGATAAAACATCAGTGTATGAAGTACTTCAAAGATGGTCTCGAGTATACCGTAACAGGAGAGCTGAACCCATTTTCCATGAATGAAGTCCGAAAGTACGAAGGTGCAAATATTTCCTATCAGACTTTGAAGACACGGAAAGATGCCATAAACCAGAGAATAAGCAGAAAGCTATCATCACTATTCCGGTCTTTAGGAGCGATACCGAGGAGGAGGAAGAGATAGTCTATTCAGGACCGTCCCAATGCAACAAACTGGGACCGTCTACCCCTATTCTGGTCTTTGGCAGTGACTCTAAAGATGAGATCAACGCAGTATTCTCGGTCCATCCATCAGCACAGGCCTTCGCTGGAGATGATCAGAATTTGCAAATCGCTATGGTTCCACGGCAGCACTACAAAGAGCTCGACGCACTTGATACCTATAGTGTGCAAGAACTGCAGACGTTCTACATCCCTCCCAGGTGGAAAGATGAAAAGACGATCCTCTTTTATCGATCCACGGAAACCAAAGTGGAGAAAGAAATTTGGCATGGTGCCGATTCTACGCTTGACAGGCTCTAGCCCATCCGTCTGCCCAGATACTACACAGAAGGATTAAAAAGGCTATTTAGGCGCCAAGGCGTACCCTTCAAACAGACTCCTCGACAAGCTCAGTTCTACAACAGGATCTGGAACGTCCCCGGAACTCAGCGAAAATTGCCCAACGGGAGAATGTAAACGATTGGGCTTGGATATATTCGATCCAAGAAACGGGAGCGATTCCATGGCTGCTGTGTTATACATGACTTTGATGAAGAAGGTGATGCTCTGTTAGAAGACACTGCGATTGAACTAAAATAAGATCCTGCCGTAAAAATGCCAAGTCCGTCCTATGAAGAACAGATGGACAAGCTAATAAGGGAAGCGGGTCAAAAGGCCCGGGATAACCACAACTGTGAAATGGCTATTTACGAGAAAGCTAGGACGCAACGCCTCCTTCAGCAGGCTATGGAGAATGACGATGCCCTTCGTTGCCATCCCATCATACAGAAAACCCGACGCGGAGGCAAAAACAAACTAAAGAACGGAAAAAACGTTCGACAGCGGCAAAGCGGGTCCAAGAAGCCACGCGATCGAGAATTGAGCAGCCGGGATCCTTCTCTTATAAAGAAGATGTGTCGAGCATATTCTTTTCCCCAAGACAAGACAAGGAAGATATTCGATCTTGTCATGAAATATCAAATGATTATGCTCCCGGAGTCCAAACACCCCGAACAAGCAGACGAGGTCTCTCATCCGGATTATTGCTCCTATCACCGAGGGATATGACATCCTCTCGAAGACTGCTTCACATTCAAAAATAGGGTAGAAGACCAGTACCAGCAAGGCAAGTTCGCTCTATCCAGCAGTTGGAGGGTAACCCCACCACAGAAGCATGTTCCAAAAGCAACGTACATAGCGAGAGTAGAACCAGATCAACATCGGTCTTGAAAACGATCTCGTACCTGTCACGCGATAACATTGTCAGAAGAAGGTGTACGCGAGGATATGGATGACCTCTCCTGGTGTTTCGAAAATGAGGATGAAGATGAGTTGATTTCAGAACTTCCACCGACGCCAAAAGAGCTGGAAGATGGAATATATACTACTGCGGACAACCAAAGGAAAATCGACTTGGGGAAGGCAAACGACAAGAGGCTTACGTTTGTCAGTGAGCTGATGTCCGAAGAACAAGTAGCTATGCTACGAGACGTGCTCATGCAGTATAAAGACTACTTCATGTTAGTTGTATGTATGCCCTAGAGGCCAGTATTGTACAGATGTTGTATATTATATTGGATGCTTGGACATATATAGAGATGACTTTCTTGCTCGATATGATAGTATGCTATCTGGTTACTCTTTATCTTAACATGTACACTAGTCTCTTAATACTGTCTTGTAGTTACATGTTGGTAAAGCCCTTAGGATGTGTACTTGACTACCTGGATTATGATGCAGATCATACTAGTGGGGACATGGTAGTCTATAAGTACATCCTTCAAGGTCCCTAGTCGTGGGTGTATCGAGACGGGGCATCGATATACCAGAGTAGACTAGCGTATACTCTTCTCGACCCATGTGATGGGCGATGGATGATCCCATATCCATTGGTGTTTGACATCAGAGATGGTATACGGGTGCTCAGTGGAGACTGGGTACACTGGACGGACTCGCCGAGAACTCCCAGATGGTATTATACCTCACGTCAGATGGCAGTTCTCAGGTGACACTTGTACAGGTTAGTCTGTAGACCCGAGATCGTCATAGAGTCTTGTGTGATTCCCACTGTGCTTTGATCTCCACCTTACCACGTCCATGAGGGCGTGCAAAACGGTGGTCTTTGGGTACAGTCCCGAGTCACATGGAGGCAATGAGCGATAGGAGGGGTTTCGTCTATCCCGGTATTGGGAGTTGATGTTGCGCTGTGCTCGATTGGCCGTAACAGGGAAGTCCCTGGCCAGGGCTGATCAGAGATTTGCTGGTAAGTGTTACCAGTAGTTTCTCGACCCGTTACGAGCCTCACATCGGCACGACTTATCAGGTTATTGGGGTCTGACGTTTACCACCCCTAGACCTGATATGCAACATATCAGACGAAGAGACCGGACTGTACGGTAAGTGTTACCGGTCGGATTCACAGGAGTGTGAGCGGGCTAGCTCGTCGATCTTCTGATCGTTCAATACCCGGGTGGCCGTTACGTTTAGCAGACCGCTTGCGGCTTGTGGGTGCTTGATATGATCATCATCTGCTACCGGCGTATTGACGAGTCTTTAGAGTCCTACACAGAGGTTTCCTGGCTCAAGCGAAACGAAATAGGAGCGCATATGAGATATGTGCTGGACCGAGAATAATGCGTGTATGTGATACCGCATTTCATTCTCGCGATACATGTTTCGATTGGTTATATTCGATATGACCTAGTTATTGAATCATTGATTCGATAAATCGATACATTGTATACTAGTCGGTTATGTGCGACATGACCGGATCATTGAATCAAATGTTGATTTAATGATTTAATGTATAATTATATATTTGATATATTACTTTGCATTGACTAGTATTGGTTCACTTTAAACGGATTTTTCTCACTTGATTGCACATTGTATATGTGATATACTTTTGTGCACTATATGTATCATGTTTGATGATACTTGATCATATGGTTAAGTGAATAGAATTAAACCATGGTTATTATGATAATTAGGGTTTTGCATATTTATTTATTCATTTATTTGTTTATTCATTTATTTGGATAAGTTTAATGAGAATGGTGGATTTCTTTTGTCATTAGTTGAAGCTTCATGAAGCTTTGACTTCCTTGACCATTCTTGTCTTCTTGCTTAACCCTAACCCATCAATTAACCATGGTAGATTCTCTACACTTAACCCTAGTAAGAATTATGATAAGTATTCCATTTTCTTTTTATTTTAAAAAGACTTATCATTATTCTAGCTCATCTTCTCCTTCTTCTTCAAGTGAGCAACCTTCATGCCATCAATGGCAACTTATGATCTAGTGAGCAAAATCCAAATCTAAAGAGAACCCATCTCCTATTTCTTCACCCTCTACCTCTAGCCAAGTTGTAGAGTGTGTTTACTTCACAAATTTCACAAGTTTGTGAAGTCGGAGCTTGAGTTTGTGCAACCTCGACGTAGATCGTCTTTGACACAAAGCCGACGAGCTGTTCCGCTTGCTTTCCCGATGAAGCCGTTGATCGAGTCAAGGATTCATGAAGGACAGCGAGGATATCACCACGTGGAGCTAAGGAGGCGGAAATCCGGATCTACAAAGGTTGTATATCCGTATCTTAGTAGTTAACTGTTAACTAGTTATCTTTTTCGCCTAAACATCTAGTTAAGATCCGTAGTCTAGGGTTTCTCGGCACTAAAAATTTTAAATTGGCATGTTCGATGCCTTGTGAGACCTTACTAGAGTGCCAAGGAACCTTTCACTGGTATCAGAGCCTAGCTAGAGCCTTAGGCGAAGTCCCGACGATGTTTGAAACCCGATCGAACCGAAATCCAAAACCGTAAAATGCTCTCTGGACTTTTTCTAAAAATTCGGATTTTTGTCAATTAAAAATATGTAGAAAATCAAGCAGGGTGTTATGAGAATTACTGTGAAATACGAGGACCTGAATCCACTTTTCCACCGCGGAAGGGCGGCACATGCTAGGCATGTGCGGCGCTTCCGCGGCGTTACTGTTCCCTTGAATAATAATTTCTGCACAGTAACTCTTGTAATATAATGCTACATTTTCTGGGATATTTTATTGTGACTTCACAGAAGAGTATTTTGGGGTTGCTTTGGGGATTCGTTTATTCAATCGGGTTATCAAATTATTGTCTAAGTGTTTTTCCAGATAACTGTAGAATATGTTAAAGAGCTCGACCGGATATAAATACCCAGGTTTTCCCCTGCCAGTAAATCCAAGTGTTGGATTATTATGTGGTTTAAGGACGTTCTCAGTAGTGCAAGTAACACGATGGTCTCTCTAGAAGACAACAAACCTTAACTCGATTATGTGACCGTCTTGAACTGCCCTTTGAACCTTCGGGTTTGGGGCAGTACGGCGTGCCACATGTGAGGCGTTGGCTTGACCCTTCTACGGCTGGACCGTTGGTACTGAGGTATGAAGTGAATGTCTTTGAACCTATTTCATGTGTTGATCGGTGTCGGGAAAACTTGGGTGTTCGAATGTTCGATCGGAAAGTTTGATATATTCTATTTATCCGGAATTGGATACAATAATTGGAATTCACAAACAGTTATGAGACAACTGGATGAATGTTATAAATCTAGCAGTTTAGTCCCGTACGATATTGAAAAGAGTTTTCGATAATGAGACTAAAATGCGGGATTTATATCTGTTAGGCATGCGATGTCTAAAGGGGTTGCGGATTCCAATTGTTGTAGTTTTACACTTTCTTTTCTGTGACCGTAAGTGTAGTATGTTCATATCGCCGGTTTCGTTGCTATACGTCAAGGACAATTGGGGTATGCATACTTACTTACGTTGATGACATGTGATGTTATGTGTTGCTGGATATGTTATATTGGATCGTCGTATTTGAATAGCCGGGGGTTTTTATGTGAGATGAGTGTTTTTCATTTTCATTCATGTAAAAACTTGTATGTAATATTCTTTTATTTGGGGCACTTCCAGGTAGCGGAAGATGTCACCCTTTGTATATTATTTACTTTTCTGCATTAGGATAGACCCAAGGAGGGGAGCACAAGTAACCGGGTTCTGGGGTCCAGTGGGAGACCAACTCGAGGAGTCGAGTCCGGGTCTCCTAACCCTAGAATTGGCAGGGTTGCTTGCAGCTCTCGTAGGGGTCTAGGGGTGTGGGATTGGCTATTCATCACGACCGTGGAATCCGTGTTTTATACTGGCTCGTATTGAAAACACGGACGTCCTAGTATATCCAATATTTCATATGTTTATTCTGCTGCGATATCTGAGTTGTGACTCTGTGATGGATATAGTATATATAGTATACATGATATATTATATAGACGTTACTTATGTTTTACACCCGCGCTAGCCCTGCCCTGCTCTGTCGTTAGTTACCTAACCTAACGGTGCACGAGAGGACATCGAGGCGAATGCGGATGGCATAAGTGTACGTCATATCTATCTGTGATGTTTAGGTATTTAAATGATGGGACTTCATTAATGTGATTAATGAAAGATAAGAAACCTAAGATGTTGTAGAATCAGATTTTAAACAAAACAGGTAGCTACAGTTCTTGCTTTGCATAGCGGTATATATGATATACCCCGCACCTTATTCGATGAGGAAAGGACCGAGATCCCTTCACCGGGAGTGACTCCTTTAGCAATAACTGGCAGATGCTACACACTCGGTTTGCTTTTGACTGCTTTTGCGTTTTTGCTTTGCACAGCGATATATATGATATATCCCGCACCTCATTCGACGAGGAAAGGACCGAGATCCCTTCACCGGGAGTGACTCCTTTAGCAAAACCAGAAAAGCCTCAAAATCACTCCATTTCAAAACTTCATTTGATTCTACAACGATATCAAGTTCATTACGCTCATGGTTTTATGAAAACCTGCGTAGCCCTCCGTCATTTCAGATAGGTTACATATAGTATTCGTGCTACATTTGTTGGCTTTCGTCAAGGTGTAGTGTGCGGTAGCTATGTGCTGTTTATCTGTTGCATATGATGCGACTGGATTAGGGTAGTCGTACGGCTTTGTTGGCTTTCGTCAAGGGTCGTGCGGGTGGGTTTAATTCAGTCAAGAAATGTACGGGTTGAACTTGACTAGCGGGCTGTGATTTGTTGGCTTTCGTCAAGGTCATAGCACGCTAGGGGCAAAAGCATTATCGGGAATTTCAAGTGTTGAAATTTGCAATGAGATTGCATACCTTCTATGAGATAGTTGGATCCCGATACCCACTGCGAGTAAGAGTTACTCCTGGGAGAGTTTTACACATTGCAATTAGCTGATCAAGTAGGTGTCTAGAAAGGTGTTAACGAGGTTACGCCTCTGGGAAAACGAGGTTTACATTAATTAGGTTCGTGCGAAAGCACGGGGGACCTCCCTCAAAGTACCGACACTGGCCTGGCTGAAAGATTGGCGAACTTGTAGTGTGTAATTAATCCCGGCTAGTCTTTCCTTTTAGGGTTTGCAGGAAGATTTGATAAAAAGCAGTGGGAGCCATCCTGATTAGATAAGATAATAACCAATCTGATCTTGCACGAGCATACGCTAAAGTGTTTTCTTCTCTCTCTCTCCAGGTAGCGACCAGTTCATGCCTTAATCAAGATAATAATATGGATGTATTGACCGAACCCGCATGTTATACTGTGCTGGGGAACGTTGGTTCCGTTCATTCTTATAAGAGTTATAGGAATGAACAGGATATAGGGGAATACAAGGATTCCCATGCCACCCGAATGAAGAAAGTACATGTTGATGCATTTTCTTCGGGTGTGTTCGTTACTGAGAACTGTTTCTCCATTTGCTCTACGTCCTGGGTATTAGATACCGGGTCAGGATCCCATATATGTAATCAACTACATGGGCTTAGGAAAGGTAGAGAACTTGGAGAAGGTGATAAAGACATTAGAGTTGGAAATGGTGCAATTGTTGCAGCTAAGACTGTCGGGGAATATCACCTTGTATTATCAACTGGTAATACATTGGTTCTGAACGAATGCTATTACATGCCGAACCTGATATGCAACATTATATCGGTTTCTTTATTAAGTAAAGAGGGATATAATTTTGTATTACAGGACAATGTTATGAACATTTTCCATAACCAAAAGTTGGTTGGATCAGGCACGTTATGCAATGGCATTTATGTTCTAAATCAATCAACAGTTCTGAGCATAACAAACACACACAAGAGGAAGAGTTCTGAACTCAACGAATCCTTCTTGTGGCATTGTAGACTGGGTCACATCAATGCGACACGACTAGCTAAGTTGCATAAAGATGGATATTTAAATCCGTTTGAATTTTCATCTTATGACACTTGCCAGTCATGTCTCAAAGGCAAGATGACCAAAACTCCGTTTACGGGACACGGAGAAAGAGCTACCGAACTCTTGGGACTAATACATAGTGATGTATGCGGTCCCATGTCTACACATGCCAGGGATGGTTCTTCGTACTTCATTACATTCACTGACGATCTCTCAAGATACGGACATGTGTACTTGATAAGACACAAGTCTGAAGCTTTTGAGAAATTCAGAGAATATAAACAAGAAGTCGAGAAACAAACCGGAAAAAGTATTAAAATCCTTCGATCTGATCGAGGAGGTGAATACTTGAGCAATGAATTCCTGGACTTCCTAAAAGAGAATGGGATTCTCTCTCAGCTTACTCCTCCTTATACACCACAGCACAACGGTGTATCAGAACGGAGGAACCGCACCCTATTAGATATGGTGCGCTCTATGATGAGCACAGCTGAGTTACCTATTTCCTTCTGGGGGTATGCGCTTGAGACAGCCATACATCTATTGAATATGGTCCCCACCAAATCTGTGCCTACCACTCCATATGAGATATGGAAAGGGAAGAGACCAAGTCTTAACTATGTTAAGATATGGGGTTGTCCAGCCTATGTCAAACGACAAAATCCGGACAAACTCGAGGCACGGTCTGTTCTATGCAAATTTGTAGGATATCCCAAGAATTCTCAAGGGTATATCTTCTACCACCCTGAGGAACAAAGAGTGTTTGTTTCTCGGCATGCCACCTTTTTAGAAAAGGAATTTCTTGAAAAAGAGATTAGTGGTCATGAGGTAGAACTGGAAGAGGTTCCAGCTGCAGAAGCTACAACAGAAGATCTGGTGGAACCAGAGGATTCCGTAGTTCCCGATGAACCCCAGCCTCTCCGCCGATCTGGTAGGGTTTCTCGTCCACCTGAGAGATACTACGGTTTTCTCATTGATGGTGGGAGCGAGGATTGCATCATGGAGGATGATGACCCAACTAGCTTCGAGCAGGCCATCACGAGTGGGGACTCAGTGAAATGGCTGGATGCTATGCGGTCTGAGATGGATTCCATGTACACCAACAAAGTATGGACTTTGGAAGTTGCTCCTGAAGGGGTAAAACCCATTGGGAGCAAGTGGATCTTCAAGAAGAAACTTGGTGTAGATGGGAAAGTGGAGACTTTCAAAGCTAGACTTGTAGCAAAGGGTTTTCGTCAAAGACCAGGTGTGGACTATGACGAGACCTTTTCTCCAGTGGCTATGCTTAAATCCATCCGGATCATGCTTGCCATCGCTGCATATCATGATTACGAAATCTGGCAAATGGATGTTAAGACCGCCTTTCTAAACGGTGATTTAGAAGAGTGCGTGTACATGACTCAGCCAGAGGGCTTCGTAAACAGTGGGAGCAGCGGGAAGGTGTGCAAGCTGCTTAAATCCATTTATGGATTAAAGCAAGCATCGCGGAGTTGGAACATCTGCTTTGACGTCGTTATCAAAGAGTTTGATTTCGTCAAAAATCCAGATGAACCTTGTATCTACAAGAAGGTGGCAGAGAGTAAGGTTGTTTTCCTCGTATTGTACGTGGACGACATACTCTTGATAGGAAATGATATTCCTATGCTGCAATCGGTCAAGCTCTTTTTATCACAAAGATTCTCAATGAAAGATCTTGGTGATGCCTCCTGCATATTGGGAATTAGGATCTATAGAGATAGATCCAAACGGATTTTGGGATTGTCCCAATCCAGGTACATTGACACCATACTAAAGAGGTTTAGTATGGAAGAGTCCAAGCGTGGAAACTTACCCACGATCTCTGGAGTCACTCTCTCCAAAGAGATGTCTCCCAAGACTGATTTGGAGAGAGCTCGCATGCAAGGTATACCCTATGCTTCGGCAGTAGGCTCTATCATGTATGCGATGCTATGTACCAGACCCGATGTAGCATACTCACTAAGTATAGTGAGCAGGTATCAAGCTGATCCTGGAGAGAGTCACTGGACAGCTGTGAAGAGCATTCTCAAGTACTTACGAAGGACTAGAGATATGTTCTTGGTGTATGGTAACGGAGAGCTCCAAGTGGAGTCCTTTACCGATTCGAGCTTCCAGAGTGATAAGGACGACTCTAAGTCGCAGTCGGGCTTTGTCTTTACCCTTTACGGAGGGGCGGTTAGCTGGAAGAGTTCCAAGCAGGAAACCGTGGCAGACTCGACGATGGAGGCTGAATACATCGCTGCCAACGATGCTGCTAAAGAAGCTGTCTGGATCAAGAAGTTCATTTCTGAACTTGGAGTGGTTCCATCCATTGAGCATCCAATACCTTTGTATTGCGATAACAATGGAGCGGTGGCTTTAGCCAAGGAACCAAGGTCCCATCAGCGATCCAGGCATATTCTGAGGCGGTATCACCTGATCCGGGAGATAGTTGATCGCCGGGAGATCGAGGTCAGGAGAGTTGACACGAAGAATAACACGGCGGATCCATTCACGAAGGCCATTCCCCAGACGCAGTTTGAGAGACTCTTCGGGATGCTCGGTATGCGATACTACAGCAGCTGGCCCTAGTGCAAGTGGGAGATTGTTAGTTGTATGTATGCCCTAGAGGCCAGTATTGTATAGATGTTGTATATTATATTGGATGCTTGGACATATATAGAGATGACTTTCTTGCTCGATATGATAGTATGCTATCTGGTTACTCTTTATCTTAACATGTACACTAGTCTCTTAATACTGTCTTGTAGTTACATGTTGGTAAAGCCCTTAGGATGTGTACTTGACTACCTGGATTATGATGCAGATCATACTAGTGGGGACATGGTAGTCTATAAGTACATCCTTCAAGGTCCCTAGTCGTGGGTGTATCGAGACGGGGCATCGATATACCAGAGTAGACTAGCGTATACGCTTCTCGACCCATGTGATGGGCGATGGATGATCCCATATCCATTGGTGTTTGACATCAGAGATGGTATACGGGTGCTCAGTGGAGACTGGGTACACTGGACGGACTCGCCGAGAACTCCCAGATGGTATTATACCTCACGTCAGATGGCAGTTCTCAGGTGACACTTGTACAGGTTAGTCTGTAGACCCGAGATCGTCATAGAGTCTTGTGTGATTCCCACTGTGCTTTGATCTCCACCTTACCACGTCCATGAGGGCATGCAAAACGGTGGTCTTTGGGTACAGTCCCGAGTCACATGGAGGCAATGAGCGATAGGAGGGGTTTCGTCTATCCCGGTATTGGGAGTTGATGTTGCGCTGTGCTCGATTGGCCGTAACAGGGAAGTCCCTGGCCAGGGCTGATCAGAGATTTGCTGGTAAGTGTTACCAGTAGTTTCTCGACCCGTTACGAGCCTCACATCGGCACGACTTATCAGGTTATTGGGGTCTGACGTTTACCACCCCTAGACCTGATATGCAACATATCAGACGAAGAGACCGGACTGTACGGTAAGTGTTACCGGTCGGATTCACAGGAGTGTGAGCGGGCTAGCTCGTCGATCTTCTGATCGTTCAATACCCGGGTGGCCGTTACGTTTAGCAGACCGCTTGCGGCTTGTGGGTGCTTGATATGATCATCATCTGCTACCGGCGTATTGACGAGTCTTTAGAGTCCTACACAGAGGTTTCCTGGCTCAAGCGAAACGAAATAGGAGCGCATATGAGATATGTGCTTGACCGAGAATAATGCGTGTATGTGATACCGCATTTCATTCTCGCGATACATGTTTCGATTGGTTATATTCGATATGACCTAGTTATTGAATCATTGATTCGATAAATCGATACATTGTATACTAGTCGGTTATGTGCGACATGACCGGATCATTGAATCAAATGTTGATTTAATGATTTAATGTATAATTATATATTTGATATATTACTTTGCATTGACTAGTATTGGTTCACTTTAAACGGATTTTTCTCACTTGATTGCACATTGTATATGTGATATACTTTTGTGCACTATATGTATCATGTTTGATGATACTTGATCATATGGTTAAGTGAATAGAATTAAACCATGGTTATTATGATAATTAGGGTTTTGCATATTTATTTATTCATTTATTTGTTTATTCATTTATTTGGATAAGTTTAATGAGAATGGTGGATTTCTTTTGTCATTAGTTGAAGCTTCATGAAGCTTTGACTTCCTTGACCATTCTTGTCTTCTTGCTTAACCCTAACCCATCAATTAACCATGGTAGATTCTCTACACTTAACCCTAGTAAGAATTATGATAAGTATTCCATTTTCTTTTTATTTTAAAAAGACTTATCATTATTCTAGCTCATCTTCTCCTTCTTCTTCAAGTGAGCAACCTTCATGCCATCAATGGCAACTTATGATCTAGTGAGCAAAATCCAAATCTAAAGAGAACCCATCTCCTATTTCTTCACCCTCTACCTCTAGCCAAGTTGTAGAGTGTGTTTACTTCACAAATTTCACAAGTTTGTGAAGTCGGAGCTTGAGTTTGTGCAACCTCGACGTAGATCGTCTTTGACACAAAGCCGACGAGCTGTTCCGCTTGCTTTCCCGATGAAGTCGTTGATCGAGTCAAGGATTCATGAAGGACAGCGAGGATATCACCACGTGGAGCTAAGGAGGCGGAAATCCGGATCTACAAAGGTTGTATATCCGTATCTTAGTAGTTAACTGTTAACTAGTTATCTTTTTCGCCTAAACATCTAGTTAAGATCCGTAGTCTAGGGTTTCTCGGCACTAAAAATTTTAAATTGGCATGTTCGATGCCTTGTGAGACCTTACTAGAGTGCCAAGGAACCTTTCACTTCATATGGAACTACTCTGAGATGCCGGGGATAGATCCGGAAATAGCTGTGCATAAATTGGTGATATCCTCGGACGTCAAGCCAGTCAAACAATCACCGAGGAGAATACGACTCAAACTTGAAATGACATCAACGCTGAAGTCAAGAAGCTAACCGACTCCAGCATTATCCAAGAAGTTCAGTAACCTGACTGGATCGCCAACATTGTCCCAGTGATGAAGAAAAATTGGACGATGCACATCTGCGTAGACTTTCGGGACCTCAACAAAGCTTACCCGAAGGATGATTTTCCCGTACCGGTTACCGAGCTGATGATAGACAACACATCTACTCACGAAGTCTTCTCCTTCATGGACGGATCATCATGGTACAATCAAATAAAGATGCACCCCGAAGACCAGAAGCATACCGCTTTCCGGACTCCCCTGGGAATATTCTGCTACAAAGTGATGCTTTTCGGCTTGAGGAATGCCGGCGCTACCTATCAGAGAGCCATGACAAAGATTTTCGATGACCTCATACAAGAAATCGTCGAATGCTATATCGATGACCTCGTGGTGAAAAGCATGTCATACGAGGAGCATTGGGAGAATCTGAAGATCGTGTTTCAGCGCCTTAGGAAATACAACCTGAAGATGAACCCTCTGAAATGAGCGTTCGGAGTTTCCTCGGGAAAATCCCTAGGATTCATCGTACGACAAGGGGGCATCGAGATAGACCCGTCGAAGATCAAGGCGATCATGGAAATGCCTCTGCCAAGAACTCTCAAGCAACTGCAGTCTCTCCAAGGAAAGCTCGCATATATCCGACGATTCATAGCCAATCTCTCCGGCAAGTGCCGCCCCTACAACCATTTAATGAAGAAGGGGACCCCGTTCGTCTGGGATTGCAAATGCCAAAGCGCACTGGACGAAATTAAGTAATACCTGCAGAATCCGCCGGTGCTGACCGCTCTAGTCAAAGGAAAGCCCCTCATCCTGTACACAACATCCCTTGAAGGCTTTTTAGGCTCGTTATGGGCACAGGTGAACGACCAAGGGAAAGAGAGAGCCCTTTACTATTTGAGTCAAGTTCTACTGGGGCATAAAAAAACTACTCCCCCATCGAAAAACAATGACTGGCGTTAATCTTCGCGATACCGAAGCTTAGACACTATGCTTTGGCGCATGAGGTCCATCTCATATCAAAGGTGGATCCTCTCAAGTATTTGATGTCAAGAGCCATACTAACAGGAAGACTCGCTAAATAGGACCTTCTTTTGATAGAGTTCTCGATAATCTATCGACCCCTCAAAGCAGTGAAAGGCTAGGCCATCGTCGACTTCCTCACCGAGCATCCGATACCTGCCGATTCACCCCTAAATTGTGAACTGCCGGACGAGCACGCGTTTGACACGATCGACAGGGAGAAAGGAGGGAGTGATACCCGATAGGAACTCTACTTTTATGGGGAATCTTCCATGAAGAAGCGAAAGCACAACATCCCTATAATCAAATCGGGGGCAGGCCTTATCTTTGTGACTCCGCAAGGAAGGATAATGCGCTTTGCCTTTTCCTTGACAGAGCCGAGGACAAACAATGAAGCAGAATATGAAGCTTTGATAGCAGGTCTTGAGATCACTGTCGACATGGGAATCGAAAGCCTCCTTATATACGGAGACTCCCAGTTGGCCATTAGTCAAGTAAACGGCGATTATCAAACGTGCAAACTGGAGTTGGTAGAATATGGCGAAAGAGTGCAACAATTGCTGACTCAAATCCCTTCCTACGCCCTGGAAAGCATACCGCGAGCGGAGAATAGCAAGGCGGATCCATTATCCAAACTCGCTAAAGAACTGGCTGACGAAAACTTCGATGACGTAAGAATCGTTGTACAAAGCCGTCGGGTTCTTGCACCAGCAGAAATATCTCCGGACTCGTTTGAAGAAAAGGAAGCGACCAAGAAAACGACCCTATAAATGGAGGACCAAGAAAGGTTAAGGATTGGATAGAAGTCTTTATAGATTACTTTAAATCCCATCAAACACCTGAAGACGCATCCTCAAGACATCAGCTCATGAAACGAGCTCTGCCTTTCGCCTTCGTCAACGATACTCTGTATAAGAGATCGTTCTACTCTCTGTGGTTAAGATGCCCGGGACCAGAAGAAGCAAGGAGAGTCGTCCATGAAGCTCACAACGGACTCTGTGGTTCTCATCATGCCGGGCCAAAGATGAAGCTGAAGATCAAAAGGATGGGCTACTATTGGCCCACGATGATTCAGGATTGTCTCGAATACGCGAAACAATGCCACTCGTGCCAAATTCACGGGGTCTTCATCCACCAACATCCAAACCCACTACACCTAATAATAGCTAGTTGGTTGTTCGAAATGTGGGGAACCGACATAATTGGGCCTATAGAACCAGCATCGTCCAAAGGACATCGGTTCATATTGGTGACATATGATTACTTCTCCAAGTGGGCAGAAGCAGTACCGTTAAGAGAAGTGAAGACGGAGAATATTCTCCATTTCTTCAAGACACACGTCATCTATCAGTTCGGCACTCCGCGACGGATTATCTTTGATAACGGGACAGCATACAGAAGTCACAGAATCAGCCACTTTGTAGGGTTCCTAGGCACTCTCAAGAGGTCTCACAAGGCATCAACCATGCCATTTTCTAAAAATACGGTGCCGAGAAACCCTAGACTAGATCGTTGGTTAGATGTTTAGGCGATAAAACGAGCTAGTTTACAACTAAACTATAAGATAACGGAAATACAACCTTTGTAGATCCGGTGCTCCACCTCCATAGCTCCGCAATGAAGTCTCCTCGCTGTCCAAGTCGAACCCCGGGCTCTAGCGTCGGCTTCATCGGAGAATGGACGGGCTAGGTCATCGACGACGATGCCGAAGATGATCTACGTCGAGGCATCGCTAGATCAAGCTCCAACTTCACCAAGTCAAGAAAACTTGTGAAGAAAACACACTCTACTACTTGGCAAGAGGTAGAGGATGAAGAAATAGGAAATGGGTAGACTTTAGAATTGGATTTCTCACTCATTTTCATCAATCACCATTGATGAAGTGAAGCTTTCTTCAAGTGATGAAGAAGAAGAAGAAGATGAATATTATGATAAGTTGTTTTCAAAATAAAAAGTAAATCAATAATTATCATAATAATAACCATGGTCAAGTGTAGAGAATAAATCATGGTTAGTGGGAATGGTTAGGGTTAAGCATGGATACAAAATGGTCACTTGGTCAAAGCTTCATGAAGCTTCAACATCCATCCAAAGAAAGCCACCATTTTGCATTATGCTTATCATTTTCCAAAATGAATAAATAAATAAATAAATAGATATGAAAATGAAAACACTAACCATTACATAACCATGGTTTAAACTTTACACAAAACACAAGTTAGCATGCATCATCAAACATGATACATACAAGTGCACAAAAATATATCACATATACAATGTGCACAATCCAAGTGAGAAAATCCATTTAATGTAAACCAATACTAGTTAATGCAAAGTAATATATCAAATATATAATTATACATTAAATCATTAAATCAACACTTGATTTAACGATCCGGTCATATCGCATATAACCGACTAGTATCCAATGTATCGGCTTATCGAATCAATCCTTGATTCGATAACTAGGTTATATCGCATACAACCATTCGATACATTCATCACGAGAATGGAATACGGTATCACATACACGCATTATTCTCGGTCCCGCACATATCTCATATGCGCTCCTATTTCGTTTCGTTTGAGCCAGGAAACCTCTGTGTAGGACTCTAAAGACTCGTCAATACGCCGGCAGCAGGTGATGATCATATCAAACACCCACAAGCCGCAAGCGGTCTGCTAAACTTAACGGCCACCCGGGTATTGAGCGATCAGAAGATCGACGAGCAAGCCCGCTCACACCCCAGTGAATCCAACCAGTAACACTACCGTACAGTCCGGTCTGATCGTCTGATATGTCGCATATCTTGCCAAGGGGTGGTAAACGTCAGACCCCAATTGCTCGATAAGTTGTGTCGATATGAGGCTCATAACGGGTCGAGAAACTACTGGTAACACTTACCAGCAATTCTCTGATCAGCCCTGGCCAGGGACTTCCTGTTATAGCCAATCGAACACAGTGCAACATCAACTCCCTATACCGGGAGAGACGAATCCCCTCCTATCGCTCATTGCCTCCATGTGACTCGGGACTGTACCCAAAAACCACTATTTTGCATGCCCTCTTGGACGTGGTAAGATGGAAATCAAAGCACAGTGGGAATCACACAAGACTCTATGACGATCTCGGGTCTACAGACTAACCTGTACCAGTGTCACCAGAGAACTTCTATCTGACATAAGGTATAATACCATCTGGGAGTTCTCGGCGAGTCCGTCCAGTGTACCCAGTCTCTACTGAGCACCCGTATATCATCTCTGGTGTCAAACACCAATGGATAAGGGATCATCCATCGCCCATCTGTATGGGTCGAGAAGGTATACGCTAGTCTACTCTGGTATATCGATGCCCCGTCTCGATACACCCACGACTAGGGACTTTGAAGGATGTACTTATAGACTACCATGTCCCCACTTGTATGATCCGCATCATAGTCCAGGTAGTCAAGTACACATCCTAAGGGCTTTACCAACATGTATCGGAGAGACAATCAGTGTACACGTTAAGGTAAAGAGTAACCATATAGCATACTATCATGTCGAGCAAGAAAGTCCTCCCTACATATGTCCCAGCATCCACTACAATATACATCCAATGTACAGTAATGGCCTCTAGGGCATACATATAACTAACAATCTCCCACTTGCACTAGGGCCATCTGATAGCAGTGGTTGCAGTATCTCATACTCAACCATCCCATAAAAGTCTCTCTCTGGGAATAGGCTTTCGCGAGTGGATCCGCCGTGTCGTCCTCTGAGTCTACTCTCCTTCCCTAGATCCTCTGGAGATCAACCATCTCCACGATCAGGTGACACTGCCTTAGAATATGTCTGGATCACTGATGGGACCGGGGTTCCCGGGCCAGAGCCACACTTTCATTGTCACACAATGGTAGGAACCTAGTTCATCTCATGAACCAATATACACCCAAACAGCCTCTTTGGTAGCATCTTAAGTAGCGATGTATCCTGCCTTTATCGTCTAGTATGTCACGGTATCTAGCTTGGAACTCTTCCAACATATCGTCCCTTTACTGAGGGTAAAGACAATGCCTGCGACTGACATTCAGTCGTCTTTATCACCCTGGAACACTTCCAGTGATTCTCCCCAGGATCGATTGATACCATCTCACTACAACTAGTGAGAATCCTAACATCCAATTAAATCTATCTTATAGATCTAAAACTCAGGATTTAGGAGGTATCACTTTGATCCTATGTGGAGAATCATTGTGATAAGCGGAGATTGATCGAGCGTAGCATAGGAAACTCTTTCCCTATCAAGAGTATGTCATCCACGTACTCTACGAGGATCGCTAGCATACTCTCTACTACCTTTTTGTTGATACAAGGTTCATCTACCATTTTGATGATGTCAAACTCTTTGACTAACACATCAAAACAGACGTTCCAACTCCGCGATGCCTTCTTTATCCTATAAAGCATCTTGCACGCGTTTCCACTGCTCCCACTGTTTACGAAGCCCTCTGGCTGTGTACTTATAGATGCTCTCTTCCAAAACATCATTTTAGAAGAGCTGTCATGACACCCAACCACCAGATATCGTAGTCATGGTATGTAGCCGTGGCAAGTAGGATCTGGATGGACTTAAGCATAGCTACTTGAAAAGGTTTCATCATTATCCACGCCTGGTCAATGACGAAAACCTTTAACAAGTCTAGCTTTGAAAGTCTCAACTTTTCCATCTACACCAAGTAATCTTCTCAAGATATACTTGCTCCTGATTGGGATTTAACCCATCAGATATAGCAACTAAAGTCCATACTTTGTTGGTGTATAAGGATTCTATCTCAGATCGATAAGCATCCAGCCATTCTTACAGAGTCACACTCCTGATGGCCAGCTCGAAACTAGTTGGGTCATCATCTCATGATGCAATCCTTGCTCCCACTGTCATCGAGAAACCGAAGTATCTCTCAGGCAGGTGAGGAACCCTACTAGATCGGCGGAGAGGCTAAGGTTCGTTGGAATCTACTGAATCCATTTGGTTCTATCAAATCATCTGCTGTATTTTGTATAGCTGGAACCTTTCCAGTTCTACATTACAGACCTTGCCTCGAGCTTGTCCGGATTTTGGTTTTAGACATTAGCCGGAAAACCCCAAATCTTAACTAACTTAAGATATGGGCTCTTCCCATTCCATATCACATATGAAGCGGTAGGCAACTGATTTGATTGGAACCCTATTCAATAGGTATGCAACTTCTCAAGTGCATAACCTCCTAAGGAAAAAGGTAACTCAGTATTACTCATCATAGAGCACACCATATCAAATAGGGTGTATCTGCTCCGCCCCGACATACCATCGTGCAATGGTGTATACGGAGGAGTAATGCTGAGAGAGAATCTCATTCTCCTTTAGAAAAGTCCAAGAATTCCGTGCTCAAGTATTCTCCTCCTTGATCTCATCAAAGGACATAATACTTTTACCCATATTTTGGTTCTCTACTTCTAAATCATATTCTGTGAACATCTCAAAAGGTTCGGACTTATGTTTCAACAGGAACATATGACTGAATCTTGAGAGA
This sequence comes from Agapanthus africanus, assembly GCA_030015575.1. Classification (NCBI taxonomy): domain Eukaryota; kingdom Viridiplantae; phylum Streptophyta; class Magnoliopsida; order Asparagales; family Amaryllidaceae; genus Agapanthus; species Agapanthus africanus. The sequence goes on along the minus strand of JASDDO010000012.1, from coordinate 172,900,799 downwards.
TTATCAGAGAATATAATGAAGTATAAAGAACCAGTCTTGGCATGTGTGGACAGGGGACCTACATACTTCAACATGTATCGTCCCAAGAGTTCATTAACTCTTTCTCTGTTTCCAATAAACAGAGCTATGGTCATTTTATCTTTGTGACATGACTGGCGAGTTTCACAAGATGTAAATTCAAACTGATTTAAATATGCATCTAAATGTAACTCTAGCTAGTCGGGTCGCATTGATATGACCTATTCTACAATACCTCAAGAAGGAACCGTTCATTTCTGAACTCTTCCTCTTGTGTGTGTTCTGTATACTAGGAACTGTAGTTTGATTTAGAACATCAATGCTTTTAGATAACGTGCCTGAACCGATCAACTTTTGATATAGGAAATGTTCAAAACATTATCCAACAATACAAAATTTTATCATTTCTTTACTAATAAAGAGAGTGATATGATTTTGTATATCAGGTTCGGTATCTAATAACATTCGTTCAGAATCAATGTATTGGTAATACAGGGTGACAGTGACCGACAGACTTGGCTGCAACACTTGCCCCGTTTTCTGCCTCATGAAACTTTTCACCCGTTCTCAGTTTTTCTACCTTTTTGTAGCCCTATGTAACAGATTACATATTTGGGATCCTGATCCAGTATCATATACTCAGGATGCAGAGGATACTGAGAAACAGTTCTTTGTAATGAACACACCCGAAGATGATGCATCAGCATGCACTCTCTTCGTTTGGGCGGCACGGGAAATCTGGTATTCCCCAATTTTCTGCTCTGTCTTATAACATTTATAAGTAGGAGCGGGACCAATGTTCCCCAGCTCAGTATAACAAGCGGGTTCGGTCAATAATCCGTATTATTATCTTGATTAAGGCGTGATATGGTCGCTACCTGGAGAGAGAGAGAAGAAAACACTCAGCGTGCGCTCTTGCAAGAATAGATTGGTTATTATTTTATCTAATCAGGATGGCTCTCACTGCTTTTTATCAAATCTTCCTTCAAACCCTAAAAGGAAAGACTAGCCGGGATTAATTACACACTACAAGTTCGCCAATCTTTCAGCCAGGCCAATGTCGGTACTTTGAGGGAGGTCCCCCGTGCTTTCGCACGAACCTAATTAATGTAAACCTCATTTTCCCAGAGGCGTAACCTCGTTAACACCTTTCTAGACACCTACTTGATCGGCTAATTGTAATGTGTAAAACTCTCCCAGGAGTAACTCTTACTCGCAGCGGGTATCGGGATCCAACTATCTCATAGAAGGTATGCAATCTCATTGCAAATTTCAACACTTGAAATTCCCGATAATATTTTGCCCCGAACGATTTATGACCTTGACAAGGTCAACAAACCATAGACTGCAAGTCAAGTTCAACCCGTCATTTCTTGATTGAATCAAACCCACCCGCACGACCCTTGACAAGGTCAACAAGGCCGCACGACTACCCTAACCCAATCTGCATCATATGCATAAGCAGATAAATACTGGTTAGCTACCGCACACTGCGCCTTGACAAGGTCAACAAACGCAGCACGAATACTAAACAGGACTTATCTGAAATGACGGAGGGCTATGACAGGTTTTTCTGAAAACCTATTGCGTAATGAACTTGATATCGTTGTAGGATCGAATGAATTTTGAAATGGAGTGTTTTTAAGGCTTTTCTAGTTTTGCTAAAGGAGTCACTCCCGGTGAAGGGATCGTCGGTCCTTTCCTCATCGAATGAGGTGCGGGATATATCATATATATCACTGTGCAAAGCAAAAACTCTTAAAAACAATCAAAAGACAAACCGAGTGTGTAGCATCTGCCAGTTATTGCTAAAGGAGTCACTCCCGGTGAAGGGATCTCGGTCCTTTCCTTATCGAATAAGGTGCAGGATATATCACATATACCTCTGTGCAAAGCAAGAACTGTAGCTACCTGTTTTTTTTTTGAAATTCGATTCTACAACATCTTAGGTTTCTTTTATTTCATTAATCACATTAATGAAGTCCCATCATTTAAATACCTAAACATCACAGATAAATATGACGTACACTTATGCAATCCGCATTCGCCTCGATGTCCCCTCGTGCACCGTTAGGTTAGGTAACTAACGGCAGAGCGGGGCAGGGCTAGCGCGGGTGTAAAACATAAGTAACGTCTATATAATATATCATATATACTATATACTGTATCTATAACAGAACATCACATGATCACATCACAGATATCGCAGCAGAAGAAACATATGAAATATTGGATATATTAGGACGTTCGTGTTTTCAATACGAGCCAGTATAAAACACGGATTCTACGGTCGTGATGAATAGTCAAACCCACACCCCTAGACCCCTACGAGAGCGGCAAGCAACCCTACCAATTCTGGAGTTAGGAGACCCGAGCTCGACTCCTCGAGTTGGTCTCCCACTGGACTCCAGAACCCGGTTACTTGTGCCCTCCTCCTTAGGTCTATCCTAGTGCGGAAAAGTAAATAATATACAAAGGGTGACTACTTCCGCAACCTGGAAGTGCCCCAATAAAAGAATATTACATACAAGTTTTTACATGAATGAAAATGAAAAAACACTCATCTCACATAAAAACCCCCGGCTATTCAAAACGCGACGATCCAATATAACATATCCAGCAACACATAACATCACATGTCATCAACGTAAGTAAATATGTCCATCCCAATTGTCGTTGACATATAGCAACGAAACCGGCGATATCACATATTACACTTACGGTCACAGAAAAGAAAGTGTAAAACTACAACAGTTGGAATCCGCAACCATCTCAGACATCGCATGCCTGACCAAATGAATTACTTAGACATCGCATGCCTAACAATTATAAACCCCGCATTTTAGTCTCATTATCGAAAACACTTTTCAATATCAAGTCGGGCAATTCAACAAGATTCCCGACATCCTGATCGAATGCTCGTCGCAAACTTTAGTAGGCGGCCGCACCCCCGACGCCGTCGACGAAGTGCACCAAGGCGGAACACCGCTACCGGGAGCACCCAAACGGATGCTTTCGGCGACGGGGTTCTCCTACAGTCACTTGGTCGGGGCTAAGGTATGTAGCTGTCTAATAAGTTTAGCCGGCGAGTATCCGCGTACGCTACGTGATTGCGACGGACTTTTGATCACATCAAAATTCCGTGGCAACCGATCAAGTGAGACTAAACTGCTATGCTTATAATATTCATTCAGTTATCACATAACTTTTGTGAATTCCAATTGTTGTATCACATTCCGGATAAACAGAAAATGTTAAACTTTCCGATCGAACAATCGAACACCCAAGTTTTCCCGATACAGATCAACACATGAAACAAGTCTAAAAACATTCAGTTCGTGCCTCAGTACCAACGGTCCAGCCGTAGAAGGGTCAAGCCAACGCCTCACATGTGGCACGCCGTACTGCCCCAAACCCGAAGGTTCAAAGGGCAGTTCAAGACGGTCACATAATCAAGTGAAGGTTTGTTGTCTTCTAGAGGGTCCATCGAGTTACTTGCACTACTTAGAACGTCTTTAAACTACGGAAAAATCCAACACTTGGAAATTTCCCGACAGGGGAAAAATTGGGTATTTATATCCGGTCGAACTTTCTAACATATTCTAAAATTTATCCGGAAAGCCACATAGACAAAATCTGATACTCCGATCGAAACACCGAATCCCCAAAACAACCCCAGAAAATTCAACTCTTGAATAAATATTAAAAATTCCCAGAAAACTCAGCATCTGAAAACATGAATTACAGTGCAAAAAGAGGAGGATGACGTCACCATGTTGCCGCGGAACTGCCGCAGAAGCCGGGATTCTGCCGCGGTTTACACTGTTCATGAATAAGTTTTTGCACCGTAATTCATAGAATTACCTGCTGAATTTTTTACGAATTTTTAATCTGGAAAAAACCCTGTTTTTAGAAAAAGTCCAGAGAGCATGGTTTGTGTTAGGGTTTCGGTTCGTTCGGGTTTCAAACTCCGTCTAGACTTCGCCTAAGGCTCTAGCTAAGCTCTGATACCACTGTAGGGTTCCTAGGCACTCTCAAGAGGTCTCACAAGGCATTAACCATGCCATTTTCTAAAAATACGGTGCCGAGAAACCCTAGACTAGATCGTTGGCTAGAAGTTTAGGCGATAAAACGAGCTAGTTTACAACTAAACTATAAGATAACGGAAATACAAACTTTGTAGATCCGGTGCTCCACCTCCATAGCTCCGCAATGAAGTCTCATCGCTGTCCAAGTCGAACCCCGGGCTCTAGCGTCGGCTTCATCGGAGAATGGACCGGCTAGGTCATCGACGACGATGCCGAAGATGATCTACGTTGAGGCATCGCTAGATCAAGCTCCAACTTCACCAAGTCAAGAAAACTTGTGAAGAAAACACACTCTACTACTTGGCAAGAGGTAGAGGATGAAGAAATAGGAAATGGGTAGACTTTAGAATTGGATTTCTCACTCATTTTCATCAATCACCATTGATGAAGTGAAGCTTTCTTCAAGTGATGAAGAAGAAGAAGAAGATGAATATTATGATAAGTTGTTTTCAAAATAAAAAGTAAATCAATACTTATCATAATAATAACCATGGTCAAGTGTAGAGAATAAATCATGGTTAGTGAGAATGGTTAGGGTTAAGCATGGAGACAAAATGGTCACTTGGTCAAAGCTTCATGAAGCTTCAACATCCATCCAAAGAAAGCCACCATTTTGCATTATGCTTATCATTTTCCAAAATGAATAAATAAATAAATAAATAGATATGAAAATGAAAACCCTAACCATTACATAACCATGGTTTAAACTTTACACAAAACACAAGTTAGCATGCATCATCAAACATGATACATACAAGTGCACAAAAATATATCACATATACAATGTGCACAATCCAAGTGAGAAAATCCATTTAAAGTAAACCAATACTAGTTAATGCAAAGTAATATATCAAATATATAATTATACATTAAATCATTAAATCAACACTTGATTTAACGATCCGGTCATATCGCATATAACCGACTAGTATCCAATGTATTGGCTTATCGAATCAATCCTTGATTCGATAACTAGGTTATATCGCATACAACCATTCGATACATTCATCGCGAGAATGGAATACGGTATCACATATACGCATTATTCTCGGTCCCGCACATATCTCATATGCGCTCCTATTTCGTTTCGCTTGAGCCAGGAAACCTCTGTGTAGGACTCTAAAGACTCGTCAATACGCCGGCAGCAGGTGATGATCATATCAAACACCCACAAGCCGCAAGCGGTCTGCTAAACGTAACGGCCACCCGGGTATTGAGCAATCAGAAGATCGACGAGCAAGCCCGCTCACACTCCAGTGAATCCAACCAGTAACACTACCGTACAGTCCGGTCTGATCGTCTGATATGTCGCATATCTTGCCTAGGGATGGTAAACGTCAGACCCCAATAGCTCGATAAGTCGTGTAGATATGAGGCTCATAACGGGTCGAGAAACTACTGGTAACACTTACCAATAATTCTCTTATCAGCCCTGGCCAGGGACTTCCTGTTATAGCCAATCGAACACAGTGCAACATCAACTCCCTATACCGGGAGAGACGAATCCCCTCCTATCGCTCATTGCCTCCATGTGACTCGGGACTGTACCCAAAAATCACCGTTTTGCACGCCCTCTTGGACGTGGTAAGATGGAAATCAAAGCACAGTGGGAATCACACAAGACTCTATGACGATCTCGGGTCTACAGACTAACCTGTACCAGTGTCACCAGAGAACTGCCATCTGACGTAAGGTATAATACCATCTGGGAGTTCTCGGCGAGTCCGTCCAATGTACCCAGTCTCTACTGAGCACCCTTATATCATCTCCAATGTCAAACACCAATGGATATGGGATCATCCATCGCCCATCTATATGGGTCGAGAAGGTATACGCTAGTCTACTCTTGTATATCGATGCCCCGTCTCGATACACCCACGACAAGGGACTTTGAAGGATGTACTTATAGACTACCATGTCCCCACTAGTATGATCTGCATCATAGTCCAGGTAGTCAAGTACACATCCTAAGGGCTTTACCAACATGTATCGGAGAGACAATCAGTGTACACGTTAAGGTAAAGAGTAACCAGATAACATACTATCATGTCGAGCAAGAAAGTCCTCTCTACATATGTCCCAGCATCCACTACAATATACATCCAATGTACAGTAATGGCCTCTAGGGCATACATATAACTAACACACTTCGCACAACAGCATAATATAGACTGGAGATACTCTTCGGTCTACAATCCCCGAGCTAACGGTCTGGCTGAGGCTTTCAACAAGACCTTGACAAAGATCATGAAAAAGATAGTGTCCAAAAACAAAAGGGACTAGCATGAGAGACTGAATGAATCTCTCTGGGCTTATCGGACCACGTTCAAGATGTCCACGAACACAACGCCATTCGCGTTGGTATTCGGCACAGAAGCGGTATTCCCCGTGGAGATAGAGTTGCCCTCTCTACGAGTGGCGGTTCGGTATGAACTAACAGATGAAGAGAATGCTCATCTTCGGCTTGAAGAGCTGGACGCCCTCGATGAAACTCATCTCATGGCACAACAAAACCTAGAGGCTTACAAAGCGAAGATGACGCGCTCATACGAGAGATTGACTAGGCCGAGGACATTTCGCCAAGACGAACTCATGCTAGTGGTAAAGAGACTATGATCCCCAATCGTGCCAAACGTGGGAAGTTTGAGCCGAATTATGAGGGCCCGTACATCATAGACAAGGTCAACCAAGGTGGGGCTTACTTTCTCATGAATATGCATAGTGAAAGCCTTCAGGCCAATAAACAGTCGGTTATTGAAAAAATACTACGCCTGACCGAATCGTCTGTAAAATATTACAAACCCCAGCATCGTAGGGATGACGTAAAAAAAATGGTACATCCACAAGAAAAATAGGCACGGATGAAAACCCGGAAGGTCTCCGTGAGTAAAAACAGCAAGGCAACCGGCGATGTTTGTAAAAAACCGAAAGGGCGCAGATGTTAGGGTATATGCCCTAGGGGCCATTATTGTATCATAATAGCTTGTATATTACTTAATGGAAGCTTGGGATATTCACAGTTATATAACAATCTTGCTAAACATGGTAGTGTGCTACTTGGTTTTATCTATCTTAATATGTGTGTACGTATTGATAGAGCCCTTAGGATCTTACTTGACTACCAGCGTTGTGATGGCAGTCACACTAGTGGAGGCTGGGTAGTCTACAAGCACATCCTTTTTCAGGTCCCTAGTCGTAGGATTATCGAGACAGGGCATCGATACTCCGGAGTAGACTAGTGTGTACGCTTCTCATCCCGGTTGGGGAGATGGTCTGTCCCACAACCATCAGTACGTCGTACTGGAGATAGTATACAAGTGCTTGTTGGGTTACGGGTACACCGGACAGTACTCACGGGGAACTGTTGGTTGGTATTATACCCGTCGTCAGTTAACAGTTCCCAGGTGACATGAGTACAGCATAGTCCGCAGACTTGACACTGCTACTTCGCCTCGAGTGTGTCCCACCGTTCTTAGATTGCTACCCTACCACGGCTCAAAGGAGTCGTGCAAACAGGTAGCAGTTGGGTGCAGTCTCGAGCACTTGGAGGCAGTAGCAGTTAGACAGGATTTGTCTCTCCCGGTATTGGGAGTTGATATCGCGTTGTGTCAGAGAGCTATTACGCAAAGTCCTTGGCCAGGGCAAGCGAGATTTACTGGTAGGTTTTCTAGTAGTTTCTCAAGGTGTAATGGGCTTCGTTCCGATACGATTTATACCGCTTTTAGGGGACTGACGCTTGCCGCCCCCTAGGCCCGATATGCGATAGTCCTAGACGAACAGACCGGACTGTACGGAGGTTGTCACATCAGGCTCAGTAGGTGTTCGGATGGGTTTCCTCATCGGCCTTCTTATTGACATCTACCTGGGGACCGTTACGTACAGCTAGTGCCGCTTGCGGTCTGTGGTTAAACCCACTGCCAGCGTAGTAGTCGAGTCTTTAGAGTCCCACACAGAGAGTTTCTCTGCTCCAGGCGAAACGATATAGAGGTCGTATGGTTTTACGACAAGGGTTCGGACGCATACATGTTTAAACGCACGTACGATGTTCGGACAGTTTTTACTAGCCGACTTTGGTTTAAGCCAGATTCTAGTATCGAATTATTGGATTTATACAGTCTAAAGTTTTTCCTTGTTTTCACGGATAGGAGGGGCGTTCTCGTAATTTGGCGGGAAGCTTCTAGAAGTATGGTGACTTGAGGGTTTAGGTGGCATTTAAATTAAATGCATTTGAGACTCATTAGATGAATCATTAAAGTGAGTTAATGAAGCATTTGTTACTTAATGACTCACTTGATGATTCATTGCATATATTAAATGAAGCATGATGATAAATCATTTAGATTTATTTATTTGATTATCTTTATGCTTCATGATATATTAGAACTGAGAAACATTTCCATCATAATTTTGCTCACCTTCTCTCTCCTCAAGCTCTCTCTTCAAACCCTAATCCTACCCTCTCATGTGTTGAGATCAAGGATTAGTTAGACTATTTAATCCATAACCATACTCTATATCATCTAGGTGACTTTGATTAGCAACTAAAGAAACCTAGTTACCTCAAGATTAGAGGCAAAGCTTGGAGTAGAAGCTCTCGGGTAGATCGTCTATTACATAGAGGAGGCCGACGAGGAAGTGGATAACTAGAAGACGAAGGACTGGGTTCATTAGGTACAATCTCTTGTCATAGTAGTTAACAACTCCTATGTTAGTGTTAGTTATAGTTTAGCAAAGATCCATTCGGTTAGTCGATGTTGCTTCAAACAAAATGATTGTTTTTCATATTTCCGCCTCCCAGCAAGTCGTGGGGTGTACAACGTCGACTTACAGTGGTATCAAAGCCTCGCTAAACAATAATTAACTTATTAGCAAAGTCGTAAGAATTTCAAACGCAAAACGAACCGAAAAAAATATCGTATTCACCAAGTTTCTGTCGAATTTAAAACGAGGTCTAAAAATTTTTCAGGGACCTCTAAAATTACAAGCAGGGAAATATAAGAATACTGGAGAAAATTAGGTGCATGAATCGGCTAAACAGCCGCGGAACCGCGGCCGATCCAAGCGATCCGCCGTGGATCCGCGGCCGAGTTGGAGCCGATTCACCCCTATCTTCCCCAGTAACTGTTCTGTGAATATTTTGTTTTTTCTGGAATGTTTATTTTCTGCTCAAGTCTCAGGTGCACAGAGAAGTTTTGGAGTAGAATCTAAAGTGTTTGCTCGATCGAAATTATACGATGTTTGCTAATTAGATTATATCTGTGAACTGTATAATGTGTTCGTAAACCTCCCTTAACTGCTAGTATGTCGGTTGGCGGGGGTTGCACATTTCTGTAATGATTTTACTGTTTGTGTTTATGAACTTGATTGGATTGTTGTGATGATTAGCCGGGGTTTGAGATGGGTTTCTATATTCATTCATTCGATGTAAATTGTAATATGTTGTAATATTATTTTGCGGGGCACATCCAGGTTGCGGTTGTAGCCACCGTTGTATTATTTCATTTTACTGTTTTTGCTCCTACGATAGACCCAAGGTGGGGTGCACAAACTACCAGGTACTTTGAAGTGTTTAGTGGCCTACTCACGTGGTTGAGGGAGACCGCTTCACTTCGGGTACTTGGCGGGTAGTTTGCCGTACCCGTAGGGGTCTAGGGTGGGGTAATGACTATTCATCACAACTGTGTAATCCTTCTTTCGTTGCAGGCTCAAAAGAAACGCTGATTGCTTGTATATCCAATAATATTCATCTGTGATCTGGAATGCCTATTATTGCGTCAGACGAATGTACAATATCTATATATGATAGCTATTTAGAAATCACTTATGTTTTACACCCGCGCTAGCCCAGCCCCCGCTCTGTCGTTAGTTAAGTAACCTAACGGGTGATGACGGGACCCATTGGCGAATGCGGATGGCATAAGAGGACGTTGTATTTTCGTTGTTTTCTGCAATGATAGGTTAATGATGGGATGCATTATTATTAATGCAAAGAAAATAAACCAAAGTTGAATCGTTGGAACAATTTAAAAGAAACCACCCGGATATTTTTAAAACAAAAGATATTTTTTTAATTGCGGAGCTTTAACCACTCCTTTTAAAAGCTATCAGGTTCCTTCGGTCATATCAAGTTCATTACGTTCACGGTTTCGCCAAAACCATTCGTAGCCCTCCGTCATTTCATTTGGGTATTCAAGCTATGCATTTTGGCCAAAGTCAAGGCATAGTGTTTGGTAGCTGCTGGGTATTCATTTGTTGCATAGATAGATGAGTTAGTTTGGGACAGTCGTATTATCATTTGACCAAAGTCAGGAGTATGTACGGATGGGTTCAAATTAACAAGATAATGATAGGTAGAACTTGACATGTGACTTATGACATTTTGACCAAAGCCAAGGTCATAAGAGCATGGGGCAGAAATTTATATCGGGAATTTCTAAAGAAACTAAAATTTGCAAAGAGATGCATACCATTTGGAGTTTGATGAATGTTGGTAGGATTCCTTCAACATTATCGCACGATGATATTTGGATCCCGATCCTACTGTGAGTATATGCTACTCATCAGGAGATTCGTCACTTAACGATCAATACTATAAACCAAGTAGGTGCCGAGAAAGGTGTCAGCGGGGCTACGCCCCCAGTGAAAAGAGGTTATTTAATTAAGGAACTTCGCGAAAGCGTTGGAAAACCTCCCTCGAAGTACCGACACCGGCCTGGTTGAACGGTTAAGCAAGTATTGTACAGTGAGAATAGTCCTGGCTAGTTCTTCCTTTTTAGTTTGAGGAGGGATTCGAGAAACAGTGGGAGCCATCCAGTTTAGATAAACTAAAAACCACTCTAAACTTGCAAGAGCATCATGCTAAAGTGTTCTTTCTCTCTCTCCTAATTGCAGCGACCCAGATAATGACAGGACTTAAGTTACTATTAGAGAAAAATATATTGACAGGGCCAAACTATAAAGATTGGCTGCGGAATGTCAAAATGGCTTTGACCTATGACAGATTGGGGTATGTCCTCACCGCTAAGGCACCTGCTGTCCCTGGTCCCAAATCCAGTAATGCGGATAAGGAAATCCGCAAAAACCTGGGAGTTAGATTGCGCGAAGTCCAAGTGCATCGTGCTTGCCTCGATGAATAATGAATATCAGAGGAGGCACGAGGATATGGATCTTGATGCCATATTTCTCTATACAAAGGAACTTTATGGAGAGCAATCTCGTATAGCAAGATACGAGACCTCAAAGAACTTGTTTCAAGCGAGGTTGGCCGTCGGATCATCGATAGGAGAACATGTCCTAAAGATGATTGGCTATATAGAAGAGCTCGCAGACCTTGGGACGACTTTGGATAATGAGCTCTATACAGACTTGATTCTCCAGTCCCTTCCTTCCACCTACGCCCAGTTTATTCTGAATTTCAACATTCAAAGAAAGGAAGTTGAACTTTCAGAACTCCTTAACATGTTGAGGAGTGCAGAAGGCACCTTGCAGAAGGCAAGGGATACACTCGCTATGTTTGTTCGCGGTGCTTCTTCTTCCGGGTCCAAGGCTAGGGCCAAAGGAAGAATGAATAAGGCCGCCACCAAACCTAGAGGAGGTGTTAGTAAGGTGGGAGCGAAGGGAAAGAAAAAGATTGCGGTGCCAGTAGTGGCCAAGGATAAGTGCTTCCATTGTCATAGGAAAGGGCACTAGAAGAAAGATTACAAGGCGTGGAATGCCAAGAACCAGGAACCGAAGCAAGCTGTGGCTTCGACTTCAGGTGTGTTTGTAATTGAGAATTGTCTGTCAATCAACTCTACTTCCTGGGTATTGGATACCGGATCAGGACCTCATATATGCAATTCATTGCAGGCACTGAGAAACCGTAGAGTGCTGAAGATTGGTGATATGACCCTGATGGTTGCTAACGGAGCTAGCGTGGGAGCTGTGTCCATAGGGGATTATTACCTGGGATTGACGAGTGGACATATTTTGGTTTTGCATAACTGTTTTTGTGTACCTAGTTTAACGTGTAATATCATATCAGTTTCCTTGTTATCAAATAAAGGTTATGATTTCACGTTTGTAAGCGGTGTTGTTATCATCCACCTTAATCATAGTTTGATTGGGTCCGGTACACTGGATAACGGTATATATATCTTAAACCAATTACAGATTTTCAATGTCCAAAACACACTAAAAAGAAAGTCTCCAGATTTAAATAAAGCTTTCTTATGGCATTGTAGACTAGGTCACATCAATGAGACAAGGTTAACTAAGTTACATAGAGAAGGATATTTGGACTCGTTCGAATATCAAACTTATGCCACTTGTCAATCATGTCTCAAAGGAAAGATGAAAAAGACTCCATTTACTGGACATGGAGTAAGAGCGAGCAAGCTCTTAGGACTCATACACAGCGATGTATGTGGTCCAATGTCTACACATGCAAGAGGTGGTTTTTCCTATTTCATTACTTTTACGGATGATTACTCTAGGTACGGATTCATTTTTCTGATGAAACATAAATCCGAGGCTTTTGAAAAATTCCAAGAGTATAAGAATGAAATAGAAAACCAAACCGGCAAAAGTATCAAGACACTGAGATCTGATCGAGGTGGTGAATACTTAAGTGCCGAGTTCCTAGGTTACCTAAAAGAAAAAGGAATTCTCTCTCAGCTTACTCCTCCATACACTCCACAGCATAACGGTGTATCGGAGAGAAGGAATCGAACCCTATTAGATATGGTGCGTTCCATGATGAGTAATGCTGAGTTACCGCGATCTTTCTGGAATTATGCGCTAGAATCAACGGCATATCTTCTGAACATGGCTCCTACCAAGACTGTGCCTACCATGCCATATCAGATGTGGAGTGGGAAGAAACCCCATCTTCAACATATGAAGATATGGGGATGTCCAGCTTTTGTTAAAAAGCAACATGCGGACAAACTCGAGGCACGATCAGTACAGTGTAAGTTTGTGGGATATCCAAAGAAGTCCAAGGGGTATTATTTCTATTACGTAGAGGAACAAAAGGTTTTTATTTCTCGTAATGCCCATTTTCTAGAACAGCAGTTTATAGAAAAGGAAACAAGTGGGAGTGAAATAGAAATGGAAGAAATTCCAGAACCATAAACTAATACTGAAAGTTTGGTATGACCAGTAGTTCAAGAAGAACAGGACATTCGCGCAGCCCTCCGCAGGAGTAGTAGGCCATCTCATCCGCCTGAGAGATACTACGGTTTTATCATAAATGGGGATAGAGAGGATTGCGTCATTGATGATGATGAACCTACTAGCTTCCAGCAGGCTATCCAGAGCGGTGACTCGGTAAGATGGCTAGATGCAATGCGGACCGAAATGGAGTCCATGTACACCAACAAAGTATGGACCTTGGACTTTGCTCCAGATGGGGTAAAACCCATAGGATGCAAATGGATCTTCAAGAAAAAGATTGGTGTAGATGGACAGGTGGAAACCTATAAGGCTAGACTTGTTGCAAAGGGTTTTCGTCAAAGACCTGGTTTGGACTATGACGAGACTTTTTCTCCAGTGGCTATGCTCAAATCCATTCGAGTCCTTCTTGCTATTGCCACCTTCCATGATTATGAGATCTGGCAGATGGACGTAAAGACGACTTTTCTAAATGGTAATTTGGAAGAGTGCGTCTATATGGATCAGCTAGAAGGCTTCAATCAGAGTGGGAGCAGCGGGAAAGTGTGCAAGTTGCTTAAGTCTATTTATGGACTAAAGCAGGCATCGCGGAGTTGGAACATCTATTTTGATGAAACGGTCAAAGAATATGAATTATCAAAAATCAAGATGAACCATGTATATATAGTAAAATTTTAGCACGAACTGTCGTATTCCTCGTCTTGTACGTGGATGACATTCTATTGATAGGAAATGACATTCCTATGCTACAATCTGTCAAAAGATTCTTGTCACACAGGTTCTCCATGAAAGACCTGGGTGATGCCTCTTACATTCTGGGGATCCGGATCTATCGTGATAGATCCAAGAGGATGTTGGGACTTTCGCAGTCCAGGTATATCAACACTATACTGAAAAGATTCAGTACGGAAGATTCTAAGCGCGGTAATCTACCAGCTTGTCACAGAATCACCCTCTCCAAAGAGATGTCTCCCAAGACTGATTTGGAAAGGGAACACATGTCTATTATACCCTACGCTTCTGCGGTAGGCTCTATAATGTATGCGATGTTGTGCACCAGAACAGATGTAGCTTATGCACTGAGCGTGGTAAGCCGGTATCAGTCAGACCCAGGGGAGAAGCACTGGATAGCAGTGAAGAACATTCTCAAGTACCTGAGAAGGACTAAGGAGATGTTCTTGGTTTACGGCGGAAAAGACCTCAAGATCGAGGCCTTTGCTGATTCCGGCTTCCAGAGTGATAAGGATGACTCCAAGTCCATGTCAGGTTATGTCTTTACCCTCAATGGAGGGGCGGTGTGCTGGAAGAGTTCCAAGCAGGACACCGTTGCTGACTCGACAATGGAAGCGGAGTATATTGCTGCTTGCGATGCCGCAAAAGAAGCGGTCTGGATGAAGAAGTTCCTAACAGAACTTCAGGTGGTTCCTACCATTGTTGATCCAATACCGCTGTATTGCGACAACAACAGAGCTATAGCTTTAGCGAAGGAACCCAGGTCCTATCAGAAATCCAGACACATCTTAAAGTGGTATCACCTAATCAGGGAGATCGTAGATCGCCAGGAGATTGAGGTCCGAAGAGTTGCTACAGAGGAGAACATTGCTGATCCATTCACAAAGGCCTTACCTCAGATTCAGTTCGAGAGGCTACTCGAGATCATCGGTCTTCGATATGCCGGTACATGGCCCTAGTGCAAGTGGGAGATTGTTAGTGTATTTTCCCTAGGGGCCATTCTTGTATCATACTAGCTTGTATATTACTTAATAGAAGCTTGGGATATTCACAGTTATATAACAGTCTTGCTAAACATGGTAGTATGATACTTGGTTTTATCTATCTTAATATGTGTGTACGTATTGATAGAGCCCTTAGGATCATGCTTGACTACCAGCGTTGTGATGGCAGTCACACTAGTGGGGGCTGGGTAGTCTACAAGAACATCCTTTTTCAGGTCCCTAGTCATAGGATTATCGAGACAGGGCATCGATACTCCGGAGTAGACTAGTATGTACGCTTCTCATCCCAGTTGGGGAGATGGTCTGTCCCACAGCCATCAGTACGTCGTACTGGAGATAATATATAGGTGCTCGTTGGGTTACGGGTACACCGGACCGGACTCGCGGGGAACTGTTGGTTGGTATTATACCCGTCGTCAGTTAACAGTTCCCAGGTAACATGAGTACAGCATAGTCCGCAGACTTGACACTGCTACTTCGCCTCGAGTGTGTCCCACTGTTCTTAGATTGCTACCCTACCACGGCTCAAAGGAGTCGTGCAAACAGGTAGCAGTTGGGTGCAGTCCCATGCACTTGGAGGCAGCGGTAGTTATACAGGATTCGTCTCTCCCGGTATTGGGAGTTGATATCGCGCTGTGTTAGAGAGCCATTACGCAAAGGGCAAGCGAGATTTACTGGTAGGTTTTCCAGTAGTTTCTCAAGGTTTAATGGGCTTCGCTCCGACATGACTTATACCGCTTTTAGGGGACTGACGCTTGCCTCCCCCTTGGCCCGATATGCAATAGTCCTAGACGAACAGACGTGACTGTACGGAGATTGTCACATCAGGCTCAGTAGGAGTTCGGATGGGTTTCCTCATCGGCCTTCTTATCGACATCTACCTGGGGTACGTTACGTACAGCTAGTGCCGCTTGCGGTCTGTGGTTAAACCCACTGCCAGCGTAGTAGTCGAGTCTTTAGAGTCCCACACAGAGAGTTTCTCTGCTCCAGGCGAAATGATATAGAGGTCGTATGGTTTTACGACAAAGGTTCGGACGCATACGTGTTTAAACGCACGTACGATGTTCGGACAGTTTTTATGAGCCGGCTTTGGTTTAAGCCAGATTCTAGTATCGGATTATTGGATTTATACAGTCTAAAGTTTTTCCGTGTTTTCACGGATAGGAGGGGCGTTCTCGTAATTTAGCGGGAAGCTTCTGTTAGTTGTATGTATGCCCTAGAGGCCAGTATTGTACAGATGATGTATATTATATTGGATGCTTGGACATATATAGAGATGACTTTCTTGCTCGATATGATAGTATGCTATCTGGTTGCACTTTATCTTAACATGTACACTTGTCTCTTTAAACTGTCTTATTGTTACATGTTGGTAAAGCCCTTAGGATGTGTACCTGACTACCTGGACTATGATGCAGATCATACTAGTGGGGACATGGTAGTCCATAGGTACATCCTTCAAGGTCCCTAGTAGAGGGTGTATCGAGACGGGGCATCGATATACCAGTGTAGACTAGCGTATACGCTTCTCGACCCATGAGATGGGCGATGGATGATCCCATATCCATCGGTGTTTGACATCAGAGATGGTATACGGGTGCTCAGTAGAGACTGGGTACACTGGACGGACTCGCCGAGAACTCCCAGATGGTATTATACCTCACGTCAGATGGCAGTTCTCAGGTGACACTTGTACAGGTTAGTCTGTAGACCCGAGATCGTCATAGAGTCTTGTGTGATTCCCACTGTACTTTAATCTCCACCTTACCACGTCCATGAGGGCGTGCAAAACGGTGGTCTTTGGGTACAGTCCCGAGTCACATAGAGGCAATGAGCGATAGGAGGGGTTTCGTCTCTCCCGTTATTGGGGGTTGATGTTGCGCTGTGCTCGATTGGCCGTAACAGGGAAGTCCCTGGCCAGGGCTGATCAGAGATTTGCTGGTAAGTGTTAACAGTAGTTTCTCGACCCGTTATGAGCCTCACATCGGCACGACTTATCGGTTATTGGGGTCTGACGTTTACCACCCCTAGACTTGATATGCGACGTATCAGAAGAACAGACCGGACTGTACGGTAAGTGTTACTGGTTGGATTCACAGGAGTGTGAGCGGGCTAGCTCGTCGATCGTCTGATCGCTCAATACCCGGGTGGCCGTTACGTTTAGCAGACCGCTTGCGGCTTGTGGGTGATTGATATGATCATCATCTGCTGCCGGCGTATTGACGAGTCTTTAGAGTCCTACACAGAGGTTTCCTGGCTCAAGCGAAACGAAATAGGAGCGCATATGAGATATGTGCAGGACCGAGAATAATGCGTGTATGTGATACCGTATTTCATTCTCGCGATGAATGTATCGATTGGTTATATTCGATATAACCTAGATATCGAATCAAGGATTGATTCGATGAGCCGATACATAGGATACTAGTCGGTTATATGCGATATGACCGGATCGTTAAATCAAATGTTGATTTAATGATTTAATGTATAATTATATATTTGATATATTACTTTGCATTAACTAGTATTGGTTCACTTTAAATGGATTTTCTCACTTGATGTGCAAGAAGTATATGTGATATACTTTTGTGCACATATTTGTATCATGTTTGATGATACTAGATCATGTGGTTAAGTGTAAAGGATTAAACCATGGTTAAGTGATGATTATGGTTTTGCTTATTCATTTATTTATTTGTTTATTTATTTGGAAATGATTTAGATAAGAATGGTGGCTTCTTTTGTTTCTAGTTGAAGCTTCATGAAGCTTTGACTTATGCAACCATTCTTGTCTTCATACTTAACCCTAACTCATCCAAGTAACCATGGTATATTCTCTACACTTAACCTTAGTTAGGATTTGATAAGTATTGTTTTTTTTTTATTTTAAAAAGAACTTATCATATTTCTTTCTTCTTCTTCATCATCTTCTTCTTCAAGAAAGCTTGATGCCATCAATGGCAACTTGAGTTCTAAAGTGAGAAATCCAATTCTAAAGTGAACCCACCTCCTATTTCTTCACCCTCTACCTCTTGCCAAGTTGTTTTGGGTGTTTACTTCACAAGTTTCACAAATTTGTGAAGTCGGAGCTTGAACTTGTGATGCCTCGACGTAGATCATCTTCGGCACGAAGCCGACGACCTAGTCCGCCCAATTCTCCGATGAAGCCGACGTTTGAGTTCGTGATTCGAGATGGACAGCGAGAGGACGCTTACGTGGAGCCAAGGAAGTGGATAACCGGATCTACAAAGGTTGTAGCCTCTCTCCTTTAGTTAAATTGTTAACTAGATTCGTATTTCGCCTAAACATCTAGTCTACGATCCGTATTAGGGTTTCTCGGCACCAATAAAATTTGAAATTGGCATGGTTGATGCCTTGTAAGACCTCTTTAGTGTGCCTAGGAACCTTTCACTGGTATCTGAGCCTAGCTAGAGCCTTAGGCGAAGTCTAGACGACGTTTGAAACCCGAACGAACCCGAAACCCTAAAACCCAAGTGCTCTCTGGACTTTTTCTAAAATCTGGGATTTTTCCATATTAAAAATTGCTAAAAAATTCATCAGGGAAATATATGAATTACGGTGCAAAAATTTATTGATGAACAGTCTATAGTGCGGCGGAACCGCGGCCTAAGCCTGCTTAGGCGGCGGTTCCGCGGCAACTTTATTAAATTATTATATAATTTTTGCACAGTAACTGATATCTTCTGGTGTTGGATTTTCTGGGAATTTTTAAAATTTATTCAAGAGTTGAATTTTCTGGGGTGTTTTAGAGATTCGATGTTTCGATCGGATTATCAAATTTCGTCTTTGTGTATTTCTGGATAATTTTTAGAATATGTTAAAAAGTTCGACCAGATATAAATACCCAATTTTTCCCCTGTCGGAAAATTTCCAAGTGTTGGATTTTTCCGTAGTTTAACGACGTTCTAAGTAGTGCAAGTAACGCGATGGACCCTCTAGAAGACAACAAACCTTAACTCGATTATGTGACCGTCTTGAACTGCCGTTGAACCTTCGGGTTTGGGGCAGTACGGCGTGCCACATGTGATGCGTTGGCTTGACCCTTCTACGGCTGGACCGTTGGTACTGAGGAACGAACTGAATGTTGTTAGACTTATTTCATGTGTTGAGCTGTATCGGGAAAACTTGGGTATTCGACTGTTCGATCGGAAAGTTTAACATTTTCTGTTTATCTGGAATGTGATACAATAATTGGAATTCACAAACAGTTATGAGATAACTGAATGAATGTTATAAATCTAGCGGTTTAGTTTCACTTGGTATTGAAAAGAGTTTTCGATAATGAGACTAAAATGCGGGGTTTATAACTGTTAGGCATGTGATGTCTACGTATTTCATTTGATTAGGCATGTGATGTCTAAAGAAGTTGCGGATTCCAACTGTTGTAGTTTTACACTTTATTTTCTGTGACCGTAAGTGTAGTATGTTCATATCGCCGGTTTCGTTGCTATACGTCAACGACAATTGGGGTATGCATACTTACTTACGTTGATGACATGTGATGTTATGTGTAGCTGGATATGTTATATTGGATTGTCGTGTTCGAATAGCCGGGGGGTTTTATGTGAGATGAGTGTTTTTCTTTTTCATTCATGTAAAAACTTGTATGTAATATTCTTTTATTTGGGGCACTTCCAGGTAGCGGAAGTTGTCACCTTTTGTATATTATTTACTTTTCCGCATTAGGATAGACCCAAGGAGGGGAGCACAAGTAACCGGGTTCTGGGGTCCAGTGGGAGACCAACTCGAGGAGTCTAATCCGGGTCTCCTAACCCTAGAATTGGTAGGGTTTCTTGCCGCTCTCGTAGGGGTCTAGGGGTGTGGGATTGGCTATTCATCACGACCGTGGAATCCGTGTTTTATACTGGCTCGTATTGAAAACACGGACGTCCTAGTATATCCAATATTTCATATGTTTCTTCTGCTGCAATATCTGTGATGTGATCATGTGATGTTCTGTGATAGATACAGTATATAGTATATATGATATATTATATAGACGTTACTTATGTTTTGCACCCGCACTAGCCCTGCCCTGCTCTGTCGTTAGTTACCTAACCTAACGGTGCACGAGGGGACATCGAGGCGAATGCGGATGGCATAAGTGTACGCCGTATTTATCTGTGATGTTTAGGTACATAAATGATGGGACTTTATTAATGTGATTAATGAAAGATAAGAAACCTAAGATGTTGTGGAATCGAATTTCAAAATAAAAACAGGTAGCTACAGTTCTTGCTTTGCATAGCGGTATATATGATATACCCTGCACCTTATTCGATGAGGAAAGGACCGAGATCCCTTCACCGGGAGTGACTCCTTTAGCAATAACTGGCAGATGCTACACACTCGGTTTGGTTATTGATTGCTTTTAAGAGTTTTTGCTTTGCACAGTGATATATATGATATATCCCGCACCTCATTCGACGAGGAAAGGGCCGACGATCCCTTCACCGGGAGTGACCCCTTTAGCAAAACTAGAAAAGCCTCAAAATCACTCCATTTCAAAACTTTATTTGATTCTACAACGATATCAAGTTCATTACGCTCATGGTTTTCAGAAAAACCTGACGTAGCCCTCCGTCATTTCAGATAAATCCTACTTAGTATTCGTGCTACGTTTGTTGACCTCCGTTAAGGCGTAGTGTGCGGTAGCTAACTAGTATTTATCTGCTTATGCATATGATGCAGATTGGATTAGGGTAGTCGTACGACCTTGTTGACCTCCGTCAAGGGTCGTGCGGGTGGGTTTGATTCAATCAAGAAATGACGGGTTGAACTTGACTTGCACCCTGTGGTTTGTTGACCTCCGTCAAGGTCATAGGATGCTTGGGGCAAAATGTTATCGGGAATTTCAAGTGTTGAAATTTGCAATGAGATTGCATACCTTCTATGAGATAGTTGGATCCCGATACCCACTGCGAGTAAGAGTTACTCCTGGGAGAGTTTTACACATTGCAATTAGCTGATCAAGTAGGTGTCTAGAAAGGTGTCAACGGGGTTACGCCTCTGGGAAAACGAGGTTTACATTAATTAGGTTCGTGCGAAAGCATGGGGGACCTCCCTCAAAGTACCGACACTGGCCTGGCTGAAAGATTGGCGAACTTGTAGTGTGTAATTAATCCCGGCTAGTCTTTCCTTTTAGGGTTTGAAGGAAGATTTGATAAAAAGCAGTGGGAGCCATCCTGATTAGATAAGATAATAACCAATCTGATCTTGCACGAGCATACGCTAAAGTGTTTTCTTCTCTCTCTCTCCAGGTAGCGACCAGTTCATGCCTTAATCAAGATAATAATATGGATGTATTGACCGAACCCGCATGTTATACTGTGCTGGGGAACGTTGGTTCCGTTCTTTCTTATAAGAGTTATAGGAATGAACAGGAAATAGGGGAATACCAGGATTCCCATGCCACCCGAATAAAGAAAGTACATGTTGATGCATTTTCTTCGGGTGTGTTCGTTACAGAGAACTGTTTCTCCATTTGCTCTACATCCTGGGTATTAGATACCGGGTCAGGATCCCATATATGTAATCAGTTACATGGGCTTAGGAAAGTTAGAGAACTTGGAGAAGGTGATAAAGACATTAGAGTTGGAAATGGTGCAATTGTTGCAGCTAAGACTGTCGGGGAATATCACCTTGTATTACCAACTGGTAATACATTGGTTCTGAACGAATGCTATTACATGCCGAACCTGATATGCAACATTATATCGGGTTTTTTATTAAGTAAAGAGGGATATAATTTTGTATTACAGGACAATGTTATGAACATTTTCCGTAACCAAAAGTTGGTTGGATCAGGCACGTTGTGCAATGGCATTTATGTTCTAAATCAATCAACAGTTCTGAGCATAACAAACACACACAAGAGGAAGAGTTCAGAACTGAACGAATCCTTCTTGTGGCATTGTAGACTGGGTCACATCAATGCGACATGACTAGCTAAGTTGTATAAAGATGGATATTTAAATTCGTTTGAGTTTTCATCTTATGACACTTGCCAGTCATGTCTCAAAGGAAAGATGACCAAAACTCCGTTTACGGGACACGGAGAAAGAGTTACCGAACTCTTGGGACTGATACATAGTGATGTATGCGGTCCCATGTCTACACATGCCAGGGATGGTTCTTCATACTTCATTACATTCACTGACGATCTCTCTAGATTCGGATATGTATTCCTGATGAAACACAAATCAGAAGCTTTTGAGAAATTTAGAGAATATAAACAAGAAGTTGAGAACCAAACCGGAAAAAGTATTAAAATCCTACGATCTGATCGAGGAGGAGAATACTTGAGCATTGAATTCCTGGACTTCCAAAAAGAGAATGGGATTCTCTCTCAGCTAACTCCTCCATATACACCACAGCACAACGGTGTATCGGAGCGGAGAAACCGCACCCTATTAGATATGGTGCGCTCTATGATGAGTGTAGCTGAGTTACCTGTTTCCTTCTGGGGATATGCACTGGAAACAGCAGCATACCTACTGAAAAGGGTTCCCACCAAATCTGTGCCTACCACACCATATGAGATATGGGAAGGGAAGAGACCATATCTTAATTTTATAAAGATATGGGGTTGCCCGGCCTATGTCAAAAGACAAAAACCGGACAAACTCGAGGCAAGATCTGTTTTGTGTAAATTTGTTGGATATCCCAAACATTCGCGAGGGTATATCTTCTACCACAGTGAGGAACAAAGAATATTTGTTGCTCAACATGCCACCTTTTTAGAAAAGGAATTTCTTGCAAAAGAAATTAGTGGCTCTGAGGTAGAACTGGAAGAGGTTCCAGCTGAACAAAACACAACAGAAGATTTAGTGGAACCAGAGCATTCAGTAGCTTCCGACGAACCTCAGCCTCTCCGCCGATCTAGTAGGGTTCCTCGCCCACCTGAGAGATACTACGGTTTTCTCATGGATGGTGGGAGCGAGGATTGCATCATGGAGGATGATGACCCAACTAGCTTCGAGCAGGCCATCACGAGTGGGGACTCAGTGAAATGGCTGGATGCTATGCGGTCCGAGATGGAATCCATGTACACCAACAAAGTATGGACTTTGGAAGTTGCTCCTGAAGGGGTAAAACCCATTGGGAGCAAGTGGATCTTCAAGAAGAAAATTGGTGTAGATGGGAAAGTGGAGACTTTCAAAGCTAGACTTGTTGCAAAAGGTTTTCGTCAAAGACCAGGTGTGGACTATGATGAAACCTTTTCTCCAGTGGCTATGCTTAAATCCATCCGGATCATGCTTTCCATCGCTGCATATCATGATTACGAAATCTGGCAAATGGATGTTAAGACCGCCTTTCTAAATGGTGATTTAGAAGAGTGCGTGTACATGACTCAGCCAGAGGGCTTCGTAGATAGTGGGAGCAGCGGGAAGGTGTGCAAGCTGCTTAAATCCATTTATGGATTAAAGCAAGCATCGCGGAGTTGGAACATCTGCTTTGACGTCGTTATCAAAGAGTTTGATTTCGTCAAAAACCCAGATGAACCTTGTATCTACAAGAAGGTGGCAGAGAGTAAGGTTGTCTTCCTCTTATTGTACGTGGACGACATACTCTTGATAGGAAATGATATTCCTATGCTGCAATCGGTCAAGCTCTTCTTATCATAAAGATTCTCAATGAAAGATCTTGGTGATGCCTCCTGCATATTGGGAATTAGGATCTATAGAGATAGATCCAAACGGATTTTGGGATTGTCCCAATCCAGGTACATTGACACCATACTAAAGAGGTTTAGTATGGAAGAGTCCAAGCGTGGGAACTTGCCCACGATCTCTGGAGTCACTCTCTCCAAAGAGATGTCTCCCAAGACTGATTTGGAGAGAGCTCGCATGCAAGGGATACCCTATACTTTGGCAGTAGGCTCTATCATGTATGCGATGCTATGTACCAGACCCGATGTAGCATACTCACTAAGTGTAGTGAGCAGGTATCAAGCTGATCCTGGAGAGAGTCACTGGACAGCTGTGAAGAGCATTCTCAAGTACTTACGAAGGACTAAAGAGATGCTCTTGGTGTATGGTAACGGAGAACTCCAAGTGGAGTCCTTTACCGATTCGAGCTTCCAGAGTGATAAGGACGACTCTAAGTCGCAGTCGGGATTTGTCTTTACCATTTACGGAGGGGCGGTTAGCTGGAAGAGTTCCAAGCAGGAAACCGTGGCAGACTCGACGATGGAGGCTGAATACATCGCTGCCAACGATGCTGCCAAAGAGGCTGTCTGGATCAAGAAGTTCATTACTGAACTAGGAGTGGTTCCATCCATTGAGCATCCAATACCTTTGTATTATGATAACAATGGAGCGGTGGCTTTGGCCAAGGAACCCAGGTCCCATCAGCGATCCAGGCATATTCTGAGGCGGTATCACCTGATCCGGGAGATAGTTGATCGCAGAGAGATCGAGGTCAGGAGGGTTGACACGAAGAACAACACGGTGGATCCACTCATGAAGGCCATTCCCCAGATACAATTTGAGAGACTCTTCGGGATGCTCGGTATGCGATACTACAGCAGCTGGCCTTAGTGCAAGTGGGAGATTGTTAGTTGTATGTATGCCCTAGAGGCCAGTATTGTACAGATGATGTATATTATATTGGATACTTGGACATATATAGAGATGACTTTCTTGCTCGATATGATAGTATGCTATCTGGTTGCACTTTATCTTAACATGTACACTTGTCTCTTTAAACTGTCTTATTGTTACATGTTGGTAAAGCCCTTAGGATGTGTACCTGACTACCTGGACTATGATGCAGATCATACTAGTGGGGACAGGGTAGTCCATAGGTACATCCTTCAAGGTCCCTAGTCGAGGGTGTATCGAGACGGGGCATCGATATACCAGTGTAGACTAGCGTATACGCTTCTCGACCCATGAGATGGGCGATGGATGATCTCATATCCATCGGTGTTTGACATCAGAGATGGTATACGGGTGCTCAGTGGAGACTGGGTACACTGGACGGACTCGCCGAGAACTCCCAGATGGTATTATACCTCATGTCAGATGGCAGTTCTCAGGTGACACTTGTACAGGTTAGTCTGTAGACCCGAGATCGTCATAGAGTCTTGTGTGATTCCCACTGTACTTTGATCTCCACCTTACCACATCCATGAGGGCGTGCAAAACGGTGGTCTTTGGGTACAGTCCTGAGTCACATGGAGGCAATGAGCGATAGGAGGGGTTTCGTCTCTCCCGGTATTGGGGGTTGATGTTGCGCTGTGCTCGATTGGCCGTAACAGGGAAGTCCCTTGCCAGGGCTGATCAGAGATTTGCTGGTAAGTGTTACCAGTAGTTTCTCGACCCGTTATGAGCCTCACATCGGCATGACTTATCGATTATTGGGGTCTGACGTTTACCACCCCTAGACTTGATATGCGACGTATCAGACGAACAGACCGGACTGTACGGTAAGCGTTACTGGTTGGATTCACAGGAGTGTGAGCGGGCTAGCTCGTCGATCTTCTGATCGCTCAATACCCGGGTGGCCGTTACGTTTAGCAGACCGCTTGCGGCTTGTGGGTGCTTGATATGATCATCATCTGCTGCCGGCGTATTGACGAGTCTTTAGAGTCCTACACAGAGGTTTCCTGGCTCAAGCGAAATGAAATAGGAGCGCATATGAGATATGTGCAGGACCGAGAATAATTCGTGTATGTGATACCGTATTTCATTCTCGCGATGAACGTATCGATTGGTTATATTCGATATAACCTAGATATCGAATCAAGGATTGATTCGATAAGCCGATACATAGGATACAAGTCGGTTATATGCGATATGACCGGATCGTTAAATCAAATGTTGATTTAATGATTTAATGTATAATTATATATTTGATATATAACTTTGCATTAACTAGTATTGGTTCACTTTAAATGGATTTTCTCACTTGATGTGCAAGAAGTATATGTGATATACTTTTGTGCACATATTTGTATCATGTTTGATGATACTAGATCATGTGGTTAAGTGTAAAGGATTAAACCATGGTTAAGTGATGATTAGGGTTTTGCTTTTTCATTTATTTATTTGTCTATTTATTTGGAAATGATTTAGATAAGAATGGTGGCTTCTTTTGTTTCTAGTTGAAGCTTCATGAAGCTTTGACTTATGCAACCATTCTTGTCTTCATGCTTAACCCTAACTCATCCAAGTAACCATGGTATATTCTCTACACTTAACCTTAGTTAGGATATGATAAGTATTGTTTTTTTTTTTTTTAAAAAGAACTTATCATATTTCTTTCTTCTTCTTCATCATCTTCTTCTTCAAGAAAGCTTGATGCCATCAATGGCAACTTGAGTTCTAAAGTGAGAAATCCAATTCTAAAGTGAACCCACCTCCTATTTCTTCACCCTCTACCTCTTGCCAAGTTTTTTTGGGTGTTTACTTCACAAGTTTCACAAATTTGTGAAGTCGGAGCTTGAACTTGTGATGCCTCGACGTAGATCATCTTCGGCACGAAGCCGACGACCTAGTCCGCCCAATTCTCCGATGAAGCCGACGTTTGAGTTCGTGATTCGAGATGGACAGAGAGAGGACGCTTACGTGGAGCCAAGGAAGTGGATAACCGGATCTACAAAGGTTGTAGCCTCTCTCCATTAGTTAAATTGTTAACTAGATTCGTATTTCGCCTAAACATCTAGTCTACGATCCGTATTAAGGTTTCTCGGCACCAATAAAATTTGAAATTGGTATGGTTGATGCCTTGTGAGACCTCTTTAGTGTGCCTATGAACCTTTCAGCTTCTAGAAGTATGGTGACTTGATGGTTTAGGTGGCATTTACATTAAATGCATTTGTGACTCATTAAATGAATCATTCAAGTGAGTTAATGAAGCATTTATTGCTTAATGACTCACTTGATTATTCATTGCATATATTAAATGAAGCATGATGATAAATCATTTAGATTTATTTATTTGATTTTCTTTATGCTTCATGATATATTAGAAGTGAGAAACATTTCCATCATAATTTTGCTCACCTTCTCTCTCCTCAAGCTCTCTCTCTTCAAACCCTAATCCTACCCTCTCATGTCTTGAGATCAAGGATTAGTTAGACTATTTAATCCATAACCATACTCTATATCATCTAGGTGACTTTGATTAGCAGCTAAAGAAACCTAGTTACTTCAAGATTAGAGGCAAAGCTTGGAGTAGAAGCTCTCGGGTGGATCGTCTATTACATAGAGGAGGCCGACGAGGAAGTGGATGTTGGAGATAATGCCCTCAGAGTCAATTATTGGATCACAGGTACGTGATTGCAATGATTGATGGAGGACCTATCCCGGTAGGACAGTCTTACTCGAGATGATAGTATGCTATCTGGTTTACCTTTATCATCGTGTACTGTTTTAGGTGACCAGACACGTCGCTATTACACGTTGATAGAGCCCCTAGGATTCTATGCTTGACCACCAGCAGTATGAGGGCGATCATATACGTGGGAGCTGGTAGTCTATAAGCATATCCTTAAATGGTCCCTAGTCGTGTGAGTTTCGAGACAGGGCATCGATACTCCATAGTAGACTAGTGTATACAGTCGAGACCCCGACGAGGGGCGGTGGCCGGTCTCACAAGCCACTGGTGTCAGTTGGATCACCTAAGATGTATACAGGTGCTCATTGGGTTATGAGTACACCGGACAGGACTCGCCGGGAACATGCCAGTTGGTCATATACCAGACGTCAGATGGCAGTTCCCTGGTGACATGTGTGCAGGTTAGTTCATCGACCTGGGGATCGTCATTTGTCTTGTGTGAGTTCCCACTGTACTTTGATTACTACCCTACCATGGCTCAAAGGAGTCGTGAAAACAGGTTTTAGTTGGGTACAGTCCCGAGCCACATGGAGGCAGTGAGCGTATCTTCAGGGGTTCGTCTCTCCCGGTATTGGGGGTGAGGTCGTGCTGTGTCTAGGAGAGCCATTACACGAAGCCCTCGGCCGAGGCAAGGAGA
This sequence comes from Agapanthus africanus, assembly GCA_030015575.1. Taxonomy (NCBI): domain Eukaryota; kingdom Viridiplantae; phylum Streptophyta; class Magnoliopsida; order Asparagales; family Amaryllidaceae; genus Agapanthus; species Agapanthus africanus. The sequence continues at coordinate 172,872,801 of JASDDO010000012.1, read as the reverse complement.
TTTACTGGTAGGTATTCCAGTAGTATCTCAGGGTGTTCTGGGCTACACTCCGACACGACTTGTACCGCTTTTGGGGGTCTGACTTTTACCAACCCCCTAGGCCCGCCATGCGATGCTCATAGACGAACGGACCGGACTGTACGGATATTGTCACTAACAGGCTCAGTAGGGTTGTCAGGCTGAGTTCACTCACAGACATCCTTTTTAGTCAGTACCTGGTAGCCCGTTACGTATTAGCTTATACCTCTGACGTGGTAGTGGTTAAATCCACAACCAAGGTGTTGACGAGTCTTTAGAGTCCCCCACATTCAGTTACTCAGCTTTCGGGCGAAAGGTTGTAGAGGCCGTATGGAGATATGGCAAGGTCCGATCAGATACGTGCGGTATTGCACGGATCAGGATCGGACAGTTTTGTACTATAGGCCGTATGGTCATATGGCAGGGTTCGATCAGATAAGTGCGGTATTGCACGGATCAGGATCGAACGGATATTACTAGCCAGTTTTGGTATAAGCCGGATCCTAGTATAGTACAGCGTAGACTTTGTCTCATTGCATTTGTATTTCGGTCGAAATACAGATGCGGGTGTGTATGCACAGTATTGGGGTTTTCCTGTAATTTATTACGGGACCAGTTTTCTGGTGTTGCCAGTTTGCTTTCCGTTTCGGCCGATTTCCATTATTCCGTTCATTGGCCGAAGATTGGTGGAGGAGGGCTTATTTGCATTGTTGCAAATAAGCATTTCTGGAGGGGGTCTTTGCATATTATCATGTCATGATAATTGTCCCATCATTTGACTTCATATTTTCTTGATGGCTTGACTTTTAGTAACCATCATGGTTGTTGATTACTTGTTTTGGAGTGTGGGTTATGGTTGTGATCATTGGATTCTTTCATCATCTCTTTTCATCATTAGTTCCACCCACCCCCTTGTCTTGGTTTTTCTCTCTCCAATCACACTTGGAAAGGGGTGGGCCGGCCACTTTGGAGGCAAGAGGAAAATGCTTCTTTTTGGTAGTAAGGAGAAAAATGACACTCTTTTTTTTTTGGTTATCACATTTTTTCTTCACTTCTCTCCAAGCTCTCTTTTCTTCCACCAAATGGCAAAGCTCCTACAACCCCAAATGAGACTTCTTCTCTAGATATTCTACAGCAAATCTTGGGCACGTCGAGTAGCCGGCTTCATGCCCGAGTTGCCTCGGCATTGAGGTGGGAGCCCGTAAACGATGTAGGCGATGTGGTGCACTTCCGGCGATGAGGAGGAGACGGGACATTCCGCAGGAGATCGGGACGACGACGAGAAGACCGGAGGACTCGGATCTGTCGGTATACTTCTCTTCCCTTTCTTGTTAGTAGCTTAGACTTGTTAATGGTTACGATCCGGATGTTTAGTGCGCGGTGGTGCCGGTTTGCTAAGTCCGCAAAATTAAAGTTTTTCACCGCTTCCGCATTCCGGCGTCGGATTGACGGCCGGGGCGCCGCCGTGCACTTACAGTGGATAACGAGAAGACGAAGGACTAGGTTCATTAGGTATAATCTCTTGTCATAGTAGTTAACAACTCCTATGTTAGTGTTAGTTATAGTTTAGCAAAGATCCTTTTGGTTAGTCGATTTTGCTTCAAACAAAATGATTGTTTTTCATATTTCCGCCTCCCCGCAAGTCGTGGGGTGTACAACGTCGACTTACAGCAGACTAGTAAGAAAAACGGTACGTCCATAAGCAAGATGGGCACGGATGAAAACCCGTAAGGGCTCCGTGAGTAAAAACAGCGGGGTTACCGGCGAGTTTGTGAAAACCCGTAAGGGCACAATCTCATTAAAAGACACTTGCAAGGTCCTCTCGACCTTGTAAGGAGAAAACTACTTACGTGAGATCCTTACGACTCACCACGGAGCAACACACTTAGGGATCCCCACGATTCATAAGGAGAAATTACACTTACGAGATCCTCACGACTCGTAAGGAGAACCCTCTAATGAGACCCTCACGACTCATAAGATTCAAAAGCCTTAAGCTACAGGGATCTGAACCTGTTCTTAAGCCATCACATTTCCCAGACTGCGCTACAAGCGGTTCAACACTAACCCTTGTATACAATCCACGAGCACAAATAATTATTTTCTTGCCGAGTCCCACCAACGACGAGGAATGCCCTCATTTGATGAACAAACACTTGTAGGTCCTCTCGATTTACAAGAAGAAAGCACTCTTGCAAGATGCTTACGACTTACAAAAGAACATACACTTAAGAATCTTCACGATTCTTAAGGAGAAAACACACCTATGACATCCTCACGACTCGTAGGGAGAAAGACCTTTATGAGACCTTTATGGCTCATGAAGTCAAAAGCCTTAGTCGACAGGATCCTAACCCTGTTTGCTAAGCCTCCTTTATTCGAATCGACAAAGGCAAATGATGATTCGCTCCTGGCAATGTTCCAGTAGTAGCGATGTTGATGCCTAAATCAGGTAACAAATTCCTGTCCTTTCACGGCAAATGATGATTCGCTCCTGGCAATAGTCCAGTCGCAGCGATACTGATGCTAAGATTGGTATAAGATCCTAGGTTCCATACTCGTGGCGAAAAGTCAGCGAGCCATAAATTCATATGAAATAGCCGAAATGATAGGGCAACTTGCAACAAAAATCAGCAAGTAAAATATATGCATACAAAAATAGCCAAAATGATTGAGCAACTCGCAATAAAAGCGGCGAGTAACAAGAATAAATAGCCGAAATGATTGGGCACCGCGAAAAATAGCCGAAATGATTGGGCAATCGCTACTTTCACGATATGAAAAGCTGAAATGATAGAGCATCGCGGAAAGAAAACAAAAAAAATACATATGAAATGAAACTTTTGCCCTGCAGGTAAGTCCATACCGACCCCTGTATACAATCCATGGGCATAAACCAAAAGGGAACCACATGTTCCAACAAACTCTATCAAAGGGAGAGTCAGGTCTCAGCGGCAATATCTGCATCTCAGAAGACCAGCAACGACGTTCTTCCTCATGCCAGCAGGACACGGACGTGACATTACCAATCGGAGCCACGACAAAGTTCCCAGTTCCAAGACTCTACGGTTCACAGACAACCTAAAGTCAACCCTGACACCATAGAAAACGGAGAAAGTCGACCCCGACAGCGTAGAAAACGGAGAAAGTCGATCCCGACACCGTAGAAAATGGAGAAAGTCGACCCCGGCACCGTAGAAAATGGAGAAAGTCGACCCCGCCACCGTAGAAAATGGAGAAAGTCGACCCCGACACCGTAGAAAATGGAGGTCGACCCCAGCACCGTAGAAAACGGAGAAAGTCGACCCCGACACCATAGAAAACGGAGAAAGTCGACCCCGACACAATAGAAAACGGAGAATGTCGATCCCGACAACGTAGAAAACGGAGAAAGTCGACCCCGACGCCGTAGAAAACGGAGAAAGTCAACCCCGACAGCGTAGAAAACGGAGAAAGTCGATCTCGACACCGTAGAAAATGGAGAAAGTCGATCCCGACACCATAGAAAATGGAGAAAGTCAACCCTCGACCTCCCCGTCGAAGCAACACTTTGACTTGGGAACAAGTCAACTCATCAACCACTTACGAGTCCTCTCGACTTGTAAAGGAGAAAATTCTCTTACAAGATCCTTACGACTTTCAAGAGAAAGCACACTTAGGAATCCTCACGATTCCTAAGGAGAAAATACACCTACGAGGTCCTCTCGACTCGTAGGGAGAAAAATCTTTATGAGACCCTCACGGCTCATAAAGTTGAGAAATCTTAGGCGACAGATCTGAACCAGTTTTCTAAGCCATCACTACCATACAAAGAGTTCAAGTTGAACTGTTATTTATCGTATACAAGTTACACTTGCTGAAATCACATGCCAACAACAAAGCAAAGAAAAGAAAGCGATAGTCGGAGATAAAAAAAATGTGTCCTTTATTCATGAATTCAATTGAATTCGAGATACATCACATAAAATAAAAAATGAAATGAATACATGTTATTCATAAATTACAATCGATACAAAGAAGACTATTGAGAAGGAGGCGATTTTAGCAAATCAGCAAGCCGCTTACGCACTCCTCTTAGCTCCTTTTCATGAGCAGCCACCGCGGCTAGCTCCGCTTTGACTTGGGCCCATTGCTGCAAACAGGATGAAACCTTCTCATCGATTTCCCGCTGGGCAGCTTTGCGACTCCGCATAACCCGCTCAATGAAGTCGAGCTTCTGCCTCAGTGCCATCCCATCCAAAATGCATCGCTGCAGATTATCCAATACGGTTCTCAGTTGCGCAGCATTCGCTTTGACCTCGGCATGCAGCCGGGCAGATTCGCTTGAAGCCTCCTCGCGTTCCTTCCGCCTCAAGGCCACCTCTTATTCAAAATGGAGAAGGAAAGAAACGCTCTGCTCAACCCATGCAGCCCGCTGGGAATTCAAAGCCAACACATCCGGAGCGGGACGCCCGAGATCAATCTCATACAGACAGGCCTCAATCTTCTTGCAGTGATTAACCCAAGACCCAATGAAGCCTTCACTATGGAAGTGCACGAGTGTCTCCAGTATGAGATTAACCTCAGCAGCAAAATCTGCAGTGAATGCAGGGGCTTCCGCATCAAGCTCCTCGATGGATTCATTCAGCATACGCAGGCTGGTCGCAGCGCCCTTAGAAGATAGACGTCTAGAAAAGGGCCCTGTCGGCATCAAGATGCGAGACTCGAAGGGAGCTGGAGCTGGGGCGATTGCTGCAAGACAAGTTATGGTCAAAGGTAGGCTCAAGAGATAAAGAAAATGCATGAGCAATGGAGTCTACTATACCGGCTGCGACAGGTGGCAAAGTTAGGAGTACCGGTGGCACGACTATTCTCTCGTCCCCTCTTTCAATTTGTAACGCTATAATCAATTCAAAGAAGAATTAAAAACTACATGGTCGCCCGTAAAAGGAAGGAAAGGATGCCGGTTAAAAAAAACTATACTCACCGACACCAGCAGGCAGATTGACTTCCGACTGGAAGGAGAAATGCGGGTTCAGTACCTGATACAGATGATCAAAGAGAACTCCTACAAGGTTGAGACGATACATGGTCAGTACAAGGAAGATGGCATCCACAATTTAAATTAGATAAATCGCAAACCTATACCTTCCAGCATTTGAGAGGACACAAGAGAAGGCGAAGGGACGGCGACCATCAGAGCAGCAACTGGTGATGCTTCTTCGGGTGGCACAACCTCAGCGCTCACTACACCTACATTCAAAACAAACAAAATGTCATCAGAAGGGACTGAAAGGGATTGCGAAACAAAAAGTAAACGGCGACCCGAGACCTACCTGATGGGTCATTAGCTAAAATTGCGACGGAAGCATCACCGGGTGGTGCGGCTTCTTCGCTCTCCTTCAGTGAAATAGCTTCAGCTCCCGTAGCTTCATCCCCTGATTCTACAAGAGCCGTTGTAACTCCTACAATGCCTACCGATATGTCACGACCCGCAGGGTACGGAACGTGACTGGCACTTAAGTTTACGAAACGTCTAAAGGCGTCCGTAAAATAAGTAAGCCAAAGCCCAGAAAACAAAACCAATGAAGCAAAAGAGTGAAGAAAACCCAATCAATTGAAAGCGAGTTATCAAATAAGTCATGTAAAACACTTTTTAAAAACAATACAAATTTTTCCCGAAAATTTCGGCAGAGTCTCCTTTGTAAATACTGACCCCCAAAAATGGGTACAACAAAATATATACATGAATCCACAAAATAGGGCATCCCCAAGCGGGAGCTAGCTCTTCGCCATACGGCGGTCACAAATCCCACGCAATGTAAATGACAACAAGCATAATAGAGCATAATAAAGCATAAGGAAGCATGAAAAAGTAGCATGTCGGCTCAAGTGAGCTCGACCCCAAATACAGTATAAAATCCACAAACCTCACAGTCTCATCTCTAGGTCAATATACAATAATCTGGTAGAACAGTAGATGGAGTACACTAGATACAAGAATATACAAGGTGGTACAAAAAAAAATAACATAACCCACCTATGAGCAAATCTCGAGCTCAGGCAAAAGAGACAAAAGAACAAGTGCGCCCGCCGCTACTGAACTGACGGAGCGGACCTGCAAAAGACTGTGGCACAACGGGGGTGAGTTGCCAACTCGTGAGTAATAAATAACATCTACAAAGGCTATCGTATGCATGCACACAAGCATCCTAGCATCTAAAATACATGTATAACTGGATGCACTAGCAGGTGTGTATACAATATCAGTGTGCTAATATGTATGCAACATGAAAATCTGAGGTCTCAATAGGTATATATAAGAAATATTTTATCTCTTTTTGTTTTTGAAACTCTTTTAGAATGCCAGCATAATATCAAGGAATCGACGAGAACCGGTGTCCAGCAACGACACCTAAAAGCTGTCTCAAACCTCATAAATGTATCTCTGGCCTCAGCCGTCCGGCTGACCCATCTCAAATATCAATATCTCATCATCTAGCGGCCACGGTCGGTATCCTCTGGATATCCGCCGTCCCAAACAGTCACCGGTAGGTAATCCGTCCCCTGCCAGGCTCAACGTCATCACCACATTCCTCTTGCCCCGGGGTACCTTACCGGGCCCACCATGTACCCGTGCCGGTTCCTCCACTCCTCGACACGGATTTCCAAAGCCACAGCAAACTCATGGTGGACGACACATACATCACTAGAAAACCGCAATTTGCATAATTTAAAAATATAATAATTTTAGAAATTTTGCGGCTTTCCCCCGAAATCCAGCAATATCATAAAATCTCAAGAAATCCTCATAAGTGCATATATCAGTGATAATGAATGCATATGGTATCAATAATCAAGTTGCGATGTGTGATTAATGTATTAAGCATGAACAATGAATATGATGAAGTACATGCACATGAATAGCAATACTACGGTTTCATTTTAAGGAAATAGCACAATTTAAGTATCAATTAGTAAAAGGTTTCAATTAAAGGTCATCTAGTGTGGTGGCATGGCAATTACCAGGGTGTGTGTGTAGGCATGAATAGTGCTCGTGCTGCATATAAAAACCTGGTAATGGTGCATGTGTCCTACAATTGAGTTTGCGTATATGGGTATAACATATTGATCTAATTGCAGCAATTATCATGCCAGTAATATTATTCTAATGTCACAAGTGGTTATCCAATTTACTATTTTCCAGTTTACTAAATCTATCGGGCGACTTGCGCCATCCAAACGATCGTCCCCCGTAGATGTTAAATCTACTCACCGGGATCCCTGGCTAGCTGTGTCCAATCACCGCCTTTCCCTTTCGCGCCGCGTCTGACGTCTCCGCGACCGAACCTGGAATTTAAATCAATACCCAACATAAGGTTACCTATCAAGAACGACGCAAAACCCCAACGAAACTACTAAAGTTCGCTAGCTAAGTACAACGTGCACAAAGTGCGCGGAACACACGCGAAAATCGCAAAAACTGCCGAAAAACGCCGATTTGGGTCACCCGGCAAAACTAAAACCCGACTACCCAAAACCGCACTCACGCATCCTAAAAGTTGTAGGACAAGCCATACAATCAACAAGATACTAAAAATAATTCATCACATAACTTTTATAAAAATCTAGTAAGCATTTCAATCCAAAATCGCTGCAAAAAAAATCGCCGATTTGCGACAAAACGACAACAATATAGCACAATCACCCAACCACACTACAAGCAATCTACAAACACTAATTATAACACAACAACAATGATTCCAATCCTAATTTCCATAAACAACCAATTCTTGATTTTTGTAATTAGCAAACATAAACCAAACTATATATGAAAAACCTTAATTTAACACCAGATTTTAGCCTAATAAGCAAATTAACCACTTAGATTAAGGTTAGCAAAACACTAGATAGCAAATTAGGTTTAATCAATTAGATAATGTTTTCTAAAACTTAATCAACTCACTAATCATGTTTCAAATACCATTTCCATACAAAAACCTTTTCTTGAAAATCCTAAAAAGCAATTTCACACTTCTAAATTTAACCAAATTAGCATAATTGGAAACTATATAAACAAGTTAACCATATAAATTAGTTAATTAACAACTAGATTAACTACAAAACAACTTAATTAATTATCATGGCTTCAAAACCCTAATTTAAACAAACTACTCTTTTAAACTAGATTAGAAATAAGCTAACTTTTAACACTAACCATACAATTAAAGGAATTTTTAGCAAAAGAAAGCAACTTGATGAGAATTATACCTCTTGATCAATGGATCAAGCAAGAGAATTTGCTCCAATTGATGGCCTCAACACCAAGGTCCAAGCAAGAATGGCTAAGGATAATGATAGCATAAGGATTTTTGTTTGGATTTTTGAATTAAATCATGGATTTTGATGTATTTCTTGAAGAAATTGAAGAAAAATGAAAAGAAAAGAGAGGAAGAAGAGGGTGTGCAGGAATTTCGGCCAGAATGAGGTATGGGGGAGGGTGTGGGCAAGTGGGGAAAGTCATGGTCAAGTCTACAAAAGTCAATGTATCATACATTATCCATTTTAATTAAAATAATACCATAAACTATCAAATTAACTCAAGAAAGAAACCAAGAAGAGAGAGGCCAGAAATTTCTGGTCTCACACAAGGTGGGGCTGTCCTAGGGCTGAGGAAAAAGAGAGAGGGGTTTTACAAAAGAAATTTTATGCAAAAAGGCCCCCTACAACTCAAAAATTGCAAGTTTTAGCCCAAAATTCAATAATTTCGTTTCAAATCATAAAAATTTGTTAAAAATCAAAATAAATTACTAAAAATTCATGTTATCACTAGAATATAATTATCATAATTTTAGAGATTAAAATTAGCCCGGAAAAATTTGTATTTATCGCTTAATTAATGTATTTTCTTACCGGCTTAAAATAATATTAAAAAATGAAAAATAGGGAAAAAATTTTAAATGACCAAAATTTCATAATTAACTCATTAGTCACTAAAAACAAGTAATTACCTATCCATTTTAGGTATAATTAGCCATAAACTGCAAAATATCGAGAAAGACGGTTTTCGGAAAAATACCGAATTTTCACCGAATTTCAAGAAAACACCAAAACGACTTTTCAAGACGCTACAATCTTCCCCCCTTAAAGAAATTCGGTCCCCGAATTTAAAAATATAGCTACGCGTACCTTCAAAGAGATGGGGATACTTCTTCCTCATCTCGCCCTCGGTCTCCCAGGTAACCTCCTCGCTGCTCGGGCTACGCCAAAGGACCTTGACGGTTGGTATAATCTTCGACCTCAACTTCTTCACCTGCCGATCCAGGATGGCCACCGGCTGCTCTGCAAAAGAAAGGTCGCGCTCTAGCTGGACTGTCGGGTGCTGAATCGCATGCGAAGGGTCGTGAAGGTACTTGCGGAGCATCGAAACATGGAAGACGGGGTGAACATCGGGAAAGCTGGGTGGAAGAGCCAAACGATATGCAACAGCGCCAACACGCTCGAGGATCTCGAAGGGACCTACGAATCTAGGGCTAAGCTTCCCTTTTCGCCCAAAACGCATCACGCCCTTCATCGGAGAGACCCTCAGAAAAACATGGTCGCCAACTGCGAACTCTAATCTGCGACGGCGCCTGTCTGCATACGATTTCTGCCTGCTCTGAGCCGCTCTCATCCGGTCTCGGATCAACTGGATCTTCGATGTCATCTCCTCAACAAGCTGCGGCCCCAAAATGCTGCTCTCGCTGAGCTCTGTCCAACAAACGGGCGATCTGCATCTCCTCCCATACAATGCCTCGAAAGGTGCCATCTGAATAGTATCCTGGAAGCTGTTGTTGTAGGAGAACTCCACTAGAGGTAAATGACGATCCCAGCTACCACCAAAGTCTAAAACGCACGCTCTGAGCATGTCCTCGAGTGTCTGAATGGTCCGCTCTGACTGTCCGTCTGTCTGCGGATGAAACGCTGTGCTGAAGCTCAAACGAGTGCCCAAAGCCTCCTGAAGTCTCTGCCAAAGTCGGCTGGTGAACTGAGTGCCTCGATCTGACACGATGCAAGACGGTACGCCATGTAGTCGCACGATCTCGTCAATATAGAGCTGAGCATACTGAGCGAAGCTGAAAGTCGTCTTCACTGGAAGGAAGTGAGCCGCTTTCGTCAATCTATCCACGATCACCCAGATGGAGTCGTACCCTCGACTGGTCCTGGGTAGACCCACAACGAAATCCATCGAAATCTGCTCCCATTTCCACTCTGGAATGGGTAACGGCTGTAGCTCTCCTGCGGGCCTCTGGTGCTCGGCCTTGACCTGCTGACAAGTCAGGCATCTCGAAACGAACTCCGCAATGTCCCTCTTCATCCCGTCCCACCAGTAGGTCTCTCTCATATCATGGTACATCTTGGTGGAACCGGGGTGGACACTATACACTGATCGGTGTGCCTCCTCAAGAATGTCGCGCCGTAATCCATCAGCATCTGGTACGCACAGTCTAGATCCATATCGTAAAATCCCCTGATCGTCAACCACGAACTCGGAAAATCTGCCCTGTCCCATCTGTGCCATGATCTCTGAGCAACGGTCGTCACTGCGCTGCGCCTCATATATACGGTCAAGCAACTGTGGGCGTGCACGAACATGCGCGAGCTGTCCCCCTGCCTGAGTGAACTCGAACTCAACTCGGCTGTCGCATAACATCTGCCAATCTGCTGACGACTGCCTCTGCACTGCGCGCAAAAAGGATAGAGTACACCCGGGCCTCCTACTCAACGCATCTGCCACCACATTCGCCTTGCCGGGGTGATATAAGATCTCGCAGTCGTAGTCTTTCACCAACTCCATCCAACGACGCTGTCTGAGGTTCAGGTCTCGCTGCTGAAATATGTACTTTAAGCTCTTGTGATCGGTGAATATCTGACATGACTCGCCGTAAAGGTAATGTCGCCAAATCTTCAGTGCAAAGACCACTGCAGCCATCTCCAAATCATGAGTGGGGTAGTTCTGTTCATGCTTCTTCAACTGCCGAGAAGCATAAGCGATCACCCGGCCATGCTGCATCAATACGCATCCTAATCCCACTCGCGAAGCATCACAGTAGACAACAAATCCGCCTGATCCCGAAGGTAAAGATAATACCGGCGCCGTAGTCAAACAAGTTCGTAGCGGCTGAAAACTGCGCTCGCACTCCTCTGTCCAAACGAAAGGAACTCCCTTCCGGGTCAAACTGGTCAACGGTGCAGCTATACGGGAGAAGTCCTGAACAAAACGCCTGTAGTAGCCCGCCAAGCCTAGAAAACTACGGATCTCAGTAACCGATGTAGGTCGGGGCCACTGCTGAACAGCCTCAATCTTCTTCGGGTCCACACAAATGCCGTCTCTCGTAACCACGTGACCCAAGAATCCGACGCTGTCCAGCCAGAAGGCACACTTGGAGAACTTCGCGAACAGCTGGTGCTCCCTCAGAGTCTGTAACGTAATCCGCAAGTGCTGCTCGTGCTCCTCTCTGCTCCGGGAGTACACCAAGATATCGTCGATAAACACGATGATGAACAAGTCAAGATACGGCCTGAATGTACGGTTCATCAAATCCATAAATGCTGCTGGGGCGTTGGTGAGTCCGAACGACATCACCAAAAACTCGTAGTGGCCATAGCGTGTACGGAAAGCTGTCCTCGGTATATCCTCCTGTCGAACTCGCAGCTGATGGTATCCTGATCGTAAGTCGATCCTCGAAAAATACCCCGCACCCTGAAGCTGGTCGAACAAATCATCAATGCGCGGCAACGGATATCTGTTCCGAACGGTAACTTTGTTCAGCTGGCGGTAGTCGATACATAAGCGCAAACTTCCATCCTTCTTCTTGACAAACAGGACTGGAGCACCCCACGGAGAAACACTCGGTCGAATAAGCCCCTTGTCCAACAAATCCTGCAACTGATCCTTCAGCTCTCGAAGCTCTGCCGGGGCCATCCGATAAGGCGGTATAGAAATAGGCCCCGAGCCGGGAATCAAATCAATGCAGAACTCAACATCGCGCTCAGGCGGTAGCTCGGGTAGCTCATCAGGGAAAACATCAGGGAACTCACAAACTACCGGGACCTGGTCCAACGGAACCTCTGTAGCTCGAGTATCACAAACAAACGCTAAGAATCCCTGACATCCCTTCCGCAAGAGCTGACCAGCGCGAAGAGACGAAATTAAGCTGGGAAGGGTGACACTGCGGTCTCCCTGAATAACAAGGACTGGCTCTCCCGGAAAGCTAAATCTGACTGCCTTCTCACGGCAGTCCACCGAAGCATAACAAGTGGCTAGCCAATCCATGCCCAGAAGCACATCAAAGTCCAACATATCGAGGAGTATCAAATCAACTGATGAATCCCTCTCCCCGATACGAACGGAACACAAACGAAATACAAACCGAGCGACAAACGACTCGCCTACCGGAGTAACAACAACAAGCGGCTGATCTAACGACGACGACTCACGGCCCAACATCGGTGCAAAGTGTGTAGAGACGTACGAATGTGTGGAACCTGGGTCGAATAATACCCGTGCGTCGAAAGAACAAACTGGCAAAGTACCTGTCACAACGGCATTGGATGCCTGCGCATCCTGCGGTGTCAAAGCAAAAACTCGGGCCTGTCCTCCACCGATAGCGGGCTGACCTCGACCTCGGCCTCTGCCTCCCCGTCCTCTCTGAAAAGGACCGCCGCGTCCACGGCCTCTCGGTGCACCTAACTGGCGTGGAGCATCGCCTGGGGTAGGAAGTAGGGCTCTCTGAGGAGGGGGTGGTGATGGTGGTAGGGTCACGTGCGGAACTGTCGCTGCTCCCTGTCGTCTCACCGGGCAGTCTCTGACAAGATGGTGCAAACTCCCGCACCCAAAACATCCTGGCGACGGCTGCTGCCCCTGGGAATAAGAACCATATAACTGTCCCCGCCCAAATCCTCTGCCAGGCCTATCTCTCGGAAAGAATCTGGCGCGCTGCCTCTGAGGTGGTACATCGGTGCGCATCCTCTTCGGCCCAGAAACGACCGAAGTCTGTGATATGCGTGCCTCCATCCGTAATGCCGTATCCCTGGCAGCTGAATAAGTGTCGTAGTGCTGGGCGCCAATGGCAAGGTATAGCTGGGCATCAAGTCCCTGTACGAACCTCTTCACCATCTTCTCCTCGGTATCCACCAAATACTGAGCATATCGGGATAACTGTGTAAACTGGATATCATACTCAGACACCGTCATCCCAGGTGTCTTGACTAAGGCCTCGAAGCTGCGAGCTCTGGCGTCACGAACGCTCTCTGGAAGGAAACGGGCTAGAAAGACCGCTGTAAACTCGGCCCAAGTCATAGGCGGTAGATCTGCAGCTCGACCTCTCAAGACTGACTCCCACCATGTCTGCGCGAGACCCTCTAGTCGGAAACTCGCAAGCTCTACCCATCGATCATCCGAACATCTCAGCGAACGGCAGATCCTGGCTAAACTGTCAAGGAACGTCTGTGGGTCCTCTGCTGCCTCGGTGCCGGTGAATACTGGAGGTCTCAGCCTCATGAAATCCTGTAGTGAAACCGGAATGGCCACGGTGGTAGTAGTAGGAGCAGGTATCAAGGTCGTCTGTGATGTAGTAGGTACGTCATCCGGCCTCGGTGTACGACTGGCTGCAACTAGGGATCCTACCATCTGACGCAGCTCCTGCATGCCTCCCATCATCTGTCGCAACTCCTCCATACCGGTCTCGAGCCTATCCATACGGCCTGGGGAAGATGGATCGGTCTGTCCCAGCGGCGTAGGCATACCACCCTGCTCAGTCCTAGTCTCGGACGAGCCAGCTCGAATCTCGTCTCTGGCGGCAGCCCTCTGTGCCCTCGTAGCCTTCGGCGGCATAGTGGCTGTCACAGGAAAACGGATAGTAAGGACAGTGCAATAGGATCATAGGATACACGGAATTGAAGAAAGAATTTTTCAAGCAAGTATATCCTAAAGTCACTTAGGCGGAGTACCGTATAGTAAGTATGCCGCGGACATACGCACGCTACGTTACCCTGCTTAAGTCACTTACTCCATCTACCAAGGGTCATCCTACACTCACAAAGGTAAAACCTATCGCTCTGATACCAACTTTGTCACGACCCGCAGGGTACGGAACGTGACTGGCACTTAAGTTTACGAAACGTCTAAAGGCGTCCGTAAAATAAGTAAGCCAAAGCCCAGAAAACAAAACCAATGAAGCAAAAGAGTGAAGAAAACCCAATCAATTGAAAGCGAGTTATCAAATAAGTCATGTAAAACACTTTTTAAAAACAATACAAATTTTTCCCGAAAATTTCGGCAGAGTCTCCTTTGTAAATACTGACCCCCAAAAATGGGTACAACAAAATATATACATGAATCCACAAAATAGGGCATCCCCAAGCGGGAGCTAGCTCTTCGCCATACGGCGGTCACAAATCCCACGCAATGTAAATGACAACAAGCATAATAGAGCATAATAAAGCATAAGGAAGCATGAAAAAGTAGCATGTCGGCTCAAGTGAGCTCGACCCCAAATACAGTATAAAATCCACAAACCTCACAGTCTCATCTCTAGGTCAATATACAATAATCTGGTAGAACAGTAGATGGAGTACACAAGATACAAGAATATACAAGGTGGTACAAAAAAAAATAACATAACCCACCTATGAGCAAATCTCGAGCTCAGGCAAAAGAGACAAAAGAACAAGTGCGCCCGCCGCTACTGAACTGACGGAGCGGACCTGCAAAAGACTGTGGCACAACGGGGGTGAGTTGCCAACTCGTGAGTAATAAATAACATCTACAAAGGCTATCGTATGCATGCACACAAGCATCCTAGCATCTAAAATACATGTATAACTGGATGCACTAGCAGGTGTGTATACAATATCAGTGTGCTAATATGTATGCAACATGAAAATCTGAGGTCTCAATAGGTATATATAAGAAATATTTTATCTCTTTTTGTTTTTGAAACTCTTTTAGAATGCCAGCATAATATCAAGGAATCGACGAGAACCGGTGTCCAGCAACGACACCTAAAAGCTGTCTCAAACCTCATAAATGTATCTCTGGCCTCAGCCGTCCGGCTGACCCATCTCAAATATCAATATCTCATCATCTAGCGGCCACGGTCGGTATCCTCTGGATATCCGCCGTCCCAAACAGTCACCGGTAGGTAATCCGTCCCCTGCCAGGCTCAACGTCATCACCACATTCCTCTTGCCCCGGGGTACCTTACCGGGCCCACCATGTACCCGTGCCGGTTCCTCCACTCCTCGACACGGATTTCCAAAGCCACAGCAAACTCATGGTGGACGACACTTACATCACTAGAAAACCGCAATTTGCATAATTTAAAAATATAATAATTTTAGAAATTTTGCGGCTTTCCCCCGAAATCCAGCAATATCATAAAATCTCAAGAAATCCTCATAAGTGCATATATCAGTGATAATGAATGCTTATGGTATCAATAATCAAGTTGCGATGTGTGATTAATGTATTAAGCATGAACAATGAATATGATGAAGTACATGCACATGAATAGCAATACTACGGTTTCATTTTAAGGAAATAGCACAATTTAAGTATCAATTAGTAAAAGGTTTCAATTAAAGGTCATCTAGTGTGGTGGCATGGCAATTACCAGGGTGTGTGTGTAGGCATGAATAGTGCTCGTGCTGCATATAAAAACCTGGTAATGGTGCATGTGTCCTACAATTGAGTTTGCGTATATGGGTATAACATATTGATCTAATTGCAGCAATTATCATGCCAGTAATATTATTCTAATGTCACAAGTGGTTATCCAATTTACTATTTTCCAGTTTACTAAATCTATCGGGCGACTTGCGCCATCCAAACGATCGTCCCCCGTAGATGTTAAATCTACTCACCGGGATCCCTGGCTAGCTGTGTCCAATCACCGCCTTTCCCTTTCGCGCCGCGTCTGACGTCTCCGCGACCGAACCTGGAATTTACATCAATACCCAACATAAGGTTACCTATCAAGAACGACGCAAAACCCCAACGAAACTACTAAAGTTCGCTAGCTAAGTACAACGTGCACAAAGTGCGCGGAACACACGCGAAAATCGCAAAAACTGCCGAAAAACGCCGATTTGGGTCACCCGGCAAAACTAAAACCCGACTACCCAAAACCGCACTCACGCATCCTAAAAGTTGTAGGACAAGCCATACAATCAACAAGATACTAAAAATAATTCATCACATAACTTTTATAAAAATCTAGTAAGCATTTCAATCCAAAATCGCTGCAAAAAAAATCGCCGATTTGCGACAAAACGACAACAATATAGCACAATCACCCAACCACACTACAAGCAATCTACAAACACTAATTATAACACAACAACAATGATTCCAATCCTAATTTCCATAAACAACCAATTCTTGATTTTTGTAATTAGCAAACATAAACCAAACTATATATGAAAAAGCTTAATTTAACACCAGATTTTAGCCTAATAAGCAAATTAACCACTTAGATTAAGGTTAGCAAAACACTAGATAGCAAATTAGGTTTAATCAATTAGATAATGTTTTCTAAAACTTAATCAACTCACTAATCATGTTTCAAATACCATTTCCATACAAAAACCTTTTCTTGAAAATCCTAAAAAGCAATTTCACACTTCTAAATTTAACCAAATTAGCATAATTGGAAACTATATAAACAAGTTAACCATATAAATTAGTTAATTAACAACTAGATTAACTACAAAACAACTTAATTAATTATCATGGCTTCAAAACCCTAATTTAAACAAACTACTCTTTTAAACTAGATTAGAAATAAGCTAACTTTTAACACTAACCATACAATTAAAGGAATTTTTAGCAAAAGAAAGCAACTTGATGAGAATTATACCTCTTGATCAATGGATCAAGCAAGAGAATTTGCTCCAATTGATGGCCTCAACACCAAGGTCCAAGCAAGAATGGCTAAGGATAATGATAGCATAAGGATTTTTGTTTGGATTTTTGAATTAAATCATGGATTTTGATGTATTTCTTGAAGAAATTGAAGAAAAATGAAAAGAAAAGAGAGGAAGAAGAGGGTGTGCAGGAATTTCGGCCAGAATGAGGTATGGGGGAGGGTGTGGGCAAGTGGGGAAAGTCATGGTCAAGTCCACAAAAGTCAATGTATCATACATTATCCATTTTAATTAAAATAATACCATAAACTATCAAATTAACTCAAGAAAGAAATCAAGAAGAGAGAGGCCAGAAATTTCTGGTCTCACACAAGGTGGGGCTGTCCTAGGGCTGAGGAAAAAGAGAGAGGGGTTTTACAAAAGAAATTTTATGCAAAAAGGCCCCCTACAACTCAAAAATTGCAAGTTTTAGCCCAAAATTCAATAATTTCGTTTCAAATCATAAAAATTTGTTGAAAATCAAAATAAATTACTAAAAATTCATGTTATCACTAGAATATAATTATCATAATTTTAGAGATTAAAATTAGCCCGGAAAAATTTGTATTTATCGCTTAATTAATGTATTTTCTTACCGGCTTAAAATAATATTAAAAAATGAAAAATAGGGAAAAAATTTTAAATGACCAAAATTTCATAATTAACTCATTAGTCACTAAAAACAAGTAATTACCTATCCATTTTAGGTATAATTAGCCCTAAACTGCAAAATATCGAGAAAGACGGTTTTCGGAAAAATACCGAATTTTCACCGAATTTCAAGAAAACACCAAAACGACTTTTCAAGACGCTACACGATATAGGAGAACCGCAGAGGGAAAGAGAGGCGGTTTGGGCAGTCCCAGACTTTCTCGATAGAGTGGTCGCTTCGGGCTTCGTGGTCGCCGTCATTTCACCTGCCACCTCATCGCCAGGCTTGGCCCTGCAGGATATGGTATATAAGAATTTGAAGATCAAATTTTAATAAAAGACTCAGCGTTACGTTACCTTAGGGTGGCTTTTTAGTTTCTTCCCGAGCCGCGTGCACAACATGTCTATAGGCGGTAGACAGGGCGGCTGGAGCATCCTCTGAAGAAATAGCGACGGATAGGGTAATGCTTGAACCTGCACCCACAACCAAGCTGGCATTACATTCCCTAGCCGCACGCTTCCTACGCTTCTTTTCGGTTTGAGCGGTGAGAAGCGATCTCCTCATGACCTCCGTCAGAGGGACGTCAACGTCCAAACCAAGCTCTGCCTCTGGAGCCGCTACGGCGTCCATCATCGGCTGTTTAAGTGAATCCTCTCGTAATACTGGTGGGGGAGCTGGGGCCATAATAGCCGGATCTGGAAGCGTCGCCGCATCCCCGCTCGGGATCGGCACCACACTTGGGATAGCCCGCGTTAAAGTAGTCCCTGCAACAAAATAAAGGAGGGGTCAGACTACAAATAAAGAAAAAGGAATGAAGGCATAATGAGCCGAATCATACCAAGGCCTAAAGAAGCACGGAGCCTTTCTTCCTCTTCAAATGTTTTTAGGGAAGCAGCGAGAGCCTCTTCGGTAGAGTTACCTGTTAAAAAAAGGACATTAGTAAAAGCAAGGAAGGAATAAACACGGAAAAATATAACTGAAGTATACCTGACTGTGTGATAGTAATCAGTGCTGCCTCATCGTGAGCCAGTCGCTCGGAAGCCACAAGGGCAGCTTGAAGATCAGTATCGTCTGTAGGTGTGATAAATAGAACCTCATTGGTCCCGTACTCACTCAGGCCCTCGCTATAGGGAGCATGAGGCTCTTGGCCGAATGCAACGTCCGCAGAAAATAGCGACTTCTTCTTCTTCTATGAGAGGACGCTGGCAGCTGGCAACAGGAGCTTGCGCTTAGCGGGAAATTTTGGGCGATGAGTCCCGATCTCCGTACCTACGCCAGAATCGGGAGACGCTGCAGCCACCGCTTCTACAGGCGCACGAGGTAGAACCTTATCAGGAAATCGCACGACACTACAGCCGCAGCAGCTTCTCTTAGGGGAGGATGAATAATGGTTCGTCGCTTCAATGGAACGGTTGGGTTACCCGCTGGGACAACACCCTTGAGATCAAGAAATAATCGTTTTTCTTTCCTGATAACAGTGACCATCGCGTGCTGGTACCATGCCACGTACACATTCAAAGCTTTCAGAACGCAGCTTGGCTCGCTGATAAGGAAGTTAGACCCGGTATTTAGTCGCATGAAATGGTGCAGCGCACTACGGATACCTTTCTCTATAGCAGTAGGCTCAGCTAAAAAGGCTTCAAACAGGACACCCTGATTGTTGCTTGATTGCTGAGTAAAACGGTGAGGGTTGTATCTCATGAACATCGCTGTATCGTTCTGCCTAAACACTAAAAAGCCCGGCCTGATTGAATATAAGTGAAGAATCTCCCGAGCTTTCAAGATAGAAACCCCATCTTTGAAGGTGTCCCGCAGCGGCTGCACCGTCTTAGCAGATTCCTTGCCGATAGTCATAGGCTTATCGACGAAGGTCATGCCATCCCCGACCGTACACGGGCGAAGAATCAGACCCTGAGCCTCTCGCTGAGTCGGTTCCAAAACGGAAGCGTCAACCAGCCGCATAACCCGAGGAAAGTTATAACTTTCATAGAAATGGGGCTTCTTGTGGATTCCGAAGGAGCCGAGCACTTGCAGCTCGAGCCATGAAGTGAAATAATGAATCGGGAAGTTTACGGGTTGCACCCCCGGTTGAGTGGTGTATGCC
The DNA here is from genome assembly GCA_030015575.1 of Agapanthus africanus. Classification (NCBI taxonomy): domain Eukaryota; kingdom Viridiplantae; phylum Streptophyta; class Magnoliopsida; order Asparagales; family Amaryllidaceae; genus Agapanthus; species Agapanthus africanus. The sequence goes on along the minus strand of JASDDO010000012.1, from coordinate 172,853,101 downwards.
GCCAAGCTAAGGCCATGATACAAATGAGCCCGCCCAGCAATCCTAATGGCAACCTGCGTCCCTTCAACCATTCGGTGAGCTGGGTAGAAAACGGAAGGCCTCATGTAGCGAGGGTGCATAGGGAGCGCAAACCAGCTTAACCATAAACCAAGGAACCCTAAAAAGAACGCCTCTTCGCCGATGTCTTGAGCGGTGAGTTCTGCAAAGGGGACGACCGCGGCATTTGGGAGAAGAAATTCTTTTGATCTGCTTCCGCTGTAGGCCGGCTTTCCAAGCCAAAACCAAAAAGATCGTCGAGCTTGGCAAACTTCGCATCTTGTTTCGACAAGATTTCCGGGCGAAGAAAACGGGCGATGAAATCCGTAAAGCTGACCCCGTGGCTTCCGGATTCGAGGAACAGGCTCTCATAAATATTTAACACCTTGATTAAGCTTGGGAATCGGTGCTGAATGGAATTCTCTGGGGTCATACCCATCACTACTGATCGAGTGGCAAAAATGTACTCGTCAGGGGGTAATATCTCTTCATAATGCTCCCTTCTGACAGTCAAGCCGAGATCTCCGCGAACTCCTCTAAAGAGATTGAAACTTACCGATCTAATAGAAGGAAGGTGTGAGTTGGAACGTTCCATTGTTCCAAAAAAGCTTTGACCCAACATACAGGGGGCGTGGAATACTGGAAGAGAGAAGCATAAATCGCGAGATACAATCCGAGCTTCAGCAGCTGCGATTTCTTGGCCGATAAGATGTATCGAGCCCACTGCAGATATTCGGCTGAATGGCGGGGAGTCAAGCCTATCATGTATGGCTGTCCCTAAGGGTGTGACTCTCCTTGACATATACATCGCCCCAAGATATCCAAAGCCATTGGATCCTGTACGGGTATTGCAGCCATAGAAGAGTGAAGGTGTTAGTTATATGTATACCCTAGAGGCCATTACTGTACATGGGATGTATATTGTAGTGGATGCTTGGACATATGTAGGGATGACTTTCTTGCTCTATATGATAGTATGCTATCTGGTTGCTTTTTGTCTTAACATGTTGACTTGTATACGTAATGTTGTCTTGCTCTTACATGTTGACAAAGCCCTTTAGGATGTGTACTTGACACCCAGGACTATGATGGAGATCATACTAGTGGGGCTAAGGGTAGTCCACAAGTACACCCTATAATTGTTCCTAGTCGAGGGAGTATCGAGACATGACATCGATGCTCCAGAGTAGACTAGCGTATACGCATCTTGACCCATATGATGGGAGATGGATGATCCCATATCCATTAGTGTTTGACATCAAAGATGGTGTACGTGTGCTCAGTGGAGACAGGGTACACTGGACGGACTCGCCGAGAACTCCTAAATGGTATTATACCTATCGTCAGATGGCAGTTCTCTGGTGACACTGGTACAAATTAGTCTATCGACCCGAGATCGTCATAGAGTCTCGTGTGATTCCCACTGTGCTTTGATTTCCACCATACCACGGTCAAGAGATCGTGCAAAAAGGTGGTTTTTGGGTACAGTCCCGAGTCATATGGAGGTAATGAGCGATAGGAGGGGATTCGTCTCTCCCAGTATTGGGAGTTGATGTTGCGCTATGCTCGATTGGTCATAACATGAAATCCCTGGCCAGGGTTGCTGAGATTTACTGGTAAGTGTTATCAATAATTTCTCAAACCGTTATGGACCTTACATCTGCATGAGTTATCAGGCTATTGGGGTCTGACGTTTTACCACCCCCAGGCGATGATATGCGACATATCAGACGAAAAGACCGGATTGTACGGTAGTGTTACTGACAGGCTTTTGCAGGAGTTAGAGCGGGCTTGCTTGCTGATCTTATGATCGTTCAATACCCGGGTAGCCGTTACGTCCAGCTAGTACCGCTGACGGCTTGTGGGTGCTTGATGTGATCATCACCTACTGCCGGCCTATTGACGAGTCTTTAGAATCCTACACATAGGTTTCACTGGCTCAGGCAGAACTAAGTAGGAGCACATATGTGATATGTGCGGGACCGAGATTAATATGAGTATGTGATACTGTATTCTATTCTCGCGATATAATGTATCGATCGGGTATATGTGATATAGTCGGGTTATCGAATCAAATGTTGATTCGATAAGTCGATACTGTATCGGTCGGTTATATGCGATATAGCCGGGTTATCGAATCAAGTGTTGATTCAATATAATGATACAAATAATATTAGTCGGTCATATGAGATATAACCGGATTATTAAATCAAGTGTTGATTTAATGATTTAATGTATAATTATATATTTGATATATTAATTTACATTAACTAATATTAGCTCACTTAAACATTTGTTTTTCTCACATGTGCACACTTAATATATATGTGATATATATTAATTGTGTTTCATTTTGTGTCATGGTTGATGATACAAGCTACATGGGTATATGGGACTTACACCATGATAAAGATAATGTAGGGTTTATTTATTTAGTTTAAATCAGTTATTAGTTTGATAATGGTCACATGGCATGAAACTTTGAGAAGCTTGGAGACCTATTGACTAGTCCACTAGTTTTGTTTTATACTAGATATTTGTTAACCCAACCATTATCTTAACTCATGATTAAGTCTCTACATGAGACATATTAGATATTTTCTCACCCATGGTTGCCATTCTCACTCACAACATTATCTCTCTTCATCTTCCTCTTCAAAGCTCAAGAGCTCTCTAGCTCTTGATCAAGTGAGAAACCATAGTGAGAAAATTAATTCCAAAGTAAGGAAAAATCCTACTTCATCATCTTCTACTAGATTAGCACTTTAGTATAGGGTGTTAGCTTCACTAATCCCACATTAGTGAAGAGGGTAGCTTGGGTTAGTGTCTCCTCGACGTAGATCATCTTCGGCCTCGAAGACTTCAAGCAAGATCGTTGCTTTCTTCTCATAGATCCATTCAAGAGTCCGAAAGATCATTTCATCGCAGCGAAGGGACTACTATATGGAGCTATTGAAGTGAAGGACCGGTCTACAAAGGTTGTATTCCTCATTCACTTAGATGTTAAGTTGTTAACATTGCTTTCTTATTTAAATTTCTAGTTAAAGATTCTTGGTTGGAGTTATTTAGAACGGCAAAAATTTAAAAACGGCATGGACGATGCCTCTCGAAACCTTGCTGCCGTCCTAGGTAACCCTACAGTGATATCAGAGCCAAGCTAGAAATTTAAACGATGTTTGTTAGATTACGAAACCGAAACTGCTCCGAAACTTGAACCTACAAAACTGCAGTTTCTATCGCTTTTTAATGTAGTCAAAATTTTTTCCAAACAACTGCAGAATGTTGTATGTGATATAACATGAACACTGGCAAAATTTAAGGCAATTTTGTGAAAAAGTGGCCGGCCACCATACCCATGATCTCGGCCCAAAACCGAGCTTCCCCCCTGAAAATTTTCCTGTGTTCCAATCTCTGGGTTTTGATTTTTCAGGTGTTGTTTGTTTTTACTAAATTTGCATGTGATGTTAACTTTCTGCAAAGGCAACTCGGAGTGTTTCGTAGTCGTAATTCTAACATGTATTCGGGTTATTTAGACGATGTTAAAAAGTTTGAACGGATATCAATAACCCAGTTTTTCCCCGCTGGAAATCTTCCAAGTGTTGGACTTTTTCCGAGTTTAAAATTTTCAGAAAATCTTGCAAGCGATTCTGTGGACCCTCTAGAAGAACGAAACCTTAACTCGATTCTGTGACCGTCAGAACCGCCACCAAACCCTAGGGTTTGTGGTAGTTCAGCGGTGGCACAGGTGAGGCATTGGTTGACCCTTCTACGGCTGGTTCATAAGAGCTGTGGCAGTTTCTGGGTACTTTTTGAATTTCGCTCAAGTGTTGAGCTTATTGGGAAATTTTGGGTTCTTTTTTATTCGATTGAAAAGTTTAACTTCATTTAGCTATCTGTGATTGTGATACAATATTTGGAATCCACAGTTAGTTATGAGATAACTAGTTTGAATTTTATAAATTTAGCAATTTAGTCTCAATTGATCGGTTGCCACGGGATTTTGATGTGATCAAAAGTCTATCGCAATTACGTAATGTACGCGGATACTCGCCGGTTAACCTTACTAGATAGCCACGCCCCATAGCCCCGACCAAGTGACTGTAGGAGAACCCCGTCGCCAAAAGCATCCGTTCGGGTGCTCGCGGCAGCGGTGTTCCGTCTTGGTGCACTTCGTCGACGGCATCGGGGTGTGTGTCCGTCTATTAAAGTTTCCAATGAGCATTCGATCAGGTTATCAGGAATCTTGTTGAATTACCCGACAGGTTATTGAAAAGTGTTTTCAATATCGAGACTAAAATGGGGGTTTATAATTGTTAGGCATGTGATGTTTAAGGAATTCATTTGTTGGGCATAAAATCCAAAGTATGTGATACATTGTGTTTACGATGTCTAAGGTGGTTGCGGATTCCAACTTTTGTAGTTTTTCACTTTCTTTTCTGCGACCATAAGTGTAATATGTGGTGTATCACCGGTTTCAGTGTTATATGTCAATGACAACTGGGATACGCATATTTACTTACGTTGATAACATGTGATGTTATGTGTTGCTATGATATGTTATATTGGATCATCGTGTTTGAATAGCTGGGGGTTTTATGTGAGATGAGAGTTTTTCATTTTCATTCATGTAAATGCTTGTATGTAATATTCTTTTATTGGGGCACTTCCGGGTTGAGGATGATGTCACCAATAATGTGTATTGTTTACTTTTCCGCATTAGGATAGACCCAAGGAGGGGAGCATAAGTAACCGGGTTCTAGGGTCCAGTGGGATACCATCTCGAGGAGTCGAGACCGGGTCTCCTAACTCTAGAATCGGTAGGGTTTCTTGCCGCTCTCGTAGGGGTCTAGGGATGTGGGTTTGGCTATTCATCGCGACCGTGGAATCCGTGTTTTGTACTGGCTTAAATTAAAACACGGAATTCCTAGTATATCCAATATTTCATATGTGATTCTTCTGCTGCTGTTATTCTGTGATGTGATCACTAGATATTCTGAGACGAATACTTATATTATATATTATATATATGATATATAATAAATATTGATGCTTTCGTTTCTTATGTGATGCTTGGGAAGCATAAATTAATGGGACTTCATTAATGAGATTAATGAAATAAAAGAAACCTAAAGATGTTGTAGAAACTTGTTTTAAAAACTGGTAGCTCTAGTTCTTGCTTTGCATAGCGGTATTCCTTGTAGAGTATCCAGCACCTTATTCGATAAGGAAAGAGCCGAGATCCCTTCACCGGGAGTGACCTTTTTAGCGAAACTAGCAGATGCTACAAATACGGATTGTCTTTTGATTGCTTCTATAGTTTTTGCTTTGCATAGTGGTATTTGTGAAATATCCTGCACCTTATTCGATAAGGAAAGAGTCGAGATCCCTTCACCGGGAGTGACCTCTTTAGCAAAACTAGTAAAAGCCTAAAAAACACTCCTTTTCAAAATCACTCGATTCTATAATGATATCAAGTTCATTACACAAAAGGTTTTCTTAAAAACCCGTCCTAACCCTCCGTCATTTTAGGAAGTAGAGTACTGTTTCCCCCAATCAGAGCAAAGCTCTGTTCAAATTTCAAATTTCAAATTTTGAAATGAAGCAGTGCTTCATAACAGCGCCAGCGCTGAGAGAGTTAAAGACTCTGAGACAGCGCTCACGTGCAAAGCATATGAGCGCTGGTGCTAATAGCGCTGCACTCTAAACAGCGCACCACATGCAAAGAACGTAAGCGCTAGCGCTAAGTGCGCTGCCCTCTAAGCAGCGCATCACGTGCAAAGCACGAGAGCTCTAGCGCTGGAACTAAATGCACCCAAACGTTGGATCAAAGATCCAACGAACATGATTAAAAATCATCAATTAACCAGAGTAAAATTCTGTTAAGGAAACATTCCTCACAATCTTTCCAAACAAGAAAGATTGTGCTATGAAAATCAGAGCACCGTTGGATCAATGATCCAATGGTGATTAAAAAATCACCAAAATACAGAATAAATTCTATATGGGAAAAGATTTCCTAATCTTGTTAAAAATAAGAAGATTACCTTCTGTAAATCAGAAGCCCTTGGATCAAAGATCCAACGGGGGAAACATCCCCAATCAATTAGAGAAAAGATCTCTTCAACTGATTCAACAAATCAGCTTGCCCTATATAAAGGCCCCAAGACTTTAAGTCTGATAGAGAGGAAACCCCCATAAACTTTGAGAAATTTCAAAGACAAAGAGCAAGCTCTCAGAAGAAGAAAATTTTCTTGAAGGTAAAAAGAGAACAAAGAGATGAAATCATCTCATATAAAAAGAAGAATTTACTTCTTTCTCTAAGATCATAGATTTATAAGACCAAGGTCTTTCACAACAGAGATCAAAGTATCTCATCATAAAAATAAGGGGAAGAACTTAATCTTCTTCAGATCACAGATCTATAAGACAAATTTTCTTTCAGTGATTATAATATCTCATTATAAAAGAGGGAGAATAATTCAATTCTCTTAGGATCACAGATCCATAAAGGCAAAGCCTTTCACCAAAAACATAAGAGGTTGAAACATCTCCTATAAAAATAATAAGAACTTTGTTCTTAGATCCATGAGACAAAGTCTCTTATAAGAAAGAGAATTTAATTCTCGAGGCGCAAAGCTGCCTAAAAAGAGCCATAGCACTCCAGTCAAAAGAAGCGCTTCAGCGCTCCAAAATTAACGCATAGCGTTGCAGAGCCTCAGCACTCCAAACTTCACCAGAAGCGCAATGCGCTCATTGACTGGCGCTCAACGCCAAGCGCGCCACGTGCTCCTCACGTATGCGCTACTTTACAGAAGCGCAATGCGCTCATTGTCTGGCGCACATCGCCTAGCGCGCCACGTGCTCCTCACGTGTGCGCTGTAAGTCCACGTTACCTCTCTTGGTTCTTTCGGGTTTACGGAAACGGTGAAAAACGATTTTTAGGGTTTATGGTAACATGGACTAGAAAACCTGGATCTTTGCTAAACAACACACAAGAAACAACTACGAGCTTTACCTACTCAGTTAGGGGGTTATACCTAGTCTTGAACTCCTTCTCTTTTTCTCCTTGGAGTGGGTGGAATGGTTCTCCTCATCGCCTTCTCTTGCCGAAGAAAGATCCACCCGAGGGCCTCTACCTTGAGCTCCTTCCTCGATCTTGAGGTAACTAAAGTATAAGGTTTGCTAAACCTTCAACCTTAGGATGAGTAGAGATGAGTTTTGGTGTTTTATCTCCAAGGAAAATGGTTCTCAACTCATGAGAGATTTTTGCCTTGAGCTAGAGGAAGAGGGAGAACAAAGGATGAGAGAGAAGATGCAAGTGAGAATGAATGAGTTTTACAACCATGCTATCATATTTTAGAAAATGATAACAATAATAATAATTAACAATTTGTGATGGTGAGTTGATGAATGACCATTATCATTTCATTCATTAAATGCTTGTGCAAAAAATAAGAAGCATCTTTGAAAACAAATGATGATGGTCAACAAGTCTACTTTGGTCAACCAGTCAACTAAAGTCAACAAGTCAAAAAAAGTTAAGAATTCAACTCAACCATGGCACAATAATTGTTAACTAATATTATTAATCATATTTCCTATTCTCATTAGGGTTTGGAAAAAGACAACAGTCAACTGTGTATACACACCCGTACCAAAACCCTAATGAGAATCCTCTGCCTCTGTCTCAGTCAACTGTGCATACACACCCGCATCCGTGTTCCGAGGAACACGAATACAATGAGATAAAACTAACCCCAAAACATATACTAGGATCTGGCTTAAACCAAAGCCCGCTAGTAATAACTGTCCGGACACCAAACGTGCACAAGTGCGCGGATGTGAACGAACCCCGTCGCAAAACCATGCGACCTCTACTCTGTTTTACATAAAGGCGAATAACCCTCTGTGTGGAACTCTAAAGACTCGACACTACGCTGGCAGTGGGTTTAACCACAGACCGCAAGCGGTACTGGCTGTACGTAACAGTCCCCAGGTAGATGCCGATAAGAAGACTGATGAGGTGAACCCATCCGAACTCCTACTGAGCCTGTATGTAACAATCTCCATACAGTCCGGTCTGTTCGTCTGAGAATATCGCATGGCGGGCCTAGGGGGAGGTAAACGTCAGTCCCCTAATAGCGGTACAAGTCGTGTCGGAGTGTAGCCCAGAACACCCTGAGACAACACTGGATAACCTACCAGTATATCTCGCTTACCCTGGCCAGGGACTTTGTGTAATGGCTCTCCTAGACACAGTGCGATATCAACCCCCGATACCGGGAGAGACGAATCCTATCTAACCGTCACTGCCTCCAAGTGCTTCGGGACTGCACCCAACTACTACCTATTTGCACGACTCCTTTGAGCCGTGGTAGGGTAGTAATCAAAGTACAGTGGGAACACACTCGAGGTGAAGTGACAGTGTCAAGTCAGCGGACTAAGCTGTACTCATGTCGCCTGGGAACTGATAACTGACGATAGGTATAGTACCAACCAAAAGTTCCCGACGAGTCATGTCCAGTGTACTTATAACCTAACGAGCACCCGCATACTATCTCAAGTACGACGTATTGACGGCTGTGGGACAGACCATCTCTCCTGCTGGGATGAGAAGCGTATACGCTAGTCTACTCCGGAGTATCCATGCCCTGTCTCGATAGTCCTACGACTAGGGACCTGTATAAGGATGTGCTTATAGATTACCCAGCCCCCACAAGTGTGACTGCCATCACAACGCTCGTAATCAAGCAAAGATCCTAAGGGCTCCACTAATGTGTATAGGCGATATGCTAAAAGAAACACATGTACACAATAAAGTAGAAACAAACCAAGTAGCATACTACCATTTCGAGCAAGATTGTCTATACAACTGTGAATATCCCAAGCTTCCATCAAGTAATATACAAACTAGTATGATACAGTAATGGCCTCTAGGGCATATACACTAATATGCGCTACTTGACAGAAGCGCATTGCGCTCATTATCTGGCGCATAGCGCCAAGCACGCTACGTACTCCTCACGTGTGCGCTACTTGACAGAAGCTCCCTGCGCTCATTGACTGGTGCACAGCACCAAGTGCGCCACGTGTTTCTCATGTGTGCGCTAAATGAACATAAACTGTTCTATAAAAAAGTCCCCAGAGCCATAATGAGTGTCCAACACTCAATAAAAGACAAAAAGGCTGTCAGAATCCAAACCAATGCTCAGTATTGCTAAATGATCAACATTTTAACTGACTGGGCCGAGCATAAAGTTGCCACAGAACCCTCATTCAGATTAATTGAGCCCATATGCTCATAAATCTTTGATCTTAGTCCCAAATTGGACTACAAATCTCCCGACCAATATTGGTTCAAGGGTACATCTCTTCACTCCTCTGATATGTATCATTGTAATCCTTCAACGTCTTCAAAGAGGTGACGGGTCCCGACAACCAGACATTCTACGGACTATGGGGTCCTTAAGCTCATGGACTATGATGTCCTTAAACTTTACAGACTATGACGTCTCTAAACTACCACAGACTATGGGGTCCTTAAACTCATGGACTATGATGTCCTTAAACTTTACAGACTATGATGTATCTAAACTACCATGGACTGTGAGGTCCTTAAACTCATAGAATATGATGTCTTTAAACTTTACAGACTATAATGCCTTTAAACTGTCACGGACTATGATGTCCTTAAACTTATGGACCGCAAAGTCCCTAAACTAAAACAATAGAGTCTAAATGCTCTTTTGTTGGATCTAAATGATCCCGTTAAGTTGATCTTAGTCTAAAATTAGACTAACGTGTCCTTAACAAACGTTAAGTAGATCTTAGTCTAAAACTAGACTAACGTATCCTTAACAAACGTTTAAGTTGATCTTAGTCTCAAATGAGATTAACGATCCTTAAACCTAACCCAAACCCAAATCTAAGAAAATACGGATTTGAACTAATCCAGGCCCTACGGGAGATAATATAAATTAGTCCCCGTATATAATCCGCGGGCAACCAAAAAATAAAACAAACACACACGACACGAAGTGACCATCTGGAGAAGTAGAAAGTGGTTGCCGCGATGCGGTAGCGTAATTAACTGCAGGGGCTTGTGCCTACAGGGAAGAGCGTCCCCACAATCAAAAACCCCTCAAACGAGGGGGAATCTGACGAAGTCTGCTACAACGGCAGCATTCGTCAAAACCTACGATACACGGTGCCATAAATCAACTTGGCATCTTCGGAGAGGTGGACGGATAAATCCAAATAGCATCTTCCCTCAAAATTTAGGTCGGACGTCCCAACGTCTCGGTCGCATCTTTCGGCGGAGAACAGATTCTGGCACACCCATGTGGGACATTTTCCTCTTTCCACTCCACTCTTCGTGTGTCGTGTTTCGCGAACGAATTGCGGTTTGCTGTGGTTGCCCCTGAATTCAAGGTACTAAGACTTTGTGTTTTGCTCCGTCAAGAAAACAGAAGATCAATGGCTTTCAACTGCACAAATTGCAACAACTGCAACAGCTCTCACTCCGTCCCCGCCGGAGGAGTGACCTACGGGCCCCAAGCGGCCTCCCTTTTCACAATGCCGGTGGAACAAGTCGCCCAAACCACCATTGGGCTATTCTTCGGGACCATGATCCCACCAATGAGCTTCAGCATTCAGATGCCGACACAGGAAGCTACGAAGAAGTCGGTCTTTGATCGGCTTGCAACCACCACGGCCCCTCTCAGCGGGTGGTCCAACTCCAATGCTTAAGTCTTCGACAGGCTGGGTCAAAGCTCAAGTGGGCCCGCAAAGAGGCTCGCAATACCAGAGAAGGACACTCCAACTCCTGCTACAGTTGAGGTCGTCCAAGCTGCTCTCCCTAATCGAAGGTCGGCTTTCGACAGGTTGACCATTCCTTCTCAGCGGACGTATGTCTTTGACAGGCTGGCGCCAACAACAGACTCTCATCAGAACATGGGGCATGGAAAATATGATTCAACAATGGAGGTGGTCCTGGCCGCTCGCCATGCTCGCCGTCGCCACTGGCGCCGAGTGAGGAAGGCTGGGGGCAGCTCTCCTTCCGGACTGACTCCACCAGCTCCGATGGTGGAAATTGATGTTGTTGTTCCAACTGGGAACTGCATTGAACTACTTAACAGGGTGCGCAGGAATTCACCAACTGCCGTGCTAAAAAAGTCTCTTCCGCCTGTTTAAAAGATCACAAAGGCAAAGCTGGAGCAGCCCCCTCAGCGGCCGTCCTCCAAAATCCACAAGGTCTGGCGACAGGTCCAAGACTCGGTGATCAATCATGACTACTCTTGCCAATTAAAGAAGATGAAAGCTCGGCAAGGGAAGGACTACCCTGTCAAGCCACAGAAGGTGTCATCTGTTTGGATGCCCGCTGCAACGACTCCTCAATTTTGACCGCCCACAAAAGAAGGAGACCGGAGAAGACCCCTGCGTCTTTGGCAAATCGCAAGGACACTGAATCTAAACGCCCCAAGTCTGGGGCATGGTGGTGCATACTGTTTATATGGCTTCCGGAAAAGAGGATAGCCGTATCTCTACGGGTCACCGACCACTTACACGGTCTGTGACTAAGGCTCAGGAGCAACAACAACAAAAGCTCCAAGAAATGCTGACAGCCATGGCTGCACACACTGGACCAAAAGCAGGCCCGGAGACATCTTCGGAGCAGCGTCATGAGCAGGAAATGGATGCCGAATTCTTTCGGAGAATGCTTGAGAAGAAGGACAAAGAGGCTGCGGAACAAGCGGCCAACATAAAACAAATGACCCTTTTATTCAAGATATGGTGGGCCTGATGATCCAGCCGGACCCTCCAGCCCAAGATCCTCCAGTAATAATTGAAGATGATAGAGGAGAGACATCAAATCCTTTGCCGGATCTGTCAGCAGCCAAGGAGGAGACCATCTCCAAAGCCATGCTTGATGATTATATAGCTCAACAAATACGAGGTCATCAGGCGAATGAAGCAACCGGCCAAGTCGTCAGAACTGGGCGACCATATCCAGGATGGTATGATAAGATAAAGTACCCGCCAGGATACATAATTCCTACATTTCATGTGTACAAGGGGACAGGTGATTGATCCGTTTTCTCGATGTGTCGTGTTTTAGAAATGATGTTTCACAATCAAAGAAATTTTTAACCGCAATCAATAACGGTGTCGTATGTAGCGCGTTACCGAGTGCGGATCGTCTACAGGGAAAGTGAGATTTGCTTGTAATTGAATTAGATGAGTCGAAAATTAATGAAAAAAGAAAAGACAATTCGATTCAAGATTTAAAAGTGAATTTCAAGAATTATCTAGATCTAAATCTAATAACAAAAAAACATTAAAAAACAAGAATTAAGATTTGGTGATATCCAATTGAATTAGGTTTCAAGAATCAAAGTGAGGCTCGTAGGAATCGATCGAATCTATAGACGTGATGAAAACTAGTGATTACGTTTTCTTATACATTAATGATTTGATACTAGATCGATGACGATTAATCGAGGTTTAAGGATCTTTCAAAGAAACTAGGGTTTCTTCATCTCATCCTTTGTCCTTTCGATGTATCTCATTCAAAAAGCTAGCCTCTAGTAAATTGAATCACCAATCGTCGATCTCTAATTACGAGCGAAAATATTCAAGAAAGCATTTCGCTCGAACTAGGTTGTCGATGATTCAATTTACAAAAGTTTACAAAACTTATAGGAATTAGAATCGTTTCAAGATTTGTAACATCATCATCTATTGATTCTCTCGACTCCTCCACGAGCGGAGTTTTTACTCAAGCATCATATCAAAGAACACAATCAAGAATCGAGATCTAATCATAATGCTCAAATATAAAAGTAAGCAAGATAAAGAAATTTCACCTTTTATTTATCAAAAATTTTGTTACAATTCTCTCAAGATCTACAATAAGGATAGAACTCGATCGTCGATTTAGCTTCGCACGTCTTCTTGAGTGGCGGATCGTCTCGAGGATCACTTGCTCCGTTGAAGTCCGGCGTTGCTTCTAAAAGGATTGTTGATTTCTTGCTTGATTTGGTACTCGGATTTGGATTAGGGTTACAAGTTGTGTCACTCAACTTGTGTTGGGAATTGATGGAAGGATCAACAACCTTAGAATAGAAGCTTTAGGGTCCCTTTTATAGCCTTAGGATTGGGATTAGCTCCTTTAGAAGCTAGGTTTAGTTTAGCTTCCCTTGTAAGCTTGGTAGTTAGATAGAAGGTTATAGAATTAGTTAGTTAGGGTTAGATTCCTTCATAAGCTTGGAGGTTAGGGAGAAGCTTTTAGGCTTAGGTAGTTAAGTAGCTTGCTTTGGAAGCTTGAAGATGTTTAGCTTGAACAACAAGCCTTGCTGTTCGGACAAAAGCTTTTAGAGATATCTGGAATTTGGAATAGCTTGAAGAGGTGTGGGCCCTGAAAGAAGTAGTCTAAAGCGGAGCTGTACCGATGACGTGGCAAGGTGGCCGCGGATCCGCCGCGGGAATGCCCTTCTGGCCGCGGATCCGCGGCCCATTGGTGGCCTTAGTGCATCAATTTTTCAGGTAACTCTTGGGCTGACTTTGTGGCACTTTTCTGTTATGTGGAATCTCATAATTCTTTCTTGTTCACTGCCAGATCTCAAGTCTTGGACTTGGCGTATTTTTATCAGCACTTTTTGACAGTTTCGGCTCTTTTCCTGGAATTTCCTGCACAGATTCTCGAGACAAGTGTTGCGCTATACAAAGATTATGCGATGCAATGATAAACACTCAATTTCCCTCAAAAATGTCGGTTATAATATATAATACATGTTATTTTTTATTTTACGGATGTTTTGCTAATATGTGCTATATTATTCTGAACACCTCTAGATGAGTGCAAATGGTAGGGAAATTGACGTGTTAAAAATGCAATATTTTCGACTGATCAAATTCCGCCAAACTTATTTTCGGTTGTCTCGAGCGAACTGTTTTATTAAAAAGAGAAGGAGAAAATAAAGAAAAAGAAAAACCAATTAGCACACTTTCATAGGCAACACGATTGCACCGAGCACGTGCAACAAGACTTTAGACCTCTAGGTGTCCCTAGTAGGAGGAATGTTGTCTCCTGAGGGTTTTCAGCGGATTGCACCCACAAAATCCAATAATAAAAGGAAGACCGTGAACGTTACATATAAAGATCAGAATTATAAAAGAATGACTTTGAAAATTAGAGTTTCCAACTATGCTAGCTTTTCGGTTGTCATGAGCCCTATCTTAATAGTCATGAAAAGATGTTAGAAATCACATCATCTCTCAATAAAACATTGTCTTTATTCTTCATTCCTATCTTTCTTCTAAACATCGATCATATAACCCTACGTGTGTGTAAAGAACATCCCTACACCCGGAAAATTCAATTCAAGCTATCATACTCTTGTCCATCTGCCTCAGTACTTTTTAATATGATGAATATTTATATGGATTTGCTCACACATTTTTCATGCGATCGTTAATACTTCTTGAGGTACTAACCCACCGATTACTCATGCGCTTGCTTATTAGGTGTATTTTCCTCGTCTTGTACCACCTAAGGCTTAGCAGTGACTCCCAAACCAGTTGGTCTAAGGCACTAGGTGAAGAGGCACCCTCGCTATATTTTTTTATTGCTGCCTTGGCGATAAAAAAACCAATGTTCATTTTTCTACCCCATTTTTATATTTTATTCATTTTTTATTTCCTTCATACTTTGGCTTTTAGACAAGAGCATTTCAAGGTATCCACTACTATCCCGAGCTTCAAGACGTGTGTAAGTGCGTATAGTAGGGTATCAACGTTTAAATGTTTGGCTTCAAGAATATGAACTATTTTTCAGACTTATTTTTATCCTCAGATTAGTGACTTCCTTCATCTTACTAACCCTTGGGACAACGGCTCATAACTACTTATTACTAGTTCGTTTAAGAAAACTTCTAATTTTCTTGGTTTTCTTAAATTTTTCCAATCTTTTGGATGTAATTTTTCACTATCTAATCTTTTATTATCTTATTTACGTACAAAAAAAATTTTATTATTTTTTTCTGAAATTTTTTAAATTTTTATAGGTTTTGAAAATGTTTTGTGCTTATGCAAAGTGATATGCAAATAATGCAAAAATAAGCACAAACCTCCACCAAACTTGTTTTTAACAGTGTCCTCACTATTGCCAACCGTTATATCTCAAAAACCTGTAAGCCTGGGAGGAAATTTATTAACGGGGGCAATAAATATGATCGTGAAAATCCTCCCCCAAAGTTATTCTTTTCACTCACCTCCATTCAAAAGATGATACAGTAATTTACATGACATGGAGGTGAGACGGAGGAATTTTAATCATGATAAAATGGCTCCTGTAAGAACAGGAGCTCCTCCGTAGGGTCAGTGGAAAAATACGGCTTCAATCTATGTCCATTTACTTTGAAAAATGTACCATTTTTAACATTTTCTACCTCAACTGCCCCGTATGGGTATACAGACCGCACAATAAAAGGTCATTTCCACCGAGATCGTAGCTTACCCGCGTGAAGGTGTAGTCGTGAATCATAAAGAAGGACTTGTTGAAGAGGTGTAAAAGTTTTCCTCAAAATGTTTTTATCGTGAAATACCTTAGTCGGATTCTTTACAATTACAGCGTTATCATAAGTTTCATCGCGGAGTTCGCTTAGCTCGTTTAATTGCAGCTTCCGAAAGTTGTAGGCTTGATTCAAGTCAAAGTTGATTTCTTTAATGGCCCACATTGCTTTGTGCTCAATCTCGACAGGAAGGTGACAAGCCTTCCCAAACACTAACCTATAAGGAGACATCCCTAGATCAGTTTTATATGCAGTTCGGAATGCCCAAAGAGCATCCGTCAATTTGGTCGACCAATCATTTCTATTTTTCGAAACAGTTTTCTCCAGAATTTGTTTGATTTGTCTGTTGGAAATCTCAGCCTGCCCGCTCGTTTGGGGATGATAGGGTGTGGAAAGTTTGTGGTTGATTGCGTATTTCCGCATCAAAGTCTCGAAAGACCTGTTGCAGAAATGCATCCCGTTATCGCTAATGATAGCGCGTGGGTGTCCAAATCGCGAAAAGATGTTTTCTTTTAAGAACTTAATGACAACCTTTTTTCATTAGTGCGAAAAGGAATAGATTCAACCCACTTTGAGACGTAATCAACCGCAAGCAGTATGTACAGATTCCCAAAGGAGTTGGGAAAGGGACCCATAAAGTCAATGCCCCAAACATCGAAAATTTCAACCACTAAAATGGGTTGCTGTGGCATCTCATTTCTCCGGGAAATCCTACCCGTGTGTTGACACAGTGTACAGGTTTTGCAATGATCAAATGCGTCTTTGAACAAGGTCGGCCAATAAAAACCGCATTGCAAAACCTTCTCCGCCGTCTTTCTAGGACCGAAGTGACCCACATGCCTGATCATGACAAAAAGATAGAACACTCTTGAATTCCTCATTCGGGACACACCGGCGAATGATCTGGTCAGGACAATACTTAAACAAATATGGTTCATCCCAGTAAAAGTGTTTTACTTGGGATAGAAATCGATGTTTTTCCTGTTTTGACCATTCGCTGGGTTTCAGTCCCGTGAAAAGATAATTCACAATATCCCTGAACCAAGGTTCATCGGATACGTTCAAGATCTGTTCGTCTGGAAAAGAATCATTGATCGGCAGGGTTACATATGAAGAAGAGATGTGCGAAAGATGGTCGGCTACAACGTTTTCACATCCTTTCTTATCTTTAATAACAAGATCAAATTCTTGTAATAGAAGGATCCAACGTATTAGCCTACCCTTAGCAACCTTCTTCACCAAAAGATGTTTCAAGACGGAGTGGTCAGTGTACACAACAATCGATGAGCCAATCAAGTAAGGCCTGAATTTTTCTAATGCAAATACAACCGCCAAAAGTTCTTTTTCGGTAGTTGTATAATTTACTTGAGCATCGTTCAGGGTCTTACTTGCGTAATAGATCACGTGTGGCATCTTTTCAATGTGATGTCCTAAGACTGCACCAACTGCAAAATTTGATGCATCACACATAAGCTCAAATGGGTGGTTCCAATCTGGAGAAGATAAAACGGGGGCTGTAGTGAGAGAGTGTTTGAGTGAGTCGAATGCTGTCTCACAATCCGAGTCAAAGTGGAAGGTCGTATCCTTGGCCAAGAGAAGAGTTAAAGGTCTAGTAATTTTGCTAAAATCCTTAATGAATCTCCTGTAAAAGCCTGCATGGCCAAGAAAAGATCGGATATCCTTGACGCTTTTGGGATGAGGAAGGTTTTGAATAACATCAATTTTAGCTTTGTCAACCTTAATGCCTTTTCGTGAAATAACATGTCCAAGCACAATTCCCTCTTGGACCATGAAATGGCATTTTTCCCAATTCAAGGTTAAGTTCTTCTCTTTACAACGAGTAAAAACTGCGTCAAGATTGGATAGGCAGTCAGAAAAGAATCTCCGAAAATCGAGAAATCGTCCATAAAAATCTCCAAAAAATTTTCGACCATGTCCGAGAATATCCCCATCATACACCGCTGAAATGTAGCGGGAGCATTGCATAACCCAAAGGGCATGCGACTATAAGCAAAAGTACCAGAAGGACAAGTAAATGTGGTTTTATCTTGATCCTTTTTGGCAATTGGGACCTGATTATAGCCAGAGTATCCATCCATAAAGCAATAATACTCACGTCCGGCTAAGCGCTCTAGCATCTGGTCAATGAAGGGTAAAGGAGAGTGGTCTTTCCTTGTTGCGGCATTGAGTTTCCTGTAATCAATACATACACGCCACCCAGTTTGAGTGCGTGTATGGATTAACTCATTAGCCTCATTGGTAATGACTGTGATGCCAGATTTCTTAAGGACGACATGAATTGGACTTATCCATTGGCTATCGGAGATTGGGTAAATGATACCATTATCAAGGCATTTGACGATCCCTTTTCTTCACCGCATCCTTCATGACGGGGTTCAACCGTCTCTGTCGTTCTCGGGTTGGTTTGGCTTCATCCATCAAGTGTATATGATGTTCAACAATCAAGGGACTAATCCCTTTGATGTCAGCCATGGTCCAACCAAACGCCTGCCTATTAGATCTCAGTCCTGTCAAAAGCGCCTTCTCTTGCTCTGATGCAAGAGAAGCGGATATGATAACCGGTAAAGACTCATTCTCACCTAAATATGCATATTTAAGATGAGAAGGTAAAAGTTTGAGAAATAATAGAAGGTGGGATCATCGAATGATTTTCGGAGTCACAAAGAAGCTCATAGCCTGTGAAAGATACAAACTCGGATGGTGATGAGTCAAGAGTGTCGGACTCAAGCGTGGAAAATGTGTCCTCACTAGGATGTGCAAGATCAAAAATTGATGTGGTAGTGTCGTCGAGATCTTCAACGCAAAGTTCATCAACTTCACAACTTTCGGGAGCAATCTCGTGGACAGAACAAACATCAAGTATATGAGTAGAGAGTTCAGATGGCTGACTTCCAATTTTATAGATGTTCAGTCAATTGTCATTTTTCCAAAAGATAGGTTCATTGAACCGTTTCTATAGTTAATGACAGCATTGGAAGTGGCAAGGAATGGTCGACCTAAAATCACCGGAATTTGATTATGTGGGTTTTCTACAGGCTGTGTATCGAGAACGATGAAGTCCACAGGGAATACAAATTCCCCGACTTTTATTAACACATCCTCCAATTCACCACTAGGTTTGGTGATTGAACGGTTTGCCATTTGGAGAGTGTAGTGGGCTGGTTTCAACTCTCCAATCCCTAACTTCTCGTATACAGAATATGGAAGCAGGTTAACACTTGCGCCTAGGTCCAGAAGAGCACGGTTGATGTTTTTACCCCCAATAGAAATCGATATTGTAGGACATCCTGGGTCCTTACGTTTCTTTGGTAGCTGTGGGGTAAAAGCAGTGCTAATATTATTTGTCATGAAGACCTTCTTTGGCACTTGAGTCTTCCTCTTCCTAGTGCACAAGTCTTTAAGAATTTTCGCATAAGCGGAGACTTGTTGAATAGCATCTAGGAGAGGGATGTTGATGTTAACCTGTTTAAACATTTCCATAATCTTCTCCATATGTGGACTCGATTTGTTACCCCTTAACCGATTCGGATAAAGTGCTTTAGCAATAAGAGCTGGGTCCATCATAGGAGAAGGTGGTGTGTGTAGACGTGATCCCAGAATAGGAGTGGGGATCGTCTGTGGTGGACTAGAAGAGGGTTGCTGAGGTAACGAGCCTTATGGGAAACGAAGAATAGGCTCCCAAGAAGGCGGTGGGGTAGAAGAACAAAGATCAGAAGTAGAAGTGTGTGTGTAAGGAAAGGTCTCAGCCGGGGTATTATTGATAGATTTTTTAGCATCATCAATCTCTTTCCCAACGTGATTATTCAGCACTCTTCCTGATCTCAACGTTGTGATGGCACTCACATTGTAGTGTTGTGAATGCCCAGGATTCGGTAAGGGTTGAGATGGAAGTTTCCCTTTTTCTCTCGCACTCATTTCGGCTTTTAATCGGCCAATTTCTGCTTCCATTGATTTTAAACTCTCAGCTTGGAGGTCAGAGTTTTTCTCAAATTTATCGAGGGAAGAACTAAATTCGGCCGACATTCTTTTCATGTATATTTCAAAAGTCCGTTCGAGTGAAGCAGAGAGATCAGTACCAGTCAACTGTGCAGGATTATACGGTGCAGGTGTGTTGACTGGATCTTGAAAGTTTTGTGATTGTTAGGGGTGCTGAGTCAGTTGAAATGGCTGTTGTGGTGGTGGAAGAGCCCTTCGAAAATTATTTTGATTTGGAACTGCGTGTTGATTTTGCTGTTGGTTCTAAGCAAAGTTAGGGTGATTCCTCCAACCCTGATTATATGTGGAAGAATACGGATCGTTTCTAGGTCTTTGAACAGCAGCATTGGTAAATTCTTGACCTTGAAACGGAGAATTCAATGGACATTCTTCCGTCAAATGAGAAGGATCAAAACAACATCCACATACAGTTTTGGAGAGCGACATCGGATTTAGGGAGGCTGCTAAAATTTTTTGTTCCATAGCTTCTAGCTTCTTTTGCATTGCTGCCATCTCAGCTCTAACACCTATGGAAACATCAATTTGGTGAATGCCACCCCTAGAAGATGACTGGTTTACACTCTCCCACTGTAAAGATTTTTCAGCGAAATCTTCTAGGAATTTCCAAGCATCCCTATCGTCTTTGGTCATAAAAGTGCCTTGACACATGGCTTCAAGGTTATGTTTAGTGGTAGGATTAATGCCCTCATATATTATTCTGCACATATCCCATCCAGGGATTCCGTGATGTGGACATTGAACCAACAGATCCTTGAAGCATTCAAAACACTTCGAGAATGGTTCATTCGGAAGCTTGGTGAATTGATTTATTTCGCTATGGACTCGAGCTGTTTTATGATTGGGGTAGAATTTCTTAAGGAATGCTGCGACGAATTCTTCCCAATTCGAAATGGAATGTGCGGTTGTGTTATACAGCCACTTCTCGGCTATATCGCACAAGGTAAATGGAAGAAGACGGAGACGCATAGCATCCACAGAAAGCTGTGAAGTACCCATCATTGCGCATACATTTTCAAATTTAGTAATAAAGACATATGCGTCTTCAGACTCGAGACCGTGATATTTGGGTAGAAGATTGAAGTATTGGGGTTTTATTTCAAAATTATCCCCGTTGGTTGGTGGAATGGTGAGACAGGTCGAAAGAGGACCTCGCATAGGGTAGCATCTCTCTTGGAGAGAGATGCGGGGTGGATTCTGCGCACCTGCGGACGGTGGCAGAGTAGTGGTAAAGAAGTTCGATGGAGAAGCGTCCATCGATATGGGTGTGGTTGTGGGTAAAGAAGAAGTAGACGTAGAAATACCGACTTCGGAGTCGATCGGGGGAACGCGGATAAGACGGGCACTAGAATCCCGTGTCCAGCCTATCTTGCACTAAAGGGTTTAGTACAAGTGGCAGCGTTAATATAATTAAGGAAAAGATGAAGTGGTGTTTTTTTTGAAAAAGATACGGATTTTTGAAAAAAATGATGCAAATCACTACAAATGCACACACAACCCTAAGTCTAATGGTCACCTAGGTCAAGTCTCTAGACCGCTCCTAATTGCCAGAAGACAAGTCGCAAGATCAATCCTCTACTGCCTCTTTGTTCCTCCTGTAGCCAGGTAAGTGCCAGGTAAGTGGGAGGTTCTCCACTACGTAAGTAGTGGGCCTAATTAAGTAACCACTTGCCTTAGACACACTTGCCTTAGACACCACAAAAGAAACGCGGATAAGCAATAGATTACCCACGACCTTCTCCTGTCCTAAGTGAGCGGGACGGTCCTTAGAGTCAAGTCTAGATTTCTTTTAGTTAATGAGGGTAATACAGATGCAGTTTTGTGATTTTCGGGGCTTAGGAAGGGTAATGAACTCCCCACCTAATCTGAATTTAGTCTTTTCCCCTTAATATCCGTATTAATAATGCAAACAACCAAGATCAAACACGCACATATTTTATTCTTGCGACGCTGCGAATTTTTGCGAAGAAACCTGCAGAAATTGTTATTGGAGCAGATGAGGGAAGAGATAAGAAAGTCAAGAAGTCACCGAGCAATTTCCATACAGCGAAGCTACAGGACCGCCGCGGTTCTGCCGCGCTAAGCTGCTAATGCCGCGGATCCGCCGCGTGTTGATGAGAAAACTGCACAAAAATTCTTGGTACTGCTTCTGTTCACCTCCTGAGCTCTCTGGAATATTCAAAATATTTTTCCTCAAACTCCACAGATTCCAGATTTCCTTGCAACAAATCACAATGAATCGTTTAGTGTTTGCGTGAATTTTGATCTAAAAATTCTGTTGGAATAAATTTTTCAACTCAAATTTCAAAAACGAACAAATTAGCACACGATCCCCGGCAACGGCGCCATTTGATTGATCCGTTTTCTCGATATGTCGTGTTTTAGAAATGATGTTTCACAATCAAAGAAATTTTTGACCGCAATCAATAACGGTGTCGTATGTAGCGCGGTAGCGAGTGTGGATCGTCCACAGGGAAAGTGAGATTTGCTTGTAATTGAATTAGATGAGTCGAAAATTAAAGAGAAAAGAAAAGACAATTCGATTCAAGATTTAAAAGTGAATTTCAAGAATTATCTAGATCTAAATCTAATAACAAGAAAACATTAAAAAACAAGAATTAAGAATTGATGATATCCAATTGAATTAGGTTTCAAGAATCGAAGTGAGGCTCGTAGGAATCGATCGAATCTATAGACGTGATGAAAACTAGTGATTACGTTTTCTTATCCATTAATGATTTGATACTAGATCGATGACGATTAATCGAGATTTAAGAATCTTTCAAAGAAACTAGGGTTTCTTCATCTCATCCTTTGTCCTTTCGATGAATCTCATTCAAAAAGCTAGCCTCTAGTAAATTGAATCACCAATCGTCGATCTCTAATTAAGAGCGAAAATATTCAAGAAAGCATTTCGCTCGAACTAGGTTGTCGATGATTCAATTTACAAAAGTTTACAAAACTTATAGGAATTAAGAATCGTTTCATGATTTGTAATATCATCATCTATTGATTCTCTCGACTCCTCCACGAGCGGAGTTTTTACTTAAGCATCATATCAAAGAACACAATCAAGAATCGAGATCTAATCATAATGCTCAAATATAAAAGTAAGCAAGATAAAGAAATTTCACCTTTTATTTATCAACAATTTTGTTACAATTCTCTCAAGATCTACAATGAGGAAAGAACTCGATCGTCGATTTAGCTTCGCACGTCTTCTTGAGTCGCGGATCGTCTCGAGGATCACTTGCTCCGTTGAAGTCCGGCGTTGCTTCTAAAAGGATTGTTGATTTCTTGCTTGATTTGGTACTCAGATTTGGATTAGGGTTACAGGTTTTGTCACTCAACTTGTGTTGGGAATTTATGGAAGGATCAACAACCTTAGAATAGAAGCTTTAGGGTCCCTTTTATAGCTTTAGGATTGGGATTAGCTTCCTTTAGAAGCAAGGTTTAGATTAGCTTCCCTTGTAAGCTTGGTAGTTAGGTAGAAGGTTCTAGAATTAGTTAGTTAGGGTTAACTTCCTTCATAAGCTTGGAGGTTAGGGAGAAGCTTCTAGGCTTAGGTAGTTAAGTAGCTTGCTTTGGAAGCTTGATGATGTTTAGCTTGAACAATAAGCCTTGCTGTTCGGACAGAAGCTTCTAGAGATATCTGGAATTTGGAATAGCTTGAAAAGGTGTGGGCCCTGAAAGAAGTAGTCTGAAGCGGAGCTGTACCGATGACGTGGCAAGGAGGCCGCGGATCCGGAGCGCGAATGCCCTTCGGGCCGCGGATCCGTGGCCCATTGGTGGCCTTAGTGCATCAATTTTTCAGGTAACTCTTGGGCTGACATTGTGGCACTTTTCTGATATGTGGAATCTCATAATTCTTTCTTGTTCACTTCCAGATCTCAAGTCTTGGACTTGGCGTATTTTTATCAGCACTTTTTGACAGTTTCGGCTCTTTTCCTGGAATTTCCTGCACAGATTCTCGAGACAAATGTAGCGCTATACAAAGATTATGCGATGCAATGATAAACACTCAATTTCCCTCAAAAATGTAGGTTATAATATATAACACATGTTATTTGGTATTTTACGGATGTTTTGCTAATATGTGCTATATTTATTCTGAACACCTCTAGATGAGTGCAAATGGTAGGGAAATTGACGTGTTAAAAATGAAATATTTTTGACTAATCAACATACAATCCCCATCAACATGTCGATCAGTTCAGGGCTCTCTGCGGCAACACTGGAGGGGATGATAAGCTACTGCTCTGCCAATTCGTCGGCAACTTGGCGGAAACGGCCTTTGAGTGGTATTCGGAGCTGCCCAACGACTCCGTCAAAACTTTTACGGAGATGGAATTGCTGTTCACCCAACGTTTCGCGAGCGCTAGAGAACGCACCCCAATCACAGCATTAATTAATGCCAGAATGAAGCCAGGCGAGACATGGGTCCAGTACGCGATACGATGGCGAAATCTATGGTCGAAGTGCAAGCAACGCATCGAAGTAGCGCCTGCGGTAGGCATGTTCGTAGGGACCCTCGACCCTCAGGCGACCATTTCACAATTCATGATGTTCTTCAAGCCAACTACTTTCTAGGCCTTGATTGGTAAACTGGCCCAATGTAACGTTTTGAAAATCGTTTCGGTGAAATTTCGGAAAAAAACGGTAAAATAAGGGGGGTTTCCTGTAAAAAGTCAAAATACAAATATCTTTATTATAAAATTAAATATACATATTCTAGCTTTGTAATTGCTAGTATTTGGTGTTTATTGAACCACTGGTGAAATTTCAAATTTTCTGAAAATTTTTCCGAAATTAATTATTTTAATATTATTTTAAGCCGTCACTAATATATTTAATTAGGGAAAATTACAAATTGGAATAAGTTGAAACAAATTTTGTGCATCATAAAACTTTAAATAAAATTTTATCATTTGATTTTTGAAACGAAATCGTTTGCCAAAACGGTTTAGAAATTATTGAAGAAAAAAGGCTTAAATAGTGAATTTAGTGTAAATGGATGTTTGGGGTATAGTATTTATCATTTTCCATCACCCCACACCCATACCCACACTCACACACACCCATTTTCCTCCTCATTGCTGCTGAATTCAGCAGCCCTCCCCAAAGTTTTCCCCCACTTCTTTTGGTAAAAGAAAAGAAAAGAAAAGAAAAGAATAAAGAGAGAAGGGTTGTGTGTTGACTTGGGGTATCTTTCCTTGACTTAGACTTTCTTTCCCCACTCCCACAAACCCCACACTCCCTCCCTATACTTGCTGGCCGAGCCCTCCCTTCAATCAGCCCCATTTTTTTTAACCCCATTTTCACTTCAAAAACCCTCACAAAATCCTTCCAAAATCAACAAAAAAATCAAGCTAAATAAAAATCCAACTCCTACCCATTTTAGCTTACCCTAACATGCATGGATTGGGGTGACAAGAGAGCATTTTGGTTGGCTAGATTTCAAATGAGATCTACAAATTGTGGAGGTATAATGTTAATCTTGTAGTTAAATTGTTGATTAATGCTTATGTTAGCTTAGTTAAGTGGTAATTGGGTTTTATAGGAGTTCAAATTACATGGTTAAGGAATTCAAGTTAGGGTTTTGTTTTGGAAATGGTGTTGTGATCAATTGTGCATGGTTGTAGTGTGGATTAGCATATTATGACTTGTTGAAAACTAATCTAGTTGTTAATTACAAATCGTTAATTGTAAAATGTCCAAATTAAGCTTTTATGCAAACTAGGTTTTTGGTTTAATATAATTTAGCAAGATAAAAATCTAGTTAATATTTTTGTGACCTAATTAAGTTATTTGTGAATATTGAGGCCACTAAAATTGTTAAAACAAGATTAGTAGTTAGTTGTTAATGGTTAGTTTTAAGAAATTGTGTTAATTATGCTAATTTGCTAACTAAGCTTTTGAAATTGGTTAAATAATTGGGATTAAAAATATGGAAATTGTTTGTATAACTTATTTAAGATATTTAATAAGTATTATGGCCGCTACATTTGTTTAAACATCATGTTTTGTACAAATACGGCGAATTGTGCTTGCTAGATTTTCGGGGAAAAAAAAGACTTTTTAAGTGAAATTGGGGTTTTTGTGTGTTTTAACCTATTTTATATTAAAATTAGTGTTCGTGAATGTGCAAATGAGTGTATTTGGTTTTTTCTCGATGGTTTGGCGTTTGTACGCCGACGTCGAGGGTTTTTGGGTTGATTTGTGAAAGCAACCATAGGTTTTGACCTATGTGGGATTCACGTGTCGTTTTTGGGTCATGAGTCGGATTTTAATTCGACACGGTGCGTTATGATATGTAGGTACCCCATGTCGACTTCGAGACGACAAGCAAGCACGTGGCGACGTCGGCACCGGCGAGCGAGGACCAGGTGAGTAGATTTATATCTACGGGGAGAAGTCGGGTGGATGGCGTATAGCACCCCCGCAGTTCGTGGTGATGTATACGAATACGTATACACACATATATTTTGATTATATATTATGTTGATTTGAGACTTGATGATAAAGGTAGATTCTAGGTGTTTATGGATTAGTTTAGTGTTGGTTGTGAAACCCTAGAGTAGTTGTTACACCCACACATGCACGCACACACATGCATACATCTATGTTATTACCTATGCGTATAAGGGGAGATGTGTTTATGTGGGTATGAGACCAGGTGTTCACATACTGGATTTGCGGATGGTACTTAGGATTGAGATGAGTCGATGAGATTTGAGTTGAGGCCGTGTGATCGGTGATATGGCATGATTCATACTTGAGATACGTCCTGATGTTATAGCGAATCTTTGGATGACACTCCATGTGAATAGTGATATTAGTAGTGTACTAGACGTAGGTCAGTACCCCAGATGATGATCTTGATAAAGAGGATACCAGATGAACAGTGTGATGAGTATGATATTGACCCGTACCCAGATTTGGGGATGCCGTACGACGGATTTACGTACGAGCTATATATTGATGATTGATCCGCACTCTTGACTTGGGATGTCTGATTATAGATATGGTATCGGATATGGTATTATTGAGGCGGGATCACCGACTAATATATATATACAGGTATGTATATGTATCGACTCAGATGTTAGGCGGTTTCCTTACCTGCAGTCCAGCTTGTTAACTTTGTCCTTTAGTTTAGTTTAGTTGTTAGATTAGATTCGATTCTTACCTATTTCAAAAAACTAACGAATCGTGGGTATTTTAAAAGACAGCCCAAGGGATCCTACGGATATTTCAAAAGACGTAACTTTTCATAAAAACACCGTAGCCCCTATTTTCAACATGATTGTGTTATTTCAAAAGACACCATTTGTAGGATTTATATTAGGGTAATGCAGATTAGTTATCATTGTGTTTAGTATTTAGCTCCCGCTCATTATTACTGTTCGCTCCGCATCACATACTTATATTATAATTTCTTACTGCACTGTTGATATCATATTATTAGGACACCAGCACCATTACCGATGATGCGTATGTACCACGTACACTTACTTGCCGGCTCACACACATCTTCATCGGTAATTGTCATGTCACGTACACCTTAGAAAATATTATCGCCTAATGTAGCTTGTTAACTAGTAGTTTTGACATGATGATTAGTTGCTTGCCTTATATGCTAGTTTAGACATTGTAGTTGTTATTTGTCACTTCATGCATACTGCTATTCATTATATGCCGCATTCATGGATGCTCATGATTATATTCATGGTTTTACATGCTATTGATGATTCGGATTTCCATGATATTTTCTGGATTTGGAGGAAAACCGCAAAATATATATAAACCGCTTTCTCTCTTTTTAAATAAAAATGCGGTTTTCTCATGATGTATGAGTCGTCCACCATGAGTTTGCTGATGGATTTCGAGACCCGATTCGAGGAGATGGATGAACCGGTTCGGGTACATGGTGGACCCGGTAAGGTATCCCGGGGCAAGAAGCGCGTGATGATGACGATGTGAGCCTGGCAGGGGAGCACTACCTACCGGTGATTTTACCCGACGCGTCGGATATCCGGAGGATACCGTCGTGGTCTTGAGATAGATGGTAGGGGCCGGTCTAGATTGACGGCGCCCTAGATATTGTGTTTGAGATATTGAGGTACAGAGATTGTGATACAGAGATATCGAGATATTGGACACTTGTTTTGTGTCGATGCTGGGCACTGTTTTATGCTGATTTCATTTATGGTACCTCTCTTTTAAAATACAGAAATCTCACTGATTTATGAAAGCAGTTTTCTTCAGTACATGCATTCTGTTTCATGCATTCTTGCATTGGTACCTGAGGCACTGACACCGGCACATGGAGTTACACTTGGGTTAGATATTTGCCCTAACCATTGTTTTGGGTTGCTGGTTACATATTTGAGGATATATTATGATCATTGACCTAGGTTGCGTTATTTATGCGATTTCTGTGCGTAGATGTTTTTCTATTCACGAGTTGGCAACTCACCCTAGTTGTGCCCCAGTTTCTTGCAGGTTTGCTGTACAGGTTTCATTACGGCTTGCGGGCATAGTTTCCTTCGGGTGATTTGCTAGTACGTGGGTTTACTTGTATCATACCCCCATTATATAACTTGTATATTATTACTCTGTTGTATCTAGAAGTTCCATCAACCAAACATATATTTATTTTTGAGATAGAGACCAGTGATGTTATTCTTTCGACCTTAGAGTCGCGCGTATATTTCTGCGGTTTTCTTGTGGTTTCGAGTTTCCTTTTGAGTTTTTGATCCTCGCCGTTGGCGTTGTATATTATATTGCTTGTGTGGTTGTGACCGTCGATTGACGAAGAGCTAGCTCCCGCTTGGGGATGCATTTTTATTGATTTCGTATACTATTCATGTTGTATCCCGTTTGTGGGCCAGTATTTACAAAGGAGACTCTGCCGAAATTTTCGGGAAATATTTGATGTTTTTTTAAACCGCATAATTCGGCTTATGCTATTAAACTACTTGTTTTAAATTGGGTTTCCTTCACTCTACTACTTTTCTTGGTTTGGATTTCTGGGTTTTCGGCTCACTTAGATTACGTACGCCTCGAGACGTTCGTAGTTTAAGTGCCGGTCATGTTCCGTACTTTCGGGTCGTGACAAAGTTGGTATCAGTGCATTAGGATTTACCTTCGGAGCGTAGGATGACCCTTGGTTGATGGAATAGGTGACTAAAGTAGAGTGACGTACAGTGGGTATGTTCCGCGGCATACTTACGACACGCCACTCCACTTAAGGAGCCTTAGGATGTACATTTCTTTGCTCAGTATTATATTCATTCCGATCTAGCCTCATCAGTACCGGTTATGGTGTTGCTACCACGATTACGGGCAGGGAGAGCTACAGCTAGAGTTGCGGTCAGCACGAGCTCGTCACGAACGAGGACTGACCAGGGCGAAATTCCGGCAACACACGATTGCAGAGATGTGTCTTTTTACTGTGTTTCCGCGCCACGAATGTTTGGCGGATCGCCTTTATGAGGTTACTCGGATGTGCTGATCGACACTAGAGGATTGAACCAATGATAGAGGCCAGCCAGATTTTGATGACCGTTTGTGTGTTGCTTATTCATGATGATCGAGGCACTGTTCAGCGTGCAGACGAGCGAGCCAGTTATTGCTGCGAACGACGAGATATTGCCCTAGATGCTGGCGTTAGTGCAGCACAAGTTGTACTAAGAGATGATAGAAGGTCGCTAGTCATCGAGGATGAATGACTAGGACATGTGGATCGTTCGCCTACCCCGATGCGAGGTCATCAGATAGATTGGTTCCAGCTAGAGACGACTTCACGCGGAGACGTTGGGAGTCGACAGAGACGATCGAATGTCAGAAACCTATTA
Source organism: Agapanthus africanus (assembly GCA_030015575.1). Lineage (NCBI taxonomy): Eukaryota > Viridiplantae > Streptophyta > Magnoliopsida > Asparagales > Amaryllidaceae > Agapanthus > Agapanthus africanus. The sequence continues at coordinate 172,823,619 of JASDDO010000012.1, read as the reverse complement.
TTCCAAGTTTAAAGTAGTCGGAAAGACATGCAGGCAATTCTATGGTCCCTCTAGAAGAATGAAACCCTAACTCGGCTTAATGACCGTGTGAAAGCCTTTGAACCTTCGGGTTTGCGGCAGTTCTACGGCGCCATTAGTGAGGCTTGGGTTTGCCCTTCTACGGCTGGACCACCGATGCTGTGGTATGTACTCGATACTATTAAACTGTGCCCAAGAGGTTGAGCTCTTGGGGGATTATGAGGTTTTGACGACTCGATCGGATGGATCGACTTAATTCGGATGCTAGGTGGTGAGATGCATTCTTGGGAGACTCTAGATACGAGGGTAGCCGTTGGAGCTCATTCCATGCAGCCACGACAAGACGAGTCCGAAGCAGTCGACATCAGAGAAAAGTGGAGTAAGAGGTTCGTACGAGATCTTGATGAGACGACGTTCCACTCCGCCGACATCAGAGATGCGATACGCATGCCGAGGCATTGTACTTGGATATACCTTTCAGAAGGAGTCGCGATGAGTACGCAGCCGTTCCGGAACGAGGACAGATCTAGTAATGGACGATGACTTCCGGACAGTTCGGCAGAGACGAGATTTGGGAGAGATTTCGACAGGAACTTTCTGGATTGAATTACGAGAAGAATTGGACCCAGGAGTGGTCATGTTACGCACACCGGCAGGCCAGAGTTCAGGATCGTCGACGAGACATGCTATGAGTAACCATGACAGTTGGCCCGAGATTCTTAGAGGATGCGCTTGAGCGGTACTATGCCGCCATTATTGATTTCGATGTTTTGGGTGATTTATTCGAACGATTTGATTTTGATGATTGAGGATTTACGATCCTTGCACAGTGTTGCACTTGATATCGTTTTCGTGCTTGGGTTTCACATGTTTGTGATTTTACGGTTTTAGACATTTGAGTTGATTTTGTGCGTATGCACGCACACGATTTGGTTCCTGCACTCTGTATAGTTTATATATGCTTGCAGTGCAGTGATACGCCTTTTGTGCACTTAGATGCATTGGACTTTGATTTCGATGGTGATGTTCGATATTTGTTTTGTGCACATTGTGCACCTGATTTGATTTTGCGCATGTTCGGCACTTGATATTGGATTTCATGATTTCGTGCACGATGGATGCACCTGATTTGGATTTTCGCACATGTTGGGCGCATGTTGTGAAGTGTGATTTTGGTGCACACCAGATGCACTAAATCGAGATTTTTCGTGCATGTCAGATGCACCTGATTTTGCTGTCAGGCACACATGTTGCCTACGATAGATGTTTCGTGCACACCCGATGCACTTAGATGTTGTTTTTGTGCATATGTATGGCACATATTTGGATTTTTATTTCCGTGCGCACAAGGCGCGCGTAGTATTCATACGCGTATTTTGGGATTGATTTTTCTTATAGAGCAGTACGTTTTTATGATATTGCTATGTGTTTTCTTACTGAGCAGGACTAGTCAGAGGACAGTACCTGAATATATTTTGCATACATTGATAGTTATTGAAGGGATTTCCAAAAAGAGAGCTATAGCCTCAGTATTTACCTACGTGTCTGATATGACACGAAATGTTTAAAAAAAAAAAGGGAGACCCTTCTAAATTGTTTCCAAAACGGCGGAACGTACATTTCAAACAAAGGTATATATGTATATAGTTATTTTCTTATGATAGACGTCCGCCACTGTGCAGTGTTAGACGCGTTGCACAGCGACTTAAAGAGATTTGGCATGCGTTTCCTTCAGATACTTACATATATAGATTCGATATTTACATGTATAGTTTCGAGTTATATCATATTGGTTTTGCTTTGGATTTGGCATTGATGTCTTCCTCATGACTCCGATGATTGCGGGATGCTTGACGGAGTTTTGATTTGAGTTATATGCTCATTTTTCATGCGCATGCGCTGCGATACGATTTGTTTTATGTATTTACAATTTCGGAGCCCCGACGACTTGATGGTTTTGGTTTAGATGTTTTAGTATTTGGGGGGAGTTTTAATTTAAATTCGGGGACCGAATTTCTTTAAGGGGGGAAGATTGTAACGTTTTGAAAATCGTTTCGGTGAAATTTCGAAAAAACGGTAAAATAAGGGGGGTTTCCTGTAAAAAGTCAAAATACAAATATCTTTATTATAAAATTAAATATACATATTCTAGCTATGTAATTGCTAGTATTTGGTGTTTATTGAACCACTGGTGAAATTTCAAATTTTCTGAAAAATTTTCCGAAATTAATTATTTTAAGCCGTCACTAATATATTTAATTAGGGAAAATTACAAATTGGAATGAGTTGAAACAAATTTTGTGCATCATAAAACTTTAAATAAAATTTTATCATGTGGTTTTTGAAACGAAATCGTTTGCCAAAACGGTTTAGAAATTATTGAAGAAAAAAGGCTTAAATAGTGAATTTAGTGTAAATGGATGTTTGGGGTATAGTATTTATCATTTTCCATCACCCCACACCCATACCCACACTCACACACACCCATTTTCCTCCTCATTGCTGCTGAATTCAGCAGCCCTCCCCAAAGTTTTCCCCTACTTCTTTTGGTAAAAGAAAAGAAAAGAAAAGAAAAGAAAAGAATAAAGAGAGAAGGGTTGTGTGTTGACTTGGGGTATCTTTCCTTGACTTAGACTTTCTTTCCCCACTCCCACACACCCCACACTCCCTCCCCATACTTGCTGGCCGAGCCCCCCCCCCTCAATCACCCCCATTTTTTTTAACCCCATTTTCACTTCAAAAACCCTCACAAAATCCTTCCAAAATCAACACAAAAATCAAGCTAAATCAAAATCCAACTCCTACCCATTTTAGCTTACCCTAACATGCATGGATTGGCGTGACAAGAGAGCATTTTGGATGGCTAGATTTCAAATGAGATCTACAAATTGTGGAGGTATGATGTTAACCTTGTAGTTAAATTGTTGATTAATGCTTATGTTAGCTTAGTTAAGTGTTAATTGGGTTTTATAGGAGTTCAAATTACAAGGTTAAGGAATTCAAGTTAGGGTTTTGTTTTGGAAATGGGGTTGTGATCAATTGTGCATGGTTGTGGTTTGGATTAGCATCTTATGACTTGTTGAAAGCTAATCTAGTTGTTAATTACAAATCGTTAATTGTAAAATGTCCAAATTAAGCTTTTATGCAAACTAGGTTTTTGGTTTAATATAGTTTAGCAAGATAAAAATCTAGTTAATATTTTTGTGACCTAATTAAGTTATTTGTGAATATTGAGGCCACTAAAATTGTTAAAACAAGATTAGTAGTTAGTTGTTAATGGTTAGTTTAAAGAAATTGTGTTAATTATGCTAATTTGCTAATTTGGCTTTTGAAATTGGTTAAATAATTGGGATTAAAAATGTGGAAATTGTTTGTATAACTTATTTAAGATATTTAATAAGTATTATGGCCGCTACATTTGTTTAAACATCATGTTTTGTACAAATACGGCGAATTGTGCTTACTAGATTTTCGGGGAAAAAAAGACTTTTTAAGTGAAATTGGGGTTTTTGTGTGTTTTAACCTATTTTATATTAAAATTAGTGTTCGTGAATGTGCAAATGAGTGTATTTGGGTTTTTCTCGATGGTTTGGCGTTTGTAAGCCGACGTCGAGGGTTTTTGGGTTGATTTGTGAAAGCAACCATAGGTTTTGACCTATGTGGGATTCACGTGTCGTTTTTGGGTCATGAGTCGGATTTTAATTCGACACGGTGCGTTATGATATGTAGGTACCCCATGTGGACTTCGAGACGACAAGCAAGCACGTGGCGACGTCGGCACCGGCGAGCGAGGACCAGGTGAGTAGATTTATATCTACGGGGAGAAGTCGGGTGGATGGCGTATAGCACCCCCGCAGTTCGTGGTGATGTATACGAATACGTATACACACATATATTTTGATTATATATTATGTTGATTTGAGACTTGATGATAAAGGTAGATTCTAGGTGTTCATGGATTAGTTTAGTGTTGGTTGCGAAACCCTAGAGTAGTTGTTACACCCACACATGCACGCACACACATGCATACATCTATGTTATTACCTGTGCGTATAAGGGGAGATGTGTTTATGTGTTCACCTGGGTATGAGACCAGGTGTTCACATACTGGATTTGCGGATGGTACTTGGGATTGAGATGAGTCGATGAGATTTGAGTTGAGGCCGTGTGATCGGTGATATGGCAGGATTCGTACTTGAGATACGTCCTGATGTTATAGCGGATCTTTGGATGACACTCTATGTGAATAGTGATATTAGTAGTGTACTAGACGTAGGTCAGTACCCCAGATGATGATCTTGATAAAGAGGATACCAGATGAACAGTGTGATGAGTATGATATTGACCCGTACCCAGATTTGGGGATGCCGTACGACGGATTTACGTACGAGCTATATATTGATGATTGATCCGCACTCTTGACTTGGGATGTCTGATTATAGATATGGTATCGGATATGGTATTATTGAGGCGGGATCACCGACTAATATATATATACAGGTATGTATATGTATCGACTCAGATGTTAGGCGGTTTTCTTACCTGTAGTCCAGCTTGTTAACTTTGTCCTTTAGTTTAGTTTAGTTGTTAGATTAGATTCGATTCTTACCTATTTCAAAAAACTAACGAATCGTGGGTATTTTAAAAGACAGCCCAAGGGATCCTACGGATATTTCAAAAGACGTAACTTTTCATAAAAACACCGTAGCCCCTATTTTCAAAACCCCATGATTGTGTTATTTCAAAAGGCACCATTTGTAGGATTTATATTAGGGTAATGCAGATTAGTTATCATTGTGTTTAGTATTTAGCTCCCGCTCATTATTACTGTTCGCTCCGCATCACATTCTTATATTATAATTTCTTATTGCACTGTTGATATCATATTATTAGGACACCAGCACCATTACCGATGATGCGTATGTACCACGTACACTTACTTGCCGGCTCACACACATCTTCATCGTTAATTGCCATGTCACGTACACCTTAGAAAATATTATCGCCTAATGTAGCTTGTTAACTAGTAGTTTTGACTTGATAATTAGTTGCTTGCCTTATATGCTAGTTTAGACATTGTAGTTGTTATTTGTCACTTCATGCATACTGCTATTCATTATATGTCGCATTCATGGATGCTCATGCTTATATTCATGGTTTTACATGCTATTGATGATTCAGATTTCCATGATATTTTCTGGATTTGGAGGAAAACCGCAAAATATATATAAACTGCTTTCTCTCTTTTTAAATAAAAATGCGGTTTTCCCATGATGTATGAGTCGTCCACCATGAGTTTGCTAATGGATTTCGAGACCCGATTCGAGGAGATGGATGAACCGGTTCCGGTACATGGTGGACCCGGTAAGGTACCCCGGGGCAAGAAGCGCGTGATGATGACGATGTCAGCCTGGCAGGGGAGCACTACCTACCGGTGATTTTACCCGACGCGTCGGATATCCGGAGGATACCGTCGTGGTCTTGAGATAGATGGTAGGGGCCGGTCTAGATTGACGGCGCCCTAGATATTGTGTTTGAGATATTGAGGTACAGAGATTGTGATACAGAGATATCAAGATATTGGACACTTGTTTTGTGTCGATGCTGGGCACTGTTTTATGCTGATTTCATTTATGGTATCTCTCTTTTAAAATACAGAAATCTCACTGATTTATGAAAGCACTTTTCTTCAGTACATGCATTCTGTTTCATGCATTCTTGCATTGCTACCTGAGGCACTGACACGGGCACATGGAGTTACACTTGGGTTAGATATTTGCCATAACCATTGTTATGGGTTGCTGGTTACATATTTGAGGATATATTATGATCATTGACCTAGGTTGCGTTATTTATGCGATTTCTGTGCGTAGATGTTTTTCTATTCACGAGTTGGCAACTCACCCCCGTTGTGCCCCAGTTTCTTGCAGGTTTGCCGTACAGGTTTCATTACGGCTTGCGGGCATAGTTTCCTTCGGGTGATTTGCTAGTAGGTGGGTTTACTTGTATCATACCCCCCATTATATAACTTGTATATTATTACTCTGTTGTATCTAGAAGTTCCATCAACCAAACATGTATTTATTTTTGAGATAGAGACCAGTGATGTTATTCTTTCGACCTTAGAGTCGCGCGTATATTTCTGCGGTTTTCTTGTGGTTTCGAGTTTCCTTTTGAGTTTTTGATCCTCGCCGTTAGCGTTGTATATTATATTGCTTGTGTGGTTGTGACCGTCGATTGACGAAGAGCTAGCTCCCGCTTGGGGATGCATTTTTATTGATTTCGTATACTATTCATGTTGTATCCCGTTTGGGGGCCAGTATTTACAAAGGAGACTCTGCCGAAATTTTCAGGAAATATTTGATGTTTTTTTTAAACCGCATAATTCGGCTTATGCTATTAAACTACTTGTTTAAAATTGGGTTTCCTTCACTCTACTACTTTTCTTGGTTTGGATTTCTGGGTTTTCGGCTCACTTAGATTACGTACGCCTCGAGACGTTAGTAGTTTAAGTGCCGGTCATGTTCCGTACTTTCGGGTCGTGACACCCAAATGGATCAGATGGGTCATAGACCCTCTTCTTCGAAGTTGGAATCTCGAAACGAGAAAGGGTAAGGAAAAGCGACCTTCGTCGCCAATACTCAGCAGCAGCCCAGTGGTCCAAAGCCAACTGATCGCCAAGATGAAAGACGACGATTCTTCAATGAGAAACTGAAGTGCCCTTATTCGTTTCCCCGGGATAAAACGAAGAGACTGTTCGTGCTGGCGGTACGCAACAGACTCATCACCTTACCGGATCCAAAACGCCCATTGCAACCCGGTGATGCCAATAATCCCAAGCATTGCCCCTATCACCAAGTGGTAGGCCATCCAATTGAAGATTGTTTCATATTCAATGGCTGGATTGAGGACCAATACCAACAGGGCAAATTCGCATTGTCCGAGAATTGGAAAGTAAGCCCGCCTCAGCCGCACGCTCTTAAAAGGGGGGGACACACTGGGGCATCATTCTCTTTTATAGAAGAAACTCCATGGGAGGTCGCTCTTTCAGCCAAGACAAAACGAATGCTGAAGGATCTCCAAACATGCCCGGAGATCAGATGGAAGAGTCCGTTAGAACCTGAGATCATCGAGGGAATGCTGAAGCCGCGCCTGACTCCAAGAATTGTAGCGATAATCAAAACGCTCAGGCCCAACCGTCAAAGTCTTCGAAGAAGAAGAAGAAGAAGACCAAAAAGCCCGTGAAGCATGGTGACAAGCGCACGGACCTGCAAAAATATATTGACGCGTTGGAAGAATATAACCAGAAGGCACGAACCCCGGTCATGCTTCAAGAGTTTCTCAACCACATCCTTGAAAATGGAGATGGAGACAAAGATGAGGGAGAAGAATCATCAGATGAACCTGAAGATTATGTGGCAAGCTGCCACATGATCTCTCACTCATTAATAAATGATGAAGAAGCTCCGGATGAAGAGAAACCGGGGGCAGATCCCGAGCCTGAACTCCTAGGACCGTCAGACGAGATGATTGACGCATTCCTGAACGAAGCTCTTCTGTAAAGCAAAGCTGATCGAGAACGGGAAATGTCCATATTTGAAAAAGCCAAATGCCGACGACTGGATGGAAGGGTTAAAACACTCCGACCAGATCAATGCACATCCGCCGCAAATAAAAGTAGGTTCAAGATGAGGAAAAGGTTCGCCAAATCCGTATCGATGGGAATGAAGCTGCCACCCTCTGAAGGAAACACTCATGACAGGATACACCCTAACGACGAGGATGCACATCCAAACTACTGCTTGTACCATCAGAGGATTGCACACCCTACTGAAGAATGTTACGCCTTTAAAAATTGGTGGCAGGGATACGTTGCTCACCGGCAGCATTTCAAGCGGATGAAGCGCAAGACACGTTGAGAGCAGAAGAGCGCGACAGATGAGCGCAAAAGAACTGCCGGCAATTGTTACATGGTTGATAGCAAAGGATCGCAAGTTCTCACCTTCGGGAGCGATTCGGATGAAGAAATATCCCTCGGTCCTCTCTTCAAGGAATCCGTCTATGAAACAGAAGAGATGAAGACCCGCGAGAACATTCAACTGCGCAATCGCACGCTACCTGAAAAGGATCTCGGTCCCGCAAACAATGGATCGAACAAAAAGGATACGGGGAAAGAAAAGATCCCTGAGGATATCACCCTCGATGATCGAGTCGTCGAAGAGCTGGCAGCCAAGGACCCGCCCAAGAAAAACAAGGTGGATTACAATGTTCTGGCACACCTGAGGAAAATACCCTTGCAGCTAAGCATTCTCGATGCCCTTCTGCTATCCAAAGAGGCGAGAGATTCTTTGATCAAGGCATTACAAGAACCTGACCAGTTTCAAGCTTTCCTGGCCGAAGAAAAGATGAAGGACGAGCTGGAAGAAGTTCACATAGCCGACATCACCTTCAGCGACAAAGATCTCCTCCTCGGGACATGCGAGCAAAACCGTCCCTTGTATGTCACCGGATACTATCATGACATCAAGATAGGCAAAATCCTGGTCGACAATGGGTCCTCCGTCAACCTTCTCAATATAAGGGTATTGACGGAGATATGCTTGAGCATTCAACACCTCGCTCGGGATAAAATCACTATCTCCGGATTCGACTCCCAGTCATCACGGACGCTCGGGTCTGTAATTCTGACGTTATGCTTTGGGCTGCTCGTCACTGACATCAAGTTTCACGTCATTGACGCCAAGACTTGCTATAACGCTTTGCTCGGCAGGCCTTGGTTACACGAGTACAACATCATCCCTTCTACACAACATCAGTGTATGAAGTATTTCAAGGATGGTCTCGGGTATACTGTGACAAGGGAGCTGAACCCTTTCTCCGTGAATGAAGTCCGCAAATACGAGGATGCAAAATACTTCTTACCAGACTTTGAAGACACGGAAAGGTGCCATAAGCCGGAGAATAAGCAGAAAGCTATCACCACTATCCCGGTCTTTGGGAGCGATACCGAAGAGGAGGAGGAGATAGTCTATTCAAGGCCACCCCAATGCAACAAGCCAGGGCTATCCACCCCTATTCTGGTCTTCGGCAGTGACTCTGAAGATGAGGTCAATGCAGTATTCTCGGCTTGTCCATCAGTGCAAGCCTTCACTGGAGATGATCAAAGTTTGCAGATCGCCATGGTTTCGTAAGAGCATTACAAAGAGCTCGACGCACTTGATACCTACAGTGTGCAAGAACTGCAGACGTTTTACATCCCTCCCAAGCGAAAAGATGAAAATACGATCCTCTTTTATCGATCTACGGAAACCAAAGTGGAGAAAGAGATATGGCATGGTGCCGATTCTACGCTTGACAGGCTCCAGCCCATCCGTTTGCCCAGATACTACACAGAAGGATTAAAAAGGCTTTTGAGGCACCAAGGCATATCCTTGAAGCAGAATGCTCGACAAGCTCAGTTCTTGTCATGACCCGAGAAATTCGACTCGTGACCGGCACTTAACCACGCAACATCTACAGGCGTAACGCGGCTAAGTAAGCCGAACCCAGAAATCAAAACCAATAAATATAGAGTGATTTAAAACATTTTGTAAAAACAATCGTACATGTCTGAAAAACTTCCATTTATTTAGTAGAAATCCTTTTTAAGTTCAAATGTTATAAGTTTTATAATTTTGGTAACATTTCATTTTAAAAACATTTGCCCCGCCAGTCAGATAGAAACAAGGTGTAACAGAAATGACGAGTAAAATGAATGAAGCATCAAAATAAGATATACGACGCCGTAGCGAAGAATACACAGTAAAGCAAGGACAATATCATAAAAGATGAGACTGCAAAAGTAAAGTCGGCTCACATGCGAGCTCGACACCAGAATATAAAATCATACATATCGTCCTCTCAACTGTCTCTAAGTCAATACAGAAAGGTAGATGGAGAGTACTAGATACATCAATATACAACTGAAAGATAACAGATACCGTACAAAACCCACCTATCAGCAAAAGACTATCTCTGCTCAAAAGGGGTATCTGTGCCAAAAGATGCGGTAACAGCCAGCCGTGACTACTCCCAAGGGCAACCTGCAAACACTGTGGCACAACGGGGGTGAGTTGCCAACTCGTGAATAGAGATAACATATAAAGGTGATCGCAAGCATGCACATATAGCGTGGCTCTACTAACGCCAGCAGATGATATCAATGCATGGAAAATAGAGGATGCAATAGTAATGCAAATACTCTAACAGGTAAATGCTACAGGATGAGATATATAGTAGTCAATGCTGAGTATGGGATAATAACATCTACATGGACTATGTCAACATGGAAACCATAATCGGTGCCTCAGGCTGCACTCAAATCCCAAATACACTCAGGCGCCGGCACACCCATCGGCCCTCAAATCCTGTACGTCTCTGAGAAATCATGAGTGCCCAACATCGGCACCCAAAACATCATAAAATACTCGTGTCTAGCATCGACACGCAAATCCTCGTATATCGGGCTCCGTCAGTCCGGATCAGCCCACGGGGTCCGTCTGCGGTGTCGGCCCTCGGCCCCGGCAGCACGGGTCATCCCGCATCCATCACTCGACTCTGGTCAGTATCCTCCGGACAACTGCCAGGTCCAACCAATCACCGGTAGGTACTCGCCCGCCTCCAGGCTCAATCGGCAAATCCCATCGATCATCTCGCCGAGGGGAACCATACCGGGCCCACCACGAACCCGCAAACGGAACATCCACTCCTCGAATCGGGTTTCAAGCACACGTCTCAGCACCGAGAAAACGCGTGGTGGACACACCAAAATATCATATCACGAGGTACCGGGTTTTTCAAAATAGCACATCTTTTCTTAAATACTTCCACAGTCCTCAAAACGGAAATCACATGAAAATCCAACACCAATAGTAAATCAAATGCGAGGTACAACATACCTCAATCCATGGTATGGGTATAAGGGGAAAACCGCTTTTTAAAGTAGTTTCATTTCCGGTTTTAAAAGATGTCATGCGGCTCCCGATATACATGAAAGTCATATCAAATCACATATGAAGCGAACTCTAGCAATATAATCATGGCAGCTCTACAGTGAGTGTGGCATGGAAATTACTAACGGTGTGTGTGTAGCATGCAAATAGTGCCCGTACAACATAAACTGTTAGTAATAGTGCGTTGTTCTATCAGTTCTAAGCAATATATATACAAACACAGCAGGGAATGCAATATGCGATTGCAGTCTATGGGGTGCATGCAACATATAATAATAATAAAGTCCTATCAGCCCTGACGCATAACGCCATGCGGGCGATATCCCCGTAGATGTGAAATCTACTCACCTAGCTTCGTGCTAAGTCTATCCAACTACTTGCTTACCCTTCTTCGCAGCGTCCGTCTCACTGGCCTGCGAACCTAGAATCACAAACACATATCACACATATAAGCTCAATTTCGCCAAAACCGCGATATCACGGTCAAACTAGAAACTCGTGTCGCAAACTAATCGCGCGTGTGCGCGATACGCTAAAATATGTGTGTGCTGCACCAAGAACCACCCCGACGCGCTACGATGCGTAGCACGCACCAGACTAACAGAAACGTGCATGTCTCACTAACCACACACACCCCAACATAAGGAAAATAACTTCCAGATTCTTATCTGGAAGAAATCCCACAATTTAAATAAGACCAAACACTGCAAAATACCCACAGAAACTAAACTGCACAACAACCAACACAAAATGGGGAGGGGAGGCCGGCGTCGCCGGCCAAACAGTGCCTGTCGCCGGCCCAGCCCCGGTGTAATGGGCTCGAACTCCACACAAATACCTGAAAAAGCCTGCCTAGAATTCTGCAGTTGTTTAAAACTCTCAAAAACTCATGCAGTAAAATCAGATCACTGAATCCTAAAAATCTGCACAAAAACGACATTTTGCATCGAATCGTGAAATTGGTGGTATTTTAGCATAATAGGGGTTGGACTAGGTTACAATGGCCTCACTAACTCACTAACAAGCTACTGAAACCACAACTCACTTCGTTTGCACAAGATTCTCACAAATTACCCCATATCACACTAAAACGCACTAAAATCCGATAACCGAAGCAAATCTACACTAACTAAGCTAACTACGGAATAGGATAGGAAGTATACCTCACACTCGACCCTAGGGAGTTGCAGGAAGATGAAGAAGTGAAGGGGAGGGGCTGCACTTGCTGCTGTGGCTGCTGGTGCTCACTGCTGCTACTGCTGAATTTTGCTGCTGCTGCTATTGCTTCATGCTGCTGCTGCTGTTGTGGCTTCATGCTGCTGCTGCTGTTGCTTCATGCTTCAGCTGAGGTAAGTGTGTGTGTTTGTGTGTGAGTGTGTGGGTGTGTGAGAGTGTGAGAGCTTGAGAGAAAACCAAAAAGAGTTGAGAGCCACCACAATCATCACACAAAAGTCACCCCCCTCTCTCTCTCTCTTCATTAATGGCAAGCATGGCTTGAGCCATGATGCCCTCTCTCTCTCTCTCTCATAAGTCAACACTTAAACTAATTCAAATTAAAGCAACCTTTTTAATTAGCTAACTAATTAAACTCACTTATAACCCAAAAGACTTAATCCTATAATTAACCCACCATGGTTAATAATTATGGTATTCACTTCATTTAAAAACCCTAGTTTACATGCACATGTGTGTGCAAGCCTAGGAAAATTTTGGAAAAATAATTATTAAATTAGGAAAAATATTTAAAACACAATTTGGTAAACTTTTTATTAAAAATCATTATTTAATTATAATTATACACTAACCCTTATCCTAAGGTGTTACAATCTCTCCCCCTTAAAGAAATTCGTCCCCGAATTTCAAAAATCTAACTAAGGTTACCTTCAAAAAGATGGGGATACGTCTTCATCATCTCGCTTTCGGTCTCCCAAGTGACCTCTTCACGGTTCTGACCACACCAAAGTACCTTAACTGATGGAATGTCCTTCGATCTCAATTTCTTCACTTGTCGATCCAAGATCATCACCGGCTGCTCTGCATAGGAAAGAACGCGCTCAAGCTGGATCGTCGGATGCTGGATCGCATGCGAAGGATCATGAAGATATCTGCGGAGCATCGAGACATGGAATACGGGGTGCACATCTGGAAAGCTGGGCGGAAGGGCTAACCGGTAAGCCACTGCACCGACTCGCTCGAGGATCTCGAAGGGGCCCACATACCTGGGGCTAAGCTTCCCTTTCCTCCCAAACCTCATCACACCTTTCATTGGGGAGACCCTCAAGAAAACATGATCACCAACAGAAAACTCAAGTCTGCGTCGCCGACGGTCCGCATAAGACCTCTGCCTACTCTGGGCTGCTCTCATCCTATCGCGAATCAACTGGATCTTCGCTGTCGTCTCCTCAACGATCTGTGGCCCTAAGATACTGCTCTCACTGAGCTCTGTCCAACAAGTAGGTGACCTGCATCTCCTCCCATAAAGAGCCTCAAATGGTGCCATCTGAATAGTCTCCTGGTAGCTGTTATTATAGGAGAACTCTACTAAGGGCAAATGATGATCCTAGCTACCTCCGAAATCTAGTACACAAGCTCTGAGCATGTCCTCGAGAGTCTGGATGGTCCGCTCTGACTGTCCGTCGGTCTGCGGATGAAAAGCCGTGCTGAAACTCAAGTGAGTGCCCAAAGCCTCCTGAAGCCTCTGCCATAGTCTACTGGTAAACTGGGTGCCTCTGTCGGACACAATGCACGTCGGGACTCCGTGTAGTCGCACTATCTCGTCAATATAGATCTGGGCATACTGAGCAAATCCGAAAGTCGTCTTCACCGGTAGGAAGTGAGCGCTTTCGTCAAACGATCCACGATCACCCAGATGGAGTCATACCCCCGACTAGTCCTGGGTAGACCTACCACGAAATCCATCGAAATCTGTTCCCATTTCCACTCCGGAATGGGTAACGGCTGTAGCTCTCCCGCGGGCCTCTGGTGCTCAGCCTTGACTTGCTGACAAGTCAGGCATCTCGATACAAAATCTATAATGTCCCTCTTCATTCCGTCCCACCAGTAAACATCTCTCATATCATGATACATCTTGGTGGAACCGGGATGGACGCTATATACCGATCGATGTGCCTCCTCAAGAATCTCACGCCTCAGTCCCTCAGCATCAGGTACGCACAGTCTGACTCCAAATCGTAGTACTCCCTGATCATCGATCACGAACTCGGAAAATCTGCCATGTCCAATCTATGCCATGATCTCTGAACATCGGTCATCACTGCGCTGTGCCTCACGTATACGATCGATCAACTGTGGGCGTGCACGGACATGCGCTATCTGTCCTCCAATCTGCGTGAACTCGAACTGTACTCGACTGTCGCATAATATCTGCCAATCTGCGGATGACTGCTCCTGTACTGCGCTCAAACAAGATAAACTACTCTCGGGCCTCCTGCTCAAAGCATCCGCTACCACATTTGCCTTGCCCGGGTGATATAAGATCTCGCAGTCGTAATCCTTCACTAACTCCATCCATCGACGCTGTCGAAGGTTCAAATCACGCTGCTGGAATATGTATTTCAGACTCTTGTGATCCGTAAATATCTGGCACGACTCGCCGTATAGGTAATGTCGCCAGATCTTAAGTGCGAAGACCACTGCTGCCATCTCCAAATCATGAGTGGGGTAGTTTTTTTCATGTCTCTTCAATTGTCGCGAAGCATACGTGATCACTCTGTCGTGCTGCATCAAAACGCATCCCAGCCCCACTCGAGAAGCATCACAAAAGACCACAAATCCGCCCGGTCCGGAAGGTAAAGATAACACTGGTGCCGTCGTCAGCTGAGTCCGTAACTGCTGGAAACTGTGCTCGCACTCCTCCGTCCAATCGAAGGGAACTCCCTTCCGGGTCAACCCGGTCAACGGTGTAGCAATACGGGAGAAGTCCTGCACAAAACGCCTGTAGTAACCGGCCAATCCCAAAAAGCTGCGAATCTCCGTCACCGATGTGGGTCTGGGCCAACGCTGAACGGCCTCGATCTTCCTCGGGTCAACACATATACCGTCTCGTGAAATCACGTGACCCAAGAAGTCTACGCTGTCCAGCCAAAAAGCACACTTGGAGAATTTCGCATAAAGCTGGTGCTCCCTCAAGGTCTGCAATGTAATCCGCAAGTGCTGCTCGTGCTCCTTACTACTCCGGGAATACACCAAGATATCTTCAATGAAGACTATAATGAACAGATCCAAGTAAGGCCGGAAAATACGGTTCATCAAATCCATGAAGGCTGCTGGCGCATTGGTGAGTCCGAACGACATCACCAAGAACTCGTAATGGCCGTAGCGCGTACGGAAGGCTGTCCTGGGAATGTCCTCCTGTCGAACCCGCAGCTGATGATAGCCCGATCGAAAATCGATCCTCGAAAAGTACCCTGCCCCCTGAAGCTGATCGAACAAATCGTCGATACGCGGCAAAGGATACCTGTTCCGCACTGTCACCCTGTTCAGCTGGCGGTAGTCGATACACAGACGCAAACTGCCATCCTTCTTCTTGACGAACAGGACTGGAGCACCCCAAGGAGAAACACTGGGTTGAATAAGTCCCTTGTCCAGCAAATCTTGCAACTGCTCCTTCAGCTCACGAAGTTCCGCCGGGGCCATCCGATAAGGCGGTATGGAAATAGGCCCCGAACCAGGAACCAAATCAATACAGAAAGAAATGTCGCGCTCGGGCGGCAACCCAGGAAGCTCGTCAGGGAACACATCAGGAAATTCGCTAACAACCGGAACCTGATCCAATGGAACCTCTGTAGCGTGAGCATCGCAAACATAGGCGAGAAATCCCTGACATCCCTTCCTCAACAGCTGTCCAGCGCGAAAAGAAGAAATCACACTATGAGGGGCGGCACCACGGTCCCCCAACACAACAAAAACCGACTCACCGGGGAAACAGAATCTAACTGTCTTCTCACGGCAGTCCACAGAAGCATAGCACGTGGCTAACCAATCCATGCCCAAAAGAACGTCGAAGTCCAACATCTCCAGAAGGATCAAGTCGACAGGTAACTCTCTCTCGCCAATACAGACGATACAGGATCGGAACACGCGCCTAGCAACAAACGACTCTCCCACAGGAGTAGTCACCACAAGCGGCTGATCAAGCAAGACGGACTCTCTACCCAGACTCGGCACAAAGTGCGTGGATACGTACGAGTGTGTGGATCCGGGATCGAACAATACATGTGCATCAACTGAACATACAGGGAGGATACCTGAAACCACTGCATTGGACGCCTGCGCGTCCTGATGCGTCAAAGCAAAGACCCTCGCCTATCCACCACCTGTAACTGACTGACCTCGGCCTCGGTCATCTCGTCCCCTCTGAGCAACTCCTCCACGCCCACGACCTCTCTGTGCGTAAGTCTGGCGCGGAGCAACGGTAGGTACAACGGGCAACGCCCTCTGGGGTGGTGAAGGTGGTAAGGTAACATGCGGTGCTGCCGCCTCCCTCCAGTGTGTCTCTGGACAATCTCGAATGAGGTGAAGTAGGCTGCCACATCTGAAGCAACCCCGCGGCGACTGCTGACCCTCCTGGGGATACGAACTAAACATCCGACCTCGTCCCGAATCTCTGCTACTCCTCGTACCGGAACGATACCTATCGCGGAGTCTGAATGACTGCCTCCGTGCGGAAATACTGGTACGAACTCTCTTCGGCTCTGGAAGTACCGAAGTCTCAGCAAGGTGCTCCTCGACCACTAGGGCTGCGTCTACAGCTGCTGCATAGGTCTCGTAGTGCTGCGCGCTGATCGCGAGGAACACTGGTGTAAGCAAGCCTCGAACAAATCTCCGGACTCGCAACTCCTCGGTAGCCACTAAATATGGGGCGTAGACTGCTAGCTCTGTAAACAGTACGTCATACTCTGCCACTGTCATCCCTGGCGTCTGGCGCAAGGACTCAAATCTACGTGCTCGGGCATCTCTAACACTCCGGGGAAGGAAACGGGCTAGAAATATGGTCACGAACTCCGTCCAGGTCATAGGAGGAAGACCTGCTGCTCTGCCCTTCTCCACTAAATCACACCATTTCTGCGCAAGACCTTCCAGGCGAAAGCTCGCGAACTCGACCCATCTCGCATCTGCGCATCTGAGGGAACGGCATATCCTGGCCATCCTGTCTATGAATAACTGTGGGTCCTCGGCTGAATCGGTTCCTGTGAATACTGGAGGCTTCAGCCTCATGAACTCTGATAGCGATACTGTAATCACCTCCGTGACCGCAGGGGCAACCGGCTGTGCGGTAGGTACCATAGCGGTCTCTGGAACTGGTGGAGCTACCTCTGGTCGCTGCGCTCGAAGCGTCTCAACTAGCGATCCTATCATCTGGCGCATCTCCTGCATGCTAGATCCCACCGTCTGGCGCATCTCCTGCATACCAGCCCCTAGCGTGGCGATCTGCTCTGTCACGGCAGGAACAGCCTGCTCGGGTACAACGGGTGCACTGCCCGGATCAGTCCTCGTCTCGGACGAGTCAACACGAATCTCGGCCCTCGCGGTCGCTCTCTGTGCCCTCGTAGTCTTAGGCGGCATATTGGCTGAAAGAAAATTCGGATTCGATAAGAACACGGAAATCGAATCGCAAGAATATAAGGAGGGATCAAGTCAATAAGTCCTAAGGTCGCGTAGGCGGAGTACCGTGTCGTGAGTATGCCGCGGAACATACGCACGCTACGCTACCCTGCTGCAGCTACCTACTCCATCATACCAGGGTCATCCTACACTCCGAAGGTAAAACCTACGCTCTGATACCAACTTTGTCATGACCCGAGAAATTCGACTCGTGACCGGCACTTAACCACGCAACGTCTACAGGCGTAACGCGGCTAAGTAAGCCGAACCCAGAAATCAAAACCAATAAATATAGAGTGATTTAAAACATTTTGTAAAAACAATCGTACATGTCTGAAAAACTTCGATTTATTTAGTAGAAATCCTTTTTAAGTTCAAAAGTTATAAGTTTTATAATTTTGGTAACATTTCCTTTTAAAAACATTTGCCCCGCCAGTCAGATAGAAACAAGGTGTAACAGAAATGACGAGTAAAATGAATGAAGCATCAAAATAAGATATACGACGCCGTAGCGAAGAATACACAGTAAAGCAAGGACAATATCATAAAAGATGAGACTGCAAAAGTAAAGTCGGCTCACATGCGAGCTCGACACCAGAATATAAAATCATACATATCGTCCTCTCAACTGTCTCTAAGTCAATACAGAAAGGTAGATGGAGAGTACTAGATACATCAATATACAACTGAAAGATAACAGATACCGTACAAAACCCACCTATCAGCAAAAGACTATCTCTGCTCAAAAGGGGTATCTGTGCCAAAAGATGCGGTAACAGCCAGCCGTGACTACTCCCAAGGGCAACCTGCAAACACTGTGGCACAACGGGGGTGAGTTGCCAACTCGTGAATAGAGATAACATATAAAGGTGATCGCAAGCATGCACATATAGCGTGGCTCTACTAACGCCAGCAGATGATATCAATGCATGGCAAATAAAGGATGCAATAGTAATGCAAATACTTTAACAGGTAAATGCTACAGGATGAGATATATAGTAGTCAATGCTGAGTATGGGATAATAACATCTACATGGACTATGTCAACATGGAAACCATAATCGGTGCCTCAGGCTGCACTCAAATCCCAAATACACTCAGGCGCCGGCACACCCATCAGCCCTCAAATCCTGTACGTCTCTGAGAAATCACGAGTGCCCAACATCGGCACCCAAAACATCATAAAATACTCGTGTCTAGCATCGACACGAAAATCCTCGTATATCGGACTCCGACAGTCCGGATCAGCCCACAGGGTCCGTCTGCGGTGTCGGCCCTCGGCCCCGGCAGCACGGGTCATCCCGCATCCATCACTCGACTCTGGTCAGTATCCTCCGGACAACTGCCAGGTCCAACCAATCACCGGTAGGTACTCGCCCGCCTCCAGGCTCAATCGGCAAATCCCATCGATCATCTCGCCGAGGGGAACCATACCGGGCCCACCACGAACCCGCAAACGGAACATCCACTCCTCGAATCGGGTTTCAAGCACACGTCTCAGCACCGAGAAAACGCGTGGTGGACACACCAAAATATCATATCACGAGGTACCGGGTTTTTCAAAATAGCACATCTTTTCTTAAATACTTCCACGGTCCTCAAAACGGAAATCACATGAAAATCCAACACCAATAGTAAATCCAATGCGACGTACAACATACCTCAATCCATGGTATGGGTATAAGGGGAAAACCGCTTTTTAAAGTAGTTTCATTTCCGGTTTTAAAAGATGTCATGCGGCTCCCGATATACATGAAAGTCATATCAAATCACATATGAAGCGAACTCTAGCAATATAATCATGGCAGCTCTACAGTGAGTGTGGCATGGCAATTACTAACGGTGTGTGTGTAGCATGAAAATAGTGCCCGTGCAACATAAACCGTTAGTAATAGTGCGGTGTTCTATCAGTTCTAAGCAATATATATACAAACACAGCAGGGAATGCAATATGCGATTGCAGTCTATGGGGTGCATGCAACATATAATAATAATAAAGTCCTATCAGCCCTGACGCATAACGCCATGCGGGCGATATCCCCGTAGATGTGAAATCTACTCACCTAGCTTCGTGCTAAGTGTATCCAACCACTTGCTTGCCCTTCTTCGCAGCGTCCGTCTGACTGGCCTGCGAACCTAGAATCACAAACACATATCACACATATAAGCTCAATTTCGCCAAAACCGCGATATCACGGTCAAACTAGAAACTCGTGTCGCAAACTTATCGCGCGTGTGCGCGTTACGCTAAAACATGTGTTTGCTGAACCAAGAACCACCCCGACGCGCTACGATGCGTAGCACGCACCAGACTAACAGAAACGTGCATGTCGCACTAACCACACACACCCCAACATAAGGAAAATAACTCCCAGATTCTTATCTGGAAGAAATCCCACAATTTAAATAAGACCAAACACTGCAAAATACCCACAGAAACTAAACTGCACAACAACCAACACAAAATGGGGAGGGGAGGCCGGCGTCGCCGGCCAAACAGTGCCTGTCGCCGGCCCAGCCCCGGTGTAATGGGCTCGAACTCCACACAAATACCTGAAAAAGCCTGCCTAGAATTCTGCAGTTGTTTAAAACTCTCAAAAACTCATGCAGTAAAAGCAGATCACTGAATCCTAAAAATCTGCACAAAAACGACATTTTGCATCGAATCGTGAAATTGGTGGTATTTTAGCGTAATAGGGGTTGGACTAGGTTACAATGGCCTCACTAACTCACTAACAAGCTACTGAAACCACAACTCACTTCGTTTGCACAAGATTCTCACAAATTACCCCCTATCACACTAAAACGCACTAAAATCCGATAACCGAAGCAAATCTACACTAACTAAGCTAACTAGGGAATAGGATAGGAAGTATACCTCACACTCGACCCTAGGGAGTTGCAGGAAGATGAAGAAGTGAAGGGGAGGGGCTGCACTTGCTGATGTGGCTGCTGGTGCCCACTGCTGCTACTGTTGAATTTTGCTGCTGCTGCTTTTGCTTCATGCTGCTGCAGCTGTTGTGGCTTCATGCTGCTGCTGCTGTTGCTTCATGCTTCAGCTGAGGTAAGTGTATGTGTGTGTGAGTGTGTGGGTGTGTGAGAGTGTGAGAGCTTGAGAGAAAACCAAAATGAGTTGAGAGCCACCACAATCATCACACAAAAGTCACCCCCCTCTCTCTCTCTCTTCATTAATGGCAAGCATGGCTTGAGCCATGATGCCCCCTCTCTCTCTCTCACAAGTCAACACTTATACTAATTCAAATTAAAGCAACCTTTTTAATTAGCTAACTAATTAAACTCACTTATAACCCAAAAGACTTAATCCTATAATTAACCCACCATGGTTAATAATTATGGTATTTACTTCATTTAAAAACCCTAGTTTACATGCACATGTATGTGCAAGCCTAGGAAAATTTTGGAAAAATAATTATTAAATTAGGAAAAATATTTAAAACACAATTTGGTAAACTTTTTATTAAAAATCATTATTTAATTATAATTATACACTAACCCTTATCCTAAGGTGTTACAGTTCTACAACAGGATCTGGAACGTCCTCAGAACTCAGCGAAAATTGCCCAACGGGAGAATGGAAACGATCGGGCTCGGATATGTTCAATCCAAGAAACGGGAGCGATTCCATGGCTGCTACGTCATACATGATTTCGATGAAGAAGGAGATGCTCTATTAGAAGATGCTAACCCTGAACCAAAATGAAATCTTGCTGTAAAAATGCCAAGTCCATCGTTTGATGAACAAATGGACAAGCTAATAAAAGAAGCGGGTCAAAAGGTCCAGGATGATCATAGCCGTGAAATGGCCATCTACGAGAAAGCCAGGATGCGGCGCCTCCTTCAGCAGGCTACGGAGAATGACGATGCCCTTCGTCGCCGGCCCGTCATACAAAAGACCCGACGCTGAGGCAAAAACAAACTAAATAATGGAAAAAATGTCCGACATCTGTTATGCGGGTCTGAGAAGTCGCGCGATCGAGAATTGGGCAGCCTGGATTCGTCTCTTGTAAAGAAGATGGGTCGAGCATACTCTTTTCCCCAAGACAAGACAAGGAAGATATTCGATCTTGTCATAAAACATCAGATGATGACACTCCCGGAACCCAAACACCCCGAGCAAGCAGGCGGGGTCCATCACCCAGATTATTGCTCTTATCACCAAGCGATAGGACATCCTCTAAAAGACTGCTTTATATTCAAAGACTGGGTAGAAGACCAGTATCAACAAGACAGGTTTGCTTTATCCAACAGTTGGAGGGTAACCCCGCCACAAAAGCATGGACCGAAAGCCACGTATGCGGAGAGAGTAGAACCGGATCAACATCGGTCTTGGAAGCGATCTTGTACCTGTCATGCGATAACGCTGTCAGGAGAAAGAGTACGCGAGGATGTGGATGACCTCCCCTGGTGCTTCGAAAACGATGATGAAGAGGTGATCTCAGAGTTTCCACCGGCGCCAAAAGAGCTGGAAGATGGGATACATACTACTGCAGATAACCTCAGAAAAATTGACTTGGGGACGGCAAAGGACCCACGGCTAACGTTCGTCAGTGAGCTGTTGTCTGAAGAAAAGGTGCTACACTCAAAGACGTGCTCATGCAGTATAAAGACTGTTTCGCATGGAACTACTCCGAGATGCCGGGACTAGATCCAGAGATAGAAGCGCACAGATTGGCGATATCTCCGGACATCAAGCCACTCAAACAAGAAACAAGAAGAATGAGGATCGTGCTTGAGATGAGTATCAACGCCGAGGTCAAGAAGCTAATCGACTCCGGCTTCATCCAAGAGGTTCAGTACCCAGACTGGATTGCCAACATCGTCCCGGTGTTGAAAAAAAATGGGACAGTACGCATCTGCGTGGACTTTCGGGACCTCAACAAAGCATGTCCGAAGGATGACTTTCCCGTACCGGTCACCGAGCTGATGATAGACAACACGTCCACTCACGAAGTCTTCTCCTTCATGGACGGCTCATCTGGGTACAATCAAATAAAGATGCATCCCGAAGAACAGAAGCATACCGCTTTCTGGATGCCTTTGGGCATATTCTGCTACAAAGTGATGCCGTTCGGTCTGAAGAACGCCGGCACTACCTATCATAGGGCCATGACGAAGATTTTCGATGACCTCATACATGAAATTGTCGAATGCTATATCGACGACCTTGTGGTGAAAAGCAAATCGCAAGATGAGCATTGGGAGCATCTGAAGATCGTGTTTCAGCGTCTTCGGAAAAACAACTTGAAGATGAACCCTCTGAAATGCGCGTTCGGAGTTTTCTCGAGAAAATTCCTACGATTCATCGTACGACATTGAGGCATCGAAATAGATCCATCGAAGATCAAGGCGATCATGGAAATGCCGCCGCCATGAACTCTCAAGCAATTGCAGTCTCTCCAAGGGAAGCTCGCATATACTCGGCGGTTCATAGCCAATCTTTCCGGCAAATGTCGTCCCTACAGTCACCTGATGAAGAAGGGAACCCCGTTCGTCTGGGATTGCAAATGCCAAAGCACACTCAACGAAATTAAGCAATACCTGCAGAACCCGCCCGTACTAACCGCTCCGGTCAAGGGAAAGCCCCTCATTCTGTACACAACCATCCTTGAGGGTTCTCTAGGTGCATTATGGGCACAAGAAAACGACCAAGGGAAGGAGAGAGCCCTCTACTATTTGAGTCGAGTTCTCCTCGGGGCAGAAAACAATTGCTCCCCCATTGAAAAACAATGCCTGGCGTTAATCTTCGCGATAACGAAGCTCAGGCACTATGCGTTGGCGCACGAGGTTCATCTCATATCAAAAGTGGATCCTCTCAAGTATTTGATGTCAAAAGCCATACTAACAGGACGACTCGCTAAATGGGCCCTACTTTTAATGGAATTCTCGGTGACATACTGACCTCTCAAGGCAGTAAAAGGCCAGGCTATCGTCGACTTCCTCGCTGAGCATCCTATACCTGCCGATTCACCCCTAAATTGCGAATCGCCAGACGAGAACGCGTTTGACACGATCGACAAGGAGAAAGAAAGGAGTGATACCTGATGGGAACTCTACTTCGACGGAGCATCTTCCATGAAGAAGCGAAAGCACAACTCCCCTATAATCAAATCTGGGGTAGGCCTTATCTTCGTGACTCCACAATGAGGGATAATGTGCTTTTCTTTTTCCTTAATAGAGCCGAGGACGAATAATGAAGCCGAATATGAAGCTTTGATAGCAGGTCTTGAGATCGCCATCGACATGGGAATTGAAAACCTCCTCAAATACGGAGACTCCCAACTGGTCGTTAGCCAAGTGAACGGCGACTATCAGACGTGCAAACCGGAGTTGGTAAAGTACGGCGAGAGATTACAATAATTGCAAACTCAAATCCCTGCCTAGGCCCTGAAAAGCATACCGCGCGCTGAAAATAGCAAGGCGGATGCATTAGCCAAGTTCGCTAAAGAACTGGCCAATGAAAACCTCAATGACGTAAGGATCGTCGTGCAAAGCCGTCGGGTTCCTGCACTGGCCGAAATATCTCTGAAGTTGTTCGAAGAAAAGGGAGCGACCAAGCCGACGACCCTGCAAATAAAAGACCAGGGAAAGGCTTGTAAGTGCACGGCGGCGCCCCGGCTGTCAATCCGACGCCGGAGAGCTGAAATGAAACTTTTCTATAAACTAGAACTGGAACCACCGCGCACAAAAACCCCGGATCGGGCCATTAACCTAACTCTAGCAAACAAGAATAAGAGTAGAGATGCTATACCAAGTGATCCGTGTCCTTCGGTCTTCTCCTCCACTCCGATCTCCTCGCGGAATCTCCGGTCGTCGCCTCCTCGTCGAAATGGGCACCACATCGCCGGGTTCTTTTATGGGCTCCCACCTCTGGACCGAGGCAACTCGGGCACGAAGTTGGCGAGCCGACGTGCCCAAGGAATGTTGTAGGCAAGTGTAGAATCGTATGTCTTTTTGGGGTTTTAGTTGCCATTTGATGGAGAAGAGAATAATCAACAAGATGAGATGAGCTATTGGAGCTTTGGTGTAAAGAAAAATGAGAAGAAGAATTTTCCTCATCAAGAAAATGAACCCCACCCCCTCTCATTTTGTGTGGCCGGCCCCCTCTTCTTTTGTGTGGAAAAATGAATCAATTTACAAGAGAAGAAAAGCCAAGATCATGATAAGAAAAAATAGTCACACCCATATCTAATCAAAGCCCATCATAATAAATGCAATGGATGAGATAGAAAAAGAATCTCATGATGAATATCTATCATAATCTTTCCAAACGCAAGAAACCCCCTTCCATAAAACTAATTTGCACAATTGCAAATTAGTCCCTCCATCAGAAAGTATGGCCGGGAAGGAACAAAGGAAAAATGGCCGGAACGGAATGCAAACTGGCAACTTCAGAAAACTGATCCCGTAATAAATTACAGGAAAACCCCGCGACTGTATATACATACCCGCATTTGTATTCCCACTGAACACAAATGCAAAGAGACAAAATCTACACTGCACAATACTAGGATCCGGCTTAAACAAAAGCCCGCTAGTATTATCCGTCCGATCACGATCCGTGCAATATCGTACGTATCTGATCGAACCCTGCCATATCTCCATACGGCCTCTACAGCGTTTCGCCCGAAACTTGAGAAACTGGTCTGTGGGGGACTCTAAAGACTCGTCAATACTTTGGTTGTGGATTTAACCACTAGCACGTCAGAGGTATTAGCCAATACGTAACGGGCTACCAGGTATTGACCAAAAGGGACGTCGATGAGTGAACTCATCCTGACACCCTACTGAGCCTGTCAGTGACAATAACCGTACAGTCCGGTCCGTTCATCTATGAGCATCGCATGGCGGGCTTAGGGGGTTGGTAAAAGTCAGACCCCTAAAAGTGGTACAAGTCGTGTCGGAGTGCAGTCCAGAACACCCTGAGATACTACTGGAATACCTACCAGTAAATCTCCTGCCTTGGCCAAGGAATTTCATGTACTGGCTCTCCTAGACACAGCGTGACCTCACCCCCAATACCGGGAGAGACGAACCCCTGCAGATCCGCTCACTGCCTCCATGTGGCTCGGGACTGTACCCAACTAAAACCTGTTTGCACGACTCCTTTGAGCCATTATAGGGTAGTAATCAAAGCATGGTGGGAACTCACACGAGACAAATGACGATCTCAGGTCGATGAACTAACCTGTATACATGTCACCAGGGAACTGCTATCTGACGTCAAGTATAATACCAACTAGTATGTTCCCGACGAGTCCTGTTCGGTGTACTCATAACCCAATGAGCACCTGTATACATCTTAGGTGATCCAACCGACACCAGTGGCTTGTGAGACGGGCCACCGCCCCTCATCGGGGTCTCGACTGTATACACTAGTCTACTCTGGAGTATCGATGCCCTGTCTCGAGACTCCCACGACTAGGGACCTTTAAAGGATGTGCTTATAGACCCCAGGTCCCACTTTTATGATCGCCCTCATACTGCTGGTTGTCAAGCAAGAATCGTAGGGGCTCTATCCACGTGCAATAGTGACCTATGTGGTCACCTAAAGCAGTACACGATGATAAAGATAAACCAGATAACATACTATCATCTTGAGTAAGACTGTCCTACTAGAACTGGTCCTCCCTCAATCATTGCAATCACGTGCCTGTGATCCAGTAATTTACTCTGAGGGCACTATCTCCAACAATCTCCCACTTGCACTCAAGGCTAATTATTGCGATGTCGCATACTCACAGCCCGTGTGATACCGAACACCCAACTCCTCTACTGGTCAGTCTCACAAAGCTCGTTTGCGAAACTATTGCGTTCGAGGAATAGCCTCAGTGAGTTGATCCGCTGTGATGTTTCTTTCTATGTCTCTCTTTATCTCAAGTTCGCGGAGAAACCCATCTCCTGAAATGAGCAATACCTGTCTTAGAATATGTCTGGATATCTGATGGGACCTAGCTCATAAATGAACTCCAAATCCAAACTTCTTAGACTGTATCGTCTACTGAACTTAATCAGTATCCTGCGCCATCCTTCCCTCAGTACCCACCTGGACCACCTGTCCAAAATACTGCCCCTCTTCAGAGGGAAAACTATAACTCTGACAGCCACTCTGTCATCCAGGTCACCTTGGAAGCCTGGAATGATAACCGTCTCCCGAAGGAGGATGTCGTTATCATATCCCTAGAACATCAACTTATGTTCTAAAGCTGCTTCCGAATGTTTCTCCAGGATAGGATTAATATCAACTTATTGCATCTAATGCAAAAACAACATCTGGTGTGGTACTTGACATCTAATGATTGACTCAATTGCCTAAGCAAGTGATCTGCCAATCATGTACATCCCTCTCCCCTTTAGTCTGTAAGACACCTTTAGAGAGGGTGACTCCATCATCTGCAGGTACACCACCATGCCAGGAGTCGTTCATTCTAAATACACTTAGAATGCTGTCAAGTACCCTGATTGGGACACTTCCCAAATCTAGATCTTAAACCATAGATCCAGTAACCAGAATGTCTGATATAATATCCAATTCCTATATGGAGAAACCACTGTGTGACAACCAAAATATAACCGATCGTAGTATAGGAATATCACTTCCTACTCTGTGTAAGTCATCCAAATACCAGGACATCACACCCTACTACTTTCTTAACAGATCCACCCCTATTTTGATGAAGTCAAACCTATGACTGTGTAACACTTAAGAATGCGTTTAGAATAATTAAGTGAATGAATGCGGATTTTTAATAAAATTTAACCAAAACTGTTTTTATATATTTTAATTGAATTAATTAATATTTTATTAAATTATTTTGTGACATGCACACACTTGTGCATGTTAATCTAGGGTTTTGGAGATATTAACCATGCTAGGTTAACCATGACATTTTACTTTTTACCATGCCATATTAACTTTTACTTAAAAAGTTTACCTTTAAGATAAGTTTTATTTACATTTTCATTAAAAATAAAAAATGTTTTATTTTAATTAAAGAGAAGGATTTTAAAATTTGTGGCATGGGAGGCATAATGAATATGCAAGGTTGTCATGGAATCAAGGCATGAGTGGCATGAGTGTAAAGGAAGGGTAGGTATGGTGGAAACATGCATAAGTGTAATGAAGAATCATTAAAGAGAAGGAATTTGGCTATAAATACCCACCCTCACCTTCTACATTCTCTCATTCACAAAGCTTCAAAAAAATCATGTTTATGTTTTCTTGGAGCATGGATGGACAGGAATTCAGTAAAGTTTTGGTGAGGTATGATTTTAGTCTGTTTCTGTTTTGAAAAGTTGACAGAAACTGGTTCGGAGTGCGGCTCTGGACTACAGTCCAGAGAAGTTCTGGTTGTCGATTCTCATTTTGTAATGCTTTCAATCTTCTGTATGAAAATGTTATATTGTGGAACTATAGATCATAGTGAAGATAAATCTGTTAGCTAACCAATGAAAGTGATTTCATTCATTTCTACTGTCGTTTACTATTTAAACTGTATTTTAAATCAACAGAACGTATAGCAGTCCCAAACAGGGACAGAACGTATACCCCTTTGTTTTTCAGTGCATAACTTCCAGTACACAATGGATATTATTGATCCGTATGATGAGTTGGAAACCTAACTGATAAACCTAAATTTTGTTCAACTATAGCGTCGCCTAATTTTGATCTCAACAGGGTGAAAACTGTGTTGCGAAATGGACATTTAGTTCAGACACTGAAATTCCAGCAGCGGACACTTAAAATGAAACGACTGTAACTTACGAACCCAAAATCCGATTGTACTGAACCAAATTTCGCTGAATTGCCGACAGAGTATACTTGTTACCGTATTTGTATAGTATCGCTAAATTTTGAGCTTATGATTTAGTTCTGTGGTTCGAGTCAGTTCTGCGCATCGCGTCGGTTCTGCGCGTGCGTGTTTTTAAGTCGTGTCGCTTCACACGTTTAGTCACCAAGCTATCACCAAATAGTTTGTGTGAACTGAATCGTTAGCTAGGTGTCCGTGTTCGTGTGTTATCCTTAGTTTACTAATATTGGTAAGTATTGGCTTTATTTGTGTGATATTAGAATCGCAAGCAGGGACTTCAGACGTAGGACGGAAAGAAAAGGAGGTGATTGGATTCACCTAATTCAGGATTGTCTGGTGACTAGATTTAACATCTACGGGGAAATCGCCTGTGTGGCACTAAGCGCCAAAGGCTAGGATTCAAGTGAATTACTTTAAGTGATATGCCTATTGACCATACATACATAAAAACATATATTGATCTAGTAATAATTAGTACATCATATTTCATGTTAAACATTGATATAATATTGATAGGACACTGCACCATTACAAACGGTTCATGTTGCACGAGCACTATATGTTACACACACACCGTTGGTAATTGCTATGTCACGCACACTATAGAAATGGCCTTAGATAAATATATTGAACCGTATTCATGATTTGTAGTTAGATAGTTATTCATGTATTTGTTCACATTATGATACTTACATTGATGTAGTAATATTTTTATATGATGTTTTATTCGATATCATGGATTTGAGAAATCATAAGATACTTTCTAAAAACTAGGATTTATTTATAAAAGTGTGGATTTCCCTTGATATCATCACATTACTTCCATATTGCATACATTGTAGTTCATGAATATATGCATTGAGATATTGTTTTCATGAGATTTCTGGATCTGAGAACCGCTTGTATATTTCAAAGAAAGCTATAAATTGTTTTAAACGTGGTTTCACTTGATGTGATTTTGGGATGTCTACCATGAGTTTTCTCGGTTATGAGTTTGGTTTTCGAGACCCGATTCGAGGAGATGTGGGAACCGTCTGCGGGTACATGGTGGACCCGGTATGGTACCCCGGGGCAAGAATGATATCGTGGTGTAGCCGATGAGCCTGGCAGAGGGCATACTACCTACCGGTGATTGGTTGGACTCAGCGGTTGTCCGGAGGATACCGGCGGAGTCATGAGATATAGGTCGATTCGGAATGACGAAACCTAGAAATATGGACCGATTCGGAATAACGAAGTCCAGAGAGAGAGATATATGGATTTACGTGTCGATGCTAGACACGGTGTTTTTCATGATATTTCGAGTGTCGGTGTTGGACACTCAGGTTTTCCATGAGATTTACAGATGAGAGGGCCTGTCATAGTGACGGCGCCTGAGATATTGAGATTTAGGTGTCGTTGATGGACTTTGGATTTATTTTACTGATAGTGATTATGGATGAGTATTATGTTTACCCCATACTCAGGTATTTATGATACATTCTCTACATATAGTCATTTACCAGATCATGATTTACTGCATTTCATATTGATATATATACCTTATCATGACACATATGTAGAAATGGTTGTTTATCGTACATACATGTGATTACTGGTACGATGTTATTTACTTCTCACGATTTGGCAACTCACTCCCGTTGTGCCACAGCATTTGTGCAGGTTTGATTTGCAGTTTGGAAGCGTCGGGCTTCTTATTGCATCTTTTCCGTGGATACGGCTACTGTTGGGTTGAGACCCTTCTTTTTGGTATGTGGATTTGTGCGGTTATCCATTATTTCCGTTCATGTATCTTATTTGTATCTAGTACTCTCCATCTACTATTCACCTGTATTGACTTAGAGACTGAGAGGTTCGGTATTTGTACCTTATGTGACTTTGGTTGTTGTGCTCGTATGAGCCGGATTTGATTCATATTATGTTATTTCTTCGCTATGGCGACATTTGTACACATGTTGTAGTTGTGTTTCATCTCTATGATTTGTATCATTCACGATTGATTTTTACAAAGGAGATGCTGCCGAAATATAAAAAGGAAAAATGAAACTTTAAGTTTTCTACGATTTTTAAACTAAGATTCTAAATGTTTTAACTAATTTTTTAAACAAATGTTTTAAAGCTTTATTACTCTAATCTTTTCATGGTTTAGATTACTGGGTTTCGGCTTACTTGAGTTACGTTACGCCTTTAGACGTCACGTGATTTAAGTGCCGGTTACGTTCCTAATTTAAGTCGTGACAAAGTTGGTATCAGTGCGTTAGGTTTTACCTTTCGGAATGTAGGATGACCCTTAGTATGATGGAGTAGGTAACTTGAGTAGAGTGACGTAGCGTGGGTATGTTCCGCGGCATACTTACGATACGAACTCCGCCTAAGTGACCTTAGGACATTTTTGCTTGTAATTCCTTCCTTGATTCCTTGTATCCTTATGATTCGAATCTATATACCTATCGAATCATGTTTCCTTTTTGAGCCTTTATGCCGCCAAAGGCTACTAGGGTGCAAAGAGCTGCTGCTAGAGATGAGGTTAAAGCAGGCCCGTCTGAGACAAGGATTGTCCTGGACGATATACCTTGTGTTTATGAGAAGAGCGATCCACCTTCTCCAGGACGTATTTCTAGGCTTGAAGCCAATGTTCAACACTTACGTCTGATGATTGGATCTCTAGTCGAGGCCTTAACACTCAGTTAGTTCTTTCTGTTGGAGCTCAACACTTCGATACGTATGCAACCGCAGTAGACGCAGCTCTACTGGTAGAAGAGCGTATTTCAGAGACTTCGATTGTTCAAGGATCGAAGAGAATTCGTACCGGTGTGCCAGCTCAGAAGCAGCTTGGTATACGCCGTGACAGATTCTTTCCAAGTGATGATGGTAGAAGAGGCTTTAGACAAGGTCAGTTGTTTGGCCCTTATCCACAGGGTCAGCAATCGACGTCTGGATGTTTTCGATGTGGGAGTCTATAACACCACATCAAGGATTGTCCTGTAAGGCGCCAGAGCGATACACCAGTTCAGCATGTTACTTTACCACCTTCACCACCTCAGAGAGCTTTGCCCCTTTCGAACGTTGTTGTTCCACGCCAGACCCATGCTCAGAGAGGCCGTGGTCGTGGCGGTCCTATTCAGAGAGGATGAGGTGGCAGAGGTGGAGGACAGCCATATGCTAGTAGAGGACAGGACCGAGATTTTGCAGTGACTCCGCAGGATGCGCGAGCATCAAATGCAGTTGTGTCAGGTACACTTGTAGTGTGTTCTTTCCATGCGCGTGTATTATTCGACCCAGGATCTACACACTCTTATGTGTCCACACACTTTGTACCAAGGTTAGGCCGAGACTCATCCTTGTTAGATGAGCCACTTGTTGTGATTACTCCTGTTGGAGAGTCTTTTGTTGCTCGACATGTGTTTCGGTCATGTACCGTTCATATTGGAGATAGAGTTTCGTTTGTCAACTTGATCCTTCTTGATATGTTGGACTTTGACGTTCTCCTCGGCATGGACTGGTTAGCTACATGCTATGCATCTGTGGACTGCCGTGAGAAAGCAGTCAGGTTCTGTTTTCCGGGAGAAACGGTTCTTGTTGTGCAGGGGGACCGTAGTGCCACTCCTCACAATTTTATTTCTACCCTTTGCGCTAATCGTCTTTTGAGGAAAGGATATCATGGGTTTTTAGCTTTAATTCGTGATACGGTAGCCACAGTAGAACCATTGAACCAGGTTCCTATTGTGAGAGAGTTTTCCGACGTTTTTCCTGATGAGTTACCTGGATTGCCGCCAGAGCGTGACATCGAGTTCTGCATCGATCTGATTTCCGGCACGGGGCCTATTTCTATACCTCCTTATCGGATGGCTCCGGCTGAGTTTAAAGAGCTTAAGGATCAACTGCAAGAGTTGCTGGACAAGGGACTTGTTCGTCCGAGTGTTTCACCTTGGGGAGCTCCTGCTCTTTTCGTCAAAAAGAAAGACGGAAATATGAGATTGTGCATTGACTATCGTCAATTGAATTGAGTCACAGTGCGAAATAGGTATCCTTTACCTCGCATTGACGATTTATTTGATCAACTCCAGGGTGCAAGACATTTTTCCAAGATTGATTTGAGGTCGGGTTATCATCAATTGCGAGTCCGGAAAGATGACATTCCGAAGACTGCTTTTGGTACACGCTACGGGCATTATGAGTTTTTGGTGATGTCGTTAGGACTTACCAATGCCCCAGCAATGTTCATGGACTTGATGGACCGAATTTTCAAGCCATTCCTCGACCAGTTCATTATTGTGTTTATTGATAACATTCTGGTTTATTCTAGAAGTCATGAGGAGCATGAGCATCACTTGAGAATTGCTTTGCAGATATTGAGAGAACACCAGTTGTTTGCTAAGTTCTCAAAGTGTGCATTTTGTCTTGATAGTGTTGACTTTTTGGGTCATGTGGTTACGGGAGACGGTATCCGAGTGGATCCGAAGAAGATTGAAGCCGTACAACTTTGGCCTAGACCCGTATCGGTGACAGAGGTCCGTAGTTTCTTGGGATTAGACGGTTATTACCGACGCTTCGTGCAGGATTTTTCAAGTATCGCTGCACCGATGACCGGACTGACCCGGAAGGGGATTCCTTTTCTTTGGACCGAGGCTTGCGAGCAGAGTTTCCAGCTGTTGAAGACGCGGTTGACAACTGCACCAGTTTTATCTTTACCTTTTGGACCGGGTGGCTATGTCGTCTATTGTGATGCTTCTCGAGTGGGACTTGGTTGCGTGTTAATGCAACAAGATAAGGTTATCGCTTATGCTTCTCGTCAGTTGAAGAGGCACGAGCAGAACTATCCTACCCATGATCTTGAGATGGCCGCGGTGGTATTTGCTCTTAAGATTTGGAGACACTACTTGTACGGAGATTCGTGCCAGATTTTCAGGGATCACAAGAGCTTGAAGTACATCTTCCAGCAGCGGGATCTGAATTTGAGGCAGCGTCGTTGGATGGAGCTTGTAAAGGATTATGATTGTGAAATTCTTTATCACCCGGGCAAGGAGAATGTAGTAGCTGATGCTTTGAGTCGTAGGTAGCTTGTTCCATTTGAACGCAGTTCTGAGACAATCTTCTATAGATTGGCAGATCTTGTGTGATAGTAGAGTTCAATTCGAGTTCACTTCAGCCGGTGGACAGCTTGCTCATGTCCGTGCTCGTCCACTTCTGCTTGATCTTATCCGTGATGCACAATCCGACGATGATCGTTTGTCCGAGATCTTTGAACTTGTTCGGCAAGGTAAAGATTCAGAGTTTGTGATTGATGACCAGGATGTGCTACGTTTTGGGACTCGTTTATGTGTACCAAATTCCAAAGAGCTGAGACGTGATATCTTAGAGTAGGCACATCAATCAGCTTACAGTGTTCACCCAGGTTCCACCAAGATGTATCGTGATTTAAGAGATGTCTACTGGTGGGAAGGGATGAAGAGAGATGTTTCGGACTTCGTTTCGAAGTGCCTGACTTGTCAGCAGGTCAAGGCTGAGCATCAAAGACCGGCATGAGAATTACAGCCTTTGCCTATTCCGGAGTGGAAATGGGAGCAAATCTCTATGGATTTCGTTGTGGGTCTACCCAGGACCAGTCGAGGGTATGATTCCATTTGGGTGATTGTTGATCGGTTGACGAAAGCGGCTCACTTCCTTCCAGTGAAGACCACTTTCGGATTTTCTCAGTATGCTCAACTGTACATTGACGAGCTTGTGCGTTTGCACGGTGTTCCTACATGCATTGTATCTGACAGAGGAACCCAGTTCACCAGCCGTCTTTGGCAGAAACTTCAGGAAGCCTTGGGTACTCGATTGAGTTTTAGCACCGCTTTCCATCCACATACCGATGGTCAGTTAGAGCGGACTATTCAGACTCTCGAGGATATGCTTCGAGCATGTGTGCTTGATTTTGGTGACAGTTGGGATCGTCACTTTCCTTTAATTGAATTCTCCTACAATAACAGTTTTCAGGAGATGATTCAAATCGCACCTTTTGAGGCTTTATATGGTAGAAAGTGTCGATCACCAGTCTGTTGGACCGAACTCAGCGAGAGCAGGATTTTGGGACCACAGCTAGTCAAAGAGACAACGGAGAAGATTCGGTTAATCCAAGATAGGATGAGAGCAGTCCAGTGCAGATAGAAGTCTTATGCCGACCATCGTCGTCGCAGACTTGAGTTTGCTTTTGGTGATCATGTATTCTTACGGATTTCTCCGATGAAAGGCGTGATGAGATTTGGTAAGAAAGTGAAGCTTAGTCCCAGATTTGTGGGTCCTTTTGAGATCCTTGAGCGA
Source organism: Agapanthus africanus (assembly GCA_030015575.1). Lineage (NCBI taxonomy): Eukaryota > Viridiplantae > Streptophyta > Magnoliopsida > Asparagales > Amaryllidaceae > Agapanthus > Agapanthus africanus. Next base: position 172,788,851 of record JASDDO010000012.1, on the reverse strand, counting down.
GTTGGTACCGTTACCCATCGTTTGGCACTTCCACCCAGTTTTTCGGTTGTTCACCCCGTTTTTCATGTATCATTGCTTCGCAAGTACCTTCATTATCCTTCACACGTGATTCAGCCCCAGACCGTCCAACTGGAGCACGATCTTTCTTTCACCGAGCAGCCGGTAGTAATTTTGGATCGGCAGGTGAAGAAACTTCGATCAAAAGTCTTACCGTCAGTGAAAGTTCTTTGGCGTGGACCAAGTAGCGAAGAGGTTACATGGGAAGCCGAGGGCGAGATGCGGATGAAATTCCCTCATCTTTTCGAAGGTATGCATATTAAGATTTTTAAATTCGGGGACCGAATTTCTTTAAGGGGGGAGATTGTAACACTTAAGAATGCGTTTAGAATAATTAAGTGAATGAATGCGGATTTTTAATAAAATTTAACCAAAACTGTTTTTATATATTTTATTTGAATTAATTAATATTTTATTAAATTATTTTGTGACATGCACACACTTGTGCATGTTAATCTAGGGTTTTGGAGATGTTAACCATGCTAGGTTAACCATGACATTTTACTTTTTACCATGCCATATTAACTTTTACTTAAAAAGTTTACCTTTAAGATAAGTTTTATTTACATTTTCATTAAAAATAAAAAATGTTTTATTTTAATTAAAGAGAAGGATTTTAAAATTTGTGGCATGGGAGACATAATGAATATGCAAGGTTGTCATGGAATCAAGGCATGAGTGGCATGAGTGTAAAGGAAGGGTAGGTATGGTGGAAACATGCATAAGTGTAATGAAGAATCATTAAAGAGAAGGAATTTGGCTATAAATACCCACCCTCACCCACTACATTCTCTCATTCACAAAGCTTCAAAAAAAATCATGTTTATGTTTTCTTGGAGCATGGATGGACAGGAATTCAGTAAAGTTTTGGTGAGGTATGATTTTAGTCTGTTTCTGTTTTGAAAAGTTGACAGAAACTGGTTCGGAGTGCGGCTCTGGACTGCAGTCCAGAGCAGTTCTGGTTGTCGATTCTCGTTTTGTAATGCTTTCAATCTTCTGTATGAAAATGTTATAATGCGGAAATATATATCATAGTGAAGATAAATCTGTTAGCTAACCAATGAAAGTGATTTCTTTCATTTCTACTGTCGTTTACTATTTAAACTGTATTTTAAATCAACAGAACGTATAGCAGTCCCAAACAGGGACAGAACGTATACCCCTTTGTTTTTCAGTGCATAACTTCCAGTACACAATGGATATTATTGATCCGTATGATGAGTTGGAAACCTAACTGATAAACCTAAATTTTGTTCAACTATAGCGTCGCCTAATTTTGAACTCAACAGGGTGAAAACTGTGTTGCGAAATGGACATTCAGTTCAGAAACTGAAATTCCAGCAGCGAACACTTAAAATGAAACGACTGTAACTTGCGAACCCGAAATCCGATTGTACTGAACCAAATTTCGCTGAACTGCCGACAGAGTATACTTGTTACCATATTTGTATAGTTTCGCTAAAATTTGAGCTTATGATTTAGTTCTGTGGTTCGAGTCAGTTCTGCGCATCGCGTCGGTTCTGCGCGTGCGTGTTTTTAAGTCGTGTCGCTTCACACGTTTAGTCACCGAGCTATCACCAAATAGTTTGTGTGAACTAAATCGTTGGCTAGGTGTCCGTGTCCGTGTGTTATCCTTAGTTTACTAATATTTGTAAGTATTGGCTTTATTTGTGTGATATTAGAATCGCAAGCAGGGACTTCAGACGAAGGACGGAAAGAAAAGGAGGTGATTAGATTCACCTAATTCAGGATTGTCTGGTGAGTAGATTTAACATCTACGGGGAAATCGCCTGTGTGGCGCTAAGCGCCAAAGGCTAGGATTCAAGTGAATTACTTTAAGTGATATGCCTATTGACCATACATAGATAAAAACATATATTGATCTAGTAATAATTAGTACATCATATTTCATGTTAAACATTGATATAATATTGATAGGACACTGCACCATTACAAACGGTTCATGTTGCACGAGCACTATATGTTACACACACACCGTTGGTAATTGCTATGTCACGCACAATATAGAAATGGCCTTAGATAAATATATTGAACCGTATTCATGATTTGTAGTTAGATACTTATTCTTGTATTAGTTCACATTATGATACTTACATTGATGTAGTAATATTTTTATATGATGTTTTATTCGATATCATGGATTTGAGAAATCATAAGATACTTTCTAAAAACTAGGATTTATTTATAAAAGTGTGGATTTCCCTTGATATGATCACATTACTTCCATATTGCATACATTGTAGTTCATGAATATATGCATTGAGATATTGTTTTCATGAGATTTCTGGATCTGAGAACCGCTGGTATATTTCAAAGAAAGCTATAAATTGTTTTAAACGCGGTTTCTCTTGATGTGATTTTGGGATGTCCACCATGAGTTTTCTCGGTTATGAGTTTGGTTTTCGAGACCCGATTCGAGGAGATGTGGGAACCGTCTGCGGGTACATGTGGACCCGGTATGGTACCCCGGGGCAAGAATGATATCGTGGTGTAGCCGATGAGCCTGGCAGAGGGCATACTACCTACCGGTGATTGGTTGGACTCGGCGGTTGTCCGGAGGATACCGGCCGGAGTCATGAGATATGGGTCGATTCGGAATGACGAAACCCAGAGATATGGACCGATTCGGAATGACGAAGTCCAGAGAGAGAGATATATGGATTTATGTGTCGATGCTAGACACGGTGTTTTTCATGATATTTCGAGTGTCGGTGTTGGACACTCAGGTTTTCCATGAGATTTACAGATGAGAGGGCCGGTCATAGTGACGGCGCCTGAGATATTGAGATTTACGTGTCGTTGATGGACATTGGATTTATTTTACTGATAGTGATTATGGATGAGTATTATGTTTACCCCATACTCAGGTATTTATGACACATTCTCTACATATAGTCATTTACCAGATCATGATTTACTGCATTTCATATTGATATATATACCTTATCATGACACATATGTAGAAATGGTTGTTTATCGTACATACATGTGATTACTGGTACGATGTTATTTACTTCTCACGAGTTGGCAACTCACCCCCGTTGTGCCACAGCATTTGTGCAGGTTTGATCTGCAGTTTGGAAGCGTCAGGCTTCTTATTGCATCTTTTCCGTGGATACCGCTACTGTTGGGTTGAGACCCTTCTTTTTGGTATGTGGATTTGTGCGGTTATCCATTATTTCCGTTCATGTATCTTATTTGTATCTAGTACTCTCCATCTACTATTCACCTGTATTGACTTAGAGACTGAGAGGTTCGGTATTTGTACCTTATGTGACTTTGGTTGTTGTGCTCGTATGAGCCGGATTTGATTCATATTATGTTATTTCTTCGCTATGGCGACATTTGTACACATGTTGTAGTTGTGTTTCATCTCCATGATTTGTATCATTCACGATTGATTTTTACAAAGGAGATGCTGCCGAAATATAAAAAGGAAAAATGAAACTTTAAGTTTTCTACGATTTTTAAACTAAGATTCTAAATGTTTTAACTAATTTTTTAAACAAATGTTTTAAAGCTTTATCATTCTAATCTTTTCATGGTTTAGATTACTGGGTTTCGGCTTACTTGAGTTACGTTACGCCTTTAGACGTCACGTGATTTAAGTGCCGGTTATGTTCCTAATTTGGGTCGTGACAGACTGTCACATCAGAAACAGATGATCTATCTCCGCTATATCTGCTTTAGTCTATAAATAGACTTAAGCCAATTGTCCACCATGCTTCCGCTGCTCCCACTGATTACGACAACTCTCTGGCAGAGTCATATATACGTACGCTTCTAAAGCTAGTTCAGAGCGATGATATATTCATCCTCCTGCCGGGTCTCATAGTCTGGAACAACAGCAATGGCAAATCTGGATAAACAAGAACCTCCTTGCCACCGTCCTTGAGGCTACCAGAGTACCCCTCGGGTGCCTGAGGTTACCCACCTTATCTGCGGAGTGGCCAATGGAATGTCAATACATATTGAATCTTTAGGTTCCTATCAAATTTTCAGTAATCGTTTGCGGTTCTGGAATACTTCCAGTCTACCATACTCCCACTACTGTTTTTTGAAAAAAAATCCATTTTTATTAAAACTGTGGCGAGTCAAGAACAATATCACAATTGATCTTCCAGATGGTAGAAAATCAACCCTCGTCATAGCCCGGGTCAACCCACAAACAACCATTACAGAAACGTGCCTTGAGTTATCCGGAGTCTGGTTTTAAGCATAAGCCGGACAACTGCCCGTATCTTAACAATGTCAAGATATGAACTGTTCTATATCCAATACAGAAACAGAGGCACTGATTTAATTGAACCAGATTCAAATCATGCAGCTGTCTCCAGTGCATGTCAACTAAATGGAAGGAGGCCGATCAGCGTTACTCAACTTAGGAATCCTATCCAGATATGAGTAACCTGAAAGAGAAACAAGTTCTCATAATCATTACTATTAACTGAATACCATACACAAGTATCTACATCTTCGATCACCTAGAAGAATCCCGATACTTGCATTACCTGGTTCTCTACTTTACTCATATACCTATAACTTCGCAAAACTTGGACCTTGTATTTCAACGAAACACATGTCTAAGAACTAGAGAAGTCATAAGTAAACAGAATATAGTACGAGGACCAACCCCTCTATCCTAATGGACACTGGACAACATACAATACTCTGTATAAGTCCCATGAGTCTAGTGATTCATTCACTGTATGTTGTAGGTTGAAAACTGTACTTATGGTTAAGAAGAATTACACCGCCGTTTAATGCTCCTTACCTAACCATCCACTGATATAGGTAAATGTCATAGATATTATTTCAAAAAGTTATATCTCACTCTATAAAAATAGACGTACAGATATATCAATTTGAAATTGGTGCATAACGTCGGATATTCAAAACCAAATATTTGCCGTCTGGCAAACAACCCAGGTGACTTCCTCAAATATCATCAATTACAACGAATTCCGATATAATGAGGATGATCACCTAATTCCCAATAACTTACTCCCATTCATCATCTGTAAAACCATACAGATGTGAGAATCATACCTGGTAAATACATACCCTGGAGCAAGGGCTAATTGGGAAATCAGTTTTCTTTTAACAGTACACAGTGAAACTGAAACATTGAAATGTTTCGATGGGGTATCCGGGTATTCCTAGTAATGCCTCTTCCATTATCATATTCACAACTATAACCGTATATCTCTTTACCATCTCTCCAAATCACTTTATATGTCTTTAGTCATTACCTTCTGTACACCCCTTTAGGCCAAATGGTTTTCTTCCTTCCCTACCGTTCGGCACCAGCCTATGGTTTGGAAGAAGACTATCCAATAAGCATAATGGTTATACTGTCCTAATCCTAGGAGAACTCGCAATGCGAGAGAAGGTAAAGATAAAAGTGTTGGAGATAGTGCCCTCAGAGTCAATTATTGGATCACAGGCACGTGATTGCAATGATTGAGGGAGGACCTGTCCCAGTAGGACAGTCTTACTCAAGATGATAGTATGCAATCTGGTTTATCTTTATCATCGTGTACTGCTTTAGGTGACCTTACGAGTCGCTATTACACGTTGATAGAGCCCCTATGATTCTTTCTTGACTACCAGCAGTATGAGGGCGATCATATACGTGGGAGCTGGGGTCTATAAGCACATCCTTAAATGGTCCCTAGTCGTGGGAGTTTCGAGACAGGGCATCGATACTCCAGAGTAGACTAGTGTATACAGTCGAGACCCCGACGAAGGGCGGTGGCCGGTCTCACAAGCCACTGGGGTCAGTTGGTTCACCTAAGATGTATACAGGTGCTCATTGGGTTATGAGTACACCGGACAGGACTCGCCGGGAACCTGCTAGTTGTTATTATACCTGACGTCAGATAGCAGTTCCTTGGTGACATGTGTACAGGTAAGTTCATCGACCTGAGATCGTCATTTGTCTAGTGTGAGTTCCCACTGTGCTTTGATTACTACCCTACCACGCTCAAAGGAGACGTGCAAACAGGTTTTAGTTGGGTACAGTCCAGAGCCACATGGAGGCAGTGAGCGGATCTGCAGGGGTTCGTCTCTCCCGGTATTGGGGGTGAGGTCACGCTGTGTCTAGGAGAGCCAGTACATGAAAAGTCCTTGGCCAAGGCAGGAGGTTTACTGGAAGGTATTCCAGTAGTATCTTAGGGTGTTCTGGGCTACACTCCGACATGACTTGTACCTCTTTTGGGGGTCTGACTTTTACCAACCCCCTAGGCCCGCCATGCGATGCTCATAGACGAATGGACCGGACTGTATGGATATTGTCACTGACAGGCTCAGTAGGGTGTCAGGATGAGTTCGCTCATCGACGTCCCTTTTGGTCAATTGCTGGTAGCCCGTCACGTATGGCTAATACCTCTGACGTGCTAGTGGTTAAATCCACAGCCATAGTATTGACGAGTCTTTAGAGTCCACCACACACAGTTACTCAAGTTTCGGACGAAACGCTGTAGAGGCCGTATGGAGATATGGTAGGGTTCGATCAGATACGTGCGGTATTGCACGGATCATGATCGGACAGATTTTACTATCCGGCTTTGGCTTAAGCCGGATCCTAGTATTAGACAGTGTAGATTTTGTCTCTTTGCATTTGTGTTCAGTGGGAATACAAATGCGGGCATGTATATGCAGTTGCGGGGTTTTCCTGTAATTTATTACGGGATCAGTTTTCTGAAGTTGCCAATTTCCATTCCGTTCCGGCCGGTTTTCCTTTGTTCCTTTACGGCCGGAGTTTCTGATGGAGGGGGTTATTTGCAAGTTTGCAAATAACTTATTGTGGAGGGGGTGTCTTGCATTTGTGGGATTATGATATGACCATCATCATGAGATTCTTTTTTGGTCTTTTCTTTTGCATTAAATTGTGAAAGGATAGGATTTGAAATGGTGTGACCATTTTCATTTCATTATGATACCATTTCTTCTCTTGTATGATTTATTCCTTTTTCCCACCACCATTCTTTTGAGAGGGGTCGGCCACTTTGGGAGAAAGAGAGTGATTCATTTTTAGTGTGTGGCATTTTTCCTTCATCTCATTCTTTGCAAGAAAATGATAGCTCCATTTTTCCAAAGCTCATTTTCTTTCTCCACCTCCACATCCATGGCAACATAAACCCTAAAAGAGACGTAGTATTCTACACTAGCCTACAGTACCCTTGGACGCGTCGGCTTGCCAACTTCGCGCCCGGGTTGCCTCGTTCGAGAGGTGGGAGCCCGTAAAAGAATTCGGCGATGTGGTGCCCTTTCCGACGAGGAGGTGACGGATGGAGATTCCGCGGGAGATCGGAGTGGAGACGAAGACCGAAGGACACGGATCGCTTGGTATAACTATCTACCCATCTTTTAGTTTGCTAGTAATAAGGTTAATGGCCCGATCCGGGATAAAAGTGCACGGTAGTGCCGGTTTGCTTGTTTGCAAAGTTTTTCGTTTCCGCATTCCGGCGTCGGATCGACGGCCGGGGCGCCTCCGTGCACTTACAATTGTTTCAAAGCCACGCCATTAACCTAGTCTAGCTTGCTCTAACGTGTTTACAAATTCAATCGAACGGATTTTCAAAACCGTATTTCCATGTCGTACTTTGTGTCGAATTTTTCTGTGCTCTAAAAATTATTTGGTACATTGGAAAATTACGTGCAGGGTTTTTTATGAATTCTGGGAAAATTTGGTGCGCTGATGTTACTGTAGAGCGGCGGTGTAGCGGCCAAAACCAAGTTTTGGCCGCGGAACCGCCGCCGTTTTGTGGCCAAACCGTACCAAAATTTCACAGTAGGCTTCTGAAATGGAAATAGGGTTTCTGGTATATTCTTTTTGGGCCCAGATGTTTTTGAGTGCTGCAGTTGTGCTTGGGGCCCACTTCGGAAAATTCAGTCGATCAAAAATTTTAAACATGTTAGTTCACAGTATTTACATTATATCTGCGACCGTGAATGTCACTCGATCGGTAAATCCAGTCTATCTGCTATAGCCCTTTTAGACGGATTTGCGAACGTGACATTCACGTTGATGTTCTGTGTTGTGCTGTGATATTGCGGATTGGTCGTGGGGGATAGCCTGGATGCAATTGTAGTACAGTTTTGTTTCATATGTACATTTGATATTGCGGGGCGAGCGTCCGACATGTGGACTGCCGTCACTGCCTGTTTGTATTATTCTTTTGGGGCACGACCGGGTCGAGGTCGATGTACCCGTTGTATGTATATTTTACTTTCTGTACTAGGATTACCCCGCGGAGGGGTGCACGGATAGCCGGGTTCTAGAGGGCAATGAGCCCGCATCTCATGGCTTTGAGGCGGATGGGGCTTTACTCTAGAATTGGCGGGCTATTCGCCGCACTCGTAGGGGGTACAGGTTGACCCAAGGAGGGGTGCCCAAGTTATCGGATTCCGTGAAGTGTTGGGTGGTCCATTCACGTTGCTGAAGGGGGCTGCCTCACTTCAGGTTTTGGCGGGTAACTTGCCGCGCCCGTAGGGGTCTAGGATTTCATTGCACAGGCTATCCACACGGCCAGGGGAACGTCGGGTTTCAGTAGCGGCTCTATGAAACCCGGGGATCCCAGATATCTGTATTGTTCTGTGATGCTGTACATTTATATGATGTTGCATTTTATCACGCCTTGAGCAAAATATTATATATTGATATATATACTAGTAGATATTATATATGTTTTGCATCCGCGCTAGTCCAGTCCCCGCTCTGTCATTAGTTAAGTAACCTAACGGGTGATGACGGGACCCAGTGGCGAATGCGGATGGCATATACGTACATCATTATTTTCATTCTTTTTGGTGTGATCAATTGATGGGACTGCGTTGATTCGGATCAATGCAGGATAAACAAACCTATTCTGATGTTGTTTGAACACTTTTTCAAAAAGCTGTTATTGCAAGGGCGTTCTCTTTTGTTTTGCATCGTGGTATTCAATTGTAATATCCTGCTCCACAGTCGACGAGGAAAGGGCCGAGATCCCTTCACCGGGAGTGATCCCTTGGACAAAAGTTTGCGTCAGGGCAATAACTTCACTATAGCCGATTACTTTTGCTTTGCATCGTGGTATTCTGTTGAAATATCCTGCACCTCATTCTACGGGGAAAGAGCCGAGATCCCTTCACCGGGAGTGACCTCTTTAGCAAAGGATTTCGTCACTATATTTCGAAAAAGCTATCTGGTTCCTTCAACGATATCAAGTTCATTACGTTAAAGGTTTTTGCCAGAAACCATTCGTAGCCCTCCGTCGTTTCATATGGGTAGTCAATAGTATTCAAGCTGTGTTTGTTGGCCAAAGTCAAGGCACAGTGTTTGGTAGCTATTGGGTATTCATATGATGCATAGATAGATGCATTGGTTTGGGATAGTTGTATAGCCTTGTTGGCCCTAGTCAAGGGCTTGTACGGGTGGGTTCAAATCAACCTGGACAATGACGAGTAGAACTTGACATGTGACTTATGATTTGTTGGCCTTAGTCAAGGTCATAAGAGCATGGGGCAAAAATCACATCGGGAGTTTCTAAAGAAACTGAAACTTGCCAGATATGCGCATACCTTCTGCAGTGTGATAACATGAGCGGATTCCGTCACGTTATCATGCGATGATGGTTGGATCCCGATTCCCACTGATGAGTTGGTTTACTCCTCGGGTGATCCAGACTAATTCTTCTTACAGGTTTGGGGAAGAATTTGACGTTACAGTGGGAGGTTTCCTGATTAGATAAATTGGTAACCATTCTGATCTAGGTTAGAGTGCACGCTGAGTGTTTCTTTTCTCTCTCTCTCTTTGGCAGCGACCATTGACCCGACCCTAGACTATGACTCAGTGACCAAGTTGACCGAACCTTCTTAATACTGGCTTTTGGATTGTCAGAGTTGCAAACCTCATTGCCACTCCTATTTTTACCCTTTTCTCCGGGACACCCCATATTACTACGAACGTCCACTTCCATTGGACAAAACCATCGTATGGTTATATACGAACTCGACGGAATTCGAGGATGGTTTCCGGTTCTGGACAAAACGAATAGGACTATTCAGTTGTCTTTTCCTTTTACCTTCTCTCAGGTTGCGAGTACTCCTTAGTTTAGGAGATAGTACATCTATTAAGAAAATTGGATAGTCTTCTTCCAAACCATAGGCTGGTGCCGACCGGTAGGGAATGAAGAAAACCAATTAGCCTAAACGGTGTACAGAAGGTATTAAGTTAAGATAAAGAAAAGGATTAGTAAGAGGGCAAAGTAAATTGCGACTGCTATTCACGACCAAACCAAGTATTTCATTACCACTCCCATTTCACCTTTGTATTTCTCCAGGACACTCCGTATCACTACGAAGATCCACAGTTTATTGGATACTCCATCGTATGGTTATATACGAACTCGAAAGGAACTTGTTCCAGTTCGGCGATGGATTCTGGTTCAGGAGAAATAGGAATAAGGTTTTATTCGGTTGTCTTTTATCTTCACCTTCTCTCGCATTGCGAGTGCTCCTAGGATTAGGACAGTACACCCATTATGCTTATTGGATAGTCTTCTTCCAAACCATAGGCTGGTGCCGAACGGTAGGGAAGGAAGAAAACCATTTGGCCTAAAGGGGTGTACAGAAGGTGATGACTAAAGACATATAAAGGGATTTGGAGAGGTGGCAAAGAATTATACGGTTACATTTATGAATCTGGATAATGGAAGAGGCATTACTAGGAATACCAGGATACCCCATCGAAACATTTCAATGTTTCAGTTTCACTGTGTACTGTTAAAAGAAAACTGATTTTCCAACTAGACACTTGCTCCAGGGTATGTATTTACCAGGTATGATTCTCAAATCTGTATGGTTTTACAGATGATGAGTGGGAGTAAGTTATTGGGAATTAGGAGATCATACTCATTATATCGGGATTCGTTGTAATTGGTGATATTTGAGGAAGTCACCTGGGTTGTTTGCCGGACGGCAAATATTTGGTTTTGAATATCCGCTGTTATGCACCTATTTCAAATTGATACATCTGTACGTCTATATTTTATAGAGTGAGATATACCTTTTTGAAATTATGTCTATGACATTTACCTATATCAGTGGATGGTTAGGTAAGGAGCATTGAACATCGGTGTAATTCTTCATAACCATAGTACAGTTTTCAACCTACGACACACAGTGAATGAGTCACTAGACTCAGGGGACTTATACAGAGTATTGTATATTGTCCAGTGTCCATTAGGACAGAGGGGTGGTACTCCTACTATATTCTGTTTACTTGTGACTTCTCTAGTTGTTAGACATGTGTTTCGTAAAAATGCATGTTCTGAGTTTTGAGAAGTTATAGGTATATGAGTAAAGTAGAGAACCAGGTAATGCAAGTATAGGGATTCTTCAAGGTGATCGAAGATGTAGATACTTATGGATGGTATTCAGTTGATAGTAATGTTTAAGAGAACTTGCTTCTCTTTCAGGTTACTCATAATTGGAAGTACTCCTAAGTTGAGTAACGCTGATCGGCCTCCTTCCATTTAGTAGACATGCACTGGAGACAGCTGCATGATTTGAATCTGGTTCAATTAAATCAGTACCTTTGTTTCTATATTGGATATAAAACAGTTCATATCTTGACATTGTTAAGGTACGGGGAGTTGTCCGGCTTATGCTTAAAACCAGACTCCGGATAACTCAAGGCACGTTTCTGTAATGGCTGCTTGTGGGTTGACCCGGGCTATGACGAGGGTTGATTTTCTACCATCTGGAAGATCAATAGTGATATTGTTCTTGACTCGCCACAGTTTTAATAAAAATGGATTTTTTCAGAAAAAAGTAGTGGGAGTATGGTAGAACTGGAAGTATTCCAGAACCGCAAATGATTACTGAAGATTTAATAAGAACCTAAAGATTCAATCTGGTTTGACATTCCATTGGCCACTCCGCAGATGAAGTGGGTAACCTCAGGCACCCGAGAGGTACTTCGGTATGCTTAAGGACGGTGGCAGGGAGGTTCTTGTTTACCCAGACTCGCCATTGTTGTTGTTCCAGAATGTGAGACTCGGCAGGAGGATGAGTATAGCGTCGTTCTAAACTAGCTTTAGAAGTGCACATGTATATGACTCTGCCAGAGGGTTGTCGTAGTCAGTGGGAGAAGCGGAAGCATTGGTGGACATCAAGCTTATGTCTATTTATAGACTAAAGCAGATATAGCGGAGATAGATCATCTATTTCTGATGTGACAGTCATAGGTTTGACTTCATCAGAATAGGGGATGGATCTGTTAAGAAAGTATTAGGGTGTGAAGTCCTGGTATTTGGATGACATACACAGAGTACGAAGTAATATTCCTATACTACGGTCGGTTAAACTTTAGTTGTCACACAGTGGTTTCTCCACATAGGACTTGGATATTGTATCAGACATTCTGGTTACTAGATCTATAGATCTAGATTTGGGTAGTTTCCCAATCTGGGTACTTAGACAGCATTTTATGAGTATTTAGAATGGACGACTCATGGCATGGTAGTATACCTGCAGGTGATGGAGTCACCCTCTCTAAAGGTGTCTTACAGACTAAAGGGGAGAGGGATACGCATGATTGGCAGATCACTTGCTTAGGCAATTGAGTCAATCATGAGATGTCAAGTACCACACCGGATGTTGTTTTTGCAGTAGATTCAATAAGTTGATATTGATCCAATCCTGGAGAAACAGTCGGAAGCAGTTTTAGAACATAAGTTGATGTTCTAGGGATATGATAACAGCATTCTCCTTCGGGAGACAGTTATCATTCCAGGCTTCCAAGGTGACCTGGATGGCAGAGTGGCTGTCAGAGTTATAGTTTTCCCTCTGACGAGGGGCAGTATTTTGGACAGGTGGTCCCGATGGATACTGAGGAAGGCATGGCGCAGGATACTGATTAAGTTCAGTTGACGATACAGTCTAAGAAGTTTGGATTTGGAGTTCACTTATGAGCTAGGTCCCATCAGATATCCATACACATTCTAAGACAGGTATTGCTCAATTCGGGAGATGGCTTTCTCCGCGAACTTGAGATAAAGAGAGACATAGAAAGAAACATCAGAGCGGATCCACTCACTGAGACTATTCCTCTAACGCAATAGTTTCGCAAACGAGCTTTGTGAGATTGACTAGTAGAGGAGTTGGGTGTTCGGTATCACACGGGCTGTGAGTATGCGACATCGCAATAATTAACCTTGAGTGCAAGTGGGAGATTGTTGGAGATAGTGCCCTCAGAGTCAATTATTGGATCACAGGCACGTGATTGCAATGATTGAGGGAGGACCTGTCCCAGTAGGACAGTCTTACTCAAGATGATAGTATGCTATCTGGTTTATCTTTATCATCGTGTACTGCTTTAGGTGACCTTACGAGTCACTATTACACGTTGATAGAGCCCCTAGGATTCTTGCTTGACTACCAGCAGTATGAGGGCGATCATATACGTGGGAGCTGGGGTCTATAAGCACATCCTTAAAAGATCCCTAGTCGTGTGAGTTTCGAGACAGGGCATCGATACTCCAGAGTAGACTGGTGTATACAGTCGAGACCCCGACGAGGGGCGGTGGCCGGTCTCACAAGCCACTAGTGTCAGTTGGTTCACCTAAGATGTATACAGGTGCTCATTGGGTTATGAGTACACCGGACAGGACTCGCCGGGAACCTGCTAGTTGGTATTATACCTGACGTCAGATAGCAATTCCCTGGTGACATGTGTACAGGTTAGTTCATCGACCTGAGATCGTCATTTGTCTCGTGTGATTTCCTACTGTACTTTGATTACTACCCTACCACGCTCAAAGGAGACATGCAAACAGGTTTTAGTTGGGTACAGTCCAGAGCCACAAGGAGGTAGTGAGCAGATCTGCAGGGGTTCGTCTCTCCCGGTATTGGGGGTGAGGTCGCGCTGTGTCTAGGAGAGCCAGTATATGAAAAGTCCTTGGCCAAGGCAGGAGATTTACTGGAAGGTATTCCAGTAGTATCTCAGGGTGTTCTGGGCTACACTCCGACACGACTTGTACCTCTTTTGGGGGTCTGACTTTTACCAACCCCCTAGGCCCGCCATGCGATGCTCATAGAAGAACGGACCGGACTGTACGGATATTGTCACTGACAGGCTCAGTAGGGTGTCAGGATGAGTTCGCTCATCGACGTCCCTTTTGGTCAATTGCTGGTAGCCCGTCACGTATGGCTAATACCTCTGACGTGCTAGGGGTTAAATCCATAGCCATAGTATTGACGAGTCTTTAGAGTCCACCACATACAGTTACTTAAGTTTCGGGCGAAACGCTGTAGAGGCCGTATGGAGATATGGCAGGGTTCGATCAGATACGTGAGGTATTGCACGGATCATGATCGGACGGATTTTACTAGCCGGCTTTGGCTTAAGCCGGATCCTACTATTAGACAGTGTAGATTTTGTCTCTTTGCATTTGTGTTCAGTGGGAATACAAATGCGGGCATGTATATGCAGTCGCGGGGTTTTCCTATAATTTATTACGAGATCAGTTTTCTGAAGTTGCCAGTTTGCATTCCGTTCCGGCCGGTTTTCCTTTGTTCCTTCACGGCCGGACTTTCTGATGGAGGGGGTTATTTGCAAGTTTGCAAATAACTTATTGTGGAGGGGGTGTCTTGCATTTGTGGGATTATGATATGACCATCATCATGAGATTCTTTTTTGGTCTTTTCTTTTGCATTAAATTGTGAAAGGATAGGATTTGAAATGGTGTGACCATTTTCATTTCATTATGATACCATTTCTTCTCTTGTATGATTTATTCCTTTTTCCCACCACCATTCTTTTGAGAGGGGCCAGCCACTTTGGGAGAAAGAGAGAGATTCATTTTTACTGTGTGGCATTTTTCCTTCATCTCATCTTTGCAAGAAAATGATAACTCCATTTTTCCAAAGCTCATTTTCTTTCTCCACCTCCACATCCATGGCAACATAAACCCTAAAAGAGACATAGTATTCTACACTAGCCTACAGTACCCTTGGTCGCGTCGGCTTGCCAATTTCGCGCCCGAGTTGCCTCGGTCCAGAGGTGGGATCCCGTAAAAGAATTCGGCGATGTGGTGCCCTTTCCGACGAGGAGGTGACAGACGGAGATTCCGCGGGAGATCGGAGTGGAGACGAAGACCGAAGGACATGGATCGCTTGGTATAACTCTCTACCCATATTTTAGTTTGCTAGTAGTTAGGTTAATGGCCTGATCCGGGATAAAAGTGCGCGGTGGTGCCGGTTTGCTACTTTGCAAAGTTTTTCGTTTTCGCATTCCGGCGTCGGATCGACGGCCGGGGCGCCGCCGTGCACTTACAAAAAGACAACTGAATAAAACCTTATTCCTATTTCTCCTGAACCAGAATCCATCCCCGAACTGGAACAAGTTCCTTTCGAGTTCGTATATAACCATACGATGGAGTATCCAATAAACTGTGGATCTTCGTAGTGATACGGAGTGTCCTGGAGAAATACAAAGGTGAAATGGGAGTGGTAATGAAATACTTGGTTTGGTTATGAATAGCAGTCGAAATACCTTCTGTACACCGTTTAGGCTAATTGGTTTTCTTCATTCCCTACCGTTCGGCACCAGCCTAAGGTTTGGAAGAAGACTATCCAATTTGCGTAATAGGTGTACTATCTCCTAAACCAAGGAGTACTCGCAACCTGAGAGAAGGTAAAAGGAAAATACAACTGAATAGTCTTATTCGTTTTCTCCAGAACCGGAAACCATCCTCGAATGAATTCCTTCGAGTTCGTATATAACCATACGATGGTTTTGTCCAACGGAAGTGGACGTTCGCAGTAATACGGGGTGTCCTGGAGAAAAGGGTAAAAGTAGGAGTGGCAAAGAGGTTTGCAACTCTGACAATCCAAAATCCAGTGTTTAAGAAGGTTCGGTTAATTTTGGTCACTGAGTCATAGTCTAGGGTCGGTCCATGGTCGCTGCCAAAGAGAGAGAGAAAAGAAACACTCAGCGTGTACTCTAACCTAGATCAGAATGGTTATCACTTTATCTAATCAGGAAACCTCCCACTGTACCGTCAAATTCTCCTCCAAACCTGAAAAAAGAATTAGTCGGGATCACCCGAGGAGTAAACCAACTCATCAGTGGGAATCGGGATCCAACTATCATCGCATGATAACGTGACGGAATCCGCTCAAGTTATCACACTCCAGAAGGTATGCGCATATCTGGCAAGTTTCAGTTTCTTTAGAAACTCCCGATGTGATTTTTGCCCCATGCACTTATGACCTTGACTTTGGCCAA
Organism: Agapanthus africanus; assembly: GCA_030015575.1. Taxonomy (NCBI): domain Eukaryota; kingdom Viridiplantae; phylum Streptophyta; class Magnoliopsida; order Asparagales; family Amaryllidaceae; genus Agapanthus; species Agapanthus africanus. Next base: position 172,772,494 of record JASDDO010000012.1, on the reverse strand, counting down.
CAAATCATAAGTCACATGTCAAGTTCTACCCGTCATTCTCCAGGTTAATTTGAGCCCACCCGTACAAGCCCTTGAATTTGGCCAACAAGGCTATACGACTGCCCTAAACCAACGAATCTATCTATGCAGCATATGAATACCCAATATCTACCAATCACTGTGCCTTCACTTTGGCCAACAAGCACAGCTTGAATACTTATTGACTATCCATATGAAACGACGGAGGGCTACGAATGGTTTCTGGCGAAAACCTTTAACGTAATGAACTTGATATCGTTGAAGGAACCGGATAGCTATTAAAAATATAGTGACGAAAACCTTTGCTAAAGAGGTCACTCCCGGTGAAGGGATCTCGGCTCTTTCCCTGTAGAATGAGGTGCAGGATATTCCAACTGAATACCACGATGCAAAGCAAAAGTAATCGGCTATAGTGAAGTTATTGCCCTAACGCAAACTTCTGTCCAAGGGGTCACTCCCGGTGAAGGGATCTCGGCCCTTGCCTCGTCGACAGAGGAGCTGGATATTCCAACTGAATACCACTGTGCAAAACAAAAGTGAACGTCCTTGCAATAACAGCTTTTTGAAAAATGTTCCAACAACATCAGAATAGGTTTTTTTAGCTTGCATTGATCCGAATCAATGCAGTCCCATCAATTGATCACACCACAAAAGAACGAAAATAATGATGTACGTATATGCCATCCTCATTCGCCACTGTGTCCCGTCATCACCCGTTAGGTTACTTAACTAACGACAGAGCGGGGACTGGACTAGCGCGGATTCAAAACATATACAACATCTACTAGTATATATATATCAATATACAATATCGCTCAAGGCGTGATAAAATGCAACATCACAGAAATGTAACCAGCATCACAGAACAATACAGATATCTGGGATCCCCGGGTTTCATAGAGCCGCAACTGAAACCCGACGTTCCCCTGGTCGTGTGGATAGCCTGTGCAATGAAATCCTAGACCCATACGGGCGCGGCAAGTTACCCGCCAAAACCTGAAGTGAGGCAGCCCCCTTCCGCAACGTGAATGGACCACCCGGCACTTCATGGAATCCGGTAACTTAGGCACCCCTCCTGGGTCAACCTATACCCCCTACGAGTGCGGCGAATAGCCCGCCAATTCTAGAGTAAAGCCCCCTCCGTCTCAATGCCATGAGATGCGGGCCCGTTGCCCTCTAGAACCCGGCTATCCGTGCACCCCTCCGCGGGGTAATCCTAGTACAGAAAGTAAAATATACAACGGGTACATCGACCTCAACCTGGTCGTGCCCCAAAAGAATAATATACAAACAGGTAATGACGGCAGTCCACATGTCGGACGCTCGCCCCGTAATATCAAATGTACATAATAAACCAAACTGTACTACCAATGCATCCAGGCTATCCCCCACGACCAATCCGCAACATCACAGCAATACACAGAACATCAACGTGAATGTCACGTTCGCAAATCCGTCTAAAAGGGCTATAGCAGATAGACAGGATTTACCGATCAAATGACATTCACGGTAGCAGATATAATGTAAATACTGTGAACTAACATGTTTAAAATTTTCGATCGATCAAATTTTCTGAAGTGGGCCCCAAGCACTACTGTAGCACTCAAAGAATATCTGGTCCCCAAAAGAATATCCCAAAACCCCCATTTCCATCCCAGAAGCCCACTGGAAAAATTGTGTACGGCGTTGACTCTTTTCCACCGCGGAACCGCGGCCAAACCAGGGGTTAGGCCGCGTTTCCGCGGTCGTACTAAAGCATCACCTTACCAAATTTTTGCAGAATGCTTACAATTCCCTGCACATGTTTCTGCAATGTACTGAAAAAATTTCGAGCCAAAAAAAATTTCGACAGAAACTTGTGCACTAGAAAATACGTTTTTTGGGATTTTTGTTCGATCGAGTTCTAAACATACTAGAGCAAATTTGACTAGGTTAATGGCGAGGCTCTGATACCACTGTAAGTGCACGGCGGCGCCCCGGCCTTCAATCCGACGCCGGAGAGCGGAAATGAAAACTTTTCTATAAACTAGAACCGGCACCACCGCGCACAAAAACCCCGGATCGGGCCATTAACCTAACTCTAGCAAACAAGAATAAGAGTAGAGATGCTATACTAAGTGATCTGTGTCCTTCGGTCTTCGCCTCCACTCTAATCTCCTCGCGGAATCTCCGGTCGTCGCCTCCTCGTCGAAACGGGCACCACATCGCCGGGTTCTTTTACGGTCTCCCACCTCTGGACCGAGGCAACTCGGGCACGAAGTTGGCGAGCCGACATGCCCAAGGAATGCTGTAGGCAAGTGTAGAATCGTATGTCACATTGGGGTTTTAGTTTCCATTTGATGGAGAAGAGAATAATCAACAAGAGGAGATGAGCTATTAGAACTTTGGTGTAAAGAAAAATAAGAAGAAGAATTTTCCTCATCAAGAAAATGAACCCCACCCCCTCTCATTTTGTGTGGCCGGCCCCCTCTTCTTTTGTGTGTAAAAATGAATCAATTTACAAGAGAAGAAAAGCCAAGATCATGATAAGAAAAAATGGTCACACCCATATCTAATCAAAGCCCATCATAATAAATGCAATGGATGAGATAGAAAAAGAATCTCATGATGAATATCTATCATAATCTTTCCAAATTCAAGAAACCCCCTTCCATAAAACTAATTTGCACAATTGCAAATTAGTCCCTCCATCAGAAAGTTCGGCCGGGAAGGAACAAATGAAAAATGGCCGGAACGGAATGCAAAATGGCAACTTCAGAAAACTGATCCCGTAATAAATTACAGGAAAACCCCGCGACTGTATATACATACCCGCATTTGTATTCCCACTGAACACAAATGCAAAGAGACAAAATCTACACTGCACAATACTAGGATCCGGCTTAAACCAAAGCCCTCTAGTATTATCCGTCCGATCACGATCCGTGCAATACCGCACGTATCTGATCGAACCCTGCCATATCTCCATACGGCCTCTACAGCGTTTCGCCCGAAACTTGAGAAACTGGTCTGTTGGGGACTCTAAAGATTCATCAATACTTTGGTTGTGGATTTAACCACTAGCACGTCAGAGGTATTAGCTAATACGTAACGGGCTACCAGGTATTGACCAAAATGGACGTCGATGAGTGAACTCATCCTGACACCCTACTGAGTCTGTCAGTGACAATATCCGTACAGTCCGGTCCGTTCGTCTATGAGCATCGCATGGCGGGCCTAGGGAGTTGGTAAAAGTCAGACCCCCAAAAGCGGTACAAGTCGTGTCGGAGTGCGGTCCAGAACACCCTGAGATACTACTGGAATACCTACCAGTAAATCCCCTGCCTTGGCCAAGGAATTTCATGTACTGGCTCTCCTAGACACAGCGCGACCTCACCCCCAATACCGGGAGAGACGAACGCCTGTAGATCTGCTCACTGCCTCCATGTGGCTCGGGACTGTACCCAACTAAAACCTGTTTGCACGACTCCTTTGAGCCGTGGTAGGGTAGTAATCAAAGCACAGTGGGAACTCACACGAGACAAATGACGATCTCAGGTCGATGAACTAACCTGTACACATGTCACCAGGGAACTGCTATCTGACGTCAGGTATAATACCAACTAGCATGTTCCCGGCAAGTCTTGTCCGGTGTACTCATAACCCAATGAGCACCTGTATACATCTTAGGTGATCCAACCGACACCAGTGGCTTGTGAGACCGGCCACCGCCCCTCGTCGGGGTCTCGACTGTATACACTAGTCTACTCTGGAGTATCGATGCCCTGTCTCGAGACTCCCACGACTAGGGACCGTTTAAGGATGTGCTTATAGACCCCAGCTCCCACATATATGATCGCCCTCATACTACTAATAGTCAAGCAAGAATCCTATGGGCTCTATCAACGTGCAAAGTGACCTATGTGGTCACCTAAAGCAGTACACGATGATAAAGATAAACCAGATAGCATACTATCATCTTGAGTAAGACTGTCCTACTGGGACAGGTCCTCCCTCAATCATTGCAATCACGTGCCTGTGATCCAATAATTGACTCTGAGGGCACTATCTCTAACAAGGCTAAGGACTGGAGAGAAGTCTTTATAGACTACTTCAAATCCCATCAAACACCTGAAGATGCGTCCTAAAGACATCAGCTCGTGAAACGAGCTCTATCCTTCACCTTCGTCAATGAAACTCTATATAAGAGATCATTTGATTCTCTATGGATAAGATGTCTAGGACCTGAAGAAGCAAGAAGAGTCATCTAAGAAACTCATGACGGACTCTGTGGTTCTCATCAAGCCGGGCCAAAGATGAAGCTGAAGATTAAAAGAATGGGTTACTATTGGCCCACGATGATTCATGACTGCCTTGAATATGTGAAGCAATGCCATTCGTGCCAGATTCATGGATACTTCATTCACCAGCATCCAAACCAGCTACACCCAACAGTAGCGAGCTGGCCGTTCAAAATGTGGGGAACTGACATAATCGGGCCCATTGAACCAGCATCGTCCAGAGGACATCGATTAATATTGGCGACAACCGATTATTTCTCCAAGTGGGCAGAAGCCGTACTACTAAGAGAAGTGAAGATGGAGAATATCCTCCATTTCTTCAAAACACATGTCATATATCGGTTCGGCACTCCGCGATGAATTATCTCCGATAACGTGCCGACCTACAGAAGTCACAAAATCAGCCGCTTCGCACAACATCATAATATAGACTTGAGATACTCTTCGGTCTATAATCCCCGAGCTAATGGTCTGGCTGAGGCTTTCAACAAGACCTTCACAAAGATTGTGAAAAAGACGGTGTCTCGAAATAAGAAGGACTGGCACGAGAGACTGCATGAAGCTCTCTGGGCGTATCGAACCACGTTCAAAACGGCCACAAACACAACGCCGTATGCATTGGTATTCGGCACTGAAGCAGTACTCCCTTTGGAGATAGAGCTACCCTCCTTACGAGTGGCAGTTCATTACGAGCTAACGGACGAAGAGAATGCTCATCTTCGGCTTGAGAAGCTTGATGCCCTCGACAAAACTCGGCTCATGGCGCAACAAAACTTCGAAGCTTACAAATCAAAAATGATGCGCTCGTACGAGAAATTGACTAGGCCGAGAACATTCTGCCAAGGCGAACTCGTGCTAGTGGTCAGGAGACCTATGATCCCTAATCGTACTAAACGGGGGAAGTTTGAGCCAAATTACGAGGGCCCGTACATCATAGACAAAGTGTACCAGGGTTGGGCTTACTTGCTCATGGATATGCATGGCGAAAGACCCTTCAGGCCGATAAACGGTCGGTTCCTAAAGAAATACTATGCTTGATCGAAACGTCGATAAACTACTTCGGACCGAAACGTACCTAAACTAACGATGGACCGCAATGTCCTAAAAATTGCAACTGACCGAGACATCTATAAACTACTACGGACCGCAGCATCCCAAGGCTGGCACAGAAAAGGTACGTCCATAAGAGAGATGGGCACGGATGAAAACCCCAAAGGGCTTCGTGAGTAAAAACAGCAGGGCTACCGGCGAGTTTGTGAAAACCCGAAAGGGAGCAATCTCATTAAAAGACACTTATAAGCTCCTCTCGACCCTGTAAGGAGAAAATACCTGCGTGAGATCCTTAGGACTCATAAGGGAGCAACATGTTAGTGTATATGCCCTAGAAGCCATTACTGTATCATACTAGTTTGTATATTACTTAATGGAAGCTTGGGATATTCACCTTGTATAAACAATCTTGCTCAATATAGTAATATGCTACTTGGTTTGATTCTACTTCAATGTGTACTTGTGTTTATTTCAGTATATCACTTATACGCATTAGTGGAACCCTTAGGATCTTTGCTTGATTACCAGCGTTGTGATGGCAGTCACACTAGTGGGGGCTGGGTAATCTATAAGCACATCCTTATACAGGTCCCTAGTCGCAGGACTATCGAGACAGGGCATCGATACTCCGGAGTAGACTAGCGTATGCACTTCTCATCCCAGTGTGGGAGATGGTCTGTCCCACAGCCATCAGTACGTCGTACTGGAGATAGTATACGGGTGCTCGTTGGGTTACGAGTACACTGGACAGGACTCGTCGGGAACTGACAGGTTGGTATTATACCTATCGTCAGTTATCAGTTCCCAGGTGACATGAGTACAGCTTAGTCCGCTGACTTGACACTGGCACTTCGCCTCGAGTGTGTTCCCACTGCACTTTGATCACTACCCTACCACGGCTCAAAGGAGTCGTGCAAACAGGTGGTGGTTGGGTACAGTCCCGAAGCACTTGGAGGCAGTGCCGGTTAGACAGGATTCGTCTCTCCCGGTATTGGGGGTTGACATCGCGCTGTGTCTAGGAGAGCCATTACACGAGTAGTCCCTGGCCAGGGTAAGCGAGGTATACTGGTAGGCTTCCAGTGTTATCTCAGGGTGTTTTGGGCTTCACTCCGACACGACTTGTACCGCTATTGGGGGACTGACGTTTTACCGCCCCCTAGGCCCGACATGCGATGTATCAGACGAACAGACCGGACTGTACGGAGACTGTCACATTCAGACTCAGTAGGAGTACCGATGGGGTTTCACCTCGTCAGCCTTCTTGTCGACATCTACCTGGGGACCGTTACGCACAGCTAGTGCCGCTTGCGGTCTGTGGTTAAACCCACTGCCAGCGTAGTGTCGAGTCTTTAGAGTCCCACACAGAGGGTATTCGCCTCTGGGCAAAACAGAGTAGAGGTCGCATGATTTTGCGACAGGGTTCGTTCTCATCCGCGCACTTGTGCACGTTTGGAGTCCGGACGGATATTGCCAGCGGGCTCTGGTTTGAGCCGGATACTGGTACATGTTTTGGGGTTGCTTTTATCTCTCAGTATTCATGTTCCTCGGAACAAGAATGCAGGTGTGTATGCACAGTTATTTGAGGAGGAGGAAGATGACTTTCATTAGGGTTTCGGAACGGGTGCGTATGCACAGTTGACAGTCGTCTTTTTCCAAACCCTAATGGATTTATGTTATATCAATTAATAATATATAATAAAATGAAATTTTGTAATGGTTGGTTTTTATGTTGACTTGTTGACCATGGTTGACTTGTTGACCATGGTTGAACTTTTGACCATCATCATTACAAAAGAAAGATGCTCTTTGATTCTAGCAAATTCATTTAATGTTTGAAATGATAATGGTCATTCCAAAACCTTCCATCAACCTTTTTCATTTTCATTATTATTATTATTTGATAATTCTTTTGCTTTATGTTATGGTTGCAAAAGAAAAAGAGCTCATTATCTCATTTAGCTTCTCTATCCTCACTTCATCTTCTTCTTCCTCTAGCTAAAGAGAACCCTTCTCATGTGTTGAGAATCCCTCTCTTTAAAAAGAAAAGCACCCCTTAGACACTCTCTACTCATTCTAGGTTCAAGGTTTAGCAAGCCGGAAACCCTAGTTCACTCAAAGTTCGAGGAAGAGCCCAAAGGTTGAACCCTCGAGGTGGATCCATCTTCGACGGAAGAAGGCGACAAGAAGAGAACCATCAACCTCTACAAAAGTTTGAAGAAGAAGGAGTTCAAGTTTAGGTATAACCATCTTCATCCGAGAAGCTAACTCTCTTTAGCAAGTTTGCTAGTTTTAGTTTAGGAAAAGATCCCGACTTTGTTTAGTCCATGTTGCCCCTTGCGCTAAAAATTTGATTTTTATACCGTTTCCGCCTCCCCGTAAGAACCGGGGGTCGCAACGTGGACTTACAGTGGTATCAGAGCCTAACTAAACCTAAACTAGCTTGGTAGTGAAGTGTAACGAAGTTCGGAACCGAAAAAATCACAAAACCGGAAAAACTAAAACCCTAAGTTTCTGTTGAAATTTTTTCTGCTCTAAATGAAAAACTTTATACTTGAAAATTCGGCTCAGGGTTTTGTGTGAACACCCATGAAAAACGATCCACTGTTTCGTTCAAACCGCCGCGGTTCCGCGGCACGAGGTAGGCATGTGCCGCGGAACCGCCGCCGTTTGTCGTCTTCTCTGCATCGTTTTTCGTGCAGTGTGTGTCTGTGTTGGTTTTGGGATTTTTAAAATATATTATATGTGCCCAGATTTTCCAGAACTGAAATTTACTTTTGGGGTCCTATAATTCCTTATTTTTTCCGAACTTCACTGCACTTTGACTATGATGGTTATATCTGTGATGCTTGCATGTATTGAACGTCGGCTAATCGCTATAAGACGATTGGTCGGGGTTATACATGATCTGTGTTTGATATTGGAATGCGTATATGAATGTGTTGGACTGTCGCGGGTGAATAGCCGGGGTGGATGTGAGATGAGCTTTTGTTTTTCTTTCATTCATTGTAAATGTAAATTGATGTAATATTATTATTTGTTTGGCCGCACAACCGGGTCGGGGTTGTAGCCGTCATTGTATAATTCTTTTTACTGTTTTTTGCTCCTAGGATAGACCCATGGAGGGGGTGCATAAACTGCCGAGTACTTGGCGGGTAGTTTGCCGCACCCGTAGGGGTCTTGGGTGGGGTATTTGGCTATTCACCGTGACCGTGTTATCCGCTTTTCGTTCCAGGCTCGAAAGGATTGCGGATTGCTAGTATATCCAATGTATTCATCTGTGATCTGTAATGTCTATCATTGCTTTCTATTTAGGCGTTGCTTATGTTTTACAGCCGTGCTAGCCCAGCCCCCGCTCTGTCGTTAGTTAAGTAACCTAACGGGTGATGACGGGACCCCGTGGCGAATGCGAATGGCATAAGCGTACGTCATATTTTGGTTGTTTTCTGCAATGGTAGGATTAAATGATGGGACGCATTAAAAGAACTAATGCAAGAATATCACGCATTAAAAGAACTAATGCAAGATAATAAACCAAGTTAAAGTCGTTGGAACACTTTCGAAAAACCACTCGGTTCTTTTCAAAACTAACTTTTAAATGCGGAGATTGAGCCACTCCTTCTAAAAGCTATCTCGTTCCATCGATTATATCAAGTTCACTACGTTCACGGTTTCGCCAAAACCATTCGTAGCCCTCCGTCGTTTCGTATGAATATTCAATAGTATTCAAGCTATGTTTGTTGACCTTCGTCAAGGCATAGAGTTTGGTAGCTGTTGGGTGTTCATATGTAGCATAGATAGATGCGTTGGTTTGGGACAGTCGTGTTGCCTTGTTGACCTTCGTCAAGGGTATATACGGGTGGGTTCAAATTAACCTGGAAAATGACGGGCAGAACTTGACATGTGACTTATGATTTGTTGACCTTCGTCAAGGTCATAAGAGCATGGGGCAAAAATCCACATCGGGAGTTTCATAAGTACTGAAACTTGCTAGATTTGCATACCATTTGGAGTGTGGTGATTCTGGTAGGATTCCTTCAGTTTCGTCACACGATGATATTTGGATCCTGATCCTACTGTGAGTATATGCTACTCCTCGGGAAATTTTTCACCAAACGATCAATGCTATAAACCTAGTAGGTGCCTAGAAAGGTGTTAGCGGGGCTACGCCCCCAGGGAAAAGAGGTTATTTAATTAAGGAACTTCGCGAAAGCGTTGGAAAACCTCCCTCAAAGTACCGACACTGGCCTGGCTGAACGGTTAAGCAAGTATTGTGCGGTGGGATTGATTCCGACTAATTCTTCCTTTATGGTTTGAGGAGGGATTCGAGAGACAGTGGGAGCCATCCTGTTTAGACAAATTAAAAACCATTCTAAACTTGCAAGAGCATCGTGCTAAAGTGTTTCTTCTCTCCCCCCTGCAGCGACCAAATCGAAATGACTGGACTTAAGTTACTTCTAGATAAAAACATATTGACAGGGCCAAACTACAAAGATTGGCTCAGGAATGTCAAGTTGGCAATCACTTACGACAAGCTGGGGTATCTTCTTACCACCAAAGCTCCCCCCGTCCCAGGTCCCACCTCCAGCGTCGCGGATGAGGAAATCCATAAGACTTGGGAGATTGACAGCGCGAAGGCCAGGTGCCTCGTACTTGCCTCGATGGACAACGAACATCAGAGGAGGCACGAGAATAAGGATTTGGAATCCATATTTCTTCATACAAAAGAACTGTATGGAGAGCAGTCTCGTATCGCAAGATACGAAGTGTCGAAGAAGTTATTTTCGACAAAGTTGGCCGTCGGATCATCGGTAGCGGACCACGTGCTTAAGATGATTGGCTACACTGAGGAGCTCGCGGAACTTGGGACCACGTTGGACAGTGAACTCTATACGGATTTAATTCTCCAGTCCCTTCCATCCACTTACGCCCAGTTCATACTGAATTTCAACTTGCAAGAAAAGGAAGTTGAACTTTCAGAACTCCTCAACCTGCTGAGGAGCGCAGAGGGCACCCTACAGAAGGGTAGGGAAACACCCGCTTTGTTTGTAGGAGGATCTTCTTCCTCTAGGTCCAAGGCGAAAGCCAAGGGAAAGAGGAGGAAAGCCCCCGCCAAACCAAGAGGCGGTGTTAGTAAAGTAGGTACGAAGGGAAAAGAATTGGCAACAAAGATTGTGGGGAAGCTTGTGGGAAAGGAGGAATATTTCTATTGTCATAAGAGTGGACACTGGAAGAAAGATTGCAGGGCTTGGAAAGCCAGGACACAGGAACTGAAGCAGGTTGCGGCTTCAGCTTCAGGTGTGTATGTTATTGAAAACTGTCTTTCTATAAACTCTACTTCCTGGGTATTGGATACCGGATCAGGATCTCATATCTGTAATTCATTGCAGGCGTTGAGAAATCGTAGGTTTTTGAAGGAAGGTGACATGACCCTCAGAGTTGCAAATGGAGCTAGCATGGATGCTAAAGCCGTGGGGGACTATCACCTGGGAATGTCAGATGGGCATGTTTTGGTTTTGCGTAATTGCTTTTTTGTACCCAACGCAACTTGTAATATCATTTCTGTATCTTTGGTTTCTAAAGAAGGTTATGAATTTGCGTTTGTAAGTAATGTTGTAAACATTCACCTTAATCAAGTTCTGATTGGGTCAGGTACACTGAGCAATGGTATATACGTGTTAAACCAACCACAGATTTTCAATGTCCAGAATACACACAAAAGAAAGTCTCCAGATATCAATCAGGCTTTCTTATGACATTGTAGACTGGGTCACTGTTGGGGATGGCCTAGCACCTCGTCAAGGGTTCGGTGGCATCACACATGCAATAATCAAAATTTTGGAGGCGCTAAGCTAGCCCGGCGAGAATCGAAACTAGAAGTTTTAGGGATTCATACAAATAAGCATCACATGCAATTGTAAAACTATCACTAAGAGAAAAAATACGACCTTTGTAGATCTTCCTCGGTGACTCCTTGGCACTATGAGAGTTTGAAACGGATCGATGGAAGCCTTCCTTGTCCACGATGATCCACCCGAAGTCCCTTTGCCCAAAGCTCCTTACCATACTTGTTTCGCAAACGAAGTAGAGTAAACACCCTACACAAATCGGCTAGAGGTGTGTAGTATGATGATGTGGTTTGTATTCAACAATTCAAATCCTTTCTTTTATCAACTTCACTCAAAAAGAAATTAAGAGAGGAAGAAGAAGATAATGGTGGCTTGAGCTTTCTATCATATCACATATGATAACTTGTATTCTTCACACCCTTGCACTCAATTTTGCACAAGTTTTGTACTCCTTGCTTCATATCACATATGAAGCTATTTATAGTGATAAGAAAGGAATAATCACCATTATTCCATTACCACCATAATTATGAGTGGAAATTCTTTTCCTAAACAATTAAGCATGGGTGGAAATTCTTTTCATTAAGTTAAGTAAAGGATACCCACTAAAGAATAAAGGAGCATGTGTATGTTTTCTTTTCATTAACTTAAAATGAAAAGATATAAAGAAGCATGTGAAGGTATTCTTTACATTAACTTAAAATGATAAATACAAATTAAAAGCTTCAATATAAGTCTTATATTGCCACCATTCTTGTATCAACAACCATGATACTATGTATGCATGTATGTGTTCATGCACATCATCATGTGCATGCATGCATGCATACAAAAGGATTTACTTAAAGAATTTATCTAAATGTAATTTGTTAAATCAACACTTGATTTACCAAACCGGTCATATCTCATACAATCCGTCAAATAGAAAATGACCGATTAATATACGTTATCACATAACCGTATTTAAGCGGGTCCCGCGCATATCTCATATGCACACCACATCGTTTTGCCTGAGCCAGGAAACTTCATTGTGGGACTCTAAGACTCGTCAATACGCCAGCAGTAGATGATTATCATTCAAACATCTACAAGCCGCAAGAGGTCAGCTAAACATAACGGCCACCCGGGTATTGAAGCGATCAGAAGAAAACCAGCGAAGCTGTAAAAACTCCCGTCGAGCCAACTAGCAACACTTACCGTACAGTCCGGTCTCTTCGTATGATACGTCGCATATGCAGTCTAGGGGTGGTAAATGTCAGACCCCAGTAACTTTATAAGTCATGTTGATTTATGGCTCATAACAGGTCGAGGAACTACTGATAACACTTATCAGTAAACCTCGAGAACCCTGGCCAGGGATTTAGGTGTTATAGCCGATCAAACATAGGGCGACATCAACCCCCTATACCGGGAGAGACGAAACCCCTCCTATCGCTCACTGTCTCCATATGATTCGGGACTGTACCCAAAATCCACCTGTTTGCACAACTCAGTAGAGCCGTGGTAGGGAGGAAATCAAAGTACAGTGGGAAGCACACAAGACTCTATGACGATCTCGGGTCTACAGACTAACCTGTACAAGTGTCACCAGAGAACTGCTATCTGACAATAGGTATATATACCATCTAGGAGTTCTCGGCGAGTCCGTTCAGTGTACCCAGTCTCCACTGAGCACCCGTACACCATCCTTGATGTCAAACACCGATGGATATGGGATCATCCATCGCCCATCATATGGGTCAAGATGCGTATACGCTAGTCTACTCTGGTGTATCGATGCCCTGTCTCGACACACCCTCGACTAGGAACAGTTATAGGATGTACTCATAGACTACTATGGCCCCACTAGTATGATCTCATCATAGTCCCAGTAGTCGAGTACAAATCCTAAGGGCTTTATCAACATGTAACAAAAGAGACAATCAGAGTACATGTTTAGATAAAGTATAACCAGATAGCGTACTATCATGTCGAGCAAGAAAGTCCTCCCTATATATGTCCAAGCATCCACTACAATATACATCGTATGTACAGTAATGGCCTCTAGGGCACACATATAACTAACAATCTCCCACTTGCACTAGGGCCATCTGTTGTGGTATCACATACCAAACAATCAGCTGTGGTTTAAGTATCTCATACTCAACCATCCCATAAAAGTCTCTACTGGGAAAAAGCCGTAGTGAGTGGATCCGCTCTGTTATCCTCTGTATCTACTCTCCTAACCTCGATCTCCTAGAGATCAACCATCTCCATGATCAGGTAGTGCTGCCTAAGAATTATATCTGGATTTCTGATGGAACGGTAGTTCCTTGGCTAAAGCCACAACCCCATTGTCACACAATGGTAGGAACGAAGTTCATCTTATGAACTTTTATATATTTATCCAGACTTTATCTTTGGTAGCATCCTTAGTAATGACGTATCTTGCCTTTCTTGCATGTCATGGTATCTAACTTGGAACTCTTCCAACATACCGTCCCTCTACTAAGGGTAAAGAGAATGCCTGCGACTGACATTCAGTCGTCTTTATCACTCTGGAACCTTTCTAGTGATTCTCCCCAGGATCGATTGATACTATCTCACTACAACTAGTGAGTATCCTAACATCCATTTAGATCTATCTCATAGATCCAAAACCTAGGATTTAGAAGGTATCACCTTGATCTTATATGGAGAATCCTTGTGATAAGCGGAGATTGACTGAGTGTATCATAGGAAACTACTTCCCTATCAAGAGTATGTCATCCACGTACTCTACGAGGATCACCACCATACTCCATATCACGAGGTTCAACCATTTTGATGAAGTCAAACTCTTTGACTACCACATCAAAACAAATGTTCCAAATCCGCGGTGATTCTCCCCAGGATCAATTGATACTATCTCACTACAACTTGTGAGTATCCTAATATCCATTTAGATCTATCTCATAGATCCAAAACCCTGGATTTAGGAGGTATCACCTTTGATCCTATATGGAGAATCTTTATAATAAGAGGAGATTGACTGAGCGTAGCATAGGAAACTCCTTCCCTATCAAGAGTATGTCATCCACGTACTCTACGAGGATCACCACCATACTCCCTACCACCTTTTATGTATATACAAGGTTCATCTATTATTTTGATGAAGTCAAACCCTTTGACTACCACATCAAAACAGATGTTCCAACTCCGCGTTGCCTGTTTTATCACATAAAACATCTTGCACACTTTTCCGCTGCTCCCACTGTCTACGAAGCCCTCTGGCTGTGTACTTATAGACGTTCTTTTCTAAAACTTCTTTTAGAAAAGCAGTCATGACACCCAACCACCAGATATCGCAGTCAAGGTATGTAGCAGTGGCAAGTAGGATCTGGATGAACTTGAGCATAGCTTTGAAAGTCTCAACTTTTCCATGTACACCAAGTAATCTTCTCAAGATATACTTGCTTCTGATGGGGATTTAACCCTTCAGATAAAGCAACCAAAGTCCATACTTTGTTGGTGTATAAGGATTCCATCTCAAATCGCAAATCATCCAGCCATTCTTACAGAGTCCCACTCCTGATGGCCTGCTTGAAACTAGTTAGGTCATACCATTTTGGTCAGGCAACAACCCCATCCCATAGGGTCGCCGTGGTACCAAAAGGTCCCTTGGCAGCTATTTTCTACGCATGCCCCCTTGCGAGGACTACAACCCGCCGGAACACCTTCCGGTCTCGGGAAGTGCTTGGATAATATGAAATCCTCGCTCCCACTGTCTTAGAGAAACCGAAGTATCTCTTAGGTGGGTGAGGAACCCTACTAGTTCGGCGGAGAGGCTGAGGTTCGTTAGTATCTATTGAATCTTTTGGTTCTACAAAATCATTTGCTGTAGCTGGAACTCCTTCCAGTTCTACCTCATGACCACTAATTTCTTCACAAGAAATTCCCTTTCACAAAGGTGACATGCTGAGAAACAAAACAACTTTTGTTCCTCTTATAGGTAGAAGATATTCCCTTGCTAATGCTTGGGATATCCAACAAACTTCCACAGTTTTGACTTTGCCTCGAGCTTGTCCGGATTTAGGTTTTTAGACATAGGCCGGACAACTTCAAATCTTAACATCTTTAAGAGATGGACTCTTCCCATACCATATCACATATGGAGTAGTAGGCACCTAATTTGATTAGAACCCTATTCAATAGGTATGCAGCTTCACAAATGCATAACTCCCAAAAGGAAAATAGGAAACTCAGTAGTACTCTTCATGGAGCACACCATATCACATAGGGTGCATTCGCTCCGCCCCGATATACCATCGTGCTATGGTGTATACGGAGGAGTAATGCTGAGAGAGAATCTCATTCTCTTTTAGAATAGTCCAAGATTTCCATGCTCAAGTATTTTCCTCCTTGATCTCATCAAAGGACATAATACTTATACCAATTTTTGGTTCTCTACTTCCAATTTATATTCTGTGAATATCTCAAAAGCTTTGGACCTATGTTTCAACAGGAACATATGTCTGAATATTGAGAGATTTATCAGAGAATGTAACGAAGTACAAAGAACCGGTCATGGCATATGTAGACAGGGGACCTTTCATACATCATCATGTATCAATCCCAAGAGTTCACTAACTCTTTCTCTGTTTCCAATAAACAGAGCTATGGTCATCTTATCTATGTGACATGACTGGCAAGTTTCACAAGATGTAAATTTAAACTAATTTAAATATGCATCTAGATGTAACTTCAGCTAGTCGGGTCGCATTGATCTGACCCAGTCTACAATGCCTCAAGAAGGATCCGTTCATTTCTGAACTCTTCCTCTTGTGTGTGTTCTGTATACTGAGAACTGTAGTTTGATTTAGAACGTCTATGCTTTTAGATAACGTGCCTGAACCGATCAACACTTGATATAGGAAATGTTCAAAACATTATCCATCAATACAAAATTTTATCATTTCTTTACTAATAAAGAGATTGATATGATTTTGCATATCAGGTTCGGTATCTAATAGCATTTGTTTAGAATCAATGTATTCTTAATACAGAGTGATAACTGCCAACTTCTTGGCTTGCAACAATTGCACCATTTCCAACTCTTGAAACTTATCACCCGTTCTCAGTCATTTACCTTTCTGTAGCCCATGTAACAGATTACATTTGTGGGATCCTGATCCGGTATCATTATACCCAGGACGTAAAAGATACTGAGAAACAGTTCTTTGTAATAAACACACCCGAAGATCATGCACCAACATGTACTATCTTTGTTTGGGTGGCATGGAATTCTGGTATTTCCCTATTTCTTGCTCTGTCTTATAACAATTATAAGTTGGAGCGGGACCAACGTTCCCCAGCTCAATATAACAAGCGGGTTCAGTCAATATATCCGTATTTATTATCTTGATTAAGGCATGATATGGTCACTATCTGGAGAGAGAGAGAAGAAAACATTTTAGCGTATGCTCTTACAAGATTAGATTGGTTATTTATCTAATCCAGATGTCTCCCACTGTTTTTATCAAATCCTCCTTCAAACCCTAAAAGGTAAGATTAGCCGGGAATAATTACACCCTATAATTTCATCAAATTGTCTTGTGTAAAACTTTCCCAGGAGTAACTCTTACTCGCAGTGAGATCGGGATCCAACTATCATATAGAAGGTATGCAATCTCATTGCAAATTTCAACTCTTGAAATTCCCGATATGGTTTCTACCCCTAGTCACTTATGACCTTGACTATGATCAACATATCATAAGTACTAGTCAAGTTCTGCCCATCATTTCGTGATTAGCCAGACCCACCCACATGACCCTTGACTATGATCAACATAATCACATGAATGTCCTGCCAAATCGCATCATATGTTTTGTAGGAATACATCACTTAGCTACCGAACACTACGCCTCGGCTATGGTCGACATACGTAGCACGAATACTAAGTACTCTGCTTCCTAAAATGACGGAGGGCAACGGATGGTTTTTTTTTTTATGAAAACCTTTAACGTTTTGAACTTGATCTCGTTGTAGAATCAAGTGGGAAGGAGTGGTTTAAGCTCCAGTTTTAAATATCGAATGGTTTTGTAGTATCTTTCTAATTTTGCTAAAGAGGTCACTCCCGGTAAAGGGATCTCGGCTCTTTCCTTATCGAATAAGGTGCTGGATATGTAAATACCACGATGCAAAGCAACAATAGATCAACTATAAAATCAATTCGAGTTGTTTGTAACTTTTTCCAGT
Source organism: Agapanthus africanus (assembly GCA_030015575.1). Taxonomy (NCBI): domain Eukaryota; kingdom Viridiplantae; phylum Streptophyta; class Magnoliopsida; order Asparagales; family Amaryllidaceae; genus Agapanthus; species Agapanthus africanus. The sequence continues at coordinate 172,755,083 of JASDDO010000012.1, read as the reverse complement.
TTCGTTAAAGGGGTCACTCCCGGTGAAGGGATCTCGGCCCTTTCCCCATCGAATGAGGTGCAGGATATTCAACAATACCACTATGCAAAACAAAAACTAGAGTTACCATTTTTCAAAAAAGTTTGATTCTACAACATCATTAGGTTTCTTTCTCTTAACATTAATCACATTAATGTTGTCCCATCAATTATGTTTCCTATCTTTTATGTTTCCTAAACATCACAGAAAAGAAACGCAAATAGAACGTACGCTTATGCCATCCGCATTCGCCACTGGGCCCCGTCATGCATCTTTAGGTTACTTAACTAACGGCAGAGCGGGGGCTGGACTAGCGCGGGTGGAAAACATAAGCAACGTTTATTATATATCATATATATAATAATAATCCATTCGTCTCAGATACTAAGTAATCACATTACAGAATATCAACAGCAGAAGCATATAAAAGGATATCTAGGATGTCCGTATTTTGTATCGAGCCAACAATAGAAAATACGGATTCCACGGTCGTGATGAATAGCCAAGCCCACACCCCTAGACCCCTACGAGAGCGGCAAGTGATCCCGCCAATTCTAGAGTTTAGGAGACCCGGTCTCGACTCCTCGAGATGGCCTCCCACTGAACCCTAGAACCCGGTCACTTGTGCTCCCCTCCTTGGGTCTATCCTAATGCGGAAAAGTAAATAATATACAATTGATTTATACATGAATGAAAATAAAAAACTCTCATCTCACATAAAAACCCCCGGCTATTCATTCGCGACAATCCTACTCATCATATTTCAGCAACGCATAATATCTCATATCATCAACGTAAGTAAGTATGCGTATCCCGATTGTCGTTGACATATAGCAACGAAAACGGCGATACACCACATACTACACTTACGGTCACAGAAAATAAAATGAAAAACTACAACATTTGGAATCCACAATTACCTTAGACATCATAAATTCGAAATATCACATACTTCGTATTTCATGCCTAACTATATGAATTCCACATATTGTATCACATTTCAGATACATAGACAATGGTAAACTTTTTGATCGAATATACAAACACCCTAGATTTCTGTTCAGACCATAATATTACATTTATCATTCCCCTATTCTTACCCTTTTTATAAATAAACAGGTACTCTTGACGCACGTTTGTTGCATATTACAAGATACAGGTTTCTGGAGCAAGTACAGTGAAAAAGACACAAAACAACAGAAAAAGGGACTTTTGACCAACAAGCAGACGGATCCTAGCCAAGCCTAGTCGAAGAACAGTGCAAGGTCCAAAAAGTCAAGTGAAACGGTTAAAAGATCGCTACAAGTATTCACTGAAATATCTGGAAGAGAATAAGAAGCCCAACAGAGAAAATACACATATAAACAAGAAGCCCAGAAGCCCAGAGGAAAGCCCACAAAAGATCAGAACCCAAGTCTACAGTTTGGCCGCGGAACCGCGGCCAAACCCTACCTGGAGCCGCGGTTCCGCGGCCGTACAGAGAGCATGTCGGTGGATTTTTAGTGCGTTGTTACGTCGGTGCGGGTGTTGTGATTTTAAGTGGGCAAATCAGTAATTGCGCATGTACGAGAGTCTGTAACCCTAGTTTTTATAGTTTCCTATAAATTGTAGTTTTAGATCTAAAAATTGTATGCCTCTTTTCAATAAATAAAAATTCAGAAATTCTGGAAGTGACATTCAGATCTGTTCTTTATCGCTTGGAGGGAGCCATCACCATTAGTAAGTCTTTTATTTCTTTTAATTTAATGTTATTTCATCCCCTAATGAGCGAGTAGTCTCCTCGCTTGTTAGGGTTAGCCTTAGGGAAAGGGTTGAGAGATGAAATCTCTCACCCCTTTCAATGCCATATTAAACTATCCAATTAAGAACTCCATGCATGCGCGCACAACCGCGCCCTGCGGCACCCTACCCCTCGAGGTAACGGTGAACCGCAGTATAAAGGCCCGGTTGCGCGCGTTTTCCATGGGGGTTAGGGTAATTAACGATAAAGGAAGGATATGAATCTAGAGGAAGAAGACATCTTCCCAAAAGAGTCGTATCCACTTTATCGATAATTATCTTAACACCTAATGGATCTAAAATACGGTATTGAAAGCGGTGAGGAAACATCAATCTCCAAAACTTCCTCTAAGCCTAACCCTAGCAAGAATTTAAATTAGGTTAATTAAGTTTTAGATCTAGATTTATATAAAACCAAAACGACAAATATAATCAACTCGTTAAAACACATAAAAGGAATTTACCCGTCTCTGTGGATCGACCCGCACTCACCGGCTAGCTGCGAAGCGACGCCGTTTCTGATTGCGGTAATTACAAGTTTTGACATTAATCAAATGGCGCCGTTGCCGGGGACGGCGTAATCTTTCTTTTTGTGAATTTTCGGGTTGATATAAATTTTAAAAAATTATAAAAATCTGAAAATATAAAAAATATAAAAAAATAATCGAATTTTGATCTGTTTGAAGGGTTTATCTTTGAGTCTTGCAGGAATAGCGAAGATCTGAAATTTTACAGAGCGCAAATCAGAAAGTTACATATAAGAACAGAGAGGAACCATCATTACAGAGCAACACAATTTTTTCCAGCGGCTGAACCCACTCCCTGACCGCTCTTCCGCCGCACCAGTGCCCAATCCGCCGCGGATCCGCGCTCCCTTCGCCACGTCAGCACTGGAAAATTTTCTGGTTTGCTTTCTTTTCTTCCCCTCTGCAACCTACAATATATCTCTCTGTAAAAAGTTTCTGCAGGAATTCTTTGCGTAAAGAGTCTTTCTCCCCCTTCTAAATAACAGATTTCTGCAGGTTTCTTTGCGCCGCGCTAAAAATTGAAATTGCAAGTGAAATTTTATTTGTTTTGCATAATTTAACCGGACTCTAAGGGGCTATTTGACCAAATTCAGATTGGGTGGGGATTTCATCACCCTTCCCAGGACCCCAGAAAACACCTAAGCATTTTGCATCGACCACCTTAATTAAAAAAAGATTAGACTCAGACCTAAGGACAACGAGCTCAATAGGAAAAGGACTAGGGTAGGCATCGGCCGTTTATCCTAACCGACATTGCGGTGTCTAGGCTAGTGGTTATTAATTAGGCCCACTGTAGTGGTGGTTCCTTCCCACTTACCTGGCCGTACTTGTCCGTGAAGAGGCGGTTTGAGGTCTATTTCTAGCCCTAGTTAGGAGCTGTCTAGTAGACCTAGGCAACCCTAGATCTAGGTCTGATTGTGCATGTTTGGTTGACACATTGGTGTCACGAGTCCCGTTTCTAAAACATTTTTGCAAAACTCGCACATAAATAAAGAAAAAGAAAAAAGAAAAATCTTTTAAAAACTTGCAACTTGCCGCTAAAGTAAACTTGAAAAACTCACTTCCACCACTTCTTCTCACTGACGTTATCTTACCCCCACCTTCTGTTTTTCTATTTTTTCTGACTGCACTACCCTTTAGTGCATGTCATTTTGGACTAGGGATACTAACGCCCGATTAGTCCGTGATTCGTTGGTACCGACCGACGAACCTTTCGACGAACCCTTCGTCGACGTTCCCTCCATCTCCTTACCTCCATCCTCAAATTCTTTCGTAGGTATGTCGGGACACGACCCCAACTATACCTTACCGACGGGAATGATTCCACCTCCGCCAGGTGCGAATAACCCGAATCTTCCGCCTGTTGTAGCGGCCGCACGAGTCGCGCTCCAGGATCTCTTCTACCCCGTCCGCACTTCCTTACCTACATGTCTTTCACCCCCACCGGCAAATGGGGACAATTTTGAAATAAAACCACACTTCATCAATATGCTGCCTAAGTTTCATGGTTTGGAATCCGAAGATGCATATATTTTCATTAATAAATTCCAAAACGTTTGCGCCATGATGAAGACAACCCAATTAAGTGATGACGCAATAAGGCTAAGGGTCATTCCTTTTACCTTATGTGACCTAGCCGAGAAGTGGCTATACAGCACCGCATCACATTCTATTAGAAATTGGGACGAGTTTGTAAGAGCTTTTCTAAAAAAATTCTATCCTCACCACAAAACTGCCAGAATCCGAAACGAAATTATACAATTTTCACAGCTTCCTTCCGAACCATTCTGGAAGTGCTTCGAGAGATTTAAAGACCTACTTGTTCAATGCCCTCATCATGGGATAGAAAAGTGGCAACTTTGCCAAACATTATACGAGGGATTGAACGCAGCAACGAAGCAGTTGCTAGAAACAATATGTCAAGGTTATTTTCTCTCCAAGTCTAGCGACGAAGCTTGGCAGTTTCTTGAGGACCTAAGTGAGCAAACAATTCAATGGGAGAGTACCAAGACCACATCATCTTCTTCAGTTGGTCAATCTAGGGCAGGCATACATCAAATAGATATGTCGATAGCTATGAAGGCCGAGATGGCCTCACTTATGAAAAAGCTAGAAGCCATTGAGACAAAAATCTCATCGACTTCTCCTGCCCCTACTCTACCCACAAGAACTGTTTGTGCTTGTTGTTCTAACCCATCACATTTAACCGAAGAGTGCCCTTATAATACACCTATTCAAGGGCAGGATCAAGTCAATGCTGCATTCCAGCAAAGACAAAGAAATGATCCGTACTCTTCGACATACAATCAGGGGTGGAGGAGTCACCCAAATCAACAGTTCCAAGGGAATAACAATTTTCAAAGAGCTCCTCCACAACAACAACAAGCACCCTTACAAACTCAAATACAGCAACCTTTCCAACAACAACCTTATACAAATCAAACGAACAACTTGGTTCAACCTAATGATGATAAGGTTAGCTCGCTCGAGAAAAGTCTTGAAGCATTTCTCAAGCAATCTACAGAATCCGCAGCAAGATTTGAAAGTTATGTGCAATCTTTAATGAATAACAATGCCTCACACGATCAAAGTATCAAATCTATTGAGGCACAAATTGCACAATTAACTGCTGCATTGAGCGAGAGAGAAAAGGGAAAGCTTCCATCTCAACCAATGCCCAATCCCGGTCACGCACAAAACACATATCACAATCACAATGTAAATGCGGTGACCACGTTGAGATCCGGAAGAGAGTTGCAGAATAATGTGGAAACTAATGATGACATCCCCGCCGGTGGTTCTTCTTCCCCTTCTTCATTTTCTTCACTTCCTTCTTCACCTTTTTCTTTAGAGCCTATTCTCCACCCTTCACACGGCTCTACTTCTTCTTACTCGAACGGACCTATTTCTCACAACACGAACACATCTACACCGGGATCCGTTCCTAATCCACAGTCTGCCCCACAAACATTTGACTCACCTAATTTTCAAAATGCACCATTTCCAAACAGGTTGAGTCCTAGTAAACCAAATACACAAGTGGAGAAGATTGTGGAAATATTTAAACAGGTTAGCATAAATATACCTCTCTTGGATGCTATCCAACAAGTCCCTTCATACGCAAAAATCTTAAAGGGATTATGCACTTCAAAGAGAAAAGCATCTCAAGTACCCAAGAAAGTGCTAGTGGCTAGTGCAGTGAGCAATGCTATTAACCACCATCAAACCTTACCCCAAAAACGAAAGGACCCCGGCTGTCCTACGATTTCAATTACAATTGGGGATAAGAAAATTAATCAAGCACTTTTAGATCTTGGGTCTAGTGTTAACCTGATTCCTTACTCCGTGTACGAACAATTAGGGGTTGGAGAGTTGAAACCCACTCGTTGCACTCTCCAAATGGCTGATCGATCAATCACCTATCCAAGGGGTCAACTAGAGGATGTGTTGATCAAAGTCGGGGAATTCATATTCCCCGTTGATTTTATCGTTATGGATACACAACCTGTTGCCAACCCAATAAACCAAATTCCGGTGATTCTTGGTCGACCATTTTTGGCCACTTCCAATGCAGTAATAAATTGTCGCAATGGCTCCATGACTCTATCCTTCGGAAAGAGGTCTAGTGAGTTCAATATTTATAAGATGGGAAGTCTGCCCCACGTGCCTAAAACAAGTACACGAGAAGTTTGCTCTATTCACGAAATCACGCAGGAGGACTGCGAGCTTGAGAGATTTCTATTTGATGAAGACAGTTTTGACGCGACTAGTGCGTCCCTCCTTGAGCCTACTACCGTTGACACAACCGAAGTTGATTATGAATGTTTCACTTTTTCAGATGACGACGACTCACAGCCCGAATATGAGTCGTTTGAATTGCTGGATGAGTTAGTCGAGCCATCCGAATCGGTTGTCTGCAGTGATTTCGAACCAGTGTTGGAGTCCTTTGAGTTCGAGGTAGGTTCCGCAATGATTCTTTCACCTCCAAAACTCGAACTCACGCCCTTGCCGTCTCACCGTAGATTTGCTTACATAGGTGAGAATGAGACTTTTCCCATTATCATATCAGCCTCTCTAGCCTTCGAGCAAGAGAACGCTATTTTTAAAGTCTTACAAGATAGGCGGCAAGTTTTCAGTTGGACTATGGCGGACATCGAGGAGATAAGTTCCCTCATAAGTGAATATCATACACATGTGATGGATGATGCCATGTCAATAAAGGACCCACAGGAACATCTTGGGGGTATTGTGGTGAGTCAACTTCCTCCCTTAGAAGTTGAAATACCCCCCTTTCTTTTAATAAGGTACGAGAATGCCAACACTCCACTGATTGCTGATCATTCGCATTCTCGTTTCGATGCATCACCATCACCTGTATATTTCCCTCCACACCTCCCTTACCACTACTTCTATCTTCCCAAATTCTTTGCGGACCACCACAACTTATTTGTCCACCAACCAATATCCTTTACTAATAAATTTTTCAAATGGTTGGTATTGATTTTTGGCCGATGCAAAGTTTGGCAGTAATGTCTAACATAGTTTAAATGAAGTTTGGGGGAGGGTCCTTTTGTATATATTTTTGTTTTTCTTAACAATAAAAAAAAAAACTATAAATAAATAAACAGGTGAGTATCGGTATTTTGACCCTCTTGATTTAGCATGACAGTGAGGACACTGTCAAGTTCAAGTTTGGGGGTATGCTCGGTACGTCTTTTTCCTTCGCATTCATTTGTACATATCTTTGCATTTGCATACTTATTTGAAAACCCATAAAAATTTGAAAACTTTCAAAAAAATTATAAAAATTAATGTATTCAATTTTGGCTTATTTGACTAGAGTTTGACAAATAGGTAAACTGGCTAGGAACAACTAGATCTTAGACTTAGTAAATTAAAAACCCTAAAAATAACATTCCTTAAGGTTTAACGGTAGAAAGTATATGCCTTGTAGTTTATTTAGAAATAGGCAAATTTTGGGTTCACTTTTTGGGCTAAGTCAAAACAAGGGAAGAATATTGATGTTTTTATTAGAGTATAAGTTTGAAAAATAGCTCCTAGCTTAAGTCTAGAATCTGAAAACGTATACCCTACAATTTGCACAATCACGCACCTTGAAACTTGGAATAGTAGAAGAGACCTTGAAAGGCTCTTGTCTAGAGTCCTTAGTATGAAAAAGTGTGAATAAAAGAAAAAAAATGGACACTGGTTTTTGTGATTACTTAAGGCTGTAAAAATAGAAAAAATACTTAGCGAGGGTGCTTCATCACCTAGTGCCTTAGACCAACTGGTTTGGGAGCCACTGCTAAAGTCTTGGGTGTTGCAAAGACTAGGAAGTATGCTTTAAAGTGCAAACGCATTTTGTAATCGGTCGTTGGTACCTCAAGAAGTATTAACGGTCGCATGAAGGATGTGTAAGCAAATTTCATTTAAATTCACCACTAATTAGTACTTTGGACAACGGACAAGGGGTTGATTGCTTAATTTGAATTTCCAAGTGTAGGGGTGACTTATACACACACGTAGGGGTATGTGATTGGAATTTAGATGAGAGAAAGGAATGAAGAATAGAACTTATATCTTTAATAGAGTTGATAGAAATTCCTAAGTGGAGATGGAACCCTAGAAGGAAAACTTAAGAAATGCCGAAAGCTAAGTAAGTCTACATAACATATATAATCTTAAGTTAAATGATAAGGATGTGTGAAGAATATGGGTGGACAATTTGCAAGTCAAAAGATAATAGAATTCCTTATTAGAAAACCTGATTGGAGAACAAAAGTCAATGAGCCAAACTGATAGGATTTTGTGGGTGTAATCCGCTGAAAACCCTCAGGAGACAACACTCCTCCTACTAGGGACACCTAGAGGTTTAACGGCTTGTTGCACGTGCTCAGTGCAATCGCGTTTCCCTGCGAAAGTGCGGTTAGGTTTTTTGTAGAGAATAAAACAATAAGTTTGCTCGAGGACGAGCAAAAGGTAAGTTTGGGGGTATTTGTTCAGACCATAATATTACATTTATCATTCCCCTATTCTTACCCTTTTTATAAATAAACAGGTACTCTTGACGCACGTTTGTTGCATATTACAAGATACAGGTTTCTGGAGCAAGTACAGTGAAAAAGACACAAAACAACAGAAAAAGGGACTTTTGACCAACAAGCAGACGGATCCTAGCCAAGCCTAGTCGAAGAACAGTGCAAGGTCCAAAAAGTCAAGTGAAACGGTTAAAAGATCGCTACAAGTATTCACTGAAATATCTGGAAGAGAATAAGAAGCCCAACAGAGAAAATACACATATAAACAAGAAGCCCAGAAGCCCAGAGGAAAGCCCACAAAAGATCAGAACCCAAGTCTACAGTTTGGCCGCGGAACCGCGGCCAAACCCTACCTGGAGCCGCGGTTCCGCGGCTGTACAGAGAGCATGTCGGTGGATTTTTAGTGCGTTGTTACGTCGGTGCGGGTGTTGTGATTTTAAGTGGGCAAATCAGTAATTGCGCATGTACGAGAGTCTGTAACCCTAGTTTTTATAGTTTCCTATAAATTGTAGTTTTAGATCTAAAAATTGTATGCCTCTTTTCAATAAATAAAAATTCAGAAATTCTGGAAGTGACATTCAGATCTGTTCTTTATCGCTTGGAGGGAGCCATCACCATTAGTAAGTCTTTTATTTCTTTTAATTTAATGTTATTTCATCCCCTAATGAGCGAGTAGTCTCCTCGCTTGTTAGGGTTAGCCTTAGGGAAAGGGTTGAGAGATGAAATCTCTCACCCCTTTCAATGCCATATTAAACTATCCAATTAAGAACTCCATGCATGCGCGCACAACCGCGCCCTGCGGCACCCTACCCCTCGAGGTAACGGTGAACCGCAGTATAAAGGCCCGGTTGCGCGCGTTTTCCATGGGGGTTAGGGTAATTAACGATAAAGAAAGGATATGAATCTAGAGGAAGAAGACATCTTCCCAAAAGAGTCGTATCCACTTTATCGATAATTATCTTAACACCTAATGGATCTAAAATACGGTATTGAAAGCGGTGAGGAAACATCAATCTCCAAAACTTCCTCTAAGCCTAACCCTAGCAAGAATTTAAATTAGGTTAATTAAGTTTTAGATCTAGATTTATATAAAACCAAAACGACAAATATAATCAACTCGTTAAAACACATAAAAGGAATTTACCCGTCTCTGTGGATCGACCCGCACTCACCGGCTAGCTGCGAAGCGACGCCGTTTCTGATTGCGGTAATTACAAGTTTTGACATTAATCAATTTCCCAAACTGCACAACACTTGAGCCGAGTTCAAAAGTTTCTAGAACATGCCACAGCCCCTTATGGACCAACCGTAGAAGGGCCAAACCAACGCCTCACATGTGGCAACGCTAAACTACCACAAACCCTAAGGTTTAGTGATAGTTTTGACGGTCACATAATCGAGTTATGGTTATGTTCTTCTAGAGTGTCCACAAATGCGCTTGCACGTTTTTCGAAAGTTTCGAACTAGGGAAAAATCCAACACTTGGAATTTTTCCAATACGGGAAAAAACTGTGTTTCTAATATTCGTTCAAACATTTTAACAAGTTCTAAAAAATCTGAAAATCTGAACGAAGTTAAACTTTTCCAATCGAATCACCAAATACAATTTATCTCCAGAATACTCAACACTTGAGTAAGTTTTAAATATTTCAGAGTTATAGTAAGAATTTATCAGGTACTGTGCACAAAAAATTTTTCCCTGATGCTACAGTACGGCCGCTAAAGCGCCGCCAAAACCATGTTTTGGCCGCTCTTCCGCGGCGCTTTAGAGAGATCGTTCGAAAATTTTTACATGGTAATTCTTAGATTTGCCTGCTGATTTTTTTAGGACCTTTAAATTTGGAAAAAACCAATTTTCAAAAAATTTCCAGAAAGCTGTCAAAATTGGTGTTTCGTGGTTCGATCGGACTTTTAATTTCGCCTACGCATCGCCTAAAGCCCTAGCCTGGCTCTGATACCACTGTTGGGACGGCCTAGCACCTCGTCAAGGGTTCGGTGGCATCACACATGCAATAATCAAAATTTTGGAGGCGCTAAGCTAGCCCGGCGAGAATCGAAACTAGAAGTTTTAGGGATTCATACAAATAAGCATCACATGCAATTGTAAAACTATCACTAAGAGAAAAAATACGACCTTTGTAGATCTTCCTCGGTGACTCCTTGGTACTATGAGAGTTTGAAACGGATCGATGGAAGCCTTCCTTGTCCACGATGATCCACCCGAAGTCCCTTTGCCCAAAGCTCCTTACCATACTTGTTTCGCAAACGAAGTAGAGTAAACACCCTACACAAATCGGCTAGAGGTGTGTAGTATGATGATGTGGTTTGTATTCAACAATTCAAATCCTTTCTTTTATCAACTTCACTCAAAAAGAAATTAAGAGAGGAAGAAGAAGATAATGGTGGCTTGAGCTTTCTATCATATCACATATGATAACTTGTATTCTTCACACCCTTGCACTCAATTTTGCACAAGTTTTGTACTCCTTGCTTCATATCACATATGAAGCTATTTATAGTGATAAGAAAGGAATAATCACCATTATTCCATTACCACCATAATTATGAGTGGAAATTCTTTTCCTAAACAATTAAGCATGGGTGGAAATTCTTTTCATTAAGTTAAGTAAAGGATACCCACTAAAGAATAAAGGAGCATGTGTATGTTTTCTTTTCATTAACTTAAAATGAAAAGATATAAAGAAGCATGTGAAGGTATTCTTTACATTAACTTAAAATGATAAATACAAATTAAAAGCTTCAATATAAGTCTTATATTGCCACCATTCTTGTATCAACAACCATGATACTATGTATGCATGTATGTGTTCATGCACATCATCATGTGCATGCATGCATGCATACAAAAGGATTTACTTAAAGAATTTATCTAAATGTAATTTGTTAAATCAACACTTGATTTACCAAATCGGTCATATCTCATACAATCCGTCAAATAGAAAATGCCCGATTAATATACGTTATCACATAACCGTATTTAAGCGGGTCCCGCGCATATCTCATATGCACACCACATCGTTTTGCCTGAGCCAGGAAACTTCATTGTGGGACTCTAAGACTCGTCAATACGCCAGCAGTAGATGATTATCATTCAAACATCTACAAGCCGCAAGAGGTCAGCTAAACATAACGGCCACCCGGGTATTGAAGCGATCAGAAGAAAACCAGCGAAGCTGTAAAAACTCCCGTCGAGCCAACTAGCAACACTTACCGTACAGTCCGGTCTCTTCGTATGATACGTCGCATATGCAGTCTAGGGGTGGTAAATGTCAGACCCCAGTAACTTTATAAGTCATGTTGATTTATGGCTCATAACAGGTCGAGGAACTACTGATAACACTTATCAGTAAACCTCGAGAACCCTGGCCAGGGATTTAGGTGTTATAGCCGATCAAACATAGGGCGACATCAACCCCCTATACCGGGAGAGACGAAACCCCTCCTATCGCTCACTGTCTCCATATGATTCGGGACTGTACCCAAAATCCACCTGTTTGCACAACTCAGTAGAGCCGTGGTAGGGAGGAAATCAAAGTACAGTGGGAAGCACACAAGACTCTATGACGATCTCGGGTCTACAGACTAACCTGTACAAGTGTCACCAGAGAACTGCTATCTGACAATAGGTATATATACCATCTAGGAGTTCTCGGCGAGTCCGTTCAGTGTACCCAGTCTCCACTGAGCACCCGTACACCATCCTTGATGTCAAACACCGATGGATATGGGATCATCCATCGCCCATCATATGGGTCAAGATGCGTATACGCTAGTCTACTCTGGTGTATCGATGCCCTGTCTCGACACACCCTCGACTAGGAACAGTTATAGGATGTACTCATAGACTACTATGGCCCCACTAGTATGATCTCATTATAGTCCCAGTAGTCGAGTACAAATCCTAAGGGCTTTATCAACATGTAACAAAAGAGACAATCAGAGTACATGTTTAGATAAAGTATAACCAGATTGCGTACTATCATGTCGAGCAAGAAAGTCCTCCCTATATATGTCCAAGCATCCACTACAATATACATCGTATGTACAGTAATGGCCTCTAGGGCACACATATAACTAACAGTCACATCAATGAGACACGGTTGACTAAGTTCCATAAAGAAGGATACTTGGATCCGTTTGAGTATCAGTCTTATGCCACTTATGAATCTTGTCTCATGGGAAAGATGACAAAGACTCCATTTACTGGACACGGAGAAAGAGCGAGCGAGCTCTTGGGACTTATACACAGTGACGTGTGTGGTCCAATGTCTACACATGCGTGAAGCGGTTATTCATACTTCATTACTTTCACAGACGATTTCTCTAGGTATGGACATGTTTTCTTAATGAAGCACAAATCCGAGGCCTTTGAGAAATTTCGGGATTACAAGAATGAAGTTGAAAACCAAACAGGCAAAAGTATTGAGATTCTAAGATCGGATCGAGGTGGTGAATACTTGAGTGCCGAGTTCCTGGACTATTTAAAAGAGAATGGAATTCTCTCTCAGCGTACTCCTCCATACACTCCGCAACATAACGGTGTATCGGAAAGGAGGAATCGAACCCTATTGGATATGGTTCGTTCCATGATGAGTAAGGCTGAGTTACCGCGATCTTTCTGGGGCTATGCACTAGAAGCAGCTGCATATCTCTTGAACAAGGCTCCCACCAAGACTGTGCCTACCACTCCATATCAGATGTGGAGTGGGAAGAAGCCCTGTCTTAAGTACCTTAAGATATGGGGATGTCCGGCTTTTGTAAAAAAGCAGCATGTGGACAAGCTCGAGGCACGCTCAGTACGGTGTAAGTTTTTGGGATACCCAAAGAACTCCAGGGGGTATCTGTTCTATTCCGCTGAGGAACAAAAGGTTTTTGTTTCTCAACATGCCCGCTTCTTGGAAACTTAGTTTTTGGAAACTCAGATAAGTGGGAACGCAATAGAACTGGAAGAAATTCCAGAACCACAAGCTATTACTGAAAGCTTGGAAGAGCCAGTAAGTTCAAAAGAACAGGACATTCCTATGCCACTCCGCAGGAGTAGTAGGCAGTCTCATCCGCCCGAGAGATACTACGGTTTTCTTATAGACGGGGATAGAGAGGATTGCATCATAGATTATGATGAGCCTACTAGCTTCCAGCAGGCCGTTCAGAGCGTTGACTTGGTAAAATGGCTGGATGCAATGCGGACCGAAATGGAGTCCATGTACACCAACAAAGTATGGACGTTGGACATTGCTCCAGACGGGGTAAAACCCGTAGGATGCAAGTGGATCTTCAAAAGGAAGATTGGTATAGATGGACAGGTTGAGACCTATAAAGCTAGACTTGTAGCAAAGGGTTTCCGTCAAAGACCTGGCTTGGACTATGACGAAACCTTTTCTCCAGTGGCTATGCTGAAATCCATTCGGATCCTTCTTGCCATTGCTGCCTTCCACGATTATGAGATTTGGCAGATGGACGTAAAGACCGCTTTTCTGAATGGAAATTTAGAGGAGTGTGTCTATATGGATCAGCCAGAGGGTTTCATTCAGAGTGGGAGCAGCGGAAAGGTGTGCAAGTTGCTCAAGTCCATCTATGGACTAAAGCAGGCATCGCGGAGTTCGAACATCTGTTTTGATGAGACGGTCAAGGAATTTGGCTTTATCAAAAATCCAGATGAACCATGCATCTATAGTAGATTTGTAGCGAGAACTGTAGTATTCCTCGTTCTATACGTGGATGACATTCTCTTAATAGGAAATGACATTCCTATGCTACAATCTGTCAAGGGGTTCTTGTCACACAGGTTCTCCATGAAAGACCTGGGTGATGCCTCATACATCCTGGGGATCCGGATCCATCGTGATAGATCCAAGAGGATATTAGGACTTTCTCAGTCCAGGTACATCGACACCATAGTGAAGAGATTCAGTATGGAAGATTCCAAGCGCGGTAACCTACCGGCTTGTCACGGGATTACCCTCTCTAAAGAGATGTCTCCCAAGACTGATTTGGAGAGGGATCGCATGTCTATTATACCCTACGCTTCCGCGGTAGGCTCTATAATGTATGCGATGTTGTGTACCAGACCGGATGTAGCTTATGCACTGAGTGTGGTAAGCCGGTATCAGTCAAACCCTGGGGAGAAACACTGGATAGCGGTAAAGAACATTCTCAAGTACCTGAGAAGGACTAAGGAGATGTTCTTGGTGTATGGCGGAAAGGACCTCCAGATCGAGGCCTTTGATGACTCCAGCTTCCAGAGTGACAAGGATGATTCCAAGTCCGTGTCGGGTTTTGTCTTTACCCTCAATGGAGGGGCGGTGTGTTGGAAGAGCTCCAAACAGGAAACCATTGCAGACTCGACTATGGAAGAGGAATACATTGCTGCATCTGATGCCGCAAAAGAAGCTGTCTGGATGAGGAAATTCTTAAAAGAACTTCAGGTGGTTCCGTCCATTGTTGACCCAATACCTCTGTATTGCGACAACAACGGGGCTATAGCTTTAGCGAAGGAACCTAGGTCCCATCAGAGATCCAGGCACATCTTGAGGCGGTATCACCTGATCAGGGAGATCGTGGATCACAAGGAGATCGAGGTTCGGAGGGTTGCTTCAGAAGAGAACACTGCAGATCCATTCACCAAGGCCTTACCCCAGACTCAATTCGAGCGGCTGATCGAGATGATAGGTCTTCGATACGCCAGTACATGGCCTTAGTGCAAGTGGGAGATTGTTAGTGTATATGCCCTAGAGGCCATTACTGTATCATACTAGTTTGTATATTACTTAATGGAAGCTTGGGATATTCACCTTGTATAAACAATCTTGCTCAATATAGTAATATGCTACTTGGTTTGATTCTACTTCAATGTGTACTTGTGTTTATTTCAGTATATCACTTATACGCATTAGTGGAGCCCTTAGGATCTTTGCTTGATTACCAGCGTTGTGATGGCAGTCACACTAGTGGGGGCTGGGTAATCTATAAGCACATCCTTATACAGGTCCCTAGTCGCAGGACTATCGAGACAGGGCATCGATACTCCGGAGTAGACTAGCGTATGCGCTTCTCATCCCAGTGTGGGAGATGGTCTGTCCCACAGCCATCAGTACGTCGTACTGGAGATAGTATACGGGTGCTCGTTGGGTTACGAGTACACTGGACAGGACTCGTCGGGAACTGACAGGTTGGTATTATACCTATCGTCAGTTATCAGTTCCCAGGTGACATGAGTACAGCTTAGTCCGCTGACTTGACACTGGCACTTCGCCTCGAGTGTGTTCCCACTGCACTTTGATCACTACCCTACCACGGCTCAAAGGAGTCATGCAAACAGGTGGTGGTTGGGTGCAGTCCCGAAGCACTTGGAGGCAGTGCCGGTTAGACAGGATTCGTCTCTCCCGGTATTGGGGGTTGACATCGCGCTGTGTCTAGGAGAGCCATTACACGAGTAGTCCCTGGCCAGGGCAAGCGAGGTATACTGGTAGGCTTCCAGTGTTATCTCAGGGTGTTTTGGGCTTCACTCCGACACGACTTGTACCGCTATTGGGGGACTGACGTTTTACCGCCCCCTAAGCCCGACATGCGATGTATCAGACGAACAGACCGGACTGTACGGAGACTGTCACATTCAGACTCAGTAGGAGTACCGATGGGGTTTCACCTCGTCAGCCTTCTTGTCGACATCTACCTGGGGACCGTTACGCATAGCTAGTGCCGCTTGCGGTCTGTGGTTAAACCCACTGCCAGCGTAGTGTCGAGTCTTTAGAGTCCCACACAGAGGGTATTCGCCTCTGGGCAAAACAGAGTAGAGGTCGCATGGTTTTGCGACAGGGTTCGTTCTCATCCGCGCACTTGTGCACGTTTGGAGTCCGGACGGATATTGCCAGCGGGCTCTGGTTTGAGCCGGATACTGGTACATGTTTTGGGGTTGCTTTTATCTCTCAGTATTCATGTTCCTCGGAACAAGAATGCAGGTATGTATGCACAGTTATTTGAGGAGGAGGAAGATGACTTTCATTAGGGTTTCGGAACGGGTGCGTATGCACAGTTGACAGTCGTCTTTTTCCAAACCCTAATGGATTTATGTTATATCAATTAATAATATATAATAAAATGAAATTGTGTCATGGTTGGTTTTTATGTTGACTTGTTGACCATGGTTGACTTGTTGACCATGGTTGAACTTTTGACCATCATCATTACAAAAGAAAGATGCTCTTTGATTCTAGCAAATTCATTTAATGTTTGAAATGATAATGGTCATTCCAAAACCTTCCATCAACCTTTTTCATTTTCATTATTATTATTATTTGATAATTCTTTTGCTTTATGTTATGGTTGCAAAAGAAAAAGAGCTCATTATCTCATTTAGCTTCTCTCTCCTCACTTCATCTTCTTCTTCCTCTAGCTAAAGAGAACCCTTCTCATGTGTTGAGAATCCCTCTCTTTAAAAAGAAAAGCACCCCTTAGACACTCTCTACTCATTCTAGGTTCAAGGTTTAGCAAGCCGGAAACCCTAGTTCACTCAAAGTTCGAGGAAGAGCCCAAAGGTTGAACCCTCGAGGTGGATCCATCTTCGACGGAAGAAGGCGACAAGAAGAGAACCATCAACCTCTACAAAAGTTTAAAGAAGAAGGAGTTCAAGTTTAGGTATAACCATCTTCATCCGAGTAGCTAACTCTCTTTAGCAAGTTTGCTAGTTTTAGTTTAGGAAAAGATCCCGACTTTGTTTAGTCCATGTTGCCCCTTGCGCTAAAAATTTGATTTTTATACCGTTTCCGCCTCCCCGTAAGAACCGGGGGTCGCAACGTGGACTTACACAACACACTTAGGAATCCCCACGATTCCTAAGGAGAAACGTACTTACGAGATCCTCACGACTCGTAAGGAGAATTCCCCTTTGAGACCCTTATGGCTCATAGGATTCAAAAGCCTTAAGGTACAGGGATCTGAACCTGTTCTTAAGCCGTTAAACACCCCGATTTCGTCCTACAAGCGTTTCAATATTGGCCCTTGTATACAATCCACGTGCACGAATAAACATTTCCCTAACAGAGTCCTACCAGCGACTAGGGATATGCTCACACGGTGAACAAACACTTGTAGGTCCTTTCGACTTGCAAGGAGAAAACACTCTTGTAAGATCCTTACGAATTATGAGAGAACACACACTTAGGAATCCTCACAATTCCTAAGAAGAAAATGCACATACGAGATCCTCACGACTCGTAGGGATAAATACTTTTATGAGACCCTTACGGCTCATTAAGTCAAAAGCCTTATTCGACAGGATCCTAACCCTGTTTGCTAAGCCACCTTTGTTCGAATCGACAAAGGCAAATGATGATTCGGTCCTGGAAATGTCCCAGTTGTAGCAATGCTGACGCCTGAATCGGAATCAAATTCCAAGTCCTTTCACAGCAAATGATGATTTGCTCCTGGCAATATTCCAGTCACAGCGATGTTGATGCTAAGACTGGCACCAGATTCCAAATTCCACACTCGAGATAAAAATCGGCGAGCCAAAAATGCATATGAAATAGCCGAAATGATAGGGCAACTTGCAACAAAATCAGCAAGTAAAATATATGCATATAGAAATAGCCGAAATAATTGGGCAACTCGCAATAAAATGCAGCGAGTAAAAAAAAATAGTCGAAATGATTGGGCACCGCGCAAAATAGCCAAAATGATGGGGCAATCGCGACTTTCGCGATACAAAAAGATGAAATGATAGAGCATCGCGGAAAGAAATAAAAAAATATATAAAATGAAATTTTTTGCCTTACAGATGAGATCACATTGATCCCTGTATACAATCCATGGGCACAAACAAAGAGGGAATCATATCATCCCACCAAGCTCTTTCAAATGAAGAGTCAAATCTCAACAGCGACATCTACAGCCTAGAGATCCTCAACGGCGTTGCTCCTCATTCTAGCAGGATACGGACACGACATCCACCAAACGGAGCCAAGGCAAAGTCCTTAGTTCCAGATTTCAACGGCGACATCTACAGCCTAAAGATCATCAACATCGTTCCTCCTCATTCCAGCAGGATTCAGACGCCATAATCAATCTCGGAGCCACGGCAGAGTCCCTACTTCCAAGTCTCAACGGCCACATCTACAGCCTAGAGATTCACAACGGCGTTTCTCCTCATACCAGCAGGATACGGATGCGATATCCACCAAACGGAACCATGGCAAAGTCCCTAGTTTCAGATTTCAACGGCGACATCTACAGCCTAGAGATCATCAACAGCATTTCTCCTTATTCCAGCAGGATACGGACGCGACATCAACCAACAGAGCCATGGTAAAGTCCCTAGTTCCAAATCTCGACGGTTCACAGATAACCTAGAGACTACCTCGATATTCGTCTCGTTACAACAGGCGCAAAGTCAGCAAAGCGGAGCCGTGGCAAAGTTCCCAGTTCCCGGACTCGGCGGTGAACAGACAACCGAGAGTCAACCCCTGACCCCGTACGGCCAAAGTTGTAGGGTTGCTAGGCACGCGCATAAGGTTCTATGAGGCATCAACCATGCCCGATTTAAAAATTAGCCGTGCCGAACAACCCGAAGCCCGATCTTTAAACTAGAGTTTAGGTGAAAACTAGCATGTTAAACTCTTTAACACTATGTGAGAGGGATTACAACCTTTGTAGATCCGGTCCTTCACTTCTAAAGCTCCGTGTTGAAGTCCCTTCGCTGCGATCATCGTGTTCCGGACTCTCGAGAGGTCCCACGAAGAGAAAGATGCAGTCTTGATTCCGATCTTCGATACAAAGATGATCTACCTTGAAGTTTCGTTGACACAAGCTAACACTCATAATATGAAGTGAACACCCTCATCTAAAAGGCAAGGATAGATGAGGATGATGAAGTAGGATTTTTTCTCCCTTTTATTATCTTTTTCTCACACTCATTCATCACTTGGAAAAAAGCTAGTAAGCTTTTTCATGAAAGAAAGAAGAAGGAAGAAGAAGATGAATAATAATATGAATCCTTTTGTGATGAATAAAGCAAATGAGATAATGATGAATAATGCAACCATGGTTGACTAAACCATTGTAGAGACTTAACTAGGGCTAGGGTTTGGGTTAGGTCAAGGAAGGAGTCATAACAAAATATCTTTCACAAAACAAAACTAAACCTTCTAGAATCATCTAGAAAGCATTAACCCAAATCAAACCATAATCTTGTTTAATATCTACAAAACATGTTGCATTAGTTATCATATCATGTTACAATATTATATATCACATATATAATATTTATTGTAACCAAATAAAATAATGCAATTAACATATATCGCATATATATCAATGTATTACCCGAGTGAGAAAAAGAATCTTTTAGTAAGAAAATATTAGTTAATGTAATTTAATATATCATATATATTATTTTATATTAAATTATCGAATCAACACTTGATCCGACAATCCAGCTATATCGCATATAACCGACTAATATTTATCCGTACCGATTCATCGAATCAACTCTTGATCCGATGACCCGGCTGATATCAAATATCGCGAGAATAGAATACGATATCTCATATCGTATTATCCTCGGTCCCGCGCATATCACATATGTGCTCCTACTCCGTTTTGCCTGAGCCAAGAAACCTCTGTGTAGGACTCTAAAGAATCGTCAATACGCCGGCAGTAGGTGATGATCATATCAAACACCTACAAGCTGCAAGCGGTCAGCTAAACGTAACATCCACCCAGGTATTGAGCGCTCAGAAGATCAACAAGCAAGCCTGTACATTCTCCCGTGAATCCAAACAGTAACACTCCCGTACAGTACGGTCTCGTCGTCTGATATGTTGCATATCTTGCCTAGGGGTGGTAAACGTCAGACCCTAGTAGCTCGATAAGTCGTGTCGATATGAGGTCTATAACTATTCGAGAAACTACTGATAACACTTACCAGTAAATCTCAGCAACCCTGGCCAGGGATTTCCGGTTATAGCCAATCGAACACAGCACAACATCAACTCCCTATACCGGGAGAGACGAATCCCCTCCTATCGCTCATTGCCTCCATGTGATTCGGGACTGTACCCAAAAGCCACCTTTTTGCACGCCCTCTTGGATGTGGTATGATGGAAATCAAAGCATAGTGGGAATCACACAAGACTCTATGACGATCTCGGGTCAACAGACTACTCTGTACCAGTGTCACCGGAGAACTGCCATCTGACGTAAGGTATGATACCATCTGGGAGTTCTCGGCGAGTCCGTCAAGTGTACCCAGTCTCCACTGAGCACCCGTACACCATCCTTGATGTCAAACACCGATGGATATGGGATCATCCATCGCCCATTATATGGGTCAAGATGCGTATACGCTAGTCTACTCTGGTGCATCGATGCCCTGTCTCGATACACCCTCGACTAGGAACAATTATAGGATGTACTCGTCGACTACCGTGGCCCCACTAGTATGATCTCATCATAGTCCCAGTAGTCGAGTACATATCTTAAGGGCTTTATCAACATGTAACATAGAGACAATCAGAGTACATGTTAAGAAAAAGTACAACCAGATAGCATACTATCATGTCGAGCAAGAATGTCCTCCATATATATGTCCAAGCATCCATTACAATATACATCATATGTACAGTAATGGCCTCTAGGGCATACATATAACTAACAAAAGTCAATCCTGACCCCGTACAGCTAAAGTCAACCCCTGACCCCGTACGGCCAAAGTCAATCCTGACCCAGTACGGCTAAAGTCAACCCCTGACCCCGTACGGCCAAAGTCAATCCTGACCCAGTACGGCTAAAGTCAACCCGTGACCTCGTACGACCAAAGTCAATCCTGACCCAGTACGGCTAAAGTCAACCCCTGACCCCGTAAGGCCAAAGTCAATCCTGACCCGGTACGGCTAAAGTCCACCCCTGACCCCGTACGGCCAAAGTCAATCCTAACCCAGTATGGTTAAAGTCAACCCCTGACCCCATACGGCCAAAGTCATTCCTGACCCCGTATGGCTAAAGTCACCCCCTGACCCCGTAGAACACGGCTAAAGTCAATCCTGACCCCGTGGAAAACGGCCAAAGTCAACCCTCGACCTCCTCGTCAAAGCAACGCTTTGATTCGGGAGCAGGTCAACTCATCAATCACTTACGAGTCCTCTCGACTTGAAAGGAAGAAAATTCTTTTGTGAGATCCTTACTACTCTCAAGAGAAAAGCACACTTAGGAACCCTCACGATTCCTAAGAAGAAAACACACCCACGAGATCCTCTCGACTTTTATGGAGAAAGATCTTTATGAGACCCTCATGGCTCATAAAATTGAAAAGTCTTAGGTGACAGATCCTAACCCTGTTTCCTAAGCCATCACCACCTTGCAAAGAGTCCAAGATGGACAGCTACATACTATCTACATGCCACACATGCTAAAATCACATGGCAACAACACAACAAAGAGAAGAAAGCAACAGTGGGGGATAAAAAATGTGTATTTATTCATGAGTTTAATTGAGTACAAGATACATCATATAAAAGAATAAAAAAATGAATAAAGGCGTGTTATTCAAAGATCACAAATGTTCAATCTATACAAAAACAGCTACTGAGAAGGAAGCGTCTTCAATAAATCAGCTAGCCGCTCGTTCACTCCTCTCAACTTCTTCTCATGATCGGCTGCCGCGGCCAGCTCCGCTTCAACTTGAACCCGTTGCTGCAAGCACGATGAAACCTTCTCATCGATTTCCCGTTGGGCAGTTTTGCGACTCTCCGTAACCCGCTCAATAAAGTCGAGCTTCCGCCTCAGTGCTAGCCCATCCGAAATATATTGCTGCAAATTGTCAAAGACGGCTCTCAGTTGCACAGCATTCGCTTCAACTTGGGCGCACAGCCGGGCAGATTCACCTGAAGCCTCCTCGCGTTCCTTCCACCTCAAGGTCGCTTCTTGTTCAAAATGGCGAAGGAAAAGGGCACTTTGCTCAACCCACGCAGCCCACTGGGAGTTCAAAGCCAGAATCTCAGGAGAAGGACGCCTAAGCTCAAGATTATGCAGGCATGCCTCAATCTTCCTGCAGTGGTTAACCCAAGACTCAACGACGCCTTCGTTATGGATGTTCACAAGCGTCGCCAATATTGGATTAACCTCGGTAGCAAAATCTGCAGTTAATATAGAGTCCTCCGCATCAAGCTCCTCGATGTATTCGCTCAACATACGCAGACTGGTCACAACGTCTTTTGAAAATGGACGTCTAGAAAAAGGCCCTGCCGACATTATGATGCGAGACTCGAACGGAGCTGGAATCGGTGCAACCACTGCAAAACAAATCATAGTCAGATGTCGGCTCAAGAAATAAAGAAAATACACAAACAATAGAGTCTACTATACCGGCTGCAACAGAGAGCAGAGTTGGGAGTACTAGCGGCATGACGATTCCCTCATCCCCTCCTTCAATTTGTAGTGCTGCAATCGATTCAAAATTAACAACGGCCGGGTTTCCTATCTAAGAAAGGAAAGGACGTCGGTTTAAAAAACTATACTCACCAGCACCAGCAGGCAGAGTAACTTTCGACTGGAAGGAGAAATGCGGATTCAGCACTTGATATAGATGATCAAAGAGAACTCCTGCCAGATTATGATAATACATGGTCAGTACATAAAAGATGTTGTCCCCGATTTAAATTAGTCGCAAACCCATACCTTCCAGCATTCGAGAGGATATAAGAGGAGACGAAGAATCGACTGTCAGAGCGGCAGCTGGTGGTGCTTCTTTAGATGGCACAACCTCAGCGCTCACCACACCTATACTCGAAAAGAACAAAATGTCATTAGAAGGGACCCAAGGGGATTGCGAAACGAAAAGAATGCAGCGATCTGAGACCTACCAAACTGGTCATCAGCCAAAACTGCGACGGAAGCATCACCAAGCGTCGCGACTTCTTCGATCTCATTTGGGGGAAAATTTCGGCACCAGTGGCTTCATCCCCCGATTCTATGAGAGCCGTCATGACACTCGCAATGTCGGGCGATGGCAGGGAACTGCAAGGGGAAAGAGCGGCAAGTGGAGCAGTTCTGGACTCCTGGGAGAGAGTAGCCATTTTAGTCTCAGCGGTTGCCGTTATCTCGCCTGCTGCCTCATCGCCAAGATTTGTCCCTGCAGGATACGATATATGAGAATCTGAAGATCAAACTCTAATAAAAGGACCCAGTGTTACGTTACCTTAAGACGGCTTTTCGATTGCCTTCCGAGCCGCGCGTAAAACCTGTCTACGAACGGTAGACAAGGCGGCTGGAGCATTTTCAGAGGAAATAGTGATGGATGGAATAGCGCTTGAGCCTGCACCTATAGCCTAAGCGACATCATGTTACTTAGTTGTGCGCTTTCTATACTTCTTGTCGGCCTCTGTAGAGAGAAGTGACCTCCTCAAAGCCTCTTTCAAGGAGATGTCATCATCCGAACTAAGTTCTACCTCTAGAGCCGTTATGGCATCCGTCATCGGTTGCTTAAGTGAAGCCTCTTTTGGAGATACTAGGGGAGCTGGGACTTCGGCAGCCGGCCTTAGGAGCGTCGCCATGTCACCACTCGCGATCGGCATTGTGCTTGGGATAACCTGAGTCATGGTAGTCCCTGCAATAAGATGGAAAAGAAGAGTTAGTTTACCCATAAAAACAGGAATGGAGGCACAATTGAGCCAAAATGTACCAATGCCCAAGGAAGCAGGAAGCCTTTCCTCCTCTTCAAAAGTCTTGAGAGAAGCCGCGAGAGCTTCTTCAGTGGAGATGCCTGTTGAAGAAGAAGTGTCAGTCAAAGCATGATAATAAAAACATAACAGCGAAAAGATACGACTGAAGTCTACCTGACTTTGCAAGGGTGACCAGTCCTGCTTTGTGGTTAGCTAATCGCTCGGAAGCTGCAATAGCAGCCTCAAGGTCGGTATCATCCGGCACTATGAATAAGCCTTCATTGGTCCCGTATTCGCTCAAACCCTCTCTATAAGGAGCATGGGGTTCTTGGACAAATACAACGTCCGCTGAAAGTATAGAATTCTTTTTCTTTTGTGGACCAGGTAGCCGATAACACAAGCTTGCGCTTGGTGGGCAGCTTTGGGCGACGAGTCCCAATTTCCGTACCCACCCCAACTCGGGACACGCGGCATCTACCTCTTTTTTAGGCACACTGGGTAGGGGCAGCTCACATATAGCATGTGGAACCACAGCCGCAGCAGCTTCTCTTAAGGGAGGACGGACAATGGTCCGTCGCTTCAGAGGAACGTTTGGATTACCAGCTGGGGCTGCACCCTTGCGATCAAGAAAAATTCGCTTCTCTTCCTTGATTACAGCACCCATCGCATGTTGATACCACACCACGTATATGTTCAGGGCTTTCGGAACACAACTCGGCTCACTGATGAAGAAATTGGACCTTGTGTTTAGGCGCATGAAGTGGTGCAAAGCGCTTCGGATGCCCTCTTCATTATTAACCGGTTCTGCCAAGAATGCCTCGAGCGGGACGCCCTGATTATAGCTTGATTGCTGGGCAAAGCGGTGGGGGTTATATCTCATGAACAAAGCCGAGTCGATCTGCTTGAACACCAAGTATCCCGGCCTGATCGAGTACAATTGGAGAATCTCCAGAGCTTTCAAGGTAGAAGCTCCGTCCTTAAAGGTGTCCCGCAGCGGCTGCACCGTCTTAGCGGATTCTTTACCGATGGTCATGACCTTATCAACAAAGGTCATGCCATCCCCGACTGTATGTGGGCGAAGAATCACAACCCGAGCATCTCGCTGACTTGGCTCTACAGTGGAAGCATCGACTAGCCGCATGATCCATGGAAAATTGCAAGATTCATAGAAATGGGGCCGCTTGTGCATTCCAAAAGCACCAAGCACATGCAGCTCGAGTCATGAAGTAAACTAATGCATCGGGAAGTTCACGGGCTGCACCCCCGTTTGAGTAGTGTCGGCTTCCAAGCTAAGGCCGTGATACAAATGAGCCATCTCGGCAATCCCAACAGCGACCTGTCTCCCTTCAACCATCCGATGAGCCGGGTAGAAGACAGACGGCCTCATGTAGAGAGGGTGCATGGGAAACGCGAACCAGCTTAAACACAAACCAATGAACCCTAAAAAGAACGCTTCTTCATCGATGTCCTGAGCGGCGATTTCTGAAAAGGGGACGACCGCGATGTTTGGAAGGAAGAAACTCTTTTGCTCGGCTTCCGTTATTGGCCGACTATCCAAGCCAAAACCGAAAGGATCATCAAGTTTGGCAAACCTTTCACCTTGTTGCGATAATGCTTCTGGGCGGAGAAAACGGACGATGAAGTCCGCAAACCTAACCCCATGGCTTCCAGATTCAAGAAATAGGCCCTCGTAAATGTTTAGCACCTTGATCAAGATGGGGAATCAGTGCTGAATGGCATTCTCTGGGGTTAGACCTGTCATCACTAGTCGGGTAGCGAAAATATACTCGTCAGGGGGCAAGATCTCCTCATAATGCTCCCCTTTGACAGGCAAGCCGGAGATATCCGCAAACTCCTCCAAAGAAATGGAAACTTCCCGATCTAGCATAAGGAAGGTGTGAGTTGGAACGTTCTATTATTCCAAAAAGGCTTTAACCCACCATGCTGGAGGTGTGGAATACTGGAACAGAGAAGCATAGATCGCGGGGTATAACCCGAGCCTCAACAGCTCTGACTTCTTTGCCGATAGGATATATCGTTCCCACTGCAGATATCCAGCGGAGTGACGGGGAGTTAAGACTATATTGTATGGCCGTCCCCAAGGGCGCGACTCGCCCTGGCATATACACCGCCCTAGAATGTCCAAAGCCATCGGAGCATGTACAGGAATCGCAGCCATAGAGGGCTGAAGGAGACCCTCTGAAGTCCAGTTAACCACCTCCACGGCACAGTTCACCGGGGGTACGTCAGTATAGTGAATAGCCGAAATGGGCTCTGAAGGTGTTCCGCAAGAGAAGCTGCGCCGACCTATGATGATTTGGTTGTACCATGTTTCCCATAGATGAAGATTCTTGTGCTCTGGGTTGTGATCTTTTATCAGCGCGAATACTTCCCTATCTACTGGCGCTATAGGGAACCCGCTTTCTGAATGGACAAAGGGAAACGAAGTATTGAAAGACATGGTACCTGCATGAAAGAGAACAAAGTTAGCCATCAAAGCTGCAAGTCAAGTTCGGTACTTGGTACTTTAAATCCGTACCACACTGCAATGCAGTAAAAAGGGCCAAATGGGACCCACACAATCTAGATGACAACCCATCATTAATAAAACCGTCTCATCATTTGATGAGACTGTCATTAAACGAGGAAATCCTCAAAGGATTCTCATTTAATGAGGATCCCTCGGGCCAATGAGTAAATCTCCCATTAAGAGAGTTCTCTACAACAGACAGACAACTGTCATAATTAATCATGAGTGGAATAAAAATTCCCCCAAAAATTTCTAAAGAGCAATGCTCTGTAAGGAAGATGAAACAATCCATCAAGAAACCCTAAGAAGCAAAACTTCTACAGAGTAAAAACTCCAAGATCTTCAAGATCTATGAATAAAACCTTAAGTTTTTCATGAACTATATTCCAGTTCATGGGTTAAAATCACCTTAAAAAAAGATTACATCTTGGAAATGAGCATAGCTCTGTTAATGGGTAAAACCCTAAAAATATATTTAGATCTATGATCTAAGGAAAGCAAAGCTCTGTTAAAAAGTTCAATTCATACCTAAATTAGGCAGAGTTTTTGGGACCCTTAAGAAATTTCTTAAAGGGAAGAGCTATGCATTGAAAGAGAAATAATTCTCAGAAGAAAATGTGAGAAGATGAACAGAGATCATTTAAAGCGCCAAGGGTCCTATTTATAGGCACTGAGAGCCGTTTCAACTCCTAAGTTGATCCAATGGCAGAGATGCTGCCAACGCTGCACTCACGTGTGGGCCATGTGAGCGCAACTGTAGGGGGGCATTTGTTTCCCCTAATCAGAGCAAAGCTCTGTTCAAATTTCAATTTTTGAAATGAAGCAGTGCTATATAGCAGCGCCAGCGCTTAGAGAGTCAAAGACTCTGAGATAGCGCTCACGTGCAAAGCACATGAGCGCTAGCGCTAATAGCGCTGCACTCTAAGCAGCGCACCACGTGCAAAGTACGTAAGCGCTGGCGCTAAGTGCGCTGCCCTCTAAGTAGCGCATCACGTGTAAAGCACGAGAGCGCTAGCGCTGGAACTAAATACTCCCAAACGTTGGATCAAAGATCGAACGGACATGATTAAAAATCATCAATTAACCAGAGTAAAATTCTGTTAAGGAAACATTCCTCACAATCTTTCCAAACAAGAAAGATTGTGCTCTGAAAATCAGAGCACCGTTGGATCAATGATCCAATGGTGATTAAAAAATCACCAAAATACAGAATAAATTCTATATGGGAAAAGATTTCCTAATCTTGTTAAAAACAAGAAGATTGCCTTCTGTAAATCAGAAGCCCTTGGATCAAAGGTCCAACGGGAGAAACATCCCCAAATCAATTAGAGAAAAGATCTCTTCAACTGATTCAACAAATCAGCTTGCCCTATATAAAGGCCCCAAGACTTCAAGTCTGATAGAGAGGAACCCCCCCCATAAACTTTAAGAAATTTCAAGGACAAAGAGCAAGATCTCAGAAGAAGAAGATTTTCTTCAAGGTAAAAAGAGAACAGAGAGATGAAATCATCTCATATAAAAAGAAGAATTTACTTCTTTCTCTAAGATCATAGATCTATAAGACCAAGGTCTTTCACAACAGAGATCAAAGTATCTCATCCTAAAAATAAGGGGAAGAACTTTGTCACGACCCGAAAGAGCACGTGACTGGCCCTTGAATCATATGAAGTCTATAGGACCCCATCTAATCAACGTAAGCCAAAAGCCCAGAAATCTAAAACCATTTTAAAGAGTAATTGGTAGAAAAATAGTTTTTAGAAGGGAAGAAAACATGTTTTAAATACAAGGTTTTTAAATAACTAAGCCGAATATGCATTTTTAAAATGTATAGTCTTTTCTAAAAATTTCGGCAGAGTTTCCTTTGTAAATACTGGCCTCGAACGGGGTACAACAAGAATAATATATATGCAATGATAAAGGGCATCCCCAAGCGGGAGCTAGCTCTTCGTCAATCGACGGTCACAACCACGCAAGCATTATAATATACAACGCCGAAGGGCGAGGATCCAAACTAAAAAAGAAACTAAAACAGCAGGAAAACCATAATACTACAACGCGCGACTCGAAGGTCGAAATAATACATAACTGGTTTTCTAGGTCTGAAACAATATACAAGTTTTGGTTGATGGAATTTCTAGATACAATGAATAATACATCAATAATGGTGGTTCTGATGCAAAAGAACACACCTACCAAGCAAATCACCCGCAAAGGAAACAGTGTGCCAGAAATGCCGCCATGGAACCTGTACGGCAAAACCTGCAAGAACTGTGGCACAATGGGGGTGAGTTGCCAACTCGTGAATAGAAAATATCTACAAGTAGAAATCGAATGCATGACATAAATCTAGGTCAATACGATCAGGTATATATATAAACCTCAAAAGGATAAGTCTGAAGCATGATAAGGTGGCAATGTAACATCTAAACATGTATGTAGTGCCAAGTGCTCGTGCCAGTGCCTCAGGTAATAACATATCATAAATATAAGATATGTCTGCATGAATAAGTATGATGAAGTATCTAAATTGATATCAATACACATATATTAGCGTCCCATTCCACTAATATTGGTGTAAAGGGCATATATAACAGCGTCCTCATCCACTGTTATATATACATATGAGGTATGATCAATGTAATCAAAGTCTGTATGTATGTGGATCCCGTCCACGTGTCACCAAATGAAAATAAGCATCATGCATGTAAATATCGTAAAGCATATGCATGGAAATATAATGATATAATCAAATCATAGAACCTGAGTGCCTAGCATCGACACTCGAAAACATCATGAAACCGGTGCCTAGCATCGGCACGTAAATCCTCATCTATCAGGCGCTGTCACCAAGACTGGCCCTGATAGGTACGTATCATACGCTATCTCAAAAACCCGAGTGCCCAGCTTCGACCCTCGAATTCCGACGTATCCATACGTACATAACTCCGGTCGGTATCCCCACGATAACCGCCGAGTAATAGGTAATGTCACCGGACGGTATGGTTCCCCTGTCGGGATCATCGGCGTGATACATCGACATCCCTTTCTTTCCCCGGGGTACCTCCGGGCCCCACCATGTACCCTCATACGGCCTCGGCACCTCCTCGCATGGGGTATATATATATCAAAATCGATAAAACTCATGGTGGATGCTGAAATATCATATCAAGGGTAACCGGGTTTTTAAAGCATTTATATAATCTCTTTGAAATACCCACGGTTCCCAAATCCAGAAATATCATGGAAACGAATATCTCAACGCGCATAATCAGAAAGCATGATGTATGTGACATATAAATGAAATGCAAGTATAACAGTATATCATGCAACATGGAATAATAATATGCACATACAAAGGTCATATCCTGATGCAATAATCCTACTGTGTAGTGACATGGCAATTATCGATGATGAAGTGTGTGAGCCGGCAAGCAAGTGTACGTGGAACATACGCATCATCGATAATGGTGCTGGTGTCCTAACAACATGATGGTAATATAGCAATAAACACATTTACACATGTAAAGCGATGTGAATAGCATGAATATGCGGAAATCGAATAATCAACGCAACAGTGAAGAATCTACATCAATATGTATATGCCATGCAGTTATGCCCTTTAAAATAAGACGAATCGGGATTTTTAGTAAAATAAGGGCTACGGTGTTTTTAAGAAAAGATGCGCCTTTTTAAAGTATCCATAGAATCCCTTTTTGCCTGTCTTTAAAATATTCCCGATTCATTAGTTTTGAAATAGGTATGACTCGGGTCTTGTCTAACATCTACTATACTAACTATAGATCTAACTATCAAGTCAATCGGGAGGGATATGGAAACCAACTAAATCTGAGTCGATATATATAAATATAAATATAAGAGTCGGTGATCCCGCCTCAATAGTATCACGTACGATACCGTATATCACCTGACATCCTCGAGTCATGAGTGCGGATCAATCATCAATATATAGCTCGTACTGTAAATCGTCGTACGGCATCCCAATAGCTGGGTAAATGTCAATATCACAGTCATCTCATCAATTATCTGGTATCCTTATCATCATATCACAAAATCTGGGGTACTGATCTAAGTCTAGTACAAATCGATACCATCTATATAATTATGAATGCGTGTGTGAAGCACACGTCCAAGGCCCGCTAAGAATCACATGTCGTATCCTAAATACGAATCACATCATATCACCGATCTCGCGTGTCACGACCCGCAGGGTACGGAACGTGACTGGCACTTAGGTTACGAAACGTCTCAAGACGTCCGTAAAATAAGTAAGCCAAAGCCCAGAAACCAAAACCAAATAAGCAAAAGAGTGAAGAAAACCCAATCAATTGAAAGCGAGTTTATCAAATAAGTCATATAAAACCTTTTTTAAAAAACAATATCAATTTTTCCGAAAATTTCGGCAGTGTCTCCTTTGTAAATACTGGCCCCCAAAATGGGTACAACAAGAATATATATGAATCCAACAAATAAGGCATCCCCAAGCGGGAGCTAGCTCTTCGCCACAAGGCGGTCACAAATCCCACGCAATATAAAGCAACAACATGCGAAATAATCATAATGAAGCATAAGAAAAACATCATGTCGACTCAAGTGAGCTCGACCCCAAAATACAGCATAAAAGTCCACAAACCTCACAGTCTCATCTCTAGGTCAATATACAATAATACTGGTAGATACAGTAGATGGAGTACACTAGATACAAAGAATATACAAGGTGGTGCAAAAATAATCATATAACCTACCTAAGAGCAAAACCTCGAGTCCAGGCAAAAGAGGCAAGCGCACCCGCCGCTACTGTACTGACGGAGCGGACCTGCAAAAGGCTATGGAACAACGGGGGTGAGTTTCCAACTCGTGAGTAATAAATAACATCTACACAGGCTATCGAATGCATGCACACAAGCATCCTAGCATCTAAATACAGGTAAGGCAGGACATAATGGCAAGCATGTATGCAATATGGATATACTAGCAGGTATGAATGCAATGCGAATCAACTCGTGATCTGAATGTGTAAGTATAAGAAATCATGTTTTTCCCTTTAAGAATGTCTTTTGAAATACCAGCATAATACCAATAGAATCAACAAGAACCTGTGTCCAGCCAACGACACCTCAAAA
Organism: Agapanthus africanus; assembly: GCA_030015575.1. Taxonomy (NCBI): domain Eukaryota; kingdom Viridiplantae; phylum Streptophyta; class Magnoliopsida; order Asparagales; family Amaryllidaceae; genus Agapanthus; species Agapanthus africanus. The sequence continues at coordinate 172,723,376 of JASDDO010000012.1, read as the reverse complement.
CTATCTCAAATCTCATATATCCATGTCATAGTATCTCTGGCCTCAGCCATCCGGCTGTCCCAGCTCAATATCAAAATCTCATCATCTCGCGGCCACGGTCGGTATCCTCTGGATATCCGCCGTGCCAAACAGTCACCGGTAGGTAATCCGTCCCCTGCCAGGCTCAACGTCAACACCACATTCATCTTGCCCCGGGGTACCATACCGGGCCCACCATGTACCCGTGACGGTTCCTCCACTCCTCAACACGGATCTCGAAAACCACAGCAAACTCATGGTGGACGACACTTTACATCACTAGAAAACCGCAATTACATATTTTAAAAACATAATAAGTTTAGAAATTTTGCGGCTTTCCCCCGAAATCCAGAAATATCATAAAATCTCAAGAAATCCTCATAAGTGCATATATCAATGGTGATGAATGGATATGATATCAATAATTAAGCTACGATGTATGATTAATAGACTAGGCATGAACAAATAATATGATGAGGTACATGCACATGAATGGCAATCCTACGATTTCATTTTAAGGAATTAAAGGCAATAGCACAGGTTTAAGCATCAATTAGTAAAAGGTTCAAATTATAGGTTATCTAGTGTGGTGGCATGGCAATTACCAGGGCGTGTGTGTAAGCATGAATAGTGCTCGTACTGCATATAAAAACCCTGGCAATGGTGCAGGTGTCCTATAAAATGGGTTCGCATATGTATGTCAATATAATGCATGGATGCAGCAAATAATCATATAAGTATTTCACCCCTAATTACTAACATCACTAAGAATCTTTTAAGTTACTAAAACTATCGGGCAGCTTGCGCCATCCAACGATAGTCCCCCGTAGATGTTACATCTACTCACTGGAATCCCTAGCTAGTCACGTCCAATCACCGCTTTCCCCTTTCGTGCCGCGTCTGACGTCTCCGCGACCGAACCTAGAATTTACATCAATACCAAACATAAGGTTACATATCAAGAACGACGCAAAACCCAAACGAAACTACTAACGTTCACAAGCTAGGTACAACGTGCACAAAGTGCGCGGAACACACGCGAAAATCGCAAAAACTGCAAAAATCGCCGATTTGGTCGTCCGGCAAAACTAAATCCCGATTACTCAAAAATCCGCACTCACGCATCCTAAATGTCATAGGATAAGCCAACAAAATACTCTAGATATCGCAATTAAATCGCCACAATAATATAATAAAAACCTAGTAAGCTAGAAGTTTGCAAAATTGGTGCAAACATCGACAATTAGCGAGAAAATTAACACAATCCAACACAACAATCCAAACTAACCCACTAGCTAGCCATTACACTAATTTTAAACCATTAACTATGCTTAAAAACCGAATTTCCATAAACAAAACCTTTCTTTATTTTCATAATTAGCAACCTTAATGAAAATTTCACACAACTTTAACATAGATTAGCCTAATATGAAGCCACTTAAGCAAAGTAACCATATAAATTGGTTAAGTAAACAACTAGGTTAATTAAAAAGACTTAATTGACTAAAACATGGTTTCAAGAAACCCTAGTTTAATTTTCAATCATTAACTAAAAAAAAACTAGATTAGGATTAACACTAAAATTAACACTAAGCAACTAGATTAAAGTATTCTAACCATAACAAATTAAAAGAGTAGAAATTACACCTCAAACCTATGGATCTAGCAAGAAGAAATTTGCCTCAATGATGGCCTCCTAGCACCATGATTCCAAGCAAGAGAGGTGAAGGAAAAAGGGATGAAGAATGGGGTTTTAATTTGTGAGTTTTAGCTTGAATTTTTGAAGCAACTTAATGAATTTTTTGAAGAAAAATGAAAAGATCAAGGAGATGAAGGGGGCTGCTGGAATTTCGGCCAGAACAAGGGAAGGGGATGGTGTGGGGTGTGTGGGAAAAGTCTTGGTCAACTCCTACCAACCCACAAAAGACCATACCTAATTAACAATTCAAAAACCTTTAAAAATACCCTCATTTCCACACAAGAATAAATTCAAAGAGCATGGCATTTTTTTTCTGGACCTGATGATGGTGGGGCTGGCCTAGGGCTGAGGGAAGAGAGAGAGGGGTTTTACAAAAGAAATTTTATGCAAAAAGACCCCCTACAAGTCAAAAATTGCAAGTTTAAGTTTAAATTCAATAAATTTCGTTTCCTATAATAAAAATTAGTTAAAAATCAAAATAAAATACTAAAACTTTATGTTACAACTAGATTTTAATTAACATAATTTTAAAGATTAAAATTAGCCCAGAAAAATTTGTATTTATCGCTAATTTAATGTATTTTCTTACCGGCTTAAAATACTATTAAAAAATTGAAAAATAGGGTAAAATTTTTAAATGACCAAAATTTCATAAGTAACTCATTAGCTACTAAAAACAAGCAATTACCTATCCATTTTAGGTATAATTAGTCCTAAACTGCAAAATAACGAGAAAGACGGTTTTCGGAAAAATATCGAATTTTCACCGATTTTCAGGAAAACACCAAAACGACTTTTCAAGGCGTTACATCGCGGCACATGCCCAATATCATCGACTCATCTCCAATATCATCCACTATCATCATCAACACAGTATAAGTATAATGAATATGCAAGGGTGTGCGAGTGGGTGTAAACTTATTCTAGGGTTCGCGACTAGGAACTACACTAGTTTACTTCTAACCCTAATCTAACCATAGTACATCTAACACAATATCCATGAAACACTATAACTATCATATATATAATATATACATATATAGTATATCAACTTCGGACTGCGGGGGTGCTATACGCCATCCACCCGACTTCCCCCGTAGATATTATCTACTCACCTTGTGTCTTCATTTGTCGACGTCGCCACGCGCTTGCTTGTCATCCCGAAGTCTTCATGGGGTACCTACACATCAAAGTATCGAAAATGCGTATTAAAACCAAATCAAAACTAAAACGGTACACGAAAACCAAAACGATACGCTAAGAGGCCTATAGGTTAGAACCTATGGGTACGCTTTCAAAACCATCAATCAATCCTCGATATCGTCGTATAAACGCTAAGTATTCGAGGTAAAACACTGATACACAAATCCAGAATTCAAAATACGAAATACAGAAACACGAATCCAAAACAGAAACTAGAGAAAAGGGTCCCAGATTCTACCCTAGGTCAAATTGGATAATTTTGCACATGCCAGGGGTCTAATCTACTGATAAGGGGGCACCAAAACCAAAATGAGCCAATTCCTCACTGGTCTGGCCGTAATTTGCGGCCAGAATGGATTTATTTGCGGCCGAGGTAGGGAGTTAGGGGCTGGGGTCTTGGTGGTAGCTTCCTGGGTTCCTGCACATATCACTATCCAACCAAAATAATTTTCAGAGTCTCGGGGTGATAGCAGATCCCATATAACCTTCACAGATTCCATAAATCTTTCGATATCGGTTTCTAAATCCATATTCCGGGTTTCAAGTCTCAAGTTTGGGTCTTAATTCAAGCACTAGGGTGTTTGTGCAGCCTCTACTGAGCTCAATTTCACATCACAACTCAAAATTTCCGATAACCTAACTAGGTTTTCCCTAAGTCCACCAAATCACACAATATCAGTTCTAATCTAGCATGGGGGTAAAAGTAATGCAAAAACTAAGCTAATAGTCCAGAAAATACCTCATTTGGCAACTCAAGATTTTTCTTGAGTTGCCCCTAGTGGCCAAAATCCTTGCTTTCTTGGTCCAATGTGTTGGTCTTGAGCACCTTTTTAGTGAAATGAGAGTGGGGTTTTGGAGTTGTTTTAGAGGTGTTTTGAAGAGTTGAAGAGGGGGAGAAAGAGGGGGGCAGCAGCAGCTGCTGGAGCTGAAGAAGGAGAGGGAGTGATGAGGGAAGAAATGAGAAGAATGGCTATGTCCATGTCAACACACCTCACCCTCTCAATCTCTCACTTGCCCATACTCAATATAATATCCTTTTTTCCTTTTCTTTTCTTTTCCATCTAAATCCTTCTCACATAAATAGTGAACCCAAAACACATGGTAGAAATATAACACAAGTGTAAAAAAAAGATATGTGCATGTTTTGCACAAAAATGCTAAAAACCCAATTAGCAATTTTTTAATCGCGATTAGCACTAAATTAGCATATAATTAATCATAAAAACTTTAAAATGGCATAATTCCATAAAATACCCTATTTTAGAATTTTCCATAATTTTTCCAAAAATTTTCCCATTTATCGGTATTTAATTATACCGAAATATTAAAATATTCAATAAAATAATATTAAATTTTAAAAATTCCCAAAAATAATATTTTATTTTTTTTGAAATGTTACAATCTTCCCCCCTTAATGAAATTCGGTCCCCGAATTTAAATTTAAACCCCCAAATACTTAAACATTTTAATAAAAAGTCCAAGTCGTCGGGGCTCCGAAATCATCAATACATAAAACTGTTGGGTTTACCTAGCATCTCATGAAGAGTTTGGAAGCATCACATGTACCAAAAATTAAAATTTTAGGGTGCTAAGTAAGCATACAAAGAATCAATCGTAGAAAATTAGGGTTTCTATAACAACACTTCATCACAAGTAGGTTAAGCTAGGGTTTAGAGAGTACAACCTTTGTAGCTCCCTACGCTAGACTCCTCAGCTACTTGGGGTTTGGAAAAGGTCCACTTGAACTCCTCTAGGTCCACGATGATCCACCCGGAGTCCGCTTTGTCCAAGCTTGCAACTTCACTTGATCAAAAGAAAGAAATGAAGCTAACACTCTAAACAAGTGGGCTAGACTTGTGTAGAATGATGTTGTGGTGGCTTTTCTCACTTCAAAATCCTAACTTGGTGAGTAATTTGCTCATTAGAGAAATCTAGAGAGCAAAAGAAGGAGGAAGAAGATGATGGCTTTTTGAACAAGAGTAAAGATAAACTCTCAAGAGAAAAGAGAAAATATATCTATATATATTTTCCCTCTTCATCTCAAACCATGGTTATATATTATGGATATTTATTTCACTTGAGTTAAAAACAAGAGGAAGATTAAATCATGGTTAATAAGTAGGTGACCATGGTCAATTCATGGAAGAGTGTAGAATATAACCATTTATTAATCTTTTCTCTTTTCTTTTGTTTTAACACAAATAGAAATATTAATCCATACATATAAACCATGGTGTGAGTCTTATATTGCCACCATTTTCTATGTATAAACAACCATGAAGGATGATGTATGTATGTATGTGTGCATGCACATCCATATGTGCATGAATCAAGAAAGAATGCATACATGCATGCATACATCAAAAATACAAGAAAGGATTTCTAGTGAGAAACTAATAGTTAAATGATAAATCAACACTTGATTTATCAATCCGGCCATATCACATACGACCCAACCAAAAGCAAGCCGCCCGATTAATATACGGTATCTCATACGCGCATTTTAACCGGGTCCATGCGCATATCGCATACGCGCACCACAACGTTTCGCCTGGACTAGGTAACTCCTTTGTGGGACTCTAAGAAAAGTCAATACGCCGGCAGTGGGTGATGATCATATCAAGCACCCCCAAGCCGCAAGCGGTCAGCTAAACGTAACGGCCACCCGGGTATTGAGCGATTAGAAGAAAACAAGCGAACCTGCTACAACTCCCGTCGAGCCAACCGGCAACACTACCCGTGCAGTCCGGTCTCCTTGTCTGATATGTCGCATATCAAGTCTAGGGGTGGTAAACGTCAGACCCCAATAACCGATAAGTCGTGCTGATGTGAGGCTCATAACGGGTCGAGAAACTACTGGTAACACTCACCAGTAAATCTCTAATCAGCCCTGGCCAGGGACTTTCCTGTTACGGCCAATCGAGCACAGCGCAACATCAACCCCCAATACCGGGAGAGACGAAACCCCTCCTATCGCTCATTGCCTCCATGTGACTCGGGACTGTACCCAAAAACCACCGTTTTGCATGCCCTCATGGACGTGGTAAGGTGGAAATCAAAGCACAGTGGGAATCACACAAGACTCTATGACAATCTCGGGTCTACAGACTAACCTGCACAAGTGTCACCAGAGAACTGCCATCTGACGTGAGGTATAATACCATCTGGGAGTTCTCGGTGAGTCCGTCCAGTGTACCCAGTCTCCACTGAGCACCCGTATACCATCTCTGATGTCAAACACCAATGGATATGGGATCATCCATCGCCCATCTCATGGATCGAGAAGCGTATACGCTAGTCTACACTGGTATATCGATGATCCGTCTCGATACACCTACGACTAGGGACCTTGAAGGAGGTACTTATGGACTATCATGTCCCTACTAGAATGATCTGCATCATAGTCCAGGTAGTCAAGTACACATCCTAAGGGCTTTACCAACATGTAACTATAAGACAGTATAAAGAGATAAGTATACATGTTAAGATAAACAGCAACCAGATAGCATACTATCATATCGAGCAAGAAAGTCATCTCTATATATGTCCAAGCATCCAATATAATATACATCATCTGTACAATACTGCCCTCTAGGGCATACATACAACTAACAATCTCCCACTTGCACTGGGGCCAGCTGCTGTAGTATCGCATACCGAGCATCCCGAAGAGTCTCTCAAACTGTATCTGGGGAATGGCCTTCGTGAGTGGATCCGCTGTGTTATTCTTCGTGTCAACCCTCCTGACCTCGATCTCCCGGCGATCAACTATCTCCCGGATCAGGTGATACCGCCTCAGAATACGCCTGGAACACTGATGGGACCTGGGTTCCTTGGCCAAAGCCACCGCTCCATTGTTATCGCAATACAAAGGTATTGGATTCTCAATGGATGGAACCACTCCAAGTTCAGTAATGAACTTCTTGATCCAGACAGCCTCTTTGGCAGCATCGTTGGCAGCGATGTATTCAGCCTCCATCGTCGAGTCTGCCACGGTTTCCTGCTTGGAACTCTTCCAGCTAACCGCCCCTCCGTAGAGGGTAAAGACAAATCCCGACTGCGACTTGGAGTCGTCCTTATCACTCTGGAAGCTCGAATCGGTAAAGGACTCCACTTGGAGTTCTCCGTTACCATACACCAAGAGCATCTCTTTAGTCCTTCGTAAGTACTTGAGAATGCTCTTCACAGCTGTCCAATGACTCTCTCCAGGATCAGCTTGATACTTGCTTACTATACTTAGTGAGTATGCTACATCGGGTCTGGTACATAGCATCGCATACATGATAGAGCCTACAGCCGGAGCATAGGGTATCCCTTGCATGCGAGCTCTCTCCAAATCAGTCTTGGGAGACATCTCTTTGGAGAGAGTGACTCCAAAGATCGTGGGCAAGTTCCCACGCTTGGATTCTTCCATACTAAACCTCTTTAGTATGGTGTCAATGTACCTGGACTGGGACAATCCCAATATCCTTTTAGATCTATCTCTATAGATCCTGATTCCCAATATGCAGGAGGCATCACCTAGATCTTTCATTGAGAATCTTTGTGACAAGAAGAGCTTGACCGATTGCAGCATAGGAATGCCATTTCCTATCAAGAGTATGTCGTTCACGTAGAATACGAGGAAGACAACCTTACTCTCTGCCACCTTCTTGTAGATACAAGGTTCATCTACGTTTTTGACGAAATCAAACTCTTTGATAACGACGTCAAAGCATATGTTCCAACTCCGCGATGCTTGCTTTAATCCATAAATGGATTTAAGCAGCTTGCACACCTTCCTGCTGCTCCCACTATCTACGAAGCCCTCTGGCTGAGTCATGTACACGCACTCTTCTAAATCACCGTTTAGAAAGGCGGTCTTAACATCCATTTGCCAGATTTCGTAATCATGATATGCAGCGATGGCAAGCATGATCCGGATGGATTTAAGCATAGCCACTGGAGAAAAGGTTTCGTCATAGTCCACACCTGGTCTTTGACGAAAACCCTTTGCAACAAGTCTAGCTTTGAAAGTCTCCACTTTCCCATCTACACCAAGTTTTTTCTTGAAGATCAACTTGCTCCCAATGGGTTTTACCCCTTCAGGAGCAATTTCCAAAGTCCATACTTTGTTGGTTTACATGGATTCCATCTCGGACCGCATTGCATCCAGTCATTTCACTGAGTCCCTACTCGTGATGTCCTGCTCGAAGCTAGTTGGGTCATCATCCTCCATGATGCAATCCTCGCTTCCACCATCAATGAGAAAACCGTAGTATCTCTCAGGCGGATGAGAAACCCTGCTAGATCGGCGGAGTGGCTGGGGTTCGTCGGGTACTACTGAATCCTCTGGTTCTACCAAATCATCTGTTGTAGTTTGTTCTGCTGGAACTTCTTCTAGTTCTACCTCAATGCCACTGGTCTGTTTCATAAGAAAACCTTTTTCTAAGAAAGTGGCATGTCGAGAAACAAACACCTTTTGTTCCTCGGAGTGGTAGAAGATATACCCTCGCGAATGTTTGGGATATCCAACAAACTTACATAGAACAGACCTTTCCTCGAGCTTGTCCGGATTTTGTGTTTTAACATAGGCCGGACAACCCCATATCTGAATAAAATTAAGACATGGTCTCTTACCATTCCATATCTCATATGGAGTGGTAGGCATTGATTTGGTTGGAACTCTATTCAATAGGTATGCAGCTGTCTCCAGTGCATATCCTCAGAAGGAAATAGGTAACTCAGCTGTACTCATCATAGAGCGCATCATATCTAATAGGGTGCGATTTCTCCGCTCCGATACACCGTTGTGCTGTGGTGTATAAGGAGGAGTAAGCTGAGAGAGAATCCCATTCCCTTTTAGATAATCTAGGAATTCATTGCTTAAGTATTCTCCTCCTCGATCAGATCGAAGGATCTTAATACTTTTGCCCGTTTGGTTCTCTACTTCATGCTTATATTCTCTGAATTTCTCAAAAGCTTCAGACTTGTGTTTCATTAGGAACACATATCCGAATCTTGAGAGATCGTCAGTGAATGTAATGAAGTAGGAAGAACCATCCCTGGCATGTGTAGATATGGGACCGCATACATCGCTATGCACCAGTCCCAAGAGTTCCGTAACTCTTTCTCCGTGTCCCGTAAACGGAGTTTTGGTCATCTTGCCTTTGATACATGAATGGCAAGTATCATAAGATGATAATTCGAACGAATTCAAATATCCATCTTTATGTAACTTAGCCAGTCGTGTCGCATTGATATGACCAAGTCTACAATGCCACAAGAAGGATTCGTTCATTACTGAATTTTTCCTCTTGTTTGTGTTTTGTATATTGAGGACTGTATTTTGATTTAGAATGAATATGCCATTATGTAACGAGCCTGATGCAATCAACTTTTGATCTAGGAATATGTTCATAACATTATCCTTTACTACAAAATTATATCCTTCTTTACTTAATAAAGAAACAGATATAATGTTGCACATCATGTTCGGTATATAATAGCACTCATTTAGAATATGCTCTTGCAAGATTAGATTAGTTATTATCTTATCTAATCAGGATGGCTCCCACTGTTTTTATCAAATCTTCCTTCAAACCCTTAAAAGGAAAAACTAGCCGGGATTAATTACACCCTACAATTTCGCCAATCTTTCAGCCAGGCCAGTGTCGGTACTTTGAGGGAGGTTCCTCGTGCTTTCGCACGGACCTAATTAAAGTAAACCCCGTTTTCCCAGAGGCGTAACCCCGTTGACACCTTTCTAGACACCTACTTGATCGGCTAATTGTCCTGTGTAAAACTCTCCCAGGAGTAACAATTACTCGTAGTGGGTATCGGGATCCAACTATCTCATAGAAGGTATGCAATCTCATTGCAAATTTCAACACTTGAAATTCCCGATAATGCTTTTGCCCCTAGCGTCCCATGACCTTGACGGAGGCCAAACTACCCATAGGGCGCTAGTCAAGTTCAACCCGTCATTTCTTGATTAAATTAAACCCACCCGTACGACCCTTGACGGAGGCCAAACTACGTTGTACGAATACCCTAATCCAATCGTATCATATGCTAGCAGATAAGCACTAGTTAGCTACCATACACTACGCCTTGACGGAGGCCAAACTACCGCAGCATGAATACTAAGTAGTACTTATCTGAAATGACGGAGGGCTACGCAGGTTTTTTCAGAAAAACCATGAGCGTAATGAACTTGATATCGTTGTAGAATCAAGTGAATTTTGAAATGGAGTGATTTTGAGGTTTTCATTAGTTTTGCTATAGAGGTCACTCCCGGTGAAGGGATCTCGGCTCTTTCCTCATCGAATAAGGTGCAGGGTATGTCATATATACCGCTATGCAAAGCAAAACTCCATAAGCAATAAAAAACCAACCCGAGTTTTGTAGCATCTGCCAGTTTTGCTAAAAAGGTCACTCCCGGTGAAGGGATCTCGGCTCTTTCCTCATCGAATAAGGTGCAGGGTATATCATATATACCGCTATGCAAAGCAAAACTGTAGCTACCCTTTTTGAAAAAAATTGATTCTACAACATATTTTAGGTTTCTTTTCTTTCATTAATCACATTAATGAAGTCCCATCATTTAAGTCACCTAAACATCACAGATAAATACGACGTACACTTATGCCATCCGCATTCACCTCGATGTCCCCTCGTGCACCGTTAGGTTAGGTAACTAACGACAGAGCATGGCAGGGCTGGTGCGGGTGTAAAACATAAGTAACGTCTATATAATATATCATATATACTATATATTGTATCCATCACAACATATCAAATGATCACATCACAGATATCGCAGCAGAAACATAGATATAATGTGGGATATACTAGGACGTCCGTATTTAGTATTTAGCCAACAATAGAAAATACGGATTCTACAGTCGCGATGAATAGCCAAGCCCACACCCTGGACCCCTACAAGAGCGGCAAGCGACCCTACCAATTCTGGAGTTTAGGATACCTGGTCTCGACTCCTCGAGATGGCCTCCCACTGAACCCCAGAACCCGGTCACTTGTGCTCCCCTCCTTGGGTCCATCCTAATGCGGAAAAGTAAATAATATACAACACTGGTGGCATCAACCTCAACCCGGATGTGCCCCAAATAAAATAATATTACATAACATTTGAATTTACATGAATGAAAATATAAAACTCTCATCTCACATAAAAACCCCCGGCTATTCAATCGCGACAATCCTGCACATCATATCTCAGCAACACATAATATCCCATATCATAAACGTAAGTAAGTATGCATACCCCAATTGTCGTTGATGTATAGCAACGAAACCGGCGATATTGACATACTTCACTTACGGTCATAGAAAAGAAAGTGTAAAACTACAATATTTGGAATCCACATTCTCTTTAGACATCGTAAATGCGAAATATCACATATTTCGTATTCCATGCCTAACTATATGAATTCCACATATTGTATCACATTCCAGATAAATAGACAGTATTAAAGTTTTCGAACGAATGACCAAATACCTAAAATTCCATAAAGCTCAACACTTGAGCGAAGTTCAAAAATCCCGGAATGTGTCACAGTAGTAGCGGTCTAGCCGTAGAAGGGACAAGCCAACGACACACATGTGGCACGCCGTACTGCCCCAAACCCTAAGGTTCAAAAGGCAGTTCAAGACGGTCACATAATCGAGTTAAGGTTTGTTGTCTTCTAGAGGGTCCACCACAAAACTTGCACGTATTTCCGAAAGATTAAAACCCCGTGAAAAAGTGAGTAAATGATACTCGTTCGAACAATTCAATACTTTCTAAATTACCCGGAAAGAAACACGAAATCAAAATTCCGATCGAATTGTAGAGTCCAAAACCATCCCCAGAATATTCATCACTAAAATCAGATTAAAAATACCTAAAAATATATACATACAGTTCTAAACATTACTGTATAAAAACGAGTCATCATTCCTTGTGTACGGCCGCGGAACCGCGGCCGAAGCAAGCTATTGCCGCGGTTCCGCGGTGATATTTACTATTCATGTCCTCGTATTTCACAGTACTGCTTATATTTGCCTGCTGTAATTTTTACATATTTTTAATTCTGAAAAACAACAGTTTTGAAAAAATGTCCAGAGAGTGCTAAAAATCCGTATTTTCCGGTTCGATCGGAGTTTTAACTTCGTTAAAGTGCCGCCTAATGTTCTAGGTCGGCTCTGATACCAATGTTGGGTTTACCTAGAACCTCATGAAGAGTTTGGAAGCATCACATGTACCAAAGACTAAAATTTTAAGGTGCTAAGTAAGCATACAAAGAATCAATCGTAGAAAATTAGGGTTTCTAAAACAACACTTCATCACAAGTAGGTTAAGCTAGGGTTTAGAGAGTACAACCTTTGTAGCTCCCTACGCTAGACTCCTTGGCTACTTGGGGTTTGGAAAAGGTCCACTTGAACTCCTCTAGGTCCACGATGATCCACCCGGAGTCCCCTTTGTCTAAGCTTGCAACTTCACTTGATCAAAAGAAAGAAATGAAGCTAACACTCTAAACAATTGGGCAAGACTTGTGTAGAATGATGTTGTGGTGGCTTTTCTTACTTCAAAATCCTAACTTGGTGAGTAATTTGCTCACTAGAGAAATCTAGAGAGCAAAAGAAGAAGGAGGAAGAAGATGATGGCTTTTTGAACAAGAGTAAAGATAAACACACAAGAGAAAAAAGAAAATATATCTATATATATTTTCCCTCTTCATCTCAAACCATGGTTATATATTATGGATATTTATTTCACTTGAGTTAAAAACAAGAGGAAGATTAAATCATGGTTAATAAGTAGGTGAACATGGTCAATTCAAGGAAGAGTGTAGAATATAACCATTTATTAATCTTTTCTCTTTTCTTTTGTTTTAACACAAATAGAAATATTAATCCATACATATAAACCATGGTGTGAGTCTTATATTGCCACCATTTTCTATGTATAAACAACCATGAAGGATGATGTATGTATGTATGTGTGCATGCACATCCATATGTGCATGAATCAAGAAAGAATGCATACATGCATGTATACATCAAAAATACAAGAAAGGATTTCTAGTGAGAAACTAATGGTTAAATGATAAATCAACACTTGATTTATCAATCCGGCCATATCACATACGACCCAACCAAAAGCAAGCCGCCCGATTAATATACGGTATCTCATACGCGCATTTTAACCGGGTCCATGCGCATATCGCATACGCGCACCACAACGTTTCGCCTGGACTAGGTAACTCCTTTGTGGGACTCTAAGACTCGTCAATAAGCCGGCAGTGGGTGATGATCATATCAAGCACCCCCAAGCCGCAAGCGGTCAGCTAAACGTAACGGCCACCCGGGTATTGAGCGATCAGAAGAAAACAAGCGAACGGGCTATAACTCCCATCGAGCGAACCGGTAACACTACCCATGCAGTCCGGTTTCCTCGTCTGATATGTCGTATATCAAGTCTAGGGGTGGTAAAAGTCAGACCCCAATAACCGATAAGTCGTGCTGATGTGAGGCTCATAACGGGTCGAGAAACTACTTGTAACACTTACCAGTAAATCTCTAATCAGCCCTGGTCAGGGACTTCCCTGTTACGGCCAATCGAGCACAGCGCAACATCAACCCCCAATACCGGGAGAGACGAAACCCCTCCTATCGCTCATTGCCTCCATGTGACTCGGGACTGTACCCAAAAACCACCGTTTTGCACGCCCTCATGGATGTGGTAAGGTGGAAATCAAAGCACAGTGGGAATCACACAAGACTCTATGACGATCTCGGGTCTACAGATTAACCTGCACAAGTGTCACCAGAGAACTGCCATCTGATGTGAGGTATAATACCATCTGGGAGTTCTCGGCGAGTCCATCCAGTGTACCCAGTCTCCACTGAGCACCCGTATACCATCTCTGATGTCAAACACCAATGGATATGGGATCATCCATCGCCCATCTCATGGATCGAGAAGCGTATACGCTAATCTACATTGGTATATCGATGCCCCGTCTCGATACACCTACGACTAGGGACCTTGAAGGATGTACTTATGGACTACCATGTCCCCACTAGAATGATCCGCATCATAGTCCAGGTAGTCAAGTACACATCCTAAGGGCTTTACCAACATGTAACTATAAGACAGTATAAAGAGACAAGTATACATGTTAAGATAAAGAGCAACCAGATAGCATACTATCATATCGAGCAAGAAAGTCATCTCTATATATGTCCAAGCATCCAATATAGTATACATCATCTGTACAATACTGGCCTTTAGGGCATACATACAACTAACAAAAACGCATCATAGCGCAATGCATGCGCATAAGTAATGAGCAAATAGCTCAAAATCAAATCTCCGTCAAGCATCCCGCAATCATCGGAGTCATGATAAAAACACGAATGTAAAATCCAACCAAAACCAATATGATATAAATCCGAACTATACATGTAAATATCAAATCTATACATGTAAATAGCTGAAGTGAATGCATGCAAAATATATCCAGGTACTGTCCTCTGACTAGTCCTGCTCAGTATGAAAACACATAGCAATTATCATAAAAACGTAATGCTCCATAAGGAATCAATCCCTAAAATGTATATAAGAATACTCTGTTGGAGATAGTGCCCTCAGAGTCAATTATTGGATCACAGGAACGTGATTACAATGATTGTGGGAGGACCTATACCGGTAGGACAGTCTTACTCAAGATGATAGTATGCTATCTGGTTTATCTTTATCATCGTGTACTGCTTCAGGTGACCTTACAGGTCACTATTGCACGTTGAAAGAGCCTTTAGGATTCTTGCTTGACTGCCAGCAGTATGATGGCGATCATATACGTGGGAGCTGGGGTCTATAAGCACATCCTTAAAAAGTCCCTAGTCGTGGGAGTTTTCGAGACAGGGCATCGATACTACAGAGTAGACTAGTGTATACAGTCGAGACCCCGACGAGGGGCGGTGGGCGGTCTCACAAGCCACTGGTGTCAGTTGGTTCACCTAAGATGTATACAGGTGCTCATTGGGTTATGAGTACACTGGACAAGACTCGCCGGGAACATGCTAGTTGGTATTATACCTGACGTCAGATAGCAGTTCCCTGGTGACATGTGTACAGGTTAGTTCATCGACCTGAGATCGTCATTTTTCTCGTGTGAGTTCCCACTGTGCTTTGATTACTACCCAACCACAGCTTAAAGGAGTCGTGCAAACAGGTTTTAGTTGGGTACAGTCCCGAGCCACATGGAGGCAGTGAGTGGATCGGCAGGGGTTTCGTCTCTCCCGGTATTGGGGGTGAGGTCGCGCTGTGTCTAGGAGAGCATTACACAAAGCCCTCGGCCGAGGCATGAGATTTACTGGTAGGTATTCCAGTAGTATCTCAGGGTGTTCTGGTCTACACTCCGACACGACTTGTACCGCTTATGGGGGTCTGACTTTTACCAACCCCCTAGGCCCGCCATGCAATACTCATAGACGAATGGACCGGACTGTACGGATATTGTCACTGACAGGCTCAGTAGGGTGTCAGGATGAGTTCGCTCATCGACGTCCCTTTTGGTCAATACTTGGTAGCCCGTTATGTACGGCTAATACCTCTGACGTGCTAGTGGTTAAATCCACAGCCAAAGTATTGACAAGTCTTTAGAGTCCCCTACAGACAGTTTCTCAAGTTTCGGGCGAAACGTTGTAGAGGCCGTATGATATATGGCAGGGTTCGATCTTATACGTGCGGTATTGCACGGATCATGATCGGACGGATCATACTAGTGGGCTTTGGTTTAAGCCGGATCCTAGTATTAGATTTGTTGGATTAATTTCATCTCATCGCATTCGCATTCAGTCGGAATGTGGGTGCATGTATGTATATACAGGTGAGGGGTATCCTTGTGATCCGTCACGAGTTTACTTTAGATGTTGCCGTATTTTCTTTGTTATGGAAACCATTTGGATTAATGTTTGCTTAAGGAAATAATGAGCTAGAAATCATCATGACAATGCATTAATGTGACATAGACTTATATCATGAGTTATGGTCTCTTTTTTAGCAAAAGTGTCACATTAATGGATTGATTTGTGATGATATGAGAGGAAGAGAGAGAGAGGGGCTGCCATGGGTTATGGTTAGCTCTCATATTATTTTCCTCACTCTCTCATTCTATCTTAACAACAACAAAAAAAAGAAAAGAAAAGCTCTTGTTCTTCTTCTTCTTCTTCCTCTAGCTCATTGCTTCCATCAATGGAAACACCTTCAACCTCCATCCAAAGCCATGGATGCAAGAGACAAAGTGATCACAACATTCTTTACAACACCTTGGACGCGTCGGCTAGCACACTTCGCGCCCGAGTTGCTTCGGATGAAGCAGGAGCCCGTAAAAAGAACCGATGATATGGTGCCCTTTCCGACGAGGAGATGAAGACCGGAGTTGCCGCGGGGAGATCGGGATGGTGGCTAAAGACCGAAGGACACGGATCGCTCGGTATAGCATTCTATCCCTTCTCTTGATAGCTAGGTGTAGGTTAATGGTTACGATCCGGGTTTTATAGGATGCGGTAGTGCCGGTTTAAAAGTCAAGAAAAATTTTCGTTTCCGCATTTTGGCCTCGGATAGACGGTCGGGGCGCTACCGTAGTCCTACATGGTATCAGAGCCACGCCATTAACCTAGTCTAGCTTGCTCTAACGTGTTTACAAGTTCGATCGATCGGATTTTCCAAAAACCACATTTCCATGTCGCACTTTCTGTCGATTTTTTCCTTGCTCTAAAAATTATTTGGTACATTGGAAAATTACGTGCAGGGTTTTTTATGCATTCTGTGAAAATTTGGTACGCTGATGTTACTGTAGAGCGGCGGTTTAGCGGCCAACACCACGTTTTGGCCGCGGAACCGCCGCCGTTTTGTGGCCAAACTGTACCAAATTTCTACAGTGGTTTATTGACATGGAAATAGGGTTTCTGGTATATTCTTTTTGGGCCCAGATGTTTTTGAGTGCTACAGTTGTGCTTGGGGCCCACTTCGGAAAATTCAGTCGATCGAAAATTTTAAACATGTTAGTTCTGTAGGGTTCCTAGGCATACTCATGAGGTTCCACAAGGCATCAACCATGCCAAATTCAAAAATCTATGTGCCGAGAAACCCTAATGAAGATCGTTAACTAGAAGATAGGCAAAAAACAACCAAGCAAACTACTTTGCTACTAAGTGAAAGGGATTACAACCTTTGTAGATCCGGTCCTCCACTTCATTAGCTTCATGTTGACGTCCCCATCGCTGCGATCGTGAACTCCGGACTCCATAGAAGCTCCACGAGAAGAACGAACGTGCTTGCTACGTTGACTTCGAGGCCGAAGATGATCTACGTCGGGGAGACACTAACTCAAGCTATTCCTTCACTAGGTCATAAACTTTGTGAAGCGAACACACTCTACTACATGGCAAGTGGTAGAGGATGAAGAAGTAGGAAGTGAGCTCACTTTATAATTGATTTTCTCACTCTTTTGCTCAAGGCAACATTGGAGCTAGTAAGCTTTTGGATGGAGCTTGATGATGAAGAAGAAGAAAGAATTATCCATCCAAATGAAAACTTATCCCAATGAATTATATCACCATGGTTGAGTTAAGACCTCATGCTTAACTCATGTAGAGAATTAACCAAGGCTTTAGGTTAAAGGTTAGGTTAAAGAATATCAAAAGAAATGACAAAAGAGTGGACTTTGTCAAAGCTTCTCCAAGCTTCTTCAAGCTTGACAACTTTGACCAAGTTAGTCCTTTTGTTAAATCTTAAGATAAACCAATAACCCTAATCTTAAACCTAATCTTGGTATGAGTCTCATACACCCATCTTGTGTGTATCATCAAGCATGATACAAACATGTACACTTGCATATATTATATATAAACAATGTGCACAAACTAGTGAGAAAATAAATCATAAGTGAGCTAATACTAGTTAATGCAATGTTATATATCAAATATATAATTATGCATTAAATTATTAAATCAACTCTGATTTAATAATCCGGCTATAACCGACTAATATCAAAAGTAACAACTTATCGAATCAACACTTGATCCGATAACCCGACTATATCGCATACTACCGATCAATGTTACAAATCGCGAGAATAGAATACGGTATCTCATATCGTATTAATCTCGGTCTTATACCTGCGGTATTGCACGGATCATGATCGGACGGATCATACTAGTGGGCTTTGGTTTAAGCCGGATCCTAGTATTAGATTTGTTGGATTAATTTCATCTCATCGCATTCGCATTCAGTCGGAATGTGGGTGCATGTATGTATATACAGGTGAGGGGTATCCTTGTGATCCGTCACGAGTTTACTTTAGATGTTGCCGTATTTTCTTTGTTATGGAAACCATTTGGATTAATGTTTGCTTAAGGAAATAATGAGCTAGAAATCATCATGACAATGCATTAATGTGACATAGACTTATATCATGAGTTATGGTCTCTTTTTTAGCAAAAGTGTCACATTAATGGATTGATTTGTGATGATATGAGAGGAAGAGAGAGAGAGGGGCTGCCATGGGTTATGGTTAGCTCTCATATTATTTTCCTCACTCTCTCATTCTATCTTAACAACAAAAAAAAAGAAAAGAAAAGCTCTTGTTCTTCTTCTTCTTCTTCCTCTGGCTCATTGCTTCCATCAATGGCAACACTTTCAACCTCCATCCAAAGCCATGGATGCAAGAGACAAAGTGATCACAACATTCTTTACAACACCTTGGACGCGTCGGCTAGCACACTTCGCGCCCGAGTTGCTTCGGATGAAGCAGGAGCCCGTAAAAAGAACCGATGATATGGTGCCCTTTCCGACGAGGAGATGAAGACCGGAGTTGCCGCGGGGAGATCGGGATGGTGGCTAAAGACCGAAGGACACGGATCACTCGGTATAGCATTCTATCCCTTCTCTTGATAGCTAGGTGTAGGTTAATGGTTATGATCCGGGTTTTATAGGATGCGGTAGTGCCGGTTTAAAAGTCAAGAAAAATTTTCGTTTCCGCATTTTGGCCTCGGATAGACGGTCGGGGCGCTACCGTAGTCCTACATGGTATCAGCGTGACGCCATTAACCTAGTCTAGCTTGCTCTAACGTGTTTACAAGTTCAATCGATCGGATTTTCCAAAAACCACATTTCCATGTCGCACTTTCTGTCGATTTTTTCCTTGCTCTAAAAATTATTTGGTACATTGGAAAATTACGTGCAGGGTTTTTTATGCATTCTGTGAAAATTTGGTACGCTGATGTTACTGTAGAGCGGCGGTTTAGCGGCCAACACCACGTTTTGGCCGCGGAACCGCCGCCGTTTTGTGGCCAAACTGTACCAAATTTCTACAGTGGTTTATTGACATGGAAATAGGGTTTCTGGTATATTCTTTTTGGGCCCAGATGTTTTTGAGTGCTACAGTTGTGCTTGGGGCCCACTTCGAAAAATTCAGTCGATCGAAAATTTTAAACATGTTAGTTCTGTAGGGTTCCTAGGCACACTCATGAGGTTCCACATGGCATCAACCATGCCAAATTCAAAAATCTATGTGCCGAGAAACCCTAATGAAGATCGTTAACTAGAAGATAGGCAAAAAACAACCAAGCAAACTACTTTGCTACTAAGTGAAAGGGATTACAACCTTTGTAGATCCGGTCCTCCACTTCATTAGCTTCGTGTTGACGTCCCCATCGCTGCGATCGTGAACTCCGGACTCCATAGAAGCTCCACGAGAAGAACGAACGTGCTTGCTACGTTGACTTCGAGGCCGAAGATGATCTACGTCGGGGAGACACTAACTCAAGCTATTCCTTCACTAGGTCATAAACTTTGTGAAGCGAACACACTCTACTACATGGAAAGTGGTAGAGGATGAAGAAGTAGGAAGTGAGCTCACTTTATAATTGATTTTCTCACTCTTTTGCTCAAGGCAACATTGGAGCTAGTAAGCTTTTGGATGGAGCTTGATGATGAAGAAGAAGAAAGAATTATCCATCCAAATGAAAACTTATCCCAATGAATTATATCCCCATGGTTGAGTTAAGACCTCATGCTTAACTCATGTAGAGAATTAACCAAGGCTTTAGGTTAAAGGTTAGGTTAAAGAATATCAAAAGAAATGACAAAAGAGTGGACTTTGTCAAAGCTTCTCCAAGCTTCTTCAAGCTTGACAACTTTGACCAAGTTAGTCCTTTTGTTAAATCTTAAGATAAACCAATAACCCTAATCTTAAACCTAATCTTGGTATGAGTCTCATACACCCATCTTGTGTGTATCATCAAGCATGATAGAAACATGTACACTTGCATATATTATATATAAACAATGTGCACAAACTAGTGAGAAAATAAATCATAAGTGAGCTAATACTAGTTAATGCAATGTAATATATCAAATATATAATTATGCATTAAATTATTAAATCAACTCTGATTTAATAATCCGGCTATAACCGACTAATATCAAAAGTAACAACTTATCGAATCAACACTTGATCCGATAACCCGACTATATCGCATACTACCGATCAATGTTACAAATCGCGAGAATAGAATACGGTATCTCATATCGTATTAATCTCGGTCCCGTACATATCACATATGTGCTCCTACTCCGTTTCGCTTGAGCCAGGAAACCCCTTTGTAGGACTCTAAAGACTCGTCAATACAACGGCAGTAGGTGATGATCATATCAAACACCCACAAGCCGCAAGCGGTGTGCTAAACGTAACGGCTACCCGGGTATTGAGCGATCAGAAGATCAACAAGCAATCCCGCTAGTTCTCCTGTGAATCCAATCAGTAACACTACCGTACAGTCCGGTCTCGTCGTCTGATATGTCGCATATCTCGCCTAGGGGTGGTAAACGTCAGACCCCAGTAGCTCGATAAGTCGTGTCGATATGAGGTCTATAACAGTTCGAGAAACTACTGATAACACTTACCAGTAAATCTAAGCAACCCTGGCCAGGGATTTCCGGTTATAGCCAATCGAACACAGCACAACATCAACTCCCTATACCGGCAGAGACGAATCCCCTCCTATCGCTCATTGCCTCCATGTGATTCAGGACTGTACCCAAAAGCCACCTTTTTGCACGCCCTCTTGGACGTGGTATGATGGAAATCAAAGCACAGTGGGAATCACACAAGACTCTATGACGATCTCGGGTCAACAGACTACTCTGTACCAGTGTCACCGGAGAACTGCCATCTGACGTGAGGTATAATACCATCTGGGAGTTCTTGGCGAGTCCGTCCAGTGTACCCAGTCTCCACTGAGCACCCGTATATAATCCCTGATGTCAAACACCGATGGATATGGGATCATCCATCGCCCATCATATGGGTCAAGATGCGTATACGCTAGTCTACTCTGGTGCATCGATGCCCTGTCTCGATACACCCACGACTAGGGACCTTGAAGGATGTACTTATGGACTGCCATGTCCCCACTAGTATGATCCACATCATAGTCCAGGTAGTCAAGTACACATCCTAAGGGCTTTACCAACAAGTAACACAGAGACAATCAGTATACACGTTAAGGTAAAGTGTAACCAGATAGCATACTATCATGTCGAGCAAGAAAGTCATCCCTATATATGTCCAAGCATCCACTACAATGTACATCGTATGTACAGTAATGGCCTCTAGGGCTTACATATAACTAACAATCTCCCACTTGCACTAGGGCCATCTGTTGTGGTATCACATACCCAACAATTAGCTATGGTTGAAGTATCTGATACTCAACCATCCTATAAAAGTCTCTACTGGGAAAAAGGACTTTGTGAGTGGATCCGCGCTGTTGTCCTCTGTGTCTACTCTCCTAACCTCGATCTCCCTGGAGATCAACCATCTCCATGATCAGGTGATACTGCCTAAGAATTATATCTGGATTTCTGATTGGACGGTAGTTCCTTGGCTAAAGCACAACTCCATTGTCACACACTGGTAGGAACGAAGTTCATATCATGAACTTATATATCCAGACTGCCTCTTTGGTAGCATCCTTGGTAACGATGTATCTTGCCTTTAATCGTCTAGTATGTCATGGTATCTAGCTTGGAACTCTTCCAACATACCGTCCCTCCACTGAGGGTAAAGACAATGCCTGCGACTGACATTCAGTCGTTCTTATCACCCTAGAATCTTTCCAGTGATTCTCCCCAGGATCAATTGATACAATCTCACTACAACTAGTAAGAATCCTAACATCCAAATAGATCTATCGCATAGATCCAAAAACCTAGGATTTAGGAGGTATCACTTTGATCCTATATGGAGAATCCTTGTGATAAGCGGAGATTGACCGAGCGTAGCATAGGAAACTCCTTCCCCATCAAGAGTATGTCATCCACGTAATCTACGAGGATCACCACCATACTCCATACTACCTTTTTGTATATACAAGGTTCATCTACCATTTTGATGAAGTCAAACTCTTTGACTACCACATCAAAACAGATGTTCCAAGTCCGCGATGCCTATTTTATCATATAAAACATCTCGCACACGTTTCTGCTGCTCCCACTGTCTACGAAGCCCTCTGGCTGTGTACTTATAGACGTTTTTTTCTAAAACATCATTTAGAAAAGTAGTCATGACACCCAACCGCCAGATATCGTAGTCATGGTACGTAGCCGTGGCAAGTAGGATCTGGATGGACTTAAGCATAGCTACTTAGAAAAGGTTTCATTATAGGCCATAACTGGTCTATAATGCAGACCTTTAACAAGTCTAGCTTTGAAAGTCTCAACTTTTCCATGTACACCAAGTAATCTTCTCAAGATATACTTGCTCCTGATGGGGATTAAACCCTTCAGATAAAGCAACCAAAGTCCATACTTTGTTGGTGTATAAGGATTCCATCTCAGATCTATAAACATCCAGCCATTCTTACAGAGTCACACTCTTAATGGCCAGCTCGAAACTAGTTAGGTCATCATCCCATGATACAATCCTCGCTCCTACTGTCATAGAGAAACCGAAGTATCTCTCAGGTGGGTGAGGAAACCTACTAGATCGGCGGAGAGGCTGAGGTTCCTTGGTTTCTATTGAATCCTTTGGTTCTACCAAATCATCAGCTGCAGTTTGTCTAGCTGGAACTCTTTCCAGTTCTACCTCATGACCAATAATTTCTTCATAAGAAATTCGCTTTCACAAAGGTGGCATGCTGAGAAACCAAACATTTTTATTCCTCGGTTAGGTAGAAGATATTCCCTTGCGAATGCTTGGGATATCCAACAAACTTCCACAGAACTGACTTTGCCTCGAGCTTGTCCGGATTATACTTTTTAGACATAGGCCGGACAACCCCAAATCTTAACAAACTTAAGATATGGGCTCTTCCCTTTCCATATCTCATATGAAGTGGTAGGCAACTGATTTGATCGGAACCCAATTCAATAGGTATCCAACTTCATAAGTGCATAACTCCCTAAATGGAAATAAGAAACTCAGTAGTACTCATCATAGAGCACACCATATCATATGGGGTGCGATTGCTCCGCCCCGATTCACCGTGGTGCTGAGGTGTATACGGAGGAGTAATGCTGAGAGAGAATCTCATTCTTAGAATAGTCCAGGAATCCCGTGCTCAAGTATTCTCCTCCTTGATCACATCAAAGGACATAATACTTATACCCGTATTTTGGTTCTCTACTTCTAACTTATATTCTGTGAATATCTTAAAAGGTTCGGACTTGTGTTTCAACGGGAACATTGTAATACCTTAGAATGTGTTTAGTGGCTATTTATATTTAAATAAAGGGTTTTTAATAAAAATTTTACCAAATTGAGTTTCAAATATTTTTCCCAATTTAATAAATATTTTTCTAGAATTTTCCTAGGCTTGCACACACATGTGCATGTAAACTAGGGTTTTAAAATGAGGTAATACCATGATTAGCAACCATGGTGGGTTTAATCTTGGGGATTAAGTCTTTTGAGCTTTAATTAAGTTCAATTAGTTATTTGAGGGTTGCTTTAATTTGAATTTCCCTTTTAGTGTTGACTTGGTGAGAATGAGAGAGAGAGAGAATGCATCATGGCAAAAGCCATGCTTGCATTTAATGGAGAGAGAGAGTGGAGGGGTTGACATTTGGGGTTATGATTACCTCTCATTCTTGTAATCTTTTCTCTCAACCTCACTCTCACACTCACACTCACACACTTACCTCCACAACAGCAGTAGCAGCAGCAAACACAACAGCAGCAGCAGCAACTTCAGCCTCAGCAACAGCTACAGGCAGCAGCAACAGCGCCAGGCAGCAGCAACAACACCCCAGCAGCTCCATTCCCTCTTCTTCTTCTCCTTCTACTAGCTTGTGAGATTTCTTGAGTGTATAACCTCTAAAATTATTCCTACTTTCGCTTAATTGAGTAGATTAGCTTCGATTAGCGATAGTTTTGTGTATTTAGTGCTTTTTGTGGTGATTGGTGGGAACCTTGACCAAGTGTTGCATGATTTGGTTTTAGTAAGTTGATGGAGTGTTGTTAGGACCATTTTAACCCAGCTTATCCCCCAATTGCACTAAAATACCACCAGATCCCTATTTGATGCAAATTCATCGTTTTTAAGTAAATTTTGAGCTTATGTAATCTGCTATCGACCCGGTGAGTTCAGATTGATTTTGAGAAGACTGCAGTATGTTGGTTAGGTGCTGATCCCCCAGGTAGAACCCGACCCCTAAATTCCGTACTGTGGCCGCCGAAAAATTCGATCTGGCCGCAAATTGCGGCCAGATAAGGAGGGTTTTGGTTGGGGTTTGGTCCTATAGGTGTCTGCTGAGACCCTTAGACTCCTGGCATGTGTATTTTTGTGTTATTCTTGTTGTAGGAAAATCTGGAACTATTTACCTATTTCTCGTATTTTAAACCTTCGCGACACGCGTGATACGCATGTGGTTTGGGATTTCTGCGTATCGCGATGCGTCAGGGTAGTTTCAGGCGCGTAATCACACGTTTTTACGTATCGCGCACACGCGCGCTTGGTTTGCGACACGGGTTTCTAATTTGACCTTAATGTTACGTTTTTGTGGATTTGAGCTTATATGTGATATATTGTGTGATTCTAGGTTCGCAGGCGAGTGAGACAGACGCTGCGAAGAAAGGAAAGCAAGTCGTCGGCTACACTTAGCGCGAGACTTCGGTGAGTAGATTTAACATCTACGGGGATATCGCCCGCATGGCGTTATGCGTCAGGGCTGATAGGACCTTATAGTTATACATTGCATTTTTCCTACATTGACTGTCATGTATTCCACTGTTCCATACTGCATTCCCTGCTATATGTATGTAAACTTAGAATTTATAGAACACCGCACTATTACTAACGGTTCATGTTGCACGAGCACTAATCTGCATGTTACACACACACCGTTATTAATTGCCATGACACACTCACTGTAGAATTGCCATGATTACATTGCTGTAGTTCATTTCATATATGATTCGTTATGATCTTCATAGAAATTGGGAGTCGCAAGATGTCTTTAAAAACTAAAACTATTTTAAAAAGCGGTTCTCCCTTGTACCTACTTTATGACTTGATACGCATAGCATATCGCATTTGATTTACTCATCGGTGTTGGATTTCCATGTGATTTCTGGTTTTGAGGACCGTGGAATTTATTAAAGAAAAGATGCACCATTTGAAAACCCGGTTCCTCATGATATGATATTTTGGTGCGTCCACCACGCGTTTTCTTGGTGCTGAGACGTGTGCTTGAAACCCGATTCGAGGAGTTGGATGATCCGTTTGCGGGTTCGTGGTGGACCCGGTATGGTTCCCCGGGGCGAGAAATGTTTTTCGTGGAGTAGACGATGAGCCTGGCAGGGTGGCGAGTACCTACCGGTGATTGGTTGGACCTGGCGGTTGTCCGGAGGATACTGACCAGAGTCGAGAGATGGATGCGGGATGATCCGTACTGCCGGGGCCGAGGGCCGATACCGCAGACGGAGCACGTGGGCTGATCCGGACTGATGGAGCCCGATATATGAGGATTTGCGTGTCGATGCTGGACACGAGTGTTTTATGATATTTTTAGTGCCGATGTTGGGCACTCATGATTTTCATAGATTTACCGGATTTGAGGGCCAAGGAGAGTGCCGGCGCATGAGTTTATTTGGGATTTGGATGCAGTTTGGGGCACCGATTATTTTTCCATGTTGATATTTCCATGTAGATGTTGTTTACCCATGCTCAGCATTGATTATCATGTATCTCATCCTGTAGTTGTTTTACCTTACAGAGCATTTGCATGATTATTGCACATACTGCTTATCACGCATTGATATCATCTGCTGGCATTTGATACAGTAGCGCAATACGTGCATGCTCGCGATTACCTTTATATGTTATCTATATTCACGAGTTGGCAACTCACCCCCGTTGTGCCACAGTATTTGCAGGTTGCCCTTCAGAGTAGTCGCGGCAGGCTGCCTTTTGCATCTTTTGGCTACAGATACCACTACAGTTGGTGTGAGAGCTGTTTTGCATTTTAGGTGGGTTGTGGTATATGATTACTTTTATTGTACTCCTTTTGTATCTAGTATTCTCCATCTACCATTTATGTACTGGACTTAGATACTGTGTAAGGACGATGATGTATATTTTGTATTCTGGTGTCGAGCTCGTAGGAGCCGACTGTTTTTATATGCAGTTTATATTCCTGTGATGTTTACTTATTGCTTATTCTTCGCTACGGCGTCGTATATTACTCTTGTGATGATGGTTTCCGCCGTTAGGCGTGATTGCTCCCTTTTGGGAATGTTTCATTTCATTATATTTCGTTTTTACTCATATCCTGTTTATACCCGGTTTCGGGGCTACTTTTACAAAGGAAATGCTGCCAAAATTATTCAAATGATTACGTAACTTTAAAAGAACTTATCGAATTATGTAAGGTTGTTTTCTAAATGTTTTAACTAAATGTTTTCAACACTCGCTACTTTTAAATGGTTTTGATTTCTGGGTTCGGCTTACTTAGTCGTGTTACGCCTGTAGACGTAGCGTGGTTAAGTGCCGGTCATGAGTCGAAATATTCGGGTCGTGAAAAAGTTGGTATCAGAGCGTAGGTTTTACCTTTCGGAGTATAGGATGACCTTGGTATGATAGAGTAGGTAGCTGAAGCAGAGTGGCGTAGCGTGTGTATGTTCCGCGGCATACTCACGACACGGTACTCCGCCAAAGCGACCTTAGGACTTATTGATTTAAATTCCTTTTGAGTATTTACATTCTTGCGATTCAATTTTTGCATCCTTATCGAATCCTATTTACCTTTCAGCCATTATGCCGCCAAAGACTACGAGGGCGCGGAGAGCGGCCGCGAGGGCCGAGCTTCAAGTTGACTCGTCCGAGACGAGGACTGATCCGGGCAGTGCACCCGTTGTACCCGAGCAGACTGTTCCTCCCGTGACAGATCAGATCGCCACGCTAAGGGCTGGTAAGCAGGAGATGCGCCAGACGGTGGGATCCAGCATGCAGGAGATGCGCCAGATGATAGGATTGCTAGTTGAGACGCTTCGAGCACAGCGACCAGAGGTAGCTCCATCCGTTCCAGAGACCGCGATGGTACCTACCGCACAGCCAGTTGCCCCTGCAGCCACGGAGGTGATTACAGTATCACTATCAGAGTTCATGAGGCTGAAGCCTCCGGTCTTCACAGGCACCGATACAGCCGAGGACCCACAGTCTTTCATTGATAGGATGGCCCGGATATGTCGTTCCCTCAGATGCGCAGATGCGAGATGGGTTGAGTTCGCGAGCTTTCGCCTGGAAGGACTTGCGCAGAAGTGGTGTGATTCAGTTGAGAAGGGCAGAGCGTCAGGTCTTCCTCCTATGACCTGGACAGAGTTCGTGGCACTATTTCTTGCCCGCTTTCTTCCACTGAGTGTCAGAGATGCTAGGGCACGCAGGTTCGAGTCCTTACGCCAGACTCCGGAGATGTCAGTGGCAGAGTATGACGTGCTGTGTACAGAGCTAGCAGTTTATGCCCCATACCTGGTGGTTACCGAGGAGATGCGAGTCAAGAGATTTGTTTGAGGCTTGCTTACGCCACTGTTCCTCGCGATCAGCGCGCAGCATTACGAGACATACGCAGCAGCTGTGGACGCAGCCCTATTAGTCGAGGAGCGCCTTGCTGAGACTTCGGTTGTTCCAGAGCCGAAGAGAATTCGTACTAGTATATCCGTAAGGAGGCAGTCATTCAGACGCCGCGACAGGTATCGTTCTGGTACGAGGAGTAGCAGAGATTCGGGGCGAGGCCAGATGTTTAGTTCGTATCCCTAGGAGAGTCAGCAGTCGTCGCGGGGTTGCTTTAGATGCGGCAGTCTACTTCACCTCGTTAGGGATTGTCCTGAGATACACCGAAGGGAGGCGGCAGCACCGCATGTTACCTTACCACCTTCACCACCCTAGAAGGCGTTGCCTGTTGTACCTACCGTTGTTCCGCGTCAGACTCATACTCAGAGAGGTCGTGGGTGTGGAGGAGTTGCTCAGAGAGGACGGGATGACTGAGGCAGAGGGCAGTCAGTCACCGGTGGTGGACAGGCGCGGGTTTTTTCTTTGACGCATCGGGACGCGCAGGCGTCCAATGCGGTGGTTTCAGGTATCCTTTCAGTATGTTCTGTTGATGCACACGTGTTGTTCGATCCCGGATCCATGCACTCGTACGTATCCACACACTTTGTGCCGAGTTTAGGTAGAAAGTCCGGTTTGCTTGATCAGCCGCTTGTTGTGACCACTCCTGTGGGAGAGTCGTTTGTTGCTAGGCACGTGTTCCGATCCTGTACCGTCTGTATTAGCGAGAGAGAGTTGCCTGTCGACTTGATCCTTCTTGAGATGTTGGACTTCGACGTTCTTTTGGGCATGGATTGGTTAGCCACGTGCTATGCTTCTGTGGACTGCCGTGAGAAGACAGTTAGATTCTGCTTTCCCGGCGAGTCGGTTTTTTTTGTGTTGGGGGACCGTGGTGCCGCCCCTCACAGTGTGATTTCTTCTTTTCGCGCTGGACAGCTTTTGAGGAAGGGATGTGAGGGATTTCTCGCTTATGTTTGTGATGCTAGTGCTACAGAGGTTCCATTGGATCAGGTTCCGGTTGTTAGCGAGTTTCCTGATGTGTTCCCTGACGAGCTTCCTGGGCTACCGCCCGAGCGCGACATTTCTTTCTGTATTGATCTGGTTCCTGGCACGGGGCCTATTTCCTTACCGCCTTATCGGATGGCCCCGGCGGAACTTCGAGAGTTGAAGGGTCAGTTGCAAGATTTACTGGATAAGGGACTTGTTCGACCTAGTGTTTCTCCTTGGGGTGCTCCAGTCCTGTTCGTCAAGAAGAAGGACGGCAGTTTGCGTCTGTGTATCGACTACCGCCAGCTGAACAGGGCGACAGTGCGGAACAGATATCCCTTGCCACGTATCGACGATTTGTTCGACCAGATTCAGGGGGCAGGATACTTTTCGAGGATCGATTTACGATCAGGCTATCATCAGCTGCGGGTTCGACAGGAAGACATTCCTAGGACGGCTTTCCGTACGCGCTACGGCCATTATAAGTTTTTGGTGATGTCGTTCGGACTCACCAATGCGCCAGCAGCATTCATGGACTTGATGAACCGTATCTTCCGACCATATCTGGATCTGTTCATCATAGTATTCATTGACGATATCTTGGTGTATTCCCGGAGTAGTGAGGAGCACGAGCAGCACCTGCGGATTACACTGCAGACTTTGAGGGAGCACCAGCTTTATGCGAAATTCTCTAAGTGTGCTTTCTGGCTGGACAGCGTAGACTTCTTGGGGCATGTGATTTCACGAGACGGTATATGTGTAGACCCGAGGAAGATCGAGGCCGTTCAGCGTTGGCCCAGACCCACATCGGTTACGGAGATTCGCAGCTTTTTGGGGTTGGCCAGTTACTACAGGCGATTTGTGCAGGACATCTCTAGTATTGCTACACCTTTGACCGGGTTGACCCGGAAGGGAGTTCCTTTCGACTGGACGGAGGAGTGCGAGCACAGTTTTCAGCAGCTACGGGCTCGGCTGACTACGGCACCGTTATTATCATTACCTTCATGATCAGGCGAATTTGTGGTCTATTGTGATGCTTCTCGAGTGGGGTTAGGGTGCATATTGATGCAGCATGACAGGGTGATCGCGTATGCTTCACGACAATTGAAGAAACATGAACAGAACTACCCCACTCACGATTTGGAGATGGCTGCAGTGGTCTTTGCACTTAAGACCTGGCGACATTACTTATACGGCGAGTCGTGCCAGATATTCACTGATCATAAGAGTTTAAAGTATATATTTCAGCAGCGAGACCTGAACCTTAGACAGCGCCGATGGATGGAGTTAGTGAAGGATTACGACTGCGAGATCTTGTATCACCCGGGCAAGGCGAATGTAGTGGCGGATGCTTTGAGCAGGAGGCCCGGGGGTAGTCTATCTTGTTTGAGCGCGGTACAGGGGCAGTCGTCGGCAGATTGGCAGATATTATGCGACAGCCGAATACAGTTCGAGTTCATGCCGATTGGAGGACAGATCGCGGATGTTCGTGCACGCCCACAGTTACTTGACCGCATACATGAGGCATAACGCAGTGATGACCGATGTTCGGAGATCATGGCACAGATTGGACAGGGCAGATTTTTCGAGTTCATGATCGATGATCGGGGGTACTACGATTTGGGGTTAGACTGTGCGTACTAGATGCTGAGGGACTGCGGCGCGAGATTCTCGAGGAGGCACATCTATCGGTGTACAGCGTCCATCCCGGTTCCACCAAGATATATCATGATATAAGAGATGTTTACTGGTGGGACAGAATGAAGAGGGACATCGCAGATTTCGTATCGAGATGCCTGACTTGTCAGCAAGTCAAGGCTGAGCACCAGAGGCCCGCGGGAGAGCTACAGCCGTTACCCATTCCGGAGTGGAAATGGGAGCAGATTTCAATGGATTTCGTTGTGGGTCTACCCAGGACTAGGCGAGGGTATGACTCCATTTGGGTGATCGTAGATCGTTTGACGAAAGCGGCTCACTTCTTGCCAGTGAAGACGACTTTCGGATTTGCTCAGTACGCCCAGATTTACATCGACGAGATAGCACGACTGCACGGAGTTCCGACATGTATCGTGTCCGACAGAGGCACCCAGTTTACCAGTCGACTATGGCAGAGGCTTCAGGAGGCTTTGGGCACTCGCTTGAGTTTCAGCACAGCATTTCATCCGCAGACCGACGGACAGTCAGAGCGGACTATTCAGACTCTCGAGGACATGCTCAGAGCGTGCGTATTAGATTTCGGAGGTAGCTGGGATCATCACTTACCCTTAGTAGAGTTCTCCTACAATAACAGCTACCAGGAGACCATTCAGATGGCACCGTTTGAGGTTCTTTATGGGAGGAGATGCAGATCGCCCGCCTGTTGGACAGAGCTCAGTGAGAGCAGTATCTTAGGGCCACAGATTGTTGAGGAAACGACCGCGAAGATCCAGTTGATTCGCGATAGGATGAGAGCAGCCCAGAGTAGGCAGAGATCTTATGCGGACCATCGGCGGCGCAGACTTGAGTTTTGTGTTGGTGATCATGTTTTCTTGAGGGTCTCCCCAATGAAAGGTGTGATGAGGTTTGGGAAGAAGGGGAAGCTCAGTCCCAGATATGTGGGCCCCTTCGAGATCCTCGAGCGTGTTGGTGCAGTTGCATACCGGTTAGCCCTTCCGCCCAGTTTTCCAGATGTGCACCCCGTATTTCTCGTTTCGATGCTCCGTAGATATCTTCATGATCCTTCGCATGCAATTCAGCACCCGACGATCCAGCTTGAGCGCGACCTTTCCTATGCAGAGCAGCCGGTGATGATCTTGGATCGATAAGTGAAGAAATTGAGATCGAAAGACATTCCTTCAGTCAAGGTACTTTAGCGTGGTCAGAGCAGCGAGGAGGTCACTTGGGAGACCGAAAGGGAGATGAGGAAGAAGTACCCCCGTCTTTTCGAAGGTACGTGTAGTTAGATTTTGAAATTCGGGGACGAATTTCTTTAAGTGGGAGAGATTGTAACACCTTAGAATGTGTTTAGTGGCTATTTATATTTAAATAAAGGGTTTTTAATAAAAAGTTTACCAAATTGAGTTTCAAATATTTTTCCCAATTTAATAAATATTTTTCTAGAATTTTCCAAGGCTTGCACACACATGTGCATGTAAACTAGGGTTTTAAAATGAGGTAATACCATGATTAGCAACCATGGTGGGTTTAATCTTGGGGATTAAGTCTTTTGGGCTTTAATTAAGTTCAATTAGTTATTTGAGGGTTGCTTTAATTTGAATTTCCCTTTTAGTGTTGACTTGGTGAGAATGAGAGAGAGAGAGAATGCATCATGGCAAACGCCATGCTTGCATCTAATGAAGAGAGAGAGTGGAGGGGTTGACATTTGGGGTTATGATTACCTCTCATTCTTGTAATCTTTTCTCTCAACCTCACTCTCACACTCACACACACACACACTTACCTCCTCAACAGCAGTAGCAGCAACAAACACAACAGCAGTAGCAGCAGCAAACACAACAGCAGCAGCAACAACTTCAGCCTCAGCAACAGCAGCTACAGGCAGCAGCAACAGCTCCAGGCAGCACCAACATCACCCCAGCAGCTCCATTCCCTCTTCTTCTTCTCCTTCTACTGGCTTGTGAGATTTCTTGAGGGTATAACCTCTAAACTTATTCCTACTTTCGTTTAATTGAGTAGATTAGCTTCGATTAGCGATAGTTTTGTGTATTTAGTGCTTTTTGTGGTGATTGGTGGGAACCTTGACCAAGTGTTGCATGATTTGGTTTTAGTAAGTTGATGGAGTGTTGTTAGGACCATTTTAACCCAGCTTAGCCCCCAATTGCACTAAAATACCACCAGATCCCTATTTGATGCAAATTCATCGTTTTAAAGTAAATTTTGAGCTTCTGTAATCTGCTATCGACCCGGTGAGTTCAGATTGATTTTGAGAAGACTGCAGTATGTTGGTTAGGTGCTGATCCCCCAGGTAGAACCCGACCCCCAAATTCCGTACTGTGGCCGTCGAAAAATTCGATCTGGCCGCAAATTGCGGCCAGATGGGGAGGGTTTTGGTTGGGGTTTGGTCCTATAGGTGTCTGCTGAGACCCTTAGACTCCTGGCATGTGTATTTTTGTGTTATTCTTGCTGTAGGAAAATCTGGAACTATTTACCTATTTCTCATATTTTAAACCTTCGCGACACGCGTGATACGCATGTGGTTTGGGATTTCTGCGTATCGCGACGCGTCAGGGTAGTTTCAGGCGTGTAATCACACGTTTGTACGTATCGCGCACACGCGCGCTTGGTTTGCGACACGGGTTTCTAATTTGACCTTAATGTCACGTTTTTGTGGATTTGAGCTTATGTGTGATATATTGTGTGATTCTAGGTTCCCAGGCGAGTGAGACGGACGCTGCGAAGAAAGGAAAGCAAGTCGTCGGCTACACTTAGCGCGAGACTTCGGTGAGTAGATTTAACATCTACGGGGATATCGCCCGCATGGCATTATGCGTCAAGGCTGATAGGACCTTATAGTTATACATTGCATTTATCCTACATTGACTGTCATGTATACCACTGTTGCATACTGCATTCCCAGCTATATGTATGTAAACTTAGAATTTATAGAACACCGCACTATTACTAACGGTTCATGTTGCACGAGCACTAATCTGCATGTTACGTAAACATCGTTAGTAATTGTCATGACACACTCACTGTAGAATTGCCATGATTACATTGATGTAGTTCATTTCATATATGATTCGTTATGATCTTCATAGAAATTGGGAGCCGCAAGATGTCTTTAAAAACTGAAACAATTTTAAAAAGCGGATCTCCCTTGTACCTACATTATGACATGATACGCATAGCATAGCGCATTTGATTTACTCATCGGTGTTGGATTTCCATGTGATTTCTGGTTTTGAGGACCGTGGAATTTATTAAAGAAAAGATGCACCATTTGAAAACCCGGTTCCTCATGATATGATATTTTGGTGCGTCCACCACGCGTTTTCTCGGTGCTGAGACGTGTGCTTGAAACCCGATTCGAGGAGTTGGATGATCCGTTTGCGGGTTCGTGGTGGACCCGGTATGGTTCCCCGGGGCGAGAAATGTTTTTCGTGGAGTAGACGATGAGCCTGGCAGGGTGGCGAGTACCTACCGGTGATTGGTTGGACCTGGCGGTTGTCTGGAGGATACTGACCAGAGTCGAGAGATGGATGCGGGATGATCCGTACTGCCGGGGCCGAGGGCCGATACCGCAGACGGAGCCCGTGGGCTGATCCGGACTGACGGAGCCCGATATATGAGGATTTGCGTGTCGATGCTGGACACGAGTATTTTATGATATTTTGAGTGCCGATGTTGGGCACTCGTGATTTTCAGAGATTTACAGGATTTGAGGGCCGAGGAGAGTGCCGGCGCATCAGTTTATTTGGGATTTGGATGCAGTTTGGGGCACCGATTATTTTTCCATGTTGATATTTCCATGTAGATGTTGTTTACCCCATGCTCAGCATTGATAATCATGTATCTCATCCTGTAGTTATTTTACCTGACAAAGCATTTGCATGATTATTGCACATACTGCTTATCACGCATTGATATCATCTGCTGGCATTTGATAGAGTAGCGCAATACGTGCATGCTTGCGATTAGCTTTATATGTTATCTCTATTCACGAGTTGGCAACTCACCCCCGTTGTGCCACAGTATTTGCAGGTTGCCCTTCAAAGTAGTCGCGGCAGGCTGCCTTTTGCATCTTTTGGCTACAGATACCACTACAGTTGGTGTGAGAGCTGTTTTGCATTTTAGGTGGGTTGTGGTATCTGATTACTTTTATTGTACTCCTTTTGTATCTAGTATTCTCCATCTACCATTTATGTACTGGACTTAGATACTGTGTGAGGACGATGATGTATATTTTGTATTCTGGTATCGAGCTCGTAGGAGCCGACTGTTTTTATATGCAGTTTATATTCCTGTGATGTTTACTTATTGCTTATTCTTCGCTACGGCGTCGTATATTACTCTTGTGATGATGGTTTCCGCTGTTAGGCGTGATTGCTCATGTTTGGGAATGTTTCATTTCATTATATTTCATTTTTACTCATATCCTGTTTATACCCGGTTTCGGGGCTACTTTTACAAAGGAAATGCTGCCAAAATTATTTAAATGATTACGTAACTTTAAAAGAACTTATCGAATTATGTAAGGTTTTTTTCTAAATGTTTTAAATAAATGTTTTCAACACTCGCTACTTTTAAATGGTTTTGATTTCTGGGTTCGGCTTACTTAGTCGCGTTACGCCTGTAGACGTAGCGTGGTTAAGTGCCGGTCACGAGTCGAATTATTCGGGTCGTGACAAACATATGTCTGAATCTTGAGAGATCATCAGAGAATGTAATGAAATACAAAGAACCAGTCTTGGCATGTGTAGACTGGAGACTTTCATACATCAGCATGTATCAATCCCAAGAGTTCACTAACTCTTTCTCTGTTTCCAATAAACAGAGCTATGGTCATTTTATCTTTGTGACATGACCGGCAAGTTTCACAAGATGTAAATTCAAACAGATTTAAATATGCATCTAAATGTAACTTAGCTAGTCGGGTCGCATTGATATGACCTAGTCTACAATGCCTCAAGAAGGATTCATTCATTTCTGAACTCTTCCTCTCGTGTGTGTTCCGTACACTAAGAACTGTAGTTTGATTTAGAACGTCAATGCTTTTAGATAACGTGCCTGAACCGATCAACTCTTGATATAGGAAATGTTCAAAACATTATCCAACAATACAAAATTATATCCTTTCTTTACTAATAAAGAGACTGATATGATTTCGTATATCAGGTTCGGTATCTAATAACATTTGTTCAGAATCAATGTATTGTGCTGATACAGGGTGACAGTGACTAACATACTTGGCTGCAACACTTGCACCGTTTTCTGCCTCATGAAACTTATCACCCATTCTCAGTTCTCTACCTTTCTGTAGCCCATGTAATATATTACATATGTGGGATCCTGATCCGGTATCATATACCCAGGACGCAGAGGATACTGAGAAACAGTTCTGTGTAGCGAACACACCCGAAGATGATGCATCAACATGCACTTTCTTCGTTTGGGCGGCACGGGAAATCTGGTATTCCCCAATTTCTTGCTCTGTCTTATAACAATTATAAGTTGGAGCGGGACCAACGTTTCCCAGCTCAGTATAACAAGCGGGTTCGGTCAATATATCCGTTTTATTATCTTGATTAAGGTGTGATATGGTCGCTACCTGGAGAGAGAGAGAAGAAAACACTCAGCGTATGCTCTTGCAAGATTAGATTGGTTATCTAAAATATCTAATCAGGATGTCTCCCACTGTTTTAATCAAATCTTCCTTCAAACCCTAAAAGGAAAGACTAGCCGGGATTAATTACACGCTACAAGTTCGCCAATCTTTCAGCCAGGCCAGTGTCGGTACTTTGAGGGAGGTCCCCCGTGCTTTCGCACGAACCTAATTAATGTAAACCTCGTTTTCCCAGAGGAGTAACCCCGTTAACACCTTTCTAGACACCTACTTGATCGGCTAATTGTAATGTGTAAAACTCTCTCAGGAGTAACTCTTACTCGCAGCGGGTATCGGGATCCAACTATCTCATAGAAGATATGCAATCTCATTGCAAATTTCAACACTTGAAATTCCCAATAATATTTTGCCCCTAGCAGCTATATGACCTTAACATAGTCAACAAATCATAAGTGCTAGTCAAGTTCAACCCGTCATTTCCCGATTGAATTAAACCCACCCGCATGACCCTTAACATAGTCAACAAAGTCGCACGACTACCCTAATCCAATCGTATCATATGCTTATACAGATAAGCACTAATCAGCTACCGCACACTACGCCTTAACATAGTCAACAAACGTAGCAAGAATACTAACTAGTACTTATCTGAAATGACGGAGGGCTACGACAGGTTTTTAAGAAAACCTTTTACATAATGAACTTGATATCGTCGTAGAATCGAGTGATTTTAAATGGAGTGTTTTTAAGGCTTTTCTAGTTTTGCTAAAGGGGTCACTCCCGGTGAAGGGATCGTCGGCCCTTTCCTCATCGAATAAGGTGCAGGGTATATCATATATACCACTAGGCAAAGCAAAAACTCTAAAAGCAATCAAAAGACAAACCGAGGGGTGTAGCATCTGCCAGTTATTGCTAAAGGGGTCACTTCCGGTGAAGGGATCTCGGCTCTTTCCTTATCGAATAAGGTGCAGGATGTTCTACAAGGAACACCGCGATGCAAAGCAAGAACTGTAGCTACCTGTTTTTGAAAATTCGGTTCCATAACATCTTTTAGGTTTCTTTATCTTTCATTAATCACATTAATGAAGTCCCATCATTTAAGTCACCTAAACATCACAGATAAATACGACGTACACTTATGCCATCCGCATTCGCCTCGATGTCCCCTCATGCACCGTTAGGTTAGGTAACTAACGGCAGAGCGGGGCAGGGCTAGCGCGGGTGTAAAACATAAGTAACGTCTATATAATATATCATATATACTATATACAGTATCTATCACAATATATCAAATGATCACATCACAGATATCGCAGCAGAAGAAACATATATGAAATATTGGATATACTAGGACGTCCGTGTTTTCAATACGAGCCTGTATAAAACACGGATTCCACGGTCGTGATGAATAGCCAAACCCACACCCCTAGACCCCTACGAGAGCAGCAAGCAACCCTTCCAATTCTAGAGTTAGGAGACCCGGACTCGACTCCTCGAGTTGGTCTCCCACTGGACTCCAGAACCCGATTACTTGTGCTCTCCTCCTTAGGTCTATCCTAGTGCGGAAAAGTAAATAATATACATCAACGGTGACATCTTCTGCAACCTGGAAGTGCCCCAATAAAAGAATATTACATACAAGTTTTTATATGAATGAAAATGAAAAAACACTCATCTTACATAAAAAAAACCCGGCTATTCAAACACGACGATCCAATATAACATATCCAGCAACACATAACATCACATGTCATCAACGTAAGTAAATATGCCCATCCCAATTTTCATTGACATATAGCAACAAAACCGGCAATATCACATATTACACTTACGGTCGCAGAAAAGAAAGTGTAAAACTACAACAGTTGGAATCCGCAACCTCTTTAGATATCGCATGCCTAACAATTATAAACCCCGCATTTTAGTCTCATATATCGAAAACACTTTTCAATATCAAGTCGGGCAATTCAATAAGATTCCCGGCATCCAGAACGAATGCTCATCGCAAACTTTAGTAAACGGCCACACCCCCGATACCGTCGACGAAGTGCACTAAGGTGGAACACCGCTGCCGCGAGCACCCAAACGGATGCTTTTTGGCGACGGGGTTCTCCTACAGTCACTTGGTCGGGGCTATGGGGCGTGGCTATCTATTAAGTTTACCGGCGAGTATTCGCGTACGCAACGTGATTGCGACGGACTTTTGATCACATGAAAATTCCGTGGCAACCAATCAATTTGAGACTAAAGTGCTATGTTTATAATATTCAAATCAGTTATCTCATAACTATTTGTGGATTCCAAATATTGTATCACATTCCAGATAAATAGAAAATGTTAAACTTTCCGATCGAACAATCAAACACTCAAGTTTTCCCGAAACGGCTCAACTCTTGAAATAAGTTCAAAAACATCCATTTCATGCCACAGTACCAACGGTCCAGCCGTAGAAGGGTCAAGCCAACGCCTCATATGTGGCACGCCGTACTGCCCCAAACCCTAAGGTTCAATGGGCAGTTCAAGACGGTCACATAATCGAGTTAAGGTTTGTTGTCTTCTAGAGGGTCCATCGCGTTACTTGCACTACTTAGAACGTTATTTAACTACGGAAAAATCCAACACTTGGAAATTTCCCGGCAGGGGAAAAAATGGGTATTTATATCCGGTCGAACTTTTTAAAATGTTCTAAAAATTACCCGGAAAAACAAAAACAAAGATAAACAATCCGATCAGAACATCGAGTCCCCAATACACCCCAGATAACTCAACTCTTGAGTGTATTTTAAAAATTCCCAGAAAACACAGGAAATTCTGTTGGACATTACTGTGCAGATCACGTGACAAGAGTCACATTTATGGCCGCGGAACCGCCGCGAAAGCCAGGGTGGCGCCGCGGTTCCGCGGCTCATTAGCCGACTTAAGCGCACGTGCTCCACAGTAACTCATATAATTACCTGCTGTATTTTTTGGATATTTTTAATTTGGAAAAATCCACAGTTTGTAAAAATGTACAGAGAGGGGTTGCGATTAGGGTTTCGGGGTTCGAACGGGTTTCTAACTTCGTCTACACATCGCCTAAAGTTCTAGCTAGGCTCCGATACCACTGTAGGGTTCCTAGGCACACTCATGAGGTTCCACAAGGCATCAACCATGCCAAATTCAAAAATTTATGTGCCGAGAAACCCTAATGAAGATCGTTAACTAGAGGATAGGCGAAAAACAACCAAGCAAACTACTTTGCTACTAAGTGAAAGGGATTACAACCTTTGTAGATCCGGTCCTCCACTTCATTAGCTTCGTGTAGACGTCCCTATCGCTGCGATCGTGAACTCCGGACTCCATAGAAGCTCCACGAGAAGAACGAACGTGCTTGCTACGTTGACTTCGACGCCGAAGATGATCTACGTCGGGGAGACACTAACTCAAGCTATTCCTTCACTAGGTCATAAACTTTGTGAAGCGAACACAATATACTATATGGCAAGTGATAGAGGATGAAGAAGTAGGAAGTGAGCTCACTTTATAATTGATTTTCTCACTCTTTTGCTCAAGGCACCATTGGAGCTAGTAAGCTTTTGGATGGAGCTTGATGATGAAGAAGAAGAAGAAAGAATTATTCATCCAAATGAAAACTTATCCCAATGAATTATATCACCATGGTTGAGTTAAGCCCTCATGCTTAACTCATGTAGAGAATTAACCAAGGATTTAGGTTAAAGAATATCAAAAGAAATGACAAAAGAGTGGACTTTGTCAAAGCTTCTCCAAGCTTCTTCAAGCTTGACAACTTTGACCAAGTTAGATCCTTTTGTTAAATCTTAAGATAAACCAATAACCCTAATCTTAAACCTAATCTTGGTATGAGTCTCATACACCCATCTTGGGTGTATCATCAAGCATGATACAAACATGTACACTTGCATATATCATATATAAACAATGTGCACAAACTAGTGAGAAAATAAATCATAAGTGAGATAATACTAGTTAATGCAATGTAATATATCAAATATATAATTATGCATTAAATTAGTAAATCAACTCTTGATTTAATAATCCGTCTATAACCGACTAATATCAAAAGTAACAACTTATCGAATTAACACTTGATCCGATAACCCGGCTATATCGCATACAACCGATCAATGTTACAAATCGAGAGAATAGAATACGGTATCTTATATCGTATTAATCTCGGTCCCGCACATATCACATATGTGCTCCTACTCCGTTTCGCTTGAGCCAGGAAACCCCTGTGTAGGACTCTAAAGACTCGTCAATACGCCGGCAGTAGGTGATGATC
Source organism: Agapanthus africanus (assembly GCA_030015575.1). NCBI lineage: Eukaryota > Viridiplantae > Streptophyta > Magnoliopsida > Asparagales > Amaryllidaceae > Agapanthus > Agapanthus africanus. The sequence continues at coordinate 172,682,780 of JASDDO010000012.1, read as the reverse complement.
ATATCAAACACTCACAAGCCGCAAGAGGTGTGCTAAACGTAACGGCCACCCGGGTATTGAGCGATCAGAAGATCAACAAGCAAGCCCGCTAGTTCTCCTCTGAATCCAATCAGTAACACTACCGTACAGTCCGGTCTCGTCGTCTGATATGTCGCATATCTCGCCTAGGGATGGTAAACGTCAGACCCCAGTAGCTCGATAAGTCGTGTCGATATGAGGTCTATAACTGTTCGAGAAACTACTGATAACACTTACCAGTAAATCTCAGCAACCCTGGCCAGGGATTTCCGGTTATAGCCAATCGAACACAGCACAACATCAACTCCCTATACCGGGAGAGACGGATCCCCTCCTATCGCTCATTGCCTCCATGTGATTCAGGACTGTACCCAAAAGCCACCTTTTTGCATGCCCTCTTGGACATGGTATGATGGAAATCAAAGCACAGTGGGAATCAAACAAGACTCTATGACGATCTCGGGTCAACAGACTACTTTGTACCAGTGTCACCGGAGAACTGCCATCTGACGTGAGGTATAATACCATCTGGGAGTTCTCGGCGAGTCCGTCCAGTGTACTCAGTCTCCACTAAGCACCCGTATATCATCTCTGATGTCAAACACCGATGGATATGGGATCATCCATCGCCCATCATATGGGTCAAGATGCGTATAAGCTAGTTTACTCTGGTGCATCGATGCCCTGTCTCGATACACCCACGACTAGGGACCTTGAAGGATGTACTTATGGACTACCATGTCCCCACCAGTATGATCCACATCTTAGTCTATGTAGTCAAGTACACATCCTAAGGGCTTTACCAACATGTAACACAGAGACAATCAGTATACACGTTAAGGAAAAGTGTAACCAGATAGCATACTATCATGTTGAGCAAGAAAGTCCTCCCTATATATGTCCAAGCATCCACTACAATGTACATCGTATGTACAGTAATGTCCTCTAGGGCATACATATAACTAACAAGTTCACAGTATTTACATTATATCTGCGACCGTGAATGTCACTCGATCGGTAAATCCAGTCTATCTGCTATAGCCCTTTTAGACGGATTTGAGAACGTGACATTCATGTTGATGTTCTGTGTTGTGCTGTGATGTTGCGGATCTATCGTGGTGGATAGCCTGGATGCAATGGTAGTACAGTTTGGTTGTATATGTACATTTGATATTGCGGGGCGAGCGTCCGACATGTGGACTGCCGTTACTGCCTGTTTGTATATTATTCTTTTGGGGGCACGACCGGGCTGAGGTCGATGTACCCGTTGTATGTATATTTTACTTTCTGTACTAGGATTGCCCCACGTAGGGGTGCACGGATAGCCGGGTTTTAGAAGGCAACGGGCCCGCATCTCATGGCATTGAGACGGAGGGGGCTTCACTCTAGAATTGGCGGGGTATTCGCCGCACTCGTAGGGGTACAGGTTGACCCAGGAGGGGTGCCCAAGTTACCGGATTCCGTGAAGTGCTGGGTGGTCCATTCACGTTGCTGAAGGGAGCTGCCTCGCTTCAGGTTTTGGCGGGTAACTTGCCGCGCCCGTAGGGGTCTAGGATTTCATTGCACAGGCTATCCACACGACCAGGGGAACGTCGGGTTTCAGCGGCGGCTCTATGAAACCCGGGGCTTCCAGATATCTGTATTGTTCTGTGATGCTTATTACATTTCTGTGATGTTGCATTTTATCACGCTTTGAGCGAATATTATATATTGATATATATACTAGTAGATGTTGTATATGTTTTGCATCCGCGTTAGTCCATTCCCCGCTCTGTCGTTAGTTAAGTAACCAAACGGGTGATGACGGGACCCAGTGGCGAATGCGGATGGCATATACGTACATCGTTTTTTCGTTCTTTATTGGTGTGATCAATTGATGGGACTGCGTTGATTCGGATCAATGCAAGCTAAACAAACCTATTTAGATGTTGTTGGAACAATTTTTCAAAAAGCTGTTATTGCAAGGACGTTCTCTTTTGTTTTGCACAGTGGTATTCAGTTGGAATATCCTGCACCTCAGTCGACGAGGCAAGGGACGAGAACCCTTCACCGGGAGTGACCCCTTAGACAGAAGTTTGCGTCAGGGTAATAACTTCACTATAGCCGATAACTTTTTTCTTTGCATCATGGTATTCAGTTGGAATATCTTGCACCTCATTCTACGGGGAAAGAGCCGAGATCCCTTCACCGGAAGTGACCTCTTTAGCAATGGTTTTCGTCACTATATTTTTATAAAAAGGATATGCAGTTCCTTCAACGATATCAAGTTCATTACGTAAAAAGTTTTTCGCCAAAAACTAGACGTAGCCCTCCGTCATTTCTTACAAGCATTGCTTAGTATTCGTGCTACGTTTGTTGACTGTGTCAAGGCGTAGTGTACGGTAGCTAAGTAGTGTTTGTTTGTGGCATATTAATGGGATTGGTTAGGACAGTAGTGCGGCCTTGTTGACTGTGTCAAGGGCTTGTACGGGTGGGTTTAATGCAATCCAGGATAATGATGGGTTGAACTTGACTAGGACTCTTTGATTTGTTGACTGTGTCAAGATCACTTGGGTCCTAGGGGTAAAAATCACATCGGGAGTTTCTAAAGAAACTGAAACTTGCCAGGCATGCGCATACCTTCTGGAGTGTGATAACGTGAGTGGATTCCATCACGTTATCATACGATGATAGTTGGATCCCGATTCCCACTGAAGAGTTGGTTTACTCCTCGGGTGATCCCGACTAATTCTTCTTTCAGGTTTGGAGGAGAATTTGACGTTACAGTGGGAGGTTTCCAGATTAGATAAAGTGGTAACCATTCTGATCTAGGTTAGAGTGCACGCTGAGTGTTTCTTTTCTCTCTCTCTTTGGCAGCGACCATGACCCAGCCTTTGATTATGACTCAGTGACCAAAATTAACCGAACCTTCTTAAACACTGGCTTTTGGATTGTCAGAGTTGCATACCTCATTGCCACTCCTACTTTTACCCTTTTCTCCAGGACACCCCGTATTACTACGAACGTCCACTTCCATTGGACAAAACAATCTTATGGTTATATACGAACTCGATGGAATTTATTTGAGGATGGTTTCCGGTTCTGGAGAAAACGAATAAGACTATTCAGTTGTCCTTTCCTTTTACCTTCTCTCAGGTTGCGAGTACTCCTTAGTTTAGGAGATAGTACACTGTCACGACCCGAAAGAGCACGTGACTGGCCCTTGAACCATATGAAGTCTATAGGACTCCATCTGATCCAAGTAAGCCAAAAGCCCAGAAATCTAAAACCATTTTTAAGAATAAGTAAAGAAACTGGTTTAAGAAGTGAAGAAAAACATGTTTGAAATCAAGGTTTTTAAATAACTAAGCCGAAGGTGCGTTTTTAAAACAGTACAGTCTTTTCTAAAAATTTCGGCAGAGTTTCTTTTGTAAAACTGGCCCCGAATGGGGTACAACAAGGATAACAATATATGCAATGAAAAAGGCATCCCCAAGTGGGAGCTAGCTCTTCGTCTATCGACAGTCACAACCACGCAAGCAATAATAATATACAACGCCGAAAGGCGGGGGTTAAACCAAAAGAGCTCAAAAGCAACAAGAAAACCGCAATACTACTAAGCACGACTCTAAGGTCGAATAAAACATCACTAAAGTCTAGGTCTGAAACAATATACAAGTTTTGGTTGATGGAAATTCTAGATACAATGAAATAAATAAATACAAGGGTGGTTCTTGATGCGAAAGAATCCACCTACCAAAAGCAAATCACCCGCAAGAAGGTAGTGTGCCAGAAATGCCGCAATGGAACCTGTACGGCAGAACCTGCAAGAACTGTGGCACAACGGGGGTGAGTTGCCAACTCGTGAATAGAAACATCTACAAGCAGAAACCGAAAGCAAGACATAATCCTAGGTCCATACGATCAGTATATAAAAATCCTCAATATAACACATGCAGCCTACAACAAGGCTAGGGTAAATATCTAACCCGAGTGCAATCTCCTGTGTCTGTGTCAGTGCCTCAGATAACAATATAGCATATGAATGAGATATGAATGCGTGAAAACAGAATACATTTACATGAAGCAACTGCTTTCAAACTTTAGTGAGATTTCCCTTGTATTTTAAAAGATGAGGTACCATAATGAAATCAGCATAAAACTGTGCCTAGCATCGGCACAAACGAAATCCCAATAGCTCGATATCTCAAAGTCTCAACCACAATATCTAGGGCGCCGTCAGTCCAGACCGGCCCCTACCATAAAACTCAGACCACGACGGTATCCTCCGGATATCCGACGCTTCGGGTAAAATCACCGGTAGGTAGTACTCCCCTGCCAGGCTCAACGTCATCACCACATTCCTCTTGCCCCGGGGTACCGCACCGGGTCCACCATGTACCCGAAACGGTTCATCCGTGTAACGATCTAGAAATCGTTTTGTGTTTGTTTCTGTTTTTGGGTGAAATTCGTCGGTATTGTCAGTTTTATACCGATTGGGATCAAACGGCCATATCGACTTACCAGCATCTAGTTTTGATAAAATAAAGCTTGTGCGCACACTTTGAGAGTATATGTGACGTTTTGGTCCAATTTGAATTTTTCCCAATTTTAATGTTATTTTATTCCGGCTTGCACTTTTCTGGAAATCTTTCTTTTCATCTCTTCTTAAATTTTTCCTAAGTTAAACTAAACCACATATCATTTGGATGAGTGAGTGGCCTAGGTTTAAAGGGAATTAGAAAAGAAAAGAATTGAAAAGATTAGAGAAGAAGGTGCATGCATGTGAGAATTATTGTTGACTTTGCATTTATTGTTAGGAATTGCATGGAAACTTCCCTCTCTCTCTCCTCTCCCTCTCTTGGCCGAGCCCTCTCTCCCCTCTACTGCCCATATTCATTTCTCTATCTCTTTTACTCATAATTCCTTCACAATTCATCATAAATCCATCTCTTTTCATCAAAAATTCCATTTTTCTTCATGGTTTTTGCCTTTGCTTGCTTGGAGTGCTCTTGAGCTTGGATTCTTGATGTTCTTGGGCTAGGTAAATTCCTTTACTGTTATTTAGATGCTTTTTAGTGTAACTTAGCTAATAGATTCAGTTTAGATTGTTAAATTAGGGTTTGATGCGAAATATCGTATTTTGGTATCGGTTTGTGGTTTCTAGAACCTGCTTTGATCCGGAGTGTTTACTGGGAAATTCAACATAGTGAGTGTGTTGTACTAGAGAACCTGGAGCACCACCAGAGAGACGAACCCCATGGCACCGGCCAGGGCCGGCGATGGCTTAAGGAAGGGCCGGCGACGCCGGCCAACCTAGAGAGTTAGGGTGTGGGTTTTTGGCTGTAGGTGTCTGCTAGGGTTTGGGTTCCTCTGGTCTTGTTGAATTTGTTTAGTTTTCACAGTAGGAAAATCTGGGATCAATTGTGCAGTTTCTAGTGTTTCGTGTTCGTGCGATACGTGTTACGACACGCGTCGTGCCGTTTTAGTGGTTTCGCTCTTAAGTCGTTTTCGTCGTGTCGCTACTCTCGTTAGCTACGATACGAACACTTAAGAGGTGATTGTGTGTTGTTGTGTCGGTTAGATGTAGCTAGTTCGTTTTTCGTAGTTGTTATTGATATATATATTTGCTTGTTGTTTATATGTCGCAGGTTCGCAGACGAGGACTACGGACACTGCCACAGGGGGATATAGGTGGTAGACATTATCTAGCTTGGAGTGTGGGTGAGTAGATTTAACATCTACAGGGGAATCGCCCGCATGGCGTTATGCGTCTGGGCTAGAAACCTTTACCTTGTCGCATATTCTATGTTATGTTTAGAATTGCGCATATACTTTACTGCTTAGTGATAGTTGTGATTGGATTAGTATCCTTAGGACACTGCACTATTATTGACGGCTCAGATTGCGAGAGCGCTGATTGTATGCCACACACACCGTCAATAATTGCCATGTCATACACAACCATATTTAGAAATGATATTGTATGGTTAGGGACATTATGACTTTGATACATATTTCTTATCGTTATACTTAGACTTGACATGCTAGTTCCTGTTTACCTATAGGATGTTGTACCATTAGTGCTAGGTACATATACACCTAGGGACATAGCTACAGGAGTACTTGTATTTCATACCTTACTATTACCTGATAGGTATATTACATCATCATGTGGTTAGATGTACTTGCATTCCATACTTTCCTTATACCTGATAGGTATATCACATCATCTTACAGGTAGGGGTACTTGTATTTCATATTTACTTATACCTGATAGGTATATCACCTTACCATATAGATAGATACCTATATATCTGCTTTACCATTCATGTATTCATATATATCTGGTGAATGCTATGCTGTTCTTTTATACGCTTTCATTTCAGTTTTCATATTGCGTATATTTTATTCATGGATTATCGCATTGTTATATGGATTTTTCATGATGTTTTCTGGATTTGGGAACCGTGGTAGTTCATGAAATTATGCATACATTGAAACACCCGGTTTCCTTGAGATGATATTATAGCATCCACCATGAGATTTACGCGTGCGGATATATATCCTATGCGAGGAGGCGTCGTGAGCCGCATGAGGATACATGGTTGGGGGCCCCGGAGGTACACCGAAGCAAGAATGTTGTCGGAGTGAGTCGACATCGCATTGAGGCGATGAGGCCTAGGGGAGCCCATACTTTCGCGGTGACAGGACCAATGACTCATCGGGCTATCGAGTGGATACCGACGGGAGTCATGTGCGTATGGATACGTCGAGAGGCGCGAGGGGCATAGCTAGGCACTCGAGCTCTCGTGATAGCGTATGATACGTACTTATCAGTATTTCTGTGTCGATGCTTGACACATTGGTTTTCATGATATTTCTAAATACTCATTTTGTATATATAACAGGGGATTGAGCCCGCTGTTATATATGCCTTTACACCAATATTTAGTGGAATGGGACGCTTAAATATATGTGTATTGCCCTCATCATATTATTATGTCATTATATTTAGGATGTTAGAACTGTGCTGAAGATTGGACTCTTGGGATTTATGAGATTCATTGGGATTGGATGATGATATCGTACATACTAGAAATGTGAGATCCACTTGATGTTGTACATCTGATATATGTGAGAATATACCGGATATGGTACATACTAGAGATGTGAGATCCACTTGAGGTTGTACATATGATGTATGTGAGAATATACCTGATATTGTACATACGAGAGATGTGAGATCCACTTACTATTGTACATATGATGTATGTGAGATATAACTGATATTTTACATACGAGAGATGTGAGATTCACTTGCTGTTGTACATTGATATATGGGAGATATACTGTTAGTATACATATTAGATATGTGAGATATACTTGATGTGTACATTCGATACTTATGCGAGATACATTTGATAATTGTGTAGTTGAGGAGATGTGACACTTTAGATGATATGAGAGCCAGTTTGCGTGACTGACTTGAGGGATTGGGATTGGATTTGTCTTACTGGATTGTGATCCTACCACGACGTCAGGATTCCGTGGAAATGACATATTTCACTCCATACCTCATCTTGACATACTTGTGCACTGTTTCATGTATTAGGAGTCACCTGTGAGCGTACCTTCATGAGTGTAGCACATTTACTTTTCTCATATCCCCAGTGCCATGATTATTGCATACTGTTGTCATATCACTATTGCTGGATATATTGGTGGTACTGGTTAGTGTACTTTCCATTATTGCGTACTCATGACCTGTTAGTATTGAAAATGGATAGATATTAGATTCATGCTGTACGTTCATTCTTGCGATTACCTGCATATGTTATTTACTATTCACGAAGTTGGCAACTCACCCCCCGTTTGTGCCACAGGTATTGCTGGAGTTTTCCCCAGAGTAGTCAAGGCAAGCTATTCAGCTTTTGAGCTATTCAGTATACACCATCTATCATCTTTTGGCTGCGGATACCCACTTCACCAGTTAGTGTGCAGTTTTGCCCAGGTGGGTTTTGTGGGTATCTGAGAGTTGTATTGTATATTCGTTGTATTCTGTACTCTCCATCTATTACCAGTATGTTGTGACTTAGAGACTTGGTGAGGACGATTTTGTATATATTGTGGATTTGTTGCTTATATATATACCAGTTTTCTTTCTTTTGTCTCTATTTCTTCGCTACGAGGCGTCGTATATCTGTTGTGGTGTTGTTTTCCGCCGTTGGGCGTGGATTTTTGCTCCCGTTTGGGATGTTTTACTTTATATTCATGTTGTACCCCTTTTTAGGGGCTTGTTTTATAAAGGAGGTGCTGCCAAAATTTTAAAGAAAAATGTGGACTCGTTTAAAGAATTTGGGTTGTGATTTCAAATGTTTCCAAAACTTTATATTATCTTTTCCGTATTTTTATGGTTTAGATTTCTGGGTTTTGGCTTTCTTTTACCTGCGTTACGTCTGGAGGCGTTGCGTAGTATTAGGGCCATCACGTACCTTTTTGGGTCGTGACAAAGTTGGTATCAAGAGCGTGGTTTTACCTTTCGGAGTGTAGGATGACCTGGTATGATGGAGTAGGTAACCTAAGCGGAGTAACGTAGTGTGTGTATGTCTGCAGCATACCCACGATGCAGTATTTCGCCTAAAGTGCCTAAGTACAAATTGCTTGAGATTCCTTCCTTGATGATTCATATCCTTGTGATTCGATTCCTTGTTCTTATCGAATCCTATCTCTATTTATAGCCTTGCCATCGATGACTATGGGGACTCAGAGTGATGCAGCGAGAGCCGAGGTCAGGGTTAGCTCGGGTGAGACGAGAACTGACCAGGAGGGCACTCGTGTTGCACAGTTGCAGACGGATCAGCCTTCGACTGATCAGCTAGCTAGACTTGTGACAGAGATGCAGGATTTGTGCCAGACGATGAGATCATTAGTTGATGCCGTTCGAGCGCAGCAACAGGAGGTTGTCACCCCAGTTACTCAGTTGTTTCTTGGGATCAGCATGCAGCAGTCTGTTACTTACGTAGCACCAGTGGATGTAGCCCCAGTCGATGAGACACGTATTCCAGAGACTTTGAGAATTCCAGGACAGTGGAGGACCCGTATAGGTGTGCCAGTCCAGGGACAGAGGTTCAGTCATCGTGACAGGTTTCGTGCACGGCATGGGAGTAGCAGAGGCGTGAGACGAGGACAGTCGTCTAGCTCTTATCCCCAGGATGGTCAGCAGTTTTCTTCCGGATGTTATCGGTGCGGGAGTTTGTGCTGGGATGGCCTAGCACCTCGTCAAGGGTTCGGTGGCATCACACATGCCATAATCAAAATTTTAGAGGTGCTAAGCTAGCCCGACGAGAATCGAAACTAGAAGTTTTATGGATTCAAACAACAAAACATCACATGTAATTGTAAAAGTATCACTAAGAGGAAAAATACGACCTTTGTAAATCTTCCTCGGTGACTCCTTGGCACTTTGAGAGTTTGTACCGGATCGATGGAAGCCTTCCTTGTCCACGATGATCCACCCGAAGTCCCTTTGCCCAAAGCTCCTTGCCGTACTTGTTTCGCAAACGAAGTAGAGCAAACACCCTACACAAATCGGCTAGAGGTGTGTAGTATGATGATGTGGTTTGTATTCAACAATTCAAATCCTTTTCTTTTATCAACTTCACTCAAAAAGAAATTAAGAGAGGAAGAAGAAGATAATGGTGGCTTGAGCTTTCTATCATATCACATATGATAACTTGTATTCTTCACACCCTTGCACTCAATTTTGCACAAGTTTTGTACTCCTTGCTTCATATCACATATGAAGCTATTTATAGTGATAAGAAAGGAATAATCACCATTATTCAATTACCACCATAATTATGAGTGGAAATTCTTTTCTTAAACAATTAAGCATGGGTGGAAATTCTTTTCATTAAGTTAAGTAAAGGATACCCACTAAAGAATAAAGGAGCATGTGTATGTTTTCTTTTCATTAACTTAAAATGAAAAGATATAAAGAAGCATGTGAAGGTATTCTTTACATTAACTTAAAATGATAAATACAAATTAAAAGCTTCAATATAAGTCTTATATTGCCACCATTCTTGTATCAACAACCATGATACTATGTATGCATGTATGTGTTCATGCACATCATCATGTGCATGCATGCATGCATACAAAAGGATTTACTTAAAGAATTTATCTAAATGTAATTTGTTAAATCAACACTTGATTTACCAAACCGGTCATATCTCATACAATCCGTCAAATAGAAAATGCCCGATTAATATACGTTATCACATAACCGTATTTAAGCGGGTCCCGCGCATATCTCATATGCACACCACATCGTTTTGCCTGAGCCAGGAAACTTCATTGTGGGACTCTAAGACTCGTCAATATGCCAGCAGTAGATGATGATCATATCAAACATCTACAAGCCGCAAGAGGTCAGCTAAACATAACGGCCACCCGGGTATTGAAGCGATCAGAAGAAAACCAGCGAAGCTGTAAAAACTCCCGTCGAGCCAACTAGCAACACTTACCGTACAGTCCGGTCTCTTCGTCTGATACGTCGCATATGCAGTCTAGGGGTGGTAAATGTCAGACCCCAATAACTTTATAAGTCATGTTGATATCAGTAAACCTCGAGAACCCTGGCCAGGGATTTAGGTGTTATAGCCGATCAAACATAGCGCGACATCAACTCCCCATACCGGGAGAGACGAAACCCCTCCTATCGCTCACTGTCTCCATATGATTCGGGACTGTACCCAAAATCCACCTGTTTGCACAACTCAGTAGAGCCGTGGTAGGGAGGAAATCAAAGTACAGTGGGAACCACACAAGACTCTATGACGATCTCGGGTCTACAGACTAACCTGTACAAGTGTCACCAGAGAACTGCTATCTGACAATAGGTATATATACCATCTAGGAGTTCTCGGCGAGTCCGTTCAGTGTACTCAGTCTCCACTGAGCACCCGTACACCATCCTTGATGTCAAACACCGATGGATATGGGATCATCCATCGCCCATCATATGGGTCAAGATGCGTATACGCTAGTCTACTCTGGTGTATCGATGCCCTGTCTCAACACACCCTCGACTAGGAACAGTTATAGGATGTACTCATAGACTACTGTGGCCCTACTAGTATGATCTCATCATAGTCCCAGTAGTCGAGTACAAATCCTAAGGGCTTTATCAACATGTAACAAAAGAGACAATCAGAGTACATGTTAAGATAAAGTACAACCAGATAGCGTACTATCATGTTGAGCAAGAAAGTCCTCCCTATATATGTCCAAGCATCCACTACAGTATACATCGTATGTACAGTAATGGCCTCTAGGGCACACATATAACTAACAATCTCCCACTTGCACTAGGGCCATCTGTTGTGGTATCACATACCAAACAATCAGTTGTGGTTTAAGTATCTCATACTCAACCATCCCATAAAAGTCTCTACTGGGAAAAAGCCTTAGTGAGTGGATCCGCTCTGTTGTCCTCTGTATCTACTCTCCTTACCTCGATCTCCCTGGAGATCAACCATCTCTATGAGCAGGTGATGCTGCCTAAGAATTATATCTGGATTTCTGATGGGACGGTAGTTCCTTGGCTAAAGCCATAACCCCATTGTCACACAATGGTAGGAACGAAATTTATCTTATGAACTTTTATATATATCCAGATTTTATCTTTGGTAGCATCTTTAATAATGACGTATTTTGCCTTTCTAGTATGTCACGGTATCTAGCTTGGAACTCTTCCAACATACCGTCCCTCTACTTAGGGTAAAGACAATACATGCGACTGACATTCAGTCGTCTTTATCATCCTGGAACCTTTCCAGTGATTCTCCCCTGGATCGATTGATACTATCTCACTACAACTAGTGAAAATCCTAACATCCTATTTAGATCTATCTCATAAATCCAAAACCCAGGATTTTAGGAGGTATCACCTTGATTTTATATGGAGAATCCTTGTGATAAGCGGAAATAGACCGAGTGTATCATAGGAAAACTACTTCCCTATCAAGAGTATGTCATCCACGTACTCTAGGAGGATCACCACCATACTCCATACTACGAGGTTCAACCATTTTGATGAAGTCAAACTCTTTGACTACCACATCAAAACATATGTTCCAACTCCGCTGTGATTCTCCCCAGGATCAATTGATACTATCTCACTATAACTAGTGAGTATCCTAATATCCATTTAGATCTATCTCATAGACCCAAAACTCCGGATTTAGGAGGTATCACCTTTGATCCTATATGGAGAATCTTTATAATAAGAGGATATTGACTAATCGTAGCATAGGAAATTCCTTTCCTATCAGGAGTATGTCATCCACGTACTCTACGAGGATCACCCCCATACTCCTTACTACCTTTTATGTATATACAAGGTTCATCTATTTATTTTGATGAAGTCAAACTCTTTGACTACCACATCAAAATAGATGTTCCAACTCCGCGATGCCTGTTTTATCACATAAAACATCTTGCACACTTCTCCGCTGCTCCCACTGTCTACGAAGCCCTCTGGCTGTGTACTTATAGACGCTCTCTTCTAAAACTTCTTTTAGAAAAGCAGTCATGACACCCAACCACCAGATATCGCAGTCAAGGTATGCAGCAGTGGCAAGTAGGATCTGGATGGACTTAAGCATAGCTTTGAAAGTCTCAACTTTTCCATGTACACCAAGTAATCTTCTCAAGATATACTTGCTTCTGATGGGGTTTTAACCCTTCAGATAAAGCAACCAAAGTCCATACTTTGTTGGTGTATAAGGATTCCATCTCAGATAGCTAATCATCCAGCCATTCTTACAGAGTCCCACTCCTGATGGCCTGCTCGAAACTAGTTAGGTCATACCATTTTGGTCAGGCAACAACCCCACCGTGGCACCAAAAAATCCCTCAGCAGCTACTTTCTACGCATGCCCCCTTGCGAGGACTACAACCCGTCGGAACACCTTCCGGTCTCGGGAAACGCTGGGGTATTATGAAATCCTTGCTCCCACTGTCATAAAGAAAGCAAAGTATCTCTCAGGTGGGCGAGGACCCTTACTATATCGACGGAGAGGCTGAGGTTCGTTAGTGTCTATTGAATCTTTTGGTTCTACCAAATCATCTATTGTAGCTGGAACTCCTTCCAGTTCTACCTCATGACCACTAATTTCTTCACAAGAAATTCCCTTTCACAAAGGTGGCATGCTGAGAAACAAAACAACTTTTGTTCCTCGGTTAGGTAGAAGATATTCCCTTGCTAATGCTTGGGATATCCAACAAACTTCCACAGTTTTGGCTTTGCCTCGAGCTTGTCCGGATTTAGGTTTTTAAACATAGGCCGGACAACCCCAAATCTTAACATTTTTAAGATAGGGGCTCTTCCCATACCATATCACATATGGAGTAGTAGGCACCTGATTTGATTTGAACCATATTCAATAGGTACGCAGCTTCACAAGTGCATAACTCCCAAAAGGAAAATAGGAAACTCAGTAATACTCATCATAGAGCACACCATATCACATAGGGTGCAATTGCTCCGCCCCGTTATACCATCGTGCTATGGTGTATACGGAGGAGTAATGCTGAGAGAGAATCTCATTCTCCTTTAGAACAGTCCAGGATTTCCATGCTCAAGTATTCTCCTCCTTGATCTCATCAAAGGACATAATACTTATACCCGTTTTTGGTTCTCTACTTCCAATTTATATTCTGTGAATATCTCAAAAGCTTTGGACCTATGTTTCAACAGGAACATATGTCTGAATCTTGAGAGATTATCAGAGAAAATAATGAAGTATAAAGAACCGGTCATGGCATATGTAGACAGGGGGCCTTTCATACATCATCATGTATCAATCCCAAGAGTTCACTAACTCTCTCTGTTTCCAATAAACAGAGCTTTGGTCATCTTATCTATGTGACATGACTGGCAAGTTTCACAAGATGTAAATTCAAACTGATTTAAATATGCATCTAAAATGTAACTTCAGCCAGCCGGGTCGCATTGATCTGACCTAGTCTACAATGCTTCAAGAAGGATCCGTTCATTTATGAACTCTTCCTCTTATGTGTGTTCTGTATACTGAGAACTGTAGTTTGATTTAAAACGTCTATGCTTTTAGATAACGTGCCTGAACCGATCAACACTTGATATAGGAAATGTTCAAAACATTATCCATCAATACAAAATTTTATCATTTCTTTACTAATAAAGAGATTGATATGATTTTGTATATCAGGTTCGGTATCTAATAGCATTTGTTCAGAATCAATGTATTCTTAATACAGAGTGATAACTGCCAACTTCTTGGCTTGCAACAATTGCACCATTTCTAACTCTTGAAACTTATCACCCGTTCTCTGTCATTTACCTTTCTGTAGCCCATGTAACAAATTACATTTGTGGGATCCTGATCCGGTATCATTATACCCAGGACGTAAAAGATACTGAGAAACAGTTCTTTGTAATGAACACACCCGAAGGAGATGCATCATATGCACTTTCTTCGTTTGGGCGGCATAGGAATTCTGGTATTTCCCTATTTCCTGCTCTGTCTTATAACAATTATAAGTTGGAGCGGGACCAACATTCCCCAGCTCAATATAACAAGCGGGTTCAGTCAATATATCCGTATTTATTATCTTAATTAAGGCATGATATGGTCACTATCTTGAGAGAGAGAGAAGAAAACATTTTAGCGTATGCTCTTGCAAGATTAGATTGGTTATTTATCTAATCCAGATGTCTCCCACTGTTTTTATCAAATCTTCCTTCAAACCCTAAAAGGTAAGATTAGCCGGGAATAATTACACCCTATAATTTCATCAAATTGTCTTGTGTAAAATTTTCCCAGGAGTAACTCTTACTCGCAGTGAGATCGGGATCCAACTATCATATAGAAGGTATGCAATCTCATTGCAAATTTTAACTCTTGAAATTCCCGATATGGTTTCTACCCCTAGTCACTTATGACCTTGACTATGATCAACATATCATAAGTACTAGTCAAGTTCTGCCCGTCATTTCGTGATTAGCCAGACCCACCCACATGACCCTTGACTATGATCAACATGATCACATGAATGTCCTGACTAATCGCATCATATGCTTTGTAGGAATTCATCACTTAGCTACCGAACACTACGCCTCGGCTATGGTCGACATACGTAGCACGAATACTAAGTACTCTGCTTCCTAAAATGACGGAGGGCAACGGATGGTTTTTATGAAAACCTTTAACGTTTTGAACTTGATGTCGTTGTAGAATCAAGTGGGAAGGAGTGGTTTAAGCTCCAGTTTTAAATATCGAATGGTTTTGTAGTATCTTTCTAATTTTGCTAAAGAGGTCACTCCCGGTGAAGGGATCTCGGCCCTTTCCTCATCGAATGAGGTGCAGGATATTCAACAATACCACTATGCAAAGCAACAATAGATCAACTATAAAACCAAATCGAGTTCTTTGTAACATTTTTCAGTTTCGCTAAAGGGGTCACTCCCGGTGAAGGGATCTCGGCCCTTTCCTCATCGAATGAGGTGCAGGATATTCAACAATACCACTATGCAAAACAAAAGCTAGAGTTACCCTTTTTCAAAAAGTTTGATTCTACAATATCTTTAGGTTTCTTTCTCTTAACATTAATCACATTAATTTTGTCCCATCAATTACGTTTCCTAAACATCACAGAATAGAACGTGTACTTATACCATCCGCATTCGCCACAGTGTCCCGTTATGCATCGTTAGGTTACTTAACTAACGGCATAGTGGGGCGGGACTAGCGCGGGTGAAAAATATAAGCAACGTTTATTATATATCATATATATAATAATAATCCATTCGTCTCAGATACTAAGTAATCACATTACAGAATATCAACAGCAGAAGCATATAAAAGGATATTTAGGATGTCCGTATTTTGTATCGAGCCAACAATAGAAAATACGGATTCCACGGTCGTGATGAATAGCCAAGCCCACACCCCTAGACCCCTACGAGAGCGGCAAGTGATCCCGCCAATTCTAGAGTTTAGGAGACCCGGTCTCGACTCCTCGAGATGGCCTCCCACTGAACCCTAAAACCCGGTCGCTTGTGCTCCCCTCCTTGGGTCTATCCTAATGCGGAAAAGTAAATAATATACAATTGATTTATACATGAAAGAAAAATAAAAACTCTCATCTCACATAAAAACCCCCGGCTATTCATTCACGACAATCCTGCTCATCATATTTCAGCAACACATAATATCTCATATCATCAACGTAAGTAAGTATGCGTATCCCGATTGTCGTTGACGTATAGCAACGAAAACGGCGATACACCACATACTATACTTACGGTCACAGAAAATAAAATGAAAAACTACAACATTTGGAATCCACAATTACCTTAGACATCATAAATTCGAAAAATTACATACTTCATATTTCATGCCTAACTATATGAATTCCACATATTGTAACACATTTCAGATAAATAGACAATGTTAAACTCTTCGATCGAATAAACAAACACCCAAGATTTCCCAAACTGCACAACACTTGAGCCGAGTTCAAAAATTTCTAGAACATGCCACAGCCCCTTATGGACCAACCGTAGAAGGGCCAAACCAACGCCTCACATGTGGCAACGTTAAACTACCACAAACCCTAAAGTTCAGTGATAGTTTTGACGGTCACATAATCGAGTTATGGTTATGTTCTTCTAGAGTGTCCACAAATACGCTTGCATGTTTTTCGAAAGTTTCGAACTAGGGAAAAATCCAACACTTGGAATTTTTCCAATACGGGAAAAAACTGTGTTTCTAATATTCGTTCAAACATTTTAACACGTTCTAAAAATCTGAAAATCTGAACGAAATTAAACTTTTCCAATCGAATCACCAAATCCAATTTATCTCCAAAACACTCAACACTTGAGTGAGTTTTAAATATTTCAGAGGCATAGTAAGAATTTATCAGGTACTGTGCACAAAAAATTTTTACCTGATGCTACAGTACGGCCGCTAAAGCGCCGCCAAAACTATGTTTTGGCCGCCCTTCCGCGGTGCTTTAGAGGGATCGTTTAAAAATTTTTATATGGTAATTCTTAGATTTGCCTGCTGATTTTTTTAGGACCTTTAAATTTGGAAAAATCCAATTTTCAAAAAATTTCCAGAAAGCTGTCAAAATTGGTGTTTCGTGGTTCGATCGGACTTTTAATTTCGCCTACGCATCGCCTAAAGCTCTAGCCTGGCTCTGATACCACTGCTGGGATGGCCTAGCACCTCGTCAAGGGTTCGGTGGCATCGCACATGCCATAATCAAAATTTTAGAGGTGCTAAGCTAGCCCGACGAGAATCGAAACTAGAAGTTTTAGGGATTCAAACAACAAAACATCACATGTAATTGTAAAAGTATCACTAAGAGGAAAAATACGACCTTTGTAAATCTTCCTCGGTGACTCCTTGGCACTTTGAGAGTTTGTACCGGATCGATGGAAGCCTTCCTTGTCCACGATGATCCACCCGAAGTCCCTTTGCCCAAAGCTCCTTGCCGTACTTGTTTCGCAAACGAAGTAGAGCAAACACCCTACACAAATCGGCTAGAGGTGTGTAGTATGATGATGTGGTTTGTATTCAACAATTCAAATCCTTTTCTTTTATCAACTTCACTCAAAAAGAAATTAAGAGAGGAAGAAGAAGATAATGGTGGCTTGAGCTTTCTATCATATCACATATGATAACTTGTATTCTTCACACCCTTGCACTCAATTTTGCACAAGTTTTGTACTCCTTGCTTCATATCACATATGAAGCTATTTATAGTGATAAGAAAGGAATAATCACCATTATTCCATTACCACCATAATTATGAGTGGAAATTCTTTTCCTAAACAATTAAGCATGGGTGGAAATTCTTTTCATTAAGTTAAGTAAAGGATACCCACTAAAGAATAAAGGAGCATGTGTATGTTTTCTTTTCATTAACTTAAAATGAAAAGATATAAAGAAGCATGTGAAAGTATTCTTTACATTAACTTAAAATGATAAATACAAATTAAAAGCTTCAATATAAGTCTTATATTGCCACCATTCTTGTATCAACAACCATGATACTATGTATGCATGTATGTGTTCATGCACATCATCAAGTGCATGCATGCATGCATACAAAAGGATTTACTTAAAGAATTTATCTAAATGTAATTTGTTAAATCAACACTTGATTTACCAAACCGGTCATATCTCATACAATCCGTCAAATAGAAAATGCCCGATTAATATACGTTATCACATAACCGTATTTAAGCGGGTCCCGCGCATATCTCATATGCACACCACATCGTTTTGCCTGAGCCAGGAAACTTCATTGTGGGACACTAAGACTCGTCAATACGCCAGCAGTAGATGATGATCATATCAAACATCTACAAGCCGCAAGAGGTCAGCTAAACATAACGGCCACCCGGGTATTGAAGCGATCAGAAGAAAACCAGCGAAGCTGTAAAAACTCCCGTCGAGCCAACTAGCAACACTTACCGTACAGTCCGGTCTCTTCGTCTGATACGTCGCATATGCAGTCTAGGGGTGGTAAATGTCAGACCCCAATAACTTTATAAGTCATGTTGATTTATGGCTCATAACAGTTCGAGGAACTACTGATAACACTTATTAGTAAACCTCGAGAACCCTGGCCAGGGATTTAGGTGTTATAGCTGATCAAACATAGCGCGACATCAACTCCCCATACCGGGAGAGACGAAACCCCTCCTATCGCTCACTGTCTCCATATGATTCGGGACTGTACCCAAAATCCACCTGTTTGCACAACTCAGTAGAGCCGTGGTAAGGAGGAAATCAAAGTACAGTGGGAACCACACAAGACTCTATGACGATCTCGGGTCTACAGACTAACCTGTACAAGTGTCACCAGAGAACTGCTATCTGACAATAGGTATATATACCATCTAGGAGTTCTCGGCGAGTCCGTTCAGTGTACCCAGTCTCCACTGAGCACCCGTACACCATCCTTGATGTCAAACACCGATGGATATGGGATCATCCATCGCCCATCATATGGGTCAAGATGCGTATACGCTAGTCTACTCTGGTGTATCGATGCCCTGTCTCGACACACCCTCGACTAGGAACAGTTATAGGATGTACTCATAGACTACTGTGGCCCTACTAGTATGATCTCATCATAGTCCCAGTAGTCGAGTACAAATCCTAAGGGCTTTATCAACATGTAACAAAAGAGACAATCAGAGTACATGTTAAGATAAAGTACAACCAGATAGCGTACTATCATGTTGAGCAAGAAAGTCCTCCCTATATATGTCCAAGCATCCACTACAGTATACATCGTATGTACAGTAATGGCCTCTAGGGCACACATATAACTAACAGTTTGGATCATCGGGTTAGAGTTTGTACTGAGCCACGTAGTTGCGAGACAGCTATACCGCAGAGTGGAGGATTTCAGCCAGTTGGGGGTAGGAGGCAGACACGAGGGTTTGTTTCTACTCAACCGGACGCACGGACGTCCAGTGCAGATGTGTCAGGTACCCTTGTTCTTTTTCTTTTGATGTACTTGTTGGTTTTTCGCACTTTGTGCCGTGGTTGGGACGAGGATCGTGTTAGTTAGATCAGCCGTTTTGTTGTGTTGATTTCTGTCAGCGATTCTTTTGTTGCGCGACACGTATTTCAGTCGTATGCCAGTCGGTGAGGAGATTTTGCCGTCATTGGATCCTTCTAGAGATGTTGGATTTGACGTTCACCTAGGCATGATTGGTTAGCTACGTGTTAGGCGTCTGTGGACTACCGTGTGGAAACAGTCAGGATTTGTTTTCCCAGCGAGTCAGTTCTTGTTGTGCAGGTGGATAGTTGTGCCGCCTCTCACAGCTTGAATTCAGCCTTTTTCGCTAGTCAGCTTTGGAGGAGATGTCGTGGATTCTTAGCGTTCATTCGTGCTACCGGAGCCACATTGGGATTGTTGGACCGGGTACTTATCGTGCAAGAGTTGTCCGACGATATTTCAGGAGTGCTAGCGAAATTCAGGGAGCTTAAGGATCTGCTGCAGAGTGTTTGTTGGGAGGTTTGTGTGTCCGAGTGTTTCGCTTTTGGGAGTTCCTAATTCTGTTCGTTCTGGAGAAAGACGACAGTTTGCGGTTGTGGATTGATGGATCGTCAATTGAACCGGCTTACGGTGCGGTTAGGTATCATTTACCTTGCTTTGATGATTTCTTCGATCAGCTCCAGAGTGCGAGACTTTTTCTAAGTTTGTTTGGGATCAGGTCATCATTGTTGCGGGTTCGGAGTAGTGACATTCCGAATTCTGTTTTTGTGCGTGCTACGGGCAGTTTGTGTTTTGGTGGTGTCGTTGGACTCGCCAATGCCCTAGCAGCATTTGTGGATATGATGTATCAGATTTTTCAGGCCGTTCCTCGACCAGTTACTGTTGTGTGTTGATGACATTCTGGTCAATTCTTTGTGTCTTGAGGAACAGGAGCAGCTTTTGAGACTTTGTTTTGCAGACATTGGGAGAGCCCAGCCGTTGGCTAGATTCTCGGAGTGTTCCTTCAGGCTTGTTTGTGTTGACTCCTAGGTCTTGTAGTTACGGGAGACGGTTTCGTATGGTTCCGAGGGAGATCGTGACCGTACAGTTTAGACCCAGACTTGTGTACGGACGGAGGTCCTTTGATTTTGGGCTTAGCAGGTTTTTACCGCCGTTTCGTGCAGGATTACTAGAGTATTATTGCACCGTTAACTGTAAAGACCTAGAAAGGAGGTTCTTGTTTTTGAACTGAGGTATGTGTGCAGAGTTTTCGGCAGTTGGAGATTTGGTTAGCAACTGCATCAGTTCTTGCTTTTGATTCGGAGCCCTTGATTGTGACAAGGTTGTGCTAAGTTAGGGATGCGTTTGTGTACCTGAGGTTATCAGGTAGAGATGTGAAATCCTAGAGAAAGCACATCAGTCAACTCTCTATGTTCATTCAGGTTCCACCAGCTTTGACGTGACTTGTGAGATAGTTACGGGTGGACAGGAATATAAAGAGAAATTTCAGGTTACGTTTCAAGGTGTTGGTCTTATTGAGTGTTTGTTTGGTTGGTTGTTTGCGGCAGTTGGGATCGTCACTCGCCATAGTAGGATACTTCTGGATAGCTGTTATCAGGAGACATTTCAATTGGCAACCTTTAGGTTTAGTCAGGTAGTGTCGATCACCAGTCTGTTTTCTGACTCAGCGTAGTAGGATTTTGGACCTCAGCTTGTCTAGAGACTTCGGAGATGATCCATTTGTTTCAGGTCAGGATGATAGTAGCCCAGTGCAGACAGAGATTGTATGTCGACCAGGTAGGTTGCAGATTTGAGTTCGCAGTGGGAGATCATGTATTCCTACGGACTTTTCCGATGAATGACATGTTGAGTTTTGGGAAGTTTATCCCAGGATTTTTGGTCCTTTGGAGATCCTTTATGTGAGTTAGTTTTCGTTGCCTTTAGTTTGGCACTTCCGCCCAGATTATCGATTATTCACCCCGTTTTCATGGTGTTGATTTTTGCAAATACCTTCATGACTTTTTCACATGATTCAGCACAGACCATTGGATTGGACTCGATCTTTTCGTTCACCGGCAGCCATGTGTATAATGGTTCGGCAGGTGAAGAAATTTCGGTCAAAGGTCTTGCCATATGTGGAGAGTTTTCTTGGACGTAGCTGTATAGTGAGGGGATCACTTGGGAAGCTGCGAGCGAAATTTGGGAGTTTTGTACTCTTCTCTTTGAAGGTATGCTTGGTGAAAATTTTAAATTCGGGGACGAATTTTTATAAGGGGGGAGATTGTAACGATCTAGAAATCGTTTTGTGTTTGTTTCTGTTTTTGGGTGAAATTCGTCGGTATTGTCAGTTTTATACCGATTGGGATCAAACGGCCATATCTACTTACCAGCATCTAGTTTTGATAAAATAAAGCTTGTACGCACACTTTGAGAGTATATGTGACGTTTTGGTCCAATTTGAATTTTTCCCAATTTTAATGTTATTTTATTCCGGCTTGCACTTTTCTGGAAATCTTTCTTTTCATCTCTTCTTAAATTTTTCCTAAGTTAAACTAAACCACATATCATTTGGATGAGTGAGTGGCCTAGGTTTAAAGGGAATTAGAAAAGAAAAGAATTGAAAAGATTAGAGAAGAAGGTGCATGCATGTGAGAATTATTGTTGACTTTGCATTTATTGTTAGGAATTGCATGGAAACTTCCCTCTCTCTCTCCTCTCCCTCTCTTGGCCGAGCCCTCTCTCCCCTCTACTGCCCATATTCATTTCTCTATCTCTTTTACTCATAATTCCTTCACAATTCATCATAAATCCATCTCTTTTCATCAAAAATTCCATTTTTCTTCATGGTTTTTGCCTTTGCTTGCTTGGAGTGCTCTTGAGCTTGGATTCTTGATGTTCTTGGGCTAGGTAAATTCCTTTACTGTTATTTAGATGCTTTTTAGTGTAACTTAGCTAATAGATTCAGTTTAGATTGTTAAATTAGGGTTTGATGCGAAATATCGTATTTTGGTATCGGTTTGTGGTTTCTAGAACCTGCTTTGATCCGGAGTGTTTACTGGGAAATTCAACATAGTGAGTGTGTTGTACTAGAGAACCTGGAGCACCACCAGAGAGACGAACCCCATGGCACCGGCCAGGGCCGGCGAGGGCTTAAGGAGGGGCCGGCGACGCCGGCCAACCTAGAGAGTTAGGGTGTGGGTTTTTGGCTGTAGGTGTCTGCTAGGGTTTGGGTTCCTCTGGTCTTGTTGAATTTGTTTAGTTTTCACAGTAGGAAAATCTGGGATCAATTGTGCAGTTTCTAGTATTTCGTGT
Source organism: Agapanthus africanus (assembly GCA_030015575.1). Lineage (NCBI taxonomy): Eukaryota > Viridiplantae > Streptophyta > Magnoliopsida > Asparagales > Amaryllidaceae > Agapanthus > Agapanthus africanus. Next base: position 172,659,917 of record JASDDO010000012.1, on the reverse strand, counting down.
TCGTGCGATACGTGTTACGACACGCGTCGTGCCGTTTTAGTAGTTTCGCTCTTAAGTCGTTTTCGTCGTGTCGCTACTCTCGTTAGCTACGATACGAACACTTAAGAGGTGATTGTGTGTTGTTGTGTCGGTTAGATGTAGCTAGTTCGTTTTTCGTAGTTGTTATTGATATATATATTTGCTTGTTGTTTATATGTCGCAGGTTCGCAGACGAGGACTACGGACACTGCCACAGGGGGATATAGGTGGTAGACTTTATCTAGCTTGGAGTGTGGGTGAGTAGATTTAACATCTACAGGGGAATCGCCCGCATGGCGTTATGCGTCTGGGCTAGAAACCTTTACCTTGTCGCATATTCTATGTTATGTTTAGAATTGCGCATATACCTTACTGCTTAGTGATAGTTGTGATTGGATTAGTATCCTTAGGACACTGCACTATTATTGACGGCTCAGATTGCGAGAGCGCTGATTGTATGCCACACACACCGTCAATAATTGCCATGTCATACACAACCATATTTAGAAATGATATTGTATGGTTAGGGACATTGTGACTTTGATACATATTTCTTATCGTTATACTTAGACTTGACATGCTAGTTCCTGTTTACCTATAGGATGTTGTACCATTAGTGCTAGGTACATATACACCTAGGGACATAGCTACAGGAGTACTTGTATTTCATACCTTACTATTACCTGATAGGTATATTACATCATCATGTGGTTAGATGTACTTGCATTCCATACTTTCCTTATACCTGATAGGTATATCACATCATCTTACAGGTAGGGGTACTTGTATTTCATATTTACTTATACCTGATAGGTATATCACCTTACCATATAGATAGATACCTATATTTCTGCTTTACCATTCATGTATTCATATATATCTGGTGAATGCTATGCTGTTCTTTTATACGCTTTCATTTCAGTTTTCATATTGCGTATATTTTATTCATGGATTATCGCATTGTTATATGGATTTTTCATGATGTTTTCTGGATTTGGGAACCGTGGTAGTTCATGAAATTATGCATACATTGAAACACCCGGTTTCCTTGAGATGATATTATAGCATCCACTATGAGATTTATCGGTGAGGATATATATCCTATGCGAGGAGGCGTCGTGAGCCGCATGAGGATACATGGTGGGGCCCGGAGGTACCCCAAAGCAAGAATGTTGTCGGAGTGAGTCGACGTCGCATTGAGGCGATGAGGCCTAGGGGAGCCATACTTTCCGGTGACAGGACCAATGACTCATCGGCTATCGAGTGGATACCGACGGGAGTCATGTGCGTATGGATACGTCGAGAGGCGAGGGGCAGAGCTAGGCACTCAAGCTCTCGTGATAGCGTATGATACGTACTTATTAGTATTTCTGTGTCGATGCTTGACACATTGGTTTCATGATATTTCTAAATACTCATTTGTACATATAACAGGGGATTGAGCCGCTGTTATATATGCCTTTACACCAATATTAGTGGAATGGGACGCTAATATATGTGTATTGCCCTCATCATATTATTATGTCATTATATTTAGGATGTTAGAACTGTGCTGGAGATTGGACTTGGGATTTATGAGATTCATTGGGATTGGATGATGATATCGTACATACTAGAAATGTGAGATCCACTTGATGTTGTACATCTGATATATGTGAGATATACCGGATATGGTACATACTAGAGATGTGAGATCCACTTGAGGTTGTACATATGATGTATGTGAGATATACCTGATATTGTACATACGAGAGATGTGAGATCCACTTACTATTGTACATATGATGTATGTGAGATATACCTGATATTGTACATACGAGAGATGTGAGATTCACTTGCTGTTGTACATTGATATATGGGAGATATACTGTTAGTATACATATTAGATATGTGAGATATACTTGATGTGTACATTCGATACTTATGCGAGATACATTTGATATTGTGTAGTTGAGGAGATGTGACACTTAGATGATATGAGAGCTAGTTTGGTGACTGACTTGAGGGATTGGGATTGGATTTGTCTTACTGGATTGTGATCCTACCACGACGTCAGGATTCCGTGGAAATGACATATTTCACTCCATACCTCATCTTGACATACTTGTGCACTGTTTCATGTATTAGGAGTACCTGTGAGCGTACCTTCATGAGTGTAGCACATTTACTTTCTCATATCCCCAGTGCATGATTATTGCATACTGTTGTCATATCACTATTGCTGGATATATTGGTGGTACTGGTTAGTGTACTTTCCATTATTGCGTACTCATGACCTGTTAGTATTGAAATGGATAGATATTAGATTCATGCTGTACGTTCATTCTTGCGATTACCTGCATATGTTATTTACTATTCACGAGTTGGCAACTCACCCCCGTTGTGCCACAGGTATTGCTGGAGTTTTCCCCAGAGTAGTCAAGGCAAGCTATTCAGCTTTTGAGCTATTCAGTATACACCATCTATCATCTTTTGGCTGCGGATACCACTTCACCAGTTAGTGTGCAGTTTTTCCCAGGTGGGTTTTATGGGTATCTGAGAGTTGTATTGTATATTCGTTGTATTCTGTACTCTCCATCTATTACCAGTATGTTGTGACTTAGAGACTTGGTGAGGGCGATTTTGTATATATTGTGGATTTGTTGCTTATATATACAGTTTTCTTTCTTTTGTCTCTATTTCTTCGCTACGGCGTCGTATATCTGTTGTGGTGTTGTTTTCCGCCGTTGGGCGTGGATTTTTGCTCCCGTTTGGGATGTTTTACTTTATATTCATGTTGTACCCTTTTTAGGGGCTTGTTTTATAAAGAAGGTGCTGCCAAAATTTTAAAGAAAAATGTGGACTCTTTTAAAGAATTTGGGTTGTGATTTCAAATGTTTCCAAAACTTTATATTATCTTTTCCGTATTTTTATGGTTTAGATTTCTGGGTTTTGGCTTTCTTTTACTGCGTTACTTCTGGAGGCGTTGCGTAGTATTAGGGCCATCACGTACCTTTTTGGGTCGTGACAATCCGTCTCCTCGAATCGGGTTTCCAAATCCATCAGCAAACTCATGGTGGACGACTCATACATCATAGGAAAACCGCACTTTTTATTTTAAAAGAGAGAATATGTTTATTTGTGTTTTTGCGGTTTTCCTCCAAATCCAGAAAATCTCATGGAAATCTAAATCCAAACCTCAACAGCACGTAAAATAGTGAATATATGCATGAGAATCCATGAATGCGGCATAAAAATGAATAGCAGTATGCAGGAAGTAGCTGGTAATAACTACAATGTCTAAACTATTAGCTAATAGGCTATGTTAAGCAATAATATTTTCTAAGGTGTACGTGACATGGCAATTACCGATGAAGATGTGTGTGAGCCGGCCAGTAAGTGTACGTGGTACATACGCATCATCGGTAATGGTGCTGGTGTCCTATCAGCATGATATTAATAATGGAGTATGAAACATAATATAGGAATGCGATGCAAAGCGAACCACAAAAAAAGGAGTGGGAGCTGAAACTAGACGAAACTAAAACTAATCTGCATTAATCTAACATAAGTCCTACAATTGGTGCCTTTTGAAATAACACGAATCATGGGGTTTTGAAAATAGGGGCTACGGTGTTTTTATGAAAAGATACGTCGTTTTTGAAATATCCGTAGATTCCCTTGAGCTGTCTTTAAAAATGCCCACGATTCGTTAGTTTTTGAAATAGGTAAGAAGTCTAATCTACTCTAACAACTACACTAACTATACGGCTGAACTAACAAACTGAACTACAGGTAAGGAAACCGCCTAACATCTGAGTCGATATATATATATAAGTCGGTGATCCCGCCTCAATAGTATCGCGTACGATACAGTATATCATCTGACATCCTCAAGTCATGAGCGCGGATCTATCATCAATGTAAAGCTCATACGATAAATCGTCGTACGGCATCCCAATAGCTGGGTACAGGTCAACATCTCACTATCTCGTCACATAACAGGTATCACTATCATCAGATTGTATAGTCTGGGGGTACTACTCTATGTCTAGTACAGATCGATACCATCAATGAAGTATGCATGCGGGGGTAAACACATATCCTAAGCCCGCAAGAATCACATTTCGTATCCCAAATACGAATCATATCAAATCACCGATCTCGCGGCACAAAGCCCACATCATCGACTCAACTCCAAAGTCATCCCATATCATCAAACACAGTGCAAGTATAAGGAACACACAAGTGTATGCGTGTGAGTGCAAATCTATCCTATGGTTCGCAACTAGGAACTACGCTAGTTATTTCTACCCCTAACTAACCATAACACACTAACTATCACACATATAAATATACTACATAGTACTAATTACGGACTGCGGGGGTGCTATACGCCATCCACCCGATTTCCCCCTGTAGATATAATCTACTCACCTTGCATCATCATTTGCGGACGTCACCACGCATTTGCTTGTCTTCCCGAAGTCTTCATGGGTACCTACATATCAAAATATCGTATATGCGCATTAAAACCAAATCCAAGCTAAAACGGCACACGAAATCCAAAACGATACGATAAGGGGCCTATAGGTGAGAACCTATGGCACGCCTTCAAAACCATCAATAAATCCTCTATATCGTCGTATAAACGCCAAATAATCGAGGTAAAACGCAAGACACCAATTCAGACTTAAAAATACGGAATACGGAAACACGAATCCAAAACAGCAACTTAGGAAAAATGTCCCAGATTTCACCCTAGGTCACTTTATACAAATCTATATATACCAGGGGCCTAACTAGAACATGTAGGAGCTACAGAACAAAAACGAGACAAAATGGTGGGACCCGGGCCGCAATTGGCGGCCAATTGGGAGAAATTGGCGGCCGGGAAGAAGAAGTGGGAGCTGGGGTCTTGGGGTTAGCTTCCTGGGTGCCTGCACATCTCACTGTCCACTCAATATTATTTTAGGGGTCTCGGGGTAAAAGCAGATTCAATAAACACTACACAGATTTCATAATTTCCCCGATATCGGTTTCTAAAATCCGTATTCTGGTTTAAGCTTCAGGTTTTGGGTTCCAATTCATACACTAGGGTGATGGTATAACCTCTACTGACCTCAATTTCACAATACAACACCAAATTCCCCAAACCCTAACTTGGTTATCCTCAAGTCCATAATATCACGCAATATCGATTCAATCTTAACATGGGGGTAAATGAAATGCTAGAATTAAGCTAATGGTTCAGAAAATACCTCATTTGGCAACTCAAGAAAATTCTTGAGTTGCCCCTAGTAGCCAAAATCCATGCTTTCTTGGTCCATCTTGTAGGTCTCGGGCTCGTGCACAATTTTAATGAAATGGACATGGGGTTTTGGGGTTGTTTTTGAGATGAAGAGAGGGATTGAAGAGGGAGGGAAAGGGGGTGCAGGAGCAGCAGCAGCAAATGGTGGGAGAGGGAGAGAAATGAGGAGGAAAGGGATGAGAAAAGGCTAAGGTTTTTAGTCAAAGTCTTCACCTACTCTCTCTCTCTCACCATACCTATTTTCTTTTCTCTTTTCCTTCAAAACCCCTTCTCACAAGAATAGTAGCTCCAAATAACATGAAGGAAAAATGCACAAGTGTGACAAAAAATGATATGTGCAAGTTTTGCACAAAAAGCCAAAAAAATCCGATTAGCGATTTTTAATCGCGATTAGCACTAAATTAGTGTCAAACTAATCACAAAAACATAAAAATGTCATAATTCTCTAATTTACCCTATTTTTGAATTTTCCATAATTTTTCTCAAATTTTTCCTATTTATTTGCATTTAATTATAGATTTAATATTAAAATAATCAATAAAATAATATTAAATTATAAAAATTCCCAAAATTAATATTTTATATTTTTGAAAATGTTACAATCTACCCCCCTTAAAGAAATTCGGTCCCCGAATTTAAATTTAAACCCCCAATACTAAAAACAATTCCTGTAATAATCCATTTTGTCGGGGCTTCGAAAACATCAACACATAGAGAATATCATAAAAATGTACTGCCCTACTAGAAATCAATCCCCAAAATGCATATATAAGAATATCCTATGCGTCTGGTGCGCAAGGAAATCAAAATCCATATATGTGTCAAACAGGTGTACAAAACAACATCCAGGTGCAACTGGTGTGCACGAAACATCTGTCGTAGGCAACGTGTGTGCCTGACAGAAAAAAAAATCAGATGCATGTGACATGCATGAAAAATCCCGATTTAGTGCTTCTGGCGTGCACCAAAATCGTATATCAAAACACTGCATACGGTTGGCATGAAATCTCAATCAATATCCCAATGTAAAGACTCTGTGCAAAATATATAAATATCCAGTGGGTGCATGAAACAAATATCATGAAACTCAATCATCAAAACTAAATCATGCAAACAGAACGCCCAAAATACCGAAATCCAAAATGACGGATACGTGATAATCGAATCACAAAATCACAAATCATAAATACCGTCGTCGGTAGTTCCTCCTTCGAGGTCGAGAAGGAGTCGGTGCATCCACTGCTAGCAGCGCAGGATATCTACTTGTCTCTTGCTCACGGTCTGGCGTCCTCTGACTCTGGGTTCTTATCTTCTTTGCGGATTACCAATCTCACAGTCAATCGGCTCATAGGCCCTGTCAGGTGTGCTAACGGGGACGATTCCGTTCTGGCACTTCTCTGGTCACCTCTCGGTCAAACCTCACGACCACTCGTAAGGCAGCATATCACTGGCGTCGGCCTCTGGCTCTCTGAATGCACGTCACACATCTGATCCTGGGTGCAAGCATCGTTGCAGCAATGTCCGGGAAGGAGTCCTGCTCAGGGTCTCTTCCAATCATGCCTAAGCCGAACTGTACGAAGGCTGGTGCTCTTGCATAATCTCCTTTCGCTCAATAGACATCTGTGTCCTCAGCACAATATTTCTCGGAATCTGGTTGTATCCCAACGCCTCTGTAAGCATGTCTGACCTCTGGCCTCGACGGAAAGTAATAAAAGCTCGTCAGCGTCTCGCTCGAACCTCTGGTTCCACTTGTCTCTATCGTCGTCCACTATGACGTCACGCCAAGCTAATATGCACTGCACTGTTCTCGGCCACGGTCAATCTGAAGTCTCTCACACGGACTCGAAATCGCGTATTCTATAGCTTCATCATTCTGTAGCAGATGTCAGGCCGAACAGGCCCTCGGAAACACGTCCCAACCATCGGAGGAATACTTATCACTCGTCCGTCCTTAATCAATTCGCAACGCATCTGGGTAATTTCCTTTATCTGAACCTGGTCAACTACCTTGTCGACAATGCTGAACTCTGACCTGCTGGGTGTGCGCAAAACGACCACTCCTGGTCTAGGTCTTCTCGTATCGTTTCCCGAAGGGTCCTGTCAAGGTTCCTTTCTCAAATCTCATCCTGCCGAAATGCCCGGAGGTCGTCATCCAATGCTGAAGCTAAAGCTTATTCCGGAACGGCTGCATACTTATCGCGCTTCTTTCTGGAAGATATATCCATAAACCACGCCTCTGGGTGCATATCACATCTCTGATGTCGGCGGAGTGGGACGTCATCTCGTCGAAATATCTTGCGAACTCTTTTCTTCACTCTGCGTCAATGTCGACTGATTCGGACTCGTCTCATCATGGCTGCATGGACTGTGCTCCAACGGCTATCCTCATATCTGGAGTCTCCCAAGCAAAGCATCCCATCACATAATGTCCGAATGATGTCGAATCATCCGATCGACTCGTCAGAACCTCATAATCCCCCAAGAAATCACATCATGGGTACAGTTTAATAGCATCGAGTACATGCCACAGCGTCGGTGGTCCAGCCGTAGAAGATCAAACCCAAGCCTCACTAATGGCGCCGCGGAACTGCCGCAAACCCTAAGGTTCAAAGGCTTTCACACGGTCATTAAGTCGAGTTAGGGTTTCATTCTTCTAGAGGGTCCATAGAATCACCTGCATGTCTTTCCGTATACTTTAAACTTGGAAAATGGGCTTCTGACATTCGATCGTCTCTATCGACTCTCAACGAACCTGCGTGAAGTCGTCTCTAGCTGGAAACAATCTATCTGGTGACCTCGCATCGGTAAACGAACGAACCACATGTCCAAGTCATTCATCCTCAGGTGACTAGCGACTTGCTATCATCTCTCTAAGTATATGCTCACGCTGCAGTAGCTCCAACCATCTGGGCGATATTTCGTCATTTGCAGCAGCAACTGGCTCATACGCCTGTACGCCGAACAACGCCTCAATCCTACAGGAAAGGCAACACATTGGCGGTCATCTCTGAATCGGTCTGCTCTAGATCAGAGTAAGACTCTCCACACTGGAAATCATCAACTCAACTGGGCCCGCTCCGGCGCAAAATCGGACGAATCACCTTCGTCTCTCAAATCGGGTAGACTAGCTATCATCTGTCGCAATCTGCCTGAAAGCTCCGGCAATCCCAGCTCGTAAGCTTCGAAAGCAACATCCTGTCAATCTCAGCAACAGCTGGTCCATCTGTCTGCACGGTAGGCGACATCACAATCTCTGAGGTATGCTGTACATTAACAGTCCTCTCTCAACTGGCAGCTCTAACAATAGCCGATCATCCGGTGTAAAACCAAGCACTCGCCTCCACTAGAGGTCACAATCATCAATGCCAACTCGAGACGTCCCCATGTCACCAGAAAACACAATGGTCAGCCCTCGTACCAGACGAGCTCACACCGGCCGTAACCCTAGCAGCAGCCCAAACTGCGCTCAAACATGGTGACAGGAACCTCAATCGAGTATCAAAAGAGCACATCAATGGCAAGAAAGGAAACAACAAATCCAGAGTGGATACATGATCATAGGAAGGAACAGCATCAATGAAGGTATGATCATGAAACTAATAGAATCGGGAATCTCAAATGGATGTATGATCCTGGATATGAAGAGAATCACTGATCTCGACAATATGTACATCCTAAGGTTCCTTAAGCGGAGTGGCGTGTCGTAAGTATGCCGCGGAACATACCAACGGTACGTCACTCTACTTTAGTCACCTATTCCATCAACCAAGGGTCATCCTAAAACGACGAAAGTTCGGGTATAATACCCCCTCGACCAAGTCTAAGTTCCGTAAGGTCAAGCCTAAGTTCCGTATATATATAAACGCCCTAGGCTCCACATAGTCAAACTTAGACTCGAACCAAGGTCAACCTAGCGCTCTGATACCAACTTTGTCACGATCCGAAAGAGCACGTGACTGGCCCTTGAACCATATGAAGTCTATAGGACTCCATCTGATCCAAGTAAGCCAAAAGCCCAGAAATCTAAAACCATTTTTAAGAATAAGTAAAGAAACTGGTTTAAGAAGTGAAGAAAAACATGTTTGAAATCAAGGTTTTTAAATAACTAAGCCGAAGGTGCGTTTTTAAAACAGTACAGTCTTTTCTAAAAATTTCGGCAGAGTTTCTTTTGTAAAACTGGCCCCGAATGGGGTACAACAAGGATAACAATATATGCAATGATAAAGGCATCCCCAAGCGGGAGCTAGCTCTTCGTCTATCGACGGTCACAACCACGCAAGCAATAATAATATACAACGCCGAAAGGCGAGGGTTAAACCAAAAGGGCTCAAAAGCAACAAGAAAACCGCAATACTACTAAGCGCGACTCTAAGGTCGAATAAAACATCACTAAAGTCTAGGTCTGAAACAATATACAAGTTTTGGTTGATGGAAATTCTAGATACAATGAAATAAATAAATACAAGGGTGGTTCTTGATGCGAAAGAATCCACCTACCAAAAGCAAATCACCCGCAAGAAGGTAGTGTGCCAGAAATGCCGCAATGGAACCTGTACGGCAGAACCTGCAAGAACTGTGGCACAACGGGGGTGAGTTGCCAACTCGTGAATAGAAACATCTACAAGAAGAAACCGAAAGCAAGAAATAATCCTAGGTCCATACGATCAGTATATAAAAATCCTCAATATAACACATGCAGCCTACAACAAGGCTAGGGTAAATATCTAACCCGAGTGCAATCTCCTGTGTCTATGTCAGTGCCTCAGATAACAATATAGCATATGAATGAGATATGAATGCGTGAAAACAGAATACATTTACATGAAGCAACTGCTTTCAAACTTTAGTGAGATTTCCCTTGTATTTTAAAAGATGAGGTACCATAATGAAATCAGCATAAAACTGTGCCAAGCATCGGCACAAACGAAATCCCAATAGCTCGATATCTCAAAGTCTCAACCACAATATCTAGGGCGCCGTCAGTCCAGACCGGCCCCTACCATAAAACTCAGACCACGACGGTATCCTCCGGATATCCGACGCGTCGGGTAAAATCACCGGTAGGTAGTACTCCCCTGCCAGGATCAACGTCATCACCACATTCCTCTTGCCCCGGGGTACCGCACCGGGTCCACCATGTACCCGAAACGGTTCATCCGTCTCCTCGAATCGGGTTTCCAAATCCATCAGCAAACTCATGGTGGACGACTCATACATCATAGGAAAACCGCACTTTTTATTTTAAAAGAGAGAATATGTTTATTTGTGTTTTTGCGGTTTTCCTCCAAATCCAGAAAATCTCATGGAAATCTAAATCCAAACCTCAACAGCACGTAAAATAGTGAATATATGCATGAGAATCCATGAATGCGGCATAAAAATGAATAGCAGTATGCATGAAGTAGCCGGTAATAACTACAATGTCTAAACTATTAGCTAATAGGCTATGTTAAGCAATAATATTTTCTAAGGTGTACGTGACATGGCAATTACCGATGAAGATGTGTGTGAGCCGGCCAGTAAGTGTACGTGGTACATACGCATCATCGGTAATGGTGCTGGTGTCCTATCAGCATGATATTAATAATGGAGTATGAAACATAATATAGGAATGCGATGCAAAGCGAACCACAAAAAAAGGAGTGGGAGCTGAAACTAGACGAAACTAAAACTAATCTGCATTAATCTAATATAAGTCCTACAATTGGTGCCTTTTGAAATAACACGAATCATGGGGTTTTGAAAATAGGGGCTACGGTGTTTTTATGAAAAGATACGTCGTTTTTGAAATATCCGTAGATTCCCTTGAGCTGTCTTTAAAAATGCCCACGATTCGTTAGTTTTTGAAATAGGTAAGAAGTCTAATCTACTCTAACAACTACACTAACTATACGGCTGAACTAACAAACTGAACTACAGGTAAGGAAACCGCCTAACATCTGAGTCGATATATATATATATAAGTCGGTGATCCCGCCTCAATAGCATCGCGTACGATACAGTATATCATCTGACATCCTCAAGTCATGAGCGCGGATCTATCATCAATGTAAAGCTCATACGGTAAATCGTCGTACGGCATCCCAATAGCTGGGTATAGGTCAACATCTCACTATCTCGTCACATAACAGGTATCACTATCATCAGATCGTATAGTCTTGGGGTACTACTCTATGTCTAGTACAAATCGATACCATCAATGAAGTATGCATGCGGGGGTAAACACATATCCCAAGCCCGCAAGAATCACATTTCGTATCCCAAATACGAATCATATCAAATCACCGATCTCGCGGCACAAAGCCCACATCATCGACTCAACTCCAAAGTCATCCCATATCATCAAACACAGTGCAAGTATAAGGAACACACAAGTGTATGCGTGTGAGTGCAAATCTATCCTATGGTTCGCAACTAGGAACTACGCTAGTTATTTCTACCCCTAACTAACCATAACACACTAACTATCACACATATAAATATACTACATAGTACTAATTACGGACTGCGGGGGTGCTATACGCCATCCACCCGACTTCCCCCTGTAGATATAATCTACTCACCTTGCATCATCATTTGCGGACGTCACCATGCATTTGCTTGTCTTCCCGAAGTCTTCATGGGTACCTACATATCAAAATATCGTATATGCGCATTAAAACCAAATCCAAGCTAAAACGGCACACGAAATCCAAAACGATACGATAAGGGGCCTATAGGTGAGAACCTATGGCACGCCTTCAAAACCATCAATAAATCCTCTATATCGTCGTATAAACGCCAAATAATCGAGGTAAAACGCAAGACACCAATTCAGAGTTAAAAATACGGAATACGGAAACACGAATCCAAAACAGCAACGTAGGAAAAATGTCCCAGATTTCACCCAAGGTCACTTTATACAAATCTATATATACCAGGGGCCTAACTAGAACATGTAGGAGCTACTGAACAAAAACGAGACAAAATGGTGGGACCCGGGCCGCAATTGGCGGCCAATTGGGAGAAATTAGCGGCCGGGAAGAAGAAGTGGGAGCTGGGGTCTTGGGGTTAGCTTCCTGGGTGCCTGCACATCTCACTGTCCACTCAATATTATTTTAGGGGTCTCGGGGTAAAAGCAGATTCAATAAACACTACACAGATTTCATAATTTCCCCGATATCGGTTTCTAAAATCCGTATTCTGGTTTAAGCTTCAGGTTTTGGGTTCCAATTCATACACTAGGGTGATGGTATAACCTCTACTGACCTCAATTTCACAATACAACACCAAATTCCCCAAACCCTAACTTGGTTATCCTCAAGTCCATAATATCACGCAATATCGATTCAATCTTAACATGGGGGTAAAGGAAATGCTAGAATTAAGCTAATGGTTCAGAAAATACCTCATTTGGCAACTCAAGAAAATTCTTGAGTTGCCCCTAGTGGCCAAAATCCATGCTTTCTTGGTCCATCTTGTAGGTCTCGGGCTCGTGCACAATTTTAATGAAATGGACATGGGGTTTTGGGGTTGTTTTTGAGATGAAGAGAGGGATTGAAGAGGGAGGGAAAGGGGGTGCAGGAGCAGCAGCAGCAAATGGTGGGAGAGGGAGAGAAATGAGGAGGAGAGGGATGAGAAAAGGCTAAGGTTTTTAGTCAAAGTCTTCACCTACTCTCTCTCTCTCACCATACCTATTTTCTTTTCTCTTTTCCTTCAAAACCCCTTCTCACAAGAATAGTAGCTCCAAATAACATGAAGGAAAAATGCACAAGTGTGATAAAAAATGATATGTGCAAGTTTTTCACAAAAAGCCAAAAAAATCCGATTAGCGATTTTTAATCGCGATTAGCACTAAATTAGTGTCAAACTAATCACAAAAACATAAAAATGTCATAATTCTCTAATTTACCCTATTTTTGAATTTTCCATAATTTTTCTCAAATTTTTCCTATTTATTTGCATTTAATTATAGATTTAATATTAAAATAATCAATAAAATAATATTAAATTATAAAAATTCCCAAAATTAATATTTTATATTTTTGAAAATGTTACATACACCTATTACGCAAATTGGATAGTCTTCTTCCAAAGCTTAGGCTGGTGCCGAACAGTGGGGAATGAAGAAAACCAATTAGCATAACGATGGTGTACAGAAGGTATTAAGTAAAGACATATCAAGGGATTAGTAAGAGGGCAAAGTAAACTGCGACTGCTATTCACGACCAAACCAAGTATTTCATTACCACTCCCACTTCACCTTTGTATTTCTCCAGGACACTCCGTATCACTACGAAGATCCACAGTTTATCGGATACTCCATTGTATGGTTATATACGAACTCGAAAGGAACTTGTTCCAGTTCGGGGATGGATTCTGGTTCAGGAGAAATAGGAATAAGGTTTATTCGGTTGTATTTTATCTTCACCTTCTCTCGCATTGCGAGTGCTCCTAGGATTAGGACAGTACACCCATTATGCTTATTGGATAGTCTTCTTCCAAACCATAGGCTGGTGCCGAACGGCAGGGAAGGAAGAAAACCATTTAGCCTAAGAGGGTGTACAGAAGGTAATGACTAAAGACATATATAGAGATTTGGAGAGATGGCAAAGAATTATACGGTTACAGTTGTGAATCTGGATAATGGAAGAGGCATTACTAGGAATACCCGGATACCCCATCGAAACATTTCAATGTTTCAGTTTCACTGTTTACTGTTAATAGAAAACTGATTTCCCAATTAGACACTTGCTCCAGGGTATGTATTTACCAGGTATGATTCTCACATCTGTATGGTTTTACAGATGATGAGTGGGAGTAAGTTATTGGGAATTAGGTGATCATCCTCATTATATCGGAATTCGTTGTAATTGGTGATATTTGAGGAAGTCACCTGGGTTGTTTGCCGGTCGGCAAATATTTGGTTTTGAATATCCGTTGCTATGCACCAATTTCAAATTGATATATCTGTACGTCTATTTTTATAGAGTGAGATATACCTTTTTGAAATTATGTCGATGACATTTACCTATATCAGTGGATGGTTAGGTAAGGAGCATTAAACATCGGTGTAATTCTTCTTAACCATAAGTAGAGTTTTCAACCTACGACACACGGGGAATGAGTTATTAGACTCAGGGGGCTTATACAGAGTATTGTATGTTGTCCAGTGTCCATTTGGACAAAGGGGTTGGTACTCGTACTATATTCTGTTTACTTGTGACTTCTCTAGTTCCTAGACATGTGTTTCGTTGAAATGCAAGGTCTGGGTTTTGAGAAGTTATATGTATAAGAATAGAGTAGAGAACCAGGTGTTGCAAGTATCGGTATTCTTCAAGGTGATCGAAGATGTAGATACTTGTGTATGGTATTCAGTTGATAGTAATGATTAAGAGAACTTGCTTCTCTTTCAGGTTACTCATAATTGGGAACATTCCTAAGTTGAGTAACGCTGATCGGCCTCCTTCCATTTAGTTGACATGCGCTATAGACAGCTGCATGATTTGAATCTGGTTCAATTAAATCAGTGCCTCTGGTTCTATATTGGATATAGAACAGTTCATATCTTAACGATGTTAAGGTACGGGGAGTTGTCTGGCTTATGCTTAAAACCAGACTCTGGATAACTCAAGGCACGTTTCTATAACGGCTGTTTGTGGGTTGACCCAGGCTATGACGAGGGTTGACTTTCTACCATCAGGAAGATCAATAGTGATATTGTTCTTGACTCGCCACAGTTTTAACAAAAATGGATTTTTTTTAAAACAGTAGTGGGAGTATGGTAGAACTGGAAGTGATTCCAGAACCGCAGACGATTACTGAAAATTTGATAAGAACCTAAAGATTCATTCTGATTTGACATTCCATTAGCCACTCCGCAGATATGGTGGGTAACCTCAGGCGCTCGAGAGTTACTTCGGTATGCTCAAGGACAGTGGCAGGGAGGTTCTTGTTTACCCAGACTTGCCATTGCTGTTGTTCCAGACTGTGAGACCCGACAGGAGGATGAGTATAGCGTCGTTCTAAACTAGCTTTAGAAGAGCACGTGTATATGACTCTGCCAGAGGGTTGTCGTGGTCAGTGGGAGCAGCGGAAGCATTGGTAGACAAGTGGCTTATGTCTATTTATAGGCTAAAGCAGATATAGCGGAGATAGATCATCTATTTCTGATGTGACAGTCATAGGTTTGACTTCATCAGAATATGGGATGGATCTGTTAAGAAGGTAGTAGGGTGTGATGTCCTGGTATTTGGATGACATACACAGAGTAGGAAGTAAAATTCCTAAACTACGATCGGTTATACTTTGGTTGTCACACAGTGGTTTCTCCACAAAGGACTTGGATATTATATCAGACATTCTGGTTACTAGATCTATGGTTTTAGATCTAGATTTGGGTAGTTTCCCAATCTGGGTACTTAGACAGCATTCTAAAGGTGTTTTAGAATGGACGACTCCTGGCACGGTAGTATACCTGCAGGTGATGGAGTCACCCTCTCTAAAGGTGTCTTACAGACTAAAGGGGAGAGGGATGTGCATGATTGGCAGATCACTTGCTTAGGCAATTGAGTTAATCATGAGATGTCAAGTACCACCCCAAATGTTGTTTTTGCAGTAGGTGCAATAAGTTGATATTGATCCAATCCTGGAGAAACATTCGGAAGCAGTTTTAGAACATAAGTGGATGTTCTAGGGATATGATAACGACAGCCTCATTCGGGAGACAGTAATCATTCCAGGCTTCCAAGGTGACTTGGATGACAGAATGACTGTCAGAGTTATAGTTTTCCCTCTGACGAGGGGCAGTATTTTGGACAGGTGGTCCAGGCGGATACCGAGGGAGGCATGGCTCAGGATACTGATTAATTTCAGTTGACAATACAGTCTAAGAAGTTTGGATTTGGAGTTCATTTATGAACTAGGTCCCATCAGACATCCAGACATATTCTAAGACAAGTATTGCTCATTTCGGGAGATAGGTTTCTCCGCGAACTTGAGATAAAGAGAGACATAGAAAGAAACATTAGGGCGGATCCACTCACTGAGGCTATTCCTCGAACGCAATAGTTTCGCAAATGAGCTTTGTGAGACTGACTAGTAGAGGAGTTGGGTGTTCGGTATCACACGGGCTGTGAGTATGCGACATCGCAATAATTAGCCTTGAGTGCAAGTGGGATATTGTTGGAGATAGTGCCCTCAGAGTCAATTATTGGATCACAGGCACGTGATTGCAATGATTGAGGGATGACCTATACTGGTAGGACAGTCTTACTCAAGATGATAGTATGCTATCTGGTTTATCTTTATCATCGTGTACTGCTTCAGGTGACCTTACAGGTCACTATTGCACGTTGATAGAGCCCTTAGGATTCTTGCTTGACGGCCAGTAGTATGATGGCGATCATATACGTGGGAGCTGGGGTCTATAAGCACATCCTTAAAAGGTCCCTAGTCATAGGAGTTTTCGAGACAGGGCATCGATACTCCAGAGTAGACTAGTGTATACAGTCGAGACCCCGACGAGGGGCGGTGGCCGGTCTCACAAGCCACTGGTGTCAGTTGGTTCACCTAAGATGTATACAGGTGCTTATTGGGTTATGAGTACACTGGACAGGACTCGCCGGGAACATGCTAGTTGGTATTATACCTGACGTCAGATAGCAGTTCCCTGGTGACATGTGTACAGGTTAGTTCATCGACCTGAGATCGTCATTTGTCTCGTGTGAGTTCCCACTGTGCTTTGATTACTACCCAACCACGGCTCAAAGGAGTCGTGCAAACAGGTTTTAGTTGGGTACAGTCCCGAGCCACATGGAGGCAGTGAGCGGATCGGCAGGGGTTTCGTCTCTCCCGGTATTGGGGGTGAGGTCGCGCTGTGTCTAGGAGAGCCATTACACAAAGCCCTCAGCCGAGGCAGGAGATTTACTGGTAGGTATTCCAGTTGTATCTCAGGGTGTTCTGTGATACACTCCGACACGACTTGTACCGCTTATGGGGGTCTGACTTTTACCAACCCCCTAGGCCTGCCATGCGATACTCTTAGACGAACGGACCGGACTGTACGGATATTGTCACTGACAGGCTCAATAGGGTGTCAGGATGAGTTCGCTCATCGACGTCCCTTTTGGTCAATACTTGGTAGCCCGTTACGTACGGCTAATACCTCTGACGTGCTAGTGGTTAAATCCATAGCCAAAGTATTGACGAGTCTTTAGAGTCCCCCACAGACAGTTTCTCAAGTTTCGGGCGAAACGTTGTAGAGGCCGTATGATATATGGTAGGGTTCGATCTTATACGTGCGGTATTGCACGGATCATGATCGGACGGATCATACTAGTGGGCTTTGTTTTAAGCCGGATCCTAGTATTAGATTTGTTGGATTACTTTAGTCTCATCGCATTCGCATTCAGTCGGAATGCGGGTGCAGGTATGTATATACAGGTGAGGGGTTGTAAGTCCACGTTACCTCTCCTGGTTCTTTCGGGCTTGCGGAAATGGTGAAAAACGATTTTTAGGGTTTGGGTAACATGGACTACAAAAACGGATCTTGGCTAGACTACACACTAGCAGCCTAACTAGAGAGTTGTCTACTCGGTTAGGGGTTATTCCTCACTTGAACTCCTTCTTCTTGAACTCTTAATAGTGGTTGGATGGTGCTTTCCTCGTCACCTTCTTTCGTCAAAGATGGATCCACCTGAGGGTTGCAACCTTGGGCTCCTTTCTCGAACTTTGAGAGAACTAAGGTCTTTAGCTTGCTAGACCTTCAACCTTAGAGTTAGTAGAGAGTGGTTTAGAGTATTTTATCTCAAGGAGAGGTTTCTCAACACATGAGAATGGATCTCTTTGAACTAGAGGAGGAAGAAGAAGAAAAAAGGAGAGAGGATGGTTATGATAGAATGAAATGGTTTTTCTATAACCATAAAATAATAAGTGAATTATCTAATAATAATATTAATCCAAAAATGAAAAAGGTGATGAATGGTTTGATGAGACCATTATCATATCACATTAAATTTTTTTGCAAAGATCAAAGAGCATCTTTGATGTGTAATGATGATGGTCAAAGTTTCAACCAAGGTCAACAAGTCAACCTTTGTCAACAAGTCAACAAATCCAACCATTACACAATTTTATTTAATTAATATTATTAATTGATATATCACATATTCATTTGGGTTTGGAAAAAGACGACTGTCTACTGTGCATACGCACCCGTTCCAAAAGCCTAATGAAAATCCTCTTCCTCCGCCTCAAATAACTGTGCATACACACCCGCATTCGTGTTCCGAGGAACATGAATACAATGAGATAAAACTAACCCCAAAACATATACTAGGATCGGGCTCAAACCAGAGCCCGCTAGTAATGACTGTCCGGACACCAAACGTGCACAAGTGCGCGGATGTGAACGAACCCTGTCGCAAAACCATGCGACCTCTACTCTGTTTTGCCCAAAGGCGAATAACCCTTTGTGTGGGACTCTAAAGACTCGACACTACCCTGGCAGTGGGTTTAACCACAGACCGCAAGCGGCACTAGCTGTACGTAACGGTCCCTAGGTAGATGCCGATAAGAAGACGGACGAGGTGAAACCCATCTGAACTCCTACTGAGTCTGCATGTGACAATCTCCATACGGTCCGGTCTGTTCGTCTGATAACATCGCATGGCGGGCCTAGGGGGCGGTAAACGTCAGTCCCCCAATAGCGGTACAAGTCGTGTCGGAGTGTAGCCAAGAACACCCTGAGATAACACTGGAAACCTACCAGTATATCTCGCTTGCCCTGGCCAGGGACTACTTATGTAATGGATCTCCTAGACACAGCGCGATGCCAACCCCCAATACCGGGAGAGACGAATCCTGTCTAACCGTCACTGCCTCCAAGTGCTTCGGGACTGCACCCAACTACTACCTGTTTGTACGACTCCTTTGAGCTGTGGTAGGGTAGTAATCAAAGTACAGTGGGAACACACTTGAGGCGAAGTGATAGTATCAAGTCAGCGAACTAAGCTGTACTCATGTCACCTGGGAACTGATAACTGACGATAGGTATAATACCAACCAACAGTTCCCGACGAGTCCTGTCCAGTGTACTCGTAACCTAACGAGCACCCGCATACTATCTCAAGCACGACGTACTGACGACTGTGGGACAGACCGCCTCCCGCACTGGGATGAGAAGCGCATACGCTAGTCTACTGTCACGACCCAAAGTTTGGCCCGTGACCGACACTTAACCACGTAACGTCTACAGGCGTACGTGACTAAGGGAACCGGAAACCCAGAAATCAAACCAGTGAAAGTATAGAGTGTGATAAGTTTTAAAAGAAAGCACTTACAACATGATAAGAAATCTAAGTAAACAATCATCATGATAGTAGTATACGACGCCGTAGCGAAGATCAAAATCCATAAGTGGGAACAATACAGATAGGATAACTGCAAGTACAGTCGGCTCACAACGAGCTCGACACCAGAATACAAATAAAGTACAACATCATCCTCACACTGTCTCTAAGTCAAATACATACATAGTAGATGGAGAATACTAGATACAACAATTGTACAAACAGAAAGATAAAGAGATAACGCACAAAACCCACCTATCAGCAAAAGAGCTAGCACACCAACTATGGGGGTATCTGTGTCAAAAGATGCAACCGCAGCCTGCCGCGACTACTCCGAAGGGCAACCTGCAAACACTGTGGCACAACGGGGGTGAGTTGCCAACTCGTGAATAGAGATAACATATAAAGGTAATCGCGAGCATGCACGTACTACGCTACTCTATCATATGCCAACAGATGATATCAATATGTGATAAGCAGTATGTGCAATAATCATGTAAGTGCTCTATCAGGTACTGTACTACCGGATGAGGTACAAATGCTCTATCAGGTAATGCATCTACAGGATGAGGTACAAAAGTAATGCTGAGCAGGGGCAATATAATAGTTACACGGAATGTCAACGGGGAATATATAATCGGTGTCTCAATACACCCAGATCTCCCAAAAATAGCTCATGCGCCGGCACTCTCATCGGCCCTCAAATCTTGTACATCTCTGAGAATCCCGAGTGCCCAACATCGGCACCCAAATATCATAAATACTCGTGTCCAGCATCGACACGCAAATGCTCATCTATCGGGCCCCGTCAGTCCGGGTCAGCCCACGGGCTCCGTCTGCGGTATCGGCCCTCGGCCCCGGCAGTACGGATCACCCCACATCCATCTATAGACTCTGATCAGTACACTCCGGATAACTGTCAGGTCCAACCAATCACCGGTAGGTAGTGGTCCCTCTGCCAGGCTCACCGTCTACTGCACAGCGAAACCGTTCTCGCCCCGGGGTACCATACCGGGTCCACCATGTACCCGTAATCGGCCTTAACCGCCTCCTCGATTCGGGTTTTCATATATCACTCTAGCACCGAGAAAAAGTATGGTAGACGCACCGAAATATCATATCAAGGGAACCGGGTTTTTAAGTGATTACATATTTGAAATAGCCACAGTTCCCAAATCCAGAAAGCACATGTAATCCAACCCAAAATACAAGTCAATGATCCGATATGATATGTGCATCAAATGTAAATATCATGTCAAGTCACATATAGATAAGCTGCAATATAATGGTCCGATGTGATATATGCATCAGTTATGAATAGCATGTTGAGTCACTTATAGATAAGCTACAATATAATGATCCGTTGTGATATAGGTATCAATTATGAATATCAAGTCATGTCACATATAGATGAGCTACAATGCAATGATCCGATGTGATATAGGCATCAAGTATGAATATCAAGTCATGTCGCATATAGATGAGCTACAATGCAATGATCCGATGTGATATAGGCATCAAGTATGAATATCAAGTCATGTCACATATAGATGAGCTACAATGCAATGATCCGATGTGATATAGGCATCAAGTATGAATATCAAGTCATGTCACATATAGATGAGCTACAATGCAATGATCCGATGTGATATAGGCTTCAAGTATGAATATCAAGTCTTGTCACATATAGATGAGCTACAATGCAATGATTCGATGTGATATAGGCATCAAGTATGAATATCAAGTCATGTCACATATAGATGAGCTACAATGCAATGATCCGATGTGATATAGGCATCAAGTATGAATATCAAGTCATGTCACATATAGATGAGCTACAATACAATGATCCGATGTGATATAGGCATCAAGTATGAATATCAAGTCATGTCACATATAGATGAGCTACAATGCAATGATCCGATGTGATATAGGCATCAAGTATGAATATCAAGTCATGTCACATATAGATGAGCTACAATGCAATGATCCGATGTGATATAGGCATCAAGTATGAATATCAAGTCATGTCACATATAGATGAGCTACAATGCAATGATCCGATGTGATATAGGCATCAAGTATGAATATCAAGTCATGTCACATATAGAGGAGCTACAATGCAATGATCCGATGTGATATAGGCATCAAGTATGATTATCAAGTCATGTCACATATAGATGAGCTATAATGCAATGATCCGATGTGATATAGGCATCAAGTATGAATATCAAGTCATGTCACATATAGATGAGCTACAATGCAATAATCCGATATGATATAAGATTCCTACGTGTCATGGCAATTACTAACGGTGTGTGTGTAACATACAGGATAGTGCTCGTGCACATGGATCGTTAGTAATGGTGCGGTGTTATATCAATTCTAATTTATATCTGTGTAGTAGGGAAAGCAATACGTACAAAATAGTAACCATGAACATGCAATATATATAAGGAATACTATAAGGTCATATCAGCCCTGACGTAGAACGCCATGCGGGCGATATCCCCGTAGATGTGAAATCTACTCACCGTAGTCTCTCGCTAGGTGTAGCCAACAACCTGCTTCCCTTCTTCGCGGCGTCCGCCGTACTCGCCTGCGAACCTAGAATTACACAATATATCATATGTAAGCTTGAAGTCACACAAACGCGACATTTAAGCCGAACTAGTAACTCGCTTCGTGAACCAAACGCGCGTGTACGCGACGCTAAAACGTGTGGCTACGCGTCTGAAATCACTCCGACGCATCGCGACACGTAGAAACCAAAAACCCACACACACGTATCACGCGTGTCGCGAAAGGTTGAAAATACGGGAAAATAGGTATTCTACCCCAGATTTTGATACAGCAAAGATATTGTAAAACTATACATGCCAAAACAACACACATAGCAGCAGACACCTACACCCCAAACCCCAACCCAAACCTCCCCTATCTGGCCGCCAATTGCGGCCAGAATGCAATTTTTGGCGGCCCCAAATGGGAATTGGGCTCCCAGGTTGGGTGTGTGCACTCTATACCCCCCATATATGCTACAGTAACATCTAGATTTATACTGAAAAGTCTCGGGTAGTAGCAGATCCTACAGGGCCTCATATCAAGTTAAAATCACACAATTTTGCACAAAAATAAAACTTTATAGTATTTTGATGAAATCTGAAATAAGTCTAGGTCTAATCCCACACTAATAACTCATTAACAAGCTAATCAAGCCACAACAACACAAATTTAACATATTAAGACTAAACCCCCTTCAATAGCACTAAAATGGCACAAAGAAAAGGATTTTTGCTAAACAATACTACAAGTTATGGAAAAGAGGTTAAGACCAGAGTTTATACCTTCTAGAGACCTAGCAAAACACCAAAGTCTCAGCTTTTCCCCTCGTGTATGCAGATTTGCCTTAAACACCCTAAAAAGCTCACTTTTCTTAAGGAGCTGTGAAGAAAATGTGTGGTTTTTGTGTAGGATTTGTTTGGGAATCAAAGGGAAGTGAAGAGGAGAAGAAAAGATGAAGAAAATGGGGGTTTCTCTGCTGGAAATTCTGCAGGAACTGAAGTGGGGAAAAGTGAGAGAGAGAAGAGATGAAAATGGGTCAAAAAGTCTACCCTTCACCTAACCACCATGCTCATTTGTTTTATTAGGATTTTGGAATTATAAAAGAGTTTTGTGAAAGGATTAAATGGTGGGGGAAATAAGATTTGCAACCATGCACCAAAGAATAGGTTAACAAGTCACAAGAAAAAGTTTAGGTATGCAAGGTGTACACTACAAAGGAAAATTTCCAAAATGCTAACACTACCAATAATAACTATTAATCCTATGAAAACATAAATATAAAAACATGCATGACTACTAATTATCACCAAAACAATCAAACGAAAATTTCAAAGTGTTACAATCTACCCCCCTTAAAGAAATTCGGTCCCCGAATTTAAAAATCTAACTATACGCACCTTCAAAAAGATGGGGATACCTCTTCCTCATCTCGCTCTCGGTCTCCCAAGTGACTTCCTCGCCGCTCTGTCCACGCCAAAGTACCTTGACGGACGGTATCTCCTTCGACCTCAGTTTCTTCACTTGTCGATCTAAGATTATCACCGGCTGCTCTGCATAGGAAAGGTCGCGCTCAAGCTGGATCGTCGGGTGATGAATCGCATGCGAAGGATCATGAAGATATCTGCGGAGCATCGAAACGTGAAATACGGGATGCACGTCTGGAAAACGTGGCGGAAGGGCTAATCGATACGCAACTGCACCAATACGCTCAAGGATCTCGAAGGGGCCCACGTATCTGGGACTAAGCTTCCCCTTCTTCCCAAACCTCATCACGCCCTTCATTGGGGAGACCCTCAAGAAAACGTGGTCACCAACAGAAAACTCAAGTCTGCGCCGACGACGGTCCGCATAAGACCTCTGCCTACTCTGGGCTGCTCTCATCCTATCGCGAATCAACTAGATCTTCGCGGTCGTCTCCTCCACAATCTGCGGTCCTAAGATACTGCTCTCACTGAGCTCCGTCCAACAGGTGGGCGACCTGCATCTCCTCCCATAAAGAGCCTCAAACGGTGCCATCTGAATGGTCTCCTGATAGCTGTTGTGGTAGGAGAACTCTACTAAGGGCAAATGATGATCCCAGCTACCTCCGAAGTCAAATACGCATGCTCTGAGCATGTCCTCGAGAGTCTGAATAGTCCGCTCTGACTGTCCGTCGGTCTGCGGGTGGAATGCTGTACTGAAACTCAAGCGAGTGCCCAAAGCCTCCAGAAGCCTCTGCCATAACCGGCTGGTAAACTGGGTGCCTCTATCGGACACGATGCATGTCGGAACTCCGTGCAGTCGTATAATCTGATCAATGTAAACCTGGGCATACTGAGTAAATCCGAAAGTCGTCTTCACCGGTAGGAAGTGAGCCGCTTTCGTCAAACGATCCACGATCACCCAGATGGAGTCATACCCTCGACTAGTCCTGGGTAGACCCACAATGAAGTCCATAGATATCTGTTCCCATTTCCACTCCGGAATGGGTAACGGCTGTAGCTCTCCCGCGGGCCTCTGGTGCTCAGCCTTGACATGCTGACAAGTCAGGCATCTCGACACAAAATCTGCAATGTCCCTCTTTATACCGTCCCACCAGTAAACATCTCTCAAGTCATGGTACATCTTGGTGGAACCGGGATGAACACTATATACCGATCGATGTGCATCCTCAAGAATCTCATGCCGTAATCCCTCAGCATCTGGTATGCACAGTCTAGCTCCAAGTCGTAGTATCCCCTGATCATCGATCACGAACTCGGAAAATCTGCCCTGTCCCATCTGTGTCCTGATCTCTGAACAACAGTCATCACTGTGCTGTGCCTCATGTATACGGTCAAGCAACTGTGGGCATGCACGAACATACGCAATCTGTCCCCCGATCGGCGTAATCTCGAACTGTACCCGGCTGTCGCATAAGATCTGCCAATCTGCCGACGACTGCCTCTGCACTGCGCTCAAACAGGATAGACTACCCCCGGGCCTCCTGCTCAAAGCATCCGCCACTACATTCGCCCTGTCCGGGTGATACAAGATCTCACAATCGTAGTCCTTCACTAACTCCATCCATCGGCGCTGTCTAAGGTTCAGGTCTCGCTGCTGAAATATGTACTTTAAGCTCTTGTGGTCAGTGAATATCTGGCACGACTCTCCATACAGATAATGTCGCCAGATCTTGAGTGCAAAGACCACTGCGGCCATCTCCAGACCATGAGTGGGGTAATTCTGTTCATGTTTCTTTAATTGCCGCGAAGCGTACGCAATCATTCTATCATGCTGCATCAAAACGCATCCCAGCCTCACTCGTGAAGCATCGCAGTAGACCACAAATCCGCCTGATCCTGAAGGCAATGATAGCACTGGTGTCGTAGTCAGTAGAGCCCGTAACCGCTGGAAACTGTGCTCACACTCCTCCGTCCAATCGAAGTGAACTCCCTTCCGGGTCAACCCGGTCAAAGGTGTAGCAATGCGAGAGAAGTCCTGCACAAATCGCCTGTAATAACCTTCCAGCCCTAGAAAGCTGCGAACCTCCGTCACTGACGTGGGTCTAGGCCAACTCCGAACCGCCTCTATCTTTCTCGGGTCGACACATATACCATCTCGTGCCCCAAGAAGTCTACGCTGTCTAGCCAGAAGGCACACTTGGAGAATTTTGCGAAAAGCTGATGCTCCCTCAAGGTCTGCAGTGAAATCCGCAGGTGCTGCTCGTGCTCCTCTCTACTCCGAGAATACACCAAGATATCGTCAATAAACACTATAATGAACAGATCAAGATACGGCCGGAAAATACGGTTCATCATGTCCATAAATGTTGCTGGCGCGTTGGTGAGTCCGAACGACATCACCAAAAACTCATAATGGCCGTAACGTGTGCGGAAAGCTGTCCTAGGAATGTCCTCCTGTCGAACCCGCAGCTGATGGTAGCCTGATCGCAAATCGATCCTCGAAAAGTATCCTTCTCCCTGAAGCCGGTCGAACAAATCGTCGATGCGTGGCAAAGGATATCGATTCCGCACTATCACCTTGTTCAGCTGGCGGTAGTCAATACACAAACGCATGCTGCCGTCCTTCTTCTTGACGAACAGGACTGGAGCACCCCAAGGAGAACACTGGGTCGAATAAGTCCCTTATCCAGCAAGTCCTGCAACTGCCCCTTCAACTCTCTAAGTTCCGCCGGGGCCATCCGATAAGGCGGTACTGAAATAGGCCCCGTGCCAGGAACCAAATCAATGCAGAAAGAAATATCACGCTCGGGCGGTAGCCCAGGAAGCTCGTCAGGGAACACATCAGGGAACTCGCTAACAACCGGAACCTGATCCAAAGGAACCTCTATAGCCCTAGTATCGCAAACATATGCGAGAAATCCCTGACATCCCTTCCGCCAAAGCTGTCCAGCACGAACAGAAGAAATCACACTGTGAGGGGTGGCATCACGGTCCCCCAACACAACAACAACCGACTCGCCGGGAAAACAAAATCGAACTGTCTTCTCGCGGCAGTCAACAAAAGCATAACACGTGGCTAACCAATCCATGCCCAAAAGAACGTTGAAGTCCAGCATCTCAAGAAGAATCAAATCGACCGGCAACTCTCTCTCGCCAATACGGACGATACAGGATCGGAATACGTGCCTAGCAACAAACGACTCTCCCACAGAAGTGGTCACCACAAGCGGCTGATCAAGCAAACCGGACTCTCTACCCAAACTCGGCATAAAGTGTGTGGATACGTACGAGTGCGTGGATCCGGGATCGAATAATACGTGTGCATCAATCGAGCATACAGGAAGAATACCTGAGACCACCGCATTGGACGCCTGCGCGTCCTGATGCGTCAAAGCAAAAACTCGCGCCTGTCCTCCACCTGCAACTAACTGTCCCCTGCCGGCCGCTGGCTGTCCTCTACCTCGGCCACCTCGTCCTCTATGAACAAATCCTCCACGACCACGACCTCTCTGTGCATGCGTCTGACGCAGAGTAACAGTAGGTACTATCGGCAATCCCGTCTGGGGTGGTGAAGGTGGTAATATAACATGCGGTGCTGCCGCCCCACTCCGGGGTATCTCAGGACAATCTCGCACACGATGATAAGAACTCCCGCAACGGTAACATCCCGATGACGGTCGCTGACCCTCCCGGGGATAGGAGCTAAACAATCGGCCTCGCCTCGAATCTCTGCCACCTGCAAGATGCCTGTCACGACGCCGGAACGGCCGTCTCTGCACTGACGTATCTGCACGAACTCTCTTCGGCCCTGGAACTGCCGAAGTCTCAGCAAGGCGCTCCTCAACTAATAATGCTGCATCTACTGCTGCTGCGTATGTCTCGTAATGCTGTGCGCTGATAGCAAGGAATAGCGGGATATGCAAGCCTCGAACAAATCTCTTGACTCGCAACTCCTCGGTAGCCACTAGATACGGAGCATAAACGGATAGCTCGGTGAACAGCACATCGTACTCTGCCACTGACATCCCTGGCGTCTGGCGTAAGGACTCGAACCTGCGTGCTCTAGCATCTCTGACACTCAGGGGAAGGAAGCGGGCAAGGAATAGCGCCACGAACTTTGTCCAGGTCATAGGAGGAAGACCTGCTGCTCTACCCTTCTCGACTGATTCGCACCATTTCTGCGCAAGACCTTCCAGGCGAAAGCTCGCAAACTCAACCCATCTCGCATCTGCGCATCTAAGTGAACGACATATCCGTGCCATCCTATCAATGAAAGACTGTGGATCCTCGGCCACATCGGTGCCTGTGAAGACCGGAGGCTTCAGCCTCATAAACTCTGACAGCGATACTGTAACCTCTGTAGTCGCAGGTGCAACTGCCTGAACTGTAGGTACCACCGCGGTCTCCGCAACGGGTGGAACTACCTCTGGTCGCTGCGCTCGAAGTGTCTCAACTAGAGATTCCATCATCTGGCGCATCTCCTGCATACTGGACCCCATCGTCTGGCGTATCTCCTGCACACCAGCTCCTAACATAGCAATCTGATCTGTAACGGCAGGAACAGCCTGCTCGGGCACAACCGGTATACTACCCGGATCAGTCCTCGTCTCGGACGAGTCAACTCGAATCTCGGCCCTCGTGGCCGCTCTCTGCGCCCTTATAGTCTTTAGCGGCATATTGGCTGAAAGGAACAATAGGATTCGATAAGGATACGGAAATCGAATCGCGAGAATGTATATATACTCAAGAAGGAAATTTATATCAACAAGTCCTAAGGTCGCGTAGGCGGAGTACCGTGTCGTGAGTATGCCGCGGAACATACACACGCTACGCTACCCTGCCGCAGCTACCTACTCCATCATACCAGGGTCATCCTATACTCCAAAAGGTAAAACCTACGCTCTGATACCAACTTTGTCACGACCCAAAGTTTGGCCCGTGACCGGCACTTAACCACGTAACGTCTACAGGCGTACGTGACTAAGGGAACCGGAAACCCAGAAATCAAACCAGTGAAAGTATAGAGTGTGATAAGTTTTAAAAGAAAGCACTTACAACATGATAAGAAATCTAAGTAAACAATCATCATGATAATAGTATACGACGCCGTAGCGAAGATCAAAATCCACAAGTGGGAACAATACAGATAGGATAACTGCAAGTACAGTCGGCTCACAAAGAGCTCGACACCAGAATACAAATAAAGTACAACATCGTCCTCACACTGTCTCTAAGTCAAATACATACATGGTAGATGGAGAATACTAGATACAACAATTGTACAAACAGAAAGATAAACAGATACCGCACAAAACCCACCTATCAGCAAAAGAGCTAGCACACCAACTATGGGGGTATCTGTGTCAAAAGATGCAACCGCAGCCTGCCGCGACTACTCCGAAGGGCAACCTGCAAACACTGTGGCACAACGGGGGTGAGTTGCCAACTCGTGAATAGAGATAACATATAAAGGTAATCGCGAGCATGCACGTACTACGCTACTCTATCATATGCCAACAGATGATATCAATATGTGATAAGCAGTATGTGCAATAATCATGTAAGTGCTCTATCAGGTACTGTACTACCGGATGAGGTACAAATGCTCTATCAGGTAATGCATCTACAGGATGAGGTACAAAAGTAATGCTGAGCAGGGGAAATATAATAGTTACACGGAATGTCAACGGGGAATATATAATCGGTGTCTCAATACACCCAGATCTCCCAAAAATAGCTCATGTGCCGGCACTCTCATCGGCCCTCAAATCTTGTACATCTCTGAGAATCCCGAGTGCCCAACATCGGCACCCAAATATCATAAATACTCGTGTCCAGCATCGACACGCAAATGCTCATCTATCGGGCCCCGTCAGTCCGGGTCAGCCCACGGGCTCCGTCTGCGGTATCGGCCCTCGGCCCCGGCAGTACGGATCACCCCACATCCATCTATAGACTCTGATCAGTACACTCCGGATAACAGTCAGGTCCAACCAATCACCGGTAGGTAGTGGTCCCTCTGCCAGGCTCACCGTCTACTGCACAGCGAAACCGTTCTCGCCCCGGGGTACCATACCGGGTCCACCATGTACCCGTAATCGGCCTTAACCGCCTCCTCGATTCGGGTTTTCATATATCACTCTAGCACCGAGAAAAAGCATGGTAGACGCACCGAAATATCATATCAAGGGAACCGGGTTTTTAAGTGATTACATATTTGAAATAGCCACAGTTCCCAAATCCAGAAAGCACATGTAATCCAACCCAAAATACAAGTCAATGATCCGATATGATATGTGCATCAAATGTAAATATCATGTCAAGTCACATATAGATAAGCTGCAATATAATGGTCCGATGTGATATATGCATCAGTTATGAATAGCATGTTGAGTCACTTATAGATAAGCTACAATATAATGATCCGTTGTGATATAGGCATCAAGTATGAATATCAAGTCATGTCACATATAAATGAGCTACAATGCAATAATCCGATGTGATATAGGCATCAAGTATGAATATCAAGTCATGTCACATATAGATGAGCTACAATGCAATGATCCGATGTGATATAGGCATCAAATATGAATATCAAGTCATGTCACATATAGATGAGCTACAATGCAATGATCCGATGTGATATAGGCATCAAGTATGAATATCAAGTCATGTCACATATAGATGAGCTACAATGCAATGATCCGATGTGATATAGGCATCAAGTATGAATATCAAGTCATGTCACATATAGATGAGCTACAATGCAATGATCCGATGTGATATAGGCATCAAGTATGAATATCAAGTCATGTCACATATAGATGAGCTACAATGCAATGATCCGATGTGATATAGGCATCAAGTATGAATATCAAGTCATGTCGCATATAGATGAGCTACAATGCAATGATCCGATGTGATATAGGCATCAAGTATGAATATCAAGTCATGTCACATATAGATGAGCTACAATGCAATGATCCGATGTGATATAGGCATCAAGTATGAATATCAAGTCATGTCACATATAGATGACCTACAATGCAATGATCCGATGTGATATAGGCATCAAGTATGAATATCAAGTCATGTCACATATAGATGAGCTACAATGCAATAATCCGATGTGATATAAGATTCCTACGTGTCATGGAAATTACTAACGGTGTGTGTGTAACATACAGGATAGTG
Source organism: Agapanthus africanus (assembly GCA_030015575.1). Lineage (NCBI taxonomy): Eukaryota > Viridiplantae > Streptophyta > Magnoliopsida > Asparagales > Amaryllidaceae > Agapanthus > Agapanthus africanus. Next base: position 172,629,096 of record JASDDO010000012.1, on the reverse strand, counting down.
CTCGTGCACATGGATCGTTAGTAATGGTGCGGTGTTCTATCAATTCTAATTTATATCTGTGTAGTAGGGAAAGCAATACGTAAAAAATAGTAACCATGAACATGCAATATATATAAGGAATACTATAAGGTCCTATCAGCCCTGACGTAGAACGCCATGCGGGCGATATCCCCGTAGATGTGAAATCTACTCACCGTAGTCTCTCGCTAGGTGTAGCCAACAACCTGCTTCCCCTTCTTCGCGGCGTCCGCCGTACTCGCCTGCGAACCTAGAATTACACAATATATCATATGTAAGCTTGAAGTCACACAAACGCGACATTTAAGCCGAACTAGTAACTCGCTTCGTGAACCAAACGCGCGTGTGCGCGACGCTAAAACGTGTGGCTACGCGTCTGAAATCACTCCGACGCGTCGCGACACGTAGAAACCCAAAACCCACACACACGTATCACGCGTGTCGCGAAAGGTTGAAAATACGGGAAAATTGGTATTCTACCCCAGATTTTGATACAGGAAAGATATTGTAAAACTATACATGCCAAAACAACACACATAGCAGCAGACACCTACACCCCAAACCCCAACCCAAACCTCCCCTATCTGGCCGCCAATTGCGGCCAGAATGCAATTTTTGGCGGCCCCAAATGGGAATTGGGCTCCCAGGTTGGGTGTGTGCACTCTATACCCCCCATATATGCTACAGTAACATCTAGATTTATACTGAAAAGTCTCGGGTAGTAGCAGATCCTACAGGGCCTCATATCAAGTTAAAATCACACAATTTTGCACAAAAATGGAACTTTATGGTATTTTGATGAAATCTGAAACAAGTCAAGGTCTAATCCCACACTAATAACTCATTAACAAGCTAATCAAGCCACAACAACACAAATTTAACATATTAACACTAAACCCCCTTCAATAGCACTAAAATTGCACAAAGAAAAGGATTTTTGCTAAACAATACTACAAGTTATGGAAAAGAGGTTAAGTTCAGAGTTTATACCTTCTAGAGACCTTGCAAAACACCAAAGTCTCAGCTTTTCCCCTCGTGTATGCAGATTTGCCTTAAACACCCTAAAAAGCTCACTTTTCTTAAGGAGCTGTGAAGAAAATGTGTGGTTTTTGTGTAGGATTTGTTTGGGAATCGAAGGGAACTGAAGAGGAGAAGAAAAGATGAAGAAAATGAGGGTTTCTCTGCTGGAAATTCTGCAGGAACTGAAGTGGGGAAAAGAGAGAGAGAGAAGGGATGAAAATGGGTCAAAAAGTCTACCCTTCACCTAACCACCATGCTCATTTGTTTTATTAGGATTTTGGAATTATAAAAGAGTTTTGTGAAAGGATTAAATGGTGGGGGAAATAAGATTTGCAACCATGCACCAAAGAATAGGTTAACAAGTCACAAGAAAAATTTTAGGTATACAGGGTGCACACTACAAAGGAAAATTTCCAAAATGCTAACACTACCAATAATAACTATTAATCCTATGAACACATAAATATAAAAACATGCATGACTACTAATTATCACCAAAACAATCAAACGAAAATTTCAAAGTGTTACATCTACTCTGGATTATCGATACCCTGTCTCGATGATCCCACGACTAGGGACGTGTGTATAAGGATGTGCTTGTAGATTACCCAGCTCCCACGAGTGTGACTGCCATTACAACGCTGGTAATCAAGCAAAGATCCTAAGGGCTCTACTAATGCGTATAGATGATACAATAAAGAAACACATGTACACATTAAAGTAGAGACAAACCAAGTAGCATACTACCATTTCGAGCAAGATTGTCTATACAACTGTGAATGTCCCAAGCTTCCATCAAGTAATATACATACTAGTATGATACTGTAATGGCCTCTAGGGCATATACACTAACAGGGGTATCCTTGTGATCCGTCACGAGTTTACTTTAGATGTTGCCGGATTTTCTTTGTTATGGCAAATATTTGGATTAATGTTTGCTTAAGGAAATAATGAGCTAGAAATCATCATGACAATGCATTAATGTGACATAGACTTATATCATGAGTCATGGTCTCTTTTTTAGCAAAAGTGTCACATTAATGGATTGATTTGTGATGATATGAGAGGAAGAGAGAAAGAGGGGCTACCATGGGTTATTGTTAGCTCTCATATTATTTTCCTCACTCTCTCATTCTATCTTAACAACAAAAAAAAGAAAAGAAAAAGAAAAGCTCTTGTTCTTCTTCTTCTTCCTCTAGCTCATTGCTTCCATCAATGGCAACACCTTCAACCTCCATCCAAAGCCATGGATGCAAGAGACAAAGTGATCACAACATTCTCTACGACACCTTGGACACGTCGGCTAGCACACTTCGCGCCCGAGTTGCTTCGGATGAAGCGGGAGCCCGTAAAAAGAACCGATGATGTGGTGCCCTTTCCGACGAGGAGATGAAGACCGGAGTTGCCGCGGGGAGATCGGGATGGTGGCTAAAGACCGAAGGACACGGATCTCTCGGTATAGCATTCTATCCCTTCTCTTGATAGCTAGGTGTAGGTTAATGGTTACGATCCGGGTTTTATAGGATCCGGTAGTGCCGGTTTAAAAGTCAAGAAAAATTTTCGTTTCCGCATTTTGGTCTCGGTTAGACGGCCGGGGCGTTACCGTAGTCCTACATACTCTGTGCATCTGGTGCGCACGGAAATCAAAATCCATATATGTGCCATACATGTGCACAAAACAACATCTAGGTGCAACGGGTGTACACAAAACATCTGTCATAGGCAACGTGTGTGCCCGACAGCAAAATCAGGTGCATCTGACATGCACGAAGAATCCCAATTTAGGGCATCTGGTGTGCACCAAAATCGCATCTCAAAACATGCGCTCATCACGCGCGAAAATCCAATTCAAATGCACGGAGTGCAAGAAATCAATATCAATATCAGAATCAAAAACGACGGTATACAATACGGCTCAATCCAAATCAGGTATACCGCGTGTATAAGCTCACAACCATATGCATCAGCGTGCATAAATCAAATCAAAACACTAAAAGTGCATGAAAACGATGCTGGAAGCATAAATCAAATCACTGACATAAAATAGGCATGAAATCACAATCAATACCTCAAGCATAATAGCTATGCGCAAAATATAAATACCCAGTAAGTGCAACCATGGTGCAAGAAAACAAATATCATGAAACTCAGCCATCAAGACCAAATCATGCGAATAAATCGTCCAAAATACCGAAATCCAAAGTTACAGATACATGATAATCGAATCACCAAATCACAAATCATAAATACCGTCATCGGTATATCCACCTTCAAGGTCGAGGAGGGGTCGGTGCATCCAATGCTAGCAGCGCAAGATATCTACTTGCCTCTTGCTCACGGTCTGGTGTCCTCTGTCTCTGGGTCCTTATCTTCTCAGTGGATTACCAATCTCGCAATCCATCGGCTCATCGGCCCTGTCAGGTGTGCTAATGGGAACGATTCCGTCCTGGCACTTCTCTGGTCATCTCTCGGTCAATCCTCACGACCACTCGTAAAGCAGCACGTCACTGGCACCAACCTCTGGTCCTCTGAATGCACATCACACATCTTCTCCTGGTGCAAATCTTATTGCAGTAGTGTCTTGGAAGGAATCCCGCTCAAGGTCTTTTCCAATCTCGCCTAAGCCGAACTGTACGGAGGCTGGTACTCATGCATAATCTCTTCTCGCTCGATGGACATCTGCGTCCTCAGCACAGTATTTCCTCGGAAGCTGATCGCATCTAAACGCCTCTGTAGACATATTCGACCTTTAATCTTAACGGGGAGTAACAACAGCTCATCAGTGTCTCGCACGTACCTCTTGTCCCACTTGTCTGTATCATCATCCACTTCGACGTCACATCTCTATCTGCGCACTGCAAATGTTCTCGGCTACGGTCAATCCGAAGTCTCTCATACGGACTCGAAATCACGAACTCGGTATCTTCATCACTCTGTAGAAGATATCTAGCCGAACACGTCCTCGGGAACTCGTCCCAACCTGTGGAGGTATACCCCATACTCGTCCATTCTTGATCAACTCACAACGCCTCTGCATGCGTATCACACCTCTGATGTCAGCGGAGTGGAACGTCATCTCGTCGAAATCTCGTGCGAACTCTTTGCTCCACTTGTTCCAATGTCGACTGATTCGGACTCGTCTTCTCGTGGCTGCATGGATTTTCCGGCCTCGGGTTCCGGTTCCGCCGCCCGCCTTCTGGCCGGGCGAATCGAAGTTCCCATGAGCTTCTTCACTTTTTCTGATAGATAGGAGACTTATCCTGAACCGAAGATTGAGCCAACGTAGTCGCAGAAAGATTGTCAGGTCCTGGTTGATCGAAGAAGGTCCTCACTTCGGCGCTCCAACGGCTATACTTGTATCTGGAGTCTCCCAAGCAGTGTGTCCCATCACATGATATCCGAATGATGTCGAATCATCCGACCGATTTTTCAAAACCTCATAATCCCCCAAGAGCTCAACGTCTTGGGTACAGTTTAATAGTATCGAGTACATACCACAGCATCGGTGGTCCAGCCGTAGAAGGACAAACCCAAGCCTCACTAATGGCGCCGCGGAACTGCCGCAAACCCTAAGGTTCAAAGGCTTTCACACGGTCATTATGTCGAGTTAGGGTTTCATTCTTCTAGAGGGTCCATAGAATCGCTTGCATGTCTTTCCGAATACTTAAACTTGGAAAATGGGCTCCTGACATTCGATCGTCCTCATCGACTCTCAACGAACCTGCGTGAAGTCGTCTCTAGCTGGAATCAATCTATCTGATGACCTCGCATCGGGGTAAGCGAACGAACCACATTTCCTAGTCATTCACCCTCGGGTGACTAGCAACTCGCCATAATATCTCGAAGTATATACTCATGCTGCAGTAGCTCCAATCATCTGGGCGATATCTCGTCATTTGCAGCAACAACTGGCTCATTCGTCTGTACGCTGAACAACGCCTCAATCATCATGAATAAGCGATATATTAATAGTCATCACATTCTTGCTAGCTCCTAGCCGTAGCCTGATCCTCTGGTACCGATCAACACATCCAAGAAATCTCGTAACAGCGATCTGTCAAACGCCCATGGCGCGAAAACACAATAAGACGACGCCTCTATATGCAATCGTACGACTCTGGAATCACGCCCCGGTCAGTCATCGTCCATGACGAGCTCATGCTGATGCAACTCTAGCCGTAGCTCTCTCTGCCCGTGCAATCGTGGCAGCAAAATCACAACCAGTATCGATGAGGGGAGATCATAGGAATGAATATAATACTGTGCAAGGAAATGTACATCCTAAGGTTTCTTAAGCGGATTAGCGCATCGTAAATATACCGCGGAACATACGTACGGTACGTCACTCTACTCAAGCTACCTATTCCATCAACCAAGGGTCATCCTACGCGACAAAAGTTCGGGTATAATACCCCCTCGACTAATTTTAAGTTGCATAAGGTCAAGCCTAAGTTCCGTATATATATAAACGCCCTAGGCTCCACATAGTCAAACTTAGACTCGAACCAAGGTTAACCTAGCGCTCTGATACCAACTTTGTCATGACTCGAAAGAGCACGTGACTGGCCCTTGAATCATATGAAGTCTATAAGACCCCATCTAATCCAAGTAAGCCAAAAGCCCAAAAATCTAAAACCATTTTAAAGAGTAATTGGTAGAAAAATAGTTTTTAGAAGGGAAGAAAACATGTTTTAAATACAAGGTTTTTAAATAACTAAGCCGAATATGCATTTTTAAAATGTATAGTCTTTTCTAAAAATTTCGGCAGAGTTTCCTTTGTAAATACTAGCCCCGAACGGGGTACAACAAGAATAATATATATGCAATGATAAAGGGCATCCCCAAGCGGGAGCTAGCTCTTCATCAATCGACGGTCACAACCATGCAAGCAATATAATAAACAACGCCGAAGGGCGAGGATCAAAACTCAAAAAGAAAATCAAACAGCTGGAAAACCATAATACTACAACGCGCGACTCTAAGGTCGAAATAATACATAACTGGTTTTCTAGGTCTGAAACAATATACAAGTTTTGGTTGATGGAATTTCTATATACAATGAATAATACATCAATAATGGTGGTTCTGATGCAAAAGAACCCACCTACCAAGCAAATCACCCGCAAAGGAAACAGTGTGCCAGAAATGCCGCCATGGAACCTGTACGGCAAGACCTGCAAGAACTGTGGCACAACGGGGGTGAGTTGCCAACTCGTGAATAGAAAATATCTACAAGTAGAAATCGAATGCATGACATAAACCTAGGTCAATACGATCAGGTATATATATAAACCTGAAAAGGATAAGTCTGAAACATGATAAGGTGGCAATGTAACATCTAAACATGTATGTAGTGACAAGTGATCGTGCCAGTGCCTCAGGTAATAACATATTATAAATATAAGGTATGTCTGCATGAATAAGTATGATGAAGTATCTAAATTGATATCAATACACATATATTAGCGTCCCATTCCACTAATATTGGTGTAAATGGCATATATAACAGCATCCTCATCCACTGTTATATATACATATGAGGTATGACCAATATCAAAGTCTGTATGTATGTGGATCCCGTCCACGTGTCACCCAATGACAATAAGCATCATGCATGTAAATATCGTAAAGCATATGCATGGAAATATGAGGATATAATCAAATCATGGAACCTGAGTGCCTAGCATCGACACTCGAAAACATCATGAAACCTGTGCCTAGCATCGGCATGTAAATCCTCATCTATCAGGCTCTGTCACCAAGACTGGCCCTGATAGGTACGTATCATACGCTATCTCGAAAACCCGAGTGCCCAGCTTCAACCCTCGAATTCCGACGTATCCATACGTACATAACTCCAATCGGTATCCCCACGATAACCGTCGAGTAATAGGTAATGTCACCGGACGGTAAGGTTCCCCTGTCGGGCTCATCGGCGTGATAAATCGACATCCCTTTCTTACCCCGGGGTACCTCCGGGACCCACCATGTACCCTCATACGGCCTCGGCGCCTCCTCGCATGGGGTATATATATATATCAAAACCGATAAAACTCATGGTGGATGCTGAAATATCATATCAAGGGTAACCGGGTTTTTAAAGCATTTATATAATCTCTTTGAATACCCACGGTTCCCAAATCCAGAAATATCAGGGAAACGAATATCTCAATGCGCATAATCAGAAAGCATGATGTATGTGACATATAAATGAAATGCAAGTATAACAGTATATCATGCAACATGGAATAATAGTATGCACATACAAAGGTCATATCCTGATGCAATAATCCTACTGTGTAGTGACATGGCAATTATCGATGATGAAGTGTGTGAGCCGGCAAGCAAGTGTACGTGGAACATACGCATCATCGATAATGGTGCTGGTGTCCTAACAGCATGATGGTAATATAGCAATAAACACATTTACACATGCAAAGCGATGTGAATAGCATGACTATGCGGAAATCGAATAATCAACGCAACAGTGAAGAATCTACATCAATATGTATATGTCATGCAGTTATGCCCTTTGAAATAAGACGAATCGGGATTTTTAGTAAAATAAGGGCTACGGTGTTTTTAAGAAAAGATGCGCCTTTTTAAAGTATCCATAGACTCCCTTTTAGCCTATCTTTAAAATATTCCCGATTCGTTAGTTTTGAAAAAGGTATGACTCAGGTCTAGTCTAACATCTACTATACTAACTACAGATCTAACTATCAAGTCAATCGGGAGGGGTATGGAAACCACCTAAATCTGAGTCGATATATATAAATATAAATATAAGAGTCGGTGATCCCGCCTCAATAGTATCACGTACGATACCGTATATCATCTGACATCCTTGAGTCATGAGTGCAGATCAATCATCAATATATAGCTCGTACTGTAAATCGTCGTACGGTATCTAAATAGCTGGGTACGAGTCAATATCACAGTTATCTCATCAATTATCTGGTATCCTTATCATCATATCACATTGTAGGGTTACTAGGCACACTAACGAGGCTCTACAAGGCATCGACCATGTCCGTTTAAAATTTTATGTGCCTAAAAACCCTAAGCAAGATCTTGTACTAGAGTTTAGGCGAATCTAAAAGCAAGTAAACAACTTTACTCTAAAGGGAATACGAAATACAACCTTTGTAGATCGGTCCTCCACTTCATTTTCTCCTTGTTGAAGTCCCTTCGCTGCGATCAAGGTTCTCCCGGGCTCTTGCATGGCTTCACGACGCGAAGGATGCGACCTTGCTTGAAGTCTCCGAGGCCGAAGATGATCTACGTCGAGGGAATTCCGACTCAAGCTCCTACTTCACTAACTAGAGAATTAGTGAAGTAAACACCCTAAACTAAAGTGCTATTCTAGTAGAGGATGGAGAAATAGGAAGTGGGTTCTCTTTAGAATTTTGTTTCACACAAGGATTCTCACTTTTGATCAAACCCTAGCTTGCTTTTTCTTTTTGTTCAAATGAAGAAGATGATGAACAAAAGAAAGTGAAGAGGATAATGATCAAGTGAGAAATCTACCATGGTGAGTGAGTATCATATACTAACTCTTGTAGAGCCATAACCATAGCTAACATTTATGGTTGGGTTAAGAAATATCTATGGTAAAAACAAACTCAAGTGGACTTAGTCAATGCATCCACAAGCTTCCACAAGCTTCATGCATTGATCTAATCCTCCACTTAATTTTGTAATTACTTAAAATATAAAAACCCAACATAATATGTAGCATGGTGTAAGTCTCATACACCCAAGTCTAGTGTATCATCAACCATGATACAAAAGAAAACACTTTAATATATATATCACATATATATATAAATATATACAAGTGTTCACATGTGAGAAAAAACCTAAAGTGAACATGTGTTAGCAAGTGTAAATTAGTATATCTAATATACAATTATACACTTAATAATTAAATCAACACATGACTTAATAATCCGGTCATATCTCATATAACCGGCTAACATCCATTGTATCGACTTATCGAATCAACACTCGATTCGATAACCCGGCTATATCATATATAACCGATCGATACAAATAGTCGTGAGAATAGAATACGGTATCACATATACGCATTTATTCTCGGTCTCGCACATATCACATATGCACTCCTATTTCGTTTTGCCTGAGCCAGTAAAACCTCTGTGTAGGACTCTAAAGACTCGTCAATACGCCGGCCGTAGGTGATGATCACATCAAGCACCCACTGTTACTTGTATGTATGCCCTAGAGGCCAGTATTGTACAGATGATGTATATTATATTGGATGCTTGGACATATATAGAGATGACTTTCTTGCTCGATATGATAGTATGCTATCTGGTTACTCTTTATCTTAACATGTACACTTGTCTCTTTAAACTGTCTTATAGTTACATGTTGGTAAAGCCCTTAGGATGTGTACTTGACTACCTGGACTATGATGTAGATCATACTAGTGGGGACATGGTAGTCCATAAGTACATCCTTCAAGGTCCCTAGTCGTGGGTGTATCGAGACGGGGCATCGATATACCAGAGTAGACTAGCGTATACGCTTCTCGACCCATGAGATGGGCGATGGATGATCCCATATCCATTGGTGTTTGACATCAGAGATGGTGTACGGGTGCTAAGTGGAGACTGGGTACACTGGACGGACTCGCCGAGAACTCCCAGATGGTATTATACCTCACGTCAGATGGCAGTTCTCAGGTGACACTTGTGCAGGTTAGTCTGTAGACCCGAGATCGTCATAGAGTCTTATGTGATTCCCACTGTGCTTTGATCTCCACCTTACCACGTCCATGAGGGCGTGCAAAACGGTGGTCTTTGGGCACAGTCCCGAGTCACATGGAGGCAATGAGCGATAGGAGGGGTTTCATCTCTCCCGGTATTGGGGGTTGATGTTGCGCTGTGCTCGATTGGCCGTAACAGGGAAGTCCCTGGCCAGGACTGATCAGAGATTTGCTGGTAAGTGTTACCAGTAGTTTCTCGACCCGTTATGAGCCTCACATCGGCATGACTTATCGGTTATTGGGGTCTGACGTTTACCACCCCTAGACTTGATATGCGACATATCAGACGAACAGACCGGACTGTACTGTAAGTGTTACTGGTTGGATTCACAGGAGTATGAGCGGGCTGGCTCGTCGATCTTCTGATCGCTCAATACCCGGATGGCCGTTACGTTTAGCAGACCGCTTGCGGCTTGTGGATGCTTGATATGATCATCATCTGCTACCGGCGTATTGACGAGTCTTTAGAGTCCTACACAGAGGTTTCCTGGCTCAAGCGAAACGAAATAGGAGCGCATATGAGATATGTGCGGGACCGAGAATAATGAGTGTATGTGATACCGCATTTCATTCTCGCGATGAATGTTTCGATTGGTTGTATGCGATATGACCTAGTTATCGAATCATTGATTCGATAAATCGATACATTAGATACTAGTCGGTTATGTGCGACATGACCGGATCATTGAATCAAATGTTGATTTAATGATTTAATGTATAATTATATATTTGATATATTACTTTGCATTAACTAGTATTGGTTCACTTTAAATGGATTTTCTCACTAGATGTGCAAGCTGTATATGTGATATACTTTTGTGCACATGTTTGTATCATGTTTGATGATACATGTTGACTTGTGCAAGTGTAAAGATTAAACCATGGTTATATGAATGGTTAGGGTTTTATTTACTTATTCATTTATTTATATTGATTATTAATTTTGGAAAAGAAAAGAAAAATGGTGGAATTATTTGTTTCTTTCATGAAGCTTCATGAAGAGTTGAATAATTGACCATTTTTGTTTTCTTCTCTTAACCTAACCATGCACCTAACCCTAGTTTGCTCTCTACACTTCAACATGGTTAGTATATGATAAGTAATGATATTATTCTCAATATTAATCCAATACTTATCATATTCTATCTTGATCTTCTTCTTCTTCTTCAAAGAGAAAGCTTGATGCCATTAATGGCAACTTGAGCTATAGTGTGAGAAATCCAATTCCAAAGTGAACCCACCTCCTATTTCTTCACCCTCTACCTCTTGCCAAGTTGTTTTGGGTGTTTTCTTCACAAGTTTCATAACTTGGTGAAGTCGGAGCTTGAACTTGTGATGCCTCGACGTAGATCATCTTCGGCACGAAGCCGACGACCTAGTCCACCCAATTCTCCGATAAAGCCGACGATTGAGTCTAGGATTCGAGATGGACAGCGAGAGGACGCCTACGTGGAGCTAAGAAAGTGGAGAACCAGATCTACAAAGGTTGTAGCCTCTCTCCTTTAGTTAAAGTGTTAACTAGTTTCATATTTCGCCTAGAATTTTAGCCGACGATTCGTATTAGGGTTTCCCGGCACCCATAAAATTTTAAATTGGCATGGTTGATGCCTTGTGAGACCTATATTGTATGCCTAGGAACCCTACAGTGGTATCAGAGCTACTAGGTATTGGATGTCGACCTATGGGGGGTTCTCACTGTGTGACAGTGTGGCGAAGCATAGGCTCTTACCCCCAGGGTGTCCCGAGACCGGAAGGTGTTCCGGTGGGTTGTAGTCCTCGCGAGGGGGCATGCGTAAAAAGTAGCGGCTGAGGGACCCGTTGGTTCCACGGCGACCACATTGGATGGGGTGGCTGCCTGACCTACAGTGGTATCAGAGCCTAGCTAGAGCCTTAGGCGAAGTGTAGACGACGTTTGAAATCCGAACGAATCGAAACCCTAATACCAAACTTGCTCTCTGGACTTTTTCTAAAAACTGGGATTTTTCCAGATTAAAAATATGCAGAAAAACCATCAGGAAAATATAAGAGTTTCTGTGAAATTCGACAACCAAATTCCACAGAGTCGCCGCGGATCCGCGGCATGAGCATGGCTCATGCGGCGGTTCTGCGGCCGTACGGCCTCAATATATAAAGAATTTTGCACAGTAATTCTTAGTTTCCAGTGGTGATTTTCCTGGGAATTTTTAATATTTGTTCAAAAGTTGAATTTTCTGGGTTGTATTGGGGACTGGATGATTCGATCGGATTATCAGATTTTGTCGATGTGGTTTTCCGGATATTTAGAATATGTTAAAAGTTTCGACCGGATGTAAATACTCAATCTTTCCCCTGCCGGGAAATTTCCAATTGTTGGACTTTTCCGTAGTTTAATGACGTTCTGAGTAGTGCAAGTAACGCGATGGTCCCTCTAGAAGACAACAAACCTTAACTCGATTATGTGACCGTCTTGAACTGCCCTTTGAACCTTCGGGTTTGGGGCAGTACGGCGTGCCACATGTGAGGCGTTGGCTTGACCCTTCTACGGCTGGACCGTTGGTACTGAGGCATGAAATGAATGTCTTTGAACTTATTTCATGTGTTGATCGGTGTCGGGAAAACTTGGGTGTTCGAATGTTTGATCGAAAAGTTTAATATTTTCTATTTATCCGGAATGGGATACAATAATTGGAATTCACAAACAGTTATGAGATAACTGAATGAATGTTATAAATCTAGCGGTTTAGTCTCACTTGATATTGAAAAGAGTTTTCGATAATGGGACTAAAATGCGGGGTTTATAATTGTTAGGCATGTGATGTCTAAGTATTTCATTTGATTAGGCATGTGATGTCTAAAGAGATTGCGGATTCCAATTGTTGTAGTTTTACACTTTCTTTTCTGTGACCGTAAATGTAATATGTGATATCGCCGGTTTCGTTGCTATATGTCAACGACAATTGGGATGCGCATATTTACTTACGTTGATGACATGTGATGTTATGTGTTGCTGGATATGTTATATTGGATTGTCGTGTTTGAATAGCCGGGGGTTTTTATGTGAGATGAGTGTTTTTCATTTTCATTCATATAAAAACTTGTATGTAATATTCTTTTATTTGGGGCACTTCCAGGTTGCGGAAGTGGTCACCTTTTGTATATTATTTACTTTTCCGCATTAGGATAGACCCAAGGAGGGGAGCACAAGTAACCGGGTTCTAGGGTCCAGTGGGAGACCATCTCGAGGAGTCGAGTCCGGGTCTCCTAACCCTAGAATTAGCAGGGTTGCTTGCCGCTCTCGTAGGGGTCTAGGGGTGTGGGATTGGCTATTCATCACGACCATGGAATCCGTGTTTTATACTGGCTCGTATTGAAAACACGGACGTCCTAGTATATCCAATGTTTCATATGTTTCTTCTGCTGCGATATCTGTGATGCGATCATGTGATGTTCTGTGATAGATACAATATATAGTATATATGATATATTATATAGACGTTACTTATATTTTGCACCCGCACTAGCCATGCCCTGCTCTGTCGTTAGTTACCTAACCTAACGGTGCACGAGGGGACATCCAGGCGAATGCGGATGGCATAAGTGTACGTCGTATATTATCTGTGATGTTTAGGTGATTTAAATGATGGGACTTCATTAATGTGATTAATGAATGGAAAGAAACCTAAGATGTTGTAGAATCAAATTTTAAACAAAACAGGTAGCTACAGTTCTTGCTTTGCATAGCGGTATATATGATATACCCTGCACCTTATTCGATGAGGAAAGGACCGAGATCCCTTCACCGGGAGTGACTCCTTTAGCAATAACTGGCAGATGCTACACACTCGGTTTGTTTTTGATTGCTTCTATAGTTTCTGCTTTGCACAGTGATATATATGATATATCCCGCACCTCATTCGACGAGGAAAGGGCCGACGATCCCTTCACCGGGAGTGACCCCTTTAGCAAAACTGGAAAAGCCTCAAAATCACTCCATTTCAAAACTTCATTTGATTCTACAACGATATCAAGTTCATTACGCAATAGGTTTTCAGAAAAACCTGACGTAGCCCTCCGTCATTTCAGATAAAGACTATTTAGTATTCGTGCTGCGTTTGTTAACCTCTGTCAAGGCGTAGTGTGCGGTAGCTAACTAGTAATTATCTGCAAAGCATGTGATGTGATTGGATTAGAGTAGTCGTACGACCTTGTTGACCTCTGTCGAGGGTCGTGCGAGTGGGTTTGATTCAATTAAGAAATGACGGGTTGAACTTGACTAGTGCACTATGATTTGTTGACCTCTGTCAAGGTCATGGCACACTAGGGGCAAAATATTATCGGGAATTTCAAGTGTTGAAATTTGCAATGAGATTGCATACCTTCTATGAAATAGTTAGATCCCGATACCCGCTGCAAGTAAGAGTTACTCCTGAGAGAGTTTTACACATTACAATTAGCCGATCAAGTAGGTGTCTAGAAAGGTGTTAACGAGGTTACGCCTCTGGGAAAACGAGGTTTACATTAATTAGGTTCGTGCGAAAGCACGGGGGACCTCCCTCAAAGTACCGACACTGGCCTGGCTGAAAGATTGGCGAACTTGTAGTGTGTAATTAATCCCGGCTAGTCTTTCCTTTTAGGGTTTGAAGGAAGATTTGATAAAAAGCAGTGGGAGCCATCCTGATTAGATAAGATAATAACCAATCTGATCTTGCACGAGCATACGCTAAAGTGTTTTCTTCTCTCTCTCTCCAGGTAGCGACCATTTCATGCCCTAATAAAGATAATAATATGGATGTATTGACCGAACCCGCATGTTATACTATGCTGGGGAACGTTGGTTCCGTTCATTCTTATAAGAGTTATAGGAATGAACAGGATATAGGGGAATACCAGGATTCCCATGCCACCCGATTGAAGAAAGTACATGTTGATGCATTTTCTTCGGGTGTGTTCGTTACTGAGAACTGTTTCTCCATTTGCTCTACGTCCTGGGTATTAGATACCGGGTCAGGATCCCATATATGTAATCAGTTACATGGGCTTAGGAAAGGTAGAGAACTTGGAGAAGGTGATAAAGACATTAGAGTTGGAAATGGTGCAATTGTTGCAGCTAAGACTGTCGGGGAATATCACCTTGCATTACCAACTGGTAATACATTGGTTCTGAACGAATGCTATTACATGCCGAACCTGATATGCAACATTATATCGGTTTCTTTGTTGAGTAAAGAGGGATATAATTTTGTATTACAGGACAATGTTATGAACATTTTCCGTAACCAAAAGTTGGTTGGATCAGGCACGTTGTGCAATGGCATTTATGTTCTAAATCAATCAACAGTTCTGAGTATAACAAACACACACAAGAGGAAGAGTTCTGAACTGAACGAATCCTTCTTGTGGCATTGTAGACTGGGTCACATCAATGCGACATGACTGGCTAAGTTGCATAAGGATGGGTATTTGAAACCATTCGAATTTTCATCTTATGACACTTGTCAGTCATGTCTCAAAGGCAAGATGACCAAAACTCCGTTTACGGGACACAGAGAAAGAGTTACCGAACTCTTAGGACTAATACATAGTGATGTATGCGGTCCCATGTCTACACATGCCAGGGATGGTTCTTCGTACTTCATTACATTCACTGACGATCTCTCAAGATAAGGACATGTGTACTTGATAAGACACAAGTCTGAAGCTTTTGAGAAATTTAGAGAATATAAACAAGAAGTCGAGAACCAAACCGGAAAAAGTATTAAAATCCTTCGATCTGATCGAGGGGGTGAATACTTGAGCAATGAATTCCTGGACTTCCTAAAAGAGAATGGGATTCTCTCTCAGCTTACTCCTCCTTATACACCACAGCACAACGGTGTATCGGAGCGGAGGAATCGCACCCTATTAGATATGGTGCGCTCCATGATGAGTACAGCTGAGTTACCTATTTCCTTCTGGGGGTATGCGCTTGAGACAGCGGCATACCTATTGAATCAAGTTCCAACTAAATCTGTACCTACCACACCATATGAGATATGGAGTGGGAAGAGACCATGTCTTAAACGAGTTAAGATATGGGGTTGTCTGGCCTATGTCAAAAGGCAAGATCCAGACAAACTCGAGGCACGGTCAGTTCTATGTAAGTTTGTGGGATATCCTAAACATTCAAATGGATATTTTTTCTACCACAGTGAACAACAAAAGGTGTTTATTGCTCAACATGCCACCTTTTTAGAAAAGGAATTTCTTGCAAAAGAGATTAGTGGCTCTGAGGTAGAACTGGAAGAAGTTCCAGAAACACAAACTATAACTGAAGATTTAGTGGAACCAGAAGATTCAATAGTACCCGAGGAACCCCAGCCTCTCCGCCGATCAAGTAGGGTTCCTCGCCAACCTGAGAGATACTACGGTTTTCTCATGGATGGTGGGAGCGAGGATTGCATCATGGAGGATGATGACCCAACTAGCTTCGAGCAGGCCATCACGAGTGGGGACTCAGTGAAATGGCTGGATGCTATGCGGTCCGAGATGGAATCCATGTACACCAACAAAGTATGGACTTTGGAAGTTGCTCCTGAAGGGGTAAAACCCATTGGGAGCAAGTGGATCTTCAAGAAGAAACTTGGTGTAGATGGGAAAGTGGAGACTTTCAAAGCTAGACTTGTTGCAAAGGGTTTTCGTCAAAGACCAGGTGTGGACTATGACGAAACCTTTTCTCCAGTGGCTATGCTTAAATCCATCCGGATCATGCTTGCCATCGCTGCATATCATGACTACGAAATCTGGCAAATGGATGTTAAGACCGCCTTTCTAAATGGTGATTTAGAAGAGTGCGTGTACATGACTCAGCCAGAGGGCTTCGTAGACAGTGGGAGAAGCGGGAAGGTGTGCAAGCTGCTTAAATCCATTTATGGATTAAAGCAAGCAACGCGGAGTTGGAACATCTTCTTTGACGTCGTTATCAAAGAGTTTGATTTCGTCAAAAATTCAGATGAACCTTGTATTTACAAGAAGGTGGCAGAGAGTAAGGTTTTCTACCTCGTATTGTACGTGGACGATGTACTCTTGATAGGAAATGATATTCCTATGCTGCAATCGGTCAAGCTCTTCTTATCACAAAGATTCTCAATGAAAGATCTTGGTGATGCCTCCTGCATATTGGGGATAAGGATCTATAGAAATAGATCCAAACGGATATTGGGATTGTCCCAATCCAGGTACATTGACACCATACTAAAGAGGT
Source organism: Agapanthus africanus (assembly GCA_030015575.1). Lineage (NCBI taxonomy): Eukaryota > Viridiplantae > Streptophyta > Magnoliopsida > Asparagales > Amaryllidaceae > Agapanthus > Agapanthus africanus. The sequence goes on along the minus strand of JASDDO010000012.1, from coordinate 172,612,045 downwards.
TTAGTATGGAAGAATCCAAGCGTCGGAACTTACCCACGAACTCTGGAGTCACTCTCTTCAAAGAGATGTCTCCCAAGACTGATTTGGAGAGAGCTCGCATGCAAGGGATACCCTATGCTTCGGCTGTAGGCTCTATCATGTACGCGATGCTATGTACCAGACCCGATGTCGCATACTCACTAAGTGTAGTGAGCAGGTATCAAGCTGATCCTGGAGAGAGTCACTGGACAGCTGTGAAGAGCATTCTCAAGTACTTGCGAAGAACTAAAGAGATGCTCTTGGTGTATGGTAACGGAGAACTCCAAGTGGAGTCCTTTACCGATTCGAGCTTCCAGAGTGATAAGGACGACTCTAAGTCGCAGTCGGGCTTTGTCTTTACCCTTTACGGAGGGGCGGTTAGCTGGAAGAGTTCCAAGCAGGAAACCGTGGCAGACTCGACGATGGAGGCTGAATACATCGCTGCCAACGATGCTGCCAAAGAGGCTGTCTGGATCAAGAAATTCATTACTGAACTTGGAGTGGTTCCATCCATTGAGCATCCAATACCTTTGTATTGCGATAACAATGGAGCGGTGGCTTTAGCCAAGGAACCCAGGTCCCATCAGCGATCCAGGCATATTCTGAGGCGGTATCACCTGATCCGGGAGATAGTTGATCGCCGGGAGATCGAGGTCAGGAGAGTTGACACGAAGAACAACACGGCGGATCCACTCACGAAGTCCATTCCCCAGATACAGTTTGAGAGACTCTTCGGGATGCTCGGTATGCGATACTACAGCCGCTGGCCCTAGTGCAAGTGGGAGATTGTTAGTTGTATGTATGCCCTAGAGACCAGTATTGTACAGATGATGTATATTATATTGGATGCTTGGACATATATAGAGATGACTTTCTTGCTCGATATGATAGTATACTATCTGGTTACTCTTTATCTTAACATGTACACTTGTCTCTTTAAACTGTCTTATAGTTACATGTTGGTAAAGCCCTTAGGATGTGTACTTGACTACATGGACTATGATGTAGATCATACTAGAGGGGACATGGTAGTCCATAAGTACCTCCTTCAAGGTCCCTAGTCGTGGGTGTATCGAGACGGGGCATCGATATACCAGAGTAGACTAGCGTATACGCTTCTCGACCCATGAGATGGGCGATGGATGATCCCATATCCATTGGTGTTTGACATCAGAGATGGTGTACGGGTGCTCAGTGGAGACAGGGTACACTGGACGGACTCGCCGAGAACTCCCATATGGTATTATACCTCACGTCAGATGGCAGTTCTCAGGTGACACTTGTGCAGGTTAGTCTGTAGACCCGAGATCGTCATAGAGTCTTGTGTGATTCCCACTGTGCTTTGATCTCCACCTTACCACGTCCATGAGGGCGTGCAAAACGGTGGTCTTTGGGCACAGTCCCGAGTCACATAGAGGCAATGAGCGATAGGAGGGGTTTCGTCTCTCCCGGTATTGGGGGTTGATGTTGCGCTGTGCTCGATTGGCCGTAACAGGGAAGTCCCTGGCCAGGGCTGATCAGAGATTTGCTGGTAAGTGTTACCAGTAGTTTCTCGACCCGTTATGAGCCTCACATCGGCACGACTTATCGGTTATTGGGGTCTGACGTTTACCACCCCTAGACTTGATATGCGACATATCAGACGAACAGACCGGACTGTACGGTAAGTGTTACTGGTTGGATTCACAGGAGTATGAGCGGGCTGGCTCGTCGATCTTCTGATCGCTCAATATCCGGATGGCCGTTACATTTAGTAGACCGCTTGCGGCTTGTGGATGCTTGATATGATCATCATCTGCTACCGGCGTATTGACGAGTCTTTAGAGTCCTACACAGAGGTTTCCTGGCTCAAACGAAACGAAATAGGAGCGCATATGAGATATGTGCGGGACCGAGAATAATGCGTGTATGTGATACCGCATTTCATTCTCGCGATGAATATTTCGATTGGTTGTATGCGATATGATCTAGTTATCGAATCATTGATTCGATAAATAGATACATTAGATACTAGTCGGTTATATGCGACATGACCGGATCATTGAATCAAATGTTGATTTAATGATTTAATGTATAATTATATATTTGATATATTACTTTGCATTAACTAGTATTGGTTCATTTTAAATGGATTTTCTCACTAGATGTGCAAGTTGTATATGTGATATACTTTTGTGCATATGTTTGTATCATGTTTGATGATACATGTTAACTTGTGCAAGTGTAAAGATTAAACCATGGTTATATGAATGGTTAGGGTTTTATTTACTTATTCATTTATTTATATTGATTATTTATTTTGGAAAAGAAAAGAAAAATGGTGGAATTATTTGTTTCTTTCATGAAGCTTCATGAAGAGTTGAATAATTGACCATTTTTGTTTTCTTCTCTTAACCTAACCATGCACCTAACCCTAGTTTGCTCTCTACACTTCACCATGGTTAGTATATGATAAGTAATGATATTATTCTCAATATTAATCCAATACTTATCATATTCTATCTTGATCTTCTTCTTCTTCTTCAAAGAGAAAGCTTGATGCCATTAATGGCAACTTGAGCTATAGTGTGAGAAATCCAAATCCAAAGTGAACCCACCTCCTATTTCTTCACCCTCTACCTCTTGCCAAGTTGTTTTGGGTGTTTTCTTCACAAGTTTCACAACTTGGTGAAGTCGGAGCTTGAACTTGTGATGCCTCGACGTAGATCATCTTCGGCACGAAGCCGATGACCTAGTCCACCCAATTCTCCGATGAAGCCGACGATTGAGTCTAGGATTCGAGATGGACAGCGAGAGGACGCATACGTGGAGCTAAGGAAGTGGAGAACCGGATCTACAAAGGTTTTAGCCTCTCTCCTTTAGTTAAAGTGTTAACTAGTTTCGTATTTCGCCTAGAATTCTAGCCGACGATCCGTATTAGGGTTTCCCGGCACCCATAAAATTTTAAATTGGCATGGTTGATGCCTTATGAGACCTCTATTGTGTGCCTAGGAACCCTACACCCACAAGCCGTCAGCGGTACTAGCTAGACGTAACAGCCACCCGGGTATTGAGCGATCAGAAGATCAGCAAGCAAGCCCGCTCCAACTCCTGTAAAAGCCTGCCGGTAACACTTCCCGTACAGTCTGGTCTCCTCGTCTGATATGTCGCATATCAAGTCTACGGGTGGTAAACGTCAGACCCCAATAACCGATAAGTCGTGCCGATGTGAGGCTCATAACGGGTCGAGAAACTACTAGTAACACTTACCAGCAAATCTTTAAATCAGCCCTGGCCAGGGACTTCCCTGTTACGGCCAATCGAGCACAGCGCAACATCAACCCCCAATACCGGGAGAGACAAAACCCCTCTTATTGCTCATTGCCTCCATGTGACTCGGGACTGTACCAAAAAACCACCGTTTTACACGCCCTCATGGACATGGTAAGGTGGAAATCAAAGCACAGTGGGAATCACACAAGACTCTATGACGATCTCGGGTCTACAGACTAACCTGCACAAGTGTCACCAGAGAACTGCCATCTGACGTAAGATATAATACCATCTGGGAGTTCTCGGCGAGTCCGTCCAGTGTACCCAGTCTCCACAGAGCACCCGTATACTATCTCTGAAGTCAAACACCAATGGATATGGGATCATCCATCGCCCATCTCATGGGTCGAGAAGCATATACGCTAGTCTACACTGGTATATCGATACCCCGTCTCGATACACCCACGACTAGGGACCTTGAAAGATGTACTTATGGACTACCATGTCCCCACTAGTATGATCTGCATCATAGTCCAGGTAGTCAAGTACACATCCTAAGGGCTTTACCAACATGTAACGATAAGACAGTATAAAGAGACAAGTATACATGTTAAAGTAAAGAAAACCAGATAGCATACTATCATATCGAGCAAGAAAGTCCTCTCTATATATGTCCAAGCATCCAATATAATATACATCATCTGTACAATACTGGCCTCTAGGGCATACATACAACTAACAATCTCCCACTTGCACTAGGGCCAGCTGCTGTAGTATCGCATACCAAGCATCCCGAAGAGTCTCTCAAACTGTATCTGGGGAATGGCCTTCGTGAGTGGATCCGCTGTGTTGTTCTTCGTGTCAACCCTCCTGACCTCGATCTCCCGGCGATCAACTATCTCCCGGATCAGGTGATACCGCCTCAGAATATGCCTGGATCGCTGATGGGACCTGGGTTCCTTGGCTAAAGCCACCGCTCCATTGTTATCGCAATACAAAGCTATTGGATGCTCAATGGATGGAACCACTCCAAGTTCAGTGATGAACTTCTTGATCCAGATAGCCTCTTTGGCAGTATCGTTGGTAGCGATGTATTTAGCCTCCATTGTCGAGTCTGCCACGGTTTCCTGCTTGGAACTCTTCCAGCTAATCGCCCCTCCGTAAAGGGTAAAGACAAATCCCGACTGTGACTTAGAGTCGTCCTTATCACTCTGGAAGCTCGAATCGGTAAAGGACTCCACTTGGAGTTCTCCGTTACCATACACCAAGAGCATCTCATTAGTCCTTCGCAAGTACTTGAGAATGCTCTTCAAAGCTGTCCAGCGACTCTCTCCAGGATCAGCTTGATACCTACTCACTACACTTAGTGAGTATGCTACATCGGGTCTGGTACATAGCATCGCGTACATGATAGGGCCTACTGCCGAAGCATAGGGTATCCCTTGCATGCGAGCTCTCTCCAAATCAGTCTTGGGAGACATCTCTTTGGAAAGAGTGAGCCCTGAGATCGTGGGTAAAAACCCACATTTGGACTCTTCCATACTAAACCTCTTTAGTATGGTGTCAATGTACCTGGATTGGGACAATCCCAATATCCTTTTAGATCTATCTCTATAGATCATAATTCCCAATATGCAGGAGGCATCACCAAGATCTTTCATTGAGAATCTTTGTGATAAGAAGAGCTTCACCGATTGCAGCATAGGAATGTCATTTCCTATCAAGAGTATGTCTTCCACGTACAATACGAAGACGACAACCTTACTCTTTGCCACCTTCTTGTAGATACAAGGTTCATCTACGTTTTTGACGAAATCAAACTCTTTGATAACGACGTCAAAGAAGATGTTCCAACTCCGCGATGCTTGCTTCAATCCATAAATGGATTTAAGCAGCTTGCACACCTTCCCGCTGCTTCCACTGTCTACGAAGCCCTCTGGCTGAGTCATGTACACGCACTCTTCTAAATCACCGTTTAGAAAGGCGGTCTTAACATCCATTTGCCAGATTTCGTAGTCATGATATGCAGCGATGGCAAGCATGATCCGGATGGATTTAAGCATAGCCACTGGAGAAAAGGTTTCGTCATAGTCCACACCTGGTCTTTGACGAAAACCCTTTGCAACAAGTCAAGCTTTGAAAGTCTCCACTTTCCTATCTACACCAAGTTTTTTCTTGAAGATCCACTTGCTCCCAATGGGTTTTACCCCTTCAGGAGAAACTTCCAAAGTCCACACTTTGTTGGTGTACATGGATTCCATCTCGGACCGCGTTGCATCCAGCCATTTCACTGAGTCCCCACTCATGATGGCTTGCTCGAAGCTAGTTGGGTCATCATCAACCATGATGCAATCCTCGCTCCCACCATCCATGAGAAAACCGTAGTATCTCTCAGGTGGGTGAGGAACCCTACTAGATCGGCGGAGAGGTTGAGGTTCGTTGGGAACTACCGAATCCTCTGGTTCCACTAAATCTTCAGTTGCAGATTGTGTATCTGGAACCTCTTCCAGCTCTACCACTTTGCCACTAATTTCTTTTACAAGAAATTCCTTTTCTAAAAAGGTGGCATGTTGAGCAACAAACACTTTTTGTTCCTCACTGTGGTAGAAAAAATACCCATATGAGTTCTTTGGATATCCCACAAACTTGCAAAGAACTGACCGTGCCTCGAGTTTGTCCGAATTTTGTCTTTTGACATAGGCCGCACAACCCCATATCTTAACTCGTTTAAGATATGGTCTCTTCCCACACTATATCTCATATGGTTGGAAGGTACAGATTTAGACGGAACTTGATTCAATAGGTATGCTGCTGTCTCCACCGCATACCCCCAGAAGGAAATAGGTAACTCAGCTGTGCTCATCATAGAGCGCACCATATCTAATAGGGTGCGGTTCCTTCGTTCAGATACACCGTTGTGCTGTGGTGTATATGGAGGAGTCAGCTGAGAGAGAATCCCATTCTCTTTTAGGAAGTCCAGGAATTCATTGCTCAAGTATTCACCTCCTCGATCAGATCGTAGGATTTTAATACTTTTTCCGGTTTGGTTCTCGACTTCTTGTTTATATTCTCTAAATTTCTCAAAAGCTTCTGATTTGTGTTTCATCAGGAATACATATCCGAATCTAGAGAGATCGTCAGTGAATGTAATGAAGTACGAAGAACCATCCCTGGCATGTGTAGACATGGGACCGCATACAACACTATGTATCAGTCCCAAGAGTTCGGTAACTCTTTCTCCGTGTCCCGTAAATGGAGTTTTAGTCATTTTGCCTTTGAGACATGACTGACAAGTGTCATAAGATGAAAATCCAAACGGATTCAAATATCCATCCTTATGCAACTTAGCGAGTCGTGTCGCATTGATGTGACCCAGTCTACAATGCCACAAGAAGGATTCGTTTAGTTCTGAACTCTTCCTCTTGTGTGTGTTTGCTATGCTCAGAACTGTTGATTGATTTAGAACATAAATGCCATTGCACATCGTGCCTGATCCGACCAACTTTTGGTTTAGGAAAATGTTCATAACATTATCCTGTAATACAAAATTCTATCCCTCTATACTCAACAAAGAAACCGATATAATATTGCATATCAGGTTCGGCATGTAATAGCATTCGTTCAGAATCAATGTATTACCAGTTGGCAATACAAGGTGATATTTGTAGGGATGGCCTAGCACCTGGTCAAGGGTTCGGTGGCATCACACATGCCATAATCAAAATTTTAGAGGTGCTAAGCTAGCCCCGACGAGAATCGTAGCTAGAAGTTTTAGGGATTCATACACTAAGCATCACATGCAAATGTAAAACTTACAACCCTTGTAGATCTTCCTCGGTGACTCCTTGGCACTATGAGATTTTGAAACGGATCGATGGAAGCCTTCCTTGTCCACGATGATCCACCCGAAGTCCCGCGGAATGTCCGGTCTCCATCTCATCGCCGGAAGGGCACCACATCGCCTACGTTTTTTACGGGCTCCCACCTCAATGCCGAGGCAACTCGGGCGCGAAGTTGGCTAGCCGACTCGCCCAAGATTTGATGTAGAATAATTGGATTAACTTGAAATCCTAAGCTTTTGATTCACATCTCATGTGAGGGTTAAAGCTAGGAAGAATGATCACCATCATTTTTCTTTCTCTCTTCTTATGAACTTGTTATGATAAACTTATCATAATTTTGTTAAGGAATTGAATGCCTTGATTTCACATCTCATGTGAAGGTATTTATAAGAAGAAATGGAGGAGAGAATAATTTTATTTATAATTAAAAAGATTAAGCATGATAGAAAAAAGAAAGAAAAGAATTTAGCACTAATTAAAGCATGCATTATGAAAGAAGTATCATGCTTAATTAGTACATCCACTTCTATCATGCTTATACTTTTCAATTTACACCTCACTTATTTATTTTCACAAAATAAATGATGTCATTATTATGTCATTATGAGGTGGCATCTTCTAGAAGGTATTTTGTAACAATTACAAAAATACCCCTCCTCCGTATACCGTATACCGTATACTGTATACCCGTATCCGAATTCTGAAAAATACGAATACCATTAATCCAATAATATAATACCGGTATCCGTCCAGTATTATTCTTTCGATTATTATTCCTGTAACAATTACCGAACATAATCGAAAACCTGCCGCAACACTTTACGGCTGCCGTAACAACTTACGGTTTTCTACATCTTTTCGCCCGAAAACTTGAGTAACAGAATGTGGGGGACTCTAAAGACTCGTCAACACCTTAGTTGTGGATTTAACCACTAGCACGTTAGAGGTATAAGCCAATACATAACGGGCTACCAGGTATTGACAAAAAGGTGGCCGACGAGCGAACTCATCACAACCCTTACGAGCCTGAAAGCAACACTTACCGTACAGTCCGGTCTCTTCGTCTGATACGTCGCATATTCAGTCTAGGGGTGGTAAATGTCAGACCCCAGTAACTTTATAAGTCATGTTAATTTATGGCTCATAACCGGTCGAGGAACTACTGATAACTCTTATTAGTAAACCTCGAGAACCCTGGCCAGGGATTTAGGTGTTATAGCCGATCAAACATAGCGCGACATCAACCCCCTATACCGGGAGAGACGAAACCCCTCCTATCGCTCACTGTCTCCATATGATTCGGGACTGTATCCAAAATCCACCTGTTTGCACGACTCAGTAGAGCCGTGGTAGGGAGGAAATCAAAGCACAGTGGGAACCACACAAGACTCTATGACGATCTCGGGTCTACAGACTAACCTGTACAAGTGTCACCAGAGAACTGCTATCTGACAATAGGTATATATACCATCTAGGAGTTCTCGGCGAGTCCGTTCAGTGTACCCAGTCTCCACTGAGCACCCGTACACCATCCTTGATGTCAAACACCGATGGATATGGGATCATCCATCGCCCATCATATGGGTCAAGATGCGTATACGCTAGTCTACTCTGGTGTATCGATGCCCTGTCTCGACACACCCTCGACTAGGAACAGTTATAGGATGTTCTCATAGATTACTATGGCCCCACTAGTATGATCTCATCATAGTCCCAGTAGTCGAGTACAAATCCTAAGGGCTTTATCAACATGTAACAAAAGAGACAATCAGAGTACATGTTAAGATAAAGTACAACCAGATAGCGTACTATCATGTCGAGCAAGAAAGTCCTCCCTATATATGTCCAAGCATCCACTACAATATACATAGTATGTACAGTAATGGCCTCTAGGGCATACATATAACTAACAATCTCCCACTTGCACTAGGGCCATCTGTTGTGGTATCACATACCATACAATCAGCTGTAGTTGAAGTATCTCATACTCAACCATCCCATAAAAGTCTCTACTGGGAAAAAACCTTAGTGAGTGGATCCGCTCTGTTATCCTCTGTATCTACTCTCCTAACCTCGATCTCCCTGGAGATCAACCATCTCCATGATCAGGTGGTGCTGCCTAAGAATTATATCTGGATTTCTGATGGAACGGTTGTTCCTTGGCTAAAGCCACAACTCCATTGTCACACAATGGTAGGAACGAAGTTCATCTTATGAACTTTTATATATATCCAGATTTTATCTTTGGTAGCATCTTTAGTAATGACGTATCTTGCCTTTCTTGTATGTCGCGGTATCTAGCTTGGAACTCTTCCAACATACCGTCCCTCTACTAAGGGTAAAGACAATGCCTGCGACTGACATTCAGTCGTCTTTATCACTCTGGAACCTTTCCAGTGATTCTCCCCAGGATCGATTGATACTATCTCACTACAACTAGTGAGTATCCTAACATCCATTTAGATCTATCTCATAGATCCAAAACCTAGGATTTAGGAGGTATCACCTTTGATCCTATATGGAGAATCTTTATAATAAGAGGATATTGACTGAGCGTAGCATAGGAAACTCCTTCCCTATCAAGAGTATGTCATCCACGTACTCTACGAGGATCACCACCATACTCCCTACTACCTTTTATGTATATACAAGGTTCATCTATTTATTTTGATGAAGTCAAACTCTTTGACTACCACATCAAAATAGATGTTCCAACTCCGCGATGCCTGTTTTATCACATAAAACATCTTGCACACTTTTCCGCTGCTCCCACTGTCTACGAAGCCCTCTGGCTGTGTACTTATAGACGCTCTCTCTTCTAAAACTTCTTTTAGAAAAGTAGTCAAGACACCCAACCACCAGATATCGCAGTCAAGGTATGTAGCAGTGGCAAGTAGGATCTGGATGGACTTAAGCATAGCTTTGAAAGTCTCAACTTTTCCATGTACACCAAGTAATCTTCTCAAGATATACTTGCTCCTGATGGGGATTTAACCCTTCAGATAAAGCAACCAAAGTCCATACTTTGTTAGTGTATAAGGATTCCATCTCAGATCGCTAATCATCCAGCCATTCTTACAGAGTCCCACTCCTGATGGCCTGCTCGAAACTAGTTAGGTCATACCATTTTTGTCAGGCAACAACCCCATCCCATAGGGTCGCCGTGGCACCAAAAAAATCCCTCAGACGCTACTTTCTACGCATGCCCCCTTGCGAGGACTACAACCCGCCGGAACACCTTCCGGTCTCGGGAAACGCTGGGGTAATATGAAATCCTTGCTCCCACTGTCTTAGAGAAACCAAAGTATCTCTTAGGTGGGTGAGGAACCCTACTAGATCGGCGGAGAGGCTGAGGTTCGTTAGTTTCTATTGAATCTTTTGGTTTTACCAAATCATTTGCTGTAGCTGGAACTCCTTCCAGTTCTACCTCATGACCACTAATTTCTTCATAAGAAATTCCCTTTCACAAAGGTGGCATGCTGAGAAACAAAACAACTTTTGTTCCTCTGTTAGGTAGAAGATATTCCCTTGCTAATGCTTGGGATATCCAACAAACTTCCACAGTTTTTACTTTGCCTCGAGCTTGTCCGGATTTAGGTTTTTAGACATAGGCCGGACAACCCCAAATCTTAACATCTTTAAGAGATGGGCTCTTCCCATACCATATCACATATGGAGTAGTAGGCACCTGATTTGATTAGAACCCTATTCAATAGGTATGCAGCTTCGCAAGTGCATAACTCCCAAAAGGAAAATAGGAAACTCAGTAGTACTCATCATGGAGCACACCATATCACATAGGGTGCAATTGCTCCGCCCCGTTATACCATCGTGCTATGGTATATACGGAGGAGTAATGCTGAGAGAGAATCTCATTCTCCTTTAGAATAGTCCAGGATTTCCATGCTCAAGTATTCTCCTCATTGATCTCATCAAAGGACATAATACTTATACCCGTTTTTGGTTCTCTACTTCTATTATATTCTGTGAATATCTCAAAAGCTTTGGACCTATGTTTCAACAGGAACATATGTCTGAATCTTGAGAGATTATCAGAGAAAATAATGAAGTATAAAGAACTGGTCATGGCATATGTAGACAGGGGGCCTTTCATACATCATCATGTATCAATCCCAAGAGTTCACTAACTCTTTCTCTGTTTCCAATAAACAGAGCTATGGTCATCTTATCTATGTGACATGACTGGCAAGTTTTCATAAGATGTAAATTTAAACTGATTTAAATATGCATCTAGATGTAACTTCAGCCAGCCGGGTCGCATTGATCTGACCTAGTCTACAATGCCTCAAGAAGGATCCGTTCATTTCTGAACTTTTCCTCTTGTGTGTGTTCTGTATACTGAGAACTGTAGTTTGATTTAGAACGTCTATGCTTTTAGATAACGTGCCTGAACCGATCAACACTTGATATAGGAAATGTTCAAAACATTATCCATCAATACAAAATTTTATCATTTCTTTACTAATAAAGAGATTGATATGATTTTGTATATCAGGTTCGGTATCTAATAGCATTTGTTCAGAATCAATGTATTCTTAATACAGAGTGATGACTGCCAACTTCTTGGCTTGCAACAATTGCACCATTTCCAACTCTTGAAAATTATCACCCGTTCTCAGTCATTTACCTTTCTGTAGCCCATGTAACAAATTACATTTGTGGGATCCTGATCCGGTATCATTATACCCAGGACGTAAAAGATACTGAGAAACAGTTCTTTGTAATAGACACACCCGAAGATCATGCATCAACATGTACTATCTTCGTTTGGGTGGCATAGTAATTCTGGTATTTCCCTATTTCCTGCTCTGTCTTATAACAATTATAGGTTGGAGCGGGACCAACGTTCCCCAGCTCAATATAACAAGCGGGTTCAGTCAATATATCCGTATTTATTATCTTGATTAAGGCATGATATGGTCACTATCTGGAGAGAGAGAGAGATGAAAACACTTTAGCGTATGCTCTTGCAAGATTAGATTGGTTATTTATCTAATCCAGATGTCTCCCACTGTTTTTATCAAATCTTCCTTCAAACCCTAAAAGGTAAGATTAGCCAGGAATAATTACACCCTATAATTTCATCAAATTGTCTTGTGTAAAACTTTCCCAGGAGTAACTCTTACTCGCAGTGAGATCGGGATCCAACTATCATATAGAAGGTATGCAATCTCATTGCAAATTTCAACTCTTGAAATTCCCGATATGGTTTTTACCCCTAGTCACTTATGACCTTGGCTATGGTCAACAAATCATAAGTACTAGTCAAGTTCTGCCCGTCATTTCGTGATTAGCCAGACCCACCCACATGATCCTTGACTATGATCAACAAAATCACATGAATGTCCTGACTAATCGCATCATATGCTTTGTAGGAATTCATCACTTAGCTACCGAACACTACGCCTCGGCTATGGTCGACAAACGTAGCACGAATACTAAGTACTCTGCTTCCTAAAATGATGGAGGGCAACGGATGGTTTTTATGAAAACCTTTAATGTTTTGAACTTGATGTCGTTGTAGAATCAAGTGGGAAGGAGTGGTTTAAGCTCCAGTTTAAAATATCGAATGGTTTTGTAGTATCTTTCTAATTTTGCTAAAGAGGTCACTCCCGGTGAAGGGATCTCGGCTCTTTCCTTATCGAATAAGGTGCTGGATATGTAAATACCACGATGCAAAGCTACAATAGATCAACTATAAAATCAATTCGAGTTCTTTGTAACTTTTTCCAGTTTCGTTAAAGGGGTCACTCCCGGTGAAGGGATCTCGGCCCTTTCCTCATCGAATGAGGTGCAGGATATTCAACAATACCACTATGCAAAACAAAAGCTAGAGTTACCCTTTTTCAAAAAGTTTGATTCTACAACATCTTTAGGTTTCTTTTTCTTAACATTAATCTCATTAATGTTGTCCCATCAATTATGTTTCCTATCTTTTATGTTTCCTAAACATCACAGAAAAGAAACGCAAATAGAACGTACGCTTATGCCATCCGCATTTGCCACTGGGCCCCGTCATGCACCTTTAGGTTACTTAACTAACGGCAGAGCGGGGGCTGGACTAGCGCGGGTGCAAAACATAAGCAACGTTTATTATATATCATATATATAATAATAATCCATTCGTCTCAGATACTAAGTAATCACATTACAGAATATCAACAGCAGAAGCATATAAAAGGATATCTAGGATGTCCGTATTTTGTATCGAGCCAACAATAGAAAATACGGATTCCACGGTCGTGATGAATAGCCAAGCCCACACCCTTAGACCCCTACGAGAGCGGCAAGTGACCCTGCCAATTCTAGAGTTTAGGAGACCCGGTCTCAACTCCTTGAGATGGCCTCCCACTGAACCCTAGAACCCGGTCACTTGTGCTCCCCTCCTTGGGTCTATCCTAATGCGGAAAAGTAAATAATATACAATTGATTTATTACATGAATGAAAAATAAAACTCTCATCTCACATAAAAAACCCCGGCTATTCATTCGCGACAATCCTGCTCATCATATTTCAGTAACACATAATATCTCATATCATCAACGTAAGTAAGTATGCGTATCCCGATTGTCGTTGACATATAGCAACGAAAACGGCGATACACCACATACTACACTTACGGTCACAGAAAATAAAATGAAAAACTACAACATTTGGAATTCACAATCACCTTAGACATCATAAATTCGAAATATCACATACTTCGTATTTCATGCCTAACTATATGAATTCCACATATTGTATCACATTTCAGATAAATAGACAATGTTAAACTCTTCGACCGAATAAACAAACACCCAGGATTTCCCAAACTGCACAACACTTGAGCCGAGTTCAAAAGTTTCTAGAATATGCCACAGCCCCTTATGGACCAACCGTAGAAGGGCCAAACCAACGCCTCACATGTGGCAACGCTAAACTACCACAAACCCTAAGGTTCAGTGATAGTTTTGACGGTCACATAATCGAGTTATGGTTATGTTCTTCTAGAGTGTCCACAATGCGCTTGCATGTTTTTCGAAAGTTTCGAACTAGGGAAAAATCCAACACTTGGAATTTTTCCAATACGGGAAAAAACTGTGTTTCTAATATTCGTTCAAACATTTTAACAAGTTCTAAAATTCTGAAAATCTGAACGAAATTAAACTTTTCCAATCGAATCACCAAATCCAATTTATCTCCAGAATACTCAACACTTGAGTGAGTTTTAAATATTTCAGAGGCATAGTAAGAATTTATCAGGTACTGTGCACAAAAAATTTTTACCTGATGCTACAGTACGGCCGCTAAAGCGCCGCCAAAACCATGTTTTGGCCGCCCTTCCGCCGCGCTTTAGAGGGATCGTTTAAAAATTTTTATATGGTAATTCTTAGATTTGCCTGCTGATTTTTTTAGGACCTTTAAATTTGGAAAAATCCAATTTTCAAAAAATTTCCAGAAAGCTGTCAAAATTGGTGTTTCGTGGTTCGATCGGACTTTTAATTTCGCCTACGCATCGCCTAAAGCTCTAGCTTGGCTCTGATACCACTGTAGGGATGGCCTAGCACCTGGTCAAGGGTTCGGTGGCATCACACATGCCATAATCAAAATTTTAGAGGTGCTAAGCTAGCCCCGACGAGAATCGTAGCTAGAAGTTTTAGGGATTCATACACTAAGCATCACATGCAAATGTAAAACTTACAACCCTTGTAGATCTTCCTCGGTGAATCCTTGGCACTATGAGATTTTGAAACGGATCGATGGAAGCCTTCCTTGTCCACGATGATCCACCCGAAGTCCCGCGGAATGTCCGGTCTCCATCTCATCGCCGGAAGGGCACCACATCGCCTACGTTTTTTACGGGCTCCCACCTCAATGCCGAGGCAACTCGGGCGCGAAGTTGGCTAGCCGACTCGCCCAAGATTTGATGTAGAATAATTGGATTAACTTGAAATCCTAAGCTTTTGATTCACATCTCATGTGAGGGTTAAAGCTAGGAAGAATGATCACCATCATTTTTCTTTCTCTCTTCTTATGAACTTGTTATGATACACTTATCATAATTTTGTTAAGGAATTGAATGCCTTGATTTCACATCTCATGTGAAGGTATTTATAAGAAGAAATGGAGGAGAGAATAATTTTATTTATAATTAAAAAGATTAAGCATGATAGAAAAAAGAAAGAAAAGAATTTAGCACTAATTAAAGCATGCATTATGAAAGAAGTATCATGCTTAATTAGTACATCCACTTCTATCATGCTTATACTTTTCAATTTACACCTCACTTATTTATTTTCACAAAATAAATGATGTCATTATTATGTCATTATGAGGTGGCATCTTCTAGAAGGTATTTTGTAACAATTACAAAAATACCCCTCCTCCGTATACCGTATACCGTATACTGTATACCCGTATCCGAATTCTGAAAAATACGAATACCATTAATCCAATAATATAATACCGGTATCCGTCCAGTATTATTCTTTCGATTATTATTCCTGTAACAATTACCGAACATAATCGAAAACCTGCCGCAACACTTTACGGCTGCCGTAACAACTTACGGTTTTCTACATCTTTTCGCCCGAAAACTTGAGTAACAGAATGTGGGGGACTCTAAAGACTCGTCAACACCTTAGTTGTGGATTTAACCACTAGCACGTTAGAGGTATAAGCCAATACATAACGGGCTACCAGGTATTGACAAAAAGGTGGCCGACGAGCGAACTCATCACAACCCTTACGAGCCTGAAAGCAACACTTACCGTACAGTCCGGTCTCTTCGTCTGATACGTCGCATATTCAGTCTAGGGGTGGTAAATGTCAGACCCCAGTAACTTTATAAGTCATGTTAATTTATGGCTCATAACCGGTCGAGGAACTACTGATAACTCTTATTAGTAAACCTCGAGAACCCTGGCCAGGGATTTAGGTGTTATAGCCGATCAAACATAGCGCGACATCAACCCCCTATACCGGGAGAGACGAAACCCCTCCTATCGCTTACTGTCTCCATATGATTCGGGACTGTATCCAAAATCCACCTGTTTGCACGACTCAGTAGAGCCGTGGTAGGGAGGAAATCAAAGCACAGTGGGAACCACACAAGACTCTATGACGATCTCGGGTCTACAGACTAACCTGTACAAGTGTCACCAGAGAACTGCTATCTGACAATAGGTATATATACCATCTAGGAGTTCTCGGCGAGTCCGTTCAGTGTACCCAGTCTCCACTGAGCACCCGTACACCATCCTTGATGTCAAACACCGATGGATATGGGATCATCCATCGCCCATCATATGGTTCAAGATGCGTATACGCTAGTCTACTCTGGTGTATCGATGCCCTGTCTCGACACACCCTCGACTAGGAACAGTTATAGGATGTTCTCATAGACTACTATGGCCCCACTAGTATGATCTCATCATAGTCCCAGTAGTCGAGTACAAATCCTAAGGGCTTTATCAACATGTAACAAAAGAGACAATCAGAGTACATGTTAAGATAAAGTACAACCAGATAGCGTACTATCATGTCGAGCAAGAAAGTCCTCCCTATATATGTCCAAGCATCCACTACAATATACATAGTATGTACAGAAATGGCCTCTAGGGCATACATATAACTAACAATATTCCCCGACGGTTTTAGCTGCAACAATTGCACCATTTCCAACCCTTATGTCTTTATCACCTTCTCCAAGTTCTCTACCTTTCCTAAGCCCATGTAACTGATTACATATATGGAATCCTGACCCGGTATCTAATACCCAGGACGTAGAGGAAATGGAGAAACAGTTTTCTGTAACAAACACACCCGAAGAAAATGCATCAATATGTACTTTCTTTATTCGGGTGGCATGAGAATCCTGGTATTCCCCTATATCCTGTTCAGTCTTATAACTCTTATAAGAAAGAACGGAACCAACGTTCCCCAGCACAGTATAACATGCGGGTTCGGTCAATACATCCATATTATTATCTTTATTAAGGCATGATATGGTCGCTACCTGGAGAGAGAGAGAGAAGAAAACACTTTAGCGTATGCTCTTGCAAGATCAGATTGGTTATTATCTTATCTAATCAGGATGGCTCCCACTGTTTTTTATCAAATCTTTCTTCAAACCCTAAAAGGAAAGACTAGCCGGGATTAATTACACCCTACAACTTCACCAATCTTTCAGCCAGGCCAGTGTTAGTACTTTGAGGGAGGTTCCCCGTGCTTTCGCACGGACCTAATTAAAATAAACCTCGTTTTCCCATAGGCGTAACCCTGTTGACACCTTCCTAGACACCTACTTGATCGGCTAATTGTCCTGTGTAAAACTCTCCCGGGAGTAACAATTACTCGCAGTGGGTAACGGGATCCAACTATCACATAGAAGGTATGCAATCTCATTGCAAATTTCAACACTTGAAATTCCCGATAATATTTTGCCCCAAACGATCTATGACCTTGACAAGGTCAACAAACCATAGACCCTAAGTCAAGTTCAACCCGTCATTTCTTGATTGAATTAAACCCACCCGCACGACCCTTGACAAGGTCAACAAGGCCGTACGACTACCCTAAAACAGTCTGCATCTTATGCATAAACAGATAAATACTGGTCAGCTACCGTACACTACGCCTTGACAAGGTCAACAAACGCAGCACGAATACTAAGAAGGACTTATCTGAAATGACGGAGGGCTACGACAGGTTTTTATGAAAACCTATTGCGTAATGAACTTGATATCGTTGTAGAATCGCATGAATTTTGAAATAGGGTGATTTTGAGGCTTTCATTAGTTTTGCTAAAGAGGTCACTCCCGGTGAAGGGATCTCGGCTCTTTCGTTATGGAATAAGGTGCAGAATATATCATATACATCACTATGAAAGGCAAAACTCCAAAAGCAGTCAAAAGTCAAACCGAGTGTTGTAGCATCTGTCAGTTTTTCTAAAGAGGTTACTCCCGGTGAAGGGATCTCGGCTCTTTCCCCATCGAATAAGGTGCAGGGTATATCATATATACCGCTATGCAAAGCAAAACTGTAGCTACCCTTTTTATTTGAAAATTTGATTCTACAACATCTTTTAGGTTTCTTTTCTTTCATTAATCACATTAATGAAGTCACATCATTTAAGTCACCTAAACATCACAGATAAATACGACTTATACTTATGCCATCCGTATTCGTCTCGATGTCCCCTCGTGCACCGTTAGGTTAGGTAACTAACGGCAGAGCAGGGCAGGGCTAGCGCGGGTGTAAAACATAAGTAACGCCTATATAATATATCATATATACTATATACAGTATTTATCACAGAACATCAAATGATCACATCACAGATATCGCAGCAGAAGAAACAAATGAAACATTGGATATACTAGGACGTCCGTGTTTTATTTTGAGCCTCTATAAAACACGGATTCCATGGTCGCGATGAATAGCCAAACCCATAACCCTAGACCCCTACGAGAGCGGCAAGCAACCCTACCAATTCTAGAGTTAGGAGACCCGGACTCGACTCCTCGAGTTGGTCTCCCACTGGACCCTAGAATCCGGTTACTGGTGCTCCCCTCCTTGGGTCTATCCTAGTGCGGAAAAGTAAATAATATACAAAAGGTGACATCAACCTCGACCCGGAAGTGCCCCAATAAAAGAATATTACAAACATTTAAATTTTACATGAATGAAAATAAAAACTCTCATCTCACATAAAACCCCCCGGCTATTCAGAACGCGACGATCCAATATAACATATCCAGTAACACAGAACATCACATGTCATCAACGTAAGTAAATATGCGCATCCCAATTGTCGTTGACATATAGAAACGAAACCGGCGATATCACATATTACACTTACGATCGCAGAAAAGAAAGTGTAAAACTACAACATTTGGAATCCACAATCTCTTTAGACATCGTAAATTCGAAATATCACATATTTCGCATTTCATGCCTAGCTGTATGAATTCTATATATTGTATCACATTCCAGATAAATAGACAGTATTAAACTTTCCGATCGAATAATCAATTACCCAAGATTTCCTTAATAGCTTAACACTTGAGCAGAGTTCAAAAATTCCAGAATGCGTCACAGTAGCAACGGTCCAGCCGTAGAAGGGTCAAGCCAACGCCTCACATGTGGCACGCCGTACTGCCCCAAACCCAACGGTTCAAAGGGCAGTTCAAGACGGTCACATAATCGAGTTAAGGTTATCTTCTAGAGGGTCCATCGCGTCACATGCACGTATTTCCGAAAGATTTAAACCTGAGAAAAATTCAACACTTGAATGTTTTTCGTTCCGGGTAAAATTGAGTTAAGGATATCCGTTCGAACATTTTAATACTTTCTATATTATCCGGAATAACAAAACAAAATTAAATTCTCCGATCGAATCGACGATTACAAAATGAACCCCTGAATACTCAACACTTGAGTCAAATTAAAAATACCCAGAAAATAACAATCACAGAATCTAGAATTACTGTGCAAACAGAGGATCCAAAGGTCACCATACTGCCGCGGTTCCGCGGCACAAGCAGGGATTTGCTGTGGAACCGCGGTCAACTGTACGATTCATGTCCTCGTTTTGCACAATAATTCTTATAAAACCCTGCTGATTTTTTTAGATATTTTTAATTCACAAAAATCCTAGATTTTAAATATTGTCCAGAGAGGGGGTCGTTTTGTCGTATTCGGGTTCGTTCGGAGTTTTAACTTCGTTAACGCATCGTCTAATGCTCTAGCTAGGCTCTGATACCACTGTAGGGTTACTAGGCACACTAACGAGGCTCTACAAGGCATCGACCATGTCCGTTTAAAATTTTATGTGCCTAAAAACCCTATGCAAGATCTTGTACTAGAGTTTAGACGAATCTAAAATCAAGTAAACAACTTTACTCTAAAGGAAATACGAAATACAACCTTTATAGATCGTTCCTCCACTTCATTTGCTCCTTGTTGAAGTCCTTTCGCTGCGATTAAGGTTCTCCCGGGCTCTTGCATGGCTTCACGACACGAAGGATGCGACCTTGCTTGAAGTCTCCGAGGCCGAAGATGATCTACGTCGAGGGAATTCCGACTCAAGCTCCTACTTCACTAACTAGAGAATTAGTGAAGTAAACACCCTAAACTAAAGTGCTAGTCTAGTAGAGGATGGAAAAATAGGAAGTGGGTTCTCTTTAGAATTTTGTTTCTCACAAGGATTCTCACTTTTGATCAAACCCTAGCTTGCTTTTTCTTTTTGTTCAAATGAAGAAGATGATGAACAAAAGAAAGTGAAGAGGATAATGATCAAGTGAGAAATCTAACCATGGTGAGTGAGTATCATATACTAACTCTTGTAGAGCCATAACCATAGCTAACACTTATGGATTGGGCTAAGAAATATCTATGGTAAAAACAAACTCAAGTGGACTTAGTCAATGCATCCACAAGCTTCATGCATTGATCTAATCCTCCACTTAATTTTGTAATTACTTAAAATATAAAAACCCAACATAATATGTAGCATGGTGTAAGTCTCATACACCCAAGTCTAGTGTATCATCAACCATGATACAAAAGAAAACACTTTAATATATATATCACACACACACATATATATATACAAGTGTTCACATGTGAGAAAAACCCTAAAGTGAACAAGTGTTAGCAAGTGTAAATTAGTATATCTAATATACAATTATACACTTAATTATTAAATCAACACTTGACTTAATAATCCGGTCATATCTCATATAACCGGCTAACATCCATTGTATCGACTTATCGAATCAACACTCGATTCGATAACCCGGCTATATCATATATAACCGAACGATACAAATAGTCACGAGAATAGAATACGGTATAACATATGCGCATTTATTCTCGGTCTCGCGCATATCACATATGCGCTCCTATTTCGTTTTGCCTGAGCCAGTAAAACCTCTGTCTAGGACTCTAAAGACTCGTCAATACGCCGGCCGTAGGTGATGATCACATCAAGCACCCACAATCCGTCAGCGGTACTAGCTGGACGTAACGACCACCCGGGTATTGAGCGATCAGAAGATCAGCAAGCAAGCCAGCTCCAACTCCTGTAAAAGCCTGCCAGTAACACTTCCCGTACAGTCCGGTCTCCTCGTCTGATATGTCGCATATCAAGTCTAGGGGTGGTAAGCGTCAGACCCCAATAACCGATAATTCGTGCTGATGTGAGGCTCATAACGGGTAGAGAAACTACTGGTAACACTTACCAGCAAATCTCTAAATCAGCCCTGGCCAGGGACTTCCCTGTTACGGCCAATCGAGCACAGCGCAACATCAACCCCCAATACCGGGAGAGACGAAACACCTCCTATCGCTCATTGCCTCCATGTGACTCGGGACTGTACCCAAAAACCACCGTTTTGCACGCTCTCATGGACGTGGTAAGGTGGAAATCAAAGCACAGTGGGAATCACACAAGACTCTATGACGATCTCGGGTCTACAGACTAACCTGCACAAGTGTCACCAGAGAACTGCCATCTGACGTAAGGTATAATACCATCTGGGAGTTCTCGGCGAGTCCGTCCAGTGTACCCAGTCTCCACTGAGCACCCGTATACTATCTCTGATGTCAAACTGTTGGAGATAGTGCCCTCAGAGTCAATTATTGGATCACAGGCACGTGATTGCAATGATTGAGGGAGGACCTATTCCGGTAGGACAGTCTTACTCAAGATAGAGCCCCTAGCCTCATACCTTTATCATCGTGTACTGCTTTAGGTGACCTTACAGGTCACTATTTCACATTGATAGAGCCCCTAGGATTCTTGCTTGACTGCCAGCAGTATGAGGGCGATCATATACGTGGGAGCTGGTAGTCTATAAGCACATCCTTAAAAGGTCCCTAGTCGAGGGAGTTTCGAGACAGGGCATCGATACTCCAGAGTAGACTAGTGTATACAGTCGAGACCCTGACGAGGGGCGGTGGCCGGTCTCACAAGCCACTGGTGTCAGTTGGATCACCTAAGATGTATACAGGTGCTCATTGGGTTATGAGTACACCGGACAGGACTCGCCGGGAATATGCTAGTTGGTCTTATACCTGACGTCAGATTGCAGTTCCTTGGTGACATGTGTACAGGTTAGTTCATCGAAATGAGGATCGTCATTTGTCTCGTATGAGTTCCCACTGCACATTGATTACTATCCTACCACGCTCAAAGGAGACGTGCAAACAGGTTTTAGTTGGGTACAGTCCCGAGCCACATGGAGGTAGTGAGCGGATCTTCAAGGGTTCGTCTTTCCCGGTATTGGGGGTGAGGTCGCGCTGTGTCTAGGAGAGCCATTACACGAAGTCCTTGGCCAAGGCAGGAGATTTACTGGTAGGTATTCCACTAGTATCTCAGGGTGTTCTGGGCTACACTCCGACACGACTTGTACCCTTTTGGGGGTCTGACTTTTACCAACCCCCTAGGCCCGCCATGCGATGCTCATAGACGAACGGACCGGACTGTACAGATATTGTCACTGACAGGCTCAGTAGGGTGTCAGGATGAGTTCTCTCATCGACGTCCCTTTTGGTTAATAGCCGGTAGCACGTTACGTATGGCTAATACCTCTGACGTGCTAGTGGTTAAATCCACAGCCACAGTATTGACGAGTCTTTAGAGTCCCCCACATTCAGTTACTCAAGTTTCGGGCGAAACGCTGTAGAGGCCGTATGGAGATATGGCAGGGTTCGATCAGATACGTGCGGTATTGCACGGATCAGGATCGGAAGGTTAGTACTAGAGGCCGTAGGCATATATGGCAGGGTTCGATCAGATACGTGCGGTATTGCACGGATCAGGATCGGACGGATAATACTAGCCGGCTTTGGTTTAAGCCGGATCCTAGTATAGTACAGTGTAGATTTTTGTCTCATTGCATTTGTATTTCGGTTGGAATACAAATGCGGGTGTGTATACAAAGTAGCGGGGTTTTCCTGTAATTTATTACGGGACCAGTTTTCTGGAGTTGCCAGTTTGTTTTCCGTTTCAGCCATATTTCTTTGTATGTTTCATTGGCTGAAGATTGGTGGAGGAGGGCTTATTTGCATTTGTGCAAATAAGCATTTTGGAGGGTTGTCTTTGCACATTGTAGTGTCATGATGGTTGCACCATCCCTTGACCATTTGACTTCTTCTTTCATGATGGCTTGACCTTTGTTTTAATGATGATGGTTGATGGAGTGTGGTTTTGAGTATGTGATCATTTCTTTTCATGATAACATTTTATCTCTCTCTTGCATTATTCTTGTGAAACTCCTCTCTCATTCTCCCACTCTCTTACCTTCACCATGCATGGCCGGCCAAGCCATGGAGAGGCTGTCCAAAATTGTGGTGGGGTTTTCTTGATCTCTTTGACTTTGTAAAATCCCACAAGTTCCATTTCCACAAGCTCATAACATTCCTCCACCAAATTGCAACCTCCAATACCCCAAATGAGACATAGTTTCTACACTATATTCTACAGCAAACCTTGGGCACGTCGGCTCGCCAACTTCGTGCCCGAGTTGCCTCGGTCCAGAGGCGGGAGCCCGTAAAAGAAGCCGGCGACGTGGTGCCCTTCCGGCGACGAGGTGGAGACCGGAGATTCCGCGGGGAGATCGGGACGACGACGAGAAGACCGAAGGACACGGATCGCTCGGTATATCTCTCTACCCCCTCTCTAGATAGCTAGGACTAGATTAATGGCCCGATCCGGGTTTATAGTGTGCGGTGGCGCCGGTTTAAAAAGTTAAAGTAAATCACCGCTTCCGCACTCCGGCGTCGGATTGACGGCCGGGGCGCCGCCGTGCACTTACAGTGGTACTAGAGCCTCGCCATTAACCTAGTCTAGCTTGGTCTAATGTGTTTACTCTTTCGATCGAACAAAATCCCGAAAACCCGATTTCAAGTTGCACAGTTTCTGTCGAAATTTTTTTGGAGTCTAAAAATTTTTCTGGTTGTTTCAGAATGATGTGCAAGGTGTTATAAGAGTTCTGGGAAAATTTGGTCTCGTGAACAGTCTATACCACTGCGGAACCGCGGCCAAACCCATGCTTGGGTCCAAGCATGGGTCGCGGTTCCGCCGCACTTTTCACTGTTCATGGCCCCAAAATTTTACAGAGGCCTCCTGACTGTAAAATAGGGTTTTTGGAATGTTATTTTTTGGGCCCAGATTTCTTTGAGTGCTACATTAGTGCTTGGGGCCCACTTGGTAAAATTTGATCGATCAAATATTTTAAACACATTAGTTCACAGTATTTACATTATATCTGTGACCGTGAATGTCACTCGATCGGTAAATCATGTCTAACTGCTATAGCCCGGTTAGACGGATTTGCAAACGTGACATTCATGTTGATGTTCTGTGTTGTGCTATGATGTTGCGGATTGGTCGTGGGAGATAGCCTGGATGCAATGCTAGTACAGTTTTTGTTGTATTATGTACATTTTATATTGCGGGGCGAGCGTCCGACATGTGGACTACCGTCACTGCCTGATTGTATATTATTCTTTTGGGGCACGACCATGTCGAGGTCGATGTACCCGTTGTATGTATATTTTACTTTCTGTACTAGGATTACCCCAAGGTGGGATGCACGGATAGCCGCATTCTAGAAGGCAACAAGCCCGCATCTCATGGCATTGAGACGGAGGGGGCTTCACTCTAGAATTGGCGGGCTATTCGCCGCACTCGTATGGGGTACAGGTTGACCCAGGAGGGGTGCCTAAGTTACCGGATTCCGTGAAGTGCCGGGTGGTCCATTCACGTTGTTGAAGGGGGCTGCCTCACTTCAGGTTTTGGCGGGTAACTTGCCGCGCCCGTAGGGGTCTAGGATTTTATTGCACAGGCTATCCATACGACCAGGGGAACGTCGGGTTTCAGTAGCGGCTCTGTGAAACCCGGGGATCCCAGATATCTGTATTGTTCTGTGATGCTGTACATTTCTGTGATGTTGCATTTTATCACGCCTTGAGCGAAATATTATATATTGATATATATACTAGTAGATGTTGTATATGTTTTGCATCCGCGCTAGTCCAGTCCCCGCTCTGTCGTTAGTTAGCTAACCTAACGGGTAATGACGGGACCCAGTGGCGAATGCGGATGGCATATACGTACATCATTATATTTCGTTCTTTGTGGTGTGATCAATTGATGGGACTGCGTTGATTCGGATCAATGCAAGTTAAAAACAAACCTATTCTGATGTTGTTGGAACACTTTTCAAAAAGCTGTTATTGCAAGGACGTTCGCTTTTGTTTTGCATCGTGGTATTCAGTTGGAATATCCTGCTCCTCAGTCGACGAGGCAAGGGCCGAGATCCCTTCACCGGGAGTGACCCCTTGGACAAAAAGTTTGCGTCAGGGCAATAACTTCACTATAGCCGATTACTTTTGCTTTGCATCGTGGTATTCAGTTGGAATATCCTGCACCTCATTCTATGGGGAAAGAGCCGAGATCCCTTCACCGGGAGTGACCTCTTTAGCAAAGGTTTTCGTCACTATGTTTTAAAAGCTATCCGGTTCCTTCAACGATATCAAGTTCATTACGTTAAAGGTTTTCACCAGAAACCATTCGTAGCCCTCCATCATTTCGGTTAAATATTCGGTAGTATTCAAGCTATGTATTTTGACCTCACGCCAAGGCATAGTGATTGGTAGCTGCCGGATATTTATCTGTTGCATAGATAGATGCGTTGGTTTGGGACAGTCGTACTACTATTTTGGCCTACGTCAAGGGTATGTACGGGTGGGTTCAAACTAACCTGGATAATGATGGGCAGAACTTGACATGTGACTTATGATATTTTGACCTCATGCCAAGGTCATAAGAGCATGGGGCAGAAATCACATCGGGAGTTTCTAAAGAAACTGAAACTTGCCAGATATGCGCATACCTTCTGGAGTGTGATGACGTGAGTGGATTCCGTCACGTTATCATGCGATGATAGTTGGATCCCGATTCCCACTGATGAGTTAGTTTACTCCTCGGGTGACCCCGACTAATTCTTCTTTCAGGTTTGGAGGAGAATTTGAGGTTACAGTGGGAGGTTTCCAGATTAGATAAATTGGTAACCATTCTGATCTAGGTTAGAGTGCAGGCTGAGTGTTTCTTTTCTCTCTCTCTTTGGCAGCAATAACTGACCCGACCCTAAGACTATGACTCAGAGACCAAAATTAACCGAACCTTCTTAACATTGGCTTTTGGATTGTCAGAGTTGCAAACCTCATTGCCACTCCTACTTTTACCCTTTTCTCCATGACACCCCGTATTACTACGAACGTCCACTTCCATTGGACAAAACCATCGTATGGTTATATACGAACTCGAAGGAATTTATTCGAGGATGGTTTCCGGTTCTGGAGAAAACGAATAGGACTATTCAGTTATCTTTTCCTTTTACCTTCTCTCAGGTTGCGAGTACTCCTTGGTTTAGGAGACAGTACACCTATTACGCAAATTGGATAGTCTTCTTCCAAACCATAGGCAGGTGCCGACCGGTAGGGAATGAAGAAAACCAATTAGCCTAACGATGGTGTACAGAAGGTATTATGTAAAGACAAAGAAAGGGATTAGTAAGAGGGCAAAGTAAATTGCGACTGCTATTCACGACCAAACCAAGTATTTCTTCGCCAATCCTTAAATCACCTTTGTATTTCTCCAGAACACTCCGTATCACTACGAAGATCCACAGTTTATTGGATACTCCATCATATGGTTATATACGAACTCGAAGGGAACTTGTTCCAGTTCGGGGATGGATTCTGGTTCAGGAGAAATAGGAATAAGGTTTATTCGGTTGTCTTTTATCCTCACATTCTCTCGCATTTCGAGTGCTCCTAGGATTAGGACAGTACACCCATTATGCTTATTGGATAGTCTTCTTCCAAACCATAGGCTGGTGCCGAACGGTAGGGAAGTAAGAAAACCATTTGGCCTAAAGGGGTGTGCAGAAGGTAATGACTAAAGACATATAAAGGGATTTGGAGAGATGTCAAAGAATTATACGGTTACAGTTGTGAATATGGATAATGGAAGAGGCATTACTAGGAAAACCGGGATACCCCATCGAAACATTTCAATATTTCAGTTTCACTGTGTACTGTTAAAGGAAAACTGATTTCCCGATTAGATACTTACTCCAGGGTATGTATTTACCAGGTAAGATTCTCACATCTGTATGGTTTTACAGATGATGAGTGGGAGTAAGTTATTGGGAATTGGGTGATCATCCTCATTATATCGGGATTCGTTGTAATCGGTGATATTTGAGGAAATCGCCTGGGTTGTTTGCCGGACGGCAAATTTTTGGTTTGAATATCCGCTGTTATGCACCAATTTCAAATTGATATATCTGTACGTCTATTTTCATTGAGTGAGATATACCTTCTGAAATTATGTCTGTGATATTTACCTATATCAGTGGATGGTTAGGTAAGGAGCATTAAACAACGGTGTAATTCTTCTTAACTATAAGTATAGTTTTCAACCTACGACACACAAGGTATGAGTTATTAGACTCAAGGGACTTTTATAGAGCATTGTATGTTGTCCAGTATCCATTAGGACAGAAGGGTTGGTTCTCGTACTATATTCGGTTGACTTATGACTTCTCTAGTTTTTAGACAGGTGTTTCGTAGAAACACAGGGTCTAAGTTTTGAGAAGTTATAGGTATATGAATAAAGTAGAGAACCAGATATTGCAAGTATCGGGATTCTTCAAAGTGATCGAAGATGTAGATACTTATGAATGGTATTCAGTTGATAGTAATGATTAAGAGAACTTGCTTCTCTTTCAGGTTACTCATAATTGGAAGCATTCCTAAGTTGAGTAACGCTGATCGGCCTCTTTCCATTTAGTTGACATGCACTGGAGACAGCTGCATGATTTGAATCTGGTTCAATTAAATCAGTGCCTCTGGTTCTATATTGGATATAGAACAGTTCATATCTTAACGATGTTAAGGTACAGGGAGTTGTCCGGCTTATGCTTAAAACCAGACTCTGGATAACTCAAGGCATGTTTCTGTAATGGCCGTTTGTGGGTTGACCCAGGCTATGACGAGGGTTGACATTCTACCATCTGGAAGATCAATAGAGATATTGTTCTAGACTCGCCACAGTTTTAATAAGAATGGATTTTTTCAGAAAACAGCAGTGGGAGTATGGTAGAACTGGAAGTGATTCCAGAACCACAAACGATTACTGAAGATTTGATAGGAACCTAAAGATTCAATCTGGTTTGACATTCCATTGGCCACTCCGCAGATAAGGTGGGTAACCTCAGGCACCCGAGAGGTACTCCGGTAGCCTCAAGGACGGTGACAGGGAGGTTCTTGTTTACCCACATTTGCCATTGCTGTTGTTCCATGCTGCGAGACCCGGAGGGAGGATGAGTATAGCGTCGTTCTAAACTGTCTTTAGAAGTGTACGTCTATATGACTCTGCCAGAGAGTTGTCGTAGTCAGTGGGAGCAGCGGAAGCATGGTGGACAAGTGGCTTATGTCTATTTATAGACTAAAGCAGATGTAGCGGAGATAGATCATCAATTTCTGATGTGACAATCATAGGTTTGACTTCATCAGAATAGGGGATGGATCTGTTGAGAAGGTAGTAGGGTGTGATGTCATGGTATTTGGATGACATACACAGAGTAGGAAGTGATATTCCTATACTACGATCGGTTATACTTTGGTCGTCACACAGTGGTTTCTCCACATGGGACTTGGACATTATATCAGACATACTGGTTACTAGATCTATGGTTTTAGATCTAGATTTGGGTGGTTTCCCAATCAGGGTACTTAGACAGCATTCTAAGAGTATTTAGAATGGACGACTCCTGGCACGGTAGTGTACCTGCAGGTGATGGAGTCACCCTCTCTAAAGGTGTCTTACAGACTAAAGGGGAGAGGGATGTGCATGATTGGCAGATCACTTGCTCAGGCAATTGAGTCAATCATGAGATGTCAAGTACCACACCAGATGTTGTTCTTGCACTAGATGCAATAAGTTGACATTGATCCTATCCTAGAGAAACAGTCGGAAGCAGTCTTAGAACATAAGTTAATGTTCTAAGGATATGATAACGACACCCTCATTCGGGAGACAGTTATCATTCCAGGCTTCCAAGGTGACCTTTACGACAAGGAGGTTGTCAGAGTTATAGTTTTCCTTCTGATGAGGGGCAGTATTTTGGACAGGTGGTCCAAGGCAATACTGAGGGAGGCATGGCGCAGGATACTGATTAAGTTCAGTTGACGATACAGTCTAAGAAGTTTGGATTTGGAGTTCATTTATGAGCTAGGTCCCATCAGACATCCAAACACATTCTAAGACAGGTATTGCTCATTTCGGGAGATGGCTTTCTCCGCGAACTTGAGATATAGAGAGACATAGAAGGAAACATCAAAGCGGATCCACTCACTGAGGATATTCCTCGAACGCAATAGTTTCGCAAACGAGCTTTGTAAGACTGACTAGTAGAGGAGTTGGGTGTTCGGTATCAAACGGGCTGTGAGTATGCGACATCGCAATAATTAGCCTTGAGTTCAAGTGGGAGACTGTTGGAGATAGTGCCCTCAGAGTCAATTATTGGATCACAGGCACGTGATTGCAATGATTGAGGGAGGACCTATTCCGGTAGGACAGTCTTACTCAAGATGATAGTATGCTATCTGGTCTACCTTTATCATCGTGTACTGCTTTAGGTGACCTTACAGGTCACTATTGCACGTTGATAGAGCCCCTAGGATTCTTGCTTGACTGCCAGCAGTATGAGGGCGATCATATATGTGGGAGCTGGTAGTCTATAAGCACATCCTTAAAAGGTCCCCAGTCGAGGGAGTTTCGAGACAGGGCATCGATACTCAAGAGTAGACTAGTGTATACAGTCGAGACCCCGACGAGGGGAGGTGGCCGGTCTCACAAGCCACTGGTGTCAATTGGATCACCTAAGATGTATACAGGTGCTCATTGGGTTATGAGTACACCGGACAGGACTCGCCGGGAACATGCTAGTTGGTCTTATACCTGACGTCAGATAGCAGTTCCCTGGTGACATGTGTACAGGTTAGTTCATCGACCTGGGGATCGTCATTTGTCTCGTGTGAGTTCCCACTGTACTTTGATTACTACCCTACCACGCTCAAAGGAGACGTGCAAACAGGTTTTAGTTGGGTACAGTCCCGAGCCACATGGAGGCAGTAAGAGGATCTTCAGGGGTTGTCTCTCCCGGTATTGGGTGTGAGGTCGCGCTGTGTCTAGGAGAGCCATTACACGAAGTCCTTGGCCAAGGCAGGAGATTTACTGGTAGGTATTCCAGTAGTATCTCAGGGTGTTCTGGGCTACACTCCGACACGACTTGTACCGCTTTTGGGGGTCTGACTTTTACCAACCCCCTAGGCCCGCCATGCGATGCTCATAGACGAATGGACCGGACTGTACGGATATTGTCACTGACAGGATCAGTAGGGTGTCAGGACGAGTTCGGTCATCGACGTCCCTTTTGGTCAATAGCTGGTAGCACGTTACGTATGGCTAATACCTCTGACGTGCTAGTGGTTAAATCCACAGCCATAGTATTGACGAGTCTTTAGAGTCCCCCACATTCAGTTACTCAAGTTTCGGGCGAAACGCTGTAGAGGTCGTATGGAGATATGGTAGGGTTCGATCATTCACGGATCAGGATCGGACGGTTAGTACTAGAGGCCGTATGCATATATGGCAGGGTTCGATCAGATACGTGCGGTATTGCACGGATCAGGATCGGACGGATAATACTAGCCGGCTTTGGTTTAAGCCGGATCCTAGTATAGTACAGTGTAGATTTTTGTCTCATTGCATTTGTATTTCGGTTGGAATAAAAATGAGGGTGTGCATAAACAGTAGCGGGGTTTTCCTGTAATTTATTACGGGACCGGTTTTTTGGAGTTGCAAGTTTGTTTTCCGTTTCAGCCATATTTCTTTGTATTTTTCATTGGCTGAAGATTGGTGGAGGAGGGCTTATTTGCATTTGTGCAAATAAGCATTTTGGAGGGTTGTCTTTGCACATTGTAGTGTCATGATGGTTGCACCATCCCTTGACCATTTGACTTATTCTTTCATGATGGCTTGACCTTTGTTGTAATGATGATGGTTGATGGAGTGTGGTTTTGAGTATGTGATCATTTCTTTTCATGATAACATTTTATCTCTCTCTTGCATTATTCTTGTGAGACTCCTCCCTCATTCTCCCACTCTCTTCCCTTCACCATGCATGGCCGGCCAAGCCATGGAGAGGCTGTCCAAAATTGTGGTGGGGTTTTCTTGATCTCTTTGGCTTTGTAAAATCCCACAAGTTCCATCTCCACAAGCTCATATCATTCCTCCACCAAATGGCAACCTCCAATACCCCAAATGAGACATAGTTTCTATACTATATTCTACAGCAAACCTTAGGCACGTCGGCTCGCCAACTTTGTGCCCGAGTTGCCTCGGTCCAGAGGCGGGAGCCCGTAAAAGAAGCCGGCGACGTGGTGCCTTTCCGGCGACGAGGTGGAGACCGGATATTCCGCGGGGAGATCGGGACGACGACGAGAAGACCGATGGACACGGATCGCTCGGTATATCTCTGTACCCCCTCTCTAGATAGCTAGGACTAGATTAATGGCCCGATCCGGGTTTATAGTGTGCGGTGGTGCCGGTTTTATAAATTTTAAAGTAAATCATCGCTTCCGCACTCCGGCGTCGGATTTACGGCCGGGGCGCCGCCGTGCACTTACACAAACACCAATGGATATGGGATCATCCATCGCCCATCTCATGGGTCGAGAAGCATATACGCTAGTCTACACTGGTATATCGATGCCCCGTCTCGATACATCCACGACTAGGGACCTTGAATGATGTACTAATGGACTACCATGTCCCTACTAGTATGATCCGCATCATAGTCCAGGTAGTCAAGTACACATCCTAAGGGCTTTACCAACATGTAACGATAAGACAATATAAAGAGACAAGTATACATGTTAAAGTAAAGAGAAACCAGATAGCATACTATCATATCGAGCAAGAAAGTCCTCTCTATATATGTCCAAGCATCCAATATAATATACATCATCTGTACAATACTGGCCTCTAGGGCATACATACAACTAACACGCATAATCTGGGGTACTGATCTAAGTCTAGTACAAATCGATACCATCTATATAAGTATGAATGCGTGTGTGAAGCACACGTTCAAGGCCCGCTAAGAATCACATGTCGTATCCCAAATACGAATCACATTATATCACCGATCTCACGGCACATGCCCAATATCATCGACTCATCTCCAATGTCATCCACTATCATCATCAACACAGTATAAGTATAATGAATATGCCAGGGTGTGAGTGTGGGTGTAAACCTATTCTAGGGTTCGTGACTCGGAACTACACTAGTTTACTTCTAACCCTAATCTAACCATAGTACATCTAACACAATATCCACGACACACTATAACTATCATATATATAATATATACATATATAGTATATCAACTTCGGACTGCGGGGGTGCTATACGCCATCCACCCGACTTCCCCCGTAGATATAATCTACTCACCTTATGTCTTCATTTTTCGACGTCGCCACGCGCTTGCTTGTCATCCCGAAGTCTTCATGGGGTACCTACACATCAAAGTATCGTAAATGCGTATTAAAACCAAATCAAAACTAAAACGGCACACGAAAACCAAAACGATACGCTAAGGGGCCTATTGGTTAGAACCTATGGGTACGCTTTCAACACCATCAATCAATCCTCGATATCGTCGTATAAACGCTAAGTATTCGAGGTAAAAAACGGATACACAAATCCAGAATTCAAAATACGGAATACAGAAACACGAATCCAAAACAGCAACTAGAGAAAAGGGTCCCAGATTCTACCCTAGGTCAAATTGGACAATTTTGCACATGCCAGGGGTCTAATCTATTGATAAGGGGGCACCAAAACCAAAACGAGCCAATTCCTCACTGGTCTGGCCGCAATTTGCGGCCAGAATACATTTATTTGCGGCCGAGATAGGGAGTTAGGGGCTGGGGTCTTGGTGGTAGCTTCCTGGGTGCCTGCACATGTCACTATCCAACCAAAATAGTTTTCAGAGTCTCGGGGTGATAGCAGATCCCATATAACCTTCACAGATTCCATAAATCTTTCGATATCGTTTTCTAAATCCATATTCCGGGTTTCAAGTCCCAGGTTTGGGTCTTAATTCAAGCACTAGGGTGTTTGTGCAGCCTCTACTGAGCTCAATTTCACATCACAACTCAAAATTTCCCATAACCCTAACTAGGTTTTCCCTAAGTCCACCAAATCACACAATATCGGTTCTAATCTAGCATGGGGGTATAAGTAATGCAAAAAATATGCTAATGGTCCAGAAAATACCTCATTTGGCAACTCAAGAATTTTCTTTAGTTGCCCCTAGTGGCCAAAATCCTTGCTTTCTTGGTCCAATGTGTTGGTCTTGAACTTGTGCACCTTTTTAGTGAAATGAGAGTGGGGTTTTGGAGTTGGTTTAGAGG
This sequence comes from Agapanthus africanus, assembly GCA_030015575.1. Lineage (NCBI taxonomy): Eukaryota > Viridiplantae > Streptophyta > Magnoliopsida > Asparagales > Amaryllidaceae > Agapanthus > Agapanthus africanus. The sequence continues at coordinate 172,578,367 of JASDDO010000012.1, read as the reverse complement.
TGTTTTGAGGAGTTGAAGAGGGGGAGAAGGAGGGGGCAGCAGCAGCTGCTGGAGCTGAAGAAGGAGAGGGAGTGATGAGGGAAGAAATGAGAAGAATGGCTAAGTCCAAGTCAACACACCTCACCCTCTCAATCTCTCACTTTCCCATACTCAATATAATATCCTTTTTTCCTTTTCTTTTCTTTTCTTTTCCATTTAAATCCTTCACACATAAATAGTGAACCCAAAACACATGGTAGAAATATAACAGAAGTGTAAAAAAAAGATATGTGCATGTTTTGCACAAAAATGCTAAAAAACCAATTAGCGATTTTTTAATCGCGATTAGCACTAAATTAGCATATAATTAATCATAAAAACTTTAAAATGGCATAATTCCATAAAATACCCTATTTTAGAATTTTCCATAATTTTTCCAAAATTTTTCCCATTTATCGGTATTTAATTATACCGAAATATTAAAATATTCAATAAAATAATATTAAATTATAAAAATTCCCAAAATTAATATTTTATTTTTTTTGAAATATTACAAACTTAATCTTCTTAAGATCTTAGATCTATAAGACAAATTGTCTTTTAGAGATTATAATATCTCATTATAAAAGGGGGGAGAATAATTCAATTCTCTTAGGATCACAGATCCATAAAGGCAAAGCCTTTCACCAAAAACATAAGAGGTTGAAATATCTCCTATAAAAATAATAAGAACTTTGTTCTTAGATTCATGAGACAAAGTCTCTTATAAGAAAGAGAATTTATTCTCAGGGCGCAAAGCTGACTAAAAAGAGCCATAGCGCTCCAATCAAAAGAAGCGCGTCAACGCTCCAAAATTAATGCATAGCGTTGCAGAGCCTTAGCTCTATAAACTTCACCAGAAGCACAATGCGCTCATTGACTGGCGCTCAGCACCAAGCGCGCCACGTGCTCCTCACGTGTGCGCTACTTTACAGAAGCGCACTGCGCTCATTGTCTGGCGCACAGCGCCAAGCACGCCACGTGCTCCTCACGTGTGCGCTGCTTTACAAAAGCGCACTACGCTCATTGTCTGGCGCATAACGCCAAGTGCGCCACGTGCTCCTCACGTGTGCGCTACTTGACAGAACCATACTGCGCTCATTATCTGGCGTATAGCGCCAAGCGCGTCATGTGTTCCTCACATGTGCGCTACTTGACAGAAGCGCCCTGCGCTCATTGACTGGTGCACAGCGCCAAGAGCGCCACATGCTTCTCATGTGAGCGCTAAATGAACATAAACTATTCTATAAAAAAGGCCTCATAGCCATAATGAGTGTTCAACACTCAATAAAAGACAAAAAGGCTGTCAGAATCCAAACCAATGCTCAGCATTGCTATATGTTCAACATTTTAACTGAGTGGGCCGAGCCCAAAGTGGCCACAGAACCCTCATTCAGATTAATTGAGCCCATATGTTATAAATCTTTGATCTTAGTCCCAAATTGGACTACAGATCTCCCGACCAATATTGGTTCAATGGTACATCTCTTCACTCCTCTGATATGTGTCGTTGTAATCCTTCAACGTCTTCAGAAAGGTGACGGGTCCCGACATCCAGACATTCTACGTACTGTGGGGTCCTTAAACTCATGGGCTATGATGTCCTTAAACTTTACAGACTATGACGTCTCTAAACTACCACGTACTATGGGGTCCTTAAACTCATGGACTATGATGTCCTTAAACTTTACAGACTATGATGTCTCTAAACTACCATAGACTGTGAGGTCCTTAAACTCATAGACTATGATGTCCTTAAACTTTACAGACTATGATGTCTTTAAACTGTCACGGACTATGATATCCTTAAACTTATGGACCACAAAGTCCCTAAACTAAAAAAATAGAGTCTAAATGCTCTTTTGTTGGATCAAAATGATCCCGTTAAGTTGATCTTAGTCTAAAATTAGACTAACGTGTCTTTAACAAACGTTAAGTTGATCTTAGTCTAAAAACTAGACTAACGTATCCTTAACAAACGTTTAAGTTGATCTTAGTCTCAAATGAGATTAACGATCCTTAAACCTAACCCAAACCTAAATTTAAGAAAATACGGATTTGGACTAATCCACGCCCTACGGGCGACAACATAAATTAGTCTCCGTATACAATCCACGAGCAACCAAAAAATAAAACAAACACACACGACACGAAATGACCATCTAGAGAAGGAGAAAGTGGTTGCCGCGATGCGGTAGCGTAATTAACTGCAGGGGTTTGCGCCTGCAGAGAAGAGCATCCCCACAATCAAAAACCCCTCAAACGAGGGGGAATTTGACGAAGTCTGCTACAACGGCCGCATCCGTCTAAACCTCCGATACACGGTGCCATAAATAAACTTGGCATCTTCGGAGAGGTGGACAGATAAATCCAAATAGCATCTGCCCCCAAAATTCTGGCCGGACGTCCCAACTTCCCGGTCGCGTCTTTCGGCGGAGAACAAGTACTTAGTATTCATGCTACGTTTGTTGACCATAGTTAAGGCGTAGTGTGCGGTAGCTAAATGATGTCTTCCTACACAGCATATGATGCGATTATTTAGGACAGTCATGTGACTTTGTTGACCATAGTTAAGGGTCATGTGGGTGGGTCTAATTAATCACGAAATGACGGGTAGAACATGACTAGTGCTTATGATTTGTTGACCATAGTTATGGTCATAAGTCACTAGGAGTAAAAAAAACTATTATCGGGAATTTCAAGTGTTGAAATTTGCAATGAGATTGCTACCTTCTATGAGATAGTTGGATCCCGATATCCACTGCGAGTAAGAGTTACTTGATTGATCATTTCATGTCATGTTTTGAAAAGTGTAAAATATCACAACCAAAGAAATTTGTAAACCGCAATCAATTAACGGTGTCTATTGTAGGTTTGTTAGCGAGAGCGGATTGTCCACAGAGATTGTGTGAATTTGTTCGAAATCGTTTTAGTTGAGTTGAAAAGAAAAGATGAAAGAAAATGATTCAATATTTGTGAAATTTAGTTTCAAGAATCCTAAAGAAATAGATGTAGGATCAAGAATTGATAAAGATCAAGAAAATGTCCAAACCAATTAAATTATCAAGATTTGTAAAGTAGCTTGTAGGAATCGATCAAATAAGTAGTGATTATGAATACTAAAGATTTCGAAATCTTATCTATTGAGGATTTGTTGCTAGATCGATGACGATCAACGAAGATTAGGGATCTATTGAAGAAACTAGGGTCTCTTCTTCACCATCCCTTGTCTTTTCATTGATTATTATTCAAATTCTAGCCTCTAGTCAAGAAAATCACCGATCGTTGATCTCTAATTTGGAGCGAAAACATTCAAGAAAGTGAACTCGCTCAAAATTAGGTCTTCGATGATTCAATTTCCTAGAGTTAACAAACCTCATAAGACTTAAGAATGGTTCAAGAATTTCATCATCATCATTTACCTATTCTCTCGATTCCGTAACAAGCGGAGATTTCACTCACACATCATGAAAAATGAAAGAATCAAGAATCGATAAATTTTCATAATGCAAGAATATAAAGAAAGCAAGATTTATAATTCTTCACCTTTATTAATCGACGATTAGGTACAATTCACTCAAAGGTTACAAGATTTGAGGGGGTAACTAGATCCGTCGAAATTAGGTTCGCATCGATCTTCTTGAGTCATGGAACGGTAGCGATCACTTGCTCTTGATGAAGACCGGCGTCGCTACAAAGGATCATTGATGGCTTACTTGATTCGCATCTCGATGGATCTTGATTTGGCTTTGGAATTGGATTTGGGCTAAGGTTTTGATTAAAAGTTGTGTCACTCAACTTGTGGATTTGGTTCAATGTTCAACAACTCAACAACCCTTTGAATGAAGCCCTAGGTCTCCTTTTATAGTCCTCCTCTATCTTCTCTTAGAAGCTTGGTTGTTATGAGGCTTGCATAGGAAGCTAGGTAAGTACTAAGCTTACACTAGAAGATTGGCTGTTGTAGAGAAGCTTCTGGAGATTTCTCGGGACTTTGAAGCGCCTTGAAGAAGTTTGGTCGTTAAAAGAGAGCCTTTGCAAAAAGTTCCCACCGCCGATGAGTCAGAACGGCCGCGGATCCGCAGCGGATCGGCCTGACTCGGTCGCGGATCCGCGGCCGTTTGATGAGTCTGATGGCTGGTTTTCTCTGTGTCTCTTGATGTTGGCTTTAGGGTTCTTCTCTGATACCTGGAATCTTATTATTGTTTCTTGGTTGCTGCCAGATTTCAAGTCTTTGACTTGATACGTTTTATCGGCACTCTTGTGATTCCGGTTCTTTGACCTGAAGAATTGGAGAGGAGGTGGCATGGTGACATGGTGGGCATTAATGGTTGCATTAATGTGAAGTTAATGCTTGGTGCTCTCACCCTCTTACACTCACCTCTCTCATTATCCTCATTCACACTCTCATTCACTCTCACTTCATCTCTTATCATTATCTCTCATCTCCCTCTTCCCTCAACTGAACACTCAGTAATCCATCACAAATCTTCACCAAATCACTTTTCAAGACTTGTTTTGCCTCTTAGATACCTTGGAGCTTGGAAAGCTAGGATCTCAGAGCTTGTGGGAGTAGGTAATGATCTCAATCTGTTCTATATGATGTTATAGTGTTGTGTAGCTGTCACGACCCAAAATTGGCCCGTGACGGCCCTAATACTACGCAACGCCCTAAGACGTAACGTAGTAAAAGAAAGCCAAAACCCAGAAGTCTAAACCATAAAAATACGGAAAAGATAATATAAGTTTTGAAACATTCGAAATCGCAACCCAAATTCTTTAAAAGTCTTACTTTCTTTCTTTAAAATTTTAGCAACACCCCTTTTTGTAAAAATCAGCCAAGATGAATACAATACAAATATACGACGCCGTAGCGAAAAAATAAAGACAGTAGAGAGAAAGCTGTATATAAAAGACAACAAATCCACAATGATAAACAAATACGTCCTCACCAAGTCTCTAAGTCCACAATACAATAGTAGATGGAGAGTACAAATACAACGAAGGTACAATAGGAAATACAGATAATCATCTAACCCACCTAAGCAAAACGGTACTGTGAGCTGATGCGGTATCTGTGGCAAAAGATAGTAGCTGAATAGCTGAATAGAGAAATAGCCTGCCTCGACTACTCTGGGAACAACCTCAAACACCTGTAGCACAACGGGGGTGAGTTGCCAACTCGTGAATAGTATAAAACATATGCAGGTAATCGCAGGAATGCACGTACAGCATGAATCTAGGATACGCGATTACAGTAATAACATGTCATGCAAATGCTGAATAAAGAGGAGTACACTAGCAGGTACAATCAATATGTGAAGCCATAGTAACATGACAGTAATATGCAATAACTATGCAAAAAGGATATGAGAATATATATATGCAACTATCATAAGGGTACACTAACAGGTACTACCAATAGGTGAATCTTTGCATAAATTAGATAAGAGTGAGGTATAGGGTGGAATATGTCATTTCCACGGAAACCTGATATCGTGGCAGGATCACAATCCATCAAGACACTCAAATCCCAAATCCTCAAATCAGCCCCCATATTGGGCACTCACATCATCTAAGTCTCACATCTCCTCAATGTACAATATCGAGTAATCTCCTATATCCCGAATGTACAAATCAGCAATCTCATTCACATCCAATATCTAATGTCAATGGATCACCTATATCCCAAGTCGAATCTCAAGTAAGTGTCTAACATCCTAAAGGTAAATACACAGAAATAAGTATGATGGGGGCAATACACATATATTAGCGTCCCATTCCACTAATATTGGTGTAAGGGTATATATAACAACGGCTAAATCCCCTGTTATATATACAGAGGTATTAAAAGAACTATCATGAAAACAATATGCCAAGCATCGATACAGAAATCCTCGTATATCGGGCTCCGTCAGTCCGGATCGGCCCACGGGGTCCGTCTGCGGCGTCGGCCCTCGGCCCCGACAGTACAGATCATCCCGCATCCATCTCTCGACTCTGTCCAGTATCCTCCGGACAACTGCCAGGTCCAACCAATCACCGGTAGGTATTCGCCCGCCTCCAGGCTCAATCGGCAAACCCATCGATCTTCTTGCCGAGGGGAACCATACCGGGCCCCACCATGTACTCTCATACGACAACCACACCTCGTATGGAGTATATAATCAGCACCGATAAAACTCATGGTGGACGCGCAAATATCATATCAAGAAAACCGGGTTTTTCAATGTATGCATAATTTCATGAACTCCCGCGGTTCCCAAATCCAGAAAACATCATCTAAAATCCCAATAACAATGCGCAAATCCAGGAATAAATATATGCGATATATCTGAAATGCGAGCATATAAATGAGAATATGTAGCTGAAACCAGATGTATGCGAAACCAATAAGGTACAGCTAAGTAACACTAGTAAAGGTAAATATGTACTGCAACTGAATATGCATGAAACATACAGGTGTAGCAGTGTATAGGTATCTACCTACAAGAACTGATGTCGTATACCCTCTGGGTATAAGAAGAATATGAGTAAGATATCCCCCGGTATAAGTAAAATATGTAAAAGGTATACCTGTAGCTGTATCGCAAGGTGTAAATGTACCTATCACTAAAGGTATGATACACTATAGGTATACCGGTAGCTAGATGTCATGTGCGACAAGCAATAGTAGAAATAAGGGGTAGTGTGTGACATGGCAATTATTGACGATGTGTGTGTAGCATAAAATCGGTGCTCGTGCAACATGAACCGTCAATAATGTGTGCAGTGTCCTACGGCTGCTAGTCACAGTATAACTATATCAAGGAAATAAAGTAAAGGCCCAATTCTACAGTGACGTAGAATTTGCGACAGGTATTTGAATCCTAGCCCAGACGCATAACGCCATGCGGGCGATTCCCCTGTAGATGTTAAATCTACTCACCTACACTCCACGCTAGGTGAATCCTACCATCTGCTCCCCCCTATAGCCGTGTCCGTAGTTCCTGCCTGCAAACCTGCAAATACGACATGAAAATCATATATAAGCCAAAATATTCCGCGAAACGCGATATCGAACCAAAACGAGAAACTCGCGTCGCGAACTAAACGCGCGTGTGCACGATACGCTGAATCGTGTGTGTACGCGTCTAAAACCATCGCGACACGCCGCGATACGCTGGATCACAGAACCCACTCACGTATCGCGCGTATCGCGCAAACACAACGGACACCAAAAACGATATATGACCCCAGATTTTCCTACAGGTAAGATATCACAAAACTATACATGCCAAAGACCTAGACAACACAGCAGGGAACCCTACACAAAACCCCAACACCCCAGTCCCCTTATGGGCCGCAATTTGCGGCCAATATGAGGAATTTGGCGGCCTGGGTAGGGAGATAGGGGCTCGTGCTCTGGTGGTGGTATCTAGACCTAGGTATCATGTCCCAGTCTTCTCAATTTCACTCTGTAAGGTCCGGGTCAATAGCAGATTCCAGATATCCACTATATCGCATAAAAACGATAATTTTGCACAAAAAGGAAAACCTATGGTATTTTAGTGTAATCTGGCTATTTCTCAGTTGAAGGTGACCAACAACACTACAAAGAGCTAGGTTAACCAATTCCAACACATTCCAACCAAAATTCCACACAAAACACCTAAACTAGCACTAAACTAGCTAATTTAGCACTAATCGAGCTAATTAACACACAAGCTACACAACAAGCAATAGGGTTCAGAAAATATACCCTATGCAACCCTAGGAAGCAGGTGAAGGGGTGTGTGGAGGAGATGATGGCTGCCGCAGTTGCTGGAACTCCACTGCTGCTCTAGAAGTTGCTGCTGATGCTGCTTTGCTGTTGCTGCTGATTGCTGTTCTTGTTGTTGTTGTTGCTGAGATGATGATGATGCTGGAGCTGATGATGGTGATGCTGCTGTTGTTGTTGATCTTGTTGTTGATGTTGTTGTTGCCTCTTCTGCTGCTGCTCTTGCTATTGTTGTTGCTGCTGATGAGTGCTGTGTGTGTGTGTGTATGTTGAGAGTGTGAGTGAATGAGAGAAGGAAAATGAGAGGGAGAATGAGTGAAACAACAAGGACCCCTCCCCCTTCTCACTCTCTTTCCTCACTAATGCGGCATGGTCACACCATGCTTCCATGCCCTCTCTCTCTCACACAAAGTCAAACCATATAAAAAAAAGCCCTTTTAAATTCATTTTAAACAAAAAACAACCATAACACTTAAACAAAACAAATAACTTAAAGAGAATGGGTTAATCCATCATGCTAGCTAATCATGGTCTAACCCATCTCTAACCCTAGTTATCATGCACAAGTGTGTGTGTGTGCCTAACAAAATTCTAATAAAATACTCAATAAATTGCATATAATATTTAAAACTTAATTTGGTAAACTTTTTATTAAAAACCACACATTAAAATATAATTAGCTACAAAACACACTCTAAGGTGTTACAATCTCCCCCCTTAAAAGAAATTCGTCCCCGAATTTTAAAAATATTCCGATACGCATACCTTCAAAGAGAAGATTAAAATCCTCAAATCTCGCTCGCAGCCTCCCAAGTGACTAACTCACTATACGGCTACGTCCAAGGAAACCCTTCACAGATGGCAAGACCCTTGACCGATGTTCCTCCACCTGCCGAGCCATTAACACAATTGGCTGCTGGTGAACGAAAAATCGCGTCACGCTAAATGGTCTGGTGCCAAATCATGTGAGAAAGGTCAAGAAGGTAATTGTAGAGTATCATCACAAGGAATACGGGGTGAAAATCCAATAATCTGGGCGGAAGTGCCAATTTAAAGGCAACGAAACTAACTCGCTTATAGGATCTCAGAAGGACCTAAATCCTGGGATAAGCTTCCCAAAATCCAACACGTCATTCATCGGAAAGTCCATAGGAATACATGATATGTCCCTGCGAACTCGAGTCTATGGCTAACACAGTCGGCATAAGACCTTAGTTCGCAATAGACAATTCCCATCCTGACCTAACACAGCTGGACTAACTCCGAAGTCTCTAGAATAGCTGGGGTCCAAGGTCCTACTTACGCGGAGTCAGAAGAACAACAAACTGGTGATCGACACGACCTAACCCCTAAGCCTAAGGGTGGACAATTGGAGTGTCTCCTGATAACAGCTATCGAAGGAGAACCCTAACGATGTCGAGTGACGATCCCCAACCGCTGACAACAATCCAAACAAACACTCAACTTTAACAAAAACAACTGAGCAAATTGAGTATAACCGGACGACAAGAATCCGAATGGAGTCACACCCTGACCAAACTTGGGTAGAAACCATAATGAAATTTGTGGAGATCTGCTCCCATTCCTACTTCGGAACGGTAAAAAGTTGCAACTCTCCAGCCGGCCTCAGATGCTCGACTCAAGCACACAACAAGACTGACACCTTGAAACGAAACCTGAAACTTCTCTTTACATCCCTGTCCACTCGTAACTATCTCACAAGTCACGCCAAAGCTGGTGGAACTTGAATGCATAAAGAGAGTTGACAGATGTGCATGTTCTAGGATTACACGTCTCTACCCGATGATGTCAGGTACACAAACACGTCCCTAACTTAGCACACCATTGTTACAATTCAAGGTCTCCAAATCATTACCCAGCCGAATATGCTCAAGTATCTCTAATATACGAGCATCGACGGGCAGTGTCTCGCGAAAACGATTTAAAGGAAGTGGTCGGGCGCGGACATGAGCAAGATGTCCCCTCCGTAGAGACGAACTTAAGCTGTACTCAACGATCACACAAGGACTGTAAATCTGCAGAAGACTAACACAACAATCCAAATCCGCTGCAGAAAGATGTACATTAAGCTCTAGTGGTCCGTGGAAAATCTGACACGACTCTCAAACAAGTAGTGTCTCCAAATTTCCAACGCAAAACCACCGCGGCCATCTCCAAATCTTGAGTGGAATATCCTTCTCGTACTTCCTCCAAATGTAAGGAAGCAAAAGCGATGACTCTGTAGTGTCACCTCAGTACACAATCGAGCCCACTCAAGAAACACTACAGTTAGACAACAAGGTCGCCCGAACCAAAAGCAAAGAAAGACTGATGCAGTTGTTAACTCAATCTTCAACTGCTGAAAACTCCGTACACATGACTCAGTCCAAAGAAAAGAAACCTCCTTACTGGTCAATTCAGTCGACGGTGCAGCGCTACTCTAGCAATCCTGCATGAAACGGCGGTAAAAACCTGCTAAGCCCAACCATCTGCGGATCTCCGTCCTGCTCACAAGTCTGGGCCTAAGCTGTACGTCCGCGATCTCCCTCGGAACCATACGAAGCCGTCTCCCGTGACTACAAGACCTAGGAGTCAACACAAAACAAGCCTGAAGAAATACTCAGAGAATTTAGCAAACTGCTGGGGCTCTCCCAGTATCTGCATAACAAATCCCCAAGTGTTACTCCTGTCCCTCAAGAAAAATTAAGTAGACCAGAGTGTCGTAAATTAGACAACAAAAGCTGGTCGAGGAACGGCCTGCAGAAATCTGGTTCATCATATCTACAAATGCTGCTAGGGCATCAGGGAATCCAACGACTCACTGATACACACAAAGCCCGTAGCATGCATAAGGCAGTCTTCGCAAGGCCATCACTCCGAATCCGCAATAATGATGACCTGATCCCAAACACACTTAGAAAATGTCTCGCACTCTGGAGTTGATCGAGGAAATCGTCACGGCGAGGTGAAGGATACCTATCCGCACCGTAAGCCGGCTCAATTGACGATCCGTCGATACGCAACCCTAAACTGCCGTCTTTCTCCTCGACGAACCGAAATAGGAGCTTCCAAAAGCGAAACACTCAGACGCACAAAACTCCCCAAACCATAACTCTGCAGCTGATCCTTTAGCTCCCAAGCTTCGCCGGCTCACCCGGAACAACGTCGGAAAAACTCTCGCAAGAAAGGAACCCGGTCCAACAATCCCACTGTGGCTCCGGTATCACGAATGAACGCCAAGAATCCACGACATCTCCTCAGTAGCCGACTAGCGAAAAAGGCTGAATTCAAGCTGTAAGAGGCGGCACAACTATCCACCTGCACAACAAGAACTGACTTGCCGGGAAAACAAAACTAACTTGTTTCCTCACGGTAGTCCACAGACGCCTAGCACGTAGTTAACCAGTCCGTGCCCAGGAGAACGTCAAATCCAACATCTCTAGAAGGATCAAACGACGGACGAATCTCTATCTCCTATCCGATTGGCACGAAACTGAAATACGTGTCGCGCAACAAAAGAATCGCTGACAGAAGTTAACACCATTACGACTAATCTACCCAACCACGGTACAAGCGAGAAAACAAACGAATACATGAAAAGAACATATAAATCACGGGTACCTGGAAACTCCACATTGGACGTCTGCGCGTCCCGATGAGTAGAAGCAAACTCCTGTGTCTGCCCTCTACTCGAAGCTGGATGAACTCCTCTGGTAGACTGAGCCCTCTGAGCAAATCTTCCACGTCCACGGCCTCTCTGAAAAGCCAAAGAACAATCCCTAACGAAGTGCTGAAGGCTCCCGCATCGAAAACATCCACGTGCTGACTGCCGACCATCCTGGGGCTGAGAGCTGAACGACTGTCCTCGTCCTAAGCCTCTGCTACTCCCGCGACGGCCACGAAATCTGCCTCGATGACCAAACCTCTGCCTCTGGGCTGGTACACTGGTATGAGTCCTCCACCATCCTGGAACTCTCTGAGCCTCTGGAATATGCGCCTCATCAACTGGAGCTGCAACCACTGGTTCTATGTAAGTGACGGACTGCTGTATGCTGACCGTAAGAGACAACTGAGTGACAGGGGTGACAACCTCCTGTCGTAGCTCCCGAATGATATCAACCAAAGAACTCATCGTCTGGCGGAAGTCCTGCATCTCTACCAAAAGTCTATCCATAGTATAGGTCGTAGGCTGATCCGTCTGCACCTGTGCAACTAGAGTGCCATCCTGGTCAGTACTCGTCTCACCCGAGCCAACTCTGACCTCGGCCCTCGCTGCATCACTCTGAGTCCCCATAGTCATCGGAGGCAAGGCTATAAATAGATATAAGATGAGATTCGATAAGAATAAGGAAATCGAATCTCAAGGATACGAATCATCAAGGAAGGAATGTCAAGCAAATTGTACTTAGGTCACTTTAGGCGAAGTATCGCATCGTGGGTATGCTGCAGACATACACACACTACGTTACTTTGCTTAAGCTACCTACTCCATCATACTAAGGTCATCCTACACTCCGAAAGGTAAAACCTAGCGCTCTGATACCAACTTTGTCACGACCCAAAATTGGCCCGTGACGGTCCTAATACTACGCAACGCCCTAAGACGTAACGTAGTAAAAGAAAGCCAAAACCCAGAAGTCTAAACCATAAAAATACGGAAAAGATAATATAAGTTTTGAAACATTCGAAATCGCAACCCAAATTCTTTAAAAGTCTTACTTTCTTTCTTTAAAATTTTAGCAACACCCCTTTTTGTAAAAATCAGCCAAGATGAATACAATACAAATATACGACGCCGTAGCGAAGAAATAAAGACAGTAGAGAGAAAGCTATATATAAAAGACAACAAATCCACAATGATATACAAATACGTCCTCACCAAGTCTCTAAGTCCACAATACAATAGTAGATGGAGAGTACAAATACAACGAAGGTACAATAGGAAATACAGATAATCATCTAACCCACCTAAGCAAAACGGTACTGTGAGCTGATGCGGTATCTGTGGCAAAAGATAGTAGCTGAATGGCTGAATAGAGAAATAACCTGCCTCGACTACTCTGGGAACAACCTCAAACACCTGTAGCACAACGGGGGTGAGTTGCCAACTCGTGAATAGTATAAAACATATGCAGGTAATCGCAGGAATGCACGTACAGCATGAATCTAAGATATGCGATTACAGTAATAACATGTCATGCAAATGCTGAATAAAGAGGAGTACACTAGCAGGTACAATCAATATGTGAAGCCATAGTAACATGACAGTAATATGCAATAACTATGCAAAAAGGATATCAGAATATAGATATGCAACTATCATAACGGTACACTAACAGGTACTACCAATATGTGAATCTGTGCATAAAATAGATAAGAGTGAGGTATAGGGTGGAATATGTCATTTCCACGGAAACCTGACATCGTGGCAGGATCACAATCCATCAAGACACTCAAATCCCAAATCCTCAAATCAGCCCCCACATTGGGCACTCACATCATCTAAGTCTCACATCTCCTCAATGTACAATATCGAGTAATCTCCTATATCCCGAATGTACAAATCAGCAATCTCATTCATATCCAATATCCAATGTCAATGGATCACCTATATCCCAAGTCGAATCTCAAGTAAGTGTCTAACATCCTAAAGGTAAATACACAGAAATAAGTATGATGGGGGCAATACACATATATTAGCGTCCCATTCCACTAATATTGGTGTAAGGGTATATATAACAACGGCTAAATCCCCTGTTATATATACAAAGGTATTAAAAGAACTATCATGAAAACAATGTGCCAAGCATCGATACAGAAATCCTCGTATATCGGGCACCATCAGTCCGGATCGGCCCACGGGGTCCGTCTGCGGTGTCGGCCCTCGGCCCCGACAGTACAGATCATCCCGCATCCATCTCTCGACTCTGGCCAGTATCCTCCGGACAACTGCCAGGTCCAACCAATCACCGGTAGGTACTCGCCCGCCTCCAGACTCAATCGGCAAACCCATCGATCTTCTTGCCGAGGGGAACCATACCGGGCCCCACCATGTACTCTCATACGCGCAACCACACCTCGTATGGAGTATATAATCAGCACCGATAAAACTCATGGTGGACGCGCAAATATCATATCGAGGAAACCGGGTTTTTCAATGTATGCATAATTTCATGAACTCCCGCGGTTCCCAAATCCAGAAAACATCATCTAAAATCCCAATAACAATGCGCAAATCCAGGAATAAATATATGCGATATATCTGAAATGCGAGCATATAAATGAGAATATGTAGCTGAAACCAGATGTATGAGAAACCAATAAGGTACAGCTAAGTAACACTAGTAAAGGTAAATATGTACTGCAACTGAATATGCATGAAACATACAGGTGTAGCAGTGTATAGGTATCTACCTACAAGAACTGATGTCGTATACCCCCCTGGGTATAAGAAGAATATGAGTAAGATATCCCCCCGGTATAAGTAAAATATGTAAAAGGTATACCTGTAGCTGTATCGCAAGGTGTAAATGTACCTATCACTAAAGGTATGATACACTATAGGTATACCGGTAGCTAGATGTCATGTGCGACAAGCAATAATAGCCATAAGGGGTAGTGTGTGACATGGCAATTATTGACGATGTGTGTGTAGCATAAAATCGGTGCTCATGCAACATGAACCGTCAATAATGTGTGCAGAGTCCTACGGCTGCTAGTCACAGTATAACTACATCAAGGAAATAAAGTAAAGGCGCAATTCTACAGTGACGTAGAATGTGCGACAGGTATTTGAATCCTAGCCCAGACGCATAACGCCATGCGGGTGATTCCCCTGTAGATGTTAAATCTACTCACCTACACTCTTCGCTAGGTGAATCCTACCATCTGCTCCCCCCTGTAGCCGTGTCCGTAGTTCCTGCCTGCAAACCTACAAATACGACATGAAAATCATATATAAGCCAAAATATTCAGCGAAACACGATATCGAACCAAAACGAGAAACTCGCGTCGCGAACTAAACGCGCGTGTGCACGATACGCTGAATCGTGTGTGTACGCGTCTAAAACCATCGCGACACGCCGCGATATGCTGGATCACAGAACCCACTCACGTATCGCGCGTATCGCGCAAACACAACGGACACCAAAAACGATATATGACCCTAAATTTTCCTACAGGTAAGATATCACAAAACTATACATGCCAAAGACCTAGACAACACAGCAGGGAACCCTACACAAAACCCTAACACCCCAGTCCCCTTATGGGCCGCAATTTGCGGCCAATATGAGGAATTTGGCGGCCTGGGTAGGGAGATAGGGGCTCGTGCTCTGGTGGTGGTATCTAGACCTAGGTATCATGTCCCAGTCTTCTCAATTTCACTCTGTAAGGTCCGGGTCAATAGCAGATTCCAGATATCCACTATATCGCATAAAAACGACAATTTTGCACAAAAAGGAAAACCTATGGTATTTTAGTTTAATCTGGCTATTTCTCAGTTGAAGGTGACCAACAACACTACAAAGAGCTAGGTTAACCAATTCCAACACATTCCAACCAAAATTCCACCCAAAACACCTAAACTAGCACTAAACTAGCTAATTTAGCACTAATCGAGCTAATTAACACACAAGTTACACAACAAGCAATAGGGTTCAGAAAATATACCCTATGCAACCCTAGGAAGCAGGTGAAGGGGTGTGTGGAGGAGATGATGGCTGCCGCAGTTGCTAGAACTCCACTGCTGCTCCAGAAGTTGCTGCTGATGCTGCTTTGCTGTTGCTGCTGATTGCTGTTCTTGTTGTTGTTGCTGCTGAGATGATGATGATGCTGGAGCTGATGATGGTGATTCTGTTGTTGTTGTTGTTGTTGTTGATCTTGTTGTTGATGTTGTTGTTACCTCTTCTGCTGCTGCTCTTGCTATTGTTGCTGCTGCTGATGAGTGCTGTGTGTGTGTGTGTGTGTGTGTTGAGAGTGTTAGTGAATGAGAGAAGGAAAATGAGAAGGAGAATGAGTGAAACAACAAGGACCCCTCCCCCTTCTCACTCTCTTTCCTCACTAATGAGGCATGGTCACACCATGCTCCCATGCCCTCTCTCTCTCACACAAAGTCAAACCATATAAAAAAAAGCCCTTTTAAATTCATTTTAAATAAAAACAACCATAACACTTAAACAAAACAAATAACTTAAAGAGAATGGGTTAATCCATCATGCTAGCTAATCATGGTCTAACCAATCTCTAACCCTAGTTATCATGCACAAGTGTGTGTGTGCCTAACAAAATTCTAATAAAATACTCAATAAATAGCATATATTATTTAAAACTTCATTTGGTAAACTTTTTATTAAAAACCACACATTAAAATATAATTAGCTACAAAACACACTCTAAGGTGTTATGATTGATGTAAATTCTCGACTTGGATGTAAAAGTCAAATCAAATAGTCTCCGGCAACGGAGCCATTTGATTGAACGGTAAACTTCGGATGTTTCGTATCGAATCAAAAATTTAAATTGACCGCAATCAAACTACGGTGTCAGCTGCAGCTAATGAATGAGTGCGGATCGTCCACAGGGATCTCGAGATTCGTTTGTATTTTTATGTGTTTGAAATGAAATGTTAAGCAACAATAAGAGAAAACATGATTCAAGAATGATTTGTATTCGTGTGTCACTATTCTCTACTAAAGAATCAAGAAACTATAAACAATCAAGAATCGGGTTTCAATGGTATTTTCCAAACAACAATCAAGAATAATAGAGAGGCTCGTAGGAATCGATCGGATCTTTAGATGTGTTGTAGTCTACAAGATTTCGTATTCTTGTCCTTCGAAGAATTGATACTAGATCAATGGTGATCGACGAGAGTTAGGGTTTTCTTGATGAAATTAAGGTTTCATCTCTTAACCCTTGTTCTTTCGAGGATACCATTTATATTCTAGCCTCTAGCAATTTCAAGAAGCGATCGGATTCCCCAATCTCGAGCGATGTCGATCAAGAAAGCATCGCAACGAATTGGGTTGTCGATTCTTGACCTTGCTAGGGTTTACAAACTCGTGGGATTCAAGAATCGATTACAAATTTGCTACATCATCATACTAAAGATCGTTTCGACTCCTTAACGAGCGGAGTTTTATTCACACATCACCACATAGACAATATTCAAGAATAGTAATGATAACATGATGCGGAATTTAAAGAAAACAAGATAGAAGAAAATATCACCTTTTATTTAATCAACAATTTCAATACATTCTTTCAAGATCTACAAGAAGAAGAAAATCGATCGTTGACTCGGCTTTGCTCGACTCCGTGGATCGTGGATCTACTTTGATCTCTTGCCCGATTGAAGATCGGCTCGGCTCATAAAAGGGTTGAAGGAATCTTGCTTGGCTTGCACTCAAGATCTTGAATTGTGGTTGGATTTAGGGTTAGGGTTTCCTACAAGCTCTCTCACTAAACTTGAGGAAGAGGAAGATGAAGAAAGAGAATGGCTAAAATCTAAGATGTTGAATTGTTTTCAAGAGATAGCCCTAGATTTTCCAAGATGATAACATGTGAGTCTAGGGTCTTATTTATAGAACTTTCAAACCCTAGGTTTAGGTTTAAATTGGACTTTCCCTCCCAAAGTTTGTTGCCAAAGTTTGTTAGGAACTAGCTTAGGGTTTAAGCAAGGGTTTAGGAAAGTTCTAGAAAGATTAGGCTAGTTTGGGTGTTTGCTGATCTGGTGGAAGTATCTGGAATCTTCTGGAAGTTTGTGTGCATTTCTGAGCAGTGGGCACTGAAACAGGAGTTTTGGTGAAATTTGAGGAGTTGAGTCCCTGGGCCCTCCGCGCAACCGCCGCATGAGGTACCTTTAGGCCGCTCTTCTGCCGCGCATTGATGGGCTTGGGCCTTGGGCTTTCTTCTGTTGCTTGGTACTGCTGTTTGGGATTTTCTTTAATGTTTAGAATTTCAGTTTCCCTTCTGTGTTGATACCAGATTTGAGTTCAGTGAGTTTACGAGCAATTGTAATGGTCGAGCAATGTAACAGTCGAGCGAGCTTTCCTTTTCCTGCACATACTTCAAAGCACGGGTTGCAAGATATGGAAAATATGCTATGTAATGCAATGCCGTCAATTTCCCTAGAAATGCCGGTTTTAAGGTCGAATACATGTAATTTGATATTTTGTGACCGATTAGCTAATATGTGAATTATGAATACCGTACACTTCTATATGTATGCAGATGATAAGGAAATTGCCGGTTAAAATATGCAATATTTTCGACTGATCATGTTACAGTAGCCTTTTAGTTTTAGTTTTGAACACTTAAAGTTTAGTTTCATGCACGTATCGTATTTTTAGTGTCAATATATGATATCTGTGATCTGCTGTGACCCGGAGTGTGTACTAGAAAATCAAACAATGTAGTTGTGTTTTACCAGAGACCCTAAGACTTCACCTGAAACACGAGACCCACCTGCTCGGATTTGGCCGGCGACTTTCATGGGAAATCCGGCGACCTCGGCATGTGAGGGGAGTTTGGGTGTGGGTTTTTGTGGGTAGCTGTCTGCAGTGGTTTAAGTGTGTTTGGTCTTGTTTGATTTTTGAGTTTTCACTATATACAAAATCTGGGATCACATAGCTTGTTTCTAGTATTACGACTACGCGTGTTACGTTATCCGACTCGGTTCGTGTCTTTGTGTAGCTTTTGCTCTTGAGTTGGTTTCATTGTGTCGCTACGCACGTGTTCATATCAGAAAATTGCATTCTAATACCGCTCATTCATTATCTAATTGTTGTATTTATCGGTATTATTGACCAGTGTCTGCTCAGCATTACAGATTACAGGTATCCATGACAAAATACTGGAAATGCATCCAACAGCACGGATATATCACTCGAGGGAAGACACTGCGACCAGAAACGCTAACCGACCGATATTTCAGGAGTTCCTTTACGCAACAAGTTGTGTACACATTTTTTTCTAAATGGTCCAACACAACAAGTGTGTACACAAGACTTTTAAGCACATGTGGATATGATTTTATATGCAATCAAGGATATGATTCTATATGCAATCAAGGATATGATTCTATATGCAATCATCAAGGATACGATTCTATATGCAATCAAGGTTATGATTTTATATGCATATGATATTATATGCATTCAAGACTAAAAAGCATGTGTTCAAATCAAAGGCAATCAAACAAATCAGCATGAGCCATAATTGGACAGATATGAATATTTCTTTCTGAGCCTATAAATAGAGACCAGAGGCAAGAGGAAAGAGTAGCTTTTTCTTTAGTTCTATCTTAGAATTCTTGTAATTTTTCTTTTCATTCTTGAGCTCTTACCCCTTTGTCTTGACCTTGCAACTTCTCATTTAGAACTTGCAAGCTTAAGGCTTAGGTTCTTGACTTCAAGATCTCTTGTAACAAGTTTGTTCTTCAATAAAAGTTCGTATTTTTATTACATGTCTTGTTCCACTTTACATGATTTCAATTGTGAAATTCATGCTTTGCTTTGATCTTGCAACCTCTTAAGTGAGCTTGCAACCTTAAAGCTTGGTATTTGGATCTCACACGTTGCCGGGGATTGAACACTGGGAGATAAAACGCTTGAACTCATCGGTTCTCTTTTCCTCTTTATTTCATTGCATGTTTTTATGTATCTTCTCTTTTCTTTCTTGTTAATTTGTAAATATGTGTGAGTAATATTTTCACTTGTTAAGGGTGTAATAGTTTAGATCGTATTCGAAGATTTTCTTTGTCCAAACTTTAAAACCTAAAACTTGCCTATTGAAACTTCGTGCAAATCACCCGCAACTCCGCTCACTAGGCATCCTATCCTACCCCGATAGTGATGATTCCTAATCATGACCGGATTGCCCGTGGTTTGCCGAAGGCTAAAATCAAGAGATAACAACGGAAGGACAAGGGACAAGGAAAACGGATTTAGCGAAATACCGCAAATACCGTATTTCAAGTTCCCTAATCCGCGTTGTTACCTATTGCTTTAGTATCAATACCAAGTCGGGGCTATAAGGAATTGGCAAACATCACCTTCATACAATCTAACTTATTACTACCCTTAACAAGTCCTTTTTATTCATATCTTTGTTATGACAATTAGTTAACCAACAAATCAAAACACGGTATTAACTCGTTAAAACAAGCAATAAGAAACTTACCATCTCCCTGCGGACGACCCGTATTCATCGCGGCTCGCTACAAGCGACACCGTTTTGATTGCGGTAATTTCAGAATTCTTTTTAAACACGACATAGTTAGATCTCTGAAAATCAAATGGCGCCGTTGCCGGGGAGACGGTAACGCTTTTTATACTTGTATTCTCGGGTTAAATTTGTGCATATTATGTATAAAACTAACTTCTAACACATTCAAACAAATAACCATTCTTTTTGAAACCAACCACAAACACAAATAAAATTCTTTTCTTCTCTGGATTTGAATTCTTCTAACACTCTGATGCTAAAGAAATAAGTCAAGTTATAAAATTGGAATGACATTTCTTCATTGAGACAACACACAAAATTTGAGCCAATTTCCTCACACAAAAACCGGCGACATACCCTAAAAAACCGAGCTCGCCGGCCTTGGTGTGGCCTTTTCACTTTTGTTTTTCTGTGTTGCTTCTAGTGTTTTGATATAAATTCCATTTTTATTATTTGATTTTCTTAATTATTTGTGTTCAGAATTGTGGTTGTTAATATTGCTTTTTTGGCTCAAATATCCGTATTTTTCCAATATATGCAGATTTGACGGATTTTGAGCAGCGATCATACGGAACAAAGGGGCATTTTCAAGTGCAAAGGAGGGTGAACACTCAGTGCCAAAGATCCGGGTAGTTAGACCCGCGCAAGCGAACCATTCGACCACTCGGAGACAATATCGACACGAGTTTCTGAAACTCGATACTTTTTGGTACGTATTTTTCTAAACTTCCCCTCTCAAACCCGACGCTCCAATATTCTTGTCTTTGCAGGATTCTTAGCAAAAATCGCCGCAAAAAGCCAAAAAAAACTAACCGTATTTGTTGCAGCGCCGCATTAAAAGTAAAAAACGATAACTGATTGCTTGAAAACAAAACTTGGTTGAATTTTGCGCATTGCATCATTTAATACGGACTTAAGGGGCTCTAACACCAATCCAGATTGGGTGGGGATTTCATCACCCTTCCTAAGACCCCGGAAATCACTAATTGCATAAGTGTCACCTCAAGTTTAATAAAAAATATTTAGACTCAGCCCACTAAGGACTTGTCGCGCTCAATAAGACAAAGGAAGATTGTGGGCATTCAATCGTTTATCTAAACATGACTCTTGTGGTGCCTAGGCAAGACAAGTGAGGAGGTAACTTTAAAAGGCCCGTCTCACGGTGATTCGTGAGCGGATCCCTCCGTACCTCACTTGTGCTTACCTGGCCACAACTGGCTGTGAAGAGGCGATCTGAGGGTTATCTCACAATTTGTCGCTTTGGAACAGTTAGGAGCAGGTCTAGTAGACTTAGAGGACCCTAGTCTAGGTATTGATTGTGCATTTGTGACTGTGCATTTGTGATTGTGTTTGTTGAACAATCGTTTCATTTTCCCATTCTTTTGAAACAAACACAAAAAAAAAATTGTCATTTTTACCACCATCACCTAATTTTTCTCCACTTTCGTTTTCTTACCCTCACAGTCTACGCTTTGACTACACTAAACCCGTTTAGTGTATGTCCGCTTGGACTAGGGACCCTAGTTACCGTTTAGTCCGCGTTTCGTTAGTCCCTACGAACTACGCGATCGACTCCAACGCCGAAAATCCCTTCACCCTTTTATCACCTTTACCTTTGCCGGTCAACTCCGACGTTGACCGAGATTCTGTTCATACATCTTCACCTTCTTTATCACCAAATTCTTCTTCTGAGATGTCAGGATTTAATCCTAACATCCTGTTGGAGATAGTGCCCTCAGAGTCAATTATTGGATCACAGGCACGTGATTGCAATGATTGAGGGGAGGACCTGTCCCAGTATGACAGTCTTACTCGAGATGATAGTATGCTATCTAGTTTATCTTTATCATCGTGTACTGCTTTAGGTGACCTTTCGAGTCGCTATTACACGTTGATAAAGCCCCTTGGATTCTTGCTTGACCACCAGCAGTATGAGGGCGATCATATAAGTGGGAGCTGGCGGTCTATAAGCACATCCTAAAATGGTCCCTAGTCGTAGGAGTTTCGAGACAGGGCATCGATACTCCATTAGTAGACTAGTGTATACAGTCGAGACCCCGACGAGGGGCGGTGGCCGGTCTCACAAGCCACTGGTGTCAGTTGGTTCACCTAAGATGTATACAGGTGCTCATTGGGTTATGAGTACACCGGACAGGACTCGCCGAGAACCTGCTAGTTGGGATTATACCAGACGTCAGATAGCAGTTCCCTGGTGACATGTGTACAGGTTAGTTCATCGACCTGAGATCGTCATTTGTCTCGTGTGAGTTCCCACTGTACTTTGATTACTATCCTACCACGGCTCAAAGGAGTCGTGCAAACAGGTTTTAGTTGGGTACAGTCCCGAGCCACATGGAGGCAGTGAGCGGATAATCAGGGTTTCGTCTCTCCCGGTTTTGGGGGTGAGGTCGTGCTGTGTCTAGGAGAGCCAGAACATGAAAAGTCCTTGGCCAAGGCAGGAGATTTGCTGGTAGGTATTCCAGTAGTATCTCAGGATGTTCTGGGCTACACTCCGACACGACTTGTACCGCTTTTGGGGGTCTGACTTTTACCAACCCCCTAGGCCTGCCATGCGATACTCATAGACGAACGGACCTGACTGTACGGATATTGTCACTGACAGGCTCAGTTGGGTGTCGGGGTGAGCTTCCTCATCGACGTCCCATTTGGTCAATAGCTGGTGGCCCGTCACGTATTGGCTTATACCTCTGACGTGCTAGTGGTTAAATCCACAGCCATAGTATTGACGAGTCTTTAGAGTTCACCACAGACAGTTACTCAAGTTTCGGGGGAAACGCTGTAGAGGCCGTATGGAGATATGGCAGGGTTCGATCAGATACGTGCGGTATTGCATGGATCGTGATCGGACGGTTTTTACTAGCCGGCTTTGGTTTAAGCCGGATTCTAGTATTTAATAGTGAAGTTTTGTCTCTTTGCATTTGTGTTCAGTGGGAATACAAATGCGGGCATGTATTTGCAGTAGCGGGGTTTTCCTGTAATTTATTACGGGATCGGTTTTCTGGGGTTGCCAGTTTGTATTCCGTTCCGGCCGGTTTTCTCTTTTTCCTTCTCGGCCGGACTTTTCGTTGGAGGGGGTTAATTGCAAGTTTGCAATTAACTTTGTTGTGAGGGGCTTCCTTGCATTTTGTAGCCTTTGTCATGATTATATTCCATTCTAATCACTTCTTTGCATTTATGAGAATGAGAAATTGATTTGATCTTTTTAGTTTATCATTTCTTTTTCTCCATCATTATTTTGATTCTTTTTCCTAAGCACATTAGATTGGGGGGCCGGCCACTGTTGATGAGGGGTGAGGTTTATTTGTGATGGGAAATTCTTTCTTGCATGATTCAATTTGGGTGGGCCCCTCCCTTTGTATATGTGCTGTGAAGTGTTAATATCCTAAGGCTTGGTTTTAATATATATATACACACTACCCATTAATTCCCTGAGAACACTATTCAGTTTTTTTTTGGCCGAGCACTTTTCATGAGATGCTCATTCTTTTGATTGCATGCTCATTTTTCTTAGCAAACATCCATGAAAATTCTTGTGCTAAAATTCCTCCACATCATGGCAACCTCAAAACCCCAAAAGAGACAAGCTTCTACACTATTTCTATAGCAAGCCTTGGACGCGTCGGCTAGCCAACTTCGCGCCCGAGTTGCCTCGGTCAAGAGGCGGGAGCCCATAAAAGATTCCGGCTACGTGGTGCCCTTTCCGACGAGCGAGGAGGTGACGGAGATTCCGCGTGAGATCGGAGTGGAGACGAAGACCGAAGGACTCGGATCGCTTGGTATACATCTCTACTCTTTTCTTATTTTGCTAGCTAGCTAGGTTAATGGCCCGATCCGGGTAAAAAGTCCGCGGTGGTGCCGTTTTGCAAAGTTCGCAAAGTTTTTGTTTTCCGCGTTTCCGGCGTCGGATCGACGGCCGGGGCGCCCCCGCGGGCTTACATTGGTATCAGAGCCACGCCATTAACTTAGCCTAGCATGGTCTAGTGTGTTTAAAACCCGATCTAACAAAATCCCCAAAATCCGTATTTTCCATGCTTGTGTTCTCTGTTGAAAATTTTTCAGCTCCTAAAATTTTTCAGGTCATTGCAGAAAGACATGCAAGAAATTATAAGAATTCTGGTAAAATACGATCCACTGATTCTTCACTTCGACCGCGGAAAGGCGGCCAAACCCTTGGTTTGGCCGCGGTTCCGCGGCGGATAGGAGGAATCGTGGCACCATATTTTTCCAGTAAGCTTATGGGTTAGAAATAAGGCTTTTGGGATATTTTATTTGGGCCCAGGTTTTCTGTAAGTGCTACAGTTCTTTTTGGGGGCCCACTTTGATAATTTTGTTCGATCGGATATTTTAAACATGCTAGTTCACAGTATTTACATTATATCTGCGACCGTGAATGTCACTTGATCGGTAAATCCTGTCTAACTGCTATAGCCCGGTTAGACGGATTTGCGAACGTGACATTCACGTTGATGTTCTTTGTTTTGCTATGTTGTTGCGGATCGGTCGTAGGGGATAGCCTGGTTGCAATATAGTACAGTTCTGTTTTTTATGTACATTTGTTATTCCGGGGCGAGCGTCCGACATGTGGACTGCCATCACTGCCTGTTTGTATTATTATTCTGGGGCACGACCAGGTTGCGGTCGATGTACCCGTTGTATGTATATTTTACTTTCTGTACTAGGATTACCCCGCGGAGGGGTGCACGGATAGCCGGGTTCTAGAGGGCAACGAGCCCGCATCTCATGGCATTGAGACGAAGGGGGCTTTACTCTAGAATTGGCGGGCTATTCGCCGCACTCGTAGGGGGTACAGGTTGACCCAGGAGGGGTGCCCAAGTTACCGGATTCCGTGAAGTGTTGGGTGGTCCATTCACGTTGCTGAAGGGGGCTGCCTCGCTTCAGGTTTTGGCGGGTAACTTGCCGCGCCCGTAGGGGTCTAGGATTTCATTGCACAGGCTGTCCACACGACCAGGGGAACGTCGGGTTTCAGCGGCTCTGTGAAACCCGGGGATCCCAGATATCTGTTTTGATCTGTGTTGCTATACATTTCTGTGTTGCTTTTATCACGCCTTGAGCGAATACTATATATTGGTATATATATTAGTAGATGTTGTATATGTTTTGCATCCGCGCTAGTCCAGTCCCCGCTCTGTCGTTAGTTAGCTAACCTAACGGGTGATGACGGGACCCAGTGGCGAATGCGGATGGCATGTACGTACGTCAGTATATTTTCGTTCTTTGTGGTGTGATCAATTGATGGGACTGCATTGATTCGGATCAATGCAAGTTAAACAAACCTATTCTGATGTTGTTGGAACACTTTTCAAAAAGCTGTTATTGCAAGGACGTTCACTTTTGTTTTGCACAGTGGTATTCAGTTGGAATATCCTGCTCCTCAGTCGACGAGGCAAGGGCCGAGATCCCTTCACCGGGAGTGACCCCTTGGACAAAAGTTTGCGTCAGGGCAATAACTTCACTATAGCCGATTACTTTTGCTTTGCATCGTGGTATTCAGTTGGAATATCCTGCTCCTCAGTCGACGAGGCAAGGGCCGAGATCCCTTCACCGGGAGTGACCCCTTGGACAAAAGTTTGCGTCAGGGCAATAACTTCACTATAGCCGATTACTTTTGCTTTGCATCGTGGTATTCAGTTGGAATATCCTGCACCTCATTCTACGGGGAAAGAGCCGAGATCCCTTCACCGGGAGTGACCTCTTTAGCAAAGGTTTTCGTAACTATATTTTTACAAAGCTATCCGTTCTTTCAACGATATCAAGTTCATTACGTTAAAGGTTTTCGCCAGAAACCATTCGTAGCCCTCCATCATTTCAGTTAAATATTCGGTAGTATTCAAGCTATGTATTTTGACCTCACGCCAAGGCATAGTGTTTGGTAGCTGCCGGGTATTTATCTGCTGCATAGATAGATGCGTTAGTTTGGGACAGTCGTACTACTATTTTGGCCTACGTCAAGGGTATGTACGGGTGGGTTCAAATTAACCTGGATAATGATGGGTAGAACTTGACATGTGACTTATGATATTTTGACCTCACGCCAAGGTCATAAGAGCATGGGGTAAAAATCCACATCGGGAGTTTCAAAAGTACTGAAACTTGCCAGATATGCGCATACCTTCTGGAGTATGATAGCTTGAGCGGATTCCGTCACGTTATCATGCGATGATAGTTGGATCCCGATTCCCACTGATGAGTTGGTTTACTCCTCGGGCATTCCCGGCTAATTCTTCTTTCAGGTTTGGGGAAGAATTTGACGTTACAGTGGGAGGTTTCCAGATTAGATAAAGTGATAACCATTCTGATCTAGGTTAGAGTGCACGCTGAGTGTTTCTTTTCTCTCTCTCTTTGGCAGCGACCATTGACCCGACCCTAGACTATGACTCAGTGACCAAGTTGACCGAACCTACTTAACACTGGCTTTTGGATTGTCAGAGCTGCAGACTTCTTTGCCACTCCTACTTTTACCCTTTTCTCCGGGACACCCCGTATTACTACGAACGTCCACTTCCATTGGACAAAACCATCGTATGGTTATATACGAACTCGAAGGACTTCGAGGATGGTTTCTGGTTCTGGAGAAAACGGATAGGACTATTCAGTTGTCTTTTCTTTTCACCTTCTCTCAGGTTGCGAGTACTCCTTGGTTTAGGAGTAGTACACCTATTACGCAAATTGAACAGTCTTCTTCCAAACCTTAGGCTGGTGCCGAACGGTGGGGAATGAAGAAAGCCAATTAGCCTAAAACGGTGTACAGAAGGTATTAAGTTCAGACAAAGCAAGGGATTAGTAAGAGGGCAAAGTAAATTGCGACTGCTATTCACGACCAAACCAAGTATTTCTTCACCAATCCTAAATCACCTTTGTATTTCTCCAGGACACTCCGTATCACTACGAAGATCCCAGTTTATAGGATAATCCATCGTATGGTTATATACGAACTCGAAAGGAACTTGTTCCAGTTCGGGGATGGATCCTGGTTCAGGAGAAATAGGAATAAAGTACATTCAGGTGTCTTTTATCTTCACCTTCTCTCGCGTTGCGAGTGCTCCTGGGATTAGGACAGTACACCCTTTATGCTTATTGGCTAGTCTTCTTCCAAATCATAGGCTGGTGCCGAACGGTAGGGAAGGAAGAAAACCATTTGGCCTAAAGGGGTGTACAGAAGGTAATGACTAAATAAAGATAAAGGGATTTGGAGAGGTGGCTAAGAATTATACAGTTATACTTGTGAATCTGGATAATGGAAGAGGCATTACTAGGAATACCAGGTTACCCCATCGAAACATTTCAATGTTTCAGTTTCACTGTGTACTGTTAAAACAAAACTGATTTCCCAATTAGACACTTGCTTCAGGGTATGTATTTACCAGGTTAGATTCTCACATCTGTATGGGTTTACAGATGATGAGTGGGAGTAAGTTATTGGGAATTAGGTGACCATCCTCATTATATCGGGATTCGTTTGAATTGGTGATATTTGAGGAAGCCACCTGGGTTGTTTGCCGGTCGGCAAATATTTGGTTTTGAATATCCGTTGTTGTGCACCAATTTCAAATTGATATATCTGTACGCCTATTTTTATAGAGTGAGACATACCTTTTTGAAATTTTGTCTATGACATTTACCTATACCAGTGGATGGTTAGGTAAGGAGCATTGAACAACGGTGTGATTCTTCTTAACCAAAAGTACAGTTTTCAACCTACGACACACAGTGATTGAGTCACTAGACTCAAGGGACTTATACGGAGTATTGTATATTGTCCAGCGTCCATGAGGACATAGGGGTTGGTCCTCGTACTGTATTCTGTTTACTTATGACTTCTCTAGTTCTTAGACAGGTGTTTCGTAGAAACACATGGTCGAAGTTTTGAGAAGTTATAGGTATAAGAATAAAGTAGAGAACCATGTGTTGCAAGTATCGGGATTCTTCAAAGTGATCGAAGATGTAGATACTTGTACATGGTATTCAGTTGATAGTAATGGTTAAGAGAACTTGCTTCTCTTTCAGGTTACTCATAATTGGAAGCATTCCTAAGTTGAGTAACGCTGATCGACCTCCTTCCATTTAGTTGACATGCATTGGAAACAGCTGCATGATTTGAATCTGGTTCAATTAAATCAGTGCCTCTGTTTCTTGGATATAGAACAGTTCATATCTTGACATTGTTAAGATACGGGGAGTTGTCCGGCTTATGCTTAAAACCAGACTCTGGACAACTCAAGGCACGTTTCAGTAATGGCTGTTTGTGGGTTGACCCGGGCTATGACGAGGGTTGACTTTCTACCATCTGGAAGATCAATAGAGATATTGTTCTTGACTCGCCACAGTTTTAATAAAATGGATTTTTTCAGAAAACAGTAGTGGGAGTATGGTAGAACTGGAAGTGATTCCAGAACCGCAAACGATTACTGAAGATTTGATAAGAACCTAAAGATTCAATCTGGTTTGACATTCCATTGGCCACTCCGCAGATACGGTGGGTAACCTCAGGCACTCGAGAGGTACTTCGGTATGCTCAAGGATGGTGGCAGGGAGGTTCTTGTTTACCCACACTTGCCATTGCTGTTGTTCCAGGCTGCGAGACCCGGCGGGAGGATGAGTATAGCGTCGTTCTAAACTTGCTTTAGAAGTGTACGTGTATATGACTCTGCCAGAGGGTTGTCGTAGTCAGTGGGAGCAGCGGAAGCATTGGTGGACATGTGGCTTATATCTGTTTATAGACTAAAGCAGATATAGCGGAGACAGATCATCTATTTCTGATGTGACAGTCATAGGTTTGACTTCATCAGAATAGAGGATGTATCTGTTAAGAAGGTAGTAGGGTATGATGTCCTGGTATTTGATGACATACACGGAGTAGGAAGTGATATTCCTATACTACGATCGGTTATACTTTGGTCGTCACAATCGGAAGCAGTTTTAGAACATGAGTTAATGTTCTAGGGAATTAATAACGGCAGCCTCCTTTAGGAGACGGTTATCATTCCAGGCTTCCAAGGTGACCTGGATGGCAGAGTGGCTGTCAGAGTTATAGTTTTCCCTCTGACGAGGGGCAGTATTTTGGACAGATGGTCCAGGTGGATACTGAGGGAAGGCATGGCGCATGATACTGATTAAGTTCAGTTGACAATACAGTCTAAGAAGTTTGGATTTGGAGTTCACTTATGAGCTAGGTCCCATCAGACATCCAGACATTCTAAGACAGGTATTGCTAATTTCGGGAGATGGTTTTCTCCGCGAACTTGAGATATAGAGAGACATAGAAAAAAACATCAAAGCGGATCCACTCACTGAGGCTATTC
Organism: Agapanthus africanus; assembly: GCA_030015575.1. Lineage (NCBI taxonomy): Eukaryota > Viridiplantae > Streptophyta > Magnoliopsida > Asparagales > Amaryllidaceae > Agapanthus > Agapanthus africanus. The sequence goes on along the minus strand of JASDDO010000012.1, from coordinate 172,549,024 downwards.
CTCGAACGCAATAGTTTCGCAAACGAGCTTTGTGAGACTGACTAGTAGAGGAGTTGGGTGTTCGGTATCACACGGGCTGTGAGTATGCGACATCGCAATAATTAGCCTCGAGTGCAAGTGGGAGATTGTTGGAGATAGTGCCCTCAGAGTCAATTATTGGATCACAGGCACGTGATTGCAATGATTGAGGGGAGGACCTGTCCCAGTATGACAGTCTTACTCGAGATGATAGTATGCTATCTGGTTTATCTTTATCATCGTGTACTGCTTTAGGTGACCTTTCGAGTCGCTATTACACGTTGATAAAGCCCCTTGGATTCTTGCTTGACCACCAGCAGTATGAGGGCGATCATATAAGTGGGAGCTGGCGGTCTATAAGCACATCCTAAAATGGTCCCTAGTCGTAGGATTTTCGAGACAGGGCATCGATACTCCATTAGTAGACTAGTGTATACAGTCGAGACCCCGACGAGGGGCGGTGGCCGGTCTCACAAGCCACTGGTGTCAGTTGGTTCACCTAAGATGTATACAGGTGCTCATTGGGTTATGAGTACACCGGACAGGACTCGCCGGGAACCTGCTAGTTGGGATTATACCAGACGTCAGATAGCAGTTCCCTGGTGACATGTGTACAAGTTAGTTCATCGACCTGAGATCGTCATTTGTCTCGTGTGAGTTCCCACTGTACTTTGATTACTACCCTACCACGGCTCAAAGGAGTCGTGCAAACAGGTTTTAGTTGGGTACAGTCCCGAGCCACATGGAGGCAGTGAGCGGATCATCAGGGGTTCGTCTCTCCCGGTTTTGGGGGTGAGGTCGTGCTGTGTCTAGGAGAGCCAGAACATGAAAAGTCCTTGGCCAAGGCAGGAGATTTGCTGGTAGGTATTCCAGTAGTATCTCAGGATGTTCTGGGCTACACTCCGACACGACTTGTACCGCTTTTGGAGGTCTGACTTTTACCAACCCCCTAGGCCCGCCATGCGATACTCATAGACGAACGGACCGGACTGTACGGATATTGTCACTGACAGGCTCAGTTGGGTGTCGGGGTGAGCTTCCTCATCGACGTCCCATTTGGTCAATAGCTGGTGGCCCGTCACGTATTGGCTTATACCTCTGACGTGCTAGTGGTTAAATCCACAGCCATAGTATTGACGAGTCTTTAGAGTCCACCACAGACAGTTACTCAAGTTTCGGGCGAAACGCTGTAGAGGCCGTATGGAGATATGGCAGGGTTCGATCAGATACGTGCGGTATTGCATGGATCGTGATCGGACGGTTTTTACTAGCCGGCTTTGGCTTAAGCCGGATTCTAGTATTTAATAGTGAAGTTTTGTCTCTTTGCATTTGTGTTCAGTGGGAATACAAATGCGGGCATGTATTTGCAGTAGCGGGGTTTTCCTGTAATTTATTACGGGATCGGTTTTCTGGGGTTGCCAGTTTGTATTCCGTTCCGGCCGGTTTTCTCTTTTTCCTTCTCGGCCGGACTTTTCGTTGGAGGGGGTTAATTGCAAGTTTGCAATTAACTTTGTTGTGAGGGGCTTCCTTGCATTTTGTAGCCTTTGTCATGATTATATTCCATTCTAATCACTTCTTTGCATTTATGAGAATGAGAAATTGATTTGATCTTTTTAGTTTATCATTTCTTTTTCTCCATCATTATTTTGATTCTTTTTCCTAAGCACATTAGATTGGGGGGCCGCCACTGTTGATGAGGGGTGAGGTTTATTTGTGATGGGAAATTCTTTCTTGCATGATTCAATTTGGGTGGGCCCCTCCCTTTGTATATGTGCTGTGAAGTGTTAATATCCTAAGGCTTGGTTTTAATATATATATACACACTGCCCATTAATTCCCTGAGAACACTATTCAGTTTTTTTTTGGCTGAGCACTTTTCATGAGATGCTCATTCTTTTGATTGCATGCTCATTTTTCTTAGCAAACATCCATGAAAATTCTTGTGCTAAAATTCCTCCACATCATGGCAACCTCAAAACCCCAAAAGAGACAAGCTTCTACACTATTTCTATAGCAAGCCTTGGACGCGTCGGCTAGCCAACTTCGCGCCCGAGTTGCCTCGGTCAAGAGGCGGGAGCCCGTAAAAGATTCCGGCTACGTGGTGCCCTTTCCGACGAGCGAGGAGGTGACGGAGATTCCGCGTGAGATCGGAGTGGAGACGAAGACCGAAGGACTCGGATCGCTTGGTATACATCTCTACTCTTTTCTTATTTTGCTAGCTAGCTAGGTTAATGGCCCGATCCGGGTAAAAAGTCCGCGGTGGTGCCGTTTTGCAAAGTTCGCAAAGTTTTTGTTTTCCGCGTTTCCGGCGTCGGATCGACGGCCGGGGCACCCCCGCGGGCTTACACATCCCTCCACCTGCCCAGGGACTGACTCCACCTAATCTGGGTGCGAATAACCCGAATCAACCGCCTGTTGAAGCGCCCACACGAGTCGCGCTCCAGGATCTCTTCTACCCTGTCCGCACCTCTTTACCTACCTGTCTTTCACCCCCACAGGCAAATGGGGACAATTTTGAAATAAAACCCCACTTCATCAATATGCTGCCAAAATTTCATGGATTGGAATTAGAAGATGCGTATATTTTTATCAATAAATTCCAAAACGTTTGCGCTATGATGAAAACAACCCAATTAAGTGATGACGCTATAAGGCTAAGGGTCATTCCTTTCACCTTATGTGACCTAGCCGAGAAGTGGCTATACAGCACCGCATCACATTCAATTAGAAATTGGGACGAGTTTGTGAAAGCTTTTCTTAAAAAGTTCTATCCTCATCACAAAACTGCTAGAATCCGTAATGAGATTATACAATTTTCACAGCTTCCTTCCAAACCATTTTGGAAGTGTTTTGAAAGATTCAAAGACCTACTTGTTCAATGCCATCACCATGGGATCGAAAGTTGGCAACTTTGCCAAACATTATACGAGGGATTGAACCCGGCAACGAAGCAGTTGCTAGAAACCATTTGTCAAGGTCACTTTCTATCCAAATCTAGTGAGGAAGCGTGGCAGTTCCTTGAGGACCTTAGGGAACAAACAATTCAGTGGGAGAGCACCAAGACCACATCATCTTCTTCTAGTCGTCAGTCTAGGGCAGGCATACATCAATTAGAGATGTCGATTGCTATGAAGGCCGAGATGGCCGCTCTTACGAAAAAGCTAGAAGCGATTGAGACCAAAATCTCATCGCCTTCTCCTGCCCCTGTTGTGCTTCCACGAACTGTTTGTGCTTGCTGTTCGGATCCATCACATCTCACCGAAGAGTGTCCTTACAATGCATCTACTCAAGGACAGGATCAAGTCAATGCTGCCTTTCAGCAACGACAAAGAAACGGTCCATACTCTTCTACATACAATTCGGGTTGGAGGAGTCACCCAAATTTCGCTTGGAACCAAAATCAACAATTCCAAGGAAATAACAATTTTCAAAGGTCTCCTCCTCCACAACAACAAGCACCTCCACAAACTCAATTTCAACAACCTTTGCAACAGCAACCTTACCCACCCTAATCAAGTGAACAATTTTGTGCCTAACACTGCTTACCCGCCAAACAATTTTGTTCAACCTAATAATGACAAGGTTAGCTCGCTCGAAAGAAGTCTAGATGCGTTCCTAAAGCAATCTACACAATCTACAGCAAGATTAGAGACTTCTATTCAATCTTTGGTGCAAAATAGTGCCTCACACGATCAAAGCATCAAATCTATTGAGGCACAAATTGCACAACTCAATGCAGCATTGAGCGAGCGAGAAAAAGAAAAGCTCCCATCTCAACCACTGCCAAATCCCTGTCACGCACATGCTGCATATCAACAGCAAAATCATAACGTAAATGCTGTGACAACGTTGAGATCAGGAAAAGTGTTGCAAAACAAGGTGGGTATTAACAATGACACCCTGCTGGTGGCCCTTCTTCATCTTCTTCACCTTCTTCTTCTTCTTCGTTAGAGCCTATTCTTCATCCTTCACACGGCTCTACCTCTTCTAGCTCGAACGGACCCACTTCTCACAACATGAACACATCTACACGGGGTTCCGTTCCAACTCAACAATCTGATCCGCAAAAATTGGACTCAACAACTTTTCAAAACGTTCCTTTTCCAAACCGGTTGAGATCCAATAAACCAACTCCACAAATGGAGAAGATTGTCGAGTTGTTCAAACAGGTTAGCATAAATATCCCTCTTTTGGATGCAATCCAACAAGTTCCTTCATATGCAAAAATCTTAAAGGACTTATGCACCAAAAAGAGGAAGTCACAAGTACCAAAGAAAGTTTTTGTGGCTAGTCCTATTAGCGATGCTCTTGTCAATTCTTTACCCCAAAAGCAAAAGGACCCCGGTTGTCCTACCATTTCGATAACAATTGGGGACAAGAACATCAATAGAGCACTACTAGATCTTGGTGCTAGTATCAATTTGCTACCTTATTCTGTGTACGAGAAATTATGCATTGGAGAGCTTAAGCCCACTCACTGTATTCTCCAAATGGCTGATCGATCAATCACCCATCCAAGGGGTGAGCTAGAGGATGTGTTGATCAAAGTTGGGGAGTTCATATTCCCAATTGATTTTATTGTTATGGACACACAACCTGTTGCTAACTCACGGAACCAAATTCCGGTGATCCTCGGTCGACCATTTTTGGCCACTTCCAATGCCGTAATAAACTGTCGCAATGGCTCCATGACTCTATCCTTTGGGAAGACGTCTAGTGAGTTCAATATTTACAAGTTAGGAAGTCTGCCCCCCGTGCCTAATACTAGTACACGAGAAGTTTGCTCTATTCACGAAATCACGCAGGAGGACTGCGAGTTTGAAAGATTCTTGTTTGATGAGAACAGTTTTGACGCCACTAGTGCGTCCCTCCTTGAGCCTACCACCGTTGACACAACCGATATGGATTATGAATGTTTCACTTTTTCGGATGATGATGACTCACAACCCGAATATGAGTCTTTTGAATTTTTGGATGACTTAGTTGAACCATCCGAATCGGTTGTTTGCAGTGATTTCGAACCTGTGTTGGAGTCTTTTGAGTTCGAGGTAGATTCCCCAATTTTGCCTATGATTCTTTTGCCTCCGAAACTCGAACTCATGCCCTTGCTGTCTCACATTAAATATGCTTACATAGGTGAGAATGAGACCTTTCCCGTTATCATATCGGCCTCTCTAGCCCTCGAGCAAGAGAACGCCCTTTTAATGCTCTTACAAGATAGGCGGCAAGCTCTCGGCTGGAATATGGCGGACATCGAGGAGATTAGTTCCCTCATAATTGAATATCATATGCATATGATGGATGATGCCAAGTCGATGAAGGATCCACAGAGATATCTTGGGGATAGTGTGGTTAGTCAACCTTCTCCTTTGGAAGTTGAACCACCCCCATTTCTTTTAATAAGTTACGAGAATGCCAATACTCCACTGATTGCTGATCATTCGCATTCTCGTTTTGATTCATCACCACCTCCTATCTATTCACTTCCACACTTTCCATACCACCTCTTCTATCTTCCCCAATTCTTTTTGGATTGGTACAACATATTCTTCCACCAACCGATACTCTTTACAGATAAATTTTTCAACTGGTTGATGTTGACATTTGGTCTATGCAAAGTTTGGCAGTAATGTCTAACATTGTTTAAATGAAGTTTGGGGGTCCTTTCTGTATATATTTTTGTTTTAACAATAAAATAATAAATAAATAAATAAATAAACAGGGAAGTGCCGGCATTTTAACCTTCTTGGTATAGCATGACAGTGAGGACACTGTCAAGTTTAAGTTTGGGGGTATGCTCGGTACGTCTTCTTCATTCGCATTCATTTATACATATTTTTGCATTTGCATACTTATTTTAAAAACTCATAAAAATTGAAAATTTTCAAAAATTATAAAAATTATTGTATTCAATTTTGGTCATATTTAACTTGAGTTTGACAAATAGGTTAACTGGCCACGAACAACTAGATCTTAGACTTAGTAAATTAAAAACCCTAAAAATAACCTTCCTTAAAGTTTATCGGTAGAAAGTATATGTCTTTGTAGTTTATTTAGAAATAGGCAAATTTTTGGTTCACTTCTTGGGCTAAGTTGAAATAAAGGAAAAAGTATTGATTATTATTAGAGTATAAGTTTGAAAAATAATTCCTGGCTTAAGTATAGATTCTGAAAATGTATACCCTACAAAATTGCACAATCACGCACCTTGAAGCTTGGAATAGTAGAGGAGACCTTGAAATGCTCTTGTCTAAAAGTCCTTAGTACGAAGAAAATGAAAAATACAAAAGTGAATAAAAAAAATGAAAAATGGTTTTGTGATTACTTAAGGCTAAAAATAGAAAAATATTTAGCGAGGGTGCTTCATCACCTAGTGCCTTAGACCAACTGGTTTGGGAGACACTGCTAAAAGCCTTGGATGTTACAAGACTAGGAAGTACACTTTAAAAGTTCAAATGCATCTTGTAATCGGTCGTTGGTACCTCAAGAAGTATTAACGGTCGCATGAAGGATGTGTAAGCAAAACTCACCAATTAATAAGTGCTTTGGACAACGGACAAGGATATGATTGCTTGATTTGAATTTCCAAGTGTAGGGGTGATTTATACACACACGTAGGGATATGTGATTAGAGTTTAGATAAGAGAAAGGAATGAAGAATAGAACTTGTATCTTTAGTAGAGTTGATAAAAATTCCTAAGTAGAGATGGAACCTTTGAAGGAAAACTTAAGAAATGCCAAAAGCTAAGTAAGTCTATAGAACATATATAATCTTAAGTTAAATGATGAGGAAGCGTGAAGAATGTGGGTGGATAATTTACAAGTAAAAGATAATAGAGTTCCTTGTTAGAAAACCTAATTGGAGAATAAAAGTCGATAAGCCAAATTGACGAGATTTTGTGGGTAGTATCCGCTGAAAACCCTCAGGAGACAACACTCCTCCTACTAGGGACACCTAGAGGTTAAACGGCTTGTTGCACATGCTCAGTGCAATCGCGTTCCCTGCGAAAGTGCGGTTAGGATTTTCGTTTGTGAATAAATGGTTTTGCTCGGGACGAGCAATAGATAAGTTTGGGGGTATTTGTTCATATCAGAAAATTGCATTCTAATACCGCTCATTCATTATCTAATTGTTGTATTTATCAGTATTATTGACCAGTGTCTGCTCAGCATTACAGATTACAGGTATCCATGACAAAATACTGGAAATGCATCCAACAGCATGGATATATCACTCGAGGGAAGACACTGCGACCAGAAACGCTAACCGACCGATACTTCAGGAGTTCCTTTACGCAACAAGTTGTGTACACATTTTTTTCTAAATGGTCCAACACAACAAGTGTGTACACAAGACTTTTAAGCACATGTGGATATGATTTTATATGCAATCAAGGATATGATTCTATATGCAATCAAGGATATGATTCTATATACAATCAAGGATATGATTTTATATGCAATCATCAAGGATACGATTTTATATGCAATCAAGGATATGATTTTATATGCATATGATATTATATGCATTCAAGACTAAAAAGCATGTGTTCAAATCAAAGGCAATCAAACAAATCAGCATGAGCCATAATGGGACAGATATGAATATTTCTTTCTGAGCCTATAAATAGAGACCAGAGGCAAGAGGAAAGAGTAGCTTTTTCTTTAGTTCTATCTTAGAATTCTTGTAATTTTTCTTTTCATTCTTGAGCTCTTGCCCCTTTGTCTTGACCTTGCAACTTCTCATTTAGAACTTGCAAGCTTAAGGCTTAGGTTCTTGACTTCAAGATCTCTTGTAACAAGTTTGTTCTTCAATAAAAGTTCGTATTTTTATTACATGTCTTGTTCCACTTTACATGATTTCAATTGTGAAATTCATGCTTTGCTTTGATCTTGCAACCTCTTAAGTGAGCTTGCAACCTTAAAGCTTGGTATTTGGATCTCACACATTGCCGGGGATTGAACACTGGGAGATAAAACGCTTGAACTCATCGGTTCTCTTTTCCTCTTTATTTCATTGCATGTTTTTATGTATCTTCTCTTTTCTTTCTTGTTAATTTGTAAATATGTGTGAGTAATCTTTTCACTTGTTAAGGGTGTAATATGTTAGATCGTATTCGAAGATTTTCTTTGTCCAAACTTTAAAACCTAAAACTTGCCTATTGAAACTTCGTGCAAATCACCCGCAACTCCGCTCATTAGGCATCCTATCCTACCCCGATAGTGATGATTCCTAATCATGACCGGATTGCCCGTGGTTTGCCGAAGGCTAAAATCAAGAGATAACAACGGAAGGACAAGGGACAAGGAAAACGGATTTAGCGAAATACCGCAAATACCGTATTTCAAGTTCCCTAATCCGCGTTGTTACCTATTGCTTTAGTATCAATACCAAGTCGGGGCTATAAGGAATTGGCAAACATCACCTTCATACAATCTAACTTATTACTACCCTTAACAAGTCCTTTTTATTCATATCTTTGTTACGACAATTAGTTAACCAACAAATCAAAACACGGTATTAACTCGTTAAAACAAGCAATAAGAAACTTACCATCTCCCTGCGGACGACCCGTATTCATCGCGGCTCGCTACAAGCGACACCGTTTTGATTGCGGTAATTTCAGAATTCTTTTTAAACACGACACAGTTAGATCTCTGACAATCAGCACGTTAGCCACTAGACAAACACTTCAGAGTATATTTGGAGTTGGTTTGTCGGTCAAACGTAGTTTGTATGTGTTATTGGTCGATTGCTAATATACACTTGTTATAATGTTTTATGATCTTAGGGACGCAGGCAGGGACTTCGGACGCTGCGAAGAAGGGAAAGCGAGTGGTTGGGTTTACTTAGCCCGGGGATCATCGGTGAGTAGATTTAACATCTACAGGGGAATCACCCGCATGGCATTATGCGTCTGGGCTAGATATGATATGATATTAGTCGCATGTTTATATTGCATATATAGAGTTTGCACATAAACTTCATTGCATATTATTACTTGTTGTGCTTGGACTTATACCCATTGGACACTGCACTATTATTGACGGCTCATGTTGCACGAGCACTGATTGTATGCCACTCACACTGTCAATAATTGCCATGACATGCACAACACTTATACATACGTGAGATTGTATTGGTTAGGGACATTGAGACATTGATTCATATTCCATTTTGCATATGACATATAGCATACCTGTATACCTATATGCTTACACATATGCCTTGACATGCCTACATGCTAGTTACCCATATACCTATATGGTAGTGTACCATTAGAGATAAGTATATACACATTTGAGACATAGCTACATGTACATCTTGCTTACATACTTACATGTACACCCGTATACCTTGATATAGCTACACATATACCTGGGGGGTATTACATCATTATAGATAGATAGCTATACACATACCTGGAGGGTTTCAAATCATTTTTGATACGTAGATACACATATCTTGCTATACCGACATGGTTACGCATACCTGGCTATAGCTACATATTCACCTTTATATGATGTTGTATAGATTTGGAGAAATTAGGAACCGCATGATATATTTAAAAACTTGTTGCAGTTAAATAGCGGTTTCCCTTTATATGCTTATATTACTGTTTCATGTTGCATATATTATATTTCATGGATTTCACATTGATATATGGATTTCAAATGATGTTTTCTGGATTTGAGGACAGTGGTAGTTTCATGAAATTATGCATTATTTTAAAAACCCGGTTTCTCTTGATATAATATTTCAGCGTCCACCATGAGATTTCTCTGTTCTGATATATATCCCATGCGAGGAGTGGTGTGGGCCGTGTACGGGTACATGGTGGAGCCCGGAGGCACCCCGGGGTAAGAAAGGTATATCGATGGTTTAGCCAATGAGCCTGGCAGGGGAATCATACCTACCGGTGACAGTAGTGGTCTCAGCGGTGATCGTGGAGATATCGACCGGAGTCATGTACGTATGGATACGGGGAATTCGAGTGTCGAAGTTGGGGTACTGGGGTTTCCGATGAACGTATGATACGTACATATCAAGGGCTGTCGGGGTGATGACTCCTGATAGATGAGTATTTATGTGTCGATGCTGGACACTAGTTTTCATGATATTTTACTCCTAAGTATATATATCAGTGGTATGGGACGCTGTTATATATGCATGTATATATATATCAGTGGTATGGGACACTGTTATATATATATATATATATATTTTAATATATATCATCATAATGATCTATGCTTGTATTCTTATTCATTACTTGATATGAGGGCCGATCTATGGGCCGATATGAGGGCCGACCTGAGGGCTGATTTGAGGATATTTGGGATTTGGATTGTCTTGATGGACATTGGTCCTGCCACAATGAGGATTCCGTGAGGATGACATGTTTTATCCCATATTCCGCATTTATTTATATGCATTGCTTCATGTATTAGTAGTACCTGATAGAGTACCTTTCATGACTGTTGTATATACATATTGCCATATTATTGCTTCATGTATTAGTTATACCTGATAGAGTACCTTTCATGACTGTTGCATATACATATGGCCATTTATTGCTATTAGCTTGCATGTGATAGATTCAAGCAGTACGTGCATACTTGCGATTTCCTGCATATGTTATTTACTATTCACGAGTTGGCAACTCACCCCCATTGTGCCATAGTGTTTTGCAGGTAGTCCCTCAGGGCAGTCGTTGGCAGGGCTTTTCATCTATCGTATCATCTTTTGCAGCGGATACCGCTATGGCTGACTGTGTGCAATTTTGCTATAGGTGGGTGGTTGTTAGAATTAAAGTTAACCGCAATCAAGACGGTGTCGCTATGCAGCTAGCCGGTTGAGCACGGGTCGATCCACAGGGAGATGGTTGTATGTCTTTTCTAGTTTTAGACGAGTCAATAAAAAATTTGTATGAGTTTGTTCAATCTAACCTATGTGTATTATTTGCAAGTATAAAGTTGTTAAGAAGAAAATACGAGATTGTAAGCTAAAGAAATCCGTACTCAAAACCTTTGAGCCGAGTCTTAACCAATTGAAGCTAGAGCAATCGGCAACAACGTGGATTAGGGGATTTAAGCGCGGTATTCGTGGAATCCGGCTTATTTACCCTTGTCCTTCCGTTCTTGTCTCTTGCTTTCGCCTCCGGCCAAACCGAACGCAACCGGTCGCGGTTAGGAATCACCGTTACCTTGTAAGGGTAAGGTGCCTAACGGAGCGCTTGGGTAACGTTTGGGCGGAGTTCAATGGAAAATAACGGGAAAAGGAAATGAGCATGGAAACATTAACTTACAATACCGTATTTATTCTTAACAACGGTAATTACAACCATTCACAAAAACGAACCAAAAAGAGAGAACAAAAAGAAAAGAACAAAGAAAAGAAAAGATTACAAACAAGTAATTAAAGTGCATGGAATTAAATTGCAAGTAAGTAAAGCAAGAATGAAAAATGCAAGAAAGTAATTACAAGAACCATAGAACTCAAAACAAGCATGGGATCAATAGCCAACCCATAAACTTGCAAGCTCAATCAAGAGGTTGCACGATCAAGAGAAGGGTAAAGAACTCATGTGAAATGAAGCACTAAGGAGAGAACAAAATGATACAACCCCTTGAGACCAATGACCAAAGCTTAAACTTGCAAGCTCACTTAAGAGGTTGCAAGATCAAGTTAAGGTAGAGAGCTCAAGGGGGAAGCTAAGCAAAAAGAATTATACAAAAACCCTCATCTTTATTCACATCCACTCAATGCTCTTACTACATTTCCATGGAGGAAGAATGAAGAAGAAGAAGAAGAAGAAGAACTAAAACTACAAAAGAATGGACACCAAATTGGACCCTTGGCTTAGCTCAGTTCTGGAGTATTTATAGGAGGGGAATGGGAAACCTAGGGCAATAATCTGACCATAAACAAAATTACCAAACAGCCTCCGAAATTTGACAACCTGAAGAGGTCGTACGGCCGCGGAACCGCGGCCTAGACCCCCTATTGGCCGCGGTTCCGCGGCCATTAAGTGGAGTTGGGTCGTGGGATTTTGGGACATTTCCTGGTTTGATGTTTCCTCGTGTTTGCCAACTTTATACTGTACAAAATCTTCCAGAATATCTCCAGATTTCCTTGTCCAAGATTGCACTCTATTCTTTACTTTTGACTTTATGTCTCTCGTGCTCCGCGCACCCATTGATTCTTGTGCAGCCCCCTCTCGTGCTCTGTGCTTGTCCCAGACACGAATGACCACTGTCATATGTCTTGTCTCAGGAACTGGTACTCGGCACCGGACGGATATGGATGACCGGAACCCGGCTTTTATCTGCTGTCAAAAGATGTTCTGTATTTGGCGTAACTGTGGAGATTTTGTCTTGATTTGCAATATTTGTACTGGAAACCTGTACTCTGTAAATATGTAACAAACACGGATTAAAAGCACCTACCTATAAACACACGAGCATAAGAATGGGCGGTATAAAATGCAGTATTCTGTTATGAACAAATACCCCCAAACTTAACTTTTGCTCGTCCCGAGCAAAACCAATTATTCAAAAAATTAAAATCCTAACCGCACTTTCGCAGGGAACGCGATTGCACTGAGCACGTGCAACAAGCCGTTAAACCTCTAGGTGTCCCTAGTAGGAGGAGTGTTGTCTCCTGAGGGTTTTCAGCGGATACTACCCACAAAATCCCGTCAAGCTAGTTTCATAAGTTAACATCGATTCTACTCCTACAGTTTTAGTATTCACGTTAGAAACTCTATCATCCTAAGTTAGAAATATCCTACCCTAATGCTTCACACCTCCTATCTATTTAGCCTTAGATCATATACGTTCCAAAAAAGTTTAGAAAGATGTTGGTTCTCCTGAGTTTTCCTTCTAAAGTGAGGCCTCAAATCATGGATTTTTATCAACTTTACAGAAAACACAAGTCTTATTCTTTATTTCTATCTTTTATTCAAACATCGATTGTATACCCCTACGTGTGTGTATATTTGCACCCCTACACTTAAGAATTCAATTCAAGCTATAATACCCTTGCCCTAATACCTAATACTACTTCTTTTCATTAAGGATGGACGGATTTGCTTACACATCTTTCATGCGACTATTAATGCTTCTTGAGGCACTAACGACCGATTACTGAATGTGCGAACTTTAAAGCGTAAATAGCAGTTTCCAGGTCTTGACTTTATTCTATTTTTTTTTCTTTTTCTTTTTCTTTTTCTTTTTCAAGACCGGATATATTTTTCAATAATGCTCTTTTGGTGTTTAGCTTTAAATACCGTTTTTTTCTTTCATACTAGGCTTTCAGGCAAGAGTATTTCTAGGTATCCTCTACTATCCCAAGTTTCAAGGTACGTGAAAGTGCAGTTGTAGGGTATATACTTTCTAAATTTGAACTCAAGAAGAGAAACTATTTTTCAGACTTATCCTTCAGTAATGCTTCAATACTTTCCCCTCATCTTGACTTAACTCAAGAACTGAACTCAAGACTACCTATTTCTCAAAAAAAACTGTAAGGACGTATACTTACCAAAGTTAGACAGAATGAGGGTTATTTTTAGGATGTTCAATTCCTAAGCCTAGAATTTAGTTATTTCTAACATATCAACTAAACTTTCGGAATAAAGATCTAAGTTACCCTATTGCTAACTTGACGACAAAGTTTTTATATTTTTTTGGAAAATTTTTCGATTTTTATGGGTTTTTAAATAAGGTATGCAAATGCAAAATATACAAATGAATGCGAAGGAAGAAAGCTTACCGAGCACACCCCCAAACTTAAACTTGACAGTGCCCTCACTGTCAGGCTACACCAAGGGGGTCAAAATTGTCGGCGCTCCCTAAAAACAAATTATATACAAAACAAAAAGGAAAACAAAAAAAATATATACAAAAATGTGTCCCCCCCAAACTTAAGTAAAACAGTGTTTCCGCTGTTAAGCGTTTGAAGTTCAGGATTAGGGGGGAAAGAGAACAGTATCAATCTATACAAGGCCTTACACAGGCCAAAAGTTAACACCAACCATTCAAAGATCTTATCGTGATAAAGCAGTGGCTGGTGAAAGAAGGCGTAGAGAAAAGAGATGGAGAATACGCGAGACCATATGCGGAGAGAAGCGGGATATGGTCTCGGTATATGAGAGGAAGAAGAATGGCGGAAGGGAAAAAGAAGTGGAATACGAACTTGAGGGTGCAAATGGAGTAAATAGATTAGCACAATTTGTGATGACCGATGTGTGAAAAGCGATTGTGCTAATATATTTACCCGTCAAGAAATGGGGTCAAATCCCTCAAGGTTCGTGAGAAGCTATGGGTACGCCGAACTTGGTAAACCAGACATAGCAAATGAAAGTGAGACGGTTTCTTGCAAGGTCGGAACGATGGAAAGAATGGAGAGAAGTGATCGAAGAGGGGTATCGGTTAAAGGTTCAGGAGGGTGTACACAGTCAGTGGAAGGAACAGGATGAATTGGAAAATCCGACTCATCATCTAGAACTGTTTCATCCTCAAAAACATCCTCAATATTTTCCTCAAAGTTAAGCTCATCCATGCATATTTCATCAAAATCCAGACGCATATGGGGTTCGGAAAAAACATTTAATGACTCGGGATGATGATTTGAAGAGAAAAACTCAGCCAAATCTATGGGTTCATCATCCAAAAATTCCAGCGTCGATATCCTCAATCAAGTAAAAATCAATATTCTCAGACACCTCAACAAAAGCATGGATTTCAATCGATTCAGGTTCTAGAGTGGAGGTGTAGAGGTCAAAAGGTTTGGGATTGGTTTCACTTGGAAGGGACCTTTCACAATTAGGTAAATCAAACACTACAAAGTCGCACAACTCATTAATCATTCTATCTTCAATTGATAAAGCATGTGGGACACTCGATAGACTTTCAAAACAAGAGTTGTGGGATTCAACTTGGGACGGGTAGGTTTGATTTGGAAGGGGGTACATCTCACTCTCTCCACTCAAATTCACAGCCTGTCCTACCGCCTCTTCATACATTGGAAAATTTGAAGCTAGCTGGAAACTAGCTACCGAGTCAGTAGGTTGTATGAGAGCGGCCATGGACGCATTCAAATCCATCATCTGTTGGCTTGACGCTACCCTAAAGTCTTCCAACGACTGTTCCAGACTAGACATGGGTTGTGAAGGGGTTTCAGTAAAAGATTCAAAGTTGTTTGGATACTGAAAACTCCCAAATGGCGGTTCTGATGCAATGTCTAGGGAAGGTGCAAAAGTAGGGTAGGATTGGTAGGAATTGAATGGTTGGACAGGGGTAGGATCAACATTTGGATAAGAAGGTGAATGAAATTGTTGATCCCAAGAATTTGAAGTGGTGACAGGAGTGAAAGATCGGCTACGAGATTGTTCAATACGTTCTGCAATAGACATAGGTCTTGGAGTTGCAACATGACTCGAAGAAGGGGTATCAACGTAAGAAGGGGTGAATGTTTGAAATGGTTGATACGAAGTGGATTGCAGAGTCAAATTGTTTGTCCTACACGCGTTTATCCGATATCTCAATGAAATTTTTGGCATGGATGGATCGTTCGAAGTTCGGCCAAAGCAAGAACCGTAAGAAGTAATGTCTGGTTGTGGGTACCAAAGTTCGGCAAGAGTTTTGCGAGGTGGAGTACCCATGATTATGAAGAGAGAAGGAAAGAAAGGTAGAGAAAAGAAGGGGAAAAAATGTGATATTTTTTTTATAGTTTATATATTAACAGAAGAATGAAATATACACACGAAAAGAATATAGACAAAAACAATCACGACACAAAAATACCACACACCTAATCGTTCTAGGGTTCACCTAGGTCAACTAGACCTGCTCCAGAACTTGATTTTCGAAGTAAAACTGTGTCGAGAAACGGGCTCAAGATACACTGATCACGAGGCCAGGTAAGTGCAGAGATAAGGGGAGGTTTTCCAACGCTTTCGCGAAGTTCCTTAATTAAATAACCCTTTCTCTTTTGGCGGTTTCGCCGTTAACACTTTCCTAGACACCCCGTAAACAATATACCGTTAAGCGAGGTTCTAAACACAGTTAACTTCTCCTAGTGAGCGCAAGTCCTTAAGGCTTAAAGTCTAATTTCTTTTAAAATTTGTGCGGGTAAACGTTATGCTCAAGTTCATGATTTGTGGGCCACGGAAAAGGTGATGAAGTCCTTTACCGTATATTGTGGGGTTCGCTTGCCCTTAAGTCCGTATTAATGTATGCAATGCGCAATTCAATAAAAATTCTATAAAGAATCAAATAATCGTTTTTTAATTTAAGCGCGGCACTGCAACAAATACGGGTTAGTCGATTTTTAGCGTTTGCTAGCGAACTTGCAAAGAATCCTGCAAAGAATAGTATATTGGATGCGTCGGATTTGAGAAGAAGGTGTTAGTAAAGTACGTACCGTTAAGTTTTGGGTTAGGAAACCCCCGTTGAATCAAATCCGGTAAGCTTGAAAAGTTCGCTTGCGCGGGTCAAACTACCCGGATCTTTGGCACTGTACTTTGCAATCACCTTTAGCTTTGAACGTACACTTTGCTCCCCACAAGCGCAGTTTGCAAATCCTCAAAAATCTGCACTCTTGCCCACAAAAAAAGATCAAAAAAAAAGATTTTTTTTATTATAAATATATACAAAAAGAATATTAACCCGAATAACAAGAAAGAAAATACGCTACCGTCTCCCCGGCAACGGCGCCATTTGGTTGTTAGAATTAAAGTTAACCACAAACAAGACGGTGTCGCTATGCAGCTAGCCGGTTGAGCACGGGTCGATCCACAGGGAGATGGTTGTATGTCCTTTCTTGTTTTAGACGAGTCAATAAAGAATTTGTATGAGTTTGTTCAATCTAACCTATGTGTATTATTTGCAAGTATAAAGTTGTTAAGAAGAAAATACGAGATTGTATGCTAAAGAAATCCGTACTCAAAACCTTTGAGCCGAGTCTTAACCAATTGAAGCTAGAGCAATCGGCAACAACATGGATTAGGGGATTTAAGCGCGGTATTCGTGGAATCCGGCTTATTTACCCTTGTCCTTCCGTTCTTGTCTCTTGCTTTTGCCTCCGGCCAAACCGAACGCAACCGGTCGCGGTTAGGAATCACCCTTACCTTGTCAGGGTAGGGTGCCTAACGGAGCGCTTGCGTAACGTTTGGGCGGAGTTCAATGGAAAATAACGGGAAAAGGAAATGAGCAAGGAAACATTAACTTACAATACCGTATTTATTCTTAACAACGGTAATTACAACCATTCACAAAAACGAACCAAAAAGAGAGAACAAAAAGAAAAGAACAAAGAAAAGAAAAGATTACAAACAAGTAATTAAAGTGCATGGAATTAAATTGCAAGTAAGTAAAGCAAGAATAAAAAATGCAAGAAAGTAATTACAAGAACCATAGAACTCAAAACAAGCATGGGATCAATAGCCAACCCTTAAACTTGCAAGCTCAATCAAGAGATTGCAAGATCAAGAGAAGGGTAAAGAACTCATGTGAAATGAAGCACTAAGGAGAGAACAAAATGATACAACCCCTTGAGACCAATGACCAAAGCTTAAACTTGCAAGCTCACTTAAGAGGTTGCAAGATCAAGTTAAGGTAGAGAGCTCAAGGGGGAAGCTAAGCAAAAAGAATTATACAAAAACCCTCATCTTTAATCACATCCACTCAATGCTCTCACTACATTTCCATGGAGGAAGAATGAAGAAGAAGAAGAAGAAGAAGAACTAAAACTACAAAAGAATGGACACCAAATTGGACCCTTGGCTTAGCTCAGTTCTGGAGTATTTATAGGAGGGGAATGGGAAACCAAGGGCAATAATCTGCCCATAAACAAAATTACCAAACAGCCCCCGAAATTTGACAACCTGAAGAGGTCGTACGGCCGCGGAACCGCGGCCTAGACCCCCTATTGGCCGCGGTTCCGCGGCCATTAACTGGAGTTGGGTCGTGGGATTTTGGGACATTTCCTGGTTTGATGTTTCCTCGTGTTTGCCAACTTTATACTGTACAAAATCTTCCAGAATATCTCTAGATTTCCTTTTTCAAGATTGCACTCTTTTCTTTACTTTTGACTTTATCTCTCCCGAGCTCCGCGCACCCATTGATTCTTGTGCAGCCCCCTCTCGTGCTCTGTGCTTGTCCCAGACACGAATGACCACTGTCATATGTCTTGTCTCAGGAACTGGTACTCGGAACCGGATGGATATGGATGACCGGAACCCGGCTTTTATCTGCTGTCAACAGATGTTCTGTATTTGGCGTAACTGTGGAGATTTTGTCTTGATTTGCAATATTTGTACTGGAAACCTGTACTCTATAAATATGTAACAAACACGGATTAAAACCACCTACCTATAAACACACGAGCATAACAATGGGCGGTATAAAATGCAGTATTCTGTTATGAACAGTGGGTTTTGCGGTTATTCGATATTGCTCATTGTATATCTTTGTACCATGTACTCTCCATCTACCATTTTCATATATTGACTTAGAGACGAGTTGTGAGGACGATATTGTATATTATTTTGTGACCTGAAGATTTTCATGCTGTTCACTTTATATCGTCTTTTTCTTCGCTACGACGTCGTATATCTGTGGTGGTGGTTGTTTTCTGCCTTTGGGCATGGATTTGCTCCCGTTTGGGGATGCTTTACTTATATATTTATGTTGTACCCTTTTTATAGGCTTGTTTTACAAAGGAGGTGCTGCCAAATTTTAAAGGGAATAAATTTGGACTTTAAAGAATTTTGATTGAGATTTCAAAAGTTTTAACAATGTTATTATCACTTACTACTTTTGATGGTTTAGATTGCTGGGTTTTTGGCTTACTAGAATTACGTTACGCCTGGAGACGTTACGTAGTTTAAGGGCCGTCACGTGTTTTTTTTGGGTCGTGACAGATCTCGGGTCTACAGGCTAACCTGTACCAGTGTCACCAGAGAACTGCTATCTGACGATAGGTATAATACCAATAAGGAGTTCTCGGCGAGTCCTTTCAGTGTACCCAGTCTCCACTGAGAACCCGTATACTATCCTTGATGTCAAACACCAATGGATGTGGGATCATCCATCGCCCATCATATGGGTCAAGATACATATACACTAGTCTACTCGGGAGTATCGATGCCCTGTCTCGATACACCCTCGACTAGGAACAATTATAGGATGTACTTGTGGACTACCCAGGCCCCACAGTATGATCTCCATCATAGTCCCGGTAGTTAAGTAGTCATCCTAAGGGCTTTATCAACATGTGATCACAAGATAATATACTGATATAACTCATCATGTTAAGATAAAGAGCAACCGGATAGTATACTATCTTGACGAGCAAGAAAGTCCTCTCTATATATGTCCAAGCATCCACTATGATATACATCATATGTACAACAATGGCCTCTAGGGCATACATATAACTAACAGTATTCCCACTGCCAGGCTCATCGTCTACACCACAAAAATCATTTCTTGCCCCGGGGTACCATACCGGGTCCACCATGTACCCGCAACAGCATCTGCCAACTCCTTGAATCGGGTCTCAAAAACAAGCTCAGAACTGAGAAAACTCATGGTGGACGTCTCGAAATATCATATCAAGAGAAACCGTGTTTTTCAAAGAATACGCAATTTTTTTTGAAATATAACCACGGTTCTCAAATCCAGAAATCTCATGAAAACAGCATCTCAAGCATATAACCATAAAGTACGATGTATGCAACATAAAGTAGTAATATGAGCATATCGGGTATATCATGCAAGCATATAATCATAAGAAACGATATATGCAACATAGAGTAGTAATATGAGCATATCGGGTATATCATAAAAGCATGTCAAGCGATAGTACCGAACAATGAATGTACTTTTACGTTTAAGATCAATCTCATGATTTGGCAGTTCTACTGTGTAAGTGGCATGGTAATTTCCGATGAAGAATGTGTGTGAGCCGGCAAATCTGTGTATGTGTAACATGCGCATCAACGGTAATTGTGCAGGTGTACTAGCAAAGGATATCATATAGCATTAAATACCGGCACGTGGTATGTACATCACGAGGGGTAATATCCTACATAACATGGACAATTAAAGGTATATCTATCTATACATGAACCATACGGTCGCTTTTTAAAAGATACGAATCATAGTTTTGAAAGTGGGTGCTACGGTGTTTTTAGAAAAAGACATCATTTGGAAACCCATAGCGTCCCATAAAGTTTCCGTTCAAAAGATGCATACGATTCATTAGTGTTGGAAATAGGTATGGTTCAAGTGGTATCTTAACATTGGCGATTCCGCCTCATAACATCCTATATGACAATAATCCTCAATGATCATTCTCAAATCATAAGCACGGATCAATCATCCGGTACATCTCATCTCGTACGGTAATCCATCGTACGGGGTCATCAAATAGAATAGGGAATCTATCGACCTATATAATAATGAGGGTATGGATCTAAAATCTCGTATGGCATATTACTCATTATACTCATAAATACACACACACACACACACACATATATCTCAAATCACATTTGTATAAACGTCGTATCTTATTAATTTCACAACACCTCCATCTCAATCTCGTGTCGTGATTATCGATCTCGATCTCATATTATACCATTATCAACTCACACTTGTTCTCTTCCAATTCATACTTATCATGATTCACTTTCTCATTTCATATTCTCATATATCAATATATCATTAGTGTCAACTTTTAGCATATTATCTCTTTACTAAATCATATAACCATGTCCATAAGTTCGTAACATATCCTTTATCGAAATTATAAGTTATATAACAATCTTCCATCTCAATGGTTGCGGGGGTGCTATACGCCATCCACCCGACTTCCCCCGTAGATATAAATCTACTCACCTGCTAAACTCCTCGCTTAGCCGAAGTCGATGAGCTTCGTCGTCTCAGAAGTCCACGCGAAGGTACCTACAATCAATACACGATCGCAATTCTATTAAAACTAATATTCGAAAACCGATACGGCACACGGATTGCTTATAGGTTAGAACTTATAGCTTACGCATGCAAGATCAACCAAATAGCCCTCGTCGTTGACGTCCAACGACCAATTCAAATCTCAAATATAAAAACCAAGAATTCAAATATCGGAAACAATAGCCAAAGCACTCGCAAACAACTCCCAGATTTTGGCTCAGGTCAATAGGGAATAAACAAACAAGTACACGGGATAGGTTATATTGAGTGTGTGCTACAGGCAAAACCACAACTCCAAAGACAATAGGGGGTCCAGCGACAAGAGGAAAATACCCGGCCTCGCCGATCAAACAGGGGAGATTTGGGCTCGTACTTCGGTAGAGGTCTTCTAGTGGTCTATCTAGGTTAATGGACTTGTTTGATTTTCTTAGAAATAACCCAAGTTGCTCCAGATACCCTGTAGGCTAACAACCTCCACAAAACCGACATAAAACAAATTCTAAGTTCGTGTATCGGGTTCTAAACTCATTTCCAGGTCAGGAAATCAATCTCTAAGGTCTTGCAAACACCCACTACACCTCAAATTACCACTTAACAGCAACTTAGAAATTTCCAAATCACAAAACCTAACTAATTCAAATTCTAAACTAAACTAGGATATTTAACACAATTACTAATCTAAAAGTGAAGGGATTACCTCATTTGGCAACTTAGGAAATTTCTTGAGTTGCCCAAAGTCTTCAAAATCCACACTTGATTGGTTCAAAGGGTTTAGAATAGGTTTGTGCATGTTTTTAATGAAGGTGGCAAGGGGTTTTGAGAAGGAATTAGAGATGGGGCATGGAAGTTGTGTGAGAATGAAGGAGATGAAGAAAACATGAAGAAAACAATGGGGAAAGAAGAATGGGGCAGCCAAGTCTCTCTCTCTCTCTTATGCTTACTTTCTCACTCTAAATATCTCCTACACTCATCTCTCAACAAATATCTCTTTTGTCTCTCACTCATTAACCATGGCATCTATTCTATTCTTTTCACACTCATCTCTTTTCTCTCTTTTCGTTTTCTTTTCTATATCTCACAAACTCACAAATCACACACACAAACACAACATGCACATGACAGGGTGTACTAGCCATGGAAAAATGTAAAAATACGGATTTGGCTTAATCGCGATAAGTCGTGCACTAATCAATTTTAATCAAAATTGCATATAATTATTTATAAAAATGCCAAAATCCGATAAATATCATTATAATAAATAAATCATTTTAATCTCCGATTATTTTCTAAATATTGGTATATACTTATACCATTTTACGAAAAACCCCTATTCGCAAATCGAATAGTTTTCGCGAAATATATTATTTTAATATTAAATTTCCAAAAATAATATTTTATATTTCTGAAATGTTACACATTCCATTTATAGTTCATATCGTGCTATCTTTCGAAATGGAATTCGATATTCCCCATTGTTCTACAGTGGGTCCCCGTGTGTATCCGTATCGATTACATCCCCACCTCGATAGCGGATAACATCTCGCTTCTCACGGGGTAGATGGTATTCATCACCAACTCCAGTTGGGGTATTACAGCCCGATCCATTTTCGATCTTTGGAGCCGACGATGAGTAGAGGACAGCGATGAAGACTCGAAGGACTTGGTATCGTGAGGTATAACTTTCATCCGAGTAGTTAAACCTCATTGCAAGTTAGCTAGTTAGGGTTTAGTTTTGATCCTGGAGTTCAAGTCGGTGTTGCGATCTTTGAAAAATTGTTTTTTGTATATTCCACCTCCCCGTGATCATGCGGGGTGCGCGAAATTGACTTACAGTGGTATCAGAGCCTAACTAAACATTTACTACCTTATTAGCAAGTTATTAGAACTTCGATCGTCGGAAAACCGAAAACAAAGCACCCTGATCCCTCAAGTTTCTGTCGAATTTTAAAACTGTGCTAAATTTTTTCCTGAGGCATGAATATTCACTGCAGGGAATTATAAGACCTCAGAAGAAAAACGAGTCACCAAATCGTCACAACCACCGTGGAACCGCGATGAATCGATCGATTTGCCGCCGTTCCGCGGACGAGTTGCGTCCAAGTTGGCTCGTTCATCCTCTGCCTGTCTTATTTTGGGTGTACTGTTTTCTTGTATATTTGGTTTCTACCCTTGATGATCTGAGTGTTGGTTTGCATTTGGGGTAGACACAGAAAATAGTTTTCGATCGAAGTTCTAAGTTATTTGCTAATCAGGATTTATCTGTGTTGTGATATATCTGTTTGGAAATGTAGACTAATTGCTATACGTCGATTAGTCGGGGTTGCACATATTTGTGTTTCTTTATTGGTTTTGTGGATATGAACTTATTGGATCGTCGTGGAAGAATAGCCGGGGGATGTGAGATGAGGGTTTTCATTCTTTCATTTGATGTAATTGTAAAGTGATGCAATATTATTTTGCGGGGCACATCCAGGTTGAGGTTGTAGCCACCATTGTATTATTTTCTTTTACTGTTTTCTGCTCCTAGGATAGACCCAAGGTGGGGTGCACAAACTACCGGGTACTTTGAAGAGCTGAGTGGCCTACTCACTTTGATGAGGGAGGTTGCTTCGTTTCGGCTATTTGGCAGGTAGTTTGCAGCACCTATAGGGGTCTGGGGTGGGGTTTGGATATTCATCACGACTGTGGAATATGTCTTTCGTTACAGGCTTAAACGAAACGTGAAATTCCTAGTATATCCAATATGTTCATTTATGATCTGGAATGCCTATTTTTGCGTCAGACGAATGTTTATTATATATATGCTATATAGTATACGTTGCTTATGTTTTGCATCCGTGCTAGTCTAGCCCCCACTCTGGCATTAGTTAAGTAACCTGACGGTGTAAGACGGGGCCCAGTGGCGAATGCGGATGGCATAAGTAGACGTTGTATTTTTTTCTTTTTCTATGATGATAGGTGTAAATGATGGGACTGCATTACATTAATGCAAAGCAAACAAGCCAAAGTTGAATCGTTGGAACAAATTTTAAAAACCACTCGGTTATTTTAAACATGAGACTTTTAAATGCAGAGCTTAAACCACTCCTTTTAAAAGCTATCAGGTTCCTTCGATTATATCAAGTTCACTACGTTCACGGTTTCGCCAAAATCAATCGTAGCCCTCCGTCATTTCAGTTGAATATTCAATAATATTCAAACTATGTATTTTGACCTTCGCCAAGGCATAGTGTTTGGTAGCTGCTGGATATTCATCTGTAGCGTAGATAGATGCATTGGTTCGGGACAGTCGTTGTCACGACCCGAAATATTAGCTCATGACCAGCACTTGAATCACACAATGTCTAAAGACGTAACGGAATCCAAGTAAGCTGAAGCCCAGAAATCTAAACCTTTTAAGAAAATAAAGGAGGTGAGGTTTTGAAATAAAGGTATAATGAAATCAAGTTTTCTTAATGCATAGAAAAGGAACATGGATGATGCAAGTGAAATTTACTAGTTTGAAAACATGTTTCATCTTATAAAAATATTGGCAGCACCTCCTTTGTATATTTTGATCCAAAACCACAAATACATAATAAGAATAATGGCACCCCCAAGCATGAGCTAGCTCTTCGCTAAACGGCGGATAACAACCATGCAAAACAGTATAAATAAATATACGACGCCCAACAGCGAAGTTCACCACGAAAGATAAGTAAATGAGCAAGATATCAAACCACAAGTAGCGAACAACCCCTCGCTCTAAGTCTCGCAACCACAATCTCACTAAGTCTCATTACTTATACAATTTACTAATTTTGATTGATGGAGTTAACTAGATACAATAATGAAATACAGATACAAGAGTGGGTACGATACAAATGTCCCACCTACCAACGCAAAACACCCGAATGCAATTGTGTGCCAGCGAAGCCGCTACTGATCCAAGCGATCAACCTGCAAGAACTGTGGCACAACGGGGTGAGTTGCCAACTCGTGAGCAGAAAAATATCAACAGATAGAAATCGAATAAACAACGACTCCTAGGTAAACTATATCATAAAGGTAATACTATGATATCTAGGGTGACCGGGTCTGTACATGTGCCAACAAGGTAGTCAATACCTATATGCATGTGGATAACATCCAACAGTAATAATCAATGCATGTATATGGATCTCGTCCAACCATAATCAAGGTATGAATACATGTGGATTGTTGGGATGCGGCGGCGCCCGGCCGTCTAAACGACGGCAAATACGGAACAAAAACTTTTTGCGAAACCGGCGCCACCGCAGCCCAAATACCCGGATATTTCCATTAACCGTAAACTAGGAAAATGGAAAAAGAGTTTGAAAAGATTATACCGATCGATCCGTGTCCTTCGGTCTTTAATCTCCGCACCAAGCTCCCCGCTGCTGCGCCGACGAAGCCCGCTCCCGGTCTCGCTCGTCGATGTGGCACCACGTTATTGAATCTTTATAGGGCTCCCGCCTCGAACCGAGGTAACTCGGACATGAAGTTTGCTAGTCGACATGTCCAAGAATGTAGTAGAGAAAATGTAGGATATCTGGTATCAAGATACCCAAGCAATTAGGTAGAGGTGAATGGAAGTTGCCAAGATGTGGGATTATGAGCATTGGAAATTGCAAGGAGAAAATCAAAGTGAGATTCCACCAAAAGAATGGTGCTCGGCCAGAATGAAATGAGGAAAGCTTCAAAAAGGCTCACTGGAAAAATGATGTAGCTCAAATGTGTATGTGTGTTTTTGTCACCACAAAAAAACCCTTCAAAAAAGGAATTGGCTGAATTGCATAAACACCCCCATCACAAAATTAACCCACCTCACTAAACTAATCCTATGCTCATTCCTCACCACGGAAACGCCCCTGCATTATCAAAGCCCTGGCGAAATTGCAGAGAACCCCACGCCACAGAATCATCCCCTCAACAACCTCAGACAATGAAGCCCATGCTTCCCATTTAATGCCCCAATCAAGGACCATGCCAATAAGAGACCGTACATCCCCCCTGCCTAATGAATGCTCTCGGAATGAGCAGGACAGAAAATCAGTGCAGGAAGAAAAAGTCAAAGGCAAACTGCTCGCAAAGATCAAGATGTTAAGGACGGAAAAAGAAACTGGCAACTCCCAAAATAATCCCGTAGCGAATTACGAGATTACACCTCAATAGTAAATACATACCCGCATTTGTATTCCGACCGAATACAAATGCAATGAGAAAAATAAAATATCCCAACACAATATAATACTAGGGTCCGGCTTAAACCAAAGCCCGCTAGTATTATCCGTTCAATCATGATCATGATCAGACCCCGCCATATATCCATACGGCCTCTACAACGTTTTGCCCGAACTTAGGAAACTGTTTGTGGGGGACTCTAATGACTCATCAATACACTGGCACTGGGTATAACCACTAGCATGTCAGAAGTACTAGCTGTACGTAACGGTTGCCGATGTATTGATCGGAAGGGAAACTGACGAGCGAACACATCCAGAAACCCTACTGAGCCTGACAGTGACAATATCAGTACAGTCCGGTCCGTTCGTCTATGAGTATCGCATATAGGGCCTAGGGGGCTGGTAAACGTCAGACTCCTAATAACCGTATAAGTCGTGTCGGAGAGTATCCAGAACACCCTGAGATACTACTGGAATACCTACTAGTAAATCTCGATTACCCTGGCCAGGGATTTCGTGTAATGGCTCTCCTTAACACAGCGCGATCTCACCCCCAATACCGGGAGAGACGAATCCCTGATGATCCGCTCACTGCCTCCATGTGGCTCGGGACTGTACCCAACTAAAACCTGTTTGCACGACTCCTTTGAGCCCATACGAATCTTAGCTTGGAATGGTAATTTCATTCCATTTCAGGCGTTTAGGAACAAAGGTCTTTGAATAGTCAGCATCAATTTGTAATAGTATTGTCTCATCGGTAAAGTTATTAACTAATTTGCATTTGGGATTAATAGCAGAACTCATTAATCTAAAGTAAATGCGATAAATAATAACAAACTGTTCTGCAAGTTTTTCAAATTCTTCTCCTTGCAGATGAACATCGAGAATTAAGGAATTCATAATTAAAGGATCAGTTAATGAAACTGGAAAATTAGGAATACAATTGAAATAAATAGGACCATTACAAATATTAGTTTGAATCATACTTAAAATTGACGATTTGTATCTTCGCAATCGTTTATCACGTAAAGCCATGTAAACAGGAATGTCTATGCCAATATGAGCAAGTGGTTTGACTGCTACTTGAATCATACCAAAATGAATATAACGAAATCCTTTTTCTAAATATTTTCGTATAGAAATATGAGATAAAAGAGGAATTGATTGAAACTTATTTTGAATGTTTAAAGTCTCTTCATGAATTTTTACGCTAAAAGCGCTTTTGAAATCAAAAGTACCAATTTTGTAAATATTTTCAATATTTTCATTAGGAAGAGTCCAGTTTGAAAAGTCCTCATTAATCATCTCTTCTTTGCTTTGTATTATGTGTCCTGAATTACTTCCAGAACCAGAGAAAAGCTTTCTAATAAAACCAGCCATCATTAATAGCAATTTTATGAACTAGACATAGATCATACCTTGATCGGGAACAACGGGAACACTCCACCGGGAACACCACGCACTCTATCGGGCTTACCAACGGGTTCACGAGCTTACCAACGTCTTACCAACGCTCACGATACTCACTATGAAAAGGTCACTTGTTGCTCTCAACAAAGAGTGGAATTACTAGAACACTTGGCTCTGATACCAAAAGGGGGTTCAGGTTCATAAAACGAAGTAAACAATAAGATGGAATGAGAACTGGCTTTGATCTTTATTTGAATTTGAAAATTATTTGGATACAGAAGCAAAGAGTAAAGTTTACAAAGTCTGAACTCTCTCTTTAAAACCTCTCCAGAAAAACCTCTGTGTTGTTGCATGAATGAGTTGTGTTTATATAGACTTGAATGCTTCTCTTGAATGCTCTTTGGATCAGCACGAATCTTTTAGTGTTGTCTTGTCTTTCTTTTCTCAATAGTTGAGTCTGTCTTCAATTATATGAGTAGATGTCTTGTCCTTTTCTTTTTTGAATAGTTGAGTCTGTCTTCAATTATTTGAGAAAGCATCTTTCTTTTTCTTTTGAGCTGTCATCTTTGAGTAGACATCTTTTGTCTTCTTTTGAGCTGGCATCTTTTGAGTAGACATCTTTTGTCTTCTTTTGAGCTGGCATCTTTTGAGTAGACATCTTTCGTCTTCTTTTGAACTGGCATATTTTGAGTAGGAATCTTTACTTTTGAGCTGTCCTTGCTTTTGAGAGGAATCTTCAGTAATCGAATTTTTGGCAAATCCGCAGCCATTAACGGATTTAATATGCCTTTACCAACCACCGTTTGAGATTGGGCTAGTATGTAGATTTGAACCGTTCTACATATGACGTTGTTGTGGAGAATTATTTCTCCAGAAAATTGGCTGTTTGAGAGCCATACTCCTTTGGGTTAGGAGCAAACGTTTTTAAAACGGATTTGATAAGTCTTTACCGGTAGCCGTTTGCTCCGGACTAGCTGTAGTCACCATTCACTACAGAGAAGAGAACACTAGAAAGATAAGATAATATACATATACTTTTTTTTTTTTTTTTTTTTTTTTTACATTTCATAAGGGTCTTGAGCACAAGGTCCTCCCATAGGATCAGTAGAGGATCCTTCTGAGGAATGCTTGGAGTTTGATTTTGAGCTTCTCATTTGTTTCTGCATTTTTTTGAATTTTTGGAACTCCATAAAAATCTTCATATCATTATTCTCTGAATCTGAGGAGTTGAAATCTATGACTGCTTTTGCCTTCTTTTGAGTCTTTACTTCTTTTGCAGGAGTTTTTGGTTCAGGCTTTGCTGGTTCTTTTGGAATTTGCTGAATTTCTTGTTGAAGTTTCTTTCCCGTTTGAATGTAATGTAATACTTCCTTCTCATTGCAGTAATCTTGAGTGTAACGGGTCCACCATTTGACTTTGAATTCTCTACCCAGACTGAGAGGGTAGTCACCGTTGTAGTGTTTGAATAATGTAAATGTCCAACAAAATATCCATGGGACTTTGAAGGATTTGTGGAATAGGAAAGCCTTTTTGAAATGTTCACCTCCCGTTCTTTAGACCCAAGTTTGGAAGGCCTTTAGAACAACAGGTGGAAGTATGTCTGGAACGGGGCTAAAACGTAGCCACCATTCATAGAACCAGATAGGAACATTGTCAGCACAATTTGAATGGAAGGTAAGGAACCATGAATGATTGAACGGCCTATAGAATAAGGTTCGAAACCAAGCCATTTGATAGTCTTGGTATGTATATCCTTTGGGAACGTAGGTAATTGAGAATTCTTTTGTAGTCCAGATGCTGGACCATTCATTTGGTAGAATAACCTTCTTTATGACACATTTTGAATAAGAAATCAGTGAAGGAGTTTTTCTATCAGGAGTATGAGTGATTTCAGCTGACCCAGAGTCAACTAAGATCAACTCATAGAATTGTTGAGTTTTGAGGGGATCATCCAGCCAATAGGAGTTTGACGGGAATAATTGATGAGTGTAGATTTGAAGTGTGTTGTAGTGGGGAGGTTCTTTGAAGGTGGTCAAGCAGATGTGTTGAACACCAGATTTTGTGAAATATGAGCTGTCTTGATCTTTTAGAGAAGTTTGAACTTGTGGAGTTGAATTTTGAGGTTTCTTGCTTTCTACTACTGATGAGTAAGTCAGAGCAGGGAAATCTTGGAGAATATGGAATTTGTTTGTTGATGAAGTTGCTGTTGTCAATTTTTTCATCTCATAATCCTTTGAAGTGCGAACTTTTGAATTGGGATCACCCATTTTTTCCTGTAAGAAATTCCCTAGTCAAAAAGTCTGGTAATGAATTATCAGTACCTTTTAAATATTGAATATCAAAATCAAAGACAGAAAGTAAAGCTTGCCATCTAGCGAATATTTGTTTTGAAACCAGATTTTTTACGTCTTTTTCTAAAATGAATTTTGCAGATTGACAGTCTATTCTAAGGAGAAATTTTTTATTAAAAAGATCATCTTGAAATTTTAAAATACAATTAACAATTGAAAGCATTTCCTTTTTTATAGTATAGTAATTTTTTTGAGGTCCTAACCAGACACCAGAGTGATATCTGACTAGATCTTCTTTTGAAGAGTTTGGTAGCCGTTGTTTTAAAATACCACCGTAACCAATATTTGAAGCATCAGTTTCAACAATCATGAAAGCCTCAGGATGAGGAATATTAATGCAAGGTAAAGAATGAATAGTTCTTTTGATTTGTTTAACAATACCTGTATGAATCGAAGTCCAAGGTGGAGGATTTGTTTGAAGTCGTTAAAATAAAGGCGCACAAGTTTGTCTCATCTTTGGAATAAAATCAGAAATATAATTTAAACAACCTAAAAATCTTTGGAGTTGAGTTTTGTCTTTAATTTCATCAGGAAATTTATCAGCAAAATCAATACTTCGATTTATAGGAATAATAGTACCTTGATTTATGAAATGTCCAAGAAAACGAATATTGTTTTGAAATAATTTCATTTTTGTGGCTGAAAGAACTAAGCCATTTTTCTTTATGGTATATAAGAAAGTTTTCAAATGTTTAAAATGTTGATCAATGTTTTCAGAGAAAACTAATACATCATCAATATAAACAATCATAAACTTTGAATATGGATTCAGAATGTCATTCATTATTCTTTGGAATTCTGAAGGGGCGTTTTTGAGTCCAAAAGGCATTACATTCCATTCGTAATGGCCAAAGGGTACAGTAAAGGCGGTTTTGTATCTGTCTTTTTCAGCAACTTGAATTTGCCAAAAGCCAGATTTCATGTCAAACTTTGAAAAGATTTTTGCAATGCTTAAACGTTTTAATAAATCTCTTTTATTTGGAATAGGGTAACGAATCCATTGAAGAACCTTGTTGAGAGGTTTATAATTAATAACAAGCCTAGGGACACCACGTTCCTTTTCTGCTTGATTCATGACATAAAAAGCTGCACAGCTCCAAGGTGATTTGGATGGCCGTATCAGCTCTTTATCTAAAAGAGTTTGAATTTCCTTTTTACAAACTTCTAATAGATCATGATTCATTTGAATGGGTCTTGCCTTTGTAGGAATATTTCTTTCTGAAAATTCCTTTTCATATGGTAATTCAACGATGTGCTTTTTTCTTTCCCAAAAAGCATTAGGAAGGTCTGCACAGACTTCTCTTTTGAATAGATCTTCTAACTGTTGAATTTCTTGTTTTGTGCTGGGTAATTGTAAGTGTTCTTCAATTTGAGCATAAGACAAATCTTCTTTGAGAAAATTTATCTTATTCTGTTTCCTTTGAATAAGGTTGATATGTTGATAAATGGAGTTATTTTGCAAAGCATTTAACTCCTTTTGTCGAACAGGAATCAAGAATCTGAAATGTATAGCATTTCCCATAATGTTAGTGCTGATACCTTTGTTATCAACAACAAAAGGGTAAATTTGAGTAAGGAATGGAGTACCTAAAATAATATCAGTGTTGAGATTTTCTACTACAATGAACTGATGTTTAAAGCAGTAGTTTTGATTACATATCTCGGTTTTAGTCAGCTTTCCTTTGATTCGAAGAGAAGAGTTGTTGGCTGCTATAAGAACTTCATTAGTAAAACTATAATATTTTGTTGGTATTAGACCATCTCTGATGCAGCTTTGATCTGCACCACTGTCTAACATTGCAACAAAGGTTTGTTTGAAGTTTCCTATAGAAATAGTTAGATGAACTAACCACTTTTGAAATTGGAATTTCTCAATCGTAGAAATGAATTGAGAAGCTGAAGGTTGAGTGGGGGTAATATTTATTTCTTGTGGAGGAATAAGTGTTTCTTCTTCTTCTTCTAGATAAGTTTCTTTTCCTTTGGAAAGTCTAGATTGAATAATTGCAATATGAGCTTCTAAAGAGAGATTTTTCATCTCTATATTGTTAGTAGTCTGTCTTAAAGACTTGACTTCTTCCTTTAGAATATGAATTTCTGTTTGCAATTCTCTGGTAGAGATGGACTTAATACCAGAGGTTTGATTCATAGGATATTTTTCAAAAACTTTTGATATACTGAAAGGTTGAATGATATTAAACTTCTCATCTTCTTGCAGAATTAAAGATTTTAATCTTTCAAAAAGTTTCTTTTGTTTGATAGGATCAGGTAATTGTTGAATCATATCAAAGATGAATTCTTTTGTATCAGAATTTATCTTCTTATTATCAGTAGAAGATTTAATCATATTAATCTGTTTACAGTGACAGTCATCCTGACTTTCACTAGAGGAATCATAATTGCCATTATCATCGTCAGTAATATAATTGATCTCAGAATAGATTTGCAATCTGTCTTTTAACTTGTTTCTGATATTTTCTTCAATATCAGAAATGCCATCAATGATTTCATTTATCTTTCCTTTGCTTCGACATTTGCTAGCAATATGACCTTTCTTGCCACATTTAAAGCACTTGAAATCACTTGAATTCTTTTTTCTATTAAATCTCCTGAATTTCTTTGGGGAAAAGGAATCATCTTTATATTCCTTTTTCTTAGAATATCTTTTTTGTGAAAAAGATTTTTGAAGGAATTTTTTCTTTCTTTCAGTGGAAGGAGCACTGATTCCAGTAATTCCAAAAGCTTGACAGAAAGATCCCATTTCTTTTCTTTTACTGCCATATTTAGCTTGAAATTTAAGCTCTTGACAAGCTGCAAGGGCTTCTTTTTTGACAAAAGCAAAGAGTTGACCAAAGGTCATTGAAGTGAAATCAATCTGTTCTGTTCCCATTTCCTTTTATAAATTAATCATAATTCTTTGGGAAAACAGAGTTGGTAAACCAGTAATGAATTTTTCTTTCCAGAATGGTGCAGTACTATCTGTTCGTTTAAGAACATGAGTCAAAAACATGTCTTTATACCATCTGAAGTCACTAAGTGTTGGACACCTAATGTTAGTAAGGAATATCTTTGAAGAAGCTAATTCTTCTTGAGGATTTCCTACAAAGTGCATAGCTATGGTGACTATGAGGAAATCACTTGAATCGTTTTGGGTAGTAATTTCTCCTTGGGCATTTTCTACGTCTATAGTATGCTCAAGAATTGCTGTTTTGTCTTGCAAGGTCAAAGCATTGTCCCACCAATACTTTAACTGTCCAGTAAAACCAGTTATGAATAAACTTGCAATATCTTGTTCAGAACATCTTTTCATTTTGTATGCTAATTTGGCCATACCCATTTCTTGTAATGTGTTGAGTATTTCATACTCACTTTTTCCATCAATATTCCATTCATAAATTGAATTTCCATCATAATCTTTTGTATGGAATTTTGCTCTTTCTTCATACATAATGTCAGGAGGAGTAGGTCGTGGATAGTAGTCTTTAGTTCTACTATTGTTCCAATTTTTACGAGGTCTATTGAAATTTGGTTTCCTTTCTCTCCCAATTTTATTAATATCTTGATCAGAATTAATTTGTAAGATATCGTTTTCAACTTTATTGATTTGTTGAACTACAGAGTTTTCAGAGGATTGAGCTACAGAGTTTTCAGAGGAATTAGATTCTAATGAGGAATCTGATTCTTCATTTTCTTCTATAGTGTCAATATTGTTGATTTTTGAGGGACCGGGAAGGTTCTTGTCAATTGAATCAAGTGTTTGATTTAACCTAGATAATAATGAATCGTTTTCTAACGTGAGCTTATTTTCTAAGGCTCTAGGAATACTTCTTGGCTGAAAATGTGGTAAAGAAGTACTGTAAGGGAATGTTGAACTTGTTGGTTTCGAAATAGCCTTAATGTTAGTAGATAAGGAATCTATTTGTGTTGAAATTGTGTGTAAAACTTGATTGGAGTAGTTATTCTGGTGATATAATTTCTTGATATCATCCAAATTAACTTGATCATTTACTCTAGGGTCAATACTTTCACGGCCCTTTTTGAAAGGTGTAGCTATGACTTCTCCTTCTTTGGAATGGAGTTTCAAGGTCTGTAAGGGAGGAGTGATAGCAGTAATAATAGTGCCATCTTGAAGTTGCCATTTTTTGTACAAACTTGTTTGTACATTAATAGCAGATTTTTTGAATGGTTCAGAAATTTCATTTTTTGTAAAATAAAATTCTAACCAGTTTTCAAAATGAAAGGGAGCATGATATTTTTGAATATCTTTTATCCATTGAAGTCGAATCTTAGCTTGGCAGTATGCATCAAGCGTGACTGCCAGTCCGGTCCGTTCGTCTGAACTCTAAGATGGAATGAGAACTGGCTTTGATCTTTATTTGAATTTGAAAATTATTTGGATACAGAAGCAAAGAGTAAAGTTTACAAAGTCTGAACTCTCTCTTTAAAACCTCTCCAGAAAAACCTCTGTGTTGTTGCATGAATGAGTTGTGTTTATATAGACTTGAATGCTTCTCTTGAATGCTCTTTGGATCAGCACGAATCTTTTAGTGTTGTCTTGTCTTTCTTTTCTCAATAGTTGAGTCTGTCTTCAATTATATGAGTAGATGTCTTGTCCTTTTCTTTTTTGAATAGTTGAGTCTGTCTTCAATTATTTGAGAAAGCATCTTTCTTTTTCTTTTGAGCTGTCATCTTTGAGTAGACATCTTTTGTCTTCTTTTGAGCTGGCATCTTTTGAGTAGACATCTTTTGTCTTCTTTTGAGCTGGCATCTTTTGAGTAGACATCTTTCGTCTTCTTTTGAACTGGCATATTTTGAGTAGGAATCTTTACTTTTGAGCTGTCCTTGCTTTTGAGAGGAATCTTCAGTAATCGAATTTTTGGCAAATCCGCAGCCATTAACGGATTTAATATGCCTTTACCAACCACCGTTTGAGATTGGGCTAGTATGTAGATTTGAACCGTTCTACATATGACGTTGTTGTGGAGAATTATTTCTCCAGAAAATTGGCTGTTTGAGAGCCATACTCCTTTGGGTTAGGAGCAAACGTTTTTAAAACGGATTTGATAAGTCTTTACCGGTAGCCGTTTGCTCCGGACTAGCTGTAGTCACCATTCACTACAGAGAAGAGAACACTAGAAAGATAAGATAATATACATATACACGTCAGAGGTACTAGCTGTACGTAACGGTTGCCGATGTATTGATCGGAAGGGATGCAGACGAGCGAACACATCCAGAAACCCTACTGAGCCAGACAGTGACAATATCCGTACAGTCCGGTCCATTCGTCTATGAGTATAGGGCCTAGGGGGCTGGTAAATGTCAGACTCCCAATAACCGTATAAGTCGTGTCGGAGAGTAGCCCAGAACACCCTGAGATTCTACTGGAATACCTACTAGTAAATCTCGATTACCCTGGACAGGGATTTCATGTAATGGCTCTCCTTAACACAGCACGATCTCACCCCCAATACCGGGAGAGACGAATCCCTGATGATCCGCTCACTGCCTCCATGTGTCTCGGGATTGTACCCAACTAAAACCTGTTTGCACGACTCCTTTGAGACATGGTAGGGTAGTAATCAAAGCACAGTGGGAACTCACACGAGACAAATGACGATCTCAGGTCGACAGACTAACCTGTACACATGTCACCTGGGAACTGCTATCTGACGATATGTATAATACCAACTAGCATGTTCCCTGTGTCTCGGGACTGTACCCAACTAAAACCTGTTTGCACGACTCCTTTGAGCCATGGTAGGGTAGTAATCAAAGCACAGTGGGAACTCACACGAGACAAATGACGATCTCAGGTCGACAGACTAACCTGTACACATGTCACCTGGGAACTGCTATCTGACGATATGTATAATACCAACTAGCATGTTCCCGGCGAGTCCTGTCCGGTGTACTCATAACCCAATGAGCACCTGTATACATCTTAGGTGAACCAACTGACACCAATGGCTTGTGAGACCGGCCACCGCCCCTCGTCGGGGTCTCGACTGTATACACTAGTCTACTCTGGAGTATCGATGCCCTGTCTTGAAACTCCCATGACTAGGGACACTTTAAGGATGTGCTTATAGACCCCAGCTCCCACGTATATGATCGCCATCATACTGCTGGCAGTCAAGCAAGAATCCTATGGGCTCTATCAACATGCAATAGTGAAATAAAGGATGTATACGATGATAAAGACAAACCAGATAGCATACTATCATCTCGAGCAAGACTGTCATATCGGTATAGGTCCTCCCTCAATTATTGCAATCACGTACCTGCGATCCAATAATTGACTTTGAGGGCACTATATCCAACATGGATCTCGTCCACCCAAAATCAAGGTATGTATGCATGTGGATCTCGTCCAACCATAATCAAGGTATGTATGCATGTGCATCTCGTCCACCCAAAATCAAGGTATGTATGCATGTAAACATCATAAAGGAGTGTACATGAAAGTATGAGGATATATATCAACGGTGTCCTTCGTAACACATCAAAATCATGGAACCTGAGTCCCTAGCATCGACACTCGAAAATATCAGGAAAACCGTGCCCAACATCGGCATGTAAATCCTCATATATCGGGCTCCGTCATTCCGGATCGGCCCACGGGCTCCGTCAGTCCGGATCGGCCCATATCATCTCTCGACTCCGGTCGGTATCCTCCGGATATTCGCCGAGCCTAAATACTATCACCGGTAAGTAGTAGTCCCTCTGCCAGGATCACCGTCTACTGCACAGCAATCCGTTCTCGTCCCGGGGTACCATACCGGGTCCACCATATACCCGCAATCAGCCCCATCCGCCTCCTCGAATTGGGTTTCACATGTCACACGTCTTAGAACCGAGAAAACGCATGGTGGACGCACTGAAATATCATATCAAGAGAAACCGGGTTTTTAAAACAACACATAATCTCTTTTGAAATATCCACGGTTCTCAAATCCAGAAATCTCATGAAAACAGCATATCTTAATGCGTAAAGTAATAGAGCATGATGTATGCGACATATAAAAGAAATGTGAGCATATCCGTGTATCATGCAACATGGAATAGTGATATGACATATTAAAGGAAAACCGCTCCTTAAAATGATTCCAGTTTTTAAATATATCCGGCGGTTCCCAATCTTCCGATAAAAACCAGTTCTCTATGTTGGTACAATATGTATATGCGCAAGTATAGATGTACCAATGTATGTGTGCACCAATATGGATATACAATGTGTATGTGCGCAAATATGGATATATCAATGTATATGTGAACCAATATGGATATACAATGTGTATATGCGCAAGTATGGATGTATCAATGTATATGTGCACCAATATGGATATACAGATGTGTATACCCGCAAGTATGGATGTATCAATGTATATGTGCACCAATATGGATATACAAATGTGTATATCCGCAAGTATGGATGTATCAATGTATATGTGCACCAATATGGATATACAAATGTGTATATCCGCAAGTATGGATGTATCAATGTATATGTGCAAGCAGGTTATGCGAAGAGTCATATCATGATGCAGCAATCCTACTGTATAGTGACATGGCAATTATCGATGATGAAGTGTATGAGCCTGCAATCAGTGTACGTGTAACATACGCATCATCGATAATGGTGCAGGTGTACTATCACAGGTATGAGTAATGCAATGCGAATAATATGAATGCGGCATAAGGTAAATCATATGCAAATGCTGACGGGTATACGTATCTAACATGATCGAGTCGGTAAATCAATCAATCGGCATCCAGCAACACAATGTCACGTACGGTATAATCCATCGTACGACATCCTCTAGTCAAGGGTATGGATCAATCATCAAGTCAAACACATCACGCACGGAAAATCATCGTACGGCGGCATTAAGCTAATAGGGATCCTATCGTCCTATACGACAAATGAGGGTACGGCCTAATATCACGTACGACGTATCATCCGTGATTCACAACATTCTATATATGTATATCTATAGACCTATGTCCCAGGTCACATCCACAATAATCTTATATCAGGGGACCGGCAGGGTATAAATCATCTCGATCGACTCGCATCCGTATACCAACATATCATCATATCATCATATCCGTCTTATATTCTTTTCATCGCATTTATAACTCATATCAAGCCGAGTTTATCTAAACATTCTATCTCTACTATAAGTATAGGTATCTAATCTAACATACACACCCAAACCATACAAGCAGATTTTAAAAGAAGTGAATCGTAGTTTTGAAAATAGGGGTTACGATGTTTTAAGGAAAAGATATCATTTGAAAATCCGTAACATCCCTCAAGGTACATATTTAAAAGATATATACGATTCTTCGGTTTAGAAAAAGGTATGGTTCGGATGACGCATCTACATCGACTATCTAGCCCTACAGTACCCTAAACGGCAATATCGCTAAACGCCATCCTATGATAGTCGTAACATATCACTTCTAACTATCCTGTAGTTTCTAATATGGTTTCATAGCTATCTTCATTCTAACCGTAGTTTACTAATATAGGTTTCCTAACCATATTCTATAAATCAGTTTTCCATCAAAACTTTACGGGGGTGCTATACGCCATCCACCCGACTTCCCCCGTGGATATAGACCCACTCACCTGGTCATCGCTTTCCGAAATCGATGACGCCACGCTCCGTCGCCTCGGGATCTACGCGAAGGTACCTACAATAATAAACCATCTCAATGCGTATTAAAATCAAGGCGGAAAACCAAAACAGTACACGTTTCGCTCATAGGTCAAAACCTATAGCTTTGCGTGCAAAACACGACCAAAAACTCTGGTCATGGACGTCCAAATGCCACACGACGGAAACACAATACGAAATACCAAAATCAAGTCAAAACGAAGTCGTAAAACAATGCATCAACTCATGGAAATGGTCACAGATTTTACCCTAAGTCAAATTGGTCAATTCTGCATATATGGAGGGCTTACTTTACATCTAAAGGGACCCCAGAACAAATACGGATCAATTCTAACCTACACTGGCCGCAAATTGCGGACAGATTGAATAAATCTGCGGCCCTGGTGCAGGGGTTGGGGCTCAGGTCTTGGTGGTAGCTTCCTAGGTGCCTGCACGACTCCTAGTAATTGCAAAATCATTTCTAGTATCCCCAGGTTGCTCCAGATTCCAAAATACCCTCACATTTCACATATTTATCCGATGTCGGGGTTTCTAAACCCGTTTTTTTTGGGGTTTCTAAGCTCTGGTCCAGGTCATGAATCATCTCAAAAGTCATATTGACAGCCACAACATCACCAATTTCCCAAACCCTTCTCTTGGGATTTTCCATGTTCACAATCCATTATTAAACGATGTCTAAACTTAACAAAAAGCTAGGAATTCAAAACCACTGTAACAAGAAAAGAGATATACCTCATGGTTACTCCCAAACAAAACCCTAGAAAACCCCAAGTTGTCAAAATCCGACTTTTCTTGGTTCATAGCGATGAGGGTGAGGAGGTGATCATTTTTTTATGAAAGGGCATAAGATTTTGGCAAGGCTTTTGGGGTGGATCAAGAGGGTAGAAGATGGAGGGATGTGGAGTTGAGGGAGATGAAGAGGGAAAGAAAATGATGGGG
Organism: Agapanthus africanus; assembly: GCA_030015575.1. Lineage (NCBI taxonomy): Eukaryota > Viridiplantae > Streptophyta > Magnoliopsida > Asparagales > Amaryllidaceae > Agapanthus > Agapanthus africanus. The sequence goes on along the minus strand of JASDDO010000012.1, from coordinate 172,509,454 downwards.
GAAATGGTCAAGGCAGCAGCCCCCCTCTCTCTCTCACTATAATTCTCACCCACTCCCTTTCCATGTCATCATTTTGTTTCCTTTCTCTCTCCTCACTCATCATGACCCCTTTTCTCTCTCTTTTCTCACCAAAACACATACACCCAATTAAAACAACACCATCAAATAACATGTAACATGTCATGGTGCACTAGCCATGAAAAGCTGTAGAAATACGGATTTGGCTTAATCGCGATTAGCAGTGCACTAATCGGGTTTTCTTTTCAAAACCGTATATAATAAATTTTCAAATTGCCAAATCCTTAAAATATATTTTTAAGTGAATAAATCATTTTAATTTTCATTTATTTCTCTAATATTGGTATATATTTATACCCATTTTCGAAAACCCCAATTTCACAAATCGGGAGTTTTCGGGAAAAATAATATTTTAATATTAAATTCCAAAAATAATATTTTATATTTTCTGAAATGTTACAATCGTACTACTATTTTGGACTTCGTCAAGGGTATGTACGGATGGGTTCTAATTAACATGGACAATGACGGGTAGAACTTGACACGTGACTTTTGATTTGTGGGCCTTCGTCAAGATCAGAAAAGCATGGGGCAAAAATCCAAATCGGGAGTTTCTAAAGAAACTGAAACTTGCTAGTGCTGCATACCATTTGGAGTGTGATAATTTTGATAGGATTCGTTCAGGATTATCACACAATGATATTTGGATCTCGATCCTACTGTGAGTATCCGCTACTCCACGAGAAATTTTTCACTTAACAATCAATGCTATAAACCAAGTAGGTGACTATAACGGTGTTAGCGGGGCTACGCCTCTAGGAAAAAGAGGTTATTTAATTAAGAAACTTCACGAAAGCGTCGTAAAACCTCCCTCGAAGTACCGACACTAGCCTGGACGAACGATTAAGCAAGTATTGTACGGTGAGATTAATCCTGAATAATTCTTCTTTTATGGTTTGAGGAAGGATTCAAGAAACAGTGAGAGCCATCCTATTTAGATAAATTAAAAACCTATCTAAACTTACAAGAGTATCATTGTAACACTTTAGAATGCGATTAGTGTTAATTAAGCGATAATACGGATTTTTTTTGTAAAATGTTTACCAAAATAGTTTTCACATATTTTATAAAAATTAATTAATATTTTATTATTATTTATTTCGGGCTTGCACACACTTGTGCATGTTAACCTAGGGTTAATTAGTGTTAGCCATGCTTAAGTAGCCATGGCACCTTAACCCCATTCCATTAAGTTTTATGTAATTATTTAAGTTATTTAGTGTAAAAATAAGAGGTTTGAATTTGGGGTTGACTTGAGTGAGAGAGAGAGAGAGAGAGAGAGTTGACATGCAAATGATGAAGCAAGGTGAGCATTTAATGAGGAGAGAGAAGGGGTCATGGCTCACTCTAACCTCACACCCTCATTTCCCTCATCCCTCACTCACACAATCCCTCATTCTCACCCTACTCTCTCATTCACACTTTATTTTCTTCATCTCTTTTTCTCATCCCCTCAAACTGAAACCCTACCAAAATCCTCACAAAACCAAACCAAATCACCACTAAACCTCACTAAAACCCTTCACAAGCCTAGCTAAAGCCACTAAGATCACTTGGAACATGGAAAGCTAGGGTTTTTGAGCAAGTGTGGATTGGAAACGATCTCTAACTGTTAATTACGTGTTTATTATGTTGTGTTGCTTAGTAGATGTTGTTTAGAACCCTAAAGATATAGTTTTGTGCACATATCGTATTTTTAGTGTCATATTGGGGTGTATGTGATCTGCTATCACCATGAGTTGTTACTGGAAAATCTAGCATCGTAGTAGTGTTGTACTATAGACCCTGAGTGTTCACCTGAAAACCGAACCAATTCCCACCTGTTTTAGCCGGCGAGACATGGGGAAATTCCGGCGAGCTCAGATTTTTGGGAGCCTGGGGAGTTGAGATTTTTAGGGTAGCTGTCTTTAGGTATTTTATAGTGTTTGGTACTGCTTGATTTTTATGATATGACTGTAGGAAAAATTTGGGACAACTTAGCTAATTTTAGACGTTTCGGCAAATTGTGATACGATTGATCCGACGTAGTTTACGCGTTCGGGTAGCTTGCAGTCGTGGACTGGTTTTGATGATGTCGCAACACACGTTAGCCGTTAAGCGAACCCTTTTGTAGCTTAAGAGAACCGATTCGTTAATCGACGTTGTGTTCGTTTATTTTTGGGTAGTTTGCTAAATCCACGCGTTATTATGTTGTGTGTTGATAGGATCGCAGGCGGGGACTTCAGACGCTACGAAGAAAGGAAAGCAGGTGGTTGGATTTACCTAGCTCGAGATCATCGGTTAGTAGATTTAACATCTAAGGGTAAATCGCCCGTATGTCGTTAAGCGTCAGGGTTAGATATGATATTATAGCCGCATGTTTATATGCATATATGTTGATTGTGCATGAGCATCATTGCATACCATTACTTGTTGTGCCTTGACTTAGTATCTAGTGGACACTGCACCATTACTGACGGTTCATGTTGCACGAGCACTAAATTGTATTCGACACCCACACCATCGGTAATTGCCATGACACGCACAACCTATACACATATGTGGTATTGTATTCGTTATTGACATTGAGACGTTGATTCTTGTTCTATTGCGCATGTGAAGTGTATCATACACACATACGTTGCTATAGCTACATATACACCTTTAAACGATGTTGCATTTGATTTTGGAGAAATTGGGAACCGTATGATATATTTAAAAACTTGATTCATTTAGAAGAGCGGTTTTCCCTTGATATGCTCATTTTATTGTTTTATGTTGCATACATCATATTTCATAGATTTACGCATTGAGATACGGATTTCATATGATTTATGGATTTGAGAACCGTGGGGATATTTCAAGAAAATATGCATTGTTTTGAAAATCCGGTTTCTCTTGATATGATATTTCGATGCGTCCACCATGAGTTTTCTTGGTTCTGAGACTTGTGTTAGAAACCCGATTCGAGAAGCTGGATGATCCGTTTACGGGTTCATAGTGGCCCTGGTATGGTACCCCGGGGCAAGAAAGGGATGTTGTGCAGTAGACGATGAGCGTGGCAGATGGACTACTACCTATCGGTGATTGGTTAGACCTGGCGGTTATCCGGAGGATATCGACCGGAGTCGTGAGATGGATATGGGCCGACACGAACTGACGGAGCCCGTAGGCCGATCTGGACTGACGGAGCCCGAGTTATGTGGATTTACGTGTCGATGTTGGACACTGGTTTTCATGATGTTTCGAGTGCCGATGTTGGGCACTCAGTGTTAGTTATATGTATGCCCTAGAGGCCATTACTGTACATATGTTGCATATTGTAGTGGATGCTTGGACATATATAGGGAGGACTTTCTTGCTCGACATGATAGTATGCTATCTAGTTGCCCTTTATCTTAACATGTACTCTGATTATCTCTATGTTACATGTTGATAAAGCCCTTAGGATGAGTACTTGAATACCACGACTATGATGCAGATCATACTAGTGGGGACAGTGTAGTCGCAAAGTACTGTAAGTGCACGGCGGCGCCCCGGTCGTCAATCCGACGCCGGAATGCGGAAGCGGTGATAAACTTTAATTTTGCGGATTTAACAAACCGGCACCACCGCGCACTAAAACCCGGATCGAACCACTAACTAGTCCTAGCTAACTACAAGATGGGGAAGAGAGATATACCGACAGATCCGAGTCCTCCGGTCTTCTCGTCGTCGTCCCGATCTCCTGCGGAATGTGCCGTCTCCTCCTCGTCGCCGGAAGTGCACCACATGGCCTACTTCTTTTACGGGCTCCCACCTCAATGCCGAGGCAACTCGGGCACGAAGCTGGCTAGTCGACGTGCCCAAGATTTGCTGTAGAATGTGTTGTGAGCTATTTGTGTCTCTAGGGGTTTAGGGAGTTGCCATTGGTGGAGGAAAAAGGATATGAGCTTTTGGAGATGAACCATATCAATATTGCAAGCCAAATAAGAGTATTTCTTCCCTCACCAAATTGGGACAGCCCCCTTGCATGGAATGGCCGGCCAAACATTATGGAGAGAGTGAGAGGGGAGAGTGGATCAATCACAAGAAATAGAGAGAGAGAAAAGCTATCATGCAAAAAGGAAATGATCACCAAAACAAAACCCACACTCAACCACCAACCACCAAACTCATCATCAACAACCATGATGATTTACAAAGTCAAGCAATCATGAGTTTATGAAGTCAAATGATGGGACAAGTATCATGACATGATAATATGCAAAGACCCCCTCCACAAATGCTTATTTGTAACAATGCAAATAAGCCCTCCTCCACCAAACTTCGGCCAATGAACAGAACAAAGGAAATCGGCCGAAACGGAAAGCAAACTGGCAACTCCAGAAAACTGGTCCCGTAATAAATTACAGGAAAAACCCCGATACTGTGCATACACACCCGCATCTGTATTTCGACCGAAATACAAATGCAATGAGACAAAATCTACACTGTACTATACTAGGATCCGGCTTATACCAAAGCCGGCTAGTAATATCCGTTCGATCCTGATTCGTGCAATACCGCACGTATCTGATCGAACCCTACCATATATCCATACGGCCTGTAGTACAAACTGTTCGATCCTGATCCGTGCAATACCGCGCGTATCCGATCGGACCTTGCCATATCTCCATACGGCCTCTACAACCTTTCGCCCGAAAGCTGAGTAACTGAATGTGGGGGACTCTAAAGACTCATCAACACCTTGGTTGTGGATTTAACTACTAGCACGTCAGAGGTATAAGCCAATACGTAACGGGCTACCAGGTATTGACTAAAAGGGACGTCGATGAGCGAACTCATCCTGACACCCCACTGAGCCTGTCAGTGACAATATCCGTACAGTCCGGTCCGTTCGTCTATGAGCATCGCATGGCGGGCCTAGGGGTTGGTAAAAGTCAGACCCCCAAAAGCGGTACAAGTCGTGTCGGAGTGTAGCCCAGAACACCCTGAGATACTACTGGAATACCTACCAGTAAATCTCCTTGCCTCAGCCGAGGGCTTCGTGTAATAGCTCTCCTAGACACAGCACGACCTCACCCCCAATACCGGGAGAGACGAACCCCTGAAGATACGCTCACTGCCTCCATGTGGCTCGGGACTGTACCCAACTAAAACCTGTTTGCACGACTCCTTTGAGCCGTGGTAGGGTAGTAATCAAAGTACAGTGGGAACTCACACAAGACAAATGACGATCCCCAGGTCGATGAACTAACCTGCACACATGTCACCAGGGAACTGCCATCTGACGTCTGGTATATGACCAACTAGCATGTTCCCGGCGAGTCCTATCCGGTGTACTCATAACCCAATGAGCACCTGTATACATCTTAGGTGAACCAACTGACACCAGTGGCTTGTGAGACCGGCCACCGCCCCTCGTCGGGGTCTCGACTGTATACACTAGTCTACTCTGGAGTATCGATGCCCAATCTCGAAACTCACACGACTAGGGACCATTTATGGATATGCTTATAGACTGCCAGCTCCCACGTATATGATCGCCCTCATACTGCTGGTGGTCAAGCAAGAATCCTAGGGGCTCTATCAACGTGTAATAGCGACTTGTCAGGTCACCTAAAGCAGTACACGATGATAAAGGTAAACCAGATAGCATACTATCATCTCGAGTAAGACTGTCCTACCGGGATAGGTCCTCCATCAATCATTGCAATCACGTGCCTGTGATCGAATAATTGAATCTGAGGGCACTATCTCCAACAATCTCCCACTTGCACTCAAGGCTAATTATTGCGATGTCGCATACTCACAGCACGTGTGATACCGAACACCCAACTCCTCTACTAGTCAGTCTCACAAAGCTCGCTTGCGAAACTATTGCGTTCGAGGAATAGCCTTGGTGAGTGGATCCGCCTTGATGTCTCTTTCTATGTCTCTCTATATCTCAATTTCGCGGAGAAACCCATCTCCCGAAATGAGTAATACCTGTCTTAGAATGTGTCTGGATGTCTGATGGGACATAGCTCATAAATGAACTCCAAATCCAAACTTCTAAGATTGTATCGTCAACTGAACTTAATCAGTATCCTGCGCCATGCCTCCCGCAGTATTGCCTTGGACCACCTGTCCAAAATACTGCCCCTCGTCAGAAGGAAAAACTATAACTCTGACAACCTCCTTGTCGTCCATGTCACCTTGGAAGCCTGGAATGATAACTGTCTCCCGAATGAGGCTGTCGTTATCATATCCCTAGAACATCCACTTATGTTCTAAAACTGCTTCCGACTGTTTCTCCAGGATTGGATTAATGTCAACTTATTGCATCTAGTGCAAGAACAATATCTGGTGTGGTACTTGATATCTCACGATTGACTCAATTGCCTGAGCAAGTGATCTGCCAATCATGCACATCCCTCTCCAATTTAGTCTGTAAGACCCCTTTAGAGAGGGTGACTCCATTACCTGCAGGTACACTACCGTGCCAGGAGTCGTCCATTCTAAATACTCTTAGAATGCTGTCTAAGTACCCTGATTGGGAAACCACCCAAATCTAGATCTAAAACCATAGATCTAGTAACCAGTATGTCTGACATAAAATCCATTTCCTTTGTGGAGAAAACACTGTGTGACGACCAAAGTATAACCGATCTTAGTATAGGAGTTTCTTTTCCTACTCTGTGTAGTGTATGTCATCCAAATACCAGGATATCACACCCTACTACCTTCTCAACAGATCCATCCCCTATTCTGATGAAGTCAAACGCATGACTGTCGCGTCAGAAATAGATGATCTATCTCCGCTACATCTGCTTTAGTCTATAAATAGACATAAGCTACTTGTCCACCAATGCTTCCGTTGCTCCCACTGACTACGACAACCCTCTGGCAGAGTCATATAAACGTACACTTCTAAAGCTAGTTCAGAACGACGCTATACTCATCCTCCCGCCGGGTCTCGTAACCTGGAACAACAGCAATGGCAAGTGTGGGTAAACAAGAACTTCCCTGTCACCGTCATTAAGGCTACCGGAGTACCTCTCGGGTGCCTGAAGTTACCCACCTTATCTGCGGAGTGGCCAATGGAATGTCAAACCGGATTGAATCTTTAGGTTCCTTATCAAATCTTCAGTAATCGTTTGTGGTTCTGGAATCACTTCCAGTTCTACCATACTCCCACAAATGTTTTCTGAAAAAATCCATTTTTAATTTAAAACTGTGGCGAGTCAAGAACAATATCGCTATAGATGGTAAAAAGTCAACCCGCGTCATAGCCTGGGTCAACCCACAAACAGCCATTACAGAAACGTGCCTTGAGTTGTCCAATGTCTGGTTTTAAGCATAAGCCGGACAACTCCCCGTACCTTAACACCGTTAAGATATGAACTGTTCTATATCCAATATAGAAACAGAGGCACTGATTTAATTGAACCAGATTCAAATCATGCAGCTGTCTCCAGTGCATGTCAACTAAATGGAAGGAGGCTGATCAGCGTTACTCAACTTAGGAATGCTTCCAATTATGAATAACCTGAAAGAGAAGCAAGATCTCTTAATCATTACTATCAACTGAATACCATACACAAGTATCTACATCTTCGATCACTTTGAAGAATCCCGATACTTGCTACACCTGGTTCTCTACTGTATTCAAATACCTATAACTTCTCAAAATTCGGACCCTGTGTTTCCACGAAACACCTGTCTAAAAACTAGAGAAGTCATAAGTAAACCGAATATAGTACGAGGACCAACCCCTCTGTCCTGATGGACCCTGGACAACATACAATACTCTGTATAAGTCCCTTGAGTCTGAAAACTCATTCACTGTGTGTCGTAGGTTGAAAACTGTACATATGGTTAAGAAGAATTACACTGCTGTTTAATGCTCCTTACCTAACCATCCACTGATATAGGTAAATGTCGTAGACATAATTTCAGAAAGGTATATCTCACTCTATGAAAATAGACGTACAGATATATCAATTTGAAATTGGTGCATAACAGCGGATATTCAAAACCAAATATTTGCCGACCGGCAAACAGCCCAGGTGATTTCCTCAAATATCACTGATTGCAACGAATTCCGATATAATGAGGATAGTCACCCAATTCCCAACAACTTACTCCTACTCATCATCTGTAAAACCATACAGATGTGAGAATCATACCTGGTAAATACATACTCTGGAGTAAGTATCTAGTCGGGAAATCAGCTTTCCTTTAACAGTACACAGTGAGACTGAAACATTGAAATGTTTCGTAGGGGTATTCTGGTATTCCTAGTAATGCCTCTTCCATTATCCAGATTCACAACTATAACCATGTAATTCCTTGCCACCTCTCCAAATCCCTTCATATGTCTTTAGTCATTACCTTCTGCACACCCCTTTAGGCCAAATGGTTTTCTTCCTTCCCTACCGTTCGGCACCAGCCTATGGTTTGGAAGAAGACTATCCAATAAGCATAATGGGTGTACTGTCCTAATCCTAGGAACACTCGCAATGCGAGAGAAGGTGAAGATAAAAGACACCTGAATAAATCTTATTCCTATTTCTCCTGAACCAGAATCCATCTCCGAACTGGAACAAGTTCCTTTCGAGTTCGTATATAACCATACGATGGAGTATCCAATAAGCTGTGGATCTTCGTAGTGATACGGAGTGTCCTGGAGAAATACAAAGGTGATTTAGGATTGGTGAAGAGATACTTGGTTTGGTCGTGAATATCTGTTGCAATTTACTTTGCCCTCTTACTAATCCCTTGCTTTGTCTTAACTTAATACCTTCTGCACACCATCGTTATGCTAATTGGTTTTCTTCATTCCCTACCGGTCGGCACCAGCCTAAGGTTTGGAAGAAGACAATCCAATTTGCGTAATAGGTGTACTACCCCTAAACCAAGGAGTACTCGTAACCTGAGAGAGGGTGAAAAGAAAAGACAACTGAATAGTCCTATCCGTTTTCTCCAGAACCTGAAACCATCCTCGAATAAATCCCTTCGAGTTCGTATCTAACCATACGATGGTTTTGTCCAATGGAAGTGGACGTTCGTAGTAATACGGGGTGTCCTGGAGAAAAGGGTAAAAGTAGGAGTGGCAATGAGGTTTGCAACTCTGACAATCCATAAGCCAGTGTTAAGTAGGTTCGGTCAACTTGGTCACTGAGTCATAGTCTTAGGGTCGGGTCAAAGGTCGCTGCCAAAGAGAGAGAGAAAAGAAACACTCAGCGTGCACTCAAACCTAGATTAGAATGGTTACCAATTTATCTAATCTGGAATCCTCCCACTGTACCTCAAATTCTCCTCCAAACCTGAAAGAAGAATTAGTCGGGGTTACCCGAGGAGTAAACTAACTCATCAGTGGGAATCGGGATCCAACTCTCATCGCATGATAACGTGACGGAATCCGCTCACGTCATCACACTCCAGAAGGTATGCGCATATCTGGCAAGTTTCAGTTCTTTTGAAGCTCCCGATGTGATTTCTGCCCCATGCTCTTATGACCTTGACTAAGGCCAACAAATCATAAGTCACATGTCAAGTTCTGCCCGTCATTATCCAGGTTGATTTGAACCCACCCGTACAAGCCCTTGACTAGGGCCAACAAGGCTATACGACTGTCCCAAACCAACGCATCTATCTATGCAGCATATGAACACCCAATAGCTACCAAACACTGTGCCTTGACTAAGGCCAACAAACACAGCTTGAATACTATTGACCGCCCATATGAAACGACGGAGGGCTACGAATGGTTTCTGGCGAAAACCTTTAACGTAAAGAACTTGATATCGTTGAAGGAACGAATAGCTTTTTAAAATATAGTGACGAAAACGATTGCTAAAGAGGTCACTCCCGGTGAAGGGATCTCGGCTCTTTCCCCGTAGAATGGGGTGCAGGATATTCCAAATGAATACCACGATGCAAAACAAAAGAGAACGTCCTTGCAATAACAGCTTTTTGAAAAGTGTTCCAACAACATCATATTAGGTTTGTTTTTAACTTGCATTGATCCGAATCAATGCAGTCCCATCAATTGATCACACCACAAAGAACGAAAATATACTGATGTACGTATATGCCATCCGCATTCGCCACTGGGTCCCGTCATTACCCGTTAGGTTAGCTAACTAACGACAGAGCGGGGACTGGACTAGCGCAGATGTAAAACATATACAACATCTACTAATATATATACCAATATATTATATTTCGCTCAAGGCGTGAAAGAAATGCAACATCACAGAAAATGTACAGCATCACAGAAACAATACAGATATCTGGGATCCCCGGGTTTCACAGAGCCACTACTGAAACCCGACGTTCCCCTGGTCGTGTGGATAGCCTGTGAAATGAAATCCTAGACCCCTACGGGCGCGGCAAGTCACCCGCCAAAACCTGAAGCGAGGCAGCCCCCTTCAGTACCGTGAATGGACCACCCAGCACTTCACGGAATCCGGCAACTTGGGCACCCCTCCTGGGTCAACCTGTACCCCCTACGAGTGCGGCGAATAGCCCGCCAATTCCAGAGTAAAGCCCCCTCCGTCTCAATGCCATGAGATGCGGGCTTGTTGCCCCCTAGAACCCGGCTATCCGTGCACCCCTCCTGGGGTAATCCTAGTACAGAAAGTAAAATATACATACAACGGGTACATCGACCGCAACCTGGCCGTGCCCCAAAATAATAATACAATCAGGCAGTGACGGCAGTCCACATGTCGGACGCTCGCCCCGCAATATCAAATGTACATAATACAACCACAACTGTACTAGCATTGCATCCAGGCTATCCCCCACGACCGATCCGCAACATCACAGCAAAAACAGAACATCAACGTGAAAGTCACGTTCGCAAATCCGTCTAACCGGGCTATAGCAGTTAGACCGGATTTACCGATCCAGTGACATTCACGGTCGCAGATATAATGTAAATACTGTGAAATAATGTGTTTAAAATATCCGATCGATCAAACTTTAAAAGGTGGGCCCCAAGCGATACTGTAGCAGTTCAAGAAATCCTGGGCCCAATGTAATTATTCCAAAACCCCTATTTTCACCCCAGAAAGCAACTGAAGAAGTTCGATACAGTAAGGACACCATTGCGCGGCGGAACCGCGGCCTAAGGGGGTAATTGCCGCGGTTCCGCGCTCTGGTAGTCGAATTACTGCGTCGAATTTCTACAGTGGGCTTGTTACCTCCAGTAAATCAATGTTTTACAACCTGAAAAAATTTTCGAGACCAAAAATTTTCAACAGAAACTGATGCTATAGGAAAAACACGGGTTTTGGGATTTTTGATCGATCGGAAATGAAAACACATTACACCAAGCCAGACTAAGATAATGGTGAGGCTCTGATACCACTGTAAGTGCACGGCGGCGCCCCGGTCGTCAATCCGACGCCGGAATGCGGAAGCGGTGATAAACTTTAATTTTGCGGACTTAGCAAACCGGCACCACCGCGCACTAAAACCCGGATCGAACCACTAACTAGTCCTAGCTAACTACAAGATGGGGAAGAGAGATATACCGACAGATCCGAGTCCTCCGGTCTTCTCGTCGTCGTCCCGATCTCCTGCGGAATGTGCCGTCTCCTCCTCGTCGCCGGAAGTGCACCACATGGCCTACTTCTTTTACGGGCTCCCACCTCAATGCCGAGGCAACTCGGGCACGAAGCTGGCTAGTCGACGTGCCCAAGATTTGCTGTAGAATGTGTAGTGAGCTATTTGTGTCTCTAGGGGTTTAGGGAGTTGCCATTGGTGGAGGAAAAAGGATATGAGCTTTTGGAGATGAACCATATCAATTTTGCAAGCCAAATGAGAGTATTTCTTCCCTCACCAAATTGGGACAGCCCCCTTGCATGGAATGGCCGGCCAAACATTATGGAGAGAGTGAGAGGGGAGAGTGGATCAATCACAAGAAAAAGAGAGAGAGAAAAGCTATCATGCAAAAAGGAAATGATCACCAAAACAAAACCCACACTCAACCACCAACCACCAACCTCATCATCAACAACCATAATGATTTACAAAGTCAAGCAATCCTGAGTTTATGAAGTCAAATGATGGGACAAGTATCATGACATGATAATATGCAAAGACCCCCTCCACAAATGCTTATTTGCAACAATGCAAATAAGCCCTCCTCCACCAAACTTCGGCCAATGAACAGAACAAAGGAAATCGGCCGAAACGGAAAACAAACTGACAACTCCAGAAAACTGGTCCCGTAATAAATTACAGGAAAAACCCTGATACTGTGCATACACACCCGCATCTGTATTTCGACAGAAATACAAATGCAATGAGACAAAATCTACACTGTACTATACTAGGATCCGGCTTATACCAAAGCCGGCTAGTAATATCCGTTCGATCCTGATTCGTGCAATACCGCACGTATCTGATCGAACCCTGCCATATATCCATACGGCCTGTAGTACAAACTGTCCGATCCTGATCCGTGCAATACCGCGCGTATCCGATCGGACCTTGCCATATCTCCATACGGCCTCTACAACCTTTCGCCCGAAAGCTGAGTAACTGAATGTGGGGGACTCTAAAGACTCGTCAACACCTTGGTTGTGGATTTAACCACTAGCACGTCAGAGGTATAAGCCAATACGTAACGGGCTACCAGGTATTGACTAAAAGGGACGTCGATGAGAGAACCCATCCTGACACCCCACTGAGCCTGTCAGTGACAATATCCGTACAGTCCGGTACGTTCGTCTATGAGCATCGCATGGCGGGCCTAGGGGGTTGGTAAAAGTCAGACCCCCAAAAGCGGTACAAGTCGTGTCGGAGTGTAGCCCAGAACACCCTGAGATACTACTGGAATACCTACCAGTAAATCTCCTTGCCTCGGCCGAGGGCTTCGTGTAATGGCTCTCCTAGACACAGCACGACCTCACCCCCAATACCGGGAGAGACGAACCCCTGAAGATACGCTCACTGCCTCCATGTGGCTCGGCACTGTACCCAACTAAAACTTGTTTGCACGACTTCTTTGAGCCGTGGTAGGGTAGTAATCAAAGTACAGTTGGAACTCACACAAGACAAATGACGATCCCCAGGTCGATGAACTAACCTGCACACATGTCACCAGGGAACTGCCATCTGACGTCTGGTATATGACCAACTAGCATGTTCCCGGCGAGTCCTGTCCGGTGTACTCATAAGCCAATGAGCACCTGTATACATCTTAGGTGAACCAACTGACACCAGTGGCTTGTGAGACCGGCCACCGCCCCTCATCGGGGTCTCGACTGTATACACTAGTCTACTCTGGAGTATCGATGCCCAATCTCGAAACTCACACGACTAGGGACCATTTAAGGATATGCTTATAGACTGCCAGCTCCCACGTATATGATCGCCCTCATACTGCTGGTGGTCAAGCAAGAATCCTAGGGGCTCTATCAACGTGTAATAGTGACTTGTCAGGTCACCTAAAGCAGTACACGATGATAAAGGTAAACCAGATAGCATACTATCATCTCGAGTAAGACTGTCCTACCGGGATAGGTCCTCCATCAATCATTGCAATCACGTGCCTGTGATCGAATAATTGAATCTGAGGGCACTATCTCCAACAAGTACATACTTTAAATGTTCCTAGTCGTAGGAGTATCGAGACAGGGCATCGATACTCCAGAGTAGACTAGCGTATGCGCTTCTTGACCTATATGATAGGCGATGGATGATCCCATATCCATTGGTGTTTGACATCAGAGAAGGTATACGGGTGCTCAGTGGAGACTGGGTACACTGGACGGACTCGTCGAGAACTCCCAGATGGTATTATACCTCACGTCAGATGGCAGTTCTCTGGTGACACTGGTACAGGTTAGTCTGTAGACCCGAGATCGTCATAGAGTCTTGTGTGATTCCCACTGTGCTTTGATTTCCATCATACCACGTCCAAGAGGGCGTGCAAAACGGTGGCTTTTGGGTACAGTCCCGAATCACATGGAGGAAATGAGTGATAGGAGGGGTTTCGTCTCTCCCGGTATAGGGAGTTGATATTGCGCTGTGTTCGATTGGCTATAACTGGAAATCCCTGTCCAGGGTTGCTGAGATTTACTGGTAAGTGTTATCAGTAGTTTCTCGAAATGTTATGGACCTCATATCGACACGACTTATCAAGCTACTGGGGTCTGAAGTTTACCACGCCTAGGCGAGATATGCAACATATCAAATGAAGAGACCGGACTGTACGGTAGTGTTACTGATTGGATTCACAGGAGAATGTACAGGCTTGGTTGTTGATCTTATTGGATATAGTGCCCTCAAAGTCAATTATTGGATTACAGGTACACGATTGCAATGATTGAGGGAGGACCTATACTGGTAGGACAGTCTTACTCGAGATGATAGTATGCTATCTGGTTTGCCATTATCAGTCGTGTACAGCTTTAGGTGACATGATCACTATTACACGTTGATAGAGCCCTTATGATCCTGCTTGACTACCAACAGTATGATGGTGATCATATACGTGAGAGTTGGGTAGTCTATAAGCACATCCTTAAAAGTGGCCCCTAGTCGTGGGAGTTTCGAGACAGAGCATCGATACTCCGGAGTAGACTAGTGTATACAGTCGAGACCCCGACGAGGGGCGGTGGCCGGTCTCACAATCCATTAGTGTCAGTTGGATCACCTAAGATGTATACATGTGCTCATTGGGTTATGAGTACACCGGACAGGACTCGCCGGGAACCTGCTAGTTGGTTTTATACCTAGTGTCAGATAGTAGTTCCCTGGTGACATGTGTACAGGTTAGTTCATTGACCTGAGGTCGTCATTTGTCTCGTGTGAGTTCCCACTGTGCTTAGATTTCTACCCTACCACGGCTCAAAGAAGTCGTGCAAACAGGTTTTAGTTGGGTACAGTCCCGAGCCACATGGAGGCAAGTGAGCGGATCGGCAGGGGATTCGTCTCTCTCGATATTGGGGGTGAGATCGCGCTGTGTCTAGGAGAGCCATTATACCAAGTCCTTGGCCAAGGCAGGTGAGAATTACTGGTAAGTATTCCAGTAGTTTGTCAGGGTGTTCAGGGCTACTCTCCGACACGACTTATACCGCTATTGGGGGTCTGACGTTACCAGCCCCTAGGCCCGATATTCGATGATCATAGACGAACGGACCGGACTGTATGTATATTGTCACTGATAGGCTCAGTAGGGTTCCAGGATGAGTTCGCTCATCAGGCTTCCCTTTCGGTCAGTACATGGGCAGCTGTTACGCACAGCTAGTACCGCTGACGTGCTTATGGTTAAACCCACTGCCAGGGTACTGACGAGTTTTTAGAGTCCCCCACAGATAGTTTCCTAAATTCAGGCGAAACGTTGTAGAGGCCGTATGGTTTTATGGCGTTCGAAAATGCACGTGCACTTGTGCACGTGTCATGTTTCGGACAGATAATACTGGTGGGCTTTGGTTTAAACCGGATCCAAGTATTATATTGAGTCGGAATATTTTAGTCTCTCGTATTCATATTCGGTCGGAATACGGATACAGGTATGTATATACAGGTGAGGTGTATTCTCGTAATCCGTTACAAGAATATTTTAGAAGATGCATTTCTTTTTGGATTAATCCTTTTGGTTTAAATGATTATGGATTTTAGAAGGTGTGACTTATTATGGATGACACATTTCTTCTAGCATGTTCATTAGTGACTCATGCTAATGAGTCACTAAGTGAGTCATTATAGAATTAATGTATTTTGTTTTGGGTATGGATATTTGAGGAGATATTTTCATAAGATATTTTCTTTGGTTTTTGATAAATAAACCTCATGTTTCTATTCACAAAAGGATGAGAAAAGAGAACATAAGTTTATGGGCTTGATTTTCTTTTGCTCACTAGTGTTTCTTGAGTTCACAATTTCCAATCCTAAGCATCTTCTTCAACCTCCACCCTAACCCTCTCATGTGATAAGAACCCTAGGGTGTTTGAGACAAAGTATTCTACTCATTCTCTACTTCATCTTGGTCATCTCTTTTAGCAGACTTGATGACCGAGTTGTCTCGGTATAGAGGCGGGAGCCCGTTTAAAGATCCGTTGACGTGGTGCCACCTCGACGAGGAGACAAGAGATCGGAGTTGCCGCGAGGAGCGTGGGATGATGGCTAAATACCGAAGGACTCGAATCGATCGGTATAGCCTTTCTACCTCTTTACAGTTTGTTAGTATAGCGTTAATGGCAAGATCCGGGTTATAGTATGCGATAGCGCCAGATATAAAAGTTTTTGTTCCGCGTTTGGCGTCAGAATGACGGCCGGAGCGCTACCGTAGACTTACATGGTATCAGAACCTCGCTATTAACCTTTACTAACTTGTTCTAACGGGTTTAAAACATCGATCGAACGAAATTTCCAAAACCGCATTTTTCATGTCAAAGTTTCTGTCGAATTTTTAAACTGGTCTAAAAATTATTTTGAGCATCTCAGAAAATCGTGCAGGCTTTTTTAAGGATACTGTAGAAATTTGGTTCATTGTCTCTACAGTTCTGCCGCGGAACTGCCGCACAAACCATGGTTTGGCCGCGGTTCCGCCGCCGTTTTGGAGCAACAGAGTACAATTTTTCTACAGTATGTCTTGCATAGGGAATTTTGGTTTCTGGAATATTTTGTTTGGGCCCAGATTTTGTTTGAGTACTGCAGTTGTACGTGGGGCCCACTTCAGGAAGTTTTGTCGATCGGAATTTTAAACTTGTTAGTTTACAGTACTTATATTATATCTCCGACCGTGAATGTCATTCGAGCGGTAAATTGCGTCTAATTGCTATAGTTCTTTTAGACGGGTTTGCGAACGTGACATTCGCGTTGATGTTCTGTGTTGTGCTGTGATGTTGCGGATTTGTTGTGGTGGATAGCTGTGTGCAATGGTAGTGCAGTTTGGATTTATTTGTACATTTGATATTGCGGGGCGAGCGTCCAACATGTGGACTGCCGTCACAGCCTGTTTGTATAATATTTTTTTGGGGCACGACCAGGCTGAGGTCGATGTACCCGTTGTACATATTTTTCATTTCTGTACTAGGTTTACCCCACGACGGAGTGCACGGATAGCCGGGTTATGGAGGGCAACGGGTCCGTATCTCATGGCTTTGAGAGGCAGAGGGCCTCACTCTAGAATTGGCAGACTATTCGCCGCATTCGTAGGGGGTACAGGTTGGCCCAAGGAGGGGTGCTCAAGTTACCTGATTCAGTGAAGTGCAGGGTGGTCCATTCACTTTGCTGTAGGGGGTTGCCTTACTTCAGGTTTTGGCGGGTAACTTGCCGCACCCGTAGGGGTCTAGGTTTCATTGCACAGGTTATCCACACGACCAGGGGAACGTCGGGTTTCAGCAGCGGCTCTGTGAAACCCGGGGATCCCAGATTATCTGTATTGTTCTGTGATGCTTATTACTTTTCTGTAATGTTGCATTTATCACGCATGGAGCGATTATTGTATATTGGTATATATACTAGTAGATGTTGTATATGTTTTACACCCGCGCTAGTCCAGTCCCCGCTCTGTCGTTAGTTAAGTAACCTAACGGGTGATGACGGGACCCAGTGACGAATGCAGATGGCATATACGTACATTTTATTTTCGTTCTTTTCTGGTGTGATTAATTGATGGGACTGCGTTGATTTTGATCAGTGCAAAGGAAAACAAACCTGTTTGGACGTTGTTCGAACAGTTTTAAAAAGTGTTATTACAAGTACGTTTTCTTTTGTTTTGCATAGTGGTATTCAGTTGGAATATCCTGCACCTCATTCGACGAGATCCCTTCACCGAGAGTGACCCCTTAGACAGAAATTTGCGTCAGGGTAATAGCTTAACTATAGTCGATTACATGTTGCTTTACATTGCGGTATTCAGTTGGAATATCCTGCACCTCATTCTACAGGGAAAGAGTCGAGATCCCTTCACCGGGAGTGACCTCTTTAGCGAAGGTTTTCGCCACTATATTTTGTAAAAAGCTATCAGGTTCCTTCAACGAGATCAAGTTCATTACGTTAATGGTTTTTTGCCAAAAACTAGCCGTATCCCTCCGTCATTTCATTTGGGTATTCAGTAGTATTCAAGCTATGTTTATTTGACCAACGCCAAGGTATAGTGTTTGGTAGCTGCTGGGTATTCATCTGCTGCATAGATAGATGAGTTGGTTTGGGACAGTCATTCTGCCATTTGGCCAACGTCAGGGGCATGTACGGGTGGGTTCGAATTGACAAGATAATGATGGGTAAAACTTGGCATGTGACTTATGGCAATTGGCCAACGTCAGGGTCATAAGAGCATGGGGCAAAAATCATATCGGGAGTTTCTAAAGAAACTCAACTTGCCAAATATGCGCATACCTTCTAGAGTGTGATAACGTGAGTGGATTCCTTCACGTTATCATGCGATGAGAGTTGGATCCAGATTCCCACTGATGAGTTAGTTTACTCTTCGGGTGATCCCGATTGATTCTTCTTTCTGCTTTGGAGGAGAATTTGACAGTACAGTGGGAGGTTTCCTGATTAGATAAAGTGATAACCATTCTGATCTAGGTTAGAGTGCACGCAGAGTGTTTCTTTTCTCTATCTCTTTGGCAGCGACCATTGACCGACCCTAGACTATGACTCAGTGACCAAGTTGACCGAACCTTTTTAAAATACTGGCTTTTGGATTGTCTAAGTTGCATAAGTCATTGTCGCTCCTTCTTTTACCCTTAGAATTTCTCAGAACACCTCGTATTACTACGAACATCCACTTCCATTGGATAGATCCATCGTATGGTTATATACGAACTCGAAGGGACTTCTTCAAGGATGGATCCAGGTTCAGGAGAAATTGAATTGGTTTATTCAGTTGTCTTTTATTATCACCTTCTCTCAGGTTGCGAGGGCTCCTTGGTTTAGGAGAGTACACCTATTACGCTTATTGGATAGTCTTCTTCCAAACCATAGGCAGGTGTCGAAAGGTAAGGAATGAAGAAAACCAATTAGCCTAAGTAGGGTGTACAGAAGGTCATAAGTAAAGAAAAAATAAAGGGATTAGAAAGAGGGCAAAGTAAATTGCGACTGCTATCATTCACTACCAAACCGTGTAGTTCATCGCTACTCCTATTTCACCTCTGCTTTTTTCCCCAGTTCGGGAGAAATAGAATAAGGTATTATTTAGTTGTCTTTTATCATCACCTTCTCTCAGGTTGCGAGTACTCATAGGATTAGGAGAGTACACCTATTATGCTTACTGGATAGTCTTCTTCCAAACCATAGGCTGGTGCCGAACGGTAGGGAAGGAAGAAAACCACTTAGTCTAAAGGGGGTGTACATAAGGTAATGAATAAAGACAAATAAAGCGATTTGGAGAGATGGCAAAGAAATATACGGTTACAGTCATGAATTGGATTGTGGAAGAGGCATTACTAGGAATACCAGGATACCCCTACGAAACATTTTCATGTTTCAGTTTCACTGTGCATTGTTAAAGGAAAACTGTTTTCCCGATTCGAAACTTACTCCAGGGTATGTATTTACCAGGTATGATTCTCACATCTGTATGGTTTTATAGATGTTGAGTGGGAGTAAGTTATTGGGAATTAGGTGATCATCCTCATTATATCGGAATTCGTTGTAATTGGTGATATTTGACGAAATCGCCTGGGTTTTTACCGGACGGTAAGTATTTGGTTTTGAGTATCTGTTGTTGTGCACCAATTTCAAACTGATATATCTGTACGTTTATTTTTATAAATTGAGATATGACTTTTTGAAATTATGTCCGTGACATTTACCTATATCAGTTGACGATTGGGTAAGGAGCATTGAACAGCGGAGTAGTTCTTAACCATAAGTACAGTTTTCAACCTACGATTCACAGGTTTTGAGTTATTCAACTCAGGGGACTCATATAGAGTATTGTATGTTGTCCAGTATCCATTAGGACAAAAGGGTTGGTCCTCGTACTATGTTCTGTTTACTTGTGACTTCTCTAGTTTTTAGACAAGTGTTTCATTGAAATACAATGTCCAAGTTTTGAGAAGTTGTGGGTACAAGAATAAAGTAGAGAACCAGGTGTAGCAAGTATCGGGATTCTTCAAGGTGATCGGAGATGTAGATACTTGTGATTGGTATTCAGTTGATAGTTATAGTTTTGAGAAACTTGTTTCTCTTTCAGGTTACTCATAATCGGATGGACTCCTAAGTTGAGTAATGCTGATTAGCCTATTTCCACTAAGTTGATATGCACTGGAGACAGCTGCATGATTAGAATCCGGTTCCAATTAAATAAGTGCCAAAGTTTCTATATTGGATATAGAATGGTTCATATCTTAACGATGTTAAGGTACAGGGAGTTGTCCGGCTTATGCTTAAAACCAGACTCTGGATAACTCAAGGCACGTTTCTGTAATGGTAGTTTATGGGTTGACCCGGGATATGACGAGGGTTGACTTTCTACCATCTGGAAGATCAATAGTGATATTGTTCTTGACTCGCCACAGTTTTAGTAAAATGGATTTTTTCAGAAAACAGTAGTGGGAGTATGGTAGAACTGGAAGTGATTCCAGAACCGCAAACGATTACGGAAAATTTAATAGGGCCTAAAGATTCAATCAGGTTTGACATTCCATTAGCCACTCCGCAGATTTGGTGGGTAACCTCAGACACCCGAGAGGTACTCAGGTAGCCTCAAGGACGGTGACAGGGATGTTCTTGTTTACCCAGACTTGACACTAATGTTGTTCCAGGCTATGAGACCTGGCAGGAGGTTAAGTATAGCGTCGTTCTAAACTAGCTTTAGAAGTGCACGTATATATTATTCTGCCAGAGGGTTGTTATGGCCAGTGGGAGCAGCGGAAGCATAGTGGGCAAGTAGCTTATGTCTATTTATAGACTAGAGCAGATATAGCGGAGATAGATTATCTAATTTTTATGTGACAGTCATGGCTTTGACTTCATCAGAATAGGGGATGGATCTGTTAAGAAGGTAGTAGGGTGTGATGTCCTGGTATTTGGATGACATACACAGAGTAGGAAGTAAAATTCTTATACTACGATCGGTTATACTGTGGTTGTCACACAGTTATTTCTCCACAAAGGATATGGATATAATATCTGACATTCTGGTTACTAGATCTATGATTTAAGATCTAGATTTGGGTAGTTTCCCAATGTGGGTACTTTGACAGTATTCTAATAGTATTTTAGAATGGACGACTCCTGGCATGGTGGTGTACCTGTAGGTGATGGAGTCTCCCTCTCTAAAGGTGTTACAAACTAAAGGGGAGAGGGATGTGCATGATTGGCATATCACTTGCTTAGGCAATTGAGTCAATCGTGAGATGTCAAGTACCACACCAGATGTTGTTTTTGCACTAGATGCAATAAGTTAATATTAATCCAATCCTGAAGAAACATACGGAAGCAGTTTTAGAACATAAGTGCGTGTTCTAGGGATTTGATGATGGCAGCCTCCTTCGGGAGACGGTTATCATTCCAGGCTTCCAAAGGTGACATGGATGACAGAGTGATTGTCAGAGATATAGTTTTCCCTCTGACAAAAGGGGGAGTGTTATGGACAGGTGGTCCAAGAGGATACTGTGGGAGGCATGGTGCAGGATACTGATTAGGTTCAGTTGTCGATACAGTCTAAGAAGTTTGGATTTGGAGTTCATTTATGAAATAGGTCCCATCAGATATCCAGACATATTCTAAGACAGGTATTACTCAATTCGGGAGATAGCTTTCTCCGCGAACTTGAGATTAAGAGAGACATAGAAAGAAACATCAGGGCGGATCCATTCGCTGAGGCTATTTCTCGAACACAAGAGTTTTTACAAACGAGCTTTATGAAACTGTTTATTAGAGGAGTTGGGTGTTCGGTATCACACGGGCTATGAGTTGTGACATCGCAATAATTAGCCTTAAGTGCAAGTGGGAGATTGTTGGATATAATGCCCTCAAAGTCAATTATTGGATCGTAGGTACGTGATTGCAATGATTGAGGGAGGACCTATACCGGTAAGACAGTCTTACTCGAGATGATAATATGCTATCTGGTTTTCCTTTATCAGTCGTGTACAGATTTAGGTGACATGATCACTATTACACGTTGATAGAGCCCTTAGGATCCTGCTTGAATACCAACAGTATGATGACGATCATATACGTGAGAGTTGGGTAGTCTATAAGCACATCCTTAAAAGTGGTCCCTAGTCATGGGAGTTTCGAGACAGGGCATCGATACTCCGGAGTAGACTAGTGTATACAGTCGAGACCCCGACGAGGGGCGGTGGCCGGTCTCACAAGCCATTGGTGTCAGTTGGATCACCTAAGATGTATACAGGTGCTCATTGGGTTATGAGTACACCGGACAGGACTCGCCGGGAACCTGCTAGTTGGTTTTATACCTAGCGTCAGATAGTAGTTTCCTGGTGACATGTGTACAGGTTAGTTCATCGACCTGAGGTCGTCATTTGTCTCGTGTGAGTTCCCACCGTGCTTAGATTTCTACCCTACCACGGCTCAAAGGAGTCGTGCAAACAGGTTTTAGTTGGGTACAGTCCCGAGCCACATGGAGACAAGTGAGCGGATCGGCAGAGGATTCGTCTCTCCCGGTATTGGGGGTGAGATCGCGCTGTGTTTAGGAGAGCCATTACACCAAGTCCTTGGCCAAGGCAGGTGAGAATTACTGGTAAGTATTCCAGTAGTTTCTCAGGGTGTTCAGGGCTACTCTCCGACACGACTTATACTGCTATTGGGGGTCTGACGTTACCAGCCCCCTAGGCCCGATATGCGATGCTCATAGACGAACGGACCAGACTGTATGTATATTGTCACTGATAGGCTTAGTAGGGTTCCAGGATGAGTTCGCTCATCAGGCTTCCCATTCGGTCAGTACATGGGCATCCGTTACGCACAACTCGTGCTGCTGACGTGCTTGTGGTTAAACCCACTGCCAGGGTACTGACGAGTCTTTATAGTCCCCCACAGATAGTTTCCCAAGTTCGGGCGAAACGTTGTAGAGGCCGTATGGTTTTATGGCAGGGATCGAAAATGCACGTGCACTTGTGCACGTGTCATATTTCGGACAGATAATACTGGTGGATTTTGGTTTAAGCCGGATCCAAGTATTATATTAAGTCGAAATATTTTAGTATTTCGTATTCATATTCGGTCGGAATACGGATACAAGTATGTATATACAGGTGAGGTGTATTCTCGTAATCCGTTACGAGAATATTTTAGAAGATGCATTTCTTTTTGGATTAATCGTTTTGGTTTAAATGATTATGGATTTTGGAAAGTGTGACTCATTATGGATGACACATTTCTTCTAGCATGTTCATTAGTGACTCATGCTAATGAGTCACTAAGTGAGTCATGATAGAATTAATGTGTTTTGTTTTGGGTATGGATATTTGAGGAGATATTTCCATAAGATATTTTCTTTGGTTTTTGATAAATAAACCTCATATATCTATTCGCAATAGGATGAGAAAAAGAGAACATAAGTTTATGGGCTTGATTTTCTTTTGCTCACTAGTGTTTCTTGAGTTCACAATTTCCAATCCTAAGCATCTTCTTCAACCTCCACCCTAACTCTCTCATGTGATGAGAACCCTAGGGTGTTTGAGACAAAGTATTCTACTCATTCTCTACTTCATCTTGGTCATCTCTTTTAGCAGACTTGATGACCGAGTTGCTGTTAGTGTATATGCCCTAGGGGCTATTATTGTATCATACTAGCTTGTATATTACTTAATGGAAGCTTGGGATATTCACAGTTATATAACAGTCATGCTAAACATGGTAGTATGCTACTTGGTTTTATTTATCTTAATATATGTGTACGTATTGATAGAGCCCTTAGGATCTTGCTTGACTACCAGCATTGTGATGGCAGTCACACTATTGGGGGCTGGGTAGTCTACAAGCACATCGTTTTTCAGGTCCCTAGTCATAGGATTATCGAGACATGGCATCGATACTCCGGAGTAGACTAGTGTGTACGCTTCTCATCCCAGTTGGGGAGATGGTCTGTCCCACAGCCATCAATACGTTGTACTGGAGATAGTATACAGGTGCTCGTTGGGTTACGGGTACACCGGACAGGACTCGCAGGGAACTGTTGGTTGGTATTATACCCGTCGTCAGTTAACAGTTCCCAGGTGACATGAGTACAGCATAGTCCGCAGACTTGACACTGCTACTTCGCCTCGAGTGTGTCCTACTGTTCTTAGATTGCTACCCTACCACGGCTCAAAGGAGTCATGCAAACAGGTAGCAGTTGGGTGCAGTCCCGAGCACTTGGAGGCAGTGGCAGTTAGACAGGATTCGTCTCTCCCGGTATTGGGAGTTGGTATCGCGTTGTGTCAGAGAGCCATTACGCAAAGTCCCTGGCCAGGGCAAGCGAGATTTACTGGTAGGTTCCAGTAGTTTCTCAAGGTGTAATGGGCTTCCCTCCGACACGACTTATACCGCTTTTAGGGGACTGACGCTTGCCGCCCCCTAGGCCCGATATGCGATAGCCCTAGACGAACAGACCGGACTGTACGGAGATTGTCACATCAGGCTCAGTAGAAGTTCGGATGCGTTTCCTCATCGGCCTTCTTATCGACATCTCCTGGGGACCGTTACGTACAGCTAGTGCCGCTTGCGGTCTGTGGATAAACCCACTGCCAGCGTAGTAGTCGAGTCTTTAGAGTCCCACACAGAGAGTTTCCCTGCTCCAGGCGAAACGATATATAGGTCGTATGGTTTTACGATAAGGGTTCGGACGCATACGTGTTTAAACGCACGTACGATGTTCGGACAGTTTTTACTAGCCGGCTTTGGTTTAAGCCAGGTTTTAGTATCATGTTATTGGATTTATACAGTCTAAAGTTTTTCCGTGTTTTCACGGATAGGAGGGGTGTTCTCGTAATTTGGCGGGAAACTTCTAGAAGTATAGTGACTTGAGGGTTTAGGTGGCATTTACATTAAATGCATTTGTGACTCATTAGATGAATCATTCAAGTGAGTTAATGAAGCATTTATTGCTTAATGACTCACTTGATGATTCATTGCATATATTAAATGAAGCATGATGATAAATCATTTAAATTTATTTATTTGATTTTCTTTATGTTTCATGATATATTAGAAGTGTAACAATTTCATCATAATCTTGCTCACCTTCTCTCTCTCTTCAAACCCTAATCCTACCCTCTTATGTGTTGAGATCAAGGATTAGCTAGACTATTTAATCCATAACCATACTCTATATCATCTAGGTGTCTTTGATTAGCAACTAAAGAAACCTAGTTACCTCAAGATTAGAGGCAAAGCTTGGAGTAGAAGCTCTCGGGTGGATCGTCTATTACCTAGAGGAGGCCGACGAGGAGGTGGATAACGAGAAGACAAAGGACTAGGTTCATTAGGTATAATCTCTTGTCATAGTAGTTAACAACTCCTATGTTAGTGTTAGTTATAGTTTAGCAAAGATCCTTTCGGTTAGTCGATGTTGCTTCAAACAAAATGATTGTTTTTCATATTTCCGCCTCCCCGCAAGTCGTGGGGTGTACAACGTCGACTTACAGTGGTATCAAAGCCTCGCTAAACAATAACTAACTTATTAACAAAGTCGTAAGAATTTCAAACTCAAAACGAACCGAAAAAAATATCGGATTCACCAAGTTTCTGTCAAATTTAAAACGAGGTCTAAAAATTATTCAGGGACCTCTAAAAATACAAGCAGGGAAATATAAGGATACTGGAGAAAATTGGGTGCATGAATCAGCCAAACAGCCGCGGAACCGCGGCCGATCCAAGCGATCTGCCGCAGATCCGCGGCCGAGTTGGAGCCGATTCACCCCAATATTCCCCAGTAACTCTTCTGTGAATATTTTGTTTTTTCTGGAATGTTTATTTTCTGCTCAACTCTCAGGTGCACAGAGAAGTTTTGGAGTAGAATCTAAAGTGTTTGCTCGATCGAAATTATACGATGTTTGCTAATTAGATTCTATCTGTGAATTGTATAATGTGTTCGTAAACCTCCCCTAACTGCTAGTATGTGTAAGTCTATGCTACCCTTCCCCGGTTCTTACGGGGTTGCGGAAGTGGTGAAAAACAATTTTCAAGAGGGTGGTAACATGGACTACCAATACGGATCTTTGTTAAACGACTAACTAACAACCTAACAAGAGTTTACCTACTCGGTTAGGGGGCTATACCTTGAACTCCTTCGTCTTCGACTCCTCCCGGTGTACGGATCGGCCTCACCTCGTCGTCTCCTTGCGCCGAAGAAGGATCCACCCGAAAGCTTCTACCTTTGGCTTCTTCTTCGAACTTTGAAGAAACTAGATCACTTGGCTTGCTAGGCCTTGTGAACTAGAATGAGTAGAGGAATGTTTTGGTGTCTTTTTATCTCTAAGGCAATGAGTCTCAACACATGAGAATGGTTTGCCTTGAGCTAGAGAGAGCAAGAGGAAGAGGGAGAGCTTGAGAATGAGAGAGCTCAAGAGAGAGAAAGCAAATCAAAGAATGAGCCATTCTTTGATCATTCTCATCTCTCATAATCCAAAAGCCATCATAACAAAAATAATAATCAAGTATTGTGTGATGGTTTAAATCAAAATGGCTATATCATTTCATGCACTCATTTTGCATAAATAAACAAGCAAGCAAAAGTCTTTGCCATGGAATGATAGCCATTGTCATGATGATGGTCAACTAGTCCAACCTAGTCAACCAGTCAACAAAGTCAACAAGTCAACAATGTCAACCCCTCAACAACCATGTCACTATAATACTTAATTAATATTAATGTTAATAATATTTCTTATTCTCATTAGGGTTAAGCAAAAGTCAATGGTCAACGGTCAACAGTCAATAACCCCAATGAGAATCCTCTACCTCTGTCTCTCTGTCAACTGTGCATACACATCCGCATCCGCGTTCCGAGGAACACGAATACAAACGAGATAAAACCAATCCCAAAACTTACACTAGGATCTGGCTTAAACCAAAGCCCGCTAGTGTCAACTGTCCGGACACTATACGTGCACAAGTGCATGGATGTGACCGAACCCTGTCGCAAAACCATGCGACCTGTCGCAAAACCATGCGACCCCTACTCTTTTGCCTAAAGGCGAATAGCTTTCTGTGTGGGACTCTAAAGACTCGACACTACGCTGGCAGTGGGTTTAACCACAGAACGCAAGCGGCACTAGCTGTGCGTAACGGTCCCCAGGTAGATGCCGACAAGAAGACTGACGAGGTGAAACCCATCTGAACTCCTACTGAGTCTGAATGTGACAATCTCTCTGTACAGTCCGGTCTGTTCATCTGATACATCGCATGGCGGGCCTAGGGGGCGGTAAACGTCAGTCCCCTAATAGCGGTACAAGTTCATGTCGGAGTGGAGCCCAGAACACCCTGAGATA
The DNA here is from genome assembly GCA_030015575.1 of Agapanthus africanus. NCBI lineage: Eukaryota > Viridiplantae > Streptophyta > Magnoliopsida > Asparagales > Amaryllidaceae > Agapanthus > Agapanthus africanus. The sequence continues at coordinate 172,482,011 of JASDDO010000012.1, read as the reverse complement.
ACACTGGAAACCTACCAGTATATCTCGCTTGCCCTGGCCAGGGACTACTCGTGTAATGGCTCTCCTAGACACAGCGCGATGTCAACCCCCAATACCGGGAGAGACGAATCCTGTCTAACCGTCACTGCCTCCAAGTGCTTCGGGACTGCACCCAACTACCACCTGTTTGCACGACTCCTTTGAGCCGTGGTAGGATAGTAATCTAAGTGCAGTGGGAACACACTCGAGGCGAAGTGACAGTGTCAAGTCAGCGGACTAAGTTGTACTCATGTCACCTGGGAACTGATAACTGACGATAGATATAGTACCAACCAACAGTTCCCGACGAGTCCTGTCCAGTGTACTCGTAACCCAACGAGCACCCGCATACTATCTCCAGTACGACGTACTGATGGCTGTGGGACAGACCATCTCCCACACTGGGATGAGAAGCGCATACGCTAGTCTACTCCGGAGTATCGATGCCCTGTCTCGATAGTCCTACGACTAGGGACCTGCATAAGGATGTGCTTATAGATTACCCAGCCCCCACTAGTGTGACTGCCATCACAACGCTGGTAATCAAGCAAAGATCCTAAGGGCTCCACTAATGTGTATATGTGATATACTAAAATAAACACATGTACACATTGAAGTAGAAACAAACCAAGTAGCATACTACTATATTGAGCAAGATTGTCTATACAAGGTGAATATCCCAAGCTTCCATTAAGTAATATACAAACTAGTATGATACAGTAATGGCCTCTAGGGCATATACACCAACAGTATGTCGGTTGGCAGGGGGTTGCACATTTCTGTAATGTTTTTACTGTTTGTGATTATGAACTTGATTGGATTGTTGTGATAATTAGCCGGGGTTTGAGATGTGTTTTAATATTCATTCATTCGATGTAATTGTAATATATTGTAATATTATTTTGCGGGGCACATCCAGGTTGCGGTTGTAGCCACCGTTGTATTATTTCATTTTACTGTTTTTGCTCCTAGGATAGACCCAAGGTGGGGTGCACAAACTACCGGGTACTTTGAAGTGTTTAGTGGGCTACTCACATTGTTGAGGGAGACCGCTTCACTTCGGGTACTTTGCGGGTAGTTTGCCATACCCGTAGGGGTCTAGGGTGGGGTAATGGCTATTCATCACAACTGTGTAATCCGTCTTTCGTTGCAGGCTCAAAAGAAACGCGGATTGCTTGCATATCCAATAATGTTCATCTGTGATCTGGAATGCCTGTTATTGCGTCAGACGAATGTACAATATCTATATATGATAGCTATTTAGACGTCACTTATGTTTTATACCCGCGCTAGCCCAGCCCCCTCTCTGTCGTTAGTTAAGTAACCTAACGAGTGATGACGGGACCCAGTGGCGAATGCGGATGGCATAAGAGGATGTTGTATTTTCGTTGTTTTCTGCAATGATAGGTTAATGATGGGACGCATTATTATTAATGCAAAGAAAATAAACCAAAGTTGAATCGTTGGAACAGTTTAAAAGAAACCACTCGGTTAATTTTAAAACAGAAGATATTTTTTTAATTGCGGAGCTTTAACCACTCCTTTTAAAAGCTACTAGGTTCCTTCGGTCATATCAAGTTCACTACGTTCACGGTTTCGCCAAAACCATTCGTAGCCCTCCGTCATTTTATTTGGGTATTCAGTAGTATTCAAGCTATGTATTTTAACCAACGCCAAGGCATAGTGTTTGGTAGCTGCTGTGTATTCATTTGTTGCATAGATAGATGAGTTAGTTTGGGACAGTCGTATTATCATTTGGCCAACGTCAGGGGTATGTACGGATGCGTTCAAATTAACAAGATAATGATGGGTAGAACTTGACATGTGAATTATGACATTTTGACCAACGCCAAGGTCATAAGAGCATGGGGCAGAAATTTATATCGGGAATTTCTAATGAAACTGAAATTTGCAAATAAATGCATACCATTTGGAGTTTGATGAATGTTGGTAGGATTCCTTCAACATTATCACACGATGATATTTGGATCCCGATCCTACTGTGAGTATATTCTACTCATCAGGAGATTCGTCACTTAACGATCAATGCTATAAACCAAGTAGGTGACGAGAAAGGTGTCAGCGGGGTTACGCCCCAAGAGAAAAGAGGTTATTTAATTAAGGAACTTCGCGAAAGCGTTGGAAAACCTCCCTCGAAGTATCGACACCGGCCTGGCTGAACGGTTAAGCAAGTATTGTACAGTGAGAATAGTCCTGGCTAGTTCTTCCTTTTTGGTTTGAAGAGGGATTCGAGAAACAGTGGGAGCCATCCAGTTTAGATAAACTAAAAACCACTCTAAACTTGCAAGAGCATCATGCTAAAGTGTTCTTTCTCTCTCTCCTAATTGCAGCGACCCAGATCATGACAGGACTTAAGTTACTATTAGAGAAAAATATATTGACAGGGCCAAACTATAAAGATTGGCTGCGGAATGTCAAAATGGCTTTGACCTATGACAGATTGGGGTATGTCCTCACCTCTAAGGCACCTGCTGTCCCTGGTCCCAAATCCAGTAAAGCGGATAAGGAAATCCGCTAAACCTGGGAGTTAGATTGCGCGAAGGCCAAGTGCATCGTGCTTGCCTCGATGAATAATGAACATCAGAGGAGGCACGAGGATATGGATGCACAAGGATATGAATCTTGTACCATATTTCTCCATACAAAGTAACTTTATGGAGAGCAATCTCGTATAGCAAGATACGAGACCTCAAAGAACTTATTTCAAGCGAGGTTGGCCGTCGGATCATCAGTAGGAGAACATGTCCTAAAGATAATTGGCTATATAGAAGAGCTCGCAGACCTTGGGACGACTTTGGATAATAAGCTCTATACAGACCTGATTCTCCAGTCCCTCCCTTCCACCTACGTCCAGTTTATTCTGAATTTCAACATTCAAAGAAAAGAAGTTGAACTTTCAGAACTCCTTAACATGTTGAAAGTGCAGAGGGCACCTTGCAGAAGGCAAGGGAAACACACACTATGTGTGTTCGCGGTGCTTCTTCTTCCGGGTCTAAGGCTAAGGCCAAAGGAAGGAAGAATAAGGCCGCGACCAAACCTAGAGGAGGTGTTAGTAAGGTGGGAGCGAAGGGAAAGAAAAAGATTGCGGTTCCAGTAGTGGCCAAGGATGAGTGCTTCCATTGTCATAGGAAAGGGCACTAGAGGAAAGATTGCAAGGCGTGGAACGCTAAGAACCAGGAACCGAAGCAAGCTGTGGCTTCGACTTCAGGTGTGTTTGTAATTGAGAATTGTCTGTCAATCAACTCTACTTTCTGGGTATTAGATACCGGATCAGGATCTTATATATGCAATTCATTGCAGGCACTGAGAAACCGTAGAGTGCTGAAGGTTGGTGATATGACCCTGATGGTTGCTAACGGAGCTAGCGTGGAAGCTGTGTCCGTAGGGGATTATCACCTGGGATTGACGAGTGGACATATTTTGGTTTTACATAACTGTTTTTGTGTACCTAGTTTAACGTGTAATATCATATCAGTTTCCTTGTTATCAAATAAAGGTTATGATTTCACGTTTGTAAGCGATGTTGTTAACATCCACCTTAATCATGGTTTGATTGGGTCCGGTATACTGGATAACGGTATATATGTCTTATAACAATTACAGATTTTCAATGTCCAGAACACACTAAAAAGAAAGTCTCCAGATTTAAATAAAGCTTTCTTATGGCATTGTAGACTAGGTCACATCAATGAGACAAGGTTAACTAAGTTACATAGAGAAGGATATTTGGACTCGTTCGAATATCAAACTTATGCAACTTGTCAATCATGCCTCAAAGGAAAGATGACAAAGACTCCATTCACTGGACATGGAGTAAGAGCGAGCGAGCTTTTAGGACTTATACGCAGTGATGTATGTGGTCCAATGTATATACATGCAAGAGGTGGTTTTTCCTATTTCATTACTTTTACGGATGATTACTCTAGGTACGGATTCATTTTTCTGATGAAACATAAATCCGAGGCTTTTGAGAAATTCCAAGTGTATAAGAATGAAGTAGAAAACCAAATCGGCAAAAGTATCAAGACACTAAGATCTGATCGAGGTGGTGAATACTTAAGTGCTGAGTTCCTGGGTTACCTAAAAGAGAAAGGAATTCTCTCTCAGCTTACTCCTCCATACACTCCACAGCATAACGGTGTATCGGAGAGACGGAATCGAACCCTATTGGATATGGTATGTTCCATGATGAGTAATGCTGAGTTACCACGATCTTTCTGGGCTTATGCGCTAGAATCAACGGCATATCTTTTGAACAGGGTTCCTACCAAAACTGTGCCTACCACGCCATATCAGATGTGGAGTGGGAAGAAACCCTATCTTCAGTATCTGAAGATATGGGGATGTCCAACTTTTGTTAAAAAGCAGCATGCGGACAAACTCGAGGCACGATCAGTACAGTGTAAGTTTGTGGGATATCCAAAGAACTCTAAGGGGTATTATTTCTATTACGCAGAGGAACAAAAGGTTTTTGTTTCTCGTAATGCCCATTTTCTAGAACAGCAGTTTATGGAAAAGGAAACAAGTGGGAGCGAAATAGAACTGGAAGAAATTCCAGAACCACAAACTACTACTGAAAGTTTGGTAGAACTAGTAGTTCAAGAAGAACATGACATTCCCGCACCCCTCCGCAGGAGTAGTAGGCCGTCTCATCCGCCTGAAAGATACTACGGTTTTCTCATAGATGGGGATAGAGAGGATTGCGTCATTTATAATGATGAACCTACTAGCTTCCAGCAGGCCATCCAGAGCGGAGACTCGGTACGATGGCTAGATGCAATGCGGACCGAAATGGAGTCCATGTACACCAACAAAGTATGGACTTTGGACTTTGCTCCAAATGGGGTAAAACCCATAGGATGCAAATGGATCTTCAAGAAAAAGATTGGTGTAGATGAACAGGTCGAAACCTATAAGGCTAGACTTGTTGCAAAGGGTTTTCGTCAAAGACCTGGTTTGGACTATGACGAGACTTTTTCTCCAGTGGCTATGCTTAAATCCATTCGAGTCCTTCTTGCTATTGTCGCCTTCCATGATTATGAGATCTGGCAGATGGACGTAAAAACGGCTTTTCTAAATGGTAATTTGGAAGAGTGTGTCAATATGGATCAGCCAGAAGGCTTCAATCAGAGTGGGAGCAGCGGGAAAGTGTGCAAGTTGCTCAAGTCCATTTATGGACTAAAGCAGGCATTGCGGAGTTGGAACATATGTTTTGATGAAACGGTCAAAGAATATGACTTTATCAAAAATCCAGATGAACCATGTATATATAGTAAAATTATAGCACGAACTGTCGTATTCCTCGTCTTGTACGTGGATGACATTCTATTGATAGGAAATGATATTCCTATGCTACAATCTGTCAAAGGATTCTTGTCACACAGGTTCTCCATGAAAGACCTGGGTGATGCCTCTTACATTCTGGGGATCCGGATCTATCGTGATAGATCCAATAGGATGTTGGGACTTTCGCAGTCCAGGTATATCAACACTATACTGAAAAGATTCAGTATGGAAGATTCTATGCGCGGTAATCTACCGGCTTGTCATGGAATCACCCTCTCCAAAGTGATGTCTCCCAAGACTGATTTGGAAAGGGAACGCATGTCTATTATACCCTACGCTTCTACGGTAGGCTCTATAATGTATGCGATGTTGTGCACCAGACCAGATGTAGCTTACGCACTAAGCGTGGTAAGCCGGTATCAGTCAGACCCAGGGGAGAAGCACTGGATAGCAGTGAAGAACATTCTCAAGTACCTGAGAAGGACTAAGGAGATGTTCTTGGTTTACGGCGGAAAAGACCTCAAGATTGAGGCCTTTGCTGATTCCGGCTTCCAGAGTGATAAGGATGACTTCAAGTCCATGTCGGGTTATGTCTTTACCCTCAATGGAGGGGTGGTGTGCTGGAAGAGCTCCAAGCAGGACACCGTTGCAGACTCGACGATGGAAGCGGAGTATATTGCTGCTTGCGATGCCGCAAAAGAAGCGGTTTGGATGAAGAAGTTCTTCACAGAACTTCAGGTGGTTCCTACCATTGTTGATCCAATACCTCTGTATTGCGACAATAACGGAGCTATAGCTTTAGCAAAGGAACCAAGGTCCCATCGGAAATCCAGACACATCTTAATGCGGTATCACCTGATTAGGGAGATCGTAGATCGCCGGGCGATCGAGGTCCGGAGAGTTGCTACAGAGGAGAACATTGCCGATCCATTCACAAAGGCCTTACCTCAGATTCAGTTCGAGAGGCTACTCGAGATCATCGGTCTTCGATATGCCAGTACATGGCCCTAGTGCAAGTGGGAGATTGTTAGTGTATATGCCCTAGGGGCCATTATTGTATCATACTAACTTGTATATTACTTAATGGAAGCTAAGGATATTTACAGTTATATAACAGTCTTGCTAAACATGGTAGTATGCTACTTGGTTTTATCTATCTTAATATATGTGTACGTATTGATAGAGCCCTTAGGATCTTGCTTGACTACCAGCGTTGTGATGGCAGTCACACTAGTGGGGGCTGGGTAGTCTACAAGCACATCCTTTTTCAAGTCCCCAGTCGTAGGATTATCGAGACAGGGCATCGATACTCCGGAGTAGACTAGTGTGTACGCTTCTCATCCCAGTTGGGGAGATGGTCTGTCCCACAGCCATCAGTACGTTGTACAGGAGATAGTATACAGGTGCTCGTTGGGTTACGGGTACACCGGATAGGACTCGCAGGGGACTGTTGGTTGGTATTATACCCGTCGTCAGTTAACAGTTCCCAGGTGACATGAGTACAGCATAGTCCGCAGACTTGACACTGCTACTTCGCCTCGAGTGTGTCCCAATGTTCTTAGATTGCTACTTTACCACGGCTCAAAGGAGTCGTGCAAACATGTAGCAGTTGGGTGCAGTCCCGAGCACTTGGAGGCGGTGGCGGTTAGACATGATTCGTCTCTCCCGGTATTGGGAGTTGGTATCGTGCTGTGTCAGAGAGCCATTACGCAAAGTCCCTGGCCAGGGCAAGCGATATTTACTGGTAGGTTCCAGTAGTTTCTCAAGGTGTAATGGGCTTCGCTCCGACACAACTTATACCGCTTTTTGGGGACTGACACTTGCCGCCCCCTAGGCCCGATATGCGATAGTCCTAGACGAACAGACCGGACTGTACGGAGATTATCACATCAGCCTCAGTAGGAGTTCGGATGGGTTTCCTCATCGACCTTCTTATCGACATCTACCTGGGGACCGTTACGTACAGCTAATGCCGCTTGCGGTCTATGGTTAAACCCACTGCCAGCGTAGTAGTCGAGTCTTTAGAGTCCCACACAGAGAGTTTCTCTACTCCAGGCGAAACGATATAGAGGTTGTATGGTTTTACGACAAGGGTTCGGACGCATACGTGTTTAAACGCACGTACGATGTTCGGACAGTTTTTACTAGCCGGCTTTGGTTTAAGCCAGGTTCTAATATCAGGTTATTGGATTTATACAGTCTAAAGTTTTTCCGTGTTTTCACGGATAGGAGGGGCGTTCTCGTAATTTGGCGGGAAGCTTCTAGAAGTATGGTGACTTGAGGGTTTAGGTGGCATTTACATTAAATGCATTTGTGACTCATTAGATGAATCATTCAAGTGAGTGAATGAACTATTTATTGCTTAATGACTCACTTGATGATTCATTACATATATTAAATGAAGCATGATGATAAATCATTTTGATTTATTTATTTGATTTTCTTTATACTTCATGATATATTAGAAGTGAGAAACAATTTCATCATAATCTTGCTCACCTTCTCTCTCCTTAAGCTCTCTCTCTCTCTTCAAACCCTAATCCTACCCTCTCATATGTTGAGATCAAGGATTAGCTAGACTATTTAATCCATAATCATACTCTATATCATCTAGGTGTCTTTGATTAGCAACTAAATAAACCTAGTTACCTCAAGATTAGAGGCAAAGCTTGGAGTAGAAGCTCTCGGGTGGATCGTCTATTACATAGAGGAGGCCGACGAGGAAGTGGATAACAAGAAGACGAAGGACTAGGTTCATTAGGTATAATCTCTTGTCATAGTAGTTAACAAATCCTATGTTAGTGTTAGTTATAGTTTAGCAAAGATCCTTTCGGTTAGTCGATGTTGCTTCAAACAAAATGATTGTTTTTCATATTTCCGCCTCCTCGCAAGTCGTGGGGTGTACAACGTCAACTTACAGTTGCCTCGGTATAGAGGCGGGAGCCCGTTTAAAGATTCGTTGACATGGTGCCACCTCGATGAGGAGACAAGAGATCGGAGTTGCCGCGAGGAGCGTGGGATGATGGCTAAAGACCGAAGGACTCAGATCGATCGGTATAGCCTTTCTACCTCTTTACAGTTTGTTAGTATAGCGTTAATGGCAAGATCCGGGTTATAGTATGCGATAGCACCAGTTTTAAAAGTTTTTGTTCCGCGTTTGGCGTCAGAATGACGGCCGGGGCGCTACCGTAGACTTACAGATCTTCTGATCGTTCAATACCTGGGTGGTTGTTACGTTTAGCTGACCGCTTGCAGCTTGTGGGTGTTTGATATGATCATCACCTACTGCCGTCGTATCGACGATTCTTTAGAGTCCTACACAGAGGTTTCCTGGCTCAGGTAAAACGGAGTAGGAGCACATATGTGATATGTGCGGGACCGAGAATAATACGAGTTTGTGATACCGTATTAGATTCTCACGATATGAGATATCGTATTCCATTCTCGCGATATATGATATCGGCCGGGTATATGTGATATGGCCGGGTCATCGGATCAACTGTTGATTCGATGAATAGATACAGATTATATTAGTCGGTTATATGCGATATAGCCGGATTATCGGATCAAGTGTTGATTCGATAATTTAATGTATAATTATATATGTGATATATTAAGTTACATTAACTATTATAAGCTCACTTAAAGATTCTTTTTCTCACATGGATAATACATTGATATATATGTGATATATGTTAATTGTATTATTTTATTTTGTTACAAAATATATTATATATGTGATATATAATATTGTAACATGTAAGGGTTAAAATTGTAACTAGGGTTATAAAACATGTTAGGGTTTTGGATTAGGGTTAATGTTATGGATGAACTTTGTGGAAGCTTCTTGAAGCTTTGACTTTAGTCTTCATCCTAGAATATTTTGTGAAGATATTTGTTGACCCAACCCAAACCTCAACCCATGGTTTATTCTCTACAAGAGTTAAGGATGTTTTCTTTAACCCATGGTTGCAATTCTAACCTCATACAATAATTCATTATTCATCACAAAAGAAATTCTTCTTCTTCTTCCTCACGAAAAAAGCTTTATAGCTTTTTGTGTTGTGATGAAATAATGTGAGAAATCGAAAACAAAAGAGAGCTAAATTCCTACTTCATCATCCTCATCTATTCTAGCCACTTAGATTAGGGTGTTTGCTTTGCTAATACTTGATTAGTGAAGCATGAGCTTGGGTCTGAGATTCTTCAAGGTAGATCATCTTAGTTGTTGAAGATTGGATGCAAGCTTGCATCTTTATCTTCATGGAGCCTCTCTGGAGTCCGGGTACATGATGATCGCGGCGAAGGGACCTCAACACGGAGCTTATGAAGCGAAGGAATGGACTACAAAGGTTGTAATTCCAAACTCTTAGAAGTAAAGTTGTTTACATGCATGTTTAATCCTAAGTCTCTAGTTAAGATCTTGGTTAGGGTTTGTTTAGCACCCCAAAAATTTTAAAGTAGCATGATTGATACTTGCCAAAACCTTCACAAGGTGCTATGCTAACTCTACAGTGGTATCAGAGCCAAGCTAGAGCATTAGGCGTCGTGTAGGCGAAGTTTGATGTCCGATCGAACTCCGAAAACCCGATATATCCTACTATCTGGAAAAAATTTCAAAGGTTGAAATTTTTCATATTAAAAATACTCAGAAAATCATGCAGGGAATTCTAAGGATTACTGTGAAGTACGAAGCCATAACTCACTCAAGTGACCGCGGAACCGCGGCTAAACCATGCGTTTGGCGGCAGTTCCGCGGCCAACTTTGTGAGTTGGTGGCTCATACTTCAAGGGGTTTTCTTGGGTACTTTTTCATGCTTCTGTGAATTTTTAGTTCTACTCAAGTGTTGAGCTTTCTGGGACATATTGGGAAGTCGATGATTCGATCGGAAAGTTTAACTTCGTTTATCTTTTTCCGGGTAATTTAGAACGTGTTAAAAGGTTCGAACGGATATCAATAACTCACTTTTTCCCTTGTCGGAAAACTTTCAAGTGTTGGATTTTTCCCGAGTTTAAAACTTTCAGAAAAACATGCAAGCGAATCTGTGGACCCTCTAGAAGAACGTAACCTTAACTCGATTATGTAACCGTCAAAACCGCCACTGAACAATATGATTTGTGGTAGTTTAGCGTTGCCACATATGAGGCGTTGGTTTGACCCTTCTACGGCTGGTTCATAGCGGCTATGACATGTTCTGGGACTTTTTGAACTCCGCTCAAGTGTTGAGCTATTTGGGAAATCTTGGGTGTTTGTTTATTCCATCGGAAAGTTTAACATTGTCTATTTATCTTGAATGTGATACAATATTTGGAATCCACAAGTAGTTATGAGATAACTAATTTGAATGTTATAAATCTAGCAGTTTTTAGTCTCATTTGATCGGTTGCCACGGGATTTTGATGTGATCAAAAGTCCGTCGCAATCACGTAGCGTACGCGGATACTAGCCGAGTAAACTTAATAGACAGCCATGCCTCATAGCCCCGACTAAGTGACTGTAGGAGAACCCCATCGCCAAAAGCATCCGTTCGGGTGCTCGCGGCAGCGTTGTTCCGCCTTAGTGCACTCCGTCGACGGCATCCGGGGGTGCGGCCGTCTAATAAAGTTTCCGATGAGCATTCAATCAGGATGTCGGGAATCTTGTTGAATTGCCCGACTAGATATTGAAAAGTGTTTTCGACATCGAGACTAAAATGCGGGGTTTATAATTGTTAGGCATGCGATGTCTAAGGAATTCATTTGGTTAGGCATGAGATATCTAAGGAGATTGCGGATTCCAACTGTTATAGTTTTACACTTTCTTTTCTGTGACCGTAAGTGTAATATGTGGTGTATCGCCGGTTTCATTGCTATACATCAACGACAATTGGGATACGCATATTTACTTACGTTGATGACATGTGATGTTATGTGTTGCTGTGATATGTTATATTAGATCTTCGCGTTTTGAATAGCCGGGCGTTTTATGTGAGATGAGGGTTTTTATTTTCATTCATGTAAAATTCATTGTATGTAATATTCTTTTATTGGGGCACTTCCGGGTTGAGAATGATGTCACAACTGTATATTATTTACTTTTCCGCATTAGGATAGACCCAAGGCGGGGAGCACAATTAACCGGGTTCTAGGGTCCAGTGGGAGACCATCTCGAGGAGTCGAGACCGAGTGTCCTAACTCAAGAATTGGTAGGGTTGCTTACCGCTCTCGTAGGGGTCTTGGGGTGTGGGATTGGCTATTCATCGTGACCGTGGAATCCGCGTTTTATACAGGCTCGCATAAAACACGGAAATCCTAGTATATCCAATATTTCATATGTTATCTTCTGCTGCAATGTTCTGTGATGAGATCATATTACTGCCTGAGATGAATGTTTATATTATATATATGAGATATATGTTATATTGCTGATTTCGTTTCAAATGTGATGCTTGTGAAGCATAATAAAATGGGACTTCATTAATGAGATTAATGAAACTAAAAGAAACCTAAAGATGTTGTAGAAACTTGTCTCAAAAACTGGTAGCTCTAGTTCTTGCTTTGCATAGCGTTGTTCCTTGTAGAACATCCAGCACCTTATTCGATAAGGAAAGAGCCAAAATCCCTTCACCGTGAGTGACCTCTTTAGCGAAACTAGCAAATGCTACAAACTCGGTTTGTCTTTTGATTGTTTTTATAGTTTTTGCTTTGCATAGTGATATTTGTGAAATATCCTGCACCTTATTCGATGAGGAAAGAGCCGAGATCCCTTCACCGGGAGTGACCTCTTTAGCAAAACTAGAAAAAAGGCCTAAAAACATTCCATTAAAAATCACTCGATTCTACAACGATATCAAGTTCATTACGGAAAGGGTTTTCTTAAAAACCTATCGTAGCCCTCCGTCATTTCAGATAAGTAGTATTTAGTATTCGTGCTGCGTTTGTTGGCCTTTGTCAAGGCGTAGTGTGCGGTAGTTGATTACTGCTTATCTGTATAAGAATATGATGTGATTGAGTTAGGGTAGTCGTGCGACCTTGTTGGCCTTTGTCAAGGGTCGTGCGGGTGGGTTTAATTCAATCAGGAAATGACGGGTTGAACTTGACTAGCATCCTATGGTTTGTTGACCTTTGTCAAGGTCATAGGAGGTTAGGGGTAAAATATTATCGGGAATTTCAAGTGTTGAAATTTGCAATGAGATTGCATACCTTCTATGAGATAGTTGGATCCCGATACCCACTGGGAGTAAGAGTTACTCCTGGGAGAGTTTTACACATTACAATTAGCCGATCAAGTAGGTGTCTAGAAAGGTGTCAACGGGGTTATGCCTCTGGGAAAATGAGGTTTACTTTAATTAGGTCCGTGCGAAAGCACGGGGAACCTCCCTCAAAGTACCGGCACTGGCCTGGCTGAAAGACTGGCGAACTTGTAGTGTGTAATTAATCCCGGCTAGTCTTTCCTTTTAGGGTTTGGAGGAAGATTTGACTAAAACAGTGGGAGACATACTGATTAGATATATTAATAACCAATCTAATCTTGCAAGAGAATACGCTGAGTGTTTTCTTCTATCTCTCTCCAGGTAGCGACCATGTCACGCTTTAATCAAGATAATAATACGGATGAATTGACCGAACCCGCTTGTTATACTGCGCTAGGGAACGTTGGTGCCGCTCCAACTTATAATTTTTATAAGAAAGTGTAGGAAATAGGGGATTACCAGAATTCCCGTGCCGCCTAAACGAAGAAAGTGCATGCTGATGCATCATCTTCGGGTATGTTCATTACCGAGAACTGTTTCTCAGTATCCTTTACGTCCTGGCTATGAGATACCGGATCAGGATCCCGCAAATGTAATTTGTTACATGGGCTACAGAGAGGTAGAGAACTGGGAACGGGTGATAAGTTTCAAGAGTTGGAAATGATGCAAGTGTTGCAGCCAAGTCTGTTGGCAGTTATCACCCTGTATTACCAGAATACATTGATTGTGAACGAATATTATTAAATACCGAACCTGATATACAACATCATATCAGTCTCTTTATTAGTAAAGAAGGATATAATTTTGTATTGTTGGATAATGTTTTGAACATTTCCTATATCAAGAGTTGATCAGTTCAGGCACGTTATCTAAAAGTATAGACGTTCTAAATCAAACCACGGTTCTTAACGTACAGAACACACACAAGAGGAAGAGTTCAGAAATGAACGAATCCTTCTTGAGGCATTGTAGACTAAGTCATATCAATGTGACCCGACTAGCTGAAGTTACATAAAGATGCATATTTAAATTAGTTTGGATTTACATCTTTTAAAACTTGCCAATCATGTCACAAAGATAAGATGACCACAGCTCCATTTATTGGAAACAGAGAAAGAGTTAGTAAACTCTGGGGATTGATACATGATGATGTTTGATAGTCCCATGTCTACATATGCCAGGACAGGTTCTTTGTACTTCATTACATTCACTGATGATCTCTCAAGATTCAGACATATGTTCCTGTTGAAACACAAGTCCGAAACTTTTGAGATAATCACAGAATATAAGTTAGAAGTAGAGAACCAAAAACAGGTATAAGTATTATATCCTTTGATGTGATCAAGGAGGAGAATACTTGAGCACGGAATTCCTGGACTATTCTAAAGGAGAATGAGATTCTCTCTCAGTATTACTCCTTCGAATACACCACAGCACGTCGGTGTATCGGGGCGGAGCAATCGCACCCTATGTGATATGGTGTGCTCTATGATGAGTACTACTGAGTTGCCTATTTTCTTTTCGGGTTATGCACTTGAGAAGTTGCATGCCTATTGAATAGGGTTCCAACCAAATCAGCTGCCTACAACTCCATATGTGATATGGTATGGGAAGAGCCCATCTCTTAAAGATGTTAAGATTTGGGGTTGTCCGGCCTATGTCAAAAGCAAAATCCGGACAATCTCGAGGCAAGGTCAGTTCTGTGGAAGTTTGTTGGATATCCCAAGCATTCACAAGGGAATATATTCTACCAAACCGAGGAACAAAAAATGTTTTCTCAGCATGCCACCTTTTGGAAAGGGAATTTCTTGTGAAGAAATTAGTGGTCATGAGGTAGAACTGGAAGCAGTTCCAGCTATACAAACTATAGCTGATGATTTGGTAGAACAGGAGGATTCAATAGATCCCAACGAACCTCAGCCTCTCCGCCGATCTAGTAGGGTTCCTCATCCACCTGAGAGATACTTCGGTTTCTCTATGACAGTGGGAGCGAGAATTGCATCATGAGATGATGACCTAACTATTTTCGAGAAAGCCATCAGGAGTGGGGACTCTGTGAGAATGGCTGGATGCTTAGTGATCTGAGATGGAATCCTTATACACCAACAAAGTATGGACTTTGGTTGCTTTATCTGAAGGGTTAAATCCCGATCAGGAACAAGTATATCTTGAGAAGATTACTTGGTGTGCATGGAAAAGTTGAGACTTTCAAAGCTATGCTTAAGTCCATCCAGATCCTACTTGCCACTGCTACATATCATGAGTACGATATCTGGCGGTTGGGTGTCATGACTGCTTTTCTAAATAGTGATTTGGAAGAGAGCGACTATAAGTATACAGCCAGAGGGCTTCGCAAACAGTGGGAGCAGCGGAAAAGTGTGCAAGATGTTTTATGGGATAAATCAGGCATCACAGAGTTGGAACGTCTGTTTTGATGCAGTAGTCAAAGAGTTTGACATCATCAAAATGGTAGATGAACCGATTATATACAAAAAGGTAGTAGGGAGTATGGTGGTGATCCTCGTATAGTACGTGGATGACATACTCTTGATAGGGAAGGAGTTTCCTATGCGACGCTCGGTCAATCTCCTCTTATCGCAAAGATTCTCCATATAGGATCAAGGTGATACCTCCTAAATCCTGAATTATGGATCTATGAGATAGATCTAATTGGATTTTAGGATTCTTACTAGTTGTAGTGAGATGGTATCAATCGATCCTGGGGAGAATCACTGGAAAGGTTCCAGAGTGATAAGGACGACTGAATGTCAGTCGCAGGCATTGTCTTTACCCTCAGTGGATGGACGGTATGTTGGACAAGTTCCAAGCTAGATACCGTGACTTACTAGACGATTAAAGGCAAGATACATCGTTACCAAGGATGCTACCAAAGAGGCAGTCTGGATATATATGAGTTCATGAGATGAATTTCGTTCCTACTATTGTGTCACAATGGAGTTGTGGCTTAGGCCTAGGAACCCCCATCCTATCTGAGATCCAGACATATTCTAAGGCAGTATCACCTGATCATGGAGATGGTTGATCTCCAGGGAGATCGAGGTTAGGAGAGTAGACACAGTGGACAACAGCGCGGATCCACTCACAAAGGCTTATTTCCCAGTAGATACTTTTATGGGATGGTTGAGTATGAGATACTTCAACCACAGCTTATTGTTGGGAATGAGATACTACAACAGATGGCCCTAGTGCAAGTGGGAGATTGTTAGTTATATGTATGCCCTAGAGGCCATTACTGTACATACGTTGTATATTGTAGTGGATGCTTGGACATATATAGGGAGGACTTTCTTGCTCGACATGATAGTATGCTATCTGGTTGCCTTTTATCTTAACATGTACTCTAATTATCTCTATGTTACATGTTGATAAAGCCCTTAGGATGAGTACTTGACTACCAGGACTATGATGCAGATCATACTAGTGGGGACAGTGTAGTCACAAAGTACATCCTTCAAATGTTCCTAGTCGTGAGAGTACCGAGACAGGGCATCGATACTCCAGAGTAGACTAGCGTATGCGCTTCTTGACCCATATGATGGGCGATGGATGATCCCATATCCATTGGTGTTTGACATCAGAGAAGGTATATGGGTGCTCAGTGGAGACTGGGTACACTGGACGGACTCGCCGAGAACTCCCAGATGGTATTATACCTCACGTCAGATGGCAGTTCTCTGGTGACACTGGTACAGGTTAGTCTGTAGACCCGAGATCGTCATAGAGTCTTGTGTGATTCCCACTGTGCTTTGATTTCCATCATACCATGTCCAAGAGAGCGTGCAAAACGGTGGCTTTTGGGTACAGTCCCGAATCACATGGAGGCAATGAGCGATAGGAGGGGTTTCGTCTCTCCCGGTATAGGGAGTTGATGTTGCGCTGTGTTCGATTGGCTATAAGTGGAAATCCCTTGCCAGGGTTGCTGAGATTTACCGGTAAGTGTTATCAGTAGTTTCTCGAACTGTTATGGACCTCATATCGTCACGACTTATGAAGCTACTGGGGTCTGACGTTTACCACCCATAGGCAAGATATGTGACATATCAGACGAGGAGACCGTATGGTAGTGTTACTGATTGGATTCACAGGAGAATGTACAGGCTTGCTTGTTGATCTTCTGATCGTTCAATACCTGGGTGGTTGTTACGTTTAGCTGACCGCTTGCAGCTTGTGGGTGTTTGATATGATCATCACCTACTGCCGTCGTATCGACGATTCTTTAGAGTCCTACATAGAGGTTTCCTGGCTCAGGTAAAACGGAGTAGGAGCATATATGTGATATGTGCGGGACCGAGAATAATACGAGTTTGTGATACCGTATTAGATTCTCACGATATGAGATATCGTATTCCATTCTCACGATATATGATATCGGCCCGGTATATGTGATATGGCCGGGTCATCGGATCAACTGTTGATTCGATGAATAGATACAGATTATATTAGTCGGTTATATGCGATATAGCCGGATTATCGGATCAAGTGTTGATTCGATAATTTAATGTATAATTATATATGCGATATATTAAGTTACATTAACTAATATAAGCTCACTTAAAGATTCTTTTTCTCACATTGATAATACATTGATATATATGTGATATATGTTAATTGTATTATTTTATTTTGTTACAAAATATATTATATATGTGATATATAATATTGTAACATGTATGGGTTAAAATTGCAACTAGGGTTTTAAGAATAAAACATGTTAGGGTTTTGGATTAGGGTTAATGTTATGGATGAACTTTGTGGAAGCTTCTTGAAGCTTTGACTTTAGTCTTCATCCTATGATATTTTGTGAAGATATTTGTTAACCCAACCCAAACCTCAACCCATGGTTTATTCTCTACAAGAGTTAAGGATGTTTTCTTTAACCCATGGTTGCAATTCTAATCTCATACAATAATTCATTATTCATCACAAAAGAAATTCTTCTTCTTCTTCCACTTGAAAAAAGCTTTCTAGCTTTTTGTGTTGTGATGAAATAATGTGAGAAATTGAAAACAAAAGAGAGCTAAATTTCTACTTGATCATTCTCATCTATTCTATCCACTTAGGTTAGGGTGTTTGCTTTGCTAATACTTGATTAGTTAAGCATGAGCTTGGGTTTGAGATTCTTCAAGGTAGATCATCTTAGTTGTTGAAGATTGGAAGCAAGCTTGCATCTTTCTCTTCATGGAGCCTCTCTAGAGTCCGAGTACATGATGATCGCGGCGAAGGGACCTCAACAGGGAGCTTATGAAGCGAAGGAACGGACTACAAAGGTTGTAATCCCAAACTCTTAGAAGTAAAGTTGTTTACATGCATGTTTAATCCTAAGTCTCTAGTTAAGATCTCGGTTAGGGTTTGTTTAGCACCCCAAAAATTTTAAAGTAGCATGATTTATGCTTGCCAAAACCTTCACAAGGTGCTATGCTAACCCTACACTCATGTTCCATGAGATTTACATATATGAGGGCCGATCAGAGTGACGGTGCCTGAGGTATTGGGATTTAGGGTGTCGTTGATGGACACCGGGTTTTTCCACGATGATGAATCATTGATGATGATATGTTTTATCCCATACTAAGTATATATTAGATATGCATTGTTCATGTAGTTGTAGTATCCTGATGGTGTACCTTGATCATGATTGTTGCATATCCATATTGCCATATTTATGCTATCAGATTGCATGTGATAGATTATCACTGTACGTGCATACCTGCGATTATCTGAATGATGTTACTTACTATTCACGAGTTGACAACTCACCCTCGTTGTGCCACAGTGTTTTGCAGGCTTGACCCTCAGAGTAGTCGCGGCAGGGCTTCTTATTGTATCTTTTTCAGCGGATACCGCTACGGTTGGCTGTAAGCCTTTTGTTGGGTTACGGCAGCGCCCCAGCATGCGGAACAAAAATTTGTAAAACTTGGCGCTACCACAACCAATTACCCGGATCGAACCATTAACCGTTTACTAGCAAACTGTAAAAGGAGTCTAAGAGATTATACTGATCGATCTGTATCCTTCGGTCTTTAACCTCTTCCCAAGCTCCTCGCGGCTGCCCCAAACAAGTTCGCTCTCCGGTCTCCCTCGTCGAAGACGATCAACATCGAGGATTCTTAATACGGGCTCCCGCTTCAAACCGAAGCAACTCGAACGACTAGTTTTCTAACCTAGGTGCTCAAGATGATATAGAGATAGTGTGTGGATACTTTGTCTCAAAACACTCTAGGATTCTCAACAGATGAGAGGGATAGAGTGGAGGTTAAGATGAAGCCATGTATGTATGAAGTGTGAGCTCAAGTCTTTTGCTTGCAAAAGAAAATTCAACACTTGAGACGAGAAGAATCAAGTGGCTGCCTCCTCACTTGATGTTGTGTAGTATTTTTTGATAGCAAGCCAAAAGAAAAATCATAGCCACAAATTATCTCCATGCCATCAAAAAATATCTCACAACAAAATATAAACAATAAAGCATGGTCCATGCTTTATCATTAAATGCCACAAGCCAAAACTTTCCCTCACACTTTACACATAATCAATATTAAACATTTAACCAAAAAACCCTAAATGTTTAATATAATATAATAAAAAGAAATGGCATCTCCAAAGTAATCTTGTAATGAATTACAAGAATACCCATCATCCGTATATACATACCCACATCCTTATTCCGACTAAATATGAATACTACGAGACGAAATTAATCCAACAATCTAATACTAGGATCCGGCTTAAACCAAAGCCCACTAGTATGATCCGTCCGATAATGATCCATGCACGAGTGCACGTATATGATCGAACCCTGCCATAAAACCATACGACCTCTACAACGTTTCGCCCGAACCAAGGAAACCCTCTGTGTGGGACTCCAAAGACTCATCAATACGCTGGCAGTAGATTTAACCACAAGCACTTCAGTGGCTCTAGCTGTACATAACGGCTACCCAGGTATTGAGCGAAAGGGAGACCGACGAGCGAACTCATCCAGAAACCCTGCAGAGCCTGACAGTGACAATATCTATACAGTCTGGTCCGTTCGTCTATGAGTATCGCATATCGGGTCTAGGGGTGGATAAAGTCAGACCCCAAATAACGCGATATTTAGTGTCTGTATGAAGCCCATCACCACCAGAGAAACTACTGATCCTAGATCGGTAATTCTCGACTACCTTGGCCAAGGATTTCTGGTGATGGCCATCCGTGCACACCGCGACCTCAACCCCCAATACCGAGAGAGACGAAAGCCCTGATGATCCGCTCACTGCCTCCATGTGGCTCGGGACTGTACCCAACTAAAACCTCTTTGTACGACTCTTTCGAGTCGTGGTAGGGTAGTAATCAAAGCACACACATGACAAATGATGATCTTAGGTCGATAAACTAACCTGTACACATGTCACCTGGGAATTGCTATCTGACAATATGTATAATACCAACTAGCATGTTTCCGGCGAGTCCGTCTGGTGTACTCATAATCCCATGAGCACCTGTATACTATCTTAGGTGAATCAACTGACACCAATGGCTTGTGAGACCGTCCACCGCCCTTCGTCGGGGTCTCGATCCGTATACACTAGTCTACTCATAGAGTATCGATGCCCAGTCTCGAAACTCCTACGACTAGAGACACTTTAAGGATGTTCTTATAGACTACCCAACTCTCATGTATAAGATCGCCATCATACTGCTGGTAGTCAAGCAAGAATCCTATGGTCTCTATCAACATGTAATAGTGATCTGTAATGTCACCTGAAGCATGTACATGATGATAAAGACAAACCAGATAGCATACTATCATCTCGAGTAAGACTGTTCTATCGGTATAGGTCCCCCCTCAATCATTTCAATAACGTGCCTGTGATTCAATAATTGACTTAAGAGCAATATAGCCAACAATCTCCCACTTGCACTTAAAACTAATTATTGCGGTGTCGCATACTCACAGCCCGTGTGATACCGAACACCTAACTCCTCTACTAATCAGTTTCACAAAGCTCGTTTGTAAAACTATTGTGTTCGAGAAATAGCCTCAGTGAGTGGATACGCTCTGATATTTCTTTCTATGTCTCTCTTTATCTCAAGTTCGCGGAGAAAGCCATCTCCTGAAATGAGCAATACCTGTCTTAGAATGTGTTTGGATATCTGATGGGACCCAGTTCATAAATGAACTCTAAATCCAGCAAACTTCTTAGACTGTATCGTCAACTGAATTTAATCAGTATCGTGCACCATGCCTGTAAGTGCACGGAAGCGCCCCGGCCGTTTGTCCGAGGCCAAAATGCGGAAACAAAAACTTTTCTTTAAACAAGAAACCGGCGCTACCGCGAACAGTTAACCCGGATCGGGCCATTAACCTACTACTAGCTAACTAGAGAAAGGGTAGAGAGCTATACCGAGCGATCCGTGTCCCTCGGTCTTCGGCCACCATCCCGATCTCCTCGCGGAATCTCCGGTCTCGATCTCCTCGTCGGAAAGGGCACCACATCGAGAAGTCTTTTTACGGGCTCCCACCTCTGGACCGAGGCAACTCGGACACGAATTTGGCAAGCCGACGTGTCCAAGATTGCTGTAGACTATTCGTAGATCTTTATGTCTCAAGGGGTTTATGAAGTTGCCATTTAGGAGTGGAGGTGGAGAAAACAACTATGGAGATGTGCTATGGAATTTTGATGCAAGCAAATGAGAGTCTAATTTTTTTTCACACCCCAAAAAAAAATGGCCGGCCTCTTTTGGTAGAAGAGGGTGAGCACAATCAAAAAGAGGGTGACCATAAGGAAAAGGTGTGAATGATCATGATGAAAATTTGTCACCTCAATAATCACACCCATATCCAATCACAACAAAGTCTCCTTCTCATCAACCATCTCATCTCAAAAGTCAAGAAATGATTAACCAAAAGAAGTCAAATGATGGTTGAACCATCATGAAGCTATCATCACAAAAACAACCCTCCAAATTCCTAATTTGCACATTTGCAAATAAGCCCCCTTCCACCAATTTTCAGCCAATGAAAGAAACAAAGAAAAATGGCCGAAACGGAAAGCAAACTGGCAACTTCAAAAAAACTGATCTCGTAATAAATTACAGGAAAACCCCGCGACTGTATATACATACCCGCATTTGTATTCCGACCGAATACAAATGCAATGAGACAAAATCTACACTGTACAATACTAGGATCCGGCTTAAAGCAAAGCCCGCTAGTATTATCCGTCCGATCTTGATCCGTGCAATACCGCACGTACATGATCGAACCCTGCCATATATCCATACGGCCTCTACAGCGTTTTGCCCGAAACTTGAGAAACTGTCTGTGGGGGACTCTAAAGACTCATCAATACTTTAGCTGTGGATTTAACCACTAGCACGTCAGAAGTATTAGCCATACGTAACGGGCTACCAGGTATTGACCAAAAGGGACGTCGATAAGCAACTCATCCTGACACCCTACTTAGCCTGTCAGTGACAATATCCGTACAGTCCGGTCCGTTCGTCTATGAGCATCGCATGGCGGGCCTAGGGGGTTGGTAAAAGTCAGACCCCCAAAAGCGGTACAAGTCGTGTTGGAGTGTAGCCCAGAACACCCTGAGATATTACTGGAATACATACCAGTAAATCTCCTGCCTTGGCCAAGGACTTCGTGTAATGGCTCTCCTAGACACAGCGCGACCTCACCCCCAATACCGGGAGAGACGAACCCCTGCAGATCCGCTCACTGCCTCCATGTGGCTCGGGACTGTACCCAACTAAAACCTGTTTACACGACTCCTTTGAGCCGTGGTAGGGTAGTAATCAAAGTACAGTGGGAACTCACACGAGACAAATGATGATCTAAGGTCGATGAAATAACCTGTACACATGTCACCAGGGAACTGCTATCTGACGTCTGGTATAATACCAACCAGCATGTTCCCTGCGAGTCTTGTCCGGTGTACTCATAACTTAATGAGCACCTGTATACATCTTAGGTGAACTAACTGACACCAGTGGCTTGTGAGACCGGCCATCACCCCTCGTCGGGGTCTCGACTGTATACACTAGTCTACTCTGGAGTATCGATGCCCTGTCTCGAAAACTCCCACGACTAGGGACCTTTTAAGGATGTGGTTATAGACCCCAGCTCCCACGTATATGATCGCCATCATACTGCTGGCCGTCAAGCAAGAATCCTAAGGGCTCTATCAACGCGCAATGGTGACCTGTAAGGTCACCTAAAGCAATACACGATGATAAAGATAAACCAGATAGCATACTATCATCTTGAGTAAGACTGTCCTACCGGCATAGGTCCTCCCTCAATCATTGTAATTACGTGCCTGTGATCCAATAATTGACTCTGAGGGCACTATCTCCAACAATGCCTCCCTCAGTATCCGCTTGGACCAACTATCCAAACAACTGCTCCTCGTCAAGAGGAAAACTATAACTCTGACAGTCACTCTATCATCCAGGTCACCTTGGAAGCCCGGAATGATAACCGTCTCCCGAAGGAGGCCGTCATTATCAAATCCCTAGAACATCCTCTTATGTTCTAAAACTGCTTCCGAATGTTTCTCCAGGATTGGATTAATATCAACTTATTGCAGCTAGTGCAAAAACAATATCTGGTGTGGTACTTGACATCTCATGATTGACTCAATTGCCAAAGCAAGTGATGTACCAATCATGCACATCCCTCTCCCCTTTAGTCTGTAAGACACCTTTAGAGAGGGTGACCCCATCACCTGCAGGTACACCACCATACCAGGAGCCGTCCTTTCTAAAACACTTTTAGAATACTGTCTAAGTACCCAAATTTGGAAACTACCAAAATCTAGATCTAGTAACCAGAATGCCTGATATAATATCCATATCCTATGTGGAGAAACCACTGTGTGACAACCAGAGTATAACCGATCGTAGTATAGGAATTTCACTTCCTACAACGTGCATGTCATCTAAATACCAGGACATCACACCCTACTACCTTCTTAACAAATCCATCTCCTATTCTGATGAATTCAAAGCCTATGACTGTCACATCAAAAATAGATGATCTATTTCTGCTATATCTGCTTCAGTCTATAAATAGACATAAGCTACTTGTCCACTCTGCTTCCGCTGCTCCCACTGACTACAACAACCCTCTGACAGAGTCATATACACGTACACTTCTAAAGCTAGTTTAGAACGATGCTATACTCATTCTCCTGCTGGGTCTCATAGTCTCGAACAACAATAATGGCAAGTTTGGGTAAACAAGAAGCTCCTTGTCACCGTCCTTGAGGATACCGGAGTACCTCTCGGGTGCCTGAGGTTACCCACCATATCTGCGGAGTGGCTAATGGAATGTCAAACCCGATTGAAAGTTTAGGTTATATTAAATTTTCAGTAACCGTTTGTGGTTCTGGAATCACTTCCAGTTCTACCATACTTGTAACGCCTTAGATTTCGGTTAGTGTTCGTTTAGACGTTAATACGGGTTTACTGTAAAAAGTTCACCAATTCGGATTCCTCACATTTTATAACATTTAATTAATAATTTATTATTATTTGTTATGAGCATGCACGCAC
This sequence comes from Agapanthus africanus, assembly GCA_030015575.1. Taxonomy (NCBI): domain Eukaryota; kingdom Viridiplantae; phylum Streptophyta; class Magnoliopsida; order Asparagales; family Amaryllidaceae; genus Agapanthus; species Agapanthus africanus. The sequence continues at coordinate 172,457,889 of JASDDO010000012.1, read as the reverse complement.
GTGTGCACGTAAATGTGAGGGTTTGTTTGTGTTATTGTAGTTCTTAGCAAGCATGACACTTAGCCTAATCTAATCCCTTTGCTTTATCCAAATCTTTGCTTAACCCTAATCCTTAACCATTCCTTGATATTTTGTGAGAAGAGAGAAGATATTTTTCTTTTAGAGTGATGAGGTGTGTGTGAAGGCATTAATGAGGAGTTAATGCCTTGGTTACACTCACCTCAAACCTCACCATATACTCACCACCCACTCTCTTATCCTCACACACTCTCTCATTTCTCTATCTCTTTTATTCTTTCATATCCCTCACACTCAAACTGAACACTCTCATTTCTATCACAATTTCATCTCAAAAACTTCACAAATCTCACAAAAATCACACCATTTTCTTGGATTTGCCTCTTGGATGCCATGGAGTGTGCAAAGCTTGGATCTTTGAGTTCTTTGGTGTAGGTAATGATCTCTATCTGTTCTTTATATAGTTTTTGTGTTGTGTAGATTTTTAGATTTAGTTTAGAATGTTTAAAATTAAGTTTTGTGCATAATATCGTATTTTTAGCGTCGTATATGACATCTGTGATCTGCTGTGACCCGGAGTTTATACTAGAAAACCAAACAAAGTAGTTGTGTTGTACCTGAGACCATAGGACTTCACCTGGAGCATGAACCCTATCAGCTCGGACTCGGCCGGCGACTTCTGAAGGGCGACCCGGCGACCTCGGCTTGGTGGGAGAGTTGGGGTTTGAGTTTTTGTGGGTAGGTGTCTGCTTTGGTTTAGGTGTGTTTGGTTCTGTTTGTTTGTTGAGTTTTCTCAGTATACAAAATCTGGGATCACCTAGGTAGTTTCTTGTGTTTCGTTTAACCGCGATACGTTATACAACACGGATCGTGCACTTTGTGTGGTTTTGCTCTTAGGTTATTTTCGTCGTGTCGCTACGCACATTAGCCACAATACGAACACTTGAGAGTATGTTTTATGCTGTTGCGTCGGTCTAATGTAGTTTGTACGTGTTTTCGGTCTTTTACAAATATACACTTGTTTTATCGTTTTATGTTATAGGTTCGCAGGCGGGGACTTTGGACACTGCTACAAAGGGAAAACAGGTGGTAGGCTTCACTTAGCCAGGAGCGTTGGTGAGTAGATTTAACATCTACAGGGGAATCGCCCGACGGCGTTATGCGTCTGGGCTAGAGATGTTAATTTTGTCGCATATTCTATGTCATATTTAGAATTGCGCATTCACCCTACTGCTTAGTTAATTGTTGTGCTTGGACTAGTATCCTTAGGACACTGCACTATTATTGACGGCTCATATTGTACGAGCACTGATTGTATGCCACACACACCGTCAATAATTGCCATGTCACGCACAACCCATATATAGAAATGATATTGTTTGGTTAGGGACATTGAAACATTGAGACATTGATTCATATTTCATTATGCATATGACTTATAGCATACCTGTATACCTACATGCTTACACATATACCTTGACATACTTACATACTAGTTACCTGTATACCTATAGAGTATTGTACCATTAGCGATAAGTTCATACACATCTAATGACATAGCTACAAGTATACATTGCATACACATTTACACTTATATCCAGGGGGTATATTACATTATTACTTATAGGTAGATACATATACCTTGCTATACCATTATATTTACATATATATATCTGGTTATAGCTACATGTTTACCTTTACTTGATGTTGGAAAAATTAGGAACCGCGTGATATTTATATTAACTTGTTGCAGTTAATTAGCGGCTTTTCCTTTATAGGCTTACCTTACAGTTTTATGTTGTGTATATTTTATTCATGGATTTTCGCATTGAGATATGGAATTTTCATGATGTTTTCTGGAATTGGAGACCGTGATAGTTTCATGAAATTATGCATTATTTGAAAAACCCGGTTTCCCTTGACATGATATTTCAGCATCCACCATGAGATTTATCGGTTCTGATATATATCCCATACGAGGAGGCGTCGACGCCGTATGAGGGTACATGGTGGGGCCCGGAGGTACCCGGGGCAAGACGATTGATGGACCTTGCCGATTGAGCCTGGCAGGGGAACCATACACTCCGGTGACAATACAAATGACTCGGCGGTTATCATTGGGATACCGACGGGAGTCATGTACGTATGGATACGTCGAGAAGCGAGGGTCAGAGCTAGGCACTCGAGCTTTCGGTATAGTGTATGATACGTACCTATCAGGGTGCCAGTCTTGGTGACAGCACCTGATAGATTAGCCTTTCTGTGTCGATACTTGACATATTGTTTTCATGATATTTTACTTCTAGGTATATATAACAGTGGAATGGGACATTGCTATATATATATATATATATAATATGTATACATATAAATTCATATACTTCATCATATTTATTCATGCAAATATACCTAGGATATAAGAGATTCACTTGATATTGGATTTAGGACATTTGAGATTACTTGATATTGTACATAAAGGATATATGAGATTTACTTGATTTTGTACATTCAGGATATATGAGATTTATTCGATATTGTACATTAAGGATTTGTGAGACTTATATGATATGAGAGCCAATTTAGGGGTTGATATGAGAAATTTGGGATTTGGATTGTCTTGATAGATTTTGATCCTACCACGTTGTCAGGATTCCGTGGAAATGACATATTTCATTACATACTCCACATTTATTGTTTATGCACTGCTTCATGTATTAGTAGTACCTGTTAGTGTACCTTTCATGACAGTTGTATTTACATACCTTTATTTATATGCATTACTTTATGTGTTAGTTGTACCTGTTAGTGTACCTTTAATGACTGTTGTATATATACCTTTTCATATCATTATTGCATGATTATTGCATACCGATTTTCATATTATTGCTTCATGTATTTGTAGTAACTGTTAGTGTACTTTTCATGATTATTGCATTCATATGACCCTTTATTGTTATTAATTGCATATGTTAGATTCGCGTTGTACGTGCATACTTGCGATTACCTGCATATATTATTTACTATTCACGAGTTGGCAACTCACCCCCGTTGTGCCACAGTTTTTTTGCAGGTCGTTCCTCACAGTAGTCAGAGGCAGGGCTATTATCATCTATCTTATCATCTTTTGCTGCAGATACCGCATCAGCTCACAGTATGCAGTTTGCTTAGGTGCGTTTTGGTGGTTATTCGTTGTTGTATTGTATATTCATTATATCCTTGTACTCTCTATCTACTACTTTCTTGTTGACTTAGAGACTTAATGTCAGGACGATATTGTATATTATTTTGTGACTTGGAGTTCTTTTATGCAGTTTTATTTATATCGTCTTTTATTTCTTCGCTACGGCGTCGTATATCTGTTGTGGTTGTTGTTTTCCGTCTTTGGGCGTGTATTTGCTTCCGTTTAGGGATGCTTTTCTTTTATCTTTGTTGTACACATTTTTGGAGTTAGTTTTTATAAAGGAGGTGCTGCCAAAATTTTAAAGAAAGAAAAGTTTGACTTTTAAAGAATTTGGATTGCGATTTCAAAAGTTTAAACAATGTTTCTTATCTTTTCTTGTCTTTTAATGGTTTAGATTTCTGGGTTTTGGCTTTCTTTTACTGCGCTATGCCTGTAGACGTTGCATAGTATTAGGGCCGTCACGTGCCAAATTTCGGGTCGTGACAAAGTTGGTATCAGAGCGCTAGGTTTTACCTTTCGGAGTTTAGGATGACCTTGATATGATGGAGTAGGTAGCTTAAGCAGAGTAACGTAATGTGTATATGTCCGCGTCATACTCACAATGCGGTACTCCGCCTAAAGTGACCTAAGTACAAATTGATTGAAATTCCTTCCTTGATAATTCATATCCTTGTGATTCGATTTCCGTGTTCATATCGAATCCTATCTCTATTTATAGCCTTTGCCGCCGACGACTATGGGGACTCAGAGTGACGCAGCGAGGGCCGATGTCAGAGTTGACTCGGGTGGGTCAAGGACTGACCAGGATGGCGCGCTCGTTGCACAGGAGCAGACGGATCCGCCTTCGACAGATAATATCGCTAGGCTTGTGGCAGAGATGCAGGACTTGCGCCAGACGATGAGTTCATTGGTTGAGGCCGTTCGAGCGCAGCGACAGGAGGTTGTCACCCCTGTTACACAGTTGTTCCTTGCGATCAGCACACAGCATTCCGTCACCTATATAGCACCATTGGATGCAGCCCTAGTTGACGAAGCACGCATTCCAGAGACTTTGAGAGTTCCGGAATAGTGGAGGACTTGTACCGGTGTACCTGCTCAGAGACAGAGGCCTAGTCGTCGAAACAGCTTTCATGATCGTCGCGGGAGTAGTAGAGGTTTGGGATAAGGAAAGTCATGTTAGGTAGATCAGCCGTTTGTTGTGTTAACTTCTGTCAGCGATTCTATTATTGCGCGACACGTATTTCTGTCGTGTGCCAATCGAATAGGAGATAGAGATTCGTCTGTCGTTTTGATCCTTCTAGAGAGGTTGGATTAGACGTTCTCCGGGGCATAGACTGGTTAGCTACGTGCTAGGCGTCTGTGGACTACCGTGTGAAAACATTCAGGTTCTGTTTTTGTAACGTTTTGAAAATCGTTTCGGTGAAATTTCGGAAAATCGGTAAAATAAGTGGGTTTTCTGTAAAAAGTCAAAATACAAATATCTTTATTATAAAATTAAATATACATATTCTAGCTATGAAATTGCTAGTATTTGGTGTTTATTGAGCCACTGCTGAAATTTCAAATTTTCTGAAAAATTTTCCGAAATTAATTATTTTAATATTATTTTAAGCCGTCACTAATACATTTAATTAGGGAAAATTACAAATTGGAATGAGTTGAAACAAATTTTGTGCATCATAACACATTAAACAAAATTTTATCATATGGTTTTTGAAATGAAATGATTTGCCAAAACGGTTTAGAAAATATCGAAGAAAAAGGCTTTTTCGGTGAAATTAGTGTTAATGGGAATTAGGGTAATACATTTATCTTTTTCCCTCACCCACACTCACCCACACCCTCTCTCCCCTCTCCAAATCAGCAGCCCCAAGTGCCCCCTCATTTTCCTACTTGAATGGATAAAAGAAAAGAAATGAAAAGATATGAGAAGAAAGGGTAAATATATATAAGTATTGGTTGGGTTGACTTGGACTTTCTTTGACTTGGACTTTTCTCCCCACACCCACACACTTCACTCCCATCCTTCCCCATTTCTGGCCGAGCCCTCCCCAAGTGCAGCCCCCCAATTTTCTCCTCTCATTTCCTCATCAAAAACCTCCAAAATTCCATCACAAATCAAGCTAAAACCCAAATCCAACTTTTACCCATTTTTCCTTGACCTATTCTAGCATGGATCTTGGAGCAAGAAGCAAGTTTGTGAGGCTAGGTTGGACGTTTGATTCAAGTTTTGTGAGGTATAAATCCTTGTTCCATGGTTTGTTTGTTGCTTAGTTACTTAATTGTTGCTATCATACCTCATTTGAAGCTAATTAGATGTTTAATTAGGTTTTTAATTAGTTCTAAGTGCATGTTTTAAAATTCAAGAGAGGGGTTTGAATTCAAATTGGTACTTTGTGTTGTGAGATTATGTTTATGTGATGTAATTGACATATTAATGTTATGCTAAAACTAATTTAGTTGCTAGTTGCAAAGGGTTAAATTTAAATTGTTGTAATTTTAAGAAATTGCAAACTAGGTTTTAGTGAAATTCATATATAATTGAGATTAAAATGTAATTATGTTTTTTTATGACATCATTAACATTATTATGAATGGTTTAATATCTTAGGTTATGCAAAACCAAGTTTAATTGTTGAATTGTGAATTTTGCTTTAAAAGGTGTTAAAAATTGATATTTTTGCAAACTAGGAATTTGGAATTTATACAAATTGATGAGATTAATTTGTGAAAGTGATTTGTATGACCTAATTATGTTATTTAATCAGCATTTTGGCCATTTAAATCACTAAAATTTGTAGATCAGTGAAAACATCAAGTTTTGAACCGAAATGGGAATTTGTGTTAACTAGGTTTTGGAAAATAAAACGATTTGTTTGATTTTAATGTTTTGATGAGTTAAACCTTATTTCATATATAATTAATGATTTGTGAAGCCATGATTGGTACGATTGGCGTTTTTCTTCATCAATCGGCGTTTGTACGCCGATGTCGAGGGTTTTTGGATTGATTCGTGAAAGCAGCTATATGTTTTGACCTATGTGGGATTCGTGTATCGTTTTAGTCATGAGTCGGATTTTAATGCGATACAGTGCGTTATGATATGTAGGTACCCCTATGTGGACTTCGAGACGACAAGCAAGCGCGTGGCGACGTCGGCACCGGCGAGCGAGGACCAGGTGAGTAGATTTATATCTATGGGGAGAAGTCGGGTGGATGGCGTATAGCACCCCCGCAGTCCGTAGTATAGTTCATATATATATGTTTATATAGGTATTTTATGATACGAGAATGTTTATTCATGTTATGATTATGTGTTCATGGATTAGCTTTGGGTTAGTTGCCAAACCCTAGAGTAGTTGTTATACCCACATACGCACACACAGACTTGCATACATTACTTTCTTGTGCGCAGATTGGGATGTGTATATGTGTATATATGCGTGGGTATGGGACTTGCATATGTACATTCATATACACATGCATGGAAGATGAGGATAGTACTTGGGATTTAAAATGAGTCGATGAGATTTGATTTGAGGCCGTAAGATCGGTGATATGGCAGGGTTCGTATTTGAGATACGACATGACGTTGTAGCGGGTCATTGACGTAGTGTTTCACACAAGTGCATGCATACGTAGGCGGTATCAGTATTGTACTAGACGTAGATCAGTACCCCGATCATGATATTTGATAAAGAGGATACCAGATGAACAATGTGATGAATGTGATATTGACCCGTACCCAGATTTGGGATGCCGTACGACGGATTTACGTACGAGCTATATATTGATGATTGATCCGCACTCTTGACTTGGGAATATCTGATTATAGATATGGTATAGGATTGATAGTATCGAGGCGGGATCACCGACTAATATATATTCATATATGTATCGACTCAGATGCTAGGCGGTTTCCTTACCTTTAGTTCAGCCGTATAGTTTAGTGTAGTTGTCAGACTAGATTAGATTTCTACCTATTTCAAAACTAACGGATCGTGGGTATTTTAAAAGACAGGTCAATGGATCTACGGATATTTCAAAAGACGTATCCTTTCTTAAAACCACCGTAGCCCTTATTTTCAAAACCCCACGATTCGTGTTATTTCAAATGGAACCATTGTTTAGTATTTAGCTCCCGCTCATTATTGTTGTTCGCTCCGCATCGCATGCTTATATTATGATTCATATCCTATTATTAATATCATGCTGTTAGGACACCAACACCATTACCGATGACGCGTATGAACCACGTACACTTACTTGCCGGCTCACACACATCTTCATCGGTAATTGCCATGTCACGAACACTTTAGAAAATACTATTTCATTTGACATAGGTTGTTAGCTAATAGTTTAGACATGATATCAGTGTACTTGCCTTATATGCTAGTTAGACATTGTAGTTATTTCCTGCTACTTCATGCATGTTATTATTCACTGTTGTGTCGCATTCATGGATTCTCATGCCTATATTCACGGTTTACATTCTATTGATGACTTGGATTCAGATTTCATGAGATTTCTTAGATTTGGAGGAAAACCGCAAAAAACATAAATAAACCTTTTCTCTCTTTTAAAATAAAAAGTGTGGTTTTCCCATGATGTATGAGTCGTCCACCATGAGTTTGTTGATGGATTTCGAGACCCGATTCGAGGAGTGGAGGAACCGTTTCGGGTACATGGTGGGCCCGGTGCGGTACCCCGGGACAAGAGGATCGTGTTGTTGACGTTGAGCCTGGCAGGGGAGCACTACCGACCGGTGATATTACCCGACGCGTCGGATATCCGGAGGATACCGTTGTGGTCTTGAGATGGATGGTAGGGGCCGGTCTGGACTGACGGCGCCCTAGATATTGAGACATTGAGATTTCGAGATATTGAGGTACTGAGATTTGATGATACAGGCCAGTCCGGATAGCCGGAGCCTGAGATTTTGAGACATTGAGATTTACGTTTTGTGTCGATGCTAGACACGGTTGATGCTGATTTCATTTATGATACCTCATTTTGAAAATACAAAGGAAATCTCACTAAATTATGGAAACAGTTTCTTCATTTACATGTATTCTGTTTTCATGCATTCATACCTCATTCATATGATATATTGCTACCTGAGGCACTGACACGAGCACTTGGTATTACGGTTGCTTAGAGGTATACCCTAACCATTGTTATAGGCTGCATGTTATATATATTTGAGGATATATTATGATCGTATGACCTAGGATTGCGTCATACATGCGCTTCTATTCGTAGATGTTTTTCTATTCACGAGTTGGCAACTCACCCCCGTTGTGCCACAGTTCCTGCAGGTTTCGCCGTACAGGTTTCATTACGGCTTTGCTGGCACTACTTCCATTTCCGGGTGATTTGCTAGTAGGTGGGTTTATTTGTATCGTACCCATCATTATACCTTGTATACTATTATTCTGTTGTATCTAGAAGTTCCATCAACCAAACATGTATTTATTTGAGATAGAGACCAGTGATGTTTATTCTTTCGACCTTAGAGTCGCGCGTTGTATTTCTGTGGATTTCTTGTTGTTTTGAGTTTCTATTTGAGTTTTGATCCTCTCCCTTGGCGTTGTATATTATATTGCTTGTGTGGTTGTAACCGTCGATTGACGAAGAGCTAGCTCCCGCTTGGGGTTGCCTTTTTTGATTTCGTATACTATTTATGTTGTATCCCGTGTGGGGGCCAGTATTTACAAAGGAGACTCTGCCGAAATTTTCAGGAAATATTTGATGTTTTTAAAAAGGCATAATTCGGCTTATGCTATTAAAACTACTTAATTTAAATTGGTTTTCCTTTACTCTACTACTTTTCTTGGTTTGGATTTCTGGGTTTTCGGCTTACTTAGATTACGTACGCCTCGAGACGTTTCATAGTTTAAGTGCCGGTCATGTTCCATACTTTCGGGACGTGACAAAGTTGGTATCAGAGCGTTAGGTTTTACCTTCGGAGCGTAGGATGACCCTTGGTTGATGGAATAGGTGACTAAAGTAGAGTGACGTACCGTGGGTATGTTCCGCGGCATACTTACGACACGCCACTCCACTTAAGGAGCCTTAGGATGTACATTTCTTTGCTTAGTATTATATTCATTCTGATCTAGCCTCATCAGTACCAGTTATGGTTTTGCTGCCATGATTACGGGCAGGGAAAGCTACGGCTAGAGTTGCGGTCAGCACGAGCTCGTTACGAACGAGGACTGACCAGAGCATAATTCCGGCGACACACGATTGTAGAGATGTGTCTTTTGATTGTGCTTTCGCGCCACGAGCGTTGATGGATCGCTGTATGTGATTACTTGGATGTGCCGATCAGCACTAGAGGATTGAGCCACTGACAGAGGCCAGCCAGATTTTGATGACCGTTGGTGTATTGCTTACTCATGATGATTGAGGCACTATTCAGCGTGCAGACGAGTGAGCCAGTTGTTGCTGCGGACGACGGGATATCACCCCAGATGTTGGAGCTATTACAATACGAGTTGTACTAAGAGATGATAGAAGGTCGCTAGTCACTAAGGATGAATGACTAGGACATGTGGTTCTTTCGCTACCCCGATGGGAGGTCATCAGATAGATTGATTCCAGCTAGAGACGACTTCACGCGGAGATGTTGAGAGTCGACAGAGACGATCGAATGTCAGCAACCTATTATTCCAAGTTTAAAGTATTCGGAAAGACATGCAGGCAATTCTATGGACCCTCTAGAAGAATGAAACCCTAACTCGACTTAATGACCGTGTGAAAGCCTTTGAACCTTAGGGTTTGCGGCAGTTCCGCGGCGCCATTAGTGAGGCTTGGGCTTGCCCTTCTACGGCTGGACCATCGATGCTGTGGTACGTACTCGATACTATTAAACTGTACCCAAGATGTTGAGCTCTTAGGGGATTATGCGGTTTTGACGAATCGATCGGATGGTTCGACTTCATTCGGATGCTAGGTGGTGAGATGCATTCTTGGGAGACGCCAGATACAAGGATAGCCGTTAGAGCTCAGTCCATGCAGCCAAGACGAGACGAGTCCGAAGTAGTCGACATCAGAGAAAAGTGGAGTAAGAGGTTCGTACGAGATCTTGATGAGACGACGTTCCACTCCGCCATCAGAGATACGATACGCATGCCAAGGCATTGTACTTGGATATACCTTCCAGAAGGAGTCGCGATGAGTATACAGCCGTTCCGGAACGAGAACAGATCTAGTAAGGGACGATGACTTCCGGACAGTTCGGCAGAGACGAGATTTGGGAGAGATTTCGACAGGACCTTTCTGGAATAAATTACGAGAAGACTTGGACCTAGGAGTGGTCATGTTATGCACACTGGCAGGCCAGAGTTCAGGATCGTCGGCGAGACATGCTATGAGTGACCACGACAGTTGGCCAGAGATTCTTGGAGGATGTGCTTGAGCGGGACTATTCCGCCATATTTGATTTCGGTATTTTGGACGATATATTCGCATGACTGATTTTGATGATTGAGTTTCATGATATTTGTTTTTCATGTACCATGGTTGCACCTACTGAGTATTTACGATTTTTGCACAGTTGTTGCACTTGATATCATTTTCGTGCCTTGGTTTCTCATGTTTGTGATTATATGGATTTCATACAGTTGAGTTGATTTTGTGCGTATGTACGCACACGATTTGGTTTTTTCACTCGGTATAGTTCATATATGCTTGCAGTACAGTGCTATGTATGTTGTGCATTTAGATGCACTGGACTTCGATTTCGATTGTGATGTTCGATATTTGTTTTGTGCACCTTGTGCACCTGATTGGATTTTGCGCATGTTCGGCGCTTGATATTGGATTTCATGATTTCGTGCATAATGAATGCACCTGGTTTTGATTTTCGTGCATGTTGAGCACATGTTTTGAGAAGCGATTTCGGTGAACACCAGATGCACTAAATCGAGATTCTTCGTGCATGTCAGATGCACCTGATTTTACTGTCAGGCACCCACGTTGCCCATGACAGATGTTTCATGCACACCTGATGCACTTAGATGTTGTTTCTGTGCGCATGTATGGCACATATATGGATTTTGATTTCCGTGCGCACCGGACGCACGTAGTATTCATATGCGTATTTTGGGATTGATTTCTTATAGAGCAGTACGTTTTTATGATATTTGCTATGTGTTTTCGTACTGAGCAGGACTAGTCAGAGGACAGTATCTGAATATATTTTGCATTCATTGATAGTTATTGAAGGGATTTCCAAAAGGCGAGCTATAGTCTCAGTATTTACATACGTGTCTGATATGACACAAAATGTTTAAAACAAGGAGACCCTTCTAAATTATTTCCAAAATGGCGGAACGTGCATATTAAACAAAGGATATATATAGATATGTAGTTATTTTCTTACAAAAGACGTCCGCCACTGTGCAGTGCTGCGAGCATCGCACAGCGATTTGAAGAAGATTTGGCATGCATTGCTTCCAGATGTTTTAATGATGTATATCATGTTGGTTTTCGTATTGGATCTTGACATTGATGACTTCCCCATGACTCTGATGATTGCGGGATGCTTGACGGAGTTTTGATTTTGAGTTTTAAGCTCATTTTTCATGCGCATGCGTTGCGCTACGATTTATTTTATGTATTTACGATCTCGGAGCCCCGGCGACTTGATGGTTTTGCTTAGATGTTTTAGTATTTGGGGGGAGTTTTAATTTAAATTCGGGGACCAAATTTCTTTAAGGGGGAAAGATTGTAACGTTTTGAAAATCGTTTCGGTGAAATTTCGGAAAATCGGTAAAATAAGGGGGTTTTCTGTAAAAAGTCAAAATACAAATATCTTTATTATAAAATTAAATATACATATTCTAGCTATGAAATTGCTAGTATTTGGTGTTTATTGTGCCACTGCTGAAATTTCAAATTTTCTGAAAAATTTTCCGAAATTAATTATTTTAATATTGTTTTAAGCCGTCACTAATACATTTAATTAGGGAAAATTACAAATTGGAATGAGTTGAAACAATTTTTGTGCATCATAACACATTAAACAAAATTTTATCATATGGTTTTTGAAATGAAATGGTTTGCCAAAACGGTTTAGAAAATATCGAAGAAAAAGGCTTTTTCGGTGAAATTAATGTTAATGGGAATTAGGGTAATACATTTATCTTTTTCCCTCACCCACACTCACCCACACTCTCTCTCCCCTCTCCAAATCAGCAGCCCCAAGTGCCCCCTCATTTTCCCACTTGAATGGCTAAAAGAAAAGAAATGAAAAGAAATGAGAAGAAAGGGTAAATATATATAAGTATTGGTTGGGTTGACTTGGACTTTCTTTGACTTGGACTTTTCTCCCCACACCCACACACTTCACTCCCATCCTTCCCCATTTCTGGCCGAGCCCTCCCCAAGTGCAGCCCCCCAATTTTCTCCTCTCATTTCCTCATCAAAAACCTCCAAAATTCCATCACAAATCAAGCGAAAACCCAAATCCAACTCTTACCCTGTTTTCCTTGACCTATTCTAGTATGGATCTTGGAGCAAGAAGCAAGTTTGTGAGGCTAGGTTGGATGTTTGATTCAAGTTTTGTGAGGTATAAATCCTTGTTCCATGGTTTGTTTGTTGCTTAGTTACTTAATTGTTGCTATCATACCTTATTTGAAGCTAATTAGATATTTAATTAGGTTTTTAATTAGTTCTAAGTGCATGTTTTAAAATTCAAGAGAGGGGTTTGAATTCAAATTGGTACTTTGTGTTGTGAGATTATATTTATGTGATGTAATTGACATATTAATGTTATGCTAAAACTAATTTAGTTGCTAGTTGCAAAGGGTTAAATTTAAATTGTTGTAATTTTAAGAAATTGCAAACTAGGTTTTAGTGAAATTCATATATAATTGAGATTAAAATGTAATTATGTTTTTTTTTGACATCATTAATATTATTATGAGTGGTTTAATATCTTAGGTTATGCAAAACCAAGTTTAATTGTTGAATTGTGAATTTTGCTTTAAAAGGTGTTAAAAATTGATATTTTTGCAAACTAGGAATTTGGAATTTATACAAATTGATGAGATTAATTTGTGAAAGTGATTTGTATGACCTAATTATGTTATTTAATCATCATTTTGGCCATTTAAATCACTAAAATTTGTAGATCAGTGAAAACATCAAGTTTTGAACCGAAATGGGAATTTGTGTTAACTAGGTTTTGGAAAATAAAACGATTTGTTTGATTTTAATGTTTTGATGAGTTAAACCTTATTTCATATATAATTAATGATTTGTGAAGCCATGATTGGTACGTTTGCCGTTTTTCTTGATCAATCGGCGTTTGTACGCCGATGTCGAGGGTTTTTGGATTGATTCGTGAAAGCAGCTATATGTTTTGACCTATGTGGGATTCGTGTATCGTTTTAGTCATGAGTCGGATTTTAATGCGATACGGTGCGTTATGATATATAGGTACCCCTATGTGGACTTCGAGACGACAAGCAAGCGCGTGGCGACGTCGGCACCGGCGAGCGAGGACCAGGTGAGTAGATTTATATCTACGGGGAGAAGTCGGGTGGATGGCGTATAGCACCCCCGCAGTCCGTAGTATAGTTCATATATATATATATATGTTTATATAGGTATTTTATGATACGAGAATGTTTATTCCTGTTATGATTATGTGTTCATGGATTAGCTTTGGGTTAGTTGCCAAACCCTAGAGTAGTTGTTATACCCACATACGCACACACAGACTTGCATACATTACTTTCTTGTGCGCAGATTAGGATATGTATATATGTATATATGCGTGGGTATGGGACTATGCATATGTACATTCATATACAAATGCATGGATGATGAGGATAGTACTTGGGATTTAAGATGGGTCGATGAGATTTGATTTGAGGCCGTGAGATCGGTGATATGGCAGGGTTCGTATTTGAGATACGACATGACGTTGTAGCGGGTCATTGACGTAGTGTTTCACACAAGTGCATGCATACATAAGCGGTATCAGTATTGTACTAGACGTAGATCAGTACCCCGATCATGATATTTGATAAAGATGATACCAGATGAACAATGTGATGAATGTGATATTGACCCGTACCCAGATTTGGGATGCCGTACGACGGATTTACGTACGAGCTATATATTGATGAATGATCCACACTCTTGACTTGGGAATATCTGATTATAGATATGGTATCGGATTGATAGTATCGAGGCGGGATCACCGACAAATATATATTCATATATGTATCAACTCAGATGCTAGGCGGTTTCCTTACCTTTAGTTCAGCCGTATAGTTTAGTGTAGTTGTCAGACTAGATTAGATTTCTACCTATTTCAAAACTAACGGATCGTGGGTATTTTAAAAGACAGGTCAAGGGATCTACGGATATTTCAAAAGACGTATCCTTTCTTAAAACCACCGTAGCCCTTATTTTCAAAACCCCACGATTCGTGTTATTTCAAATGGCACCATTGTTTAGTATTTAGCTCCCGCTCATTATTGTTGTTCGCTCCGCATCGCATGCTTATATTATGATTCATATCCTATTATTAATATCATGCTGTTAGGACACCAGCACCATTACCGATGACGCGTATGTACCACGTACACTTACTTGCCGGCTCACACACATCTTCATCGGTAATTGCCATGTCACGAACACTTTAAAAAATACTATTTCATTTGACATAGGTTGTTAGCTAATAGTTTAGACATGATATTAGTGTACTTTCCTTATATGCTAGTTAGACATTGTAGTTATTGCCTGCTACTTCATGCATGTTATTATTCACTGTTGTGTCGCATTCATGGATTCTCATGCCTATATTCACGATTTACATTCTATTGATGACTTGGATTCGGATTTCATGAGATTTCTTGGATTTGGAGGAAAACCGCAAAAAACATAAATAAACCTTTTCTCTCTTTTAAAATAAAAAGTGTGGTTTTCCCATGATGTATGAGTCGTCCACCATGAGTTTGTTGATGGATTTCGAGACCCGATTCGAGGAGTGGAGGAACCGTTTCGGGTACATGGTGGGCCCGGTGCGGTACCCCGAGGCAAGAGGATCGTGTTGTTGACGTTGAGCCTGGCAGGGAAGCACTACAGACCGGTGATATTACCCGACGCGTCGGATATCCGGAGGATACCATCGTGGTCTTGAGATGGATGGTAGGGGCCGGTCTGGACTGACGGCGCCCTAAATATTGAGACATTGAGATTTCGAGATATTGAGGTACTGAGATTTGATGATACAGGCCAGTCCGGATAGCCGGAGCCTGAGATTTTGAGACATTGAGATTTACGTTTTGTGTCGATGCTAGACACGGTTGATGCTGATTTCATTTATGATACCTCATTTTAAAAATACAAAGGAAATCTCACTAAATTATGGAAACAATTTCTTCATTTACATGTATTCTGTTTTCATGCATTCATACCTCATTCATATGAAATATTGCTACCTGAGGCACTGACACGAGCACTTGGTATTACCGTTGCTTAGAGGTATACCCTAGCCATTGTTATAGGCTGCATGTTATATATATTTGAGGATATATTATGATCGTATGACCTAGGATTGCGTCATACATGCGCTTCTATTCGTAGATGTTTTTCTATTCACGAGTTGGCAACTCATCCCCGTTGTGCCACAGTTCCTGCAGGTTTCGCCGTACAGGTTTCATTACGGCTTTGCTGGCACTACTTCCATTTCCGGGTGATTTTCTAGTAGGTGGGTTTATTTGTATCGTACCCATCATTATACCTTGTATACTATTATTCTGTTGTATCTAGAAGTTCCATCAACCAAACATGTATTTATTTGAGATAGAGACCAGTGATGTTTATTCTTTCGATCTTAGAGTCGCGCGTTGTATTTCTGTGGATTTCTTGTTGTTTTGAGTTTCTATTTGAGTTTTGATCCTCGCCCTTGGCGTTGTATATTATATTGCTTGTGTGGTTGTGACCGTCGATTGACGAAGAGCTAGCTCCCGCTTGGGGATGCCTTTTTTGATTTCGTATACTATTTATGTTGTATCCCGTGTGGGGGCCAGTATTTACAAAGGAGACTCTGCCGAAATTTTCAGGAAATATTTGATGTTTTTAAAAAGGCATAATTCGGCTTATGCTATTAAAACTACTTGATTTAAATTGGTTTTCCTTCACTCTACTACTTTTCTTGGTTTGGATTTCTGGGTTTTCGGCTTACTTAGATTACGTACGCCTCGAGACGTTTCGTAGTTTAAGTGCCGGTCTTGTTCCGTACTTTCGGGACGTGACAGTTTTCCTGGCGAGTCAGTTCTTGTTGTGCAGGGGGACAGTGGTGCCGCCTACCACAGCTTGAATTCAGCCTTTTCGCTAGTCGGCTTTTGAGTAGAGAATGTCGAGGATTCTTGGCGTTCATTCATGATACCGGAGCCACAGTGGGTTTGTTGGACTGGCTTTCCTTTCGTGCGAGAGTTTTCTGACGTTGTTCCAAATGAGCCGGCGGAGCTTAGGGATCTTAAGGATCAGCTGCAGAGTTTTTTGTTGGGGGCTTGTGTGTCTGAGTATTTCGCATTGGGGAGCTCCTATTTCTGTTCGTCAAGGAGAAGGACGGCAGTTTGAGGTTGTATATTGATTGATCGTCAACTGAACCGGATTACAGAGCGGATAGGTATCCTTTACCTTGCATTGACGATTTTTTTGATCAGCTCCAGAGTGCGAGACATTTTTCTATGTTTGTTCGGGATCAGATCATCATTGTTGCGGGTTCGGAGTGATAACATTCCGAAGACTGCATTGTGCGTGCTACGGGCTTTGTGTGTTTTGGTGGTGTCATTGGACTCACCAATGCCCTAGCAGCATTCGTAGATATGATGAACCAGATTTCTTCAGGTCGTTCCTCGACCAGTTATTGTTGTGTTATTGACAACATTCTGGTCTATTCAATGTGTCGTGGGGGACAGGAGTAGCACTTGAGGATTTGTTTTGCAGACATTAGGAGAGCCCCATCGGTTTGCTAGATTCTCGGAGTGTTCCTTCAGGCTTGTTTGTGTTGATTCCTAGGTCTTTTAGTTACGGGAGACGGTTTTCGTATGGTTCCGAGGAAGATCGAGGCCGTACAGCTTTGGCCCAGACTTGTGTACGGGACGGAGGTTCGCAGATTTTTTGGCTTAGCAGGTTTTTACCGCCGTTTCGTGCAGGATTGCTAGTGTATCGCTGCACCGTTGACTGGACTGACCTGAAAGGAGGTTTCTTTTCTTTGGACTGAGGCATGCGTGCGGAGTTTTTCAGCAGTTGAAGACTCGGTTAACAACTGCATCATTTCTTTCTTTGCTTTCTGGTTCGGGCGACTTTGTTGTTTAACTGTGATGTTTCACGAGTGGGGCTCGATTGTGTACTGAGGTGACACTATAGAGTTATCGCTTTTACTTCCCGACATTTGGAGGAAGTACGAGCAGGATATCCCACTCCTGATCTGGAGATGGCCGCGGTGGTCGTGCGTTGGAGATTTGGAGACACTACTTGTTCGGTGAGTCGTGTCAGATTTTCACGGACCACCAGAGCTTAATGTACATCTTCCTGCAGCGGGTTTTAATTGTTGAGATAGTCTTCTGCAGATTTACAGTTCTTGTGCGATCATTGAGTACAGCTTAAGTTCGCCTCTACTGAGGGGACAACTTGCTCATGTCCGCGCCCGACCACTTTTCCTTAATCGATTTCGCGAGACACAGCCCGCCGATGGTCGTTCATCAGAGATTCTTGAGCATACTCGGCTGGGTAATGATTAGGAGTCCTTGATTTATGACCAGATGTGCTACATTTAGGGATGCGTTTGTGTGTACCCGTTGCTGTTAGGCAGAGACGCGAAATCCTAGAGCAGGCACATCTGTCAACTGTCTGTACTCATTCAAGTTCCACCAATATTTGATATGACTTGTGAGATAGTTACGGGTGGACGGAGATGTAGAGAGAAGTTTCGGGTTTCGTTTCAAGGTGTCTGTCTTGTTGTGTGCTAAGGTTGAGCATCTGAGACCGGCTGGAGAGTTGCAACCTATAACCGTTCCGAAGTGGGAATGAGAGCAGATCTCTATGAATTTCGTTATGGTGTCTACCCAGGTTTAGTAAGGGTGTGACTCCATTCGGGTGTTTGTTGTCCAGTTATACTCGGTTTACTCAGTTGTTCTTTGTTAAGTTTGTGCGTTGCACGAAGTTACTTCATGGGTCGTATCCAATGAAGGCACCCTGTTTGCTTGCCGTCTTGGGCAGGAACTTCAGGAAGCCTTGGGTACTGGTTGAGATTTAGCTCCGCTTTTCCATCGGCAGGATGATGGTTTTGTGAGAGCGGGCTATACCGACTCTGGAGGATATGCTTCTACGTACGTACTAATTGTTGTCGGCAGTTGGGATCGTCACTTGCAATTGTTAGGGTTCTCCTTCGATAGCAGTTATCAGGAGGCACACCAATTGGCAACATTTAGGTTTAGTTGTTAGGTCGTTTTGATCTCCAGTCTGTTTTTCTGACTCTGCGTAAGTAGGATTTTTGGACCCCAGCTAGTTTGGAGACTTCGGAGATGATCCGGTTGGTTCAGGTCAGGATGAGAGTAGTCCATTGCGGACAGAGGTCTTATACCAACCATGGTGGTAGTAGACTCGACTTCGCAGTGGGAGATCATGTATTCATACAGACTTTTCGATGAATGACGTTTTGAGTTTTGGGAAGTTTATCCCAGAATTTTAGGTCCTTTGGAGATCCTTAAATCGAGTTAGTTCCGTTGCCTTTAATTTGGCACTTCCACCCAGATTATTGAGTATTCACCCCGTATTTCCTTGTGTCGATACTTTGCAATTACCTTCATGACCTTTCTTACATGATTCAGCATCAGACCATTTAGCTTGGACACGATATTTCGTACACCAGCAGCCAATTGTGTTAATGGCTCGGCAGGTGGAGAAACTTCGGTCAAGGGTCCTGCCATCTGTGAAGGGTTTTCTTGGACGTAGCCGTATAGTGAGGTAATCATTTGGGAGGCTGCGAGCGAGATATGAGAGTTTTGTACTCTTCTCTTTGAAGGTACGCTTAGTGAAAATTTTAAATTCAGGGACGAATTTTTATAAGGGGGAGATTGTAACGCCTTAGATTTCGTTTAGTGTTCGTTTAGACGTTAATGCTGGTTTACTGTAAAAAGTTTAACAATTTGGGTTCCTCACATTTTATAACATTTAATTAATAATTTATTATTATTTGTTAAGAGCATGCACGCACGTGTGCTCGTAAATGTGAGGGTTTGCTTGTGTTATTGTAGTTCTTAGCAAGCATGACACTTAACCTAATCTAGTCCCTTTGCTTTATCCAAATCTTTGCTTAACCCTAATCCTTAACCTTTCCTTGATATTTTGTGAGAAGAGAGAAGATATTTTTCTTTTGGAGTGATGAGGTGTGTGTGAAGGCATTAATGAGGAGTTAATGCCTTGGTTACACTCACCTCAAACCTCACCATACACTCACCCCCCCTCTCTCTTATCCTCACACACTCTCTCATTTCTCTATCTCTTTTATTCTTTCATATCCCTCACACTAAAACTGAACACTCTCATTTCTATCACAATTTTATCTCAAAAACTTCACAAATCTTACAAAAATCACACCTTTTTCTTGGATTTGCCTTTGGATGCCATGGAGTGTGCAAAGCTTGGATCTTTGAGTTCTTTTGTGTAGGTAATGATCTCTATCTGTTCTTTATATAGTTTTTGTGTTGTGTAGATTTTTAGATTTAGTTTAGAATGTTTAAAATTAAGTTTTGTGCATAATATCGTATTTTTAGTGTCGTATATGACATCTGTGATCTGCTGTGACCCGGAGTTTTTACTAGAAAACCAAACAAAGTAGTTGTGTTGTACCTGAGACCATAGGACTTCACCTGGAGCACGAATCCTATCAGCTCGGACTCGGCCGGCGACTTCTGAAGGGTGACCTGGCGACCTCGGCTTGGTGGGAGAGTTGGGGTTTGAGTTTTTGTGGGTAGGTGTCTTCTTTGGTTTAGGTGTGTTTGGTTCTGTTTATTTGTTGAGTTTTCTCAGTATACAAAATCTGGGATCACCTAAGTAGTTTCTTGTGTTTCGTTTAAGCGCGATACATTATACGACACGGATCGTGCACTTTCTGTGGTTTTGCTCTTAGGTTGTTTTCGTCGTGTCGCTACGCACGTTAGACACAATACGAACACTTGAGAGTATGTTTTGTGTTGTTGCGTCGGTCAAATGTAGTTTGTACGTGTTTTGGGTCTTTTACTAATATACACTTGTTTTATCGTTTTATGTTATAGGTTCGCAGACGGGGACTTTGGATACTGCTACAAAGGGAAAACAGGTGGTAGGCTTCACTTAGCCAGGAGCGTTGGTGAGCAGATTTAACATCTACAGGGAAATCGCCCGCACGGCGTTATGCGTCTGGGCTAGAGATGTTAATTTTGTCACATATTCTATGTCATATTTAGAATTGCGCATTCACCCTACTACTTAGTTAATTGTTGTGCTTGGACTAGTATTCTTAGGACACTGCACTATTATTGACGGCTCATGTTGCACGAGCACTGATTGTATGCCACACACACCGTCAATAATTTCCATGTCACGCACAACCCACATATAGAAATGATATTGTTTGGTTAGGGACATTGAGACATTGATTAATATTTCTTTATGCATATGACTTATAGCATACCTGTATACCTACATGATTACACATATACCTTGACATACTTACATGCTAGTTACCTGTATACCTATAGAGTATTGTACCATTAGCGATAGGTACATACACATCTAATGCATAGCTACATGTATACATTGCATACACATTTACACTTATACCCAGGGGGTATATTACATCATTACTTATAGGTAGATATATATACCTTGCTATACCTTTATATTTACACATATATCTGGTTATAGCTACTTGTTTACATTTACTTGATGTTATTTAGAATTGGAGAAATTAGGAACCGCATGATATTTATATTAACTTATTGCAGTTAATTAGCGGCTTTTCCTTTATATGCTTACCTTACAGATTTATATTGCGTATATTTTATTCATGGATTTTCGCATTGAGATATGGATTTTTCATGATGTTTTCTGGATTTGGGGACCGTGGTAGTTTCATGAAATTAAGCATTATTTGAAAAACCCGGTTTCCCTTGACATTGTTAGTTGTATGTATGCCCTAGAGGACAGTATTGTATAGATGATATATATTATATTGGATGCTTGGACATATATAGAGAGGACCTTCTTGCTCGATATGATAGTATGCTATCTGGTTGCTCTTTATCTTAACCTGTATACTTGTCTCTTGATACTGTCTTATAGTTACATATTGGTAAAGCCCTTTGGAGTTTACTTGACTACCAGGACTATGATGGAGATCATACTAGTGGGGCCATGGTAGTCCATAAGTAAATCCTTTAATGTTCCTAGTCGTAGGTGTATCGAGACAGGGCATCGATATACCAGAGTAGACTAGCGTATACGCTTCTCGACCCATGAGATAGGCGATGGATGATCCCATATCCATTGGTATTTGACATCAGAGATGGTATACGGGTGCTCAGTGGAGACTGGGTACACTGGACGGACTCGCCGAGAACTCCCAGATGGTATTATACCTCACGTCAGATGGCAGTTCTCTGGTGACACTTGTGCAGGTTAGTCTGTAGACCGGAGATCGTAATAGAGTCTTGTGTAATTCCCACTGTGCTTTGATTTCCACCTTACCATGTCCAAGAGGGCGTGCAAAACGGTGGTTTTTGGGTACAGTCCTAAGTCACATGGAGGCAATGAGCGATAGTGTAACATTTTCAAAAATATAAAATATTAATTTTGGGAATTTTTATAATTTAATATTATTTTATTGATTATTTTAATATTAAATGCAAATAAATAGGAAAAATGTTAGAAAAATTATGAAAAATTATGCAAAATTCTAAAATAGGGTAAATTAGTGAATTATGACATTTTTAAGTTTTTGTGATTAGTTTGACACTAATTTAGTGCTAATCGCGAATAAAAATCGCTAATCGGATTTTTGGGTTTTTGTGCAAAATTGTGCACATATCATTTTGGACTTGTGCATTTTTCTAGCCATGGTTTTCTTTAGGGGTTACTATTGATGTGAGAAGGTTTGGTTTTAAAAGAAAAGAAAAAGAGAAAAGAAAATGAAATGATGAGGGTAGGTGAGAGAGAGAGAGGTGGACCATTGACCTTGAAAACCCTTAGCCATTTTCTCTCCCTCTCATTTCTCTCCCTCTTCCTCTCCCTTGATGCTGCTGCCCTAGCCCCTTTCCCTCCCCTCTTCAACTCCTCACTTCATCTCAAAAATCACTCCAAAACCCCAATCTCCTTTCATTAAATTTGTGCAAAATCCCTAGATCTACACATGGAGCTAAAGAAGCAAGGATTTTGGCCACTAGGGGCAACTCAAGAATTTTCTTGAGTTGCTAATGGAGGTAATTACTGAACCATTAGCTTAATTATAGCCTTTCCTATAACCCCATGTTAAGATTTAATCGATATTGTGTGATATTATGGACTTGGTGAAAACCTAGTTAGGGTTTGAGGGAAATTGGTGTTGTATTATGAAATTGAGCTCAGTAGAGGTCTTACCAACACCCTAGTGTTTGAATTGGAACCCAAAACCTGAAGCTTGAACCAGAATACGGATTTTAGAAACCGATATCGGGGAAATTGTGAAATCTGTGAAGGTTTACTTGAATCTGCTATCACCCCGAGAACCCTAAAATAATATTGAGTGGACAGTGAGATGTGCAGGCACCAGAGAACCACCACACCAAACCCTAGCTCCCCATTCCACTGTGAGGCCGCCGAAATTGCCTTTCTGGCCGCAATTTGCGGCCAGACCAGTGAGGAATCACCTCGTTTTCTGTGCATAGCCCCATTTCCTCAATTCTTGGCCCAGGGTACTTCTAGTTTTGACAGATTCTATCTAGGGTGAAATCTGGGACATATATCCTAAGTTGCCATTTTGGTTTCTGCTTGTAGATGTTTCTATTCACGAGTTGGCAACTTACCCCCGTTGTGCCACAGTTCTTGCAGGTTCTGCCGTACAGGTTCTATTGCGGCATTTCTGGCACACTACCTTCTTGCGGGTGATTTGCTTTTGGTAGGTGGATTCTTTCGCATCAAGAACCACCATTGTATTTATTTTATTCATTGTATCTAGAAATTGTCCATCAACCAAAACTTGTATATTGTTTCAGACCTAGACTTTAGTGTTGTATTATTCGACCTTAGAGTCGCGCTTAGTAGTATTGCGGTTTCTTGTTGCTTTTGAGCTTTCTTTTGATTTTGATCCTCGCCACTTGGCGTTGTATATTATTGTTGCATGTGTGGTTGTGACCGTCGATTGACGAAGAGCTAGCTCCCGCTTGGGGATGCCTTTATCATTTGCATATATTGATATTCTTGTTGTACCCCATTCGGGGCCAGTTTTACAAAAGAAACTCTGCCGAAATTTTTAGAAAAGACTTACTGTTTTTAAAATGCACATTCGGCTTAGTTATTTAAAAACCTTGATTTCAAACATGTTTTCTTCATTTCTTTAAACCAGTTTTCTTTACTTATTCTTCAAAATGGTTTTAGATTTCTGGACTTTTGGCTTCCTTGGATCAGATGGAGTCCTATAGGCTTCATATGGTTCAAGGGCCAGTCACGTGCTCCTTCGGGTCGTGACAGATAGGAGGGGTTTCGTCTCTCCCGGTATTGGGGGTTGATGTTGCGCTGTGCTCGATTGGCCATAACAGGGAAGTCCATGGCCAAGGCTGATTAGAGATTTACTGGTAAGTGTTACCAGTAGTTTCTCGACCAGTTATGGGCCTCACATCGGCACGACTTATCGGTTATTGGGGTCTGACGTTTACCACCCCAAGACTTGATATGCGACATATCAGACAAGGAGACTGGATTGTACGACAAGTGTTACCGTTAGGCTTTTACAGGAGTAGGAGCGGGCTTGCTTGCTGATCTTCTGATCGCTCAATACCCGGGTAGCCGTTACGTCTAGCTAGTACTGCTGACGGCTTGTGGGTGTTTGATGTGATCATCACCTACTGCCGGCGTATTGACGAGTCTTTAGAGTCCTACATAAAGGTTTTATTGGCTCAGGAAAAATGAAATAGGAGAGCATATGTGATATGTGCGGGACCGAGAATAATGCGTGTATGTGATACCGTATTCTATTCTCGCGACTTTTTGTATCGGTCGGTTATATGAGATATAGTCGGGTTATCGAATCAAGTGTTGATTCGATAAGTCGATACGTTGGATGTTAGTCGGTTATATGAGATATAACTGGATTATTAAGTCAAGTGTTGATTTAATAATTTAGTGTATAATTGTATATTTGATATACTAATTTACATTAACTAACATTTGTTCACTTATGGATTTTTCTCACATGTGCACAACTTTAATATATGTGTGATATATATTAAAATGTGTTTTCATTTTGTATCATGGTTGGTTATACATCATTCATGGGTGTGCAAGACATACACCATTCTATTTTAAATGGTGGTTTATAATTATTTAAGGTAATTACAAATTAGTGGAGCTTTTATCACAAGCATGAAGCTTGTAGAAGCTTGTGGATGCTTTGACAAAGTCCACTAACTTTGTTTTACTTTGGATTTTTATTAACCTAACCATTTTGGATTAGCCATGGTTATGTCTCTACATGAATTAGTATATGATACTCACTCACCCATGGTTAGCTCTCTTGACTTGATCATTATCCTCATCTCATTATTTCTTCATATTCTTCCTTGAGCCAAAATCTCTCTAGGGTCTGATCCAAAGTGAGAAACATTGTGAGAAAATAAATTCTAAAGTGAACCCACTTCCTATTTCTCCATCCTTTACTAGACTAGCACTTTAGTTTAGGGTGTTTGCTTCACTAATTCTCTAGTTAGTGAAGTAGAAGCTTGAGTTGGCATCCCCTCAACGTAGATCATCTTCGGCCTCGAAGACTTCAAGCAAGGACGCTTTTTCCGCCTTGTGAAGCCATGCAAGAGTCCGGGAGAACCATAATCGTAGCGAAGGGACTGCAACAAGGAGCTATAGAAGTGATGGACCGATCTACAAAGGTTGTATTTTCTTCTTCACTTAGATAGTAAAGATGTTTACTTGCATGTGTTACCCTAATAGTCTAGCAAAGATCTTTTTTAGGGTTGTTCGGCACGGCTAAAATTTTAATCGGGCATGGTTGATTCCTTGTAGAACCTTGTTAGAGTGCCTAGTAACCCTACAGTGGTATCAGAGCCAGGTTAGAGCATTAGGCGACGTGTTTACGAAGTTAAAACTCCGATCGAACCCCGATACGACAAAATAGACCCCCTCTCTGGAAAATTTTTTAAAATGTGTTTTTTTGTATTAAAAATACCTTAAAAAATCAGCAGGGAAATATAAGTATTACTGTTGAAAACGAGCCTGCAATTCGTTCGGACTGCCGCGGAACCGCGGCCATACCTTTCTTAGGCCGCGGATCCGCGGCCGTACTGTTCAATTGGGCTTTGGTTTTGCAACAGTAATACCCGTAGCTGTTATTGCATATTCCTGGGTATTTTTAATCTGACTCAAGTGTTGAGTGTTCTGGGGATTATTTTGAATCCGTTGATTCGATCGGAAAATTTAATTTCGTTCTTTTTCCGGATAATTTAGAAACTATTAAAATGTTCGAACGGATATCATTAACTCATTTTTTCCAGGCACGAAAAACTTTCAAGTGTCGAATTTTTCTTGGGTTCAAATCTTTCGGAAAAACGTGCAAGTAACGCGATGGACCCTCTAGAAGAACAAAACCTTAACTCGATTATGTGACCGTCTGAACCGCCTCTAAACCTTAGGGTTAGGGGCAGTACGGCGTTGCCACATGTGAGGCGTTGGCTTGACCCTTCTACGGCTGGACCATTGCTACTGTAACGTATTCTGGAATTTTTGAACTCCGCTCAGGTGTTGAGCTATTTAGGAAATCTTGGGTATTTGATTATTCGATCGGAAAGTTTAATACTGTCTATTTATCTGGAATGTGATACAATATGTGGAATTCATATAGTTAGGCATGAAATGCGAAGTATGTGATATTTCGGATTTACGATGTCTAAAGAGATTGTGGATTCCAAATGTTGTAGTTTTACACTTTCTTTTCTGCGACCGTAAGTGTAATATGTGATATCGCCGGTTTCGTTGCTATATGTCAACGACAATTGGGAAGCGCATATTTACTTACGTTGATGACATGTGATGTTATGTGTTGCCAGATATGTTATATTGGATCGTCGCGTTTTTGAATGGCCGGGGGTTTTATGTGAGATGAGGGTTTTTATTTTCATTCATGTAAAATTCATTGTATGTAATATTCTTTTATTGGGGCACTTCCGGGATGAGGATGATGTCACCTTTGTATATTATTTACTTTTCCGCATTAGGTAGACCCAAGGAGGGGAGCACAAGTAACCAGGTTCTAGGGTACAGAGGGAGACCAACTCGAGGAGTCGAGTCCGGGTCTCCTAACTCTAGAATTGGATGGGTTGATTGCCGCTCTTGTAGGGGTCTAGGGGTGTGGGTTTGGCTATTCATCGCGACCGTGGAATCCATGTTTTATAGAGGCTCAAAATAAAACACGGACCTCCTAGTATATCCATTATTTCATATGATTCTTCTGCTGCGATATCTGTGATGTGCTCATTTGATATGTTGTGATGGATACTGTATATAGTATATATGATATATTATATAGACGTTACTTATGTTTTACACCCGCGCTAGCCCTGCCCCGCTCTGCCGTTAATTACCTAACCTAACGGTGCACGAGGGGACATCGAGGCGAATGCGGATGGCATAAGTGTACGTCGTATTTATCTGTAATGTTTAGGTGAATTAAATGATGGGACTTAATTAATATGATTAATGAAAGAAAAGAAACCTAAAATATGTTGTAGAATCAAATTTTTCAAAAAGGGTAGCTACAGTTTTTTTGCTTTGCATAGCGATATATATGATATATCCTGCACCTTATTCGATGACGAAAGAGCCGAGATCCCTTCACCGGGAGTGACCTCTTTAGCATAACCGGCAGATGCTACAACACTCGGTTTGTCTATTGATTGCTTTTGGAGTTTTTGCTTTGCATAGCGATATATATGATATATCCTGTACCTTATTCCATAAGGAAAGAGCCGAGATCCCTTCACCGGGAGTGACCCTTTTAGCAAAACTAGTGAAAGCCTAAAAAACACTCCTTTTCAAAATTCACTTGATTCTACAACGATATCAAGTTCATTACGCAATAGGTTTTCAGAAAAACCTATCGTAGCCCTCCGTCATTTCAGATAAGAACTGTTTAGTATTCGTGTTGCGTTTGTTGGCCTTTGTCAAGGCGTAGTGTGCGGTAGCTGAATAGTGCTTATCTGTTTATGCATATGATGCAGATTGTTTTGGGGTAGTCGTACGACCTTGTTGGCCTTTGTCAAGGGTCGTGCCGGTGGGTTTGATTCAATAAAGAAATGACGGGTTGAACTTGACTAGCATCCTATGATTTGTTGGCCTTTGTTAAGGTCATAGGGGTTAGGGGAAAAATATTATCGGGAATTTCAAGTGTTGAAATTTGCAATGAGATTGCATACCTTCTATAAGATAGTTGGATCCCGATACCCACTGCAAGTAATTTTTACTCCTGGGAGAGTTTTACACAGGACAATTAGCCGATCAAGTAGGTGTCAACGAGGTTACGCCTCTGGGAAAACGAGGTTTACTTTAATTATGTCCGTACGAAAGCACGGGGAACCTCCCTCAAAGTACCGACACCGGCCTGGCTGAAAGATTGGCGAAATTGTAGGGTGTAATTAATCCCGGCTAGTCTTTCCTTTTAGGGTTTGAAGAAAGATTTGATAAAAACAGTGGGAGCCATCCTGATTAGATAAAATAATAACAAATCTGATCTTGCAAGAGCATACGCTAAAGTGTTTTCTTCTCTCTCTCTCCAGGTAGCGACCATATCATGCCTTAATCAAGATAATAATATGGATGTATTGACCGAACCCGCATGTTATACTGTGCTGGGGAACGTTGGTTCCGTTCTTTCTTATAAAAGTTATAAGACTGAACAGGATATAGGGGAATACCAGGATTCCCATGCCACCCGAATGAAGAAAGTACATGTTGATGCATTTTTCTTCGGATGTGTTCGTTACAGAGAACTGTTTCTCCATTTGCTCTACGTCCTGGGTATTAAATACCGGGTCAGGATCCCATATATGTAATCAGTTACATGGACTTAGGAAAGGTAGAGAACTTGAAGAAGGTGATAAAGACATAAGGGTTGGAAATGGTGCAATTATAGCAGCTAGAACCGTCGGGGAATATCACCTTGTATTACCAACAGGTAATACATTGATTCTGAACGAATGCTATTACATGCCGAACCTGATATGCAACATTATATCGGTTTCTTTATTGAGTAAAGAGGGATATAATTTTGTATTACAGGATAATGTTATGAACATTTTCCTGAACCAAAAGTTGGTTGGATCAGGCACGTTGTGCAATGGCATTTATATTCTAAATCAATCAACAGTTCTAAGCATAACAAACACACAAAAGAGGAAGAGTTCATAAATGAACGAATCCTTCTTGTGGCATTGTAGACTTGGTCATATAAATGCAACACGGCTACCTAAGTTGCATAAGGATGGATATTTGAAATCGTTCGAATTTTCATCTTATAACACCTTCCAGTCATGTCTCAAAGGTAAAATGACTAAAACTCCGTTTACGGGACACGGAGAAAGAGTTACTGAACTCTTGGGACTGATACATAGCGATGTATGCGGTCCCATGTCTACACATGCCAGGGATGGTTCTTCGTACTTCATTACATTCACTGACGATCTCTCTAGATTCGGGTATGTGTTCCTGATGAAACACAAATCAGAAGCTTTTGAGAAATTTAGAGAATATAAACAAGAAGTGGAGAACCAAACCGGGAAAAGTATTAAAATCCTTCGATCTGATCGAGGAGGTGAATACTTGAGCAATGAATTCCTGAACTTCCTAAAAGAGAATGGGATTCTCTCTCAGCTAACTCCTCCATATACACCACAGCACAACGGTGTATCGGAACTGAGGAACCGCACCCTATTAGATATGGTGCGCTCTATGATGAGCACAGCTGAGTTACCTATTTCCTTCTGGGGATATGCGCTGGAGACAGCAGCATACCTATTGAATCAAGTTCCATCTAAATATGTAGCTACCACACCATATGAGATATGGAGTGGGAAGAGACCATGTCTTAAACGAGTTAAGATATAGGGTTGTCCGGCCTATGTCAAGAGGAAAAATACGAACAAACTCGAGGCATGATCAGTTCTATGCAAGTTTGTGGGATATCCCAAACATTCACATGGATATCTTTTCTACCATACTGAGGATCAAAAAGTGTTTGTTTCTCGACATGCCACCTTTTTAGAAAAGCAATTTCTTACAAAAGAAATTAGAGGCAACGAGGTAGAATTGGATGAAATTCCGGCTACACAAACTCAAACTGAAGATTTAGTGGAACCAGGGGATTCGGTAATTCCCAACGAACCCCATCCACTCCGCCGATCTAGTAGAGTTCCTCACCCACCTGAGAGATACTATGGTTTTCTCATGGATGGTGGGAGCGAGGATTGCATCATGGAGGATGATGACCCAACTAGTTTCGAGCAGGCCATCACGAGTGGGGGCTCGGTGAAATGGCTGGATGCAATGCGGTCCGAGATGGAATCCATGTACACCAACAAAGTATGGACTTTGGAAGATGCTCCTGAAGGGGTAAAACCCATTGGGAGCAAGTGGATCTTCAAGAAAAAACTTGGTGTAGATGGGAAAGTGGAGACTTTCAAAGCTAGACTTATTGCAAAGGGCTTTCGTCAAAGACCAGGTGTGGACTATGACGAAACCTTTTCTCCAGTGGCTATGCTTAAATCCATCCGGATCATGCTTGTCATCGCTGCATATCATGACTACGAAATCTGGCAAATGGATGTTAAGACCGCCTTTCTAAACGGTGATTTAGAAGAGAGCGTGTACATGACTCAGCCAGAGGGCTTCGTAGCTAGTAGAAGCAGCGGGAAGGTGTGCAAGCTGCTTAAATCCATTTATGGATTAAAACAAGCATCACGGAGTTGGAACATCTGCTTTGACGTCGTTATTAAAGAGTTTGATTTCGTCAAAAACGTAGATGAACCTTGTATCTACAAGAAGGTGGCAGAGAGTAAGGTTGTCTTCCTCGTATTGTACGTGGACGACATACTCTTGATAGGAAATGACATTCTTATGCTGCAATCGGTCAAGCTCTTCTTATCACAAAGATTCTCAATGAAAGATCTAGGTGATGCCTTCTGCATACTGGGAATTATGATCTATAGAGATAGATCTAAAAGGATATTGGGATTGTCCCAATCCAGGTACATCGACACCATACGAAAGAGGTTTAGTATGGAAGAATCCAAGCGTGGGAACTTACCCACGATCTCTGGACTCACTCTCTCTAAAGAGATGTCTCCCAAGACTGATTTGGAAAGAGCTCGCATGCAAGGGATACCCTAAGCTTTGGCTGTAGGCTCTATCATGTACGCGATGCTATGTACCAGACTCGATGTAGCACACTCACTAAGTGTAGTGAGTAGGTATCAAGCTGATCCTGGAGAGAGTCACTGGACAGCTGTGAAGAGCATTCTCAAGTACTTACGAAGGACTAAAGAAATGCTCTTGGTGTATGGTAACGGAGAACTCCAAGTGGAGTCCTTTACCGATTCGAGCTTCCAGAGTGATAAGGACGACTCTAAGTCGCACTCGGGATTTGTCTTTAACCTTTACGGAGGGGCGGTTAGCTGGAAGAGTTCCAAGCAGGAAACCGTGGCAGACTCGACGATGGAGGCTGAATACATCGCTGCCAACGATGCTGCCAAAGAGGCTGTCTGGATCAAGAAGTTCATTACTGAACTTGGAGTGGTTCCATCCATTGAGCATCCAATACCTTTGTATTGTGATAACAATGGAGAGGTGGCTTTGGCCAAGGAACCCAGGTCCCATCAGCGATCCAGGCATATTCTGAGGCGGTATCACCTGATCCGGGAGATAGTAGATCGCCGAGAGATCGAGCCCAGGAGGGTTGACACGAAGAAAAACATTGAGGATCCACTCACGAAGGCCATTCCCCAGATACAGTTTGAGAGACTCTTCGGGATGCTTGGTATGCGATACTACAGCAGCTGGCCCTAGTGTAAGTGGGAGATTGTTAGTTGTATGTATGCCCTAGAGGCCAGTATTGTACAGACGATGTATATTATATTGGATGCTTGGACATATATAGAGAGGACCTTCTTGCTCGATATGATAGTATGCTATCTGGTTGCTCTTTATCTTAACATGTATACTTGTCTCTTGATACTGTCTTATAGTTACATGTTGGTAAAGCCCTTAGGAGTGTACTTGACTACAAGGACTATGATGGAGATCATACTAGTGGGGCCATGGTAGTCCATAAGTATATCCTTTAATATTCCTAGTCGTAGGTGTATCGAGACAGGACGTCGATATACCAGAGTAGACTAGCGTATACGCTTCTCGACCCATGAGATGGGCGATGGATGATCCCATATCCATTGGTGTTTGACATCAGAGATGGTATACGGGTGCTCAATGGAGACTGGGTACACTGGACGGACTCGCCGAGAACTCCTAGATGGTATTATACCTTACGTCAGATGGCAGTTCTCTGGTGACACTTGTGCAGGTTAGTCTGTAGACCCGAGATCGTAATAGAGTCTTGTGTGATTCCCACTGTGCTTTGATTTCCACCTTACCACGTCCAAGAAAGCGTGCAAAACGGTGGTTTTGGGGTACAGTCCCGAGTCACATGGAGGCAATGAGCGATAGGAGGGGTTTCGTCACTCCCGGTATTGGGGGTTGATGTTGCGCTGTGCTCGATTGGCCATAACAGGGAAGTCCCTGGCCAAGGCTGATTAGAGATTTACTGGTAAGTATTACCAGTAATTTCTCGACCCGTTATGAGCCTCACATCGGCATGACTTATCGGTTATTGGGGTCTGACGTATACCACCCCTAGACTTGATATGCGATATATTAGACGAGGAGACTGGACTGTACGGCAAGTGTTACCGTTAGGCTTTTACAGGAGTAGGAGCGGGCTTACTTGCTGATCTTCTGATCGCTCAATATCTGGGTAGCCGTTACGTCCAGCTAGTACCGCTGACGGCTTGTGGGTGTTTGATGTGATCATCAGCTACTGCCGGCGTATTGACGAGTCTTTAGAGTCCTACATAGAGGTTTTACTGGCTCAGGCAAAACGAAATAGGAGCGCATATGTGATATGTGATATGTGATACCGTATTCTATTCTCGTGACTTTTTGTATCGGTCGGTTATATGAGATATAGCCGGGTTATCGAATCAAGTGTTGATTCGATAAGTCGATAAATTGGATGTTAGTCGGTTATATGAGATATAACCGGATTATTAAGTCAAGTGTTGATTTAATAATTTAGTGTATAATTGTATATTTGATATACTAATTTACATTAACTAACATTTGTTCACGTAAGGATTTTTCTCACATGTGCACAACTTTAATATATATGTGATATATATTAAAATGTGTTTTCATTTTGTATCATGGTTGTTGATACATCATTCATGGGTGTGCAAGACATACACCATTCTATTTTAAATGGTAGTTTATAATTATTTAAGGTAATTACAAATTAGTGGAGCTTTTGTCACAAGCATGAAGTTTGTAGAAGCTTGTGGATGCTTTGACAAAGTCCACTAACTTTGTTTTACTTTGGATTTTTATAAACCTAACCATTTTGGATTAGCCATGGTTATGTCTCTACATGAATTAGTATATGATACTCACTCACCCATGGTTAGCTCTCTTGACTTGATCATTATCCTCATCTCATTATTTCTTCATCTTCTTCCTTGAGCCAAAAAGCTCTCTAGGGTTTGATCCAAAGTGAGAAACATTGTGAGAAAATAAATTCTAAAGTGAACCCACTTCCTATTTCTCCATCCTCTACTAGACTAGCACTTTAGTTTAGGGTGTTTGCTTCACTAATTCTCTAGTTAGTGAAGTAAAAGCTTGAGTTGGCATCCCCTCGACATAAATCATCTTCGGCCTCGAAGACTTCAAGCAAGGACGCTTTTTTCGCCTCGTGAAGCCATGCAAGAGTCCGGGAGAACCATAATCGTAGCGAAGGGACTACAACAAGGAGCTATAGAAGTGAGGGACCGATCTACAAAGGTTGTATTTTCTTCTTCACTTAGATAGTAAAGATGTTTACTTGCATGTGTTACCCTAATAGTCTAGCAAAGATCTTGTTTAGGGTTATTCGGCACGGCTAAAATTTTAATCGGGCATGGTTGATTCCTTGTAGAGCCTTGTTAGAGTTCCTAGTAACCCTACAGACCTGATATTTCAGCATCCACCATGAGATTTATCGGTTCTGATATATATACCCCATGCGAGGAGGCGTCGAGGCCGTATGAGGGTACATGGTGGGGCCCGGAGGTACCCCGGGGCAAGACGATTGATGGACCTTGCCGATTGAGCCTGGCAGGGGAACCATACACTCCGGTGACATTACCAATGACTCGGCGGTTATCATAGGGATACCGACGGGAGTCATGTACGTATGGATACGTCGAGAAGCGAGGGTCAGAGCTAGGCACTTGAGCTTTCGGTATAGCGTATGATACGTACCTATCAGGGTGCCAGTCTTGGTGACAGCACCTGATACATCAGCCTTTCTATGTCGATACTTGACACATTGTTTTCATGATATTTTTCTTCTAGGTATATATAACAGTGGAATGGGACGCTGTTATATATGCATATATATTTATATATATTGGTGGAATGGGACGCTAATATATATGTATACATATAAATTCATATACTTCATCATATTTATTCATGCAAATATACCTAGGATATAAGAGATTCACTTGATATTGGATTTAGGACATTTGAGATTACTTGATATTGTACATAAAAGATATATGAGATTCACTTGATTTTGTACATTCAGGATATATGAGATTTATTCGATATTGTACATTAAGGATTTGTGAGACTTATATGATATGAGAGCCAATTTGGGGGCTGATATGAGGAATTTGGGATTTGGATTGTCTTGATGGATTTTGATCCTACCACGATGTAAGGATTCCGTGGAAATGACATATTTCATTCCATACTCCACATTTATTATTTATGCACTGCTTCATGTATTAGTAGTACCTGTTAGTGTACCTTTCATGACTGTTGCATTTACATACCTTTATTTATATGCATTACTTCATGTGTTAGTTGTACCTGCTAGAGTACCTTTCATGACTGTTGCATATATACCTTTTCGTATCATTATTGCATGATTATTGCATACCGATTTTCATATTATTGCTTCATGTATTTGTAGTAACCGTTAGTGTACTTTTCATGATTATTGCATTCATATGACCCTTTATTGCTATTAATTGCATATGTTAGATTCGCGTTGTACGTTCATACTTGCGATTAACTGCATATGTTATTTATTATTCACGAGTTGGAAACTCACCC
This sequence comes from Agapanthus africanus, assembly GCA_030015575.1. NCBI lineage: Eukaryota > Viridiplantae > Streptophyta > Magnoliopsida > Asparagales > Amaryllidaceae > Agapanthus > Agapanthus africanus. Next base: position 172,422,998 of record JASDDO010000012.1, on the reverse strand, counting down.
CCGTTGTGCCACAGTTGTTTTGTAGGTCGTTCCTCACAGTAGTCAGATGCAAGGCTATTATCATCTATCTTATCATCTTTTCCTGCGGATACCGCATCAACTCACAGTGTGCAGTTTGCTTAGGTGGGTTTTGGTGGTTATTCGTTGTTGTATGTATATTCGTTGTATCCTTGTACTCTCCATCTACTACTTTCTTGTTGAATTAGAGACTTGATGTGAGGAAGATATTGTATATTATATTGTGACATAGAGTTCTTTTATGCAGTTTTATTTATATCGTCTTTTATTTCTTCGCTACGGCGTCGTATATCTGTTGTGGTGGTTGTTTTCCTCCTTTGGGCGTGTATTTGCTTCCGTTTAGGGATGCTTTCCTTTTATCTTTGTTGTACCCATTTTTGGGGTTAGTTTTTACAAAGGAGGTGCTGCCAAAATTTTAAAGAAAGAAAAGTTTGACTTTTAAAGAATTTGGGTTGCGATTTCAAAAGTTTAAACAATGTTTCTTATCTTTTCTTGTCTTTTAATGGTTTAAATTTCTGGGTTTTGGCTTTCTTTTACTGCGTTACGCCTGTAGACGTTGCGTAGTATTAGGGCCGTCACGTGCCAAATTTCGGGTCGTGACAATACTCCTACTACTGTTTTCTGAAAAAGTCCATTTTACTAAAACTGTGGCGACTCAAGAACAATATCACTATTGATCTTCCAGATTGTAGAAAGTTAACCATCGTCATAGCCCGGGTTAACCCACAAACTGTCATTACAGAAACGTGCCTTGAGTTATCCAGAGCCTGGTTTTAAGCATAAGCCGGACAACTCCATGTACCTTAACAACGTTAAGATATAAACCATTCTATATACAATATACAAACAGAGGCACTGATTTAATTGGAACCAGATTCAAATCATGCAGCTGTCTCCACTGCATGTCAACTAAATGGAGAGAGTCCGATCAGTATTACTCAACTTAGGAGTGCATCCAGATATGAGTAACCTGAAAGAGAAGCAAGTTCTCAAAACCATTACTATCAACTGAATACCAAACACAAGTATCTACATCTTCGATCACTTTGAAGAATCCTGATACCTGCAACACATGGTTCTCTAGTTTATTCTTGTACCTATAACTTCTCAAAACTTAGACCTTGTATTTCTACGAAACACTTGTCTAAAACTTGAGAAGTCACAAGTAAACAGAATATAGTACGAGGACTATCCCCTTTATCCTAATGGACACTGGACAACATACAATACTTTGTATAAGTCCCCTGAGTTTAATAACTCAAACCCTGTGCGTCATAGGTTGAAAACTGTACTATGGTTATGAAGAATTACACTGCTGTTTAATGCTCCTTACCTAACCATCAACTGATATAGGTAAATTTCATAGACATAATTTCAAAATGTTATATCTCACTTTATAAATAAACGTTCAGATATATCAGTTTGAAATTGGCGCATAACAACGGATATTCAAAACCAAATATTTGCCGTCAGGCAAAAACCATAGGTGATTTCCTCAAATATCACCAATTACAACGAATTCTGATATAATGAGGATGATCACCCAATTCCCAATAACTTACTCCCACTCATCATCTGTAAAACCATACAGATGTGAGAATCAAACCTGGTAAATACATACTCTGGAGTAAGGATCTAATTGGGAAATCAGTTTTCTATTAACAACGCACAGTGAATCTGAAACATGAAGATGTTTCGAAGGGGTATCCGGGTATTCCTAGTAATGCCTCTTCCACTATCCAGATTCATGACTGTAACCGTATATTTCCCTGTCATCTCTCCAAATCCCTTTATTTGTCTTTACCCATTACCTTCTGTACACCATCCTTAGGCTAAATGGTTTTCTTCCTTCCCTACCGTTCGGCACCAGCCTATGGTTTGGAAGAAGACTATCCAATAAGCGTAACAGGTGTAACCTCCTAATCCTAGGAGTACTCACAACCTAAGAGAAGGTAAGGATAAAAGACAACTGAATAAACCTTATTCTATTTCTCCTGAACCAGAATCCATCCTCGAACTGGAACAAGTTCCCTCGAGTTCGTATATAACCATACGATGGATTATCCAATAACTGTGGATCTTTGTAGTGATACGGGGTGTTATTGAGAAATTCAAAGGTGAAGTAGGAGTAGCGATGAAATACGTGGTTTGGTCGTGAATGATAGCAGTCGCAATTTACCTTGCCTTCTTTGTAATCCATTTATTTGTCTTTGCTTATTACCTTCTGTACACCCCACTTAGGCTAATTGGTTTTCTTCATTCCCCATCTTTCGGCACCTGCCTATGGTTTGGAAGAAGACTATCCAATAAGTTCAATAGGTGTACCATCTCCTAATCCTAGGAGCCTTCACATTCGAGAGAAGGTAAAAGGAAAGGACAACTGAATAGTCCTATTCATTTTCTCCAGAATCGAAACCATCATCTAATCTGAAATAAGTTTCTTCGAGTTCGTATGTAACTATACGATGGTCATATCCAATGAAAATGGGATCTTCGTAGTGATACGGAGTGTTCCGGAGAAAAGCAAAGGGTAAAAGTAGGAGTGGCAATGAAGTATGCAACTCTGACAATCCAAAGGCCAGTGTTTTAAGAAAGTTCGGTTAACTTGGTTACTGAGTTATAGTCTAGGGTCGGGCCATGGTCGCTGCCAAAGAGAGAGAGAAAGAAACACTCAGCGTGCACTATATCCTAGATCAGAATGGTTAATCACTTTATCTAATCAAGATGTCTCCCACTTTATCCTCAAATTCTCCTCCAAACATGAAAGAAGAATTAGTTGGGATCATCTAAAATCACCCGAGGAGTAAACCAACTCATCAGTAGGTATCGGGATTAAACTATCATCGCATGATAACTTGATAGAATCCACTCAACTCACCACACTCCAGAAGGTATGCGCATGCCATGCAAGTTTCAGTTTCTTTAGAAACCCCCGATGTGATTTTTACCCCAAGCGGCTTATGACCTTGACAGAGGTCAACATATCATAAGTCGTAAGTCAAGTTCAACCTGTCATTGTCCTAGATTAACATAGACCCACCCGCACGTGCCCTTGACAGAGGTCAAAATGACCATGCGGCTGTCCTAACTAATCGCATATCTATGCAACAAATAAGCATTACCCAGCTACCAAGCATTGTGCCTTGACAGAGGTCAACATATACAGCATGAATACTAAATAATACTTGTAAGAAATGACGGAGGGCTACGGCTAGTTTTTGGTGAAAAACCATTAACGTAATGAACTTGATATCGTTGAAGGAATCCAAGTGGTTTTACAAATATATAGCGGCGAAAACTTTTGCTAAAGAGGTTACTCCCGGTGAAGGGATCTCGGCTCTTTCCTCGTAGAATGAGGTGCGTGTAAGTCGATGTAGTACACCCCAGTACTTGTGGGGAGGCGGAATTTTCAAAAACGAACTTGTTTAGTGAACGAACATCGACTAACCGCTTGAATCGAAGCTAAACTATAAGTAACCAAACACAAAGTGTTCCTTAACTATTGTGTTTAGGGATTATACCTAATGAAACCAGTCCTTCGTCTTTACGATCTCCTTGTTCTCCTCGACCTTCTCTAGGTAGTAGACGATCCACCCGAGAGCAAAACTCCAAACTAAACCTCTATCTTGAGGTAACTAATCTTCTTGGATTGCTAATCAAAGAAGATAGAATGAAATAGAGTGATGGTTATGGATTGATTAGTCTTTCTAAACCTTTGATCTCAACTCATGAAGTGTAAGGATTAGGGTTTGAAGATGAGAGCTTGAGGAGAGAGAATGTGAGAATAATTATGAAATGAGAATAGTAAGTTATCATAATATAAATGAAGCATTCTCATTTATCAACAAAAGAAAATGAATGATGAATAAGCATGCTTCACAAATATCTAATGGTGATTCATTAGCATGACTCATTAAGCATTTATCATGCATTAATGATATGCATGAATCACCCTCATGACTCACTAAACTCATTTAATGCAAATGACACATAAACCTCCTTAGTCACCACTTCTAGAAGCTTCTCGCATAATTACGAGAACGCCCCTCCAATCCGCAAAAATACGGAAAAACTTTAGACTGTAAAAATCAAATAACCGGATACCAGTAACTGGCTTAAACCAAAGCCGACTGGTAAAAACTGTCCGAAAGTCGTACGCGCGTAAACGCACGTATGTGTCCGAACCCTTGTCGTAAAACCATACGACCTCTATATCGTTTTGCCTGGAGTAGGAAACTCTCTGTGTGGGACTCTAGAGACTCGACTACTACGCTGGCAGTGGGTTTAACCACAGACCGCAAGCGGCACTAGCTGTACGTAACGGTCCCCAGGTAGTTGTCGATAAGAAGGCCGATGAGGAAACCCATCCGAACTCCTATTGAGTCTGATGTGACAATCTCCATACAGTCCGGTCCGTTCGTCCAAGACTATCGCATATCGGGCCTAAGGGGGCGGCAAGCGTCAGTCCCCTAATATCGGTATAAGTCGTGTCGGAGGGAACCCATTACACCCTGAGAAACTACTGGAACCTACCAGCAAATCTCGCTTGCCCTGGCCAGGGACTTTGCGTAATGGCTCTCTGACACAGCACGATATCTACTCCCAATATCGGGTGGGACGAATCCTGTCTAACCGCCACTGCCTCCAAGTGCTCGGGACTGCACCCAACTGCTACCTGTTTGCACGACTCCTTTGAGCCGTGGTAGGGTAGCAATCTAAGAACACTGGGACACACTCGAGGCGAAGTAGCAGTGTCAAGTCTGCGGACTACGCTGTACTCATGTCACCTGGGAACTGTTCACTGACGACTGGTATCAAACCAACCAACAGTCCCCTGTGAGTCCTGTCCGGTGTACCTGTAACCTAACGAGCACCTGTATACTATCTCCAGTACGACGTACTGACGGCTGTGGGACAGACCATCTCCCCAACTGGGATGAGAAGCGTACGCACCAGTCTACTCCGGAGTATCGATGCTCTGTCTCGATAATCCAACGACCAGGGACCAGAATAAGGATGTGCTTGTAGACTACCCAGCCCCCACTAGTGTAACTGCCATCACAACGCTGGTAGACAAGCAAGATCCTAAGAGCTCTATCAATACGTACACTCACATATTAAGATAGAAAAACCAAGTAGCATACTACCATGTTTAGCAAGACTGTTATATACATGTGAATATCCCAAGCTTCCATTAAGTAATATACAAACTAGTATGATACAGTAATGGCCTTCTAGGGCATAAACACTAACAATCTCCCACTTGCACTAGGGCCATGTACTGGCATATCGTAGACCAATGATCTCGAGTAGCCTCTCGAACTGAATCTGAGGAAGGGCCTTCGTGAATGGATCAGCAATGTTCTCTTCTGAAGCAACTATCCGAACCTCGATCTCCTGACGATCAATGATCTCCCTGATCAGGTGATACCGCCTCAAGATGTGTCTGGACTTCTGATGGGACCTTGGTTCCTTCGCTAAAGCTATAGCTCCGTTGTTGTCGCAATACAGAGGTATTGGATCAACTATGGTAGGAACCACCTGAAGTTCTGTCAGGAACTTCTTCATCCAGACTGCTTCTTTTGCGGCATCACAAGCAGCTATATACTCCGCTTCCATCGTCGAGTCAGCAACGGTGTCCTGCTTGGAGCTCTTCCAGCACACCGCCCCTCCATTGAGGGTAAAGACATAACCCGACATGGACTTGGAATCGTCCTTATCACTCTGGAAGCCGGAATCAGCAAAGGCCTCCAACCTGAGGTCTTTTCCGCCATAAACCAAGAACATCTCCTTAGTCCTCCTCAGGTACTTGAGAATGTTCTTTACTGCTATCCAGTGATTCTCCCCTGGGTCTGACTGATACCGGCTTACCACGCTCAGTGCGTAAGCTACATCTGGTCTGGTACACAACATCGCATACATTATAGAGCCTACTGCAGAAGCGTAGGGTATAATAGACATGCGTTCCCTTTCCAAATCAGTCTTGGGAGACATCTCTTTGGAGAGGGTGATTCCGTGACAAGCCGGTAGATTACCGCGCTTAGAATCTTCCATACTGAATCTTTTCAGTACAGTGTCGATATACCTGGACTGCGAAAGTCCCAACATCCTCTTGGATCTATCACGATAGATCCGGATCCCCAGAATGTAAGAGGCATCACCCAGGTCTTTCATGGAGAACCTGTGTGACAAGAATCCTTTGATAGATTGTAGCATAGGAATGTCATTTCCTATTAATAGAATGTCATCCACGTACAAGACGAGGAATACGACACTTCTGGCTACAACTTTACTATATATGCACGGCTCATCTGGATTTTTGATAAAGTCATATTCTTTGACTGTCTCATCAAAACAGATGTTCCAACTCCGCGATGCCTGCTTTAGTCCATAAATGGACTTAAGCAGCTTGCATACTTTCCCGCTGCTCCCACTCTGATTGAAACCCTCTGGCTGATCCATATAGACGCTCTCTTCTAAATTTCCATTCAGAAAAGTCGTCTTTACGTCCATCTGCCAGATTTCATAATCATGGAAGGCAGCAATAGCAAGAAAGACCCGAATGGATTTGAGCATAGCCACTGGAGAAAAAGTTTCGTCATAGTCCAAACCAGGTCTTTGACGAAAACCCTTTGCAACAAGTCTAGCCTTATAGGTTTCCACCTGTCCATCTACACCAATCTTTTTCTTGAAGATCCATTTGCATCCTATGGGTTTTACCCCATCTGGAGCAAAGTCCAAAGTCCATACTTTGTTGGTGTACATGGACTCCATTTCGGTCCGCATTGCATCTAGCCATCGTACCGAGTCGCCGCTCTGGATGGCCTGCTGGAAGTCAGTAGGTTCATCATCATCTATGATGCAATCCTCTCTATCCCCGTCTATGAGAAAACCGTAGTATCTCTCAGGCGGATGAGACGGCCTACTACTCCTGCGGAGGGGTGCGGGAATGTTCTGTTCTTCTTGAACCTCTGGTTCTACCAAACTTTCAGTAGCAGCTTGTGGTTCTGGAATTTCTTCCAGTTCTATTTCGCTCCCACTCTTCTGATTTAAAAATTCAGTTTCTAAGAAGTGGGCATGACGAGAAACAAAAATCTTTTGTTCCTCTGCATAATAGAAATAATATCCCTTGGAGTTCTTTGGATATCCCACAAGCTTACACTGTACTGAACGTGCCTCGAGCTTGTCCACATGCTGCTTTTTTACAAAAGCTGGACACCCCCATATCCTAAAATGTTTTAGACAGGGTTTCTTCCCACTCCACATCTGATATGGTGTGGTAGGCACAGTCTTGGTTGGAACCTGGTTCAAAAGATATGCCGCTGATTCTAGCGCATAACCCCAGAAAGATCGCGGTAACTCAGCATTACTCATCATGGATCGTACCATATCCAATAGGGTTCGATTCCGTCTCTCCAATACACCGTTGTGCTGTGGAGTGTATGGAGGAGTAAGCTGAGAGAGAATTCCCTTCTCTTTTAGGTAACCTAGGAACTCGGCACTTAAGTATTCTCCACCTCGATCAGATCTTAGTGTCTTAATACTTTTGCCTGTTTGGTTTTCCGCTTCACTCTTGAATTCCAGGAATTTCTCAAAGGCCTCTGATTTATGCTTCATTAAGAAAACATATCCATACCTAGAGAAATCATCTGTAAAAGTAATGAAGTAGGAATAACCACCTCTTGCATGTGTAGACATTGGACCGCATACATCGCTGTGTATGAGTCCTAAGAGCTCGCTCGCTCTTACTCCTTGTCCAGTAAATGGAGTCTTTGTCATCTTTCCTTTGAGACAAGATTGACAAGTGTCATAAGATTGATATTCGAACGAGTCTAAATATCCTTCTCTATGCAACTTAGTCAACCTTCTCTCATTGATGTGACCCAGTCTACAATGCCATAAGAAAGCTTTATTCAAATCTGGAGACTTTCTTTTTAGTGTGTTTTGGACATTGAAAATTTGGAGTTGGTTTAAAACATATATGCCGTTATTTAATGTACCGGACCCAATCAAACCATGATTAAGGTGGATGTTAACAGCATCTCTTACAAACGTGAAATCATAACCTTTATTTGATAACAAGGAAACTGATATGATATTACACGTTAAGCTTGGTACAAAATAACAGTTATGTAAAACCAAAATGTGTCCACTCGCCAATCCTAGGTGATAGTCCCCGACGGACGCAGCTCCCACGCTAGCTCCGTTAGCAACCTTTAGGGTCATATCACCTTCCTTCAGCACTCTACGGTTTCTCAGTGCCTGCAATGAATTGCAAATATGAGATCCTGATCCGGTATCCAATACCCAGGAAGTAGAGTTGATCGACAGACAATTCTCAATTACAAACACACCTGAAGTCGAAGCCACAGCTTGCTTCGGTTCCTGGTTCTTGGCGTTCCACGCCTTGCAATCCTTCTTCCAGTGCCCTTTCCTGTGACAATGGAAGCACTCATCCTGACCAACTATCGGTGCTGCAAGCTTTTTCTTTCCCTTCCCTCCCACCTTACTAACACCTCCTCTAGGTCTGGGTGCGGCCTTCTTCTTCCTTCCTTTGGCCCTAGCCTTAGACCCGGAAGAAGATGTACCGCCAACAAACATAGCGGGTGTTTCCCTTGCCTTCTGCAAGGTGCCCTCTGCACTCCTTAACATGTTCAGGAGTTCCGCAAGTTCAACTTCTTTTCCTTGAAGATTGAAGTTGAGGATAAACTGGGCGTAGGTGGGAGGAAGGGACTGGAGAATAAGGTCTGTATAGAGCTCATTATCCAAAGTCGTCCCAAGGTCTGCGAGCTCTTCAATAAAGCCGATCATCTTTAGGACATGTTCTCCTACCGATGACCCGACAGCCAACCTCGCTCGAAACAAGTTCTTTGAGGTCTCGTAACTTGCTATACGAGATTGCATTCCATAAAGTTCCTTTGTATGGAGAAATATGCCATCAAGGTCCATATCCTCGTGCCTCCTCTGATGTTCATTGTTCATCGAGGCAAGCACGATGCACTTGGCTCTCGCGCAATCTAAATCCCAGGTTTTGCGGATTTCCTTATCCGCATTACTGGATTTGGGACCAGGGACAGCAGGTGCCGTAACGGTGAGGACGTACCCCAGTTTGTCATAGGTCAAAGCCATTTTGACATTCCGCAGCCAATCTTTATAGTTTGGCCCTGTCAGTATATTTTTCTCTAAAAGTAACTTAAGTCCAGTCATTTTCAGGGTCGCTGCAATTAGGAGAGAGAGAAGAAAACTCTTTAGCATGATGCTCTTGCAAGTTTAGAGTGGTTTTTAGTTTATCTAAACTGGATGGCTCCCACTGTTTCTCGAATCCTTCCTCAAACCATAAAAGAAGAATTAGCCAGGACTATTCTCACCGTACAATACTTGCTTAACCGTTCAGCCAGGCTGGTGTCGATACTTCGAGGGAGGTTTTCCAACGCTTTCGCGAAGTTCCTTAATTAAATAACCTCTTTTCTCTGGGGGCGTAACCCCGCTGACACTTTTCTGGACACCTACTAGGTTTATAGCATTGATCGTTAAGTGACGAATATCCTGATAAGTAGCATATACTCACAGTAGGATCGGGATCCAAATATCATCGTATGATAATGTTGAAGGAATGCTACCAACATTCATCAAACTCCAAATGGTATGCATCTCTTTGCAAATTTTAGTTTCTTTAGAAATTCCCGATATAGATTTTTGCCCCATGCTCTTATGATCTTGACTAAGGGCCAACAAATCATAAGTCACATGTCAAGTTCTGCCCATCATTATCCTGTTGATTTGAACCCATTTGTATACTCTTGACTAAGGGCCAAACAAAGTAATACGACTGTCCCAAACCAACTCATCTATTTATGCAACAAATGAATACCCCAGCAGCTACCAATCACTATGTCTTGACTAAGGGCCAAACAAACATAGCTTGAATACTACTGACCATTCATAAGAAATGACGGAGGGCTACGACTGGTTTTGGCGAAACCGTGAACGTAGTGAACTTGATATAACCGAAGGAACCTGATAGCTTTTAAAAGGAGTGGTTAAATCTCCGCATTTAAAAATATCTGTTTTAAAAATAACCGAGTGGTTTCTTTTAAATTGTTCCAACGATTTAAACTTGGTTTATTTTCTTTGCATTATAGATAATGCGTCCCATCATTAACCTATCATTGCAGAAAACAATGAAAATACAACGTCCTCTTATGCCATCCGCATTCGCCACGGGGTCCCGTCATCACCCGTTAGGTTACTTAACTAACGACAGAGCGGGGGCTGGGCTAGCGCGGGTGTAAAACATAAGTGACGTCTAAATAGCTACAATATATATAGATATTTTACATTCGTCTGACGCAATGATATTCATTCCAGAACACAGATAAACAATATTGGATTTGCAAGCAATCTGTATTTCTTTTGAGCCTGCAAGAAAAGACAGATTACACAGTTGTGATGAATAGCCGTTACCCCACCCTCGACCCCTACGGGTATGGCAAACTACCCGCCCGGCAGTCTGTGTACCCCACCTTGGGTCAGTCCTAGGAGCAAAAACAGTAAAATGAAATAATACAACGGTGGCTACAACCGCAACCTGGATGTGCCCCGCAAAATAATATTACAACAAATTACATTTACAACAAATGAATTAAATAATAACCCATTGCTAAACCCCGGCTATACACCACAACAGTCCAATACAGTTTATATGCACAAACAGATATAACCATTTCAGAAATGTGCAACCCCCTGCCAACTGACATACTAGCAGTTAGGGGAGGTTTACGAACACATAAAACAATCACAGATATAATCCAATATGCAAATACTGTACAATTTCGATCGATTAAACATCTTTAATATTGCTCCATAATCTGCTCTGTAAACTGGAAACCTGAGCAAAATTAAAATATTCCAGAAAACCCCAAATTACACAGAGAAGCAGCACAGGAAATTTGAGTTCCTGACTCGGCAACTCGGCGGCGGAAGCGCGGCGGATCGGTGCGATCCGCCGCGGTTCCGCGGCCGTGTTGTCGATTCAGGATCTCAAATTTCTTGGGTGTTCTTCTGGTGTCTTTTCAAGCTCTCTGAACACACCTGAAAAATTTTTGGACTTCATTTTAAATTCGACAGAAACTTGACAATTTTAGGGTTTTCCGGCTTCATTTTTCCGTTCGAAATTCGTACAAATTTGCAATCAAGTTATTTATTGTTTAGCGAGGCTCTGATACCACTGTAAGTCGATGTAGTACACCCCAGTACTTGTGGGGAGGCGGAATTTTCAAAAACGAACTTGTTTAGTGAACGAACATCGACTAACCGCTTGAATCGAAGCTAAACTATAAGTAACCAAACACAAAGTGTTCCTTAACTATTGTGTTTAGGGATTATACCTAATGAAACCAGTCCTTCGTCTTTACGAACCCCTTGTTCTCCTCGACCTTCTCTAGGTAGTAGACGATCCACCCGAGAGCAAAACTCCAAACTAAACCTCTATCTTGAGGTAACTAATCTTCTTGGATTGCTAATCAAAGAAGATAGAATGAAATAGAGTGATGGTTATGGATTGATTAGTCTTTCTAAACCTTTGATCTCAACTCATGAGGTGTAAGGATTAGGGTTTGAAGATGAGAGCTTGAGGAGAGAGAATGTGAGAATAATTATGAAATGAGAATAGTAAGTTATCATAATATAAATGAAGCATTCTCATTTATCAACAAAAGAAAATGAATGATGAATAAGCATGCTTCACAAATATCTAATGGTGATTCATTAGCATGACTCATTAAGCATTTATCATGCATTAATGATATGCATGAATCACCCTCATGACTCACTAAACTCATTTAATGCAAATGACACATAAACCTCGTTAGTCACCACTTCTAGAAGCTTCTCGCATAATTACGAGAACGCCCCTCCAATCCGCAAAAATACGGAAAAACTTTAGACTGTAAAAATCCAATAACCGGATACCAGTAACTGGCTTAAACCAAAGTCGACTGGTAAAAACTGTCCGAAAGTCGTACGCGCGTAAACGCACGTATGTGTCCGAACCCTTGTCGTAAAACCATACGACCTCTATATCGTTTTTCCTGGAGTAGGAAACTCTCTGTGTGGGACTCTAGAGACTCGACTACTACGCTGGCAGTGGGTTTAACCACAGACCGCAAGCGGCACTAGCTGTACGTAACGGTCCCCAGGTAGTTGTCGATAAGAAGGCCGATGAGGAAACCCATCCGAACTCCTACTGAGTCTGATGTGACAATCTCCATACAGTCCGGTCGTTTCGTCCAAGACTATCGCATATCGGGCCTAGGGGGGCTGCAAGCGTCAGTCCCCTAATAGCGGTATAAGTCGTGTCGGAGGGAAGCCCATTACACCCTGAGAAACTACTGGAACCTACCAGCAAATCTCGCTTGCCCTGGCCAGGGACTTTGCGTAATGGCTCTCTGACACAGCACGATATCTACTCCCAATACCGGAAGGGACGAATCCTGTCTAACCGTCACTACCTCCAAGTGCTCGGGACTGCACCCAACTGCTACCTGTTTGCACGACTCCTTTGAGCCGTGGTAGGGTAGCAATCTAAGAACAGTGGGACACACTCGAGGCGAAGTAGCAGTGTCAAGTCTGCGGACTACGCTGTACTCATGTCACTTGGGAACTGTTCACTGACGACTGGTATCAAACCAACCAACAGTCCCCTGTGAGTCCTGTCCGGTGTACCCGTAACCTAACGAGCACCTGTATACTATCTCCAGTACGACGTACTGACGGCTGTGGGACAGACCATCTCCCCAACTGGGATGAGAAGCGTACGCACCAGTCTACTCCGGAGTATCGATGCTCTGTCTCGATAATCCAACGACCAGGGACCAGAATAAGGATGTGCTTGTAGACTACCCAGCCCCCACTAGTGTGACTGCCATCACAACGCTGGTAGACAAGCAAGATCCTAAGAGCTCTATCAATACGTACACTCACATATTAAGATAGAAAAACCAAGTAGCATACTACCATGTTTAGCAAGACTGTTATATACATGTGAATATCCCAAGCTTCCATTAAGTAATATACAAACTAGTATGATACAGTAATGGCCTTCTAGGGCATAAACACTAACAGTGCGGGATATTCCAAACTGAATACCACGATGCAAAGAAAAAAGTAATCGACTATAGTGAAGTTATTACGTTGACGCCAACTTTTACTTAAGGGGTCACTCCCTATGAAGGGATCTCGGCCCTTGCCTCGTCGAATGAGGTGCTGGATATTCACAACCGAATACCACTGTGCAAAGAAAAAGAAAACGTCTGTAATGTCTGTTTTAAAAAACTTGGTTCTAACAACATCAAATAGGTCTGTTTTATCCTTGCATTGATCAGAATCAACGCAGTCCCATCAATTAATCACATCAGAAAAGAACGAAAATATGATGTACATATATGCCATCCGCATTCGCCACTGGGTCCCGTCATCACCCGTTAGGTTACTTAACTAATGACAGAGCGGGGACTGGACTAGCGCGGGTGTAAAATATATACAACATCTACTAGTATATATATCAATATATAATAATCGCTCCAGGCGTGATAAATGCAACATCACAGAAAAGTAATACGTATCACAGAACAATACAGATAATCTGGGAGCCCTGGGTTTCTTTTGAGCCGCAAGTGAAACCCGACGTTCCCCGGGTCATGTAGATAGACTGTGCAATGAAAACCTAGACCCCTACGAGTGCGGAAAGTTACCGGCAAAACCAGAAGCGAGGCAGCCCCTTTCAACAAAGTAAATGGGCTACCCAACACTTCACGGAATCCGGTAACTTGAGCACCCCTCCTTGGGTCAACTTGTACCCCTTACGAGTGCGGTGAATAGCCCGCCAATTCTAGACGAGGCCCCCTCCTTCTCAACGCCATGAGATGTGGACCCGTTGCCCTCTAGAACCCGGCTATCCGTGCACTCCATCGCGGGGTAATTCTAGTACAGAAAAGAAAATATGTACAACGGTGACATCGACCTCAACCTGGTCGTGCCCCAAAAGAATAATATACAAACAGGCAGTGATGGAAGTCCACATGTCAGACACTCGCCCCGCAATATCAAATGTACAAATGAAACTAAACTGCATTATCATTGCACCGAAGCTATCCACCACGACGAATCCGCAACAACACAACACAATATAGAACATCAACGTGAATCTCACGTTCACAAACCTGTCTAAAAGGACTATAGCAATTAGACAAGTTGTACCGCTCGAATGGCATTCACGGTCGTAGATAGAAATGTAATGTACTGTAAACTTTAAACAATGTTAGAAAATATCGAGTTCGAAATAACCCCGAATAGCCCCCAAACAAGTAGATAACTCTATATCAAAACAAGGCTAAACAAACAATACCACTGAACCAACATTCCAGAGACCAGACCACCACCCAAATACGAAGTTCAAAAGCAATGAAATGGCCGGCCTGGCTGGTTTTAAGAGCAATGTGCTCGGTTTTTTCATGGAGGAATTGTCTCGTATTTGGTCTGTAGTCTAGTGGTAAGGTTAGTAGTCTTCTGCAGTTACTAAAAAAATTTTAGAAGGCCAAATGAAATTCAACAGAAACTGGAATGTGCAGGGGCAGTGAAATGGAGTTGTTTCGGTTTCGATAGTTTAACATTGTCTAAACCAACTAGTATACGGTTAATGGGCTGTCTCTGATACCATGTTGGGTTACGACAGTGCCCCGGCCATCAATACGTGGCCAAATGCGGAACAAAAATTTGTAAAACTTGGTGCTTCCACAACCTATTAGTCAGATCGAACCATTAATCGTTTACTAGAAAATTGTAAAAGGAGTCTAAGAGATTATACTGATCGATCCGTGTCCTTCGGTCTTCAACCTCTTCCTAAGCTCCTCGCGGCTACCCCGAATAAGTTCGCTCTCCGGTCTCCCTCATCAAAGATGATCCACGTCGAGGATTCTTAATACGGGCTCCCGCTTCAAACCGAAGCAACTCGAACAACTAGTTTGCTAACCTAGGTGCTCAAGATGATGTAGAGGTAGTGTGTTAATACTTTGTCTCAAAACACTCTATGATTCTCAACACATGAGAGGGATAGAGTGGAGGTTAAGAAGAAGCCATGTATGTATGAAGTGTGAGCTCAAGTCTTTTGCTTGCAAAAGAAAATGCAACACTTGAGAAGAGAAGAATCAAGTGGCTGCCTCCTCACTTGATGTTGTGTGGTATTTTTTGATAGCAAGCCAAAAGAAAAATCATAGCCACAAATTATCTCCATGCCATCAAAAAATATCTCACAACAAAATATAAACAATAAAGCATGGTCCATGCCACAAGCAAAAACTTTCCCTCACACATTACATATAATCAATATTAAACATTTAACCAAAAAACCCTAAATGTTTAATATAATTTAATAAAAAGAAATGGCATCTCTAAAGTAATCATGTAACGAATTACAAGAATACCCCTCATCCGTATATACATACCCGCATCCGTATTCCGACTGAATACGAATACTACGAGACGAAAGTAATCCAACAATCTAATACTAGGATCCGGCTTAAACCAAAGCCCACTAGTATGATCCGTCTGATAACGATCCGTGCACGAGTGCATGTATATGATCGAACCCTGCCATAAAACCATACGACCTCTACAACGTTTCGCCCGAACCAAGAAAACCCTCTGTGTGGGACTCTAAAGACTCGTTAATACGTTGGCAGTGGGTTTAACCACAAGCACTTCAGTGGCACTAGATGTACGTAACAGCTACCCAGGTATTGAACGAAAGGGAGACCGATGAGCGAACTCATCCAGAAACCCTACAGAGCCTGATAATGACAATATCCATATAGTCTGGTCCGTTCGTCTATGAGTATCACATATCGGGTCTAGGGGGTGGATAAAGTCAGATCCCAAATAACGTGATATTTAGTGTCTGTATGAAGTCCATCACCATCAGAGAAACTACCGATCCTAGATCGGTAATTCTCGACTACCTTGGCCAAGGATTTCTGGTGATGGCCATCCGTGCACACCGCGACCTCAACCCCTAATACCGGGAGAGACGAAACCCCTGACGATTCGCTCACTGCCTCCATGTGGCTCGGGACTGTACCCAACTAAAACCTGTTTGCACGACTCCTTTGAGCCATGGTAAGGTAGTAATCAAAGCATAGCGGGAACTCACACGAGAAAAATGACGATCTGTAACGTTTTAGAAATCGTTATGCGAATTTTTCCGTTTTAGGGTAAAATTGTCGGTGTTTTCCGTTTTAACCCGTTTGTGATCAAACTTTTGTATAGACTTGACGGCACCTAGTTTAGCTATAATGAAGCTAGTGCGTGGGCTTTAGGGGTCAATTGGAAGATTTGGTTCACATAGAATTTTTCCCTAATTAAAATATTATTTTAATGCTTTATTTGTGCACTTTATTAGTGGTAATTACTTTTTGGTTTGGGTTAATTACTTCTAATGAGAATCTATGCTAAACTAATCACTAGAATTAGTTTTAATCCATTCTTTCCAAATATCTAGATATTTTGTGTTAAATGAATTTATTTTTTAAAAGAAAAGAAAAGAAAGGTAGCATTTTGCATTTCTGAGCATTTATTACATTTTGTTGCTAGAAATTTCCATACACTTCACCAAAATCCCCCCACTTCCAAGCTTGGCCGAGCCTCCCTTCATGATCTGCCCTTTGTTCTTCTTTGCTCAATCCATCATTTCCAAGATCAATAAATAATCAAAAATCCTATATAATTCATACAAACTCAAATACAAATCAAAACCCATCATTCTTCAACACATATCAAGCTTGGATCTTCTTTAAAGTTAGCTTTTTGGAGGTAAAATTGGATTTCTAGTTGCTTGATTTTGGATATTTGTGAGGTATAAAACCCTAACCCTAATCCTTAATAGATGTTTTAATCTTTAATATAGCTTAATTAGATGTTAATTATAGCTTCCAATTGAATGTTTTGAAATTGTAGAAATGGTTTCTTGATAATCAATTAGGGTTTTGATTAGTGAAAAGGTTATTGTTAATTTTAGGCAAAAGAAAACTTAACCTACTTGCTAGATTTGTTAAATGATATTTTCCTATTTATCTAATTAGCTTAATTACAAACTAGAGTTTTACTAAATCCTAATTAAGTGAGATTAAAATTATAGTAAATGTATGAATGGTTTAATCTTGCTATATTGTGATATTTGTAAATTCTAGTTTTGTGTTAAAATGATATAAGTTGCTTACTAGATTTTAGGATAATTTAGGCGTGGGTTTCTTTGGACGTTGCGACGTTAATTATATTGATTCCACGCTATATCTTTTGTTGTGAATGCGCGATCGGTACGATCAGGGTCTAGACTTGGTAGTTGTGTCGCTTTGCGTTTCTAGCTAGGGTCGTGTCGATGTCGTTCGTGTCTTTGTGTAGCTTTTTCTCTTGAGTTGGTTTCATAGTGTCGCTACGCGCGTTAGCCACTGGACGAACACTTGAGAGTATGTTTAGAGTTGGTGTGTCGGTCAAGCGTAGTTGGTACGTGTTATTGGTCGATTGCTAATATATGTACTTGTTATATTGTTTTATGCTTTCAGGATCGCAGGCAGGGACTTTGGGCGCTGCGAAGAAGGGAAAGCGAGTTGTTGTCTTTACTTAGCCAGGATTGTTGGTGAGTAGATTTAACATCTACAGGGGGATCGCCAACATGGCGTTATGCGTCTGGGCTAGATCAAATGACATGACTATTAGTTAGAAGTATACGGATATTGATTGTGCATGTATACATTTGTTGCTTATCTAATTTCCTTGTGTATGGACTTAGTATTAATGAGACACAACACCATTATTGACGGTTCATATTTCACGAGCACTAATTGTATGATACACACACCGTCAGTAATTGCCATGACACGCACAACACCTATACATATGTGATACTGTACTGTTTAGGGACATTGAGACATGATCCCTATTTCCTTTTGTGCATATGACATATAGCATACCTGTATACCTACATGCTTACACATATGCCTTGACATGCTTACATGCTAGTTACCTATATACCTATATGGTATTGTACAATAAGTGATAGGTATATACACATATGAGACATAGCTACATGTACATCTCGCATACATACTTACACTTATACTTATAGGGTGTTACATCATTACTGATAGGTAGATACATATACCTTGCTATACCTACAAGTTTACACATATATCTGGTTATAGCTACATGTGCATCTTTATTTGATGTTATATGGACTTGGAGAACTTAGGAACCGCATGATATATATTTTAACTTGTTGCAGTTAAATAGCGGCTTTTCCTTTATATGCTCACATTACAGTTTTCTGTTGCATATATTATATTCATGGATTTTCGCATTGAGATATGGATTTTTCATGATATTTTCTGGATTTGAGGACCGTGGTAGTTTCATGAAATTATGCATTATTTGAAAAATCCGGTTTCTCTTGATATGATATTTCAGCATCCACCATAAGATTTATCGGTTCTGATATATATATACCCCGCGCGAGGAAAGGAGGGAGCCGTGTGCGGGTATATGGTGGCACCCGGAGGTACCCGGGGCAAGAATTTCGTGGAGTAGACGATGAGTTAGTGGGGGAACCATACCTACCGGTGACAGTACCGATGACTCGGCGGTTATCGTAGGGATACCGACCGGAGTCATGTACGTATGGATACGTCGAATTTCGAGTGTCAGAGCTAGGCACTCGAGTTTTCGGGATAGTGTATGATACATACCTATCAGGACGGCCAGTCGTGGTGACAGCGCCTGATAGATCAGTATTTATGTGTCGATATTAGTCACTTGTTTTCATGATATTTTTACTACTAAGTATATATAACAGTGGAATGTGACGCTGTTATATATGCATATATATATATATATATATATATATATATATATATATATATATTAGTGGAATGGGACGCTAATATATATGTATACATATCTAATTTATATACATCATCATAATGATCTTTCAATATACTCACTCAGGATATATGAGATTTACTTGATATTGGATACTGGATATATGAGATTTACTTGATATTGGATACTGTATATATAAGATTTACTTGATATTGGACACTCAGGATATATGAGACTTACAGGATAAGAGAACCAATTTGGGGGATGATTTGAGGAAATTTGGGATTTAGATTGTTTTGATACACTTGGTCCTGCCACGAGGTCAGGATTCTGTGACGATGACATGTTTATTCCATATTCCTCATTTATTTGTTATGCATTGATTCATGTATTAGTCGTACCTGATAGAGTACCTTTCATGACTGCTGCATACATATG
Source organism: Agapanthus africanus (assembly GCA_030015575.1). Classification (NCBI taxonomy): domain Eukaryota; kingdom Viridiplantae; phylum Streptophyta; class Magnoliopsida; order Asparagales; family Amaryllidaceae; genus Agapanthus; species Agapanthus africanus. The sequence continues at coordinate 172,403,618 of JASDDO010000012.1, read as the reverse complement.
GCCATTTATTGCTATCAGCTTGCATGCATTAGATTCACGCTATACGTGCATACTTGCGATTACCTACATATGTTATTTACTATTCACGAGTTGGCAACTCACTCCAGTTGTGCCACAATGTTTTGCAGGTAGTCTCTCAGGGCAGTCGCGACAGACTTTTCATCTTTCGTATCATCTTTTGCAGCGGATACCGCTTCGGCTGACTGTGCGCAATTTTGCTATAGGTGGGTTTTGCGGCTATCCGATGTTGTTTATTGTTATCTTTGTACCATGTACTCTCCATCTACCACTTTCATGTGAATGACTTAGAGACTTGGTGTGAGGACGATATTGAATATTTTGGTGACTTGGATGTCTTTTATGCAGTTTTACTTATATCGACTTTTATTTCTTCGCTACGGTGTCGTATATCTATTGTGGTGGTTGTTTTCCGCCTTTGGCCGTCGATTTGCTCCCATTGGGGATGCTTTACTTATATTTATGTTGTACCGATTTTTGGGGTTATTTTTTACAAAGGAGGTGCTGCCAAAATTTTTAAGAAACTAAAATTGGACTTTAAAGAATTTGTACTCGAGATTTTCAAAAGTTTTAACAATGTTCTTATCACTTACTACTTTTGATTGTTTAGATTGCTATCTTTTCGGCTTACTTAAATTGCGTTACGCTTGTAGACGTTGCATAGTTTAAGGGCCGTCATGTGCCAAATTTCGGGTCATGACAAAGTTGGTATCAGAGCGCTAGGTTTTACCTTTCGGAGTGTAGGATGACCTTGGTATGATGGAGTAGGTAACTTAAGCAGAGTAACGTAGTGTGTGTATGTTCGCGGCATACTCACGACACAGTACTCCGCCTAAAATGACCTAAGTACAAATTTCTTGAAATTCCTTTCTTGATGATATTTATCCTTGTGATTCGATTTCCGTATTCTTATCGAATCATTTTCCATTTATTGCCTTTGCCGCCGATGACTATGAGGACTCAGAGTGATGCAGCAAGGGCCGAGATTAGAGTTGACTCGTGTGAGACGAGGACTGACCAGGATGGTACGCCCGTTGCAGAGGAGCTGATGGATCCACTTTTGATAGACCGTATCGCCAGGATTGAGGCAGATATGCAGGACTTGCGCCAGACGATGAGGTCTTTGGTTGAGGCCAGTAGAGTGCAGCGACGGTGGTTGCCACCCCTGTTACCCAGTTGTTCCTTGCGGTCAGTACAGAGTATTTCGTCACTTACACAGCACCAGTGGATGCAGCCCTAGTGGACGAGGCACGTCTTCCAAAGATTTTCGGAGTTCGAGGACCGAGGAGGGCTAGTACAGGTGTGTCAGCCCCGAGACAGAGGTTCAGTCACCGAGACAGATTTTGTGACCATCGCGGGAGTAGCAGAGGCTTAGGACGAGGACAGTCGTTCAGCTCTAATCCCCAGGAGGGTCAGCAGTCATCGCGTGGATGTTTCTGGTGCGGGAGCCCTCATCACCTCATCAGGAATTGTTCATTAGCACCGCGTCAGACCCATGTTCAGAGAGGTCGGGGACGCGGAGGGTTTGTTCCGAGGGGACAGGTTGGTAGAGGAGGAGGACAGACAATTGCGGGTAGGGGGCAGACACCAGAGTTTGCTTCTACTCATCGGGACACGCGGGCGTCCAATGCAGAGTTTCCAGGTATTCTTTTTCGTATGTTCTTTTGATTCGTAGGTTCATTTTGTTCGGGATCTGTGCACTCGTTTGTTTTACACCCTTTATGCCATGGTTGGGCCGAAAGTTGTGTATGCTAGATCAGCCATTGTTGTGTTAATTTCTGTCAGCGATTCTTTCGTTGCGCGACACGTATTTCGGTCGTATGCCAATCGGTTAGGAGATAGAGATTTGTCCGTCATTTTGATCCTTCTTGAGATGTTAGATTTGACGTTCTCCTGGGCACGGACTGGTTAGCTATGTGCTAGGCGTCTGTAGACTGCTGCGAGAAAACAATCAGGTTTTGTTTTCCCAGCAAGTCAGTTCTTATTGTGCGAGGGGACAGTGGTGTCGCCCCTAATGGCTTGAATTCAGCTTTTTTCGCTAGTTGGCATTTGAGGAGAGGATGTCGAGAATTCTTGTCTTCCATTAGTGATACCGAAGCCACAGTGGGTTTGTGGGACCGGGTTCCTATCGTGCGAGGGTTTTTCGACGTGGTTCCAGATGAGCAGGTGGAGCTTAGGGAGCTTAAGGATCAGCTGCAGAGTTGCTAGATAGGGGGACTTGTACGTCCAAGTGTTTCGCTTTGGGGAGCTCCTATTCTGTTCGTCAGAGAGAAAGACGGAAGTTTGAGGTGGTGTGTTGATTGATCGTCATTGAAACGAGCTACAGCGCGGATAGGTATCCTTTACCTCGCATTAACGATTTGTTAGACTTTCTCCAGAGTGCGAGACATTTTCTTAGTTTGTTTGGTATCGGTTCATCATAAGTTGCGGGTTCGGAGTGATGACATTCCGAAGGCTGCTTTTGTGCGCGCTACGGGCAGTATGAGTTTTGGTGGTGTTGTTGGACTTACCAATACCCTAGTAGCATTCGTGGATGTGATGAACCAGATTCCTTTAGTCCGTTCCTCGACCAGTTTATTGTTGTGTTATTGTTGACATTCTGGTCTTTTCCAATGTGTTGTGAGGAACTTGAGCAGCACTTGAAGATTTTCTTTGCAGACATTGGGAGAGCCCCAGCTGTTTGATAAATTCTCGGAGTGTTCCTTTAGGATTGATTGTGTTTTCTTCCTAGGTCTTGTAGTTACGGGAGACAGTATTCGTATGGACCCGATGAAGATCGAGGCCGTACAACTTGGCCCAGACTTGCAACATGGACAGTTGTCCGCAGTTTTGGGCTTAGCAGGTTTTTACTGCCGTTTCGTGCAGGATTGTTTATGTATCGTTGCACCGTTGACTGGACTGACTGGGAAGTAGGATCCTTTTCTTGGACTGAGGAATGTGTGTGGAGTTTTGAGCAGTTGAAGACTCGGTTGACAACTGCACCAGTTCTTTCTTTGCCTTCTGGATCGGGCGACTTTGTTGTTTAACTGTGATGTTTCGCGAGTAGGGCTCGATTGTGTACTGATGTGGCACTATAGAGTTATCGCTTTTTCTTCCCGACAGTTGGAGGAAGTACGAACTGGATATTCCACTCATGATCTGGAGATGGCCGCGGTGGTCGTGCGTTGAAGATTTGGGACACTATTTGTGTGGAAAGTCGTGTCAGATTTTCATGGACCACCAGAGCTTAATGTACATCATCCTGTAGCGGGTTTTGATTATTGAGACAACGCCGTTGAATGGAGCTTATAAAAGATTGTGATTGTGATATCCTTTATTACCCGTGGCAAGGCGATTGTGGTAGCTGATGCTTGAGTCGTAGGCCCGGGGTTAGCTTGTCCCAGTTGTGCACAGTTTTAAAGCAGTCTCATGCAGATTTGCAGTTCTTGTGCGATCGTTGAGTACAGCTTAAGTTCGCCTCTACTGAGGGGACAACTTGCTCATGTCCGCGCCCGTCCACTTTTACTTAATCGTTTTTGTGAGGCACAGCACACCGATGCTCGTTGTCTGTAATACTTGAGGATGTTCGGCCGGGTAAAGATTTGGAGTCCTTGATTTATGACCTGGGTGTGCTACGTTTAGGGACGCGTTGTGTGTACCTGATACTGATGGGTAGGGACGTGAAATCCTAGAGCAGGCACATCAATCAGCTTTCTGTGTTCATTCAAGTTCCACCAATATGTGACGTGACTTGTGAGATAGTTACGGGTGGGCAGGGATGAAGAATGAAGTTTCGGATTTCTTTTCGAGGTGTCTGTCTTGTTACGAGCTAAGATTGAGCATTTGAGACCGGGTGGAGAGTTGCAACCTTTAACCGTTCCAGAGTGGGAATGGGAGCAGATCTCCATGAATTTCGTTGTGGTGTCTACCCAGGTTTAGTCAGGGTGTGACTCCATTTGGGTGTTTGTTGTCCGGTTTTGCTCAGTTTGCTTTGTTGTTCTTCGGTAAGTTTGTACGTTTGCATGGAGTTCCTTCATGCCTTGTATCCAATAGAGGCATCCCGTTCGCTAGCCGTCGTTGGCAGAAGCTTCAGGAAGCCTTGGGTACTAGTTGAGCTTTAGTTCCTCTTTTCCATCTGTAGGCCGATAGATTGTGAGAGCGGACTATACAGACTCTGGAGGATATGCTTGTGCGTACGTACTATTTTTTTGTTGGCAGTTGGGTTCGTCACTTGCCATTGATAGGATTCTCCTTCGATAGCTGTTATCAGGAGACATTCCAATTGGCAACCTTTAAGCTTTGTTTGGTAGGTGGTGTCGATCGCCAGTCTGTTTTGCTGATTCTACGAGAGTAGGATTTTGGACCCCAGCTAGTCATGAGACTATGGAGAAGATCCAGTTGATTCAGGTCAGGATGAGAGCAGCCCAGTGCAGACAGAAGTTTTACGTCGACCGTCGTTGTCACAGACTTGAGTTCGCAGTGGGAGATCATGTATTCCTACGGATTTTTCCAATGAACGGCGTGTTAAGTTTTGGGAAGCTTAGTCCCAGATTGTAGGTACTTTTGAGATCCTTGAAGTGAGTTAGTACCGTTGCCTATAATATGGCACTTCCACCCAGATTTTTGAGTATTCACCCCGCATTCCTTGTGTCGATACTTCGCAAATACCTTCATGACCTTTCTCACATGATTCAGCACCAGACCATTTAGCTTGGACGCGATCTTTCGTTCACCAGCAGCCGATTGTTATAGTGGATCGACAGATGGAGGAACTTCGGTCAAGGGTCTTGCCATCTGTAAAGGTTCTTTGGCATAGCCGTCTAGTGAGGTGATCACTTGAGTGGCTGCGAGCGAGATGCGGAAGACTTTCCCTCATCTCTTTGAAGGTACGCGTAGGTAAATTTTAAATTCGGGGACTGATTGATGGAGTTTCTCTGTGCGTGCATTTTAAAATTAAAGAATACCGCAATCAAGACGGTGTCGCTTTGTAGCTAGCTGGTTGAGTACGGTCGATACACAGGGAAATGGTGTTCTTTCTTTAAGTTCTAACGCGTTAAGTCCTATTTTTGGTAGGTTTTGTTTTTAGATCTAAGGATGAGATTAAATTGATTTAAAGTCTTGCTAAGGTTAGGATTAGGTTAGTTTGAAATATAGAATCTTCTCACCGCTAAAAATGCCCTAGTTAAGAATATAGGTGTTAGGGTAATAGTCAACAACGGGGATTAGCACGACTAGGAAGAAACTTAGTTTCTTCATTTGGTCCTTGTCCGTCTGTTCTTAACTCTTAGTCCTAACATCTATTTAAATCAACCACAACCGGTCTAACTAGGGAATCACCGGTATCTTGTAGGATAGGATGCCGTAGTGAGCGGTGTTTGGTTGATTTAAATAGAGTCCTAATTAATTAAAAATTATATTGGCAAAGAAAGGAGTGAGAGAGATTTCCTTCTCTCAAACCTTCCCTATCCTAACCGTAACAAGTGAGGAATTACTCGCTCATTAGGAAAGTGACGATAAAAATCATTTTTATATTTTCTTTTTGAATGATAAACTAATTTGCAAATAATAAAAGAGCAGATAAGAAATTGTAGGTAATAAATTGCAGATAAAAAAAACAATGCAAGATAAAAGAGAAAGCTTACTTTTATTGATGACCTCTCAATGATTACAACTGAATTAAAATTTTAATCTAGAAATTAAAAAGAGGCATGCCTAATTAGGCTTTCAACTTTCCTATTCATAAATAGAAGAAACCCTAGGTTTACATCTGATCCATACATGAAATTACAAGACTACCCTAAGAAAGCCGGGTCAAAGCACCGACACCCACCGACACGTGCGCAGACACGTGCACTGCATGGCCGCGGTTCTGCGGAAGAAAGCCATGTTTGGCCGCGGTTCTGTGGCCGTATTGTGGGCTCTTGGACTCAGTTCTTCAGGGATGCTTCATGTTTCTTTTTCCTTCTGTTTTCTTCACTTGGTTCCTCAAAATCTTTTCTACTTTCTTCCAGATTTCCAACAGTGCAGAATTATGTGGATTTTTACCGTGAGCTTCGCTTTGAAGTCTTGAATCTCGTGCTACCCTTGTGCCTTGTGCATTTGAACTGTCTACTGATTTTCATTTGTTTCTTGAACTGGTAGGCGGCATCATACAGATTCATCTATTGTTGGTCGCAGTCTCGCATTTGTAGCGTCTTTTCATGAATTTCACTGTAATGATCTGAGAACCTGTAACCTGCAACTATTTAGCAGACATGGATCAAAAGCACTTATTTATTTGTAATATGATTAAGAATGGGCGATATAATAATGCAAAATTCTGATATGAACAAATACCCCTAAACTTATCTTTTGCTCGTCCCGAGCAAAGCCAATTTTATTGTCGAAAATACCTAACCTCACTTTCGCAGGGAATCGCGATTGCACTGAGCTCCTGCAACAAGTCGTTAAACCTCTACGTGTCCCTAGTACGAGGAGTGCTGTCTCGTGAGGGTTTACAGCGGATACTACCTACAAAATCCGATCAATTTGGCATTTTGACTTTCATTCTTCAATTCAGTATTCTAGCAAGAAATTCTATTATCTTCAACTTAGAAATCATCAACACGTAATTTTCACACTCACTTATCATTTAACTTAAGATTGTATATGTTCTATAAATTTATTAAGCTTTCAGCATCTTTTGAATTTTCCTTCTAAGGTTCCATCTCAACTTAGAAATTTTTATCATTTCTACTGAAGATATAAGCCCTATCTTTCATTCCTATCTCCCATCCAAACCCCAATCATATACCCCTACGTGTATGTATGTATCATCCCTATACTTGGAAATTCAATTCAAGCTATTATACTCTTGTCCATCTTACAAAATACTTTAAGTTGGTGAATTCTGGTTGAAATTGCTCACGCATCCTTCATGTGACCGTTAATGATTCTTGAGGTACTGAATGACCGATTACAAAATGTGTTTGCGCATTTAGGCGTAAATCCTCGTCTTGCAATACCTAAGGCTTAGCAGTGACTCCCAAACTAGTTGTTCTAAGGCACTGGGTAATAAAGCACCCTCGCTATATATATATTTTTTATGCAGTCTTAAGTAATTACAAAACCAGTATTCCTTTTTTATTTTTTTATCTCTTTATTCACACTTATACTTTTATTTTATTTTTCTCATACTAAGGATTTTAGACAAGAGCATTTCAAGGTATCCTCTACTATTCCAAGTTTCAAGGTGCGTGTTTGTGCAAATTATAGGGTATAAATTTTCAGAATTTAGACTTAAGGTTCAAAATTATTTTTCAAACTTACACGTCAAATAAAAATTCAATACTCTTCCCTTATTTTGACTTAGCCTAAGAAATGAACTCAAAATTTTGCCTATTTGTAAATAAACTACAAGGACATATATTTTCTATAATTAAACTTTAAGAAAGGTTGTTTTTAGGGTTTTTAATTCACTAAGTTTAGGATATAGTTTTTCCCTACTATTCAACCGTCATATTGCACTTAAATCAAATATGGCCAAAATTGAATTTTTCAATTTTTTATAATTTTTTGTTTTTTATGGATTTTAAAATAAGTATGCAAATGCAAAAAATATACACATGAATACGAAGGAAGATAGCTTGCCGAGCACACCCCCAAACTTAAACTTGACAGTGCCCTCACTGTCAGGCTACACCAAGATGGTCAAAATTGTTGGAACTCCCTTGTTATTATATTAACAGAAAAAGAAAACAAAATATATATATACACAAAAAGTTCCCCCCAAATTTAAGTGAAACATTATTTCCACTGTTTAAGTGTTAAAGTTCAGAGTTAGGGAGAGAAAAACACAGTATCAAGCTATACAAGGCCTTACACAGGCTAAAGATTAGCACCAATCATTCAAAAAAATTATCGTTATAAAGCGGCGGTTGGTGAAAGAACATGTTGTATAGAGTCAGGAAGAAAATGGGGTAAAGATAAGTGGTGTAATGGAAAAGGTTTATGTCTCGATTTGTTGAGACGAAACAATAATGGTGAACGGAAACGAGAATGTGGATGATTAGGAATGGGAAGAATGGTCACATTCTCATATGGGATAAGAAGAAATGGTGGTGGTTCGATATCTTCAAGTGGAGGTTGATTAATCACAAAATCCGTGTCGTTTAGAAATGCGAGTTCGTCGGCGAAAATATCTTCGAAACTTTCATCGATAGTCCGATTGAACATTTCAATGTCAATAAGTGTAGCGCCAGAATGCAACACACCAAAAATTACGGAGCTAGGAGACTCGTAAGGCTCATCTACCTTATTCTCAAAAGAGTATAAATCAAGTTGTTTTTCTAGAATTATCGAACTCAAAATATCGGATTGTGATTCATTAACACTCGCTATCATTAAGGGAATATTAGAAGAACCAGAGAAAGTGAGAGAAAGAAGATGAATACGAACTTGAGGGTGGAGATGGAGTGTATAAATTAGCACAATTTGTAATGACCGATGTGTAAAAAGAAATTGTGCTAATCTATCAACCCACTGAGAAATGAGGTCAAATCCCTCAAGAGTGGTGAGAAAACATGGGTACGTCGAACTTGGTAAACCAGATATTGAAAATGAAAGTGTAACGGTTTCTTGCAAGGTCGGAGCGAGGATGGAGGGAAGTGAGTGAGGAAGGGTATCGGTTAAAGATTCAGTAGGGTGTGCGCAGTCAATGAAAGGGATAGAATGAATTGGAAAATCCGACTCCTCAAGTAAAACTGCTTCATCCTCAATAATTTTCTCAAAACTCTCCTCAAAATTTAGCTTATCCATGCAATTCTCATCAAAATCAAGACGTATATGAAGTTCGGGAGAAACATTTAATGACTCGGGATGATGAATTGGAGAGAAAAATTCAGTCAAATCTGCGGGTTCACCATCCAAAATATTCCCAGCGTCGATATCCTCAATCAAGTGAAAATAAATTTTCTTAGATACCTCATCAAAAGCATGGATATTAATCAATTCAGGTTCTAGAGTGGAGGTGTATAGGTCAAAGTGATTGGTGATGGTTTCACTCGAAAGGGACCCTTCACAATCAGGTAAATCAAATACTACAAAGTCGCACAACTCATTAAACGTTTTATCTTCAACTGGTGAATCATTTGGAATACTTGATAGACATTCCAAATCGGAGTTGTGGGATTCAATTGGGGATGGGTAGCTTTGATTTGGAAGGGTGCACAGCTCACTCTCTCCACTCAAATTATCAATCTTTCCAACCGCCTCATCATACATTGGAAAATTTGGAGCTAGTTAGAAACTCGCTACCGGGTCACTAGGTAGTATAAGGGCGGCCATGGACGCATTCAAATCCCTCATTTGTTGGCATGACGCTACCATAAAGTCTTCCAATGACTGTTCCAGACTAGACATGGGTTGTAACGGGGTTTCAGTAAAAGATTCAAAGTTGTTTGGATACGTGAAACTCCCAAATGGCTGTGTAGAAGCAATGTCTAGGGAAGGTGAAAAGGTCGGGTAGGACTGGTAGGAATTGAATGGTTAGACAGGAGTAGGATCAATATTTGGATAAGAAGGTGAATGGAATTTTTGATCCAAAGAATTCGCAGTTTTGAAAGGAGTGAAAGATCGGTTACGAGATTTTTCAATATGTTCAGCAGTAGACATGGGTTTCGGAGTTACAACAGTACTCGAAAAAAGGGTATCAATGTAAGAAGGTGGTGAAGGTTGAAATGGTTGATATAAGGTGGATTGCGGAGTCCAACTGGTTGTCTTAGATGAGTCTATTCGATCTTTCAAAGAAATTTTGGGCATGGAGGGGTCGTTCGAAATTCGACCAAAACAAGAACCGTAGGAAGTAATGTCTGGTTGAGGGTACCAAAGTTCGGCACGAGTTTTGCGAGGTGGGGTACCCATGATGTGATGAGAGAAAGGAGAAGAAAAAGAATGTGATTTTATTTTTTTTTAAAAATTGTTTGTGTCTGGAGTTTTCAAATTTTTGAAAGTTTTTTTTAATTTTTAGAAAGAGTTTTTGCAAAATTTGTACGGAACTACGGCACAATTTCAAACAACCATAGTTTAAACATGCACAATCAAACTAGAGCTAGGGTCTCCTAAGTCAACTAGACTGCTCCTAACTGTTCCAAAGCGACAAGTTGTGAGATATCCCTCAAATCGCCTCTTCACCACCAATTGAGGCCAGGTAAGCACAAATGAAGAAAGGAGGGATCCGCTCACGAATCACCGTGAGACGGGCCTTTTAAAGTTACCTTTCTCACTTGTCAAGCCTAGGACCACAAAGTCAGGTTTAGATAAACGACTGAATGCCCACAACCTTCCTTTGTCCTAGTGAGCGCGACAGTCCTTAATTAGTTGAGTCTAGATATTGTTTAATTAGCTCAAGGGTGATGCATATGCTTTTAGTGATTTTTGGGGTCTTAGGAAGTGTAATGAAATCCCCACCCTATCTGAATTGGTGTTATAGCCCCTTAAAAGTCCGTATTAATTATGCAAAGCAGTTAACACACCAAAAAATCTAAAACACTTGCAAAATATTTTTTTTTTATTTGGCAGCGCAAAGAATCCTCCACAAAAACAATTTATTGAAGAGGGAGAAGAAGTTGATGTGCAAAGAATACCTGCAAGAAATTTTTTTCAGTCGAGTTCTGGGGTAGGAGGAGAAAAAATATACTCACAGAAAGTTTTCAAACAGCTGACGTCATCTGTCTGCGGTCAAACCCTTGCTTATGCCGCGGTTCCGTGGTTCAATAGATGGTTTGGATCTTCAAAAATTTTCTCTGTGCTGATTTGGTTCTCCTCTGTCTGTTCAGATCTTCTGTTTCTGTATTTGTTAACTAAGTTTGCTCCTGATCTGAATCAGTGTTTGCTCCAAGCCCGCACACTTGGACAAAAAACTATCAAAAATAATAATATGATTTTTATTTATATTTTTTTGTTTTTAAAATTTTTCAATTTTTTATAATTTTTTAAATTTTTTATTTTATTTTTATTTTTATTATTAACCCGAAATTACACAAAGAAAGAGACTACCGTCTCCCCGGCAACGGCGCCATTTGATCGATGGAGTTTTTATTTGCGTGCGTTTTAAAATTTAAGAATACCGCAATTAAGACGGTGTCGTCGGGTAGCTAGCCGATTGAGTACGGGTCGATCCATAAGGAAATGGTGTTCTTTCTTTATGTTCTATCGAGTTAAGTCCTATTTTTGGTAGGTTTTGTTTTTAGATCTAAGAATAAGATTAAATTGATTTAAAGTCTTCTAGGGTTAGGATTAGGTTAGTTTGAAATATGGAATCTTCTCACCGCTAAAAATGCCCTAATTAAGAATATAGGTGTTAGGGTAATAGTCAACAACGGGGATTAGCACGACTAGGAAGAAACTTAGTTTCTTCCTTTTGGTCCTTGTCCGTCCGTTCTTATCTCTTAGCCCTAACCTCTATTTAAATCAACCACAACCGGTCTAACTAGGGAATCACCGCTATCTTGTAGGATAGGGTGCCGTAGTGAGCTGTGTGTGGTTGATTTAAATAGAGTCCTAATTAATAAAAAATTATATTGGCAAAAAAAGGAGTGAGATAGATTTCCTTCTCTCAAACCTTCCCTATCATAACCCTAACAAGTGAGGAATTACTCACTCATTAGGAAAGTGACGATAAAAATCATTTTTATATTTTCTTTTTGAATGATAAACTAATTTGCAAATAATAAAAGAGCAGATAAGAAATTGCAGGTAATAAATTGCTGATAAAAAAAAACAATGCAAGATAAAAGAAAAAGCTTACTTTTATTAATGACCTCTCAACGATTACAACTGAATTAAAATTTTAATCTAGAAATTAAAAAGAGGCATGCCTAATTTGGCTTTCAACTTTCTTATTTATAGATAAGAGAAACCCTAGGTTTACATCTGATCCATACATGAAATTACAAGACTACCCTAAGAAAGCCGGGTCAATACACCGACACGTGCACCGACACGTGCACTGCACGGCCGCGGTTCCGCGGCAGAAAGCCATGTTTGGCCGCGGTTCCGCGGCCGTATTGTGGGCTCTTGGACTCAGTTCTTCAGGGATACTTCATGTTGCTTTTTCCTTCTGTTTTCTTCACTTGGTTCCTCAGAATCTTTTCTACTTTCTTTCATACTTCCAACAGTGCAGAATTATGTGGATTTTTACCGTGAGCTTCGTTTTGAAGTCTTGAATCTTTTGCTACCCTTGTGCCTTGTGCATTTGAACTGTCTACTAATTTTAATTTGTTCCTTGAACTGGTAGGCGGAATCATACGGATTCATTATTGTTGGTCGTAGTCTCACATTTGTAGCGTCTTTTCATGAATTTCACTGTAATGATCTGAGAACCTGTAACCTGCAATTATTTTGCAGACATTCATCAAAAGCACCTATTTATTTGTAGTATGATTAAGAATGGGCGATATAATAATGCAAAATTCTGATATGAACAAATATCACTAAACTTATCTTTTGCTCGTCCCGAGCAAAGCCAATTTTATTCTCGAAAAAAGCTAATCTCACTTTCGCAGGGAATCGCGATTGCACTGAGCTCGTGCAAAAAACCGTTAAACCTCTAGGTGTCCCTAGTAGGAGGAGTGTTGTCTCCTGAGGGTTTTCAGCGGATACTACCCATAAAATCCGATCAATTTGGCATTTTGACTTTCATTCTTCAATTCAGTATTCTAGCAAGAAATTCTATTATCTTCAACTTAGAAATCATCAACCCTTATTTTTCACACTCACTTATAATTTAACTTAAGATCGTATATGTTCTGCAAATTTATTAAGCTTTCAGCATCTTTTGAATTTTCCTTCTAAGGTTCCATCTCAACTTAGGAATTTTTATCATTTCTACTAAAGGTATAAACCCTATCTTTCATTCCTATCACTCATCCAAACCCCAATCATAAACCGCTATGTGTATGTATGTATCACCCCTACACTTGGAAATTTAATTCAAGCTATCATACTCTTGTCCATCTTCCAAAATACTTTTATTTGGTGAATTTTAGATGAAATTGGTCACACATCCTTCATGCGACCGTTAATACTTCTTAAGGTACTGAACGACCGATTACAAATGTGTTTGCGCATTTAGGCGTAAATCCTCGTCTTTCAATACCTAAGGCTTAGCAGTGACTCCCAAACCAGTTGGTCTAAGGCACTAGGTGATAAAGCACCCTCGCTTATATATATATATATATATATATATATATATATATATATATATATATATATATATATATATATATTTTATGCAGCCATCAGTAATTGCAAAACCCGTATTCCTTTTTTTATTTTTTTATCTCTTTATTCACACTTATACTTTTATTTTATTTTTTCTCATACTAAGGATTTTAGACAAGTGCATTTCAAGGTATCCTCTACTATTCCAAGTTTCAAGGTGCGTGTTTGTGCAATTTGTAAGGTATATATTTTCAGAATTTAGAGTTAAGGTTCAGAATTATTTTTCAAACTTACACTTCAAATAAAAATTCAATACTCTTCTCTTATTTTGACTTAGCCCAAGAACTGAACTCAAAATTTTGCTTATTTCTAAATAAACTACAAGGACATATATTTTCTATAATTAAATTTTAAAAAGGTTATTTTTAGGTTTTTTAATTTACTAAGTTTAGGATTTAGTTTTTCCCTACTATTCAACAGTCATGATGAACTTAAATCAAATATGGCCAAAATTGAATTTTTCAATTTTTTATAATTTTTTTAAATTTTTTGATTTTTATGGATTTTAAAACAAGTATGCAAATGCAAAAAATATACACATGAATGCGAAGGAAGAAAGCTTACCGAGCACACCCCCAAACTTAAACTTGACAGTGCCCTCACTGTCAGGCTACACCAAGAGGGTCCAAATTGTTGGCACTCCCCTATTATTATTATTATTATTATTAACATTAAAAGAAAACAAAAAATTTATATACACAAAAAGGTCCCCCCCCCAAACTTAAGTGAAACAGTGTTTCCACTGTTTAATCGTTAAAGTTCAGAGTTAGGGAGAGAAAAACACAATATCAAGCTATACAAGGCCTTACACAGGCCAAAGGTTAGCACCAACCATTCAAAAATTTTATCGTTATATTGCGGCGGTTGGTGAAAAAATGGTCACATTCTTGTATGGGATAAGAAGAAATGGTGGTGGTTCGACTTCTTCAGGTGGAGATTGATTAATCACAAAATCCTTGTCGTTTAGGAATGCGAGTTCGTCGGCGAAAATATCTTCGAAACTTTCATCGATGGTCCGATTGAACGTTTCAATATCAATAAGTGTCGCGCCAGAATTCGACACACTTGATTTTTCAAAAATTACGGAGGTAGGAGACTCGTATGGCTCATCTACCTTATTCTCAAAAGAGTATAACTCAAGTTGTTTTTCTAGAATTATCGAACTCAAAATATCGGATTATGATTCATTAACACTCGCTATCATTAAGGGAATATTAGAAGAACCAGAGAAAGTGGGAGAAAGAAGATGAATACGAACTTGAGGGTGGAGATGGAGTGTATAAATTAGCACAATTTGTAATGACCGATGTGTAAACAGCGATTGTGCTAATCTATCAACCCACTGAGAAATAAGGTCAAATCCCTCAAGAGTGGTGAGAAAACATGGGTACGTCGAACTTGGTAAACCAGACATTGAAATTAAAGTGTAACGGTTTCTTGCAAGGTCGGAGCGAGGATGGAGGGAAGTGAGTGAGGAAGGGTATCGGTTAAAGATTCAGGAGGGTGTGCGCAGTCAATGAAAGGGATAAAATGAATTGGAAAATCCGACACCTCAAGTAAAACTGCTTCATCCTCAATAATTTCCTCAAAACTCTCCTCAAAATTTAGCTTATCCATGCAATTCTCATCAAAATCAAGACGCATATGAAGTTCAGGAGAAACATTTAATGACTCGGGATGATGAATTGGAGAGAAAAATTCAGTCAAATCTGCGGGTTCATCATCCAAAATATTCCCAGCATCGATATCCCCAATCAAGTGAAAATCAATTTTCTTAAACACCTCATCAAAAGCATGGATATTAATCAATTCAGGTTCTAGAGTGGAAGTGTATAGGTCAAAGGGATTGGTGATGGTTTCACTCGAAAGGGGCCCTTCACAATCAGGTAAATCAAAAACTACAAAGTCGTACAACTCATTAAACGTTTTATCTTCAACTGGTGAATCATTTGGAATACTTGATAGACATTCAAAACCGGAGTTGTGGGATTCAATTGGGGATGGGTAGCTTTGATTTGGAAGGGTGCACAGCTCACTCTATCCACTCAAATTATCAATCTTTCCAACCACCGCATCATACATTGGAAAATTTGGAGTTAGTTGGAAACTAGCTACTTGGTCACTAGGTTGTATAAGGGCGGCCATGGACGCATTCAAATCCCTCATCTGTTGGCATGACTCTACCATAAAGTCTTCCAACGACTGTTCCAGACTAGACATAGGTTGTGATGGGGTTTCTGTAAAAGATTCAAAGTTGTTTGGATACATGAAACTCCCAAATGGCTGTGTATAAGCAATGTCTAGGGAAGGTGCAAAAGTCGGGCAGGACTGGTAGGAATTGAATGGCTGGACAAGATTAGGATCAATATTTGGATAAGAAGGTGAATGGAATTGTTGATCCAAAGAATTCGCAGTGGTGAAAGGAGTGAAAGATCGGTTACGAGATTGTTCAATATGTTCAGCAATAGACATGGGTTTCGGAGTTACAACAGGACTCGAAAAAGGGGTATCAACGTAAGAAGGTGGTGAAGGTTGAAATGGTTGATATAAGGTGGATTGCGGAGTCCAACTGGTTGTTCTAGACCCGTCTATTTGATCTTTCAAAGAAATTTTGGGCATGGAGGGGTCGTTCGAAATTCGACCAAAACAAGAACCGTAGGAAGTAATGTCTGGTTGAGAGTACCAAAGTTCGGCAAGAGTTTTGCAAGGTGGGGTACCCATGATGTGATGAGAGAAAGGAGAAGAAAAAGAATGTGATTTTTTTATTTTATTATTTTATTTTATTTTTTTTATTTTTTGTTTTCTAAAAAAATTGTTTTTTTTTGGAGTTTTGAAATTTTTGAAAGTTTTTTTTAAGAAAGTGTTTTTGCAAAATTTGTACGGAACTACGGCACAATTTCAAACAACCACAGTTTAAACATGCACAATCAAATCTAGAGATAGGGTCTTGATTGTTCGAACTTTTGTGCGTGTGCGTTTTGAAATCAAAGAATAGAATATACCACAATCAAGACGGTGTCGCTTGGTAGCTAGCCGGTTGAGTACGGGTCGGTCCACAGTGAAAACGTGTCTTTTCTTATTTTTTTAACGAGTCAATTCCTATTTGTGGTAGGTTTTGATTTCTATAAAAACTGAAATTGAATTTGATTTGGATTAAAACCTTGCTAGGGTTAGGATTAGCTTAGTTTGGAAAGTTAATTCTACTCACCGCTTTCTTTGCCCTGATTAAGAACATAGGTGTTAGGGTAATAATTAACAAAGGGGATTGGCACGACTAGGAAGAAACATAGTTTCTTCCCTTTGGTCCTTGTCCGTCCTTTCTTAATTCTTAGCCTTAACCGCTATGTTAATCAACTACAACCGGTCTAACTAGAGAATCACCGCTATCTCGTGGGATAGGGTGCTGTAGTGAGCGATGTGTGTTTGACTAACTTAGAGCCCTAATTTATAGAATTATACGGGCAAGAAAGGAGTGAGAGATTTTCATCTCTCAAACCTTCCCCAAACCTAACCTTAACAAGTGAGGAACTACTCACTCATTAGGAAATTAACAATGGAATTCATTTTTTATATATATTTTTAATTATCTAATTAACGTGCAGATACTAAAAGACAGATATGAAAAATTGCAGAAGTATAAATTGCAAATAAGGAAAATTCAAAATAAAAACTTACTTTTATTGATGCACTCTTTGACGATTACAATGGAATGAAAATTTAAACTAGAAAATAAAAAGAGGCATGCTCTAAAAAGAGTTGTAGGCTTCCTATTTATAGATAGGAGAAACCCGAGGGTTTACATCTGATCCAAATCTGAATTTACAAGACTGCCCTAAGAAAATCGGGTCAATGCACCGACACGCACCGACACATGCTTTGCACGGTCGCGGAACCGCGGCCATAAGCCTTGTTTGGCCGCGGATCCGCGGCCATATGGTGGGGGTCCCTGTCTCAAATCTTTAGGGCTGCTTCATGTTGCATTTTACTTCTGGTTTCTTCACTTAGTTTCTCAGAATATCTTCTATTTTCTTCCAGATTTCCACAGTGCAGAATATTGTGGACTTTTACCGTTCGCTTCGTGTTGAAGTCTTGAATCTTGTGCTGCCCTCATACGTTGTGCAATCGAACTGTTCATTGATCTTCATTTGTTACTTAAACTGTAGGCGGTATCATAAAGATTCATCTATTTGTTGGTCGTAGTCTCACTTTTGTAGTGTCTTTTCCTGAATTTCACTGTATTGTTCTGAGAACCTGTAACATGCATCTATTTAACAGACATGGATCAAATGCACCTATTTGCAATATGATTAAGAACGGGGAATATAATAATGCAAAAATCTGATATGAACAAATACCCCTAAACTTATCTTTTGCTCGTCCCGAGCAAAACCAAGTTATTCTCGAAAAAAACCTAACCTCACTTTCGCAGGGAATCGCGATTGCACTAGCTCTTGCAACAAGCCGTTAAACCTCTAGGTGTCCATAGTAGAAGGAGTGTTGTCTCCTGAGGGTTTTTGGGGGATACTATCCACAAAATCCAATCAATTTGGCCTGTTGACATTCATTCTTCAATTCGGTATTCTAGCAAGAAATTCTATTATCTTTAACTCAGAAATCATCAACCCGTATTTTTCATACTCACTTATCATTTAACTTAAGATTGTATATGTTCTGTAAATTTATTTAGCTTTCAGCATCTTTTGAATTTTCCTTCTAAGGTTCCATCTCAACTTAGGAATTTTTATCATTTTTACTGAAGGTATAAGCCCCATCTTTCATTCCTTTCTCTCATCCAAACCCCAATCATATACCCCTACGTATGTGTATGTATCACCCTACACTTGGAAATTCAATTCAAGCTATTATACTCTTGTCCATCGTCCAAAGTACTTTTAGTTGGTGAATTTTAGATGAAATTTCTCACACATCATTCATGCGACCGTTAATACTTCTTGAGGTACTAACGTCCGATTACAAAATGTGTTTGCGCATTAAGGCGTAATTCCTCGTCTTGTAATACCTAAGGCTTTAGCAGTGACTCCCAAACCAGTTGGTCTAAGGCACTAGGTGATAAAGCACCCTCGCTATATATTTTTTTATTTTACGCAGCCTTAAGTAATTACAAAACCAGTGTTTATTTTTTTTTTATATCTCTTTATTCACACTTATAATTTTATTTTCCTTCATACTAAGGATTTTAGACAAGAGCATTTCAAGGTATCTTCTACTATTCCAAGTTTCAAGGTGAGTGTTTGTGCAAGTTGTAGGGTATATATTTTCAGAATTTAGACTTAAAGTTCGGAATTATTTTTCAGACTTACACTTCAATAAAAATTTCAATACTCTTCCCTTATTTTGACTTAGCCCAAGAAGTGAACTCAAAATTTGCCTATTTCTAAGTAAACCATAAGGACATATATTTTCTACCGTTAAATTTTAAGAAAGGTTATTTTTATGGTTTTTAATTTAGTAAGTTTTGGGATCTAGTTTTTCCTAGCTAGTTAACCGGTTTGTCAAACTTAAGTCAATTATGGCCAAAATTGAATTTTTCAATTTTTTTATTTTTTTAATAAAAAAATTCAATTTTTTATTTGATTTGATTTTATATTTTTTTTCATTTTCTTAAATTTTTATAATTTTTTTTATAAAGATGCAATGCGGAATTAAACATGCAAAATAAAAAAAAATAAAAAAATATGTACAAAAATTAAAAATATGCAATGCAATGCAATGATAACTATTTACAACCACCTCCTCCCCCAAACTTACCAAAAGCAGTGCCCTCACTGCTCAGGCCCTCGCCGTCCCCTTGAGCGTGAACGGGAATGCTCCTCTCTTGCTCGCAGCGTAGATACGCCATGTTCTATCTCAGTCACCCGGTGATCCAAGTTGGTCACCATCCCCACCAAATTATCAATCCACCTAATGGCTCTTCTAAGAAGACGTGCATGTTCTATGAGGGTAAGCTCTTCTTCGCTCGCGGTCGAGCTGGAGCTGGGTGTTCTGGCTGGTACATGTTCGGCCGGTTCCCTTCGCGACCATACATCAGTCAAGCGGGTATATGACGTGGATACGCCCTCAATGAGAGGCCTAATCGGTATACCTCCATGCATGTAGAATTCAAATTCCTCCACAGGGAGGAAATAGCGACACAGTTGTGTCACTAACATGGGGCATGGGTAATTTGCGGCCATTTTGCCAGCACCAATGGAATAAAGCAAAACCGTACACATGTCAAATCTAGGGTTCTTGGTCATTAAAGTGTGTACGATATGAAGAGAAGGGGTGAAAAATGTGGTATTATGCGAACTCCCAAAAATATTATTTTGTGCCCACCGGCACATGGTTAAAACATTAGCAAAAAGGGTTCTAGCCTTTATTCCCTTCCTCGGTTCCCTCGAACAGTCGTTACCCATTAAGGGTAAGTAATCTTCAAATTGAAGAGGTTGGTCGTGAACAGGTAATCTAGGGATTAAAGTGACTTCATGGATGAAGTCTCTGTCAATAATTATCTCCCAATCGCCCCCACAGTAACTTAATAAAACCGTATTGTGTAAGGCAGCCTTCTTCCATGCACTCGTAAAAACGAGTGACTAGATCTGGAAGAGCGTAAGCATTGGGATGATTGTAAATTAAGAAATTCCACCCCCTCCGTGTGATTTCATCAGCAAAATACCTCCCGTAAATGGTGTGTGAAAAGATTTATGAAAAATCACGTTCTAATTGCATGTTTGGTGTCATCACAGAAAGTTCACAGATCTAAGAAAATTTAACAGAGAGGATCTAAGGAATGCAAACCTCCTCTAAAAGATTCAGAGGGAGACGGCATAGAAGCGCGGCGGGAAGAGGGTTTTGGCGGCTGTTGCGCGGCACGGTGGAGCGATCTCCTTGCTCTGGCTACGGCGGCGGCTAGGGTTTTCTGAGGGGATTTTTTTTAGGGTTATGAAAACAGAGAGGGGTCGGGTGTTATTTATAGGGGGAGTGTGTTGGTTATTTGTAAAAAGCCCCTCTTAAAGAGAGGAAATTATTTGCAAATAAAATTTTTATTTTTATTTTATTAAATCTGGAAATTTACAAAAATACCCCAATTTTTTTTTCAAATTTTCCTTTTTTTATTTTGTTTTTATATAATTACAAATGATACATACCCCCAAACTTGTTTGAAACTGTGTTGGCTAGATAATCGAAAATTCAGGGGTAGATGGAGGAAGATTAGTCAATGTAGATTGGCTCCTGCAAAAACAGGAGCTCCTCCGAAGGGTCCGCAGTGAGGAACGGTTTAAGTCGATGTCCGTTCACTTTAAATAGTGAACCGTCCTCCGGGTTTTCTAGATCGACCGCACCGTGCGGATATACGGTGCGTATCATAAATGGCCCTTTCCATCGAGATCTGAGCTTGCCGGGATGGAAATGTAACCGAGTATCATAAAGTAAAACCTGTTGACCAGGTTTGAAAGTCTTGCGCATAAGGTGTTTATCGTGGAACACCTTTGTTCGGTTTTTAACAACTACCGCGTTCTCATAGGCTTCATCCCGCAGCTCGTCTAATTCGTTCAACTGCAGCTTTCTATTGCTGCCCGCATCTCCCAAAGATAGATTCAACTCTTTAATTGCCCAAAATGCCTTATACTCTATTTCAACTGGAAGGTGGCAAGACTTTCCATAAACAAGCCTGTATGGAGACATGCCAAGATCGGTCTTATAGGCAGTACGGAAGCCCAAAGTGCATCAATAAGTTTTGATGAACAATCTTTACGGTTTTTGGAAACCGTTTTCTCCAATATCTGTTTAATCTTCCGATTCGAAATCTCGGCTTGCCCACAAGTTTGGGGATGATAGGGCGTTGACAGCTTGTGAGTAATGGAGTATTTTCGCTTTAAGGACTCGAAAGTCCTATTACAAAAGTGAGATCCATTATCACTGATAATCGCGCGAGTATACCCAAACCGAGAAAAAATGTTTTCTTTGAGAAATCTAACGACAACCTTGTTGTCATTAGTTCGGCTGGGCACAGCCTCGACCCATTTGGAAACATAGTCAACAGCAAGTAGAATATACATGTTCCCAAAAGAGTTGGGAAATGGTCCCATAAAGTCTATCCCCCAAACATCAAAAATTTCAACAACCAAAATTGGTTGGAGCGGCATTTCATTTCTCCGAGATATCCGGCCCAAGTGTTGGCACCGGGAGCATGTCTTGCAGTATTCGTATGCGTCTTTAAAAAGTCGTGACCAGTAGAAGCCACACTGGAAGATTTTTTCTGCTGTCTTTTTGGGGCCAAAATGCCGGCCACACGCTTGATCGTGGCAGAATGACAGCACGCTTTTAAACTCGTTGTCGGGGACACACTGATGAATGATTTGGTCAGAATAGTATTTGAAGAGATACGGTTCATCCCAGTAAAAATGTTTTACTTGGGACTGGAATCGGAGTCTGTCCTGATTCGACCAATCGTTTGGTATCAGTCCGGTGGCCAAATAATTTACGATATCTGTGAACCAAGGTTTGCATGACACAGTTAAGAGCTGATCATCTGGAAAAACGTCTTTAATAGGAATTTGAAGTGTAGGTGAAGAAGGAATTCGTGAAAGGTGGTCGGCGACTACGTTTTCGCATCCTCTCTTGTCTCTTATGACAATGTCAAACTCTTATACCAAGAGGATCCATTGTATCAGCCGAGATTTAGCATCCTTTTTCGCAAAAAGATGGTGAAGAGCTGAGTGGTCCGTGTAAACGATGACTGGAGAGCCGATTAAATAGGGCCTGAATTTTTCTAGTGCAAACACAACAGCCAAGAACTCTTTTTCAGTTGTTGTGTAATTCAATTGGGCTTCATTTAAGGTTCGGCTAGCATAATAAATAACGTGCGGCATCTTATTTATGTGTTGTCTAAGGACAACACCAATGGCGAAATCAGATGTATCGCACATAATTTCAAATGGATGCGTCCAGTCGGGAGATGAAAGAATGGGAGCGGAAATGAGTGAGTTTTTCAACGACTCGAACGCCTTCATGCTGGTTGAGTCAAAATCAAAAGAGGTGTCCTTGGCCAACAAAAGAGTCAAGGGTCTAGCTATCTTGCTAAAATCCTTGATGAACCGTTTATAGAAACCGGCATGGCCAAGGAAGGCTCGGATGTCTTTGACGCACTTGGGAGGAGGAAGATTGGAAATGACTTCAATCTTAGCTTTATCAACCTCAATGCCATTTTGTGAGATGATATGTCCTAGGACAATACCTTCTCGTACCATAAACTGGCATTTCTCCCAATTTAAAGTGAGGTTCTTATCCCTAGACCGGGTAAGAACTGCGCCTAAATGTAGCAAACACTCATCAAAGGAGTCGCCGAAAATGAAGAAGTCATCCATAAAAATCACCAAAAAATTTCCACTATATCTGAAAAATGCCCATCATACACCGCTAGAAAGTAGCCGGTGCATTGCATAACCCAAAGGGCATGCGACGGTAAGCGAATGTACCGAAAGGACAAGTAAATGTGGTCTTGTCTCGGTCCTTTTCGGCGATGGGAACTTGATTATAGCCGGAGTAGCCATCCAAAAAGAAGTAAAATTCATGCCTAGCCAACGTTCTAGCATTTGGTCAATGAAAGATAATGGAAAGTGTTCTTTCCGTGTCGCGGCGTTGAGTTTTCTATAATCAATGCAAACTCGCCACCCAGTTTGGGTGCGAGTAGGTATTAACTCATTCGCTTCATTAGTTATGACCGTCATGCCCGATTTCTTTGGGACAACATGAATGGGGCTAACCCACTGGCTATCAGAGATAGGATAAATGATACCACTATCTAGACATTTTACAATCTCCTTTTTAACAGCCTCCTTCATTATAGGGTTGAGGCGTCTCTGTGGATCCCTTACTAGCTTGGCATCATCCATCATATATATATGATGTTCAACTATAAGGGGACTAATCCCCTTGATGTCCGCCATAGTCCAGCCAAAAACTTGCCGATTATTTTGTAAGATCATTAAAAGGGCTTTCTCTTGCATGAGGGCTAGAGAGGCCGATCTGATAACAGGAAGGGTCTCATTCTCACCTAAGTAAGCATATTTAAGGTGAGATGGCAATAGCTTGAGTTCGAGTTTTGGAGATGAAACAATTGAAGGTAAAATTGGTGAAACTGTCTCGAACTCGAAGGATTCCAACAATGGTTCGAAGCGAGTGTAAGCAACCGAGTCGGATAGTTCAGTTAATTCATCCGAAAATTCAAAGGACTCAAACTCGGGTGGTGATTCTTAAAAATTGTTCGGAAACACTCGTAATCGTTATCGAGTGTGAAAACCGTGTCAGATTCAAGGAGGAACGCACTAGTGGCGTCAAAACTGCTGTGATCGAACAAATTTTTTTCGAGCTCACAGTCCTCCTGAGTGATTTCTTGGATCAAGTAAACATCAAGTATATTAGAATTAGGCGAGGAGGGATGATTCCCCAACCTAAAAATGTTGAGTTCAATTGTCATGTTTCTAAAAGATAGGTTCATCGAACCATTTCGACAATTGATCACCGCATTAGAAGTTGCAAGGAATGGTCGACCAAGCATCACCGGAATTTGACTCCGGGGGTTAGCTACAGGCTGTGTGTCCATAACAATGAAATCAACGGGGAAAATGAAGTCCCCTACTTTAATCAACACATCCTCTAACTCACCCCTAGGATGGGTGATGGACCGGTCGGCCATTTAGAGAGTACAATGTATGGGTTTCAGCTCTCCAACGCCTAATTGTTCATATACGGAATAGGGAAGCAAATTAACACTGGCACCAAGATCTAAAAGTGCGTGATTGATGTTCTTATCCCCAATTGTTATTGAAATTGTAGGACAGCCAGGGTCCTTACGTTTTTGGGGTAAAGGTTGGGTAAAAGCATCACTTACTGCACTAGCCAAGAAAACTTTTTTAGGTACCTGCGATTTCCTCTTCTTAGTGCATAAGTCCTTCAAGATTTTAGCGTAAGAAGGGACTTGTTCGATTGCATCCAAAAGAGCTATGTTAATGCTAAACTGTTTGAATAACTCTACAATCTTCTCCATTTGTGGAGTAGGTTTATTGGATCTCAACCTGTTTGGAAATGGAATATTTTGAAAATTTGTTGAGTCCAATATTTATGGAGTAGATTGCCGAGTTGGAACGGATCTCAGTGTTGGTGTTTTCATGGAGTGAGATGTAGGTCCGTTCGAATTAGAAGAAGTAGAGCCTTGTGAAGAATGAAGAACAGGCTCTGAAGAAGATGAAGACGATGAAGATGAAGAAAAAGAAGAAGAAGCGGCGGCCGGGGTGTCATCATTATTGCCAATGTTGTTGTGCAATACCTTTCCAGATCTCAATGTAGTCACGGCACTCACATTATGATTTTGTTGTTCATGAGCAACATATGTATTTTGTGTGTGACCGGGATTTGGCAGTGGTTGAGATGGAAGTTTCCCCTTCTCTCGCTCGCTTAACACAGCATTCAGTTGTGCAATTTGGGCTTCAATTGTTTTGATGCTCTGATCATGTGAAGCACTGTGTTGCACCAAAGACTGAATGGATGACTGGATGCTGGCTGAGGATTGCGTAAATTGTTTTAAAAACACATCCAGACTTCGTTCTAGCAGGTAACCTTATTGTTATTTGGCTGAACAAAATTGTTTTGAGAATAAGAGTTGTTTGGTATAAAATTGTTCATTTGGTTTTGGTAAGGTTGGGGTTGGAAAGGTTGCTGATATTGAGTTTGTTGAGGGGCTTGTTATTGTAGAGGAGGCCTCTGAAAATTGTTATTTCCTTGGAATTGTTGATTTTGATTCCAAGCAAAATTTGGGTGGCTCCTCTAACCAGGATTATAGGTTGAAGAGTATGGATCATTTCTTTGTCTTTGCTGAAAGGCAGCATTGACTTGATCTTGTCCTTGAACAGGCGGGTTGTAAGGACACTCTTCGGTTAGATGGGACGGATCCGAACAACAAGCGCAAATAGTGCGTGGGGTTAAAGCTGGGGCAGGAGAACGCGATGAGAATTTGCTTTCAATTGCTTCTAGTTTTTTCGTTAGTGCAGCCATTTCGGCCTTCATTGCAATCGAAATATCAAGTTGATGTATGCCTGCCCTAGACTGACCTGATGAAGTAGATGAAGTGGTCTTAGTGCTTTCCCACTGAAGTGTTTGTTCAGCAAGATCGTCGAGAAATTGCCAAGCTTCCTCGATAGATTTTGTAAGAAAATGACCTTGACAAATGGTTTCCAACAACTGCTTAGTTGCTGGGTTCAGTCCTTCGTATAAAGTTTGGCAAAGTTGCCTTTTCTCGATACCGTGGTGAGGGCACTGAACAAGAAGGTCCTTAAATCTTTCGAAACACTTCCAAAAAGGTTCGGAAGGAAGCTGTGAAAATTGATTAATTTCATTGCGAATTCTCGCGGTCTTGTGGTGTGGGTAAAACTTTTTTAGAAAATCCTTAACAAACTCTTCCCAATTTTTTATGGAATGTGATGCTGTGTTATATAACCACTTTTCAGCTAGGTCACATAAAATGAATGGAATGACACGTAGCCTTATAGCATCATAAGAAAGTTGGGTGATCTTCATCATTGCGCAAACATTCTGGAATTTGTTAATGAAGATGTAGGCATTTTCGGATTCCAGCCCGTGAAATTTGGGCAACATATTGATGAAGTGGGGTTTAATCTCGAAGTTATCCCCATTAGCCGGTGGAAGTGAAAGACAAGTGGGAAGTGTTGTGCGGGTGGGATAGAAAAGATCCTGGAGCGTGATTCGTGGGGGCGCTTCGACAAGAGGGTGTGATGGGTTATTCGCACCCAGTTGAGGTGGAATCAGCCCCGTAGGTAAGGGGTTGTTAGGGTTGAATCCTGACATCTCCTTAGAAGATGATGAATTTGAAGATGAAGGTAAAGAAGTGGAGGGAATTTCGACTTTGGAGTCGAACGCGTCGTCAGTAGGCACTGACGAGACACGGACTAAACGAGCGCTAGTGTCCCTAGTCCAACTGGACATACATTAACGAGGTGTAGTGTAGTCAAAAAGTAAAAATAGAAGGTGGGGGGGTAAGAAAACATCAATGAGAGAATGTGGGTGCAAGTGGGGTGCAATGGATTTCTAACGTCAAAATGGCAAGTTTTTGTAAAAATTTTGTTTTGTGGTTTTTTTTATAAGGAGTTTTGCAGAAGATTTTTATAAGGAACTAGACACACTTTCAAGCAATCAAAATATGCACAATCAAGCCTAGAGCTAGGGTCTCCTAAGTCAACTAGACTGCTCTTAACTGTTCCAAAGGGCAAGTTGTGAGATATCCTCGAATCGCCTCTTCACTGCTAATTGTGGCCAGGTAAGCACAAGTAAAGAAAGGAGGGATCCGCTCACGAATCACCGTGAGACGGGCCTTTTAAAATTACCTTTCCCACTTGTCTAGCCTAGGCACCACAAAGTCAGGTTTAGATAAACTACCGATGCCTACAACCTTTCCTTTGTCATAATGAGCACGACAGTCCTTATTGGCCGAGCCTAATATTTTTTAATTAACTCAAGGGTTGATGCAAATGCTTTTTGTGATTTTTGGGGTCCTAGGAAGGGTAATGAAATCCCCACCCAATCTGGATTGGTGTTATAACCCCTTAAAAGTCCGTTTTAAAAATCCAAAGCAGTAAACACACAAAAATCCAAAACACTTGCCAAAATTTTTTCTTTTATTTGCGGCGCAAAGAATCCTGCACAAGATTGATTTATTGGAAAGGGGGAAGAAGTTTTGCGCAAAGAACCCTGCAGGAAACTTTTTCAGAGGATTACAGAGGGCAGAAAAGAGCATAAGAATGCTTACAGAGAAGTTTCCAGTTGATGACGTCAGCAAAGTGCCGCAGTTCCGCGGCAGAATGCTCCCTTTAGCTGCGGTTCTGCAATTGTTCAGTTGGATCTGGCTTCCAAAATCTTTCTGTTATCTGTTGTGGTTCTCCTCTGTATGTTCAGATCTGCTATTTGCTGTTTTGTTCACTGGATTTTTCCAGATCTGAATCTGTTCGTCATTCCGTTCCTGCACAATTCGCACGAAAACCCTTCAAAAAATAACAAGATGATAAATTTTTTTGTTTTTATATTTTTCAGTTTATATGATTTTTTAATTTTTAATTAACCCGAAATTACAAAAAGAAAACATCTACCGTTATCCCCGGCAATGGCGCCATTTGATTGTTCGAACTTTTATGCGTATGCGTTTTGAAATCAAAGAATAGAATATACCACAATCAAGACGGTGTCGCTTGGTTGCTAGCCGGTTGAGTACGGGTCGGTCCACAGGAAAAACGTGTCTTTTCTTATTGTTCTAACGAGTCAATTCCTATTTGTGGTAGGTTTTGATTTCTATAAAAACAGAAATTGAATTTGATTTGGATTAAAACCTTGCAACGGTTAGGATTAGGTTAGTTTTGAAAGTTAATTCTACTCATTGCTTTCTTTGCCCTGATTAAGAACATAGGTGTTAGGGTAATAATTAACAAAGGGGATTAGCACGACTCGAAAGAAACATAGTTTCTTTCCTTTGGTCCTTGTTCGTCCTTTCTTAATTCTTAGCCCTAACCGCTATGTTAATCAACCACAACCGGTCTAACTAGGGAATCACCGCTATCTCGTGGGATAGGGTGCTGTGGTGAGCGGTGTGTGTTTGACTAACATAGAGCCCTAATTTATAGAATTATACGGGCAAGAAAGGAGTGAGAGATTTTCATCTCTCAAACCTTCCCCAAGCCTAACCCTAACAAGTGAGGAACTATTCACTCATTAGGGAATTAACAATGAAATTCATTTTTTATTTTATTTTTTAATTATCTAATTAACGTGTTGATACTAAAAGACAGATATGAAAAATTACAGAAATATAAATTGCAAATAAGGAAAATTCAAAATAAAAACTTACTTTTATTGATGCACTCTTTGACGATTACAGTGGAATGAAAATTTTAAACTAGAAAATAAAAAGAGGCATGCTCCAAAAAGAGCTGTAGGCTTCCTATTTATAGATAGGAGAAACCCAAGGGTTTACATCTGATCCAAATCTGAATTTACAAGACTACCCTAAGAAAACCAGGTCAATGCACCGACACGCACCGACACACACCAACACGTGCTTTGCACGGCCGTGGAACGATGGCCATAAGACTTGTTTGGCTGCGGATCCGCGGCTATATGGTGGGGTCTCTGTCTCAAATCTTTAGGGCTGCTTCATGTTGCATTTTACTTCTAGTTTCTTCACTTGGTTTCTTAGAATATCTTCTATTTTCTTCCAGATTTCCATAGTGCAGAATGTTGTGGACTTTTACCGTTCACTTCGTGTTGAAGTCTTGAATCTTGTGCCGCCCTCATATGTTGTGCAATCGAACTGTTCATTGATCTTCATTTGTTCTTTAAACTGTAGGCGGCATCATAAAGATTCATCTATTTGTTGGTCGTAATCTCACCTTTTTAGCGTCTTTTCCTAAATTTCACTGTATTGTTCTGAGAACCTGTAACCTGCAACTATTTAGCAGACATGGATCAAAAGCACCTATTTATTTGCATTATGATTAAGAATGGGGAATATAATAATGCAAAAATCTGATATGAACAGGTCTCCTAAGTCAACTAGACTGCTCCTAACTGTTCCAAAGCGACAAGTTGTGAGATATCCCTCAAATCGCCTCTTCACCGCCAATTGTGGTTAGGTAAGCACAAATGAAGAAAGGAGGGATCCGCTCACGAATCACCGTGAGACGGGCTTTTTAAAGTTACCTTTCTCACCTGTCTAGTCTAGGCACCACAAAGTCAGGTTTAGATAAACGACTGAATGCCCACAACCTTCCTTTGTCCTAGTGAGCGCGACAGTCCTTAATTGGCTGAGTCTAGATACCTTTTAATTAGCTCAAGAGTGATGGATATCTTTTAGTGATTTTTGGGGTCTTAAGAAGGTTAATGAAATCCCCACACAATCTTAATTGGTGTTATAACCTCTTAAAAGTCCGTATTAATTAGGCAAAGCAGTTAACACACCAAAAAATCTAAAACACTTGCAAAATATTTTTTTTTATTTGGCAGCGCAAAGAATCCTGCACAAAAATAATTTACTGGAGAGGGAGAAGAAGTTGCTGTGCAAAGAATACCTGCAGGAATTTTTTTTCAGTGGAGTTCTAGGGGTAGGAGGAGAAAAAATATACTCAAAGAGAGTTTTCAAATAGCTGACGTCATCTGTTTGACCGCGGTTCCGCGGTCAAACCCCTGCTTATGCCGCGGTTTCGCGGTTTGATAGCTGGTTTGGATCTTCAAAAATTTTCTCTGTGCTGATTTGGTTCTCCTCTGTCTGTTCAGATCCTCTGTTACTATATTTGTTAACTGGGTATGCTCCAGATCTGAATCAGTGTTTGCTCCAAGCCTGCACACTTGCACAAAAACCTTTCAAAAATAAAAGATGATTTTTATTTTTATTTTGTTTTTAAAATTTTTCAATTTTTTAAAATTTTTTAAAATTTTATTTTTTTTATTTTTTTATTATTAACCCGAAATTACACAAAGAAATAGACTGTCATCTCCCCGACAACGGCGCCATTTGATTGATGGAGTTTTTCTGTGCGTGCGTTTTAAAATTTAAGAATACCGCAATCAAGACGGTCTCTCTTGGTAGCTAGCCGGTTGAGTACGGGTCGATCCACAGGGAAATGGTGTTCTTCTTTAAGTTCTAACAAGTTAAGTCCTATTTTTGGTAGGTTTTGTTTTTAGATCTAAGAATGAGATTAAATTGATTTAAAGTCTTGCTAGGGTTAGGATTAGGTTAGTTTGAAATATGGAATCTTCTCACCGCTAAAAATGCCCTAGTTAAGAATATAGGTGTTAGGGTAATAGTCAACAACAGGGATTAGCACGACTACGAAGAAACTTAGTTTCTTCCTTTTGGTCCTTGTCCGTCCGTTCTTAACTTTTAGCCCTAACCTCTATTTAAATCAACCACAACCGGTCTAACTAGGGAATCACCGCTATCTTGTAGGATAGGGTGCCGTAGTGAGCGGTGTGTGGTTGATTTAAATATAGTCCTAATTAATTAAAAATTATATTGGCAAAGAAAGGGGTGAGAGAGATTTCCTTCTCTCAAACCTTCCCTATCCTAACCCTAACAAGTGAGGAATTACTCACTCATTAGAAAAGTGACGATAAAAATCATTTTTATATTCTTTTTGAATGATAAACTAATTTGCAAATAGTAAAAGAGCAGATAAGAAATTGTAGGTAATAAATTGCAGATAAAAAAACATTGCAAGATAAAAGAAAAAACTTACTTTTATTGATGACCTCTCAACGATTACAATTGAATTAAAATTTTAATCTAGAAATTAAAAAGAGGCATGCCTAATTAGGCTTTCAACTTTCCTAGTTATAGATAGGAGAAACCCTAGGTTTACATCTGATCCATACATGAAATTACAAGACTATCCTAAGAAAGCCGGGTCAAAGCACCGACACCCACCGACACGTGCACAGACACGTGCACTGCACGGCCGCGGTTCCGCGGCAGAAAGCCATGTTTGGCCGCGGTTCCGCGGCCGTATTGTGGGCTCTTGGACTCAGTTCTTCAGGGATGCTTCATGTTGCTTTTTCCTTCTGTTTTATTCACTTGGTTCCTCAGAATCTTTTCTACTTTCTTCCAGATTTCCAACAGTGCAGAATTATGTGAACTTTTACCATGAGCTTCGCTTTGAAGTCTTGAATCTTGTGCTACCCTTGTGCCTTGTGCATTTGAACTGTCTACTGATTTTCATTTGTTCCTTGAACTGGTAAGCGACATCATACGGATTCATCTATTGTTGGTCGTAGTCTCACATTTGTAGCGTCTTTTCATGAATTTTAATGTAATGATCTGAGAATCTGTAACCTGTAACTATTTAGCAGACATGGATCAAAAGTACCTATTTATTTATAATATGATTAAGAATGGGCGATATAATAATGCAAAATTCTGATATGAACAGGGACCAAATTTCTTTAAGGGGGAAGATTGTAACGTTTTAGAAATTGTTATGCGAATTTTTCCGTTTTAGGGTAAAATTGTCGGTGTTTTCCGTTTTAACCCGATTGTGATCAAACTTCTGTATAGACTTGACGGCACCTAGTTTAGCTAGAATGAAGCTAGTGCGCGGGCTTTGGGGTCAATTAGAAGTTTTGGTTCACATAGAATTTTTCCCTAATTAAAATATTATTTTAATGCTTTATTTGTGCACTTTATTATTGGTAATTAATTTTTGGTTTGGGTTAATTACTTCTAATAAGAATTTATGCTAAACTAATTACTAGAATTAGTCTTAATCCATTCTTGCCAAATATCTAGATATTTTGTGTTAAAGGAATTTATTTTTTAGAAGAAAAGAAAATAAAGGTGGCATTTTGCATTTATGAGCATTTATTATATTTTATTGCTATAAATTTCCACACACTTCACCAAAATCCCCCCACTTACAAGCTTGGCCGAGCCTCCCTTCATGCTCTGCCCTTTGTTCTTCTTTGCTCAATCCATCATTTCCAAGATCAATAAATCATCAAAAATCCTAAATAATACATAAAAACTCAAATACAAATCAAAACCCATCATTCTTCATCACATGTCAAGCTTGGATCTTTAAAGTTAGCTTTTTGGA
The DNA here is from genome assembly GCA_030015575.1 of Agapanthus africanus. Lineage (NCBI taxonomy): Eukaryota > Viridiplantae > Streptophyta > Magnoliopsida > Asparagales > Amaryllidaceae > Agapanthus > Agapanthus africanus. The sequence goes on along the minus strand of JASDDO010000012.1, from coordinate 172,371,711 downwards.
GGAAAAATTGGATTTCTAGTTGCTTGATTTTGGATCTTTGTGAGGTATAAAACCCTAACCCTAATCCTTAATAGTTGTTTTAATCTTTAATATAGATTAATTAGATGTTAATTTAAGCTTCCAATTGCATGTTTTGAAATTGTAGAAATTGTTTCTTGATAATCAATTAAGGTTTTGATTAGTGAAAAGGTTATAGTTAATTTTAGGCAAAAGAAAACTTAACCTACTTGCTAGATTTGTTAAATGATATTTTCCTATTTATCTAATTAGCTTAATTACAAACTAGAGTTTTACTAAATCCTAATTAAGTGAGATTAAAATTATAGTAAAGGTATGAGTGGTTTAATCTTGCTATATTGTGATGTTTGTAAATTCTAGTTTTGGTAAAAAACTTGTAGTTTTGTGTTAAAATGATATAAGTTGCTTACTAGATTTTAGGATAATTTAGACGTGGGTTTCTTTGGACGTTGAGACGTTAGTTATATTGATTCCACTCTATATCTTGTGTTGTGAATGCGCGATCGGTACGATCAGGGTCTAGACTTGGTAGTTGTGTCGCTTTGCGTTCCTAGCTAGGGTCGTGCCGATGTCGTTCGTGTCTTTGTGTAGCTTTTGCTCTTGAGTTGGTTTCGTAGTGTCGCTACACGCGTTAGCCACTGGGCGAACACTTGAGAGTATGTTTGGAGTTGGTGCGCCGGTCAAGCGTAGTTGGTACGTGTTATTGGTCGATTGCTAATATATGTACTTGTTATATTGTTTTATGCTTTCAGGATCGCAGGCGGGGACTTCGGGCGCTGCGAAGAAGGGAAAGCGAGTTGTTGGCTTTACTTAGCCAGGATTTTTGGGAAGTAGATTTAACATCTACAGGGGGATCTCCCGCATGGCGTTATGCGTCCGGGCTAGATCAAATGACATGACTATTAGTTAGAAGTATACGGATATTGATTGTGCATGTATACCTTTGTTGCTTATCTAATTTCCTTGTGTATGGACTTAGTATTAATGAGACACAACACCATTATTGACGGTTCATGTTTCACGAGCACTAAATGTATGCTACACACACACCGTCAGTAATTACCATGACACGCACAACACCTAAACATATGTGATATTGTATTGTTTAGGGACATTGAGACATGATCCCTATTTCCTTTTGTGCGTATGACATATAGCATACCTGTATACCTACATGCTTACACATATGCCTTGACATGCTTACATGCAAGTTACCTATATACATATATGGTATTGTACCATTAGTGATAGGTATATAAACATATGAGACATAGCTACATGTACATCTCGCATACAAACTTACACTTATACCTGGAGGGTATTACATCATTACTGATAGGTAGATACATATACCTTGCTATACCTACGTGTTTACACATATATCTGGTTATAGCTATATGTGCACCTTTATTTGATTTTATATGGACTTGGAGAACTTAGGAACCGCATGATATATATTTTAACTTATTGCAGTTAAATAGCGGCTTTTCCTTTATATACTCACAATACAGTTTTCTGTTGCATATATTATATTCATGGATTTTTGCATTGATATATGGATTTTTCTGTTAGTTATAAGTATGCCCTAGAGGCCATTACTGTACGTACGATGTATATTGTAGTGGATGCTTGGACATATATAGGGAGGACTTTCTTGCTCGACATGATAGTATGATATCTGGTTGTACTTTATCTTAACATGTATTTTGATTGTCTCTATGTTACATGTTGATAAAGCCCTTAGGATATGTACTCGACTACTGGGACTATGATGAGATCATACTAGTGGGGCCACGGTAGTCGGCGAGTACATCCTATAACTGTTCCTAGTCGAGGGTGTATCGAGACAGGGCATCGATACACCAGAGTAGACTAGCGTATACGCATCTTGACCCATATGATGGGCGATGGATGATCCTATATACATCGGTGTTTGACATCAAGGATGGTGTACGGGTGCTCAGTGGAGACTGGGTACACTGGACGGACTCGTCGAGAACTCCCAGATGGTATTATACCTCACGTCAGATGGCAGTTCTCCGGTGACACTGGTAAAGAGTAGTATGTTGACCCGAGATCGTCATAGAGTCTTGTGTGATTCCCACTGTGCTTTGATTTCCATCATACCACGTCCAAGAGGGCGTGCAAAAATGTGGCTTTTGGGTACAGTCCCGAATCACATGGAGGCAATGAGCGATAGGAGGGGATTCGTCTCTCCCGGTATAGGGATTTGATGTTGTGCTGTGTTCGATTGGCTATAACTGGAAATCCCTGGCCAGGGTTGCTGAGATTTACTTGTTAGTGTTATCAGTAGATTCTCGAACTATTATAGACCTCATATCGACACGACTTATCAAGCTAATGGGGTCTGACGTTTACCACCCCTAGGCGAGATATGCGACATTTCAGACGAAGAGACCGGACTGTACGGGAGTGTTACTAACTGGATTCACAGAAGAATGTACAGGCTTTCTTGTTGATCTTCTGAGCGCTCAATACCTGGGTGGCTGTTACGTTTAGCTGACCGCTTGCAGCTTGTGGGTGTTTGATATGATCATCACCTACTGCCGGCGTATTGACGATTCTTTAGAGTCCTACACAGAGCTTTCTTGACTCAGGCAAAACGGAGTAGGGGCACATATGTGATATGTGCAAGACCGAGGATAATGCGATATGAGATACCGTATTATATTCTCGCGATATTTGATATCAGCCGGCTCATCGGATCAAGTGTTGATTCGATGAATCGGTAAATGAGATATTAGTCGGTTATATGCGATATAGCCGAATTGTCGGATCAAGTGTTGATTCGATAATTTAATGTATAATAGTTTATATGATATATTAAATTACATTAACTAATATTAGCTCACTAAAAGATTCTTTTTCTCACTCGGGTAATACATTGATATATATATGCGATATATGTTAATTGTATTATTTTATTTTGTTACAACAAATATTATATATGTGATATATAATATTGTAACATGATATGATTACTAATGCAACATATTTAGTGGAGATTAAACAAGGTTAGGGTTTGAATTGGGTTAGTTCTTTCATGAACATTCTAGAAGGTTTTTCTTTTGTCATGAAAGAGATATTATGTTGATATTTTTGTGTGACTCATTCTTAACCCAACCCAAACCCTAGCCCTAGTTAAATCTCTACATGAATCATCCTTGACCATGGTTACATTATTAATCATATATTATTTCATTATTCATCACAAAAGGTTTTTCAATTGATTATTCATCTTCTTCTTCCTTGACTTCTTTCACGAAAAGCTTTCTAGCTTTTTATCAAGTGATGAAAATGAGTGAGAAATAGAAAACAAATGAGAGCATAAATCCTACTTCATCATCCTCATCTATCCTTGCCATTTAGATGAGGGTGTTCATTTCATTTAGTGAGTGAGAGCTTGTGTTAATGAAACTTCAAGGTAGATCATCTTTGTTATCGAAGATCGGAAGCAAGTTTGCATCTTTCTCTTCGTGGAGCCTCTCTAGAGTCTGGATGCACGATGATCGCAGCGAAGGGACCTCAACACGGAGCTTTAGAAGTGAAGGACCGAACTACAAAGGTTGTAATCCCTCTTACTTAGTGTTAAAATGTTTAACATGCTTGTTTTCGCCTAAACTCTAGTATAAAGATCTTGGCTAGGGTTGTTCGGCAAGGCTAAATTTTAAATCGGGCATGGTTGATACCTAGTAGACCCTTGTGCGAGTGCCTAGCATCCCTACAGTGGTATCAGACCAAGCTAGAGCTTTAGGCGAAGTCTAGACGAAGTTTAAAGTCCGATCGAACTCCGACACACCCGTATATACCCTTCTTTGGACATTTTCTAAAAATGTGATTTTTTCTGAATTAAAAATGCTCAAAAAATCAGCAGGGTATTTTAGGAATTACGGTGAAAAACGACACCCTAACTCAACTATTGCGCCGCGGAACTGCGTGTTAGTGTATATGCCCTAGAGGCCATTACTGTATCATACTAGTTTGTATATTACTTAATGGAAGCTTGGGATATTCACCTTGTATAGACAATCTTGCCCAAAATAGTAGTATGCTACTTGGTTTGTTTCTACTTTAATGTGTACATGTATTTATTTTAGTATATCACCTATACACATTAGTGGAGCCCTTAGGATCTTTGCTTGATTACCAGCGTTGTGATGGCAGTCACACCCGTGGGGGCTGGGTAATCCACAAGCACATCCTTATGCAGGTCCCTAGTCGTAGGACTATCGAGACAGGGCATCGATACTCCGGAGTAGACTAGCGTATGCGCTTCTCATCCCAGTGTGGGAGACGGTCTGTCCCACATCCGTCAGTACGTCGTACTTGAGATAGTATGCGGGTGCTCGTTAGGTTACGAGTACACTGGATAAGACTCGTCGGGAACTGATGGTTGGTACTATACCTATCGTCGGTTATCAGTTCCTAAGTGACATGAGTACAGCTTAGTCCGCTGACTTGAAACTGTCACTTCGCCTCGAGTGTGTTCCCACTGTACTTAGATTACTACCCTACCACGGATCAAAGGAGTCGTGCAAACAGGTAGTAGTTGGGTGCAGTCCCGAAGCACTTGGAGGCAGTGACGGTTAGACAGGATTCGTCTCTCCCGGTATTGGGGGTTGATATCGCGCTGTGTCTAGGAGAGCCATTACACAAAGTCCCTGGCCAGGGCAAGCGAGATATACTGGTAGGTTTCCAGTGTTATCTCAGGGTGTTCTGGGCTACACTCCGACACGATTTGTACCGCTATTAGGGGACTGACGTTTATCGCCCCCTAGGCCCGCTATGCGATGTTCTCAGACGAACAGACCGGACTGTACGCAGATTGTCACATTCAGGCTCAGTAGGAGTTCAGATGGGTTTCACCTCGTTCGTCTTCTTATCGGCATCTACCTAGGGACCGTTACGCACAGCTAGTGCCGCTTGCGGTCTGTGGTTAAACCTACTGCCAGCGTAGTGTCGAGTCTTTAGAATCCCACACAGAAAGCTATTCGCCTTTAGGCAAAAGAGTAGAGGTCGCATGGTATTGCAACAGGGTTCGGTCACATCCGTGCACTTGTGCACGTTTAGTGTCCGGACAGTTAACACTAGCGGGCTTTGGTTTAAGCCAGATCCTAGTGTACGTTTTGGGATTGGTTTTATCTCGTATGTATTCGTGTTTCTCGGAACGCGGATGCGGGTGTGTATGCACAGTTGACAGAGAGACAGAGGCAGAGGATTCTCATTGGGGTTGTTGACTGTTAACTGTTGACCATTGACTTTTGCTAAACCCTAATGAGAATAATAAATATGATTAATGATAATATTAATTAAGTATTATTGTGTCATGGTTGAGATGAAGGGTTGACTTTGTTGACTTGTTGACTTTATTGACCGGTTCACTAGGTTGGACTAGTTGACCACCATCATTACAATAGCTATCATTTCATGGCAAAGACTTTTGCTTGCTTGTTTCTTTTTGCAAAATGAGTTCATGAAATGATATGGCCATTTTGACTTGAACCATCACATAATACTCAATTACTATTATGTGTTATCATGATTTTGGATTATGAGAGCTAGTATGGCAAAAGTCTTGCTCATTCTTTCATTTGCTTTCTTTCTCTTGCTTGAGCTCTCCCTCTTCCTCTTGCTCTCTCTCTAGTCTATGGTTCACTTGTCTCATGTGTTGAGAAGCAAGAACCATAGAGATAAAACCCAACACACTCCTCTACTCATCCTAGTTCATAAGGTTTAGCAAACCAAGTGTTCTAGTTTCTTCTAGTTTGAAGTGAAGCCAAAGGTAGAAGCTTTCAGGTGAATCCATCTTCGGCGCAAGGAGACGACGAGGTGAGGCCGATCCGACCACCGTAAGGAGTTGAAGACGAAGGAGTTGAAGTTAAGGTATAACCACCTAACCGAGTAGGTAAAACTCTTGTTAGGATTGTTAGATAGTTGTTTAACAAAGATCTGTATTTTGAGTCCATGTTACCACCTCTAGAAAAATCGTTTTTCATCATTTCCGCAAGCCCGTAAGTACCGGGAGAGGTAACGTGGACTTACACTGCGGCCAAACCAAGGCATTCGCGGCGGTTCCGCGGCCGTTACTGTAGATTAAGGGTTAGTTTCTGCACAGTAATGACCGTTGGTACTTCCTGATTCTTCTGGGAATTTTTAATTATACTCAAGTGTTGAGTTTTCTGGGGTGTATTGGGGACTCTTTGATTCGATCAGATAATTTAACTTCGTTTAGTTTGTCCGGGTAATTTTTAGAACGTGTTAAAAAATTCGAACGGATATCAATAACTCACTTTTTCCCCTTCCGGAAAATTTCCAAGTGTTGGATTTTTCCGTAGTTTAAGAACGTTCTAAGTCGTGCAAGTAACGCGGTGGACCCTCTAGAAGACAACAAACCTTAACTCGATTATGTGACCATCTTGAACTGCCTCTAAATCTTAGGGTTTGGGGCAGTACGGCATGCCACATGTGAGGCGTTGGCTTGACCCTTCTACGGCTGGACCATTGGTACTGTAGCAGGTGATGGATATTTTTTTGAACTCCGCTCAAGTGTTGAGAACTATTTGGGAAAACTTGGGTGTTTGTTTATTCGATCGGAAAGTTTAACATTGTCTATTTATCTGGAATGTGATACAATATTTGGAATCCACATGTAGTTATGAGATAACTAATTTGAATGTTTTAAATCTAGCTGTTTAGTCTCAGATGATCGGTTGCCACGGAATTTTGATGTGATAAAAAGTCCGTAGCAATCACGTAGCATACGCGGATACTCGCCGGGTAAACTTAACAGACAGCCACGCCCCATAGCCCCGACCAAGTGACTGTAGGAGAATCCCGTCGCCAAAAGCATCCGTTCGGGTGCTCGCGGCAGCGGTGTTCCGCCTTAGTGCACTTCGTCGACGGCATCGGGGGTGCGGCCGTCTACTAAAGTTTGCGACGAGCATTCGATCAGGATGTCGGGAATCTTGTTGAATTGCCCGACTTGATATTGAAAAGAGTTTTCGATGATAAGACTAAAATGCGGGGTTTATAATTATTAGGCATGCGATGTCTAAGGAATTCATTTGATTAGGCATGCGATGTCTAAAGAGGTTGCGGATTCCAACTGTTGTAGTTTTACACTTTCTTTTCTGTGACCGTAAGCGTAGTATGTGGTGTATCACCGGCTTCGTTGCTATACATCAACGACAATCGGGATACGCATACTTGCTTATGTTGATGATATGTGATATTATGTGTTGCTGTGATATGTTATATTGGATCGTCACGTTCTGAATAGCCGGGGGTTTTATGTGAGATGAGAGTTTTTATTTTTCATTCATGTAAAATTCATTTGTATGTAATATTCTTTTATTGGGGCACTTCCGGGCAGAGGATGATGTCACCATTGTATATTATTTACTTTTCCGCATTAGGTAGACCCAAGGCGGGGAGCACAAGTAACTTGGTTCTAGGGTCCAGTGGGAGACCATCTCGAGGAGTCGAGACCGGGTCTCCTAACCCTCGAATTGGCAGTGTTGCTTGCCGCTCTCGTAGGGGTCTAGGGATGTGGGTTTGGCTATTCATCGCGACCGTAGAATCTGTGTTTTATACAGGCTCGTATTAAAACACGAACGTCCTAGTATATCCAATATTTCATATATGTTCTGCTGCTGCAATGTTCTGTGATGAGATTATATTACTGCCTGAGACGAATGTTTATATTATATATATGAGATATATGTTATATTGCAGATTTCGTTTCAAATGTGATGCTTGTGAAGCATAATAAAATGGGACTTCATTAATGAGATTAATGAAACTAAAAGAAATCTAAAGATGTTGTAGAAACTTGTTTAAAAAAAATGGTAGCTCTAGTTCTTGCTTTGCATAGCGGTGTTCCTTGTAGAACATCCAGCACCTTATTCGATAAGGAAAGAGCCGAGATCCTTTCACTGGGAGTGACCTCTTTAGTGAAACTAGCAGATGCTACAAACCCGGTTTGTCTTTTGATTGTTTTTATGGTTTTTGCTTTGCATAGTGATATTTATGAAATATCCTGCACCTTATTCGATGAGGAAAGTGCCGACGATCCCTTCACCGGGAGTGACCTCTTTAGCAAAACTAGAAAAGGCCTGAAAAAACATTCCATTTAAAATCACTCGATTCTACAACGATATCAAGTTCATTACGCAAAGGGTTTTCATAAAAACCTGTCGTAGCCCTCCATCATTTTAGGAAGTAGAGTACTTAGTATTCGTGCTGCGTATGTCGACTTTAGTTGAGACGTAGTATACGGTAGCTAAGTGATGTCTTCCTGGACATCATATGATGCGATTAGTTAGGACATTCATGTGATTATGTCGACCTTAGTTGAGGTTCATATAGGGTGGGTCTGATTAATCAAGAAATGACGGGTAGAACTTGACTAGTGCTTATGATTTGTTGACCATAGTTAAGGTCATAAGTCACTATGGGTAAAATATTATTCGGAATTTCAAGTGTTGAAATTTGCAATGAGATTACATACCTTCTATGAGATAGTTGGATCCCGATACCCGCTGCGAGTAAGAGTTACTCCTGGGAGAGTTTTACACATTACAATTAGCCGATCAAGTAGGTGTCTAGAAAGGTTTTAACGGGGTTACCCCCTGGGAAAACGAGGTTTACATTAATTAGGTCCGTGCGAAAGCAAGGGGAACCTCCCTCAAAGTACCGGCACTAGCCTGGCTGAAAGATTGGCGAACTTGTAGCATGTAATTAATCCCGGCTAGTCTTTCCTTTTAGGGTTTGAAGGAAGATTTGACTAAAATAGTGGGAGACATCCTGATTAGATATATTAGATAACCAATCTAAATCTTGCAAGAGCATACGCTGAGTGTTTTCTTCTCTCTCTCTAAGCGACCATATCACGCCTTAATCAAGATAATAATACAGATGAATTGACCGAACCCGCTTATTATACTGAGCTGGGGAACGTTGGTCCCGCTCCAACTTATAATTGTTATTAGACAGAGCGGGAAATTGGGGATTACCAAAATTCTCGTGCCGCCCAAACGAAGAAAGTGCATGTTGATTCATCTTTTTCGGGTATGTTCATTACAGAGAACTGTTTCTCAGTATCCTTTACGTCCTGGGTATTTGATACCGGATCAGGATCCTACATATGTAATTTGTTACATGGGCTACAGATATGTAGAGAACTAAGAACGGGTGATAAGTTTCATGAGATAGAAACGGTGCAAGTGTTGCAGCCAAGTCTGTTGGTCACTATCACCCTGTATTACCAGAATACATTGATTCTGAACGAATGTTATTAGATACCGAACCTGATATACAACATCATATCAGTCTCTTTATTAGTAAAGAAATGATATAATTTTGTATTGTTGGATAATATTTTGAACATTTCCTATATCAAGAGTTGATCGGTTCAGGTACGTTATCTAAAAGCATTGACGTTCTAAATCAAACCACAGTTCTTAGTAGTATACAGAACACACACAAAAGGAAGAGTTCAGAAATGAACGAATCCTTCTTGAGGCATTGTAGACTAGGTCATATCAATACGACCCGACTAGCTAAGTTACATATAGATGCATATTTAAATTAGTTTGAATTTACATCTTGTGAAACTTGCCAGTCATGCCACAAAGATAAGATGACCACAGCTCTGTTTATTGGAAACAAAGAAAGAGTTGGTGAACTCTTGGGATTAATACATGCTGATGTATGAAGGTCCCCTGTCTACACATGCCTAGACCGGTTCTTTGTACTTCATTACATTCACTGATTATCTCTCAAGATCCGTACATATGTTCCTGTTGAAACACAAGTCTGGAACTTTTGAGAAATTCAATGAATATAAGTTAGAAGTAGAGAACCAAAAATGGGTATAAGTATTATGTCCTTTGATGAGATCAAGGAGGAGAATACTTGAGCACGGAATTCCTGGATATTCTAAAGGAGAATGAGATTCTCTCTCAGCATTACTCCTCCGTATACACCACAACACGTCGGTGTATCGGGGCGGAGCAATCACACCCTATATGATATGGTGCGCTCTATGATGAGTACTACTGAGTTGCCTATTTCCTTTTGGGAATTATGCACTTGAGAAGCTGCATACCTATTGAATAGGGTTCAAATCAAATCAGTTGCCTACCACTTCATATGTGATATGAAAAGGGAAGAGCCCGTATCTTAAGTTAGTTAAGATTTGGGGTTGTCCGGCCTATGTCTAAAAGAAAAATCCGGACAAGCTCGAGGCAAGGTCTGTTATGTAGAACTGGAAAGGTTCCAGCTATACAAACTGCAGCTGATGATTTGGTAAACCCGAAGGATTCAATAGTTTCCAACGAACCTCAGCCTCTTCGCCGATTTAGTAGGGTTCCTCACCTACCTGAGAGATACTTCGGTTTCTCTATAACAGTGGGAGCGAGGATTGCATCATGAGATGATGACCCAACTAGTTTCGAGCAGGCTATCAGGAGTGGGACTCTATAAGAATGGCTGGATGCTTATCGATCTGAGATGGAATCCTTATACACCAACAAATTATGGACTTTGGTTGCTCTATCTAAAGGGTTAAATCCCCATCAGGAGCAAGTATATCTTAAGAAGATTACTAGGTGTACATAAAAAAGTTGAGACTTTCAAAGCTATGCTTAAGTCCATCCAGATCCTACTTGCCACGGCTACATACCATGACTACGATATCTAGCGGTTGGGTGTCATGACTGCTTTTCTAAATGTTGATTTGGAAGACAGCGTCTATAAGTACACAGCCAGGGAACTTCGCAGACAGTGGGAGAAGCGGAAACGTGTGCAAGATGTTTTATGTGATAAAGTAGGCATCGCGGAGTTGGAACGTCTGTTTTGATGTGGTAGTCAAAGAGTTTGACTTCATCAAAATGGTAGATGAACCTTGTATATACAAAAAGGCAGTAGGTGTATGGTGGTGATCCTCGTATAGTACGTGGATGACATACTCTTGATAGGGAAGGAGTTTCCTATGCTACGCTCGGTCAATCTCCGCTTATCACAAGGATTCTCCATATAGGATCAAGGTGACCTCCTAAATCCTGGGTTTTGGATCTATGAGATAGATCTAATTGGATATTAGGAATCTCACTAGTTGTAGTGAGATGGTATCAAACGATCCTGGGGAGAATCACTGGAAAGGTTCCAGGGTGATAAGGACGACTAAATGTCAGTCGCAGGCATTGTCTTTACCCTCAGTAGAGGGACGGTATGTTGGAAGTGTTCCAAGCGAGATACCGTGGCATACTAGACGATTAAAGGCAAGATACATCATTACCAAGGATACTACCAAAGAGGCAGTCTGGATATATATAAGTTCATGAGATGAACTTCGTTCCTACCATTGTTTGACAATGGAGTTGTGGCTTTAGCCAAGGAACTACCGTCCTATCAGAAATCCAGATATAATTTTTAGGCAGTATCACCTGATCATGGAGATGGTTGATCTCCAGGGAGATCAAGGTTAGGAGAGTAGACACAGAGGACAACATCGCGGATCCACTCACAAAGGACTTTTTCCCAGTAGAGACTTTTATGGGATGATTGAGTATGAGATACTTCAGCCACAGCTAATTGTTGGGTATGTGATACCACAACAGATGACCCTAGTGCAAGTGGGAGATTGTTAGTTATATGTATGCCCTAGAGGCCATTACTGTACATACGATGTATATTGTAGTGGATGCTTGGACATATATAGGGAGGACTTTCTTGCTCGACATGATAGTATGATATCTGGTTGTACTTTATCTTAACATGTATTCTGATTGTCTCTATGTTACATGTTGATAAAGCCTTTAGGATATGTACTCGACTACTGGGACTATGATGAGATCATACTAGTGGGGACACGGTAGTCGGCGATTACATCCTATAAATGTTCCTAGTCGAGGGTGTATCAAGACAGGGCATCGATACACCAGAGTAGACTAGCGTATACGCATCTCGACCCATATGATGGGTGATGGATGATCCCATATCCATCGGTGTTTGACATTAAGGATGGTGTACAGGTGCTCAGTGGAGACTGGGTACACTGGACGGACTCGTCGAGAACACCCAGATGGTATTATACCTCACGTCAGATGGCAGTACTCCGGTGACACTGGTACAGAGTAATCTGTTGACCCGAGATCGTCATAGAGTCTTGTGTGATTCCCACTGTGCTTTGATTTCCATCATACCACGTCCAAGAGGGCGTGCAAAAAGGTGGCTTTTGGGTATAGTCCCGAATCACATGGAGGCACTGAGCGATAGGAGGGGATTCGTCTCTCCCGGTATAGGGATTTGATGTTGTGCTATGTTCGATTGGCTATAACTGGAAATCCCTGGCCAGGGTTGCTGAGATTTACTTGTTAGTGTTATCAGTATATTCTCGAACTGTTATAGACCTCATATCGACACGACTTATCAAGCTACTGGGGTCTGACGTTTACCACCCCTAGGCGAGATATGCGACATATCAAACGAAGAGACCGGACTGTACGGGAGTGTTACTGACTGGATTCACATGAGAATGTATAGGCTTTCTTATTGATCTTCTGAGCGCTCAATACCTGGGTGGTTGTTACGTTTAGCTGACCGCTTGCAGCTTGTGGGTGTTTGATATGATCATCACCTACTGCCGGCGTATTGATGATTCTTTAGAGTCCTACACAGAGGTTTCTTGACTCAGGCAAAACGGAGTAGGCGCACATATGTGATATGTGCAGGACCGAGGATAATGCGATATGAGATACTGTATTATATTCTCGCGATATTTGATATCAGCCGGCTCATCGGATCAAGTGTTGATTCGATGAATCGGTAAATGAGATATTAGTCGGTTATATGCGATATAGCCGGATTGTCGGATCAAGTGTTGATTCGATAATTTAATGTATAATAATATATATGATATATTAAATTACATTAACTAATATTATCTCACTAAAAGATTCTTTTTCTCACTCGGGTAATACATTGATATATATATGCGATATATGTTAATTGTATTATTTTATTTTGTTACAACAAATATTATATATGTGATATATAATATTGTAACATGATATGATTACTAATGCAACATGTTTAGTGGAGATTAAACAAGGTTAGGGTTTGAATTGGGTTAGTTCTTTCATGAACATTCTAGAAGGTTTTTCTATTGTCATGAAAGAGATATTATGTTGATATTTTTGTGTGACTCATTCTTAACCCAACCCAAACCCTAGACCTAGTTAAATCTCTACATGAGTTATCCTTGACCATGGTTACATTATTAATCATATATTATTTCATTATTCTTCACAAAAGGTTTTTCAATTGATTATTCATCTTCTTCTTCCTTGAGTTCTTTCATGAAAAGCTTTCTAGCTTTTTATCAAAGTGATGAAAATGAGTGAGAAATAGAAAACAAATGAGAGCATAAATCCTACTTCATCATCCTCATCTATCCTTGCCATTTAGATGAGGGTGTTCACTTCATTTAGTAAGTGAGAGCTTGTGTTAATGAAACTTCAAGGTAGATCATCTTTGTTATCGAAGATCGGAAGCAAGCTTGCATATTTATCTTCGTGGAGCCTCTCTAGAGTCTGGATGCACGATGATCGCAGCGAAGGGACCTCAACACGGAGCTTTAGAAGTGAAGGATCGGACTACAAAGGTTGTAATCCCTCTCACTTAGTGTTAAAATGTTTAACATGCTTGTTTTTGCCCAAACTCTAGTATAAAGATCTTGGTTAGGGTTGTTCGGCACGGCTAAATTTTAAATCGGGCATGGTTGATGCCTCGTAGACCTTTGTACGAGTGCCTAGCATCCTTACATTTTCATGATGTTTTCTGGATTTGAGGACCGTGGTAGTTTCATGAAATTATGCATTATTTGAAAAACCCGGTTTCTCTTGATATGATATTTCAGCATCCACCATGAGATTTATCGGTTCAGATATATATATACCCCATGCGAGGAACGGAGGGATCTGTGTGTGGGTACATGGTGGCGCCCGGAGGTACCTGGGGCAAGAATTTCGTGGAGTAGACGATGAGTTAGTGGGGGAACCATACCTACCGGTGACAGTACCTATGACTCGGCGGTTATCGTGGGGATACCGACCGGAGTGATGTATGTATGGATACGTCAAATTTCGAGTGTCAGAGCTAGGAACTCGAGTTTTCGGGATAGCGTATGATACGTACCTATCAGGAGGGCCAGTCGTGGTGACAGCGCCTGATAGATCAGTATTTATGTATCGGTGTTAGACACTTGTTTTCATGATATTTTTACTCCTAAGTATATATAACAGTAGAATGGGACGCTGTTATATATACATACATATATATATATATATATATATATATTTTAGTGGAATGGGACGCTAATATATATGTATACATATCTAATTTATATACATCATCATAATGATCTTGCAATATACTCACTCAGGATATATGAGATTTACTTAATATTGGATACTGAATATATGATATTTAATTGATATTGGATACTGGATATATGAGATTTACTTGATATTGGATACTGGATATAAGAGATTTACTTGATATTGGATACTGGATATATGAGATTTACTTGATATTGGACACTCAGGATATATGAGACTTATAGGATATGAGAACCAATTTGGGGGCTGATTTGAGGAAATTTGGGATTTAGATTGTCTTGATGGACTTTGGTCCTACCACGAGGTCAGGATTCCGTGAGGATGACATGTTTATTCCATACTCCTCATTTATTTGTTATGCATTGATTCATGTATTAGTTGTACCTGATAGAGTACCTTTCATGACTGCTGCATACATATGGCTATTTATTGCTATCAGCTTGCATGCATTAGATTCGCGCTTTACGTGCATACTTGCGATTACCTGCATATGTTATTTACTATTCATGAGTTGGCAACTCACCCCAGTTGTGCCATAGTGTTTTGCAGGTAGTCCCTCAGGGAAGTCGCGGAAGGCTTTTCATCTTTCGTATCATCTTTTGCAGCGGATACCGCTTCGGCTGACTGTGCGCAGTTTTGCTATAGGTGGGTTTTGCGGCTATCCGATGTTATTTATTGTTATCTTTGTACCATGTAATCTCCATCTACCACTTTCATGTGTATGACTTAGAGACTTGATGTGAGGACGATATTGAATATTTTGGTGACTTGGATGTCTTTTATGCAGTTTTACTTATATCGTCTTTTATTTCTTCGCTACGGCGTCGTATATCTGTTGTGGTGGTTGTTTTCCACCTTTGGGCGTGGATTTACTCCCGTTGGGGATGCTTTACTTATATTTATGTTGTACCGATTTTTGGGGTTAGTTTTTACAAAGGTGGTGCTGCCAAAATTTTTAAGAAACTAAAATTTGACTTTAAAGAATTTGTACTCGAGATTTTCAAAAGTTTTAAAAATGTTCTTATCACTTACTACTTTTGATTGTTTAGATTGCTGGGTTTTCGGCTTACTTAAATTATTTTACGCCTGTAGACGTTACGTAGTTTAAGGGTCGTCACGTGCCAAATTTCGGGCCGTGACATGATCTTAGGTCAATAGACTAACCTGTACACATGTCACCTGTGAACTGCTATATGACAATAGGTATAATACCTACTAGCATATTCCCGGCGAGTCCGTCCGGTATACTCATAACCTAATGAGCACCAATATACCATCTTAGGTGAACCAACTGACATCAATGGCTTGTGAGACCGGCCACCGCCCTTCGTCGGGTTCTCGATCCGTATATACTAGTCTAGTCATGGAGTATCGATGCCCATTCTCGAAACTCCCATGACTAGGGACACTTTAAGGATGAGCTTGTAGACTACCCAACTCTCAAGTATATGATCGCCATCATACTGCTGGTAGTCAAGCAAGAATCCTATAGGCTCTATTAACATGTAATAGTGATCTGTAATGTCACCTGAAGCATGTACAAGATGATAAAGACAAACCAGGTAGCATACTATCATCTCGAGTAAAACTGTTCTACAGGTATAGGTCCTCCCTCAATCATTGCAATCACGTGCCTGTGATCCAATAATTGACTTGAGGGCGCTATAGCTAACACCTTTTTGCTGTAGGTGGGTTGTGATTATCCGATTATATCCATTGTATCTCTTATTGTATCTAGTACTCTCCATCTACCACTTTCATGTATTGACTTAGAGACGAGTTGTGCGGACGATATTGTATATTTTGTGACTCTGGGTGTCGTGCTCGTGTGAGCCGGCCTTTATTATGTAGTTTTACCTCTTTAAGCCATTTTTCATTTTTATTGTCTATTTCTTCTCTACGGCGTTGTATATTTATTCTTATGGTGGTTGTTTCCGCCTTTGGGCGTGATTTTCTCCAGTTTTGGGATGCATTATTTATATCCTATGTTTGTACCCGTTTCGGGGCTAGTTTTTACAAAGGAGGTGCTGCCGAAATTTTTAATAAAAATAAACTTATGCATTAAGATTTTTACTTGAGATTTCCAAATGTTTTTAACAATGTTTTTATCAATTTCTTCTTTGATGGTTTAGATTTCTGGGTTTTTGGCTTACTTAAATTGCATTACGCCTGTTGACGTCACGTGGTTTACGTGCCAGTAACGTGCTTAAATTTGGGTCCTAACAAAGTTGGTATCAGAGTGCTAGGTTTTACCTTTCGTAGTATAGGATGACCTTGGTATGATGGAGTAGGTAGCTTAAGCACAGTGACGTGGCGTGTGTATGTTCCGTGGCATACTTACGACACGGTACTCCGCCTAAGTGACCTTAGGACCTGTTGGTTGAAATTCCTTCCATGAATATATACATCCTTATGATTCAATTTCTGTATTCTTATCGAATCCCGTTTTCAATTCCAGCCATTATGCTGCCGAAGGCTACGAGGTGTTGGTGAGTGCTGCATGCTCCCACAACTCTTATGGCGCGGCGGAAGCGATGAACGAAAATTTTCTTTGCATACAACACGCACTTAACCGAAGATCTGTCTAAACCACAGCTAGTAAACCCTAACTAGAGATCTTATCTACTATGTTAGGAATTATACCTTGATGATACGGTCCTTCGGGTCTTCTCTTGGATGCAACTTCTTTGCTCCTTTCTTCTCTTTTGGTGAACTCCTTGGCTCCTTTAGATGTTGCCGACGTTTTCGATCTCCGGCCACCGAAGACCTAGATGATCCACCCGAGAGTTTTCGTGCAAGCTAGAAACTCTTCTCAAGAGTTTAACCGAGAGACCAAATTTGCTAGAAGAGGTCACTAGGATGATGTAGAGATAATTGTATTGGATTAACTTGAAATCCTAAGCTTTGGATTCACATCTCATGTGAAGGTTTAAGCTAGGAAGAATGATCACCATCATTTTCTTTCTTTCTTCTTATACACTTGTTATGATACACTTATCATAATTTTGTGTAGGATTTGAATGCCTTGATTTCACATCTCATATGAAGGTATTTATATGAAGAAGGAGGAGGACAGAATAAGTGCATTTCATGATTAAAAAGTTTAAGCATGATAAAAAGAAAATAGCACTAACTAAAGCATGTATTATGAAATAAGTATCATGCTTTAATAGTACATCCACTTCAACAACCACATTATCATGCTTATACTTTTTAATTTACACCTTACTAATTTATTTTCACAAAATAAATGATGTCATAATTATGTCATTATGAGGTGGCACCTTCGAGAAGGTATTCTTGTAACAATTACAAAAATACCCCTCCTCCGTATACCGTATACCGTATACTGTATACCCGCATCCGAATTCCGAAAAATACGAATACCATTAATCCAATAATATAATACCGGTATCCTGCCAGTATTATTCTTTCGATTATTATTCCTGTAACAATTACACGAACATAATCGAAAACCTGCCGCAACACCTTACGGCTGCCGTAACAACTTACGGTCTCTACATCTTTTGCCTGAACGAGGGAACCCTCTGTGTGGGACTCTAAAGACTCGTCAGTACGCTGGCAATGGGTTTAACCACAAGCACGTCAGTGGCACTGGCTGTACGTAACGGCTACCCAGGTACATGACGAAAAAGTGGCCGACGAGCGAACTCATCACAACCCTTACGAGCCTGTAAGCAACACTTACCGTACAGTCCGGTCTCTTCGTCTGATCCGTCGCATATTGTCACGACCCAAAAAGGTACGTGATGGCCCTAATACTACGCAACGCCTCCAGACGTAACGCAGTAAAAGAAAGCCAAAACCCAGAAATCTAAACCATAAAAATACGGAAAAGATAATAAAAAGTTTTGGAAACCTTTGAAATCACAACCCAAATTCTTTAAAAGAGTCCATATTTTCTTTAAAATTTTGGCAGCACTTCCTTTATAAAACAAGCCCCTAAAAAAGGGTACAACACAAATATAAAGTAAAGCATCCCAAACGGGAGCAAAATCCACGCCCAACGGCGGAAAACAACACCACAACAGATATACGACGCCGTAGCGAAGAAATAAGAGACAAAAGAAAGGAACTGTATAAAATCTCAAATCCACAATATATACATAATCGTCCTCACCAAGTCTCTAAGTCACAACAAACTGCTAGTAGATGGAGAGTACAAGATACAACGATATACAATACATATCTCAGATATCCACAAAACCCACCTGGTCAAAACTGCACACTAACAGGCGAAGTGGTATCCGCAGCCAAAAGATGATAGATAGTGAATAGCTGAAAAGCTGAATAGCTTGAAAGCTTGAAAGCTTGAAAGCTTGCCTCGACTACTCTGGGGAAAACCAGCAATACCTGTGGCACAACGGGGGTGAGTTGCCAACTCGTGAATAGTAAATAACATATACAGGTAATCGCAAGAATGTACGTACAGCATGAATCTAATATAAGACATTTCAAATATAACAGGTCATGAGTACGAAATAATGGAAAGTACACTAACCAGTACCACCAATATATCAAGCAATAATGATATGACAACAGTATGCAATAATCATGCCCTGGGGATATGAGAAAGTAAATGTGCAACACTCATGAAGGTACGCTCACAGGTACTCCTAATACATGAAACAGTGCACAAGTATATAAAGATGAGGTATGGAGTGAAATATGTCTTTTCCACGAAATCCTGACATCGTGGTAGGATCATAATCCAGTAAGACAAATCCAAATCACAATCCCTCAATCAGTCACCAAATTAGCTCTCATATCATCTAAGTGTCACATCTCCTCAACTACGCAATATAAAGTATATATCACATAAGTGTCGAATGTACACATCAAGTAGATCTCACATATCTAATATGTACAAAAACAGTATATCTCCCACATATCAATGTACAACAGCAAGTGGATCTCACATCTCTCGTATGTACAATATCAGGTATATCTCACCTATGTCAAAT
Source organism: Agapanthus africanus (assembly GCA_030015575.1). Taxonomy (NCBI): domain Eukaryota; kingdom Viridiplantae; phylum Streptophyta; class Magnoliopsida; order Asparagales; family Amaryllidaceae; genus Agapanthus; species Agapanthus africanus. The sequence continues at coordinate 172,352,285 of JASDDO010000012.1, read as the reverse complement.
GTACAATAGTAAGTGGATCTCACATCTCTCGTATGTACAATATCAGGTATATCTCACCTATGTCAAATGTACAATAGTAAGTGGATCTCACATCTCTCATGTGTACAATACCAGCCTATCTCACATATATATCATATGTACAACACTAAGTGGATCTCATATCTCTAGTGTGTACAATATCATCATCCAATCCCAATGAATCTCTCAAATCCCAAATAAATCTCCAGCACAGTTCTAACATCCTAATATAATATCATGATAAATATGATGAGGGCAATACACATATATTAGCGTCCCATTCCACTAATATTGGTGTAAAGGCATATATAACAGCGGCTCAATCCCCTGTTATATATACAAGAGTATTTAGAATATCATGAAACCAATGTGTCAAGCATCGACACAGAAATACTGATAAGTACGTATCATACGCTATCCCGAGAGCTCGAGTGCCTAGCTCTGCCCCTCGCCTCTCGACGTATCCATACGCACATGACTCCCGTCGGTATCCACTCGATAGCCGATGAGTCATTGGTCCTGTCACCGGAAAGTATGGCTCCCCTAGGCCTCATCGCCTCACTGCGACGTCGACTCACTCCGACAACATTCTTGCTTCGGGGTACCTCCGGGCCCCACCATGTACCCTCATACGGCTCACGACGCCTCCTCGCATGGGGTATATATATCCGCACCGATAAATCTCATGGTGGATGCTATAATATCATCTCAAGAAGACCGGGTGTTTCAATGTATGCATAATCTCATGAACTACCACGGTCCCCAAATCCAGAAAACATCATGAAGAATCCATATAACAATGCGATAATCCATGAATAAAATATACGCAATATGAAACTGTAATGAAGCGTATAAAAGAACAGCATAGCATTCACCAGATATAAATGAATACATGAATCGTAAAGCAGAAATATAGGTATCTATCTATATGGTAATGTGATATACCTATCAGGTATAAGTAAATATGAAATACAAGTACACCTACCTGTATGATGATGTGATATACCTATCAGGTATAAGTAAATATGAAATACACGTACACCTACCTGTATGATGATGTGATATACCTATCAGGTATAAGTAAATATGAAATACAAGTACACCTACCTGTATGATGATGTGATATACCTATCAGGTATAAGTAAATATGAAATGCAAGTACACCTGTATCTATGTCCCTAGGTGTAAATGTACCTAGCACTAATGGTACAAAACCCTATAGGTAAACAGGAACTAGCATGTCAAGTCTAAGTCAACCGATAATAAATATGTATCAAAGTCACAATGTCCCTAACCATACAATATCATTTCTAAAATATGGTTGTGTATGACATGGCAATTATTGACGTTGTGTGTGGCATAAAATCAGTGCTCTCGCAATCTGAGCCGTCAATAATAGTGCAGTGTCCTAAGGATACTAGTCCAATCACAACTATCACTAAGCAGTAAGGTATATGCGCAATTCTAAACATGATATAGAATATGCGACAAGGTAAAATATTTCTAGCCCAGACGCATAACGCCATGCGGGCGATTCCCCTGTAGATGTTAAATCTACTCACCCACACTCCAAGCTAGATGAAGTCTACCACCTGAATCTCCCTGTGGCAGTGTCCGTAGTCCTCGTCTGCGAACCTGCAACATATAAACAACAAGCAAATATATATATCAATAACAGCTACGAAATACAAACTAGCTACATCTAACCGACACAACAACACACAATCACCTCTTAAGTGTTCGTATCGTGGCTAACGAGAGTAGCGACACGACGAAAACGACTTAAGAGCGAAACCACGAAAACGGCACGACGAGTGTCGTAACACGTATCGCACGAACACGAAACACTAGAAACTGCACAATTGATCCCAGATTTTGCCTACTGTGAAAACTAAACAATTCAACAAGACCAGAGGAACCCAAACCCTAGCAGACACCTACTGACCAAAACCCAAACCCTAACTCCTCTTGTTGGCCGGCGTCGCCGGCCCCTTCTCTTGCTGTCGCCGGCCCAGGCCGGTGGGATGGGGTCCGTCTCTCTGGTGGTGCTCCAGGTCCCCTAGTACAACACAATCACTATGTTTAATTTCCCAGTAAATATCCCGGATCACAGCAGGTCCTAGAAACCTCAAACCGACACTAAAAATATGATATTTTGCAACAAAACCTAATTTAACAATCTAAACTGAAACTAAACAACAAAGTTACACCAAAAACACTTAAATAACAGTAAAGGAAATATACCTACACAAAAGAACACCAAGATCCCAAGCTAGCATGCTCCAAGTCAAGAAAATGAGATGAGATGAACAAATATATGATTTTTGTGAACTTTGAATGAAAATTGAAGAAGTTGTGAATGTTTTAGTGAGGAAAAGAGAGGAAATAATGCACAAGGCAGGAGAGAGGAGGGTGAGCTCGGCCAAGTGTGAGGAGGAGAGAGAGAGAGGGAATTTCCTTGCAATTTCCATGCATTTAATGCAAAGTCAAACATAATTATCACATGCATGCACCTTCTTCTCTAATCTTTTCAATTCTTTTCTTTTTCTTATTCCTTTAATCCTAGGTCACACACTCACTTCCTATGTGGTTTAGATTACTTAAGAAAATTTTAAGAAGAGATGAAAAGAGAAGATTTCCAGAAAAGTGCAAACCGGGTTAAAATAACATTAAAAAATGGGAAAAATTCAAATTGGACCAAAACGTCACATATACTCTCAAAGTATGCGCACTAGCTTTACTTTATCAAAACTATGTGCTGGTAAGTCGATATGGCCGTTTGATCGCAATCGGTATAAAACTGACAATACCGACGAATTTCACCCAAAAATAGAAACAAGCACAAAACGAATTCTAAATCGTTACAATCTCCCCCCCCCTTATAAAAATTCGTCCCCGAATTTAAAATTTTCACCAAGCATACCTTCAAAGAGAAGAGTACAAAACTCTGAAATCTCGCTCGCAGCTTCCCAAGTGATCCCCTCACTATACAGCTACGTCCAAGAAAACTCTACACAGATGGCAAGACCCTTGACCGAAGCTTCTTCACCTGCCGAACCATTTACACCAATGGCTCCCGGTGAACGAAAAGATCGAGTCCAAACCAATGGTCTATGCTGAATCATGTGAAAAAGTCATGAAGGTATTTGCAAAAATCAACACCATGAAAACGGGGTGAATAATCGATAATCTGGGCGGAAGTGCCAAACTAACGGCAACGAAAACTAACTCACAAAAAGGATCTCAAAAGACCAACTTGAACATCTCCGAAGTCTCTAGACAAGCTGAGGTCCAAAAATCCTACTAAGCTGAGTCAGAAAAACAGACTGGTGATCGACACTACCTGACTAAACCTAAAGGTTACCAATTGGAATGTCTCCTGATAACAACTATCGAGAAGTATCCTAACAATGGCGAGTGACGATCCCAACTGCCGCAAACAACCAACCAAACAAACACTCAACAAGACAAACACCTTGAGACGAAACCTGAAATTTCTCTTCACATTCCTGTCCACCCGTAACTATCTCACCAGTCACGTCAATGTTGGCGGAACTTGAATGAACATAGAGAGTTGACTGATGTGCTTGCTCTAGGATTTCACGTCTCTACCCGATAACCTCAGGTACACAAACGCATTCCTAACTTAGCACAACCTTGTCACAATCAAGGTCTCCGAATCAAAAGCAAGAACTGATGCAGTTGCTAACCAAATCTCCAACTGCTGAAAACTCCGTACACATGCCTCAGTTCAAAGACAAGAACCTCCTTACTTGGTCTTTACAGTCAACGGTGCAACAATACTCTAGTAATCTTGCACGAAACGGCTGTAAAAACCTGCTAAACCCAAAATCAAAGGACCTCCGTCCTGCACAAGTCTGTGCCTAAGCTGTACGGTCACGATCTCCCTCGGAACCATACGAAACCGTCTCCCGTAACTACAAGACCTAGGAGTCAACACAAACAAGCCTGAAGGAACACTCCGGGAATCTAGCCAACAGCTGGGCTCTCCCAATGTCTGCAAAATAAATTCTCAAATGCTGTCCCTGTCCCTCAAGACACAAAGAATTGACCAGAATGTCATCAAAACACAACAATAGCTGGTCGAGGAATGGCCTGAAGAAATCTGGTGCATCATATCCACAAATGCTGCTAGGGCATTGGCGAGTCCAACGACACCACCAACACACAAACTACCCGTAGCACGCACCAAAACAGAATTCGGAATGTCACTACTCCGAACCCGCAACAATGATGACCTGATCCCAAACAAACTTAGAAAAAGTCTCGCACTCTGGAGCTGATCGAAGAAATCGTCAAAACGAGGTAAAAGATACCTATCCGCACCGTAAGCCGGTTCAATTGACGATCTATCAATCCACAACCACAATCTGTCGTCTTTATCCAGAACGAACAGAATTAGGAACTCCCAAAAGCGAAACACTCGGACACACAAACCTCCCAACAAACAACTCTGCAGCAGATCCTTAAGCTCCCTGAATTTCACTAGCTCTCCTGAAATATCGTTGGACAACTCTTGCACGATAAGTACCCGTTCCAACAAATCTACTGTGGCTTCGGTATCTCGAATGAACGCCAAGAATCCACGACATCTCCTCCAAAGCTGACTAGCGAAAAAGGCTGAATTCAAGCTGTGAGAGGCGACACAACTATCCACCTGCACAACAAGAACTGACTCGCCGGGAAAACAAATCCTGACTGTTTCCACACGGTAGTCCACAGACGCCTAACACGTAGCTAACCAATCCATGCCCAAGAGAACGTCAAATCCAACATCTCTAGAAGGATCCAATGACGACAAAATCTCCTCACCGATTGGCATACGACTGAAATACGTGTCGCGCAATAAAAGAATCGCTGACAGAAGTTAACACAACAAAACGGTTGATCTAACTAACACGATCCTCGTCCCAACCACAACACAAAGTGCGAAAAACCAACAAGTACAACAAGGAACAAGAACAAGGATACCTGACCCATCTGCACTGGACGCCCGTGCGTCCGGATGAGTAGAAACAAACTCCCGTGTCTGCCTTCTACCCACAACTGGCTGAAATCCTCCACTCTGCGGTATAGCTGTCTCGCAACTACGTGGCTCAGTACAAACTCTAACCCGATGATCCAAACTCCCGCACCGATAACATCCGGAAGAAAACTGCTGACCATCCTGTGGATAAGAGCTAGACGACTGTCCTCATCCCACACCTCTTGTACTCCCATGACGTGCACGAAACCTGTCACGACGACTGAACCTCTGTCCCTGGACTGGCACACCTGTACAGGTCCTCCACTGTCCTGGAACTCGCAAAGTCTCTGGAACACGTGTCTCGTCGACTAGGGCTACATCCACTGGTGCTACGTAAGTAACAGACTGCTGCATGCTGATCCCAAGGAACAACTGAGTAACTGGGGTGTCAACCTCCTGTCGCTGCGCTCGAATGGCATCAACCAATGATCTTATCGTCTGGCGCAAATCCTGCATCTCTGTCACAAGCCTAGCGAGCTGATCAGTCGAAGGCTGATCCGTCTGCAACTGTGCAACAAGAGTGCCATCCTGGTCAGTGCTCGTCTCACCCGAGCTAACTCTGACCTCGGCCCTCGCTGCATCACTCTGAGTCCCCATAGTCATCGATGGCAAGGCTCTAAATAGAAATAGGATTCGATAAGAACAAGGAAATCGAATCACAAGGATATGAATCATCAAGGAAGGGATCTCAAGCAATTTGTACTTAGGCACTTTAGGCGAAATATTGCATCGTGGGTATGCTGCAGACATACACACACTACGTTACTCCGCTTAGGTTACCTACTCCATCATACCAGGGTCATCCTACACTCCGAAAGGTAAAACCACGCTCTGATACCAACTTTGTCACGACCCAAAAAGGTACGTGATGGCCCTAATACTACGCAACGCCTCCAGACGTAACGCAGTAAAAGAAAGCCAAAACCCAGAAATCTAAACCATAAAAATACGGAAAAGATAATAAAAAGTTTTGGAAACCTTTGAAATCACAACCCAAATTCTTTAAAAGAGTCCATATTTTCTTTAAAATTTTGGCAGCACTTCCTTTATAAAACAAGCCCCTAAAAAAGGGTACAACACAAATATAAAGTAAAGCATCCCAAACGGGAGCAAAATCCACGCCCAACGGCGGAAAACAACACCACAACAGATATACGACGCCGTAGCGAAGAAATAAGAGACAAAAGAAAGGAACTGTATAAAATCTCAAATCCACAATATATACATAATCGTCCTCACCAAGTCTCTAAGTCACAACAAACTGCTAGTAGATGGAGAGTACAAGATACAACGATATACAATACATATCTCAGATATCCACAAAACCCACCTGGGCAAAACTGCACACTAACAGGCGAAGTGGTATCCGCAGCCAAAAGATGATAGATAGTGAATAGCTGAAAAGCTGAATAGCTTGAAAGCTTGAAAGCTTGAAAGCTTGCCTCGACTACTCTGGGGAAAACCAGCAATACCTGTGGCACAACGGGGGTGAGTTGCCAACTCGTGAATAGTAAATAACATATACAGGTAATCGCAAGAATGTACGTACAACATGAATCTAATATATGACATTTCAAATATAACAGGTCATGAGTACGAAATAATGGAAAGTACACTAACCAGTACCACCAATATATCAAGCAATAATGATATGACAACAGTATGCAATAATCATGCCCTGTGGATATGAGAAAGTAAATGTGCAACACTCATGAAGGTACGCTCACAGGTACTCCTAATACATGAAACAGTGCACAAGTATATAAAGATGAGGTATGGAGTGAAATATGTCTTTTCCACGAAATCCTGACATCGTGGTAGGATCATAATCCAGTAAGACAAATCCAAATCACAATACCTCAATCAGTCACCAAATTAGCTCTCATATCATCTAAGTGTCACATCTCCTCAACTACGCAATATAAAGTATATATCACATAAGTGTCGAATGTACACATCAAGTAGATCTCACATATCTAATATGTACAAAAACAATATATCTCCCACATATCAATGTACAACAGCAAGTGGATCTCACATCTCTCGTATGTACAATATCAGGTATATCTCACCTATGTCAAATGTACAATAGTAAGTGGATCTCACATCTCTCGTATGTACAATATCAGGTATATCTCACCTACATCAAATGTACAATAGTAAGTGGATCTCACATCTCTCATGTGTACAATACCAGCCTATCTCACATATATATCATATGTACAACACTAAGTGGATCTCATATCTCTAGTGTGTACAATATCATCATCCAATCCCAATGAATCTCTCAAATCCCAAATAAATCTCCTGCACAGTTCTAACATCCTAATATAATATCATGATAAATATGATGAGGGCAATACACATATATTAGCGTCCTATTCCACTAATATTGGTGTAAAGGCATATATAACAGCGGCTCAATCCCCTGTTATATATACAAGAGTATTTAGAATATCATGAAACCAATGTGTCAAGCATCGACACAGAAATACTGATAAGTACGTATCATACGCTATCCCGAGAGCTCGAGTGCCTAGCTCTGCCCCTCGCCTCTCGACGTATCCATACGCACATGACTCCCGTCGGTATCCACTCGATAGCCGATGAGTCATTGGTCCTGTCACCGGAAAGTATGGCTCCCCTAGGCCTCATCGCCTCACTGCGACGTCGACTCACTCCGACAACATTCTTGCTTCGGGGTACCTCCGGGCCCCACCATGTACCCTCATACGGCTCACGACGCCTCCTCGCATGGGGTATATATATCCGCAACGATAAATCTCATAGTGGATGCTATAATATCATCTCAAGGAGACCGGGTGTTTCAATGTATGCATAATCTCATGAACTACCACGGTCCCCAAATCCAGAAAACATCATGAAGAATCCATATAACAATGCGATAATCCATGAATAAAATATACGCAATATGAAACTGTAATGAAGCGTATAAAAGAACAGCATAGCATTCACCAGATATAAATGAATACATGAATCGTAAAGCAGAAATATAGGTATCTATCTATATGGTAATGTGATATACCTATCAGGTATAAGTAAATATGAAATACAAGTACACCTACCTGTATGATGATGTGATATACCTATCAGGTATAAGTAAATATGAAATACAAGTACACCTACCTGTATGATGATGTGATATACCTATCAGGTATAAGTAAATATGAAATGCAAGTACACCTACCTGTATGATGATGTGATATACCTATCAGGTATAAGTAAATATGAAATGCAAGTACACCTGTATCTATGTCCCTAGGTGTAAATGTACCTAGCACTAATGGTACAAAACCCTATAGGTAAACAGGAACTAGCATGTCAAGTCTAAGTCAACCGATAATAAATATGTATCAATGTCACAATGTCCCTAACCATACAATATCATTTCTAAAATATGGTTGTGTATGACATGGCAATTATTGACGGTGTGTGTGGCATACAATCTGTGCTCTCGCAATCTGAGCCGTCAATAATAGTGCAGTGTCCTAAGGATACTAGTCCAATCACAACTATCACTAAGCAGTAAGGTATATGCGCAATTCTAAACATGATATAGAATATGCGACAAGGTAAAATATTTTTAGCCCAGACGCATAACTCCATGCGGGCGATTCCTCTGTAGATGTTAAATCTACTCACCCACACTCCAAGCTAGATGAAGTCTACCACCTGAATCTCCCTGTGGCAGTGTCCGCAGTCCTCGTCTGCGAACCTGCAACATATAAACAACAAGCAAATATATATATCAATAACAGCTAAGAAATACAAACTAGCTACATCTAACCGACACAACAACATACAATCACCTCTTAAGTGTTCGTATCGTTGCTAACGAGAGTAGCGACACGACGAAAACGACTTAAGAGTGAAACCACGAAAACGGCACGACGCGTGTCGTAACACGTATCGCACGAACACGAAACACTAGAAACTGCACAATTGATCACAGATTTTGCCTACTGTGAAAACTAAATAATTCAACAAGACCAGAGGAACCCAAACCCTAGCAGACACCTACTGACCAAAACCCAAACCCTAACTCCTCAGGTTGGCCGGCGTCGCCGGCCCCTCCTCTTGCTGTCGCCGGCCCAGGCCGGTGGGATGGGGTCCGTCTCTCTGGTGGTGCTCCAGGTCCCCTAGTACAACACAATCACTATGTTTAATTTCCCAGTAAATATCCCGAATCACAGCAGGTCCTAGAAACCTCAAACCGACACTAAAAATACGATATTTTGCAACAAAACCTAATTTAACAATCTAAACTGAAACTAAACAACAAAGTTACACCAAAAACACTTAAATAACAGTAAAGGAAATATACCTACACAAAAGAACACCAAGATCCCAAGCTAGCATGCTCCAAGTCAAGAAAATGAGATGAGATGAACAAATATATGATTTTTGTGAACTTTGAATGAAAATTGAAGAAGTTGTGAATGTTTTAGTGAGGAAAAGAGAGGAAATAATGCACAAGGCAGGAGAGAGGAGGGTGAGCTCGTCCAAGTGTGAGGAGGAGAGAGAGAGAGGGAATTTCCTTGCAATTTCCATGCATTTAATGCAAAGTCAAACATAATTATCACATGCATGCACCTTCTTCTCTAATCTTTTCAATTCTTTTCTTTTTCTTATTCCTTTAATCCTAGGTCACACACTCACTTCCTATGTGGTTTAGATTACTTAGGAAAATTTTAAGAAGAGATGAAAAGAGAAGATTCCAGAAAAGTGCAAACCGGGTTAAAATAACATTAAAAAATGGGAAAAATTCAAATTGGACCAAAACGTCACATATACTCTCAAAGTATGCGCACTAGCTTTACTTTATCAAAACTATGTGCTGGTAAGTCGATATGGCCGTTTGATCGCAATCGGTATAAAACTGACAATACCGACGAATTTCACCCAAAAACAGAAACAAGCACAAAACGAATTCTAAATCGTTACACATATGAAGTCCAAGGGTGGTAAATGTCAGACCCCGGTAACTTTATAAGTCATGTTGATTTATGGCTCATAACAGGTCGAGGAACTACTGACAACACTTATCAGTAAACCTCGAGAACCCTGGCCAGGGATTTAGGTGTTATAGCCGATCAAACATAGCGCGACATCAACTCCCTATACCGGGAGAGACGAAACCCCTCCTATCGCTCACTATCTCCATATGATTCAGGACTGTACCCAAAATCCACCTGTTTGCACAACTCAGTAGAGCCGTGGTAGGAAGGAAATCAAAGTACAGTGGGAATCACACAAGACTCTATGACGATCTCGGGTCTACAGACTAACCTGTACAAGTGTCACCAGAGAACTGCTATCTGACAATAGATATATATACCATCTAGGAGTTCTCGGCGAGTCCGTCCAGTGTACCCAGTCTCCACTGAGCACCCGTACACCATCCTTGATGTCAAACACCGATGGATATGGGATCATCCATCGCCCATCATATGGGTCAAGATGCGTATACGCTCGTCTACTCTGGTGTATCGATGCCCTGTCTCGACACACCCTCGACTAGGAACAGTTATAGGATGTACTCATAGACTACCGTGGCCCCACTAGTATGATCTCATCATAATCCCAGTAGTCGAGTACAAATCCTAAGGGCTTTATCAACATGTAACAAAAGAGACAATCAGAGTACATGTTAAGATAAAGTACAACCAGATAGCGTACTATCATGTCGAGCAAGAAAGTCCTCCCTATATATGTCCAAGCATCCACTACAATATACATCGTATGTACAGTAATGGCCTCTAGGGCACACATATAACTAACAATCTCCCACTAGCACTAGGGCCATCTGTTGTGGTATCATATACCAAACAATCAGCTGTGGTTGAAGTATCTCATACTCAATCATCCCATAAAAGTCTCTACTGGGAAAAAGCCTTAATGAGTGGATCCGCTCTGTTGTCCTCTGTATCTACTCTCCTAACCTCGATCTCCCTGGAGATCAGCCATCTCCATGATCAGGTGGTGCTGCCTAAGAATTATATCTGGATTTCTGATGGGACGGTAGTTCCTTGGCTAAAGCCACAACTCCATTGTCACACAATGGTAGGAACGAAGTTCTTCTTATGAACTTTTATCCAGACTTTATCTTTGGTAGCATCCTTAGTAATGACGTATCTTGCCTTTCTAGTATGTCACGGTATCTAGCTTGGAACTCTTCCAACATACCGTCTCTCTACTAAGGGTAAAGACAATGACTGCGACTGATATTCAGTCGTCCTTATCACCCTGGAACCTTTCCAGTGATTCTCCCCTGGATCGATTGATACCATCTCACTACAACTAGTGAAAATCCTAACATCCAATTAGATCTATCTCATAGATCCAAAACCCAGGATTTAGGAGGTATCACCTTGATCTTATATGGAGAATCTTATGTGATAAGCGAAGATTGACCGAGTGTATCATAGGAAACTTCTTCCCTATCAAGAGTATGTCATCCACGTACTCTACGAGGATCACCACCATACTCCATACCACGAGGTTCTACCATTTTGATGAAGTCAAACTCTTTGACTACCACATCAAAACAAATGTTCCAACTCCGCTATGATTCTCCCCAGGATCAATTGATACCATCTCACTACAACTAGTGAGTTTCCTAATATCCATTTAGATCTATCTCATAGATCCAAAACCCTGGATTTAGGAGGTATCACCTTTGATCCTATATGGATAATATTTATAATAAGAGGAGATTGACTGAGCGTAGCATAGGAAACTCCTTCCCTATCAAGAGTATGTCATCCACGTACTCTACGAGGATCACCACCATACTCCCTACCACCTTTTATGTATATACAAGGTTCATCTAATATTTTGATGAAGTCAAACTCTTTGACTACCACATCAAAAATAGATGTTCCAACTCCGCGATGCCTGTTTTATCGCATAAAACATCTTGCACTCTTTTCCGCTGCTCCCACTGTCTATGAAGCCCTCTGGCTGTGTACTTATAGACGCTCTCTTCTAAAACATCATTTAGAAAAGCAGTCATGACACCCAACCACCAGATATCGTAGTCAAGGTATGTAGCAGTGGCAAGTAGGATCTGGATGGACTTAAGCATAGCTTTGAAAGTCTCAACTTTTCCATGTACACCAAGTAATCTTCTCAAGATACACTTGCTCCTGATGAGGATTTAACCCTTCAGACAAAGCAACCAAAGTCCATACTTTGTTGGTGTATAAAGATTCCATCTCAGATCGCTAAGCATCCAGCCATTCTCACAGAGTCCCACTCCTAATGGCCTACTCGAAACTAGTTAGGTCATACCACTTTGGTCAGGCAACAACCCCATTCCATAGGGTCGCCGTGGCACCAAAAGGTCCATCAGCAGCTACTTTATATGCATGCCCCCTTTCGAGGACTACAACCCGCCGGAACACCTTCCGGTCTCGGGACACGCTGGGGTAATATGAAATCCTCGCTCCCACTGTCATAGAGAAACCGAAGTATCTCTTAGGTGGGTGAGGATCCTTACAAGATCGGCGGAGAGGCTGAGGTTCGTTAGAGTCTATTGAATCCTTTGGTTCTACCAAATCATCTGCTGTAGCTGGAACTCCTTTCCAGTTCTACCTCATGACCACTAATTTCTTCACAAGAAATTCCCTTTCACAAAGGTGGCATGCTGAGAAACAAAACAACTTTTGTTCCTCGGTTAGGTCATCTGTTGTAGTTTGTATAGCTGGAACTCCTTCCAGTTCTACCTCATGACCACTAATTTCTTCATAAGAAAATCCCTTTCACAAAGGTGGCATGCTGAGGAACAACTTTCATTCCTCGGTTAGGTAGAAGATATTCCCTTGCTAATGCTTGGGATATCTAACAAACTTCCACAGTTTTGACTTTGCCTCGAGCTTGTCCGGATTTTGGTTTTTAGACATAGGCCTGACAACCCCAAATCTTAACATCTTTAAGAGACGGGCTCTTCCCATACCATATCACATATGGAGTAGTAGGCACCTGATTTGATTGGAACCCTATTCAATAGGTATGCATCTTCACAAGTGCATAACTCCCAAAAAGGAAAATAGGAAACTCAGTAGTACTTATCATAGAGCACACCATATCACATATGGTGAAATTGCTCCGCCCCGATATACCATCGTGCTATGGTGTATACGGAGGAGTAATGCTGAGAAAGAATCTCATTCTCCTTTAGAATAGTCCAGGATTTCCATGCTCAAGTATTCTCCTCCTTGATCTCATCAAAGGACATAATACTTATACCCGTTTTTGGTTCTCTACTTCTAATTTATATTCTGTGAATATCTCAAAAGCTTTGGACCTATGTTTCAACAGGAACATATGTCTGAATCTTGAGAGATCATCAAAGAAAGTAATGAAGTACAAAGAACCGGTCATGGCATATGTAGACAGGGGACCTCTCATACATCATCATGTATCAATCCCAAGAGTTCACTAACTCTTTCTCTGTTTCCAATAAACAGAGTTATGGTCATTCAATCTTTGTGACATGACTGGCAAGTTTCACAAGATGTAAATTCAAACTGGTTTAAATATGCATCTAAAATGTAACTTCAGCCAGCCGGGTCGCATTGATGTGACCTAGTCTACAATGCCTCAAGAAGGATCCGTTCATTTCTGAACTCTTCCTCTTGTGTGTGTTCTGTATACTAAGAACTGTAGTTTGATTTAGAACATCAATGCTTTTAGATAACGCGCCTGAACCGATCAACTTTTGATATAGGAAATGTTCAAAACATTATCCATCAATACAAAATTTTATCATTTCTTTACTAATAAAGAGATTGATATGATTTTGTATAACAGGTTCGGTATCTAATAGCATTTGTTCAGAATCAATGTATTGGTAATACAGGGTGACAGTGACCAACAGACTTGGCTGCAACACTTGTCCCGTTTTCTGTCTCATGAAACTTATCACCCGTTCTCAGTTTTTCTACCCTTTTTGTAGCCCTATGTAACAGATTACATATCTGGGATCCTGATCCAGTATCAAATACCCAGGATGCAGATGATACTGAGAAACGGTTCTTTGTAATGAACACACCCGAAGGAGATGCATCATATGCACTTTCTTCGTTTGGGCGGCATAGGAATTCTGGTATTTCCCTATTTCCTGCTCTGTCTTATAACAATTATAAGTTCGAGCGGGACCAACGTTCCCCAGCTTAATATAACAAGCGGGTTCAGTCAATATATCTGTATTTATTATCTTGATTAAGGCGTGATATGGTCACTATCTGGAGAGAGAGAGAGAAGAAAACACTTTAGCGTATGCTCTTGCAAGATTAGATTGGTTATTATCTAATCCGGATGTCTCCCACTGTTTTTATCAAATCTTCCTTCAAACCCTAAAATGTAAGATTAGCCGGGAATAATTACACCCTGTAATTTCGTCAAATTGTCTTGTGTAAAACTTTCCCAGGAGTAACTCTTACTCGCAGCGAGATCAGGATCCAACTATCATATAGAAGGTATGCAATCTCATTGCAAATTTCAACTCTTGAAATTCCCGATATGGTTTCTACCCCTAGTCACTTATGACCTTGGCTATGGTCAACATATCATAAGCACTAGTCAAGTTCTACCCGTCATTTCGTGATTAGCCAGACCCACCCATATGACCCTTGACTATGATCAATATAATCACATGAATGTCCTAACTAATCGCATCATATGCTTTGTAGGAATACATCACTTAGCTACCGTACACTACGCCTCGGCTATGGTCGACATACGTAGCACGAATACTAAGTACTCTGCTTCCTAAAATGACGGAGGGCAACGGATGGTTTTTTTTATGAAAACCTTTAACATTTTGAACTTGATATCGTTGTAGAATCAAGTGGGAAGGAGTGGTTTAAGCTCCAGTTTTAAAAATCGAATGGTTTTGTAGTATCTTTCTAATTTTGCTAAAGAGGTCACTCCCGGTGAAGGGATCTCGGCTCTTTCCTTATCGAATAAGGTGCTGGATATATAAATACCACGATGCAAAGCAAAGTTAGATCAACTATAAAATCAATTCGAGTTCTTTGTAACAATTTCCAGTTTCGCTAAAGGGGTCACTCCCGGTGAAGGGATCTCGGCCCTTTCCTCATCGAATGAGGTGCAGGATATTCAAGAATACCACTATGCAAAACAAAAGCTAGAGTTACCCTTTTTCAAAAAGTTTGATTCTACAACATCTTTAGGTTTCTTTCTCTTAACATTAATCATATTAATGTGGTCCCATCATTTACATTTCCTAAACATCACAGAAAAGAAACGCAAATAGAACGTACGCTTATGCCATCCGCATTTGCCACTGGGCCCCGTCATGCACCGTTAGGTTACTTAACTAACGGCAGAGCGGGGGCTGGACTAGTGCGGGTGCAAAACATAAGCAATGTTTATTATATATATATATATATATATATATATATATCTCATATATAAATATAACCATTTCAGATCACAGATGAATGCATTGGATATACTAGGAATTCCGTATTTCATTCAAGCCCTTAATGAAAAACGGGTTCCACGGTCTTGATGAATAGCCAAAACCCCCCTAGACCCCTACGGGTGCGGCAAACTACCCGCCAAATTCCTGAAGTGTAGCAACCTCCCTCAACAATTGAGTAGGCCACTCGGCACTTGAAGAACCCGGTAGTTTGTGCACCCCACCTTGGGTCTATCCTAGGAGCAAAAACAGTAAAAAGAAATTATACAATATAACATTGCTTTTTACAAATTACATGGAATGATAGAAAAGGAAAAACACTCTTCTCACACCCCCCGGCCATTCATCACAACGATCCAACACATTCATATACACATACCATCTCATGATATCCATATGTGCAACCCACACTAATCGTCATATAGCAATTAGCGGACGTTTCAAACACATATAACAAAAAATGAAAACCCGATTAGCCAAACACTATTAGAATTTCGATCGAAAATTTTAAACCATGCCAACACTTGACATGTCCCTGTACAAACACTTTTGTAAAAATCTACATATCCCAGAAACCCTAATTCTTCAGTATAAGAGTACTGTAGAAAACCGAGTCGACAAGTCCCCAACTCGGCGGCGGATCCGCGGCAAAAGCATGGGTTTGGCCGCGGATCCGCGGCGCTTTAGTTGAGTTAGGACTCCAAATTTCTACAGAGTTCTTAGAAAACCCTGCTTGTATTTTTAAGATATGTCAAATTATTTTTTGAACACTTTCAAAAACTGACAGCAGCAAGGGCAGGATACGAGTTTTCGGGAGAAAAAACTATCGATCGAGCTTCTAACTTTTGGCTAACATCTAATTGTGGTTTAGTTAGGCTCTGATACCATGTTGGTGAGTGCTGCATGCTCCCACAACTCTTGTGGCGCGGCGGAAGCGATGAACGAAAATTTTCTTTGCATACAACACGCACTTAACCGAAGATCTGTCTAAACCACAGCTAGTAAACCCTAACTAGAGATCTTATCTACTATGTTAGGGATTATACCTTGATGATACGGTCCTTCGGGTCTTCTCTTGGATGCAACTCCTTTGCTCCTTTCTTCTCTTTTGGTGAACTCCTTGGCTCCTTTAGATGTTGTCAACGTTTTCGATCTCCGGCCACCGAAGACCTAGATGATCCACCCGAGAGTTTTCGTGCAAGCTAGAAACTCTTCTCAAGAGTGTAACCGAGAGACCAAATTTGCTAGAAAAGGTCACTAGGATGATGTAGAGATAATTGTATTGGATTAACTTGAAATCCTAAGCTTTGGATTTACATCTCATGTGAGGGTTTAAGCTAGGAAGAATGATCACCATCATTTTCTTTCTTTCTTCTTATACACTTGTTATGATACACTTATCATAATTTTGTGTAGGATTTGAATGCCTTGATTTCACATCTCATATGAAGGTATTTATAAGAAGAAGGAGGAGGAAAGAATAAGTGCATTTCATGATTAAAAAGTTTAAGCATGATAAAAAGAAAATAGCACTAACTAAAGCATGTATTATGAAAGAAGTATCATGCTTTAATAGTACATCCACTTCAAAAACCACATTATCATGCTTAAACTTTTTAATTTACACCTCACTAATTTATTTTCACAAAATAAATGATGTCATAATTATGTCATTATGAGGTGGCACCTTCTAGAAGGTATTCTTGTAACAATTACAAAAATACCCCTCCTCCGTATACCGTATACCGTATACTGTATACCCGCATCCGAATTCCGAAAAATACGAATACCATTAATCCAATAATATAATACCGGTATCCTGCCAGTATTATTCTTTCGATTATTATTCCTGTAACAATTACACGAACATAATCGAAAACCTGCCGCAACACCTTACGGCTGCCGTAACAACTTACGGTCTCTACATCTTTTGCCTGAACGAGGGAACCCTCTGTGTGGGACTCTAAAGACTCGTCAGTACGCTGGCAATGGGTTTAACCACAAGCACGTCAGTGGCACTAGCTGTACGTAACGGCTACCCAGGTACATGACGAAAAGGAGGCCGACGAGCGAACTCATCACAACCCTTACGAGCCTGTAAGCAACACTTACCGTACAGTCCGGTCTCTTCGTCTGATACGTCGCATATGAAGTCCAAGGGTGGTAAATGTCAGACCCCGGTAACTTTATAAGTCATGTTGATTTATGGCTCATAACAGGTCGAGGAACTACTGATAACACTTATCAGTAAACCTTGAGAACCCTGGCCAGGGATTTAGGTGTTATAGCCGATCAAACATAGCGCGACATCAACTCCCTATACCGGGAGAGACGAAACCCCTCCTATCGCTCACTGTCACCATATGATTCGGGACTGTACCCAAAATCCACCTGTTTGCACAACTCAGTAGAGCCGTGGTAGGGAGGAAATCAAAGTACAGTGGGAATCACACAAGACTCTATGACGATCTCGGGTCTACAGACTAACTTGTACAAGTGTCACCAGAGAACTGCTATCTGACAATAGGTATATATACCATCTAGGAGTTCTCGGCGAGTCCGTCCAGTGTACCCAGTCTCCACTGAGCACCCGTACACCATCCTTGATGTCAAACACCGATGGATATAGGATCATCCATCGCCCATCATATGGGTCAAGATGCGTATACGCTAGTCTACTCTGGTGTATCGATGCCCTGTCTCGACACACCCTCGACTAGGAACAGTTATAGGATGTACTCATAGACTACCGTGGCCCCACTAGTATGATCTCATCATAATCCCAGTAGTCGAGTACAAATCCTAAGGGCTTTATCAACATGTAACAAAAGAGACAATCAGAGTACATGTTAAGATAAAGTACAACCAGATAGCGTACTATCATATCGAGCAAGAAAGTCTTCCCTATATATGTCCAAGCATCCACTACAATATACATCGTATGTATAGTAATGGCCTCTAGGGCACACATATAACTAACACGAGAGCGCAAAGAGCGGCCGCGAGAGTCGAGGTCAGGGTAGGCTTATAGGAGACGAGGATTGACCAGGGCGGTATGCCCGTTGTACAGGAGCAGGTTGATCCACCTTCGCTAGATCGTATTACTAGGCTAGAGACCGGTATGCAGGATTTGCGCTAGATGATGGGGTCGTTAGTTGATGCCAGTCGAGCGCAAAGACAGGAGGTTGTCCCACCTGTTACGGGGACCGTGATGGTGCCTACTGTTGCGGCAGTCATACCAGCAGCTACGGAGGTTATCACCATGTCATTATTTGAGTTCATGAGGCTGAAGCCTCCGGTTTTCACCGGCACTGATGCAGCTGAAGATCCCCAGTCGTTTATCGATCGGATGGCCAAGATCTGTCATTCCCTGAGATGCTCCAACGCGAGATAGGTAGAGTTCGCTAGTTTTCGTCTGGTGGGTCTTGCCCAGACCTGGTGCAAGTCTTTAGAAAGGGACAGAGCCACAGGTCTTTCTCCTATGACCTGGGCTGAGTTCGTGACGGTGTTTCTTGCCTATTTTCTTCCGCAGAGTGTCAGGGATGCTGGAGCTCGCAGTTTTGAGTCATTATACCAGAATCTGAGTATGATGGTATGTCACGACCCGAAAGAGCACGTGACTGGCCCTTGAACCATATGAAGTCTATAGGACTCCATCTGATCCAAGTAAGCCAAAAGCCCAGAAATCTAAAACCATTTTTAGGAATAAGTAAAGAAAACTGGTTTAAAGAAGTGAAGAAAACATGTTTGAAATCAAGGTTTTTAAATAACTAAGCCGAATGTGCATTTTACAAACAGTAAGTCTTTTCTAAAAATTTCGGCAGAGTTTCTTTTGTAAAACTGGCCCCGAATGGGGTATAACAAGGATAACAATATGAAATGATAAAGGCATCCCCAAACGGGAGCTAGCTCTTCGTCAATCGACGGTCACAACCACACATGCAGCAATAATATACAACGCCAAGTGGCGAGGATCAAATCCAAAAGAAAGCTCAAAAGCAACAAGAAAACCGCAATACTACTAAGCGCGACTCTAAGGTCGAATAATACAACACTAAAGTCTAGGTCTGAAACAATATACAAGTTTTGGTTGATGGAAATTCTAGATACAATGAAATAAATAAATACAATGGTGGTTCTTGATACGAAAGAATCCACCTACCAAAAGCAAATCACCCGCAAGAAAGTAGTGTGCCAGAAATGCCGCAATGGAACCTGTATGGCAGAACCTGCAAGAACTGTGGCACAACGGGGGTGAGTTGCCAACTCGTGAATAGAAACATCTACAAGCAGAAACCGAATGCAAGACATAAACCTAAGTCAACGATCAGTAATATAATCCACAAGAGTGCATCTGAGTGTGATAAGGTGGCAAGGTAACATCTAATCATGTATGTGGTGCCAGGTACTCAGGTAATCACATGTCATCAGTATAAGGTATGTCTGCATGAAGTAAATATGATGAAATATCAATAATATCAATACACATATATTAGCGTCCCATACCACTAATATTGGTTTAAGGGTATATATAACAGCGCCCTCATACCCTGTTATATATACAAATGAAGTATGATAAGTGTAAATCCAGTCTGTATATGATCCAAGTCTGTATATATGTGGAACCCGTCCACCCGTCACCCACTGACGATAAGCATCATGTATGCAATGTGAGGATATAAACAAAAGCATGGAAAAATATCATGAAACCCGTGTCTAGCATCGACATGTAAATCCTCATCCAGCGGGCTCCGTCAATCCGGATCAGCCCGCGGGCTATGTCTGTGGAATCGGCCCTCGGCCCCAGCAGTACGCCCATCTCTCATCTCCGGTCGGTATCCCCCAGATATCCGCCGAGCTCGAATACAATCACCGGTAGGTGCTCGCCCGCCTCCAGGCTCAATCGGCAAACTCATCGATCATCTTGCCGAGGGGAACCATACCGGGCCCACCACGAACCCGCAAACGGAACCTCACCTCCTCGAATCGGGTTTCAAGCACACGTCTCAGCACCGAGAAAACGCGTGGTGGACGCACCGAAATATCATATCACGAGGTACCGGGTTTTTCACAAAAGAGCATCTTTTCTTAAATAATCCCTCGGTCCTCAAATCAGAAATCACATGAAAATCCACATCAAGAAGTAAATCCAATGCGATGTGCTATGCAATCAATCCATGATGTATGCGACATGTAAAGGAAGGTAATCATATCGGAAATCATGCAACATGGAATAGTAATGTGCATATGTCGAGAGAAAACGCTCCTTTAGAATGAATCATCTAGGTTGTGTACAGGTACATGTGTACAATATGCCAAGCAAGAATCATATCATGAATGCAACAGTACTACAGTGTAGTGGCATGGCAATTATCGATGATGAAGTGTGTGAGCCGGCAAATGGTGTACGTGAAACATACGCATCATCGATAATGGTGCTGGTGTCCTAACAGCATGATAATAATATAGCAATGAACATATGCCAGCAATGCGAACAGCATGGAAGAGCAGATATCTAATAGTCAACACCATAGTGAAGTATCTACTTACACAAACTACATCTAAGTATCAGGTCGATCAGGAGGGGTAGGTGTGGAAACCACTAAATCTGAGTCGGTATATATATAGATATAAAGTCGGTGATCCCGCCTCAATGTCATATCGTAAGATATCCTCTAGTTATGAGTGCAGATCTATCATCAATATTGGCTCGTACGGTAAATCATCGTACGGCATTCCCAATAGCTGGGTAGGGTTCAACATCTCACTGTCTCATCACATAACAGGTATCACTATCATCAGATCAAAAGTCTGGGGTACTACTCTATGTCTAGTACAATCGATACCATCAATAAAGTATGCATGCGGGGGTAAACACATATCCCAAGCCCGCAAGAATCACAAGTCATATCCCACATATGAATCGTATCAAAGCACCGATCTCACGGCACCAAGCCCACATCACCGACTCATCTCCAAGTCATCACATATCATCAATCACAGTGTAAGTATAAGTGATAAGCAAGAGTGTGTGTGTAGGTGTAACT
Organism: Agapanthus africanus; assembly: GCA_030015575.1. Lineage (NCBI taxonomy): Eukaryota > Viridiplantae > Streptophyta > Magnoliopsida > Asparagales > Amaryllidaceae > Agapanthus > Agapanthus africanus. The sequence goes on along the minus strand of JASDDO010000012.1, from coordinate 172,330,702 downwards.
CTATACTAGGGTTCGCGACTATGAGCTACACTAGTCACTTCTAACCCTACACTATTCAAAATACACCTATTATCACAATAAACTAAATAGTAATCTATCTACGGACTGCGGGGGTGCTATACGCCATCCACCCGACTTCCCACTGTAGATATAATCTACTCACCTGTGTCATCATTTGCGGACGTCACCACATATTTGCTTGTCGTCCCGAGGTCTTCATGGGTACCTACACATCAAAATATCGTATATGCGCATTAAAATCACATCCAATCTAAAACGGCGCATGAAATCCGAAATGATACGATAAGGGGGCCTATAGGTGAGAACCTATGGCACGCCCTCAAAACCATCAATAATCCTCTATATCGTCGTATAAACGACAAATAGTCGAGGCAAAACACAATCCTCAATTTCAGAATCAAAAATACGGAATACGGAAATACGAATCCAAAACAGCAACTTAGGATATATGTCCCAGATTTCACCCTAGGTCAAACCAGATCAAATAAACAAGTCCAGGGTACTATGCAGGGTGTATGTGATCTAAGGAAGCAACATGGGCATATGGCTCTACAGGGTGGCCGGCCACATCCCCTAAAAGCCCGGCCTCGCCGGCCCAATCATGGAGTTGGGTGCTCATTTTCCTAGGGTGGCATCCTGGGTGTCTAACTAGGCTCCTGGTATCACTTAAATTATCTAGAAATGCCCCAGTATACTCCAGATTCCCCATAGGCACACTTAAAGTCACAAAACTGATATGGTCAAATTCCTGAGTTCATGCCACGGCTCACGTATATGGTTCAGGTCAGGGATTACGTCACCCGGGTCAAGCATAAACTCACCACAGCCTCCAGATTCCATTAACAGTTAGCATTCACAATTTAAGTAGGACCAAACTACCCCAAATATCACCAGACAACTCCTCCCAAAAAAACCAAACCCTAGATTCCCTATTGGGCCGGCGTCGCCGGCCATGTCTTCATTCGCCGCCGGCCAAAGCAGGTGGGTAGGGTGTGGGGTTCTGGGTGGTCTATTAGGGCTACCTGCACAACATTCTAACACTGTTTATTTTACCAGTATGGGCTCGGGGTCACAGCAGGTTATCCATGTCTCAAAACAACACAAAAACACGACATCGAGCCAAAACTAAACTAAAGAAAGAGTTATACCTCACTTGTTCCTCCATAGGTAGCACCAACTTCCCAAGTTCCTCAAAATCCTATTTTGCTCGGTTCATCTTGTAGAGGATGAGATGGGGACTAATATTTGTGAAAGGAGTTTGGGGTTTTGAGTATGTTTTTGAGATGAAGTGAGAGGATTTAGTGGAGGGGGAGAAAGGGCTAGGGCAGCAGCAAGGGAGAGGAAGAGGGAGAGAAATGAGAGGGAGAGAAAATGGCTAAGGGTTTCAAGGTCAATGGTCCACCTCTCTCTCTCACCTACCCTCATCATTTCATTTTCTTTTCTTTTCCCCTTTTCTTTTAAATCCAAACCTTCTCACAAGAATAGTAAACCCAATTGATAAATCATGGCAAGAAAAATGCACAAGTGTAGGAAAAAGTGATATGTGCAAGTTTTGCACAAAATTGCCAAAAAACCCGATTAGCGATTTTAATCGCGATTAGCACTAAATTAGTGTCAAACTAATCACAAAAACTTAAAAATGTCATAATTCACTAATTTACCCTATTTTAGAATTTCTATAATTTTTTTCATAATTTTTCTAACATTTTTCCTATTTATTTGCATTTAATATTAAAATAATCAATAAAATAATATTAAATTATAAAATTTCCCAAAATTAATATTTTATATTTTTGAAAATGTTACAATCTACCCCCCTTAAAGAAATTCGGTCCCCGAATTTAAATTTAAACCCCCAATACTTAAAACAATTTCTGTGATAATTCATTTTGTCGGGGCTCCGAAAATATCAATACAGAGAGAACATCATAAAATGTACTGCTCTACTAGAAATCAATCCCAAAAATGCATATATTAGAATATCCTATGCGTCTGGTGCGCAAGGAATCAAAATCCATAGCTGTGTCAAACAGGTATACAAAACAACATCTAGGTGCAACTGGTGTGCACGAAACATCTGTCGTAGGCAACGTGTGTGCCTGACAGAAAAAAAAAATCAGGTGCATGTGACATGCACGAAGAATCCCGATTTAGTGCATCTGGCGTGCACCAAAATCGTATATCAAAACACTAAAGGTGCACGAAAACTACGCTGGAAGTACAAATCAAATCACTGCATACGGTAGGCATGAAATCTCAATCAATATCTCAAATGTAATAACTCTACGCAAAATATATAAAAATCCAGTGGGTGCATGAAACCAATATCATGAAACTCAGTCATCAAAACTAAATCATGCAAACAGAACGCCCAAAATACCGAAATCCAAAATGACGGATACGTGATAATTGAATCACAAAATCACAAATCATAAATACCGTCGTCGGTAGTTCCTCCGTCAAGGTCGGGAAGGAGCCGGTGCATCCACTGCTAGCAGCGCAGGATATCTACCTGCCTCTTGCCCACGGTCTGGCGTCCTCTGACTCTGGGTCCTTATCTTCTCTGCGGATCACCTATCACGCGGTCAATCGGCTCATCGGCCCTGTCAGATGTGCTAACGGGGACGATTCCGTTCTGGAATTTCTCTGGTCACCTCTCGGTCAAACCTCACGACCACTCGTAAGGCAGCATATCACTGACGTCGGCCTCTGGCTCTCTGAATGTACGTCACACATCTGATCCTGGGTGCAATCACCATGGCAGCAATGTCCTGGAAGAATCCTGCTCAAGGTCTCTTCCAATCATGCCTATGCCGATCGGTACAGAGGCTGGCTTTCCTGCACAACCTCTTCTCGCTCAAAAGACACCTGTGTCCTCAGCAAAATATTTTCTCAGAAACTGGTCACATCCCAACGTCTCTGTAAGCATATCAGGTCTCTAGTCTCGACGGGAAGCAATGACAGCTCGTCGGTGTCTTACACGAACCTCTTGTTCCAACTGTCTCTATCGTCGTCCACTATGACGTCACGCCAAGCTACTATGCACTGCACTGTTCTCGGCCACGGTCAATCTGAAGTCTCTCGCACGGACTCGAAATCGCGTACTCTGTAGCTTCATCATTCTGTAGCAGATGTCAGGCCGAACTGGTCCTCGGGAACACATCCCAACCACCGGAGGAATACTCATCACTCGTCCGTCCTTGATCAATTGGTAACGCATCTGGGTAAGTTCCTTTATCCGAACATGGTCAACTACCTCGTCGACAATGCAGAACTCTGTCCTGCTGGGTGCGCACAATACGACCACCCCTGGTCTAGGTCTTCTCGTATCGTTTCCCAGAAGGGTCCTGCCGAGGTTCCTTTCTCAAATCTCATCCTGCCGAAATGCCAGGAAGTCGTCATCCAATGCTGAAGCTAAAGCTTATTCCGGAACGGCTGCATACTTATCGCGCTTCTTTCTGGAAGATATATCCATGAACCACGCCTCTGGGTGCGTATCACATCTCTAATATCAGCAGAGTGGGACGTCATCTCGTCGAAGTATCTTACGAACTCTTTTCTTCACTCTGCGTCAATGTCGACTGATTCGGACTCGTCTCATCGTGGCTACACGAACTGCGCTCCGATGGCTACGCTCGCATCTGGAGTCTCCCAAGCAGTGTCCCATCACGATATCCGAAAGATGTCGAACCATCCGATCGACTCGTCAGATCCTCATGATCCCCCAAGAGCTCACATCTCGGGTACAGTTTAATAGTATCGAGTACATGCCACAGCGTCGGTGGTCCAGCCGTAGAAGAGCAAACCCAAGCCTCACTAATGGCGCCGAGGAACCGCCGAAAACCCGAAGGTTCAAAGGCTTTCACACGGTCATTAAGTCGAGTTAGGGTTTCATTCTTCTAGAGGGTCCATAGAATCACCTGCATGTCTTTCCGTATACTTTAAACTTGGAAAATAGGTTCCTGACATTCGATCGTCTCTATCGACTCTCAACGAACCTGCGTGAAGTCGTCTCTATCTGGAATCGATCCACCTGATGGCCTCACATCGGGGTAAGCGAATTCACCACACGTCCTATTCATTCATCCTCGGTGACTAGCGACTCGCTATCATCTCCAAGAACATGCTCATGCTGCAGTAGCTCCAATAATCTGGGCGATATCTCATCATTTGCAGCAACAACTGGCTCATACGCCTGTACGCCGAACAACGCCTCAATCCTCCAGGAAAGGCAACACATTGGCGGTCATCTCTGAATCGGTCCGCTCTAGATCTGAGTAAGACTCTCCACACTGGAAATCTTCAACTCAACGGGGCCCGCTCTGGCGCAAAATCGGACGAATCACCTTCGTCTCTCAAATCTGGTAGACTAGCTATCATCAGTCGTACACCTGCCTGAAAACTCCGGCAATCTCAGCTCGTAAGCTCCGAAAGCAACATCCTGTCAATCTCAGCCACAGCTGGTCCATCTGTCTGCACGGTAGGCGACATCACAATCTCTGAGGTATGCTGTACATCAACAGTCCTCTCTCAACTGGCAGCTCTAACGATGACCCGATCATCCGGTGCAAGACCAAGCACTCGCCTCCACTAGAGGTCACAATCACCAACACTAACTCGAGACGTTCCCATGTCACCAGCAAACACAATGGTCGGCCCTCGTACCAAACGAGCTCACACCGGCCGTAACCCTAGCAGCAGCCCAAACTGCGCTCAAACATGGTGACAGGAACCTCAATCGAGTATCAAGGAGAGCACATCAATGGCAAGAAAGGAAACAACAGATCCAAAGTGGATACATGATCATAGGAAGGAACAGCATCAAGGGAGGTATGATCATGAAACTAATAGAATCGGGGATCTCAAATGGATATATAATCCAGGATATGAAGAGAATCACTGATTTCGAAAGAATGTACATCCTAAGGTTCCTTAAGCGGAGTGGCGTGTCGTAAGTATGCCGCGGAACATACCAACGGTACGTCACTCTACTTTAGTCACCTAATCCATCAACCAAGGGTCATCCTACACGACGAAAGTTCGGGTCTAATACCCCCTCGACCAAGTCTAAGTTCCGTAAGGTCAAGCCTAAGTTCCGTATATAAACAACGCCCTAGGCTCCACATAGTCAAACTCAGACTCGAACCAAGGTCAACCTAGCGCTCTGAAACCAACTTTGTCACGACCCGAAAGAGCACGTGACTGGCCCTTGAACCATATGAAGTCTATAGGACTCCATCTGATCCAAGTAAGCCAAAAGCCCAGAAATCTAAAACCATTTTTAGGAATAAGTAAAGAAAACTGGTTTAAAGAAGTGAAGAAAACATGTTTGAAATCAAGGTTTTTAAATAACTAAGCCGAATGTGCATTTTACAAACAGTAAGTCTTTTCTAAAAATTTCGGCAGAGTTTCTTTTGTAAAACTGGCCCCGAATGGGGTATAACAAGGATAACAATATGAAATGATAAAGGCATCCCCAAGCGGGAGCTAGCTCTTCGTCAATCGACGGTCACAACCACACATGCAGCAATAATATACAACGCCAAGTGGTGAGGATCAAATCCAAAAGAAAGCTCAAAAGCAACAAGAAAACCGCAATACTACTAAGCGCGACTCTAAGGTCGAATAATACAACACTAAAGTCTAGGTCTGAAACAATATACAAGTTTTGGTTGATGGAAATTCTAGATACAATGAAATAAATAAATACAATGGTGGTTCTTGATACGAAAGAATCCACCTACCAAAAGCAAATCACCCGCAAGAAAGTAGTGTGCCAGAAATGCCGCAATGGAACCTGTACGCCAGAACCTGCAAGAACTGTGGCACAACGGGGGTGAGTTGCCAACTCGTGAATAGAAACATCTACAAGCAGAAACCGAATGCAAGACATAAACCTATGTCAACGATCAGTAATATAATCCACAAGAGTGCATCTGAGTGTGATAAGGTGGCAAGGTAACATCTAATCATGTATGTGGTGCCAGGTACTCAGGTAATCACATGTCATCAGTATAAGGTATGTCTGCATGAAGTAAATATGATGAAATATCAATAATATCAATACACATATATTAGCGTCCCATACCACTAATATTGGTTTAAGGGTATATATAACAGCGCCCTCATATCCTGTTATATATACAAATGAAGTATGATAAGTGTAAATCCAGTCTGTATATGATCCAAGTCTGTATATATGTGGAACCCGTCCACCCGTCACCCACTGACGATAAGCATCATGTATGCAATGTGAGGATATAAACAAAAGCATGGAAAAACATCATGAAACCCGTGTCTAGCATCGACACGTAAATCCTCATCCAGCGGGCTCCGTCAATCCGGATCAGCCCGCGGGCTATGTCTGTGGAATCGGCCCTCGGCCCCAGCAGTACGCCCATCTCTCATCTCCGGTCGGTATCCCCCAGATATCCGCCGAGCTCAAATACAATCACCGGTAGGTGCTCGCCCGCCTCCAGGCTCAATCGGCAAACTCATCGATCATCTTGCCGAGGGGAACCATACCGGGCCCACCACGAACCCGCAAACGGAACCTCACCTCCTCGAATCGGGTTTCAAGCACACGTCTCAGCACCGAGAAAACGCGTGGTGGACGCACCGAAATATCATATCACGAGGTACCGGGTTTTTCACAAAAGAGCATCTTTTCTTAAATAATCCCTCGGTCCTCAAATCAGAAATCACATGAAAATCCACATCAAGAAGTAAATCCAATGCGATGTGCTATGCAATCAATCCATGATGTATGCGACATGTAAAGGAAGGTAATCATATCGGAAATCATGCAACATGGAATAGTAATGTGCATATGTCGAGAGAAAACGCTCCTTTAGAATGAATCATCTAGGTTGTGTACAGGTACATGTGTACAATATGCCAAGCAAGAATCATATCATGAATGCAACAGTACTACAGTGTAATGGCATGGCAATTATCGATGATGAAGTGTGTGAGCCGGCAAATGGTGTACGTGAAACATACGCATCATCGATAATGGTGCTGGTGTCCTAACAGCATGATAATAATATAGCAATGAACATATGCCAGCAATGCGAACAGCATGGAAGAGCAGATATCTAATAGTCAACACCATAGTGAAGTATCTACTTACACAAACTACATCTAAGTATCAGGTCGATCAGGAGGGGTAGGTGTGGAAACCACTAAATCTGAGTCGGTATATATATAGATATAAAGTCGGTGATCCCGCCTCAATGTCATATCGTAAGATATCCTCTAGTTATGAGTGCGGATCTATCATCAATATTGGCTCGTACGGTAAATCATCGTACGGCATTCCCAATAGCTGGGTAGGGTTCAACATCTCACTGTCTCATCACATAACAGGTATCACTATCATCAGATCAAAAGTCTGGGGTACTACTCTATGTCTAGTACAATCGATACCATCAATAAAGTATGCATGCGGGGGTAAACACATATCCCAAGCCCGCAAGAATCACAAGTCATATCCCACATATGAATCGTATGAAAGCACCGATCTCACGGCACCAAGCCCACATCACCGACTCATCTCCAAGTCATCACATATCATCAATCACAGTGTATGTATAAGTGATAAGCAAGAGTGTGTGTGTAGGTGTAACTCTATCCTAGGGTTCGCGACTATGAGCTACACTAGTCACTTCTAACCCTACACTATTCAAAATACACCTATTATCACAATAAACTAAATAGTAATCTATCTACGGACTGCGGGGGTGCTATACGCCATCCACCCGACTTCCCCCTGTAGATATAATCTACTCACCTGTGTCATCATTTGCGGACGTCACCACGTATTTGCTTGTCGTCCCGAGGTCTTCATGGGTACCTACACATCAAAATATCGTATATGCGCATTAAAATCACATCCAATCTAAAACGGCGCATGAAATCCGAAACGATACGATAAGGGGGCCTATAGGTGAGAACCTATGGCACGCCCTCAAAACCATCAATAATCCTCTATATCGTCGTATAAACGACAAATAGTCGAGGCAAAACACAATCCTCAATTTCAGAATGAAAAATACTGAATACGGAAATACGAATCCAAAACAGCAACTTAGGATATATGTCCCAGATATCACCCTAGGTCAAACCAGATCAAATAAACAAGTCCAGGGTACTATGCAGGGTGTATGTGATCTAAGGAAGCAACATGGGCATGTGGCTCTACAGGGTGGCCGGCCACATCCCCTAAAAGCCCGGCCTCGCCGGCCCAATCATGGAGTTGGGTGCTCATTTTCCTAGGGTGGCCTCCTGGGTGTCTAACTAGGCTCCTGGTATCACTTAAATTATCTAGAAATGCCCCAGTATACTCTAGATTCCCCATAGGCACACTGAAAGTCACAAAACTGATATGGTCAAATTCCTGAGTTCATGCCACGGCTCACGTATATGGTTCAGGTCAGGGATTACGTCACCCGGGTCAAGCACAAACTCACCACAGCCCCCAGATTCCATTAACAGTTAGCATTCACAATTTAAGTAGGACCAAACTACCCCAAATATCACCAGACAACTCCTCCCAAAAAAACCAAACCCTAGATTCCCTATTGGGCCGGCGTTGCCGGCCATGTCTTCATTGGCCGCCGGCCAAAGCAGGTGGGTAGGGTGTGGGGTTCTGGGTGGTCTATTAGGGCTACCTGCACAACATTCTAACACTGTTTATTTTACCAGTATGGGCTCGGGGTCACAGCAGGTTATCCATGTCTCAAAACAACACAAAAACACGACATCGAGCCAAAACTAAACTAAAGAAAGAGTTATACCTCACTTGTTCCTCCATAGGTAGCACCAACTTTCCAAGTTCATCAAAATCCTACTTTGCTCGGTTCATCTTGTAGAGGATGAGATGGGGACTAATATTTGTGAAAGGAGTTTGGGGTTTTGAGTATGTTTTTGAGATGAAGTGAGAGGATTTAGTGGAGGGGGAGAAAGGGCTAGGGCAGCAGCAAGGGAGAGGAAGAGGGAGAGAAATTGGCTAAGGGTTTCAAGGTCAATGGTCCACCTCTCTCTCTCATCTACCCTCATCATTTCATTTTCTTTTCTTTTCCCCTTTTCTTTTAAATCCAAACCTTCTCACAAGAATAGTAAACCCAATTGATAAATCATGGCAAGAAAAATGCACAAGTGTAGGAAAAAGTGATATGTGCAAGTTTTGCACAAAATTGCCAAAAAACCCGATTAGCGATTTTAATCGCGATTTGCACTAAATTAGTGTCAAACTAATCACAAAAACTTAAAAATGTCATAATTCACTAATTTACCCTATTTTAGAATTTCCAAATTTTTTTTCATAATTTTTCTAACATTTTTCCTATTTATTTGCATTTAATATTAAAATAATCAATAAAATAATATTAAATTATAAAATTTCCAAAAATTAATATTTTATATTTTTGAAAATGTTACACGGTAGCAGAGTACGATGTTCACTTTACCCAGTTATCTGTGTATGCTCCATATTTGGTGGACACTGAGGAGATGGAGATTAAGAGATTTGTGTGAGGCCTGCTTACCCAGTTGTTTCTCGCTATTAGCGCCCAACATTGTGACACATATGCAGCAGTAGTGGACGCAACCCTACTAGTTGAGGAGCGTATTTCTGAGACTTCGGTCATTCCGGAACCGAAGAGGGTTCATACTGGTGTATCAGCCCGGAGACAGATGTTTATACGACGCGACAGATTTCGTTCAGGTCGTGGGAGTAGCAGAAGCTTGGGACGAGGCCAGTTGTTTAGCTCTTATCCTTAAGAGGGTCAACAGTCATCGTCTGGATGTTTCCGATGCGGCAGTTTTTATCATCGCGTTAGAGATTGTACTGAGCCACGTTAGGACGAGGCAGCCATTGTTAGTTATGTATATGCCCTAGAGGCCATTGTTGTACATATGATGTATATTATAATGGATGCTTGGATATATATAGAGATGACTTTCTTTCTCGTCATGATAGTATGCTATTTGGTTTCACTTTATCTTAACATGTTGACTTGTATTGGTTTACTGTTTTACTCTCACATGTTGATAAAGCCCGTAGGATCTGTACTCGACTACTGGGACTATGATGAGATCATACTAGTGGGGCCGCGGTAGTCGATGAGTACATCCTATAACTGTTCCTAGTCGAGGGTATATCGAGACAGGGCATCGATACACCAGAGTAGACTAGCGTATACGCATCTTGACCCATATGATGGGCGATGGATGATCCCATATCCATCGGTGTTTGACATCAGAGATAGTGTACGGGTGCTCAGTGTAGTCTGGGTACACTGGACGGACTCGCCGAGAACTCCCAGATGGTGATATACCACACGTCAGATGGCAGTTCTCCGGTGACACTGGTACAGGGTAGTCTGTAGACCCGAGATCGTCATAGAGTTTTGTGTGATTCCCACTGTGCTTTGATTTCCACCTTACCACGTCCAAGAGGGCGTGCAAAACGGTGGCTTTTGGGTACAGTCCTGAATCACATGGAGGCAATGAGCGATAGGAGGGGATTCGTCTCTCCCGGTATAGGGAGTTGATGTTGTGCTGTGTTCGATTGGCTATAACTGGAAGTCCCTGGCCAGGGCTGATATAGAGATTTACTGGTAAGTGTTACTAGTAGTTTCTCGACCCGTTATGAGCCACACATCGACACGACTTATCGGTTACTGGGGTCTGACGTATACCACCCCTAGACTTGATATGCGACATATCAGACGAACAGACCGGACTGTACGGGAGTGTTACTGATTGGATTCACAGGAGAACGCACAGGCTAGCTTGTTGATATTCTGATCGCTCAAAACCTGGGTGGCTGTTACGTTTAGCTGACCGCTTGCAGCTTGTGGGTGTTTGATATGATCATCACCCGCTACCGGCGTATTGACGATTCTTTAGAGTCCTACACAGAGGTTTCTTGGCTCAGGCGAAACGGAGTAGAGGCACATATGTGATATGTGCAGGACCGAGAATAATGCGATATGAGATACCATATTATATTCTCGCGATATTTAGATATGAACCGGGACATCGGATCAAGTGTTGATTCGATGAATCGGTACATGATATATTAGTCGGTAATATTCGATATAGCCGGATCGTCGGATCAAGTGTTGATTTGATGATTTAATGTATAATAATATATATGATATATTATTACATTATCTAATATTGGCTCGCTTTATTATTTCATTTTCTCATTGGATGATACATTGATATATATGCGATATATGTTAATTGTATTATTTTCTTTTGTTGCAAATATATAATATATATGTGATATATATTATTGTGACATGATATGATTAATTTTTAAACATGTTTAAGGATGATTAATTGAGGTTAGGGTTTGATTAGGGTTAGATGCTTCATGCACCTTCTGGAAGCTTTTTCTTTTGTCATTGTTAAGATATTTTTGGATGACACATTCTTTAACCCAACCAAACCCTAACTCTAGTTTATTCTCTACACAATCTTGGCCACTCATCCTTAACCATGGTTTATATATCAATTATATACACTTCTTTCTATTCATCACAAAAGGATTAATCTTATTATTCATTTCCATCATCAACTTCTTCTCTCTTGAAAAAGCTTACTTGATTTTCTTTATGTGATGAATAAATAAGAGAAAATGATTTAAAAAGAAAGCAAAAATACTACTCTCTCATCCTCATCTCATCTAGCCCATGAGATTAGTGTGTTCATCTCTTTAGAGTGAGAAAGCTTGAGTCTTTGCAACTTCGACGTAGATCATCGGAGATTTGGAACACTTCAAGCTAGCATGGATCGTTCGAGTCATGGAGCCTCTCATGAGTCCGGGAGATCGTGGATCGCGGCAAAGGGACTTCTACTCGGAGCTTGTGAAGCGACGGAGCGGACTACAAAGGTTGTAATCCCTCACACTTAGATAAAAGTTATCATCTTGCATGTTAAACCCTAATAATCTAGCAAAGATCCCGGCTTTGGGTTGTTCGGCACGTCTAAAATTTTATCCGGGCATGTTTCATGCCTTTTGAACCTTCACAAGAGTGCCTAGGAACCCTACAGTGGTATCAGAGCCTAGCTAGAGCATTAGGCGATGTGTTTACGAAGTTAAAACTCCGATCGAACCCGAACCGACGAAAATAACCCCCTCTCTGGAAATTTTTTAAAATCTGGGTTTTTTCTGAATTAAAAATACGTTAAAAAATCAGCAGGGAATTCTAAGAATTACCATAAAGCCCGGGCCCCCAATTCGTCTAAACGGCGGCGGAACCGCGGCGAAAGCATGCTTGTCGCGGCGGTTCCGCGGCGGATTCATGGATTGGCGACACGTGGCTTTGATGGTAATAACCGTAGGTACTTGTTGATGCTTCTGGGTATTTTTAATCTGTTTTAACTGTTAATACTTCTGGGGTTTGTTTTGTAATAGTAGATTCGATCGGAATATTTAAATTCGTATTTCTTTCCGGATATTTAGAAACTGTTAAACTAGTTGAACGGATATCATTAACCCACTTTTTCCCGGCACGTAAAACTTTCAAGTGTTGAATTTTTATCGGTTTTAAATCTTTCGGAAAAATTGTACAAGTTAAGCGGTGGACCCTCTAGAAGACAACAAACCTTAACTCGATTATGTGACCGTCTTGAATGCCTTTTGAACCTTCGGGTTTGGGGCAGTACGGCGTGCCACATGTGAGGCGTTGGCTTGACCCTTCTACGGCTGGATCACCGATACTGTGAAATATTCTGGGATGATTTGAACTCTGCTCAAGAGTTGAGCACTTTGGGAAATTTTGGGTATTTGATTATCTGTTCGGAAAGTTTAATACTGTCTATTTATCTGGAATGTGATACAATATGTGGAATTCATAGAGTTAGGCATGAAATGCGGAGTATGTGATATTTCAGATTTATGATGTCTAAAGTGATTGTGAATTCCAAATATTGTAGTTTTACACTTTCTTTTCTGTGACCGTAAGTGTAATATGTGATATCGCCGGTTTCGTTGCTATAAGTCAACGACAATTGGGATGCGCATATTTACTTACGTTGATGATATGAGATATTATGTTTTGCTATGATATGTTATATTGGATCGTCGCGTTCAGAATAGCCGGGGGTTTTATGTGAGATGAGGGTTTTTATTTTCATTCATGTAAAATTCATTTGTAATGTAATATTCTTTTATTTGGGGCACTTCCAGGTTGCGGTTGCTGTCACCAGTGTATATTATTTACTTTTCCGCATTAGGTAGACCCAAGGAGGGGAGCACAAGTAACCGGGTTCTAGGGTCCAGTGGGAGGCTATCTCGAGGAGTCGAGACCGGGTCTCCTAACCCTAGAATTGGCAGTGTTATTTGCCGCTCTCATAGGGGTCTTGGGATGTGGGTTTGGCTATTCGTCGCGACCGTGGAATCCGTGTTTTATACAGGCTCGTATTGAAAACACGGACGTCCTAGTATATCCAATATTTCATATATGTTCTTCTGCTGCAATGTTCTGTGATGAGATCATATTACTGCCTGAGACGAATGCTTATACTATATATATATGCTGATATATAAATATTACTGCTTTCGTTTCTTCTGTGATGCTTAGGAAGCATAAGCTGATGGGATTTTTATTAATGAGATTAATAAAAGAAAAGAAACCTAGAGATGTTGTAGAATCAAAACTTTATAAAAAAGGGTAGCTACAGTTTTGCTTTGCACAGTGATATATACGATATATCCTGCACCTTATTCGATGGGGAAAGAGCCGACGATCCCTTCACCGGGAGTGACCTCTTTAGCGAAACTGGCAGATGCTACAAAACGCGGTTTGTCTTTTGAATGCTTTTAGTGTTTTGCTTTGCACAGCAGTATATATGATATATCCTGCACCTTATTCGATGAGGAAAGGGCCGACGATCCCTTCACCGGGAGTGACCCCTTTAGCGAAACTAAGAAAAGCGTCAAAAACACTCCTTTTCAAAAACCATTTGATTCTACGACGATATCAAGTTCATTACGCAATAGGTTTTCAGAAAAACCTGCGTAGCCCTCCGTCATTTCAGATAAGTAATATTTAGTATTCGTGCTACGGTAGTTTGGCATGCGTCAAGGCGTAGTGTACGGTAGCTGATTATTACTTATCTGCAGCATGAGATGCGATTGGATTAGGGTATTCATACGGCGTTGTTTGGCATGCGTCAAGGGACGTACGGGTGGGTTTAATTCAATCACGAAATGTACGGGTTGAACTTGACTAGTGGACTATGGGTTGTTTGGCATGCGTCAAGGTCATAGCACACTAGGGGTAAAAGCTTTATCGGGAATTTCAAGTGTTGAAATTTGCAATGAGATTGCATACCTCCTATGAGATAGTTGGATCCCGATACCCACTGCGAGTAAGAGTTACTCCTGGGAGAGTTTTACACAGGACAATTAGCCGATCAAGTAGGTGTCTAGAAAAGTGTTAACGGGGTTACGCCTCTGGGAAAACGAGGTTTACTTTAATTAGGTCCGTGCGAAAGCACGGGGAACCTCCCTCAAAGTACCGACACTGATCTGGCTGAAAGATTGACGAAATTGTAGGGTGTAATTAATCCCGGCTAATCTTACCTTTTAGGGTTTTAAGGTAGATTTGATAAAACCAGTGGGAGACATCCTGATTAGATAAGATAATAACCAATCTAATCTTGCAAGAGCATACGCTAAAGTGTTTTTCTTCTCTATCTCTCCAGGTAGCGACCATGTCAGACCATAATCAAGATAATAATATGGATGTTTTGACTGAACCCAATTATTGTACTGAGCTAGGGAATGTTGGACCCGTTCTTTCTTATAAGAGTTATAAGACTGAACAGGAAACAGGAGAATATCTGGATTCTCACGCCGCCCAAAAGAACATGCATGTTGATGCATCTTCTTCGGGTGTGTTAGTTATTGAGAACTGTTTCTCAGTTCACCCTACGTCCTGGGTATTAGATACCGGATCAGGATCCCACATATGTAAATCGTTACATGGGCTACGAAAAGGTAGAGAACTGGGAAAAGGTGATCATTCCGTTCAAGTAGGGAACGGTGCAAGTATTGTAGCCAAAGCAGTTGGCGAATATCACCTAGTATTGCCGAGTCGTAATACACTGATTCTAAATGAGTGCTATTATATACCGAACATGATGTGCAACATTATATCAGTTTCTTTATTGAGTAAAGAGGGATATAATTTTGTAGTACAGGATAATGTTATGAACATATTCCTAGATCAAAAGTTGATTGCATCAGGCTCGTTACATAATGGCATATTCATTCTAAATCAGAATACAGTCCTGAATATACAAAACACACACAAGAGGAAAAGTTCAGATAGGAACGAATCCTACTTATGGCATTGTAGACTTGGTCATATCAATGCGACACGACTGGCTAAGTTACATAAAGATGGTTATTTGAATCCGTTCGAATTATCATCTTATGATACTTGCCATTCATGTCTCAAAGGAAAAATGACCAAAGCTCCGTTTAGTGGACACGGAGAAAGAGTTACTGAACTCTTAGGACTAATACATAGTGATGTATGCGGTCCCATGTCTACGCATGCCAGGAACGGTTCTTCCTACTTCATTACATTCACTGATGATCTCTCTAGATTCGGACATGTGTTCCTGATGAAACACAAGTCTGAAGCTTTTGAGAAATTCAGAGAATATAAGCACGAAGTAGAGAATCAAACGGGCAAAAGTATTAAGATTCTTCGATCTGATCGAGGAGGTGAATACTTAAGCGGTGAGTTTTTAGATTATCTAAAAGAGAATGGGATTCTCTCTCAGCTTACTCCTCCTTATACACCACAGCACAACGGTGTATCGGAGCGGAGGAATCGCACCCTATTAGATATGGTGCGCTCGATGATGAGTACAGCTGAGTTACCTATTTCCTTTTGGGGGTATGCGCTTGAGATGGACATAGACCTATTGAATAGAGTTCCTACCAAATCTGTGCCTACCACTCCATATGAGATATGGAAAGGGAAGAGACCACATCTTAATTACATTAAGATATGGGGTTGTCCGGCCTATGTCAAAAGACAAAATCCGGACAAACTCGAGGCAAGATCTGTCTTATGTAAGTTTGTAGGATATCCCAAAAACTCACAAGGGTATATCTTCTACCACCCCGAGGAACAAAAGGTGTTTGTTTCTCGACATGCCACTTTCTTAGAAAAAGGTTTTCTTATGAAACAGAATAGCAGCATTGAGGTAGAACTGGAAGAGGTTCCAGCAACACAAACTATAACAGAAGACTTGGTTGAACCAGAGGATTCTGTAGTACCCGACGAACCCTAGCCTCTCCGCCGATCTAGTAAGGTTTCTCGTCCACCTGAGAGATACGACGGTTTTCTCATTGATGGTGGAAGCGAGGATTGCATCATGGATGATGATGACCCGACTAGTTTCGAGCAGGCCATCACGAGTGGTGACTCTGTGAAATGGCTGGATGCAATGCAATCTGAGATGGAATCCATGTACACCAATAAAGTATGGATTTTGGAAAATGCTCCTGAAGGGGTAAAACCCATTGGGAGCAAGTGGATTTTTAAAAAGAAATTTGGTGTAGATGGAAAAGTTGAGACTTTCAAAGCTAGACTTGTAGCAAAGGGTTTTCGTCAACGACCAGGTGTGGATTATGACGAAACCTTTTCTCCAGTGGCTATGCTTAAGTCCATCCGGATCTTACTTGCCATTGCTGCATACCATGACTACGAAATCTGGCAAATGGATGTTAAGACCGCCTTTCTAAATGGTGATTTAGAAGAGAGCGTGTACATGACTCAGCCAGAGGGCTTCGTAGATAGTGGGAGCAGCGGAAAGGTGTGCAAGCTGCTTAAATCCATTTATGGGTTAAAGCAAGCATCGCGGAGTTGGAACATCTGTTTTGATGTTGTAGTCAAAGAGTTTGACTTCATCAAAAATATAGATGAACCTTATATCTATAAGAAGGTAGCAGAGGGTAAGGTTGTCTTCCTCGTATTGTACGTGGATGACATACTCTTGATAGGAAATGATATTCCTATGCTGCAATCAGTCAAGCTCTTCTTATCACAGAGATTCTCAATGAAAGATCTAGGTGATGCCTCCTGCGTATTGGGAATCATGATCTATAGAGATAGATCTAAACGGATACTGGGATTGTCCCAATCCAGGTACATTGACACCATACTAAAGAGGTTTAGTATGGAAGAATCCAAGCGTGGGAACCAACCCACGATCTCTGGACTCACTCTCTCCAAAGAGATGTCTCCCAAGACTGATTTGGAGAGAGCTCGCATGCAAGGGATACCCTATGCTTCGGCAGTAGGCTCTATCATGTATGCGATGCTATGTACCAGACCCGATGTAGCATACTCACTAAGTGTAGTGAGTCGGTATCAAGAAGATCCTGGAGAGAGTCACTGGACAGCTGTGAAGAACATTCTCAAGTACTTACGAAGGACTAAGGAGATGTTCTTGGTGTATGGTAACGGAGAACTCCAGGTGGAGTCCTTTACCGATTCCAGCTTCCAAAGTGATAAGGACGACTCTAAGTCGCATTCGGGTTTTGTCTTTACCCTCAATGGAGGGGCGGTATGATGGAAGAGTTCCAAACAGGATACCGTTGCAGACTCGACGATGGAGGCTGAATACATCGCTGCCAACGATGCTGCCAAAGAGGCTGTCTGGATCAAGAAGTTCATTAGTGAACTTGGTGTGGTTCCATCCATTGAGCATCCAATACCTCTGTATTGCGATAACAATGGAGCTGTGGCGTTAGCCAAGGAACCCAGGTCCCATCAGAAGTCCAGACATATTCTGAGGCGGTATCACCTGATCAGGAAGATAGTTGATCGCCGGGAGATCGAGGTCAGGAGAGTAGATACGAAGGACAACACTGCGGATCCATTCACGAAGGCTATTCCCCAGATACAGTTTGAGAGATTATTCGGGATGCTAGGTATGAGATACTACAGCAGCTGGCCTTAGTGCAAGTGGGAGATTGTTAGTTATGTATATGCCTTAGAGGCCATTGTTGTACATATGATGTATATTATAATGGATGCTTGGATATATATAGAGATGACTTTCTTGCTCGTCATGATAGTATGCTATTTGGTTTCACTTTATCTTAACATGTTGACTTGTATTGGTTTACTGTTTTACTCTCACATGTTGATAAAGCCCTTAGGATCTGTACTCGACTACTGGGACAATGATGAGATCATACTAGTGGGGCCGCGGTAGTCGATGAGTACATCCTATAACTGTTCCTAGTCGAGGGTATATCGAGACAGGGCATCGATACACCAGAGTAGACTAGCGTATACGCATCTTGACCCATATGATGGGCGATGGATGATCCCATATCCATCGGTGTTTGACATCAGAGATGGTGTACGGGTGCTCAGTGGAGTCTGGGTACACTGGACGGACTCGCCGAGAACTCCCAGATGGTGATATACCACACGTCAGATGGCAGTTCTCCGGTGACACTGGTACAGGGTAGTCTGTAGACCCGAGATCGTCATAGAGTCTTGTGTGATTCCCACTGTGCTTTGATTTCCACTTTACCACGTCCAAGAGGGCATGCAAAACGGTGGCTTTTGGGTACAGTCCCGAATCACATGGAGGCAATGAGCGATAGGAGGGGATTCGTCTCTCCCGGTATAGGGAGTTGATGTTGTGCTGTGTTCGATTGGCTATAACTGGAAGTCCCTGGCCAGGGCTGATATAGAGATTTACTGGTAAGTGTTACTAGTAGTTTCTCGACCCGTTATGAGCCACACATCGACACGACTTATCGGTTACTGGGGTCTGACGTATACCACCCCTAGACTTGATATGCGACATATCAGACGAACATACCGGACTGTACGGGAGTGTTACTGATTGGATTCACAGGAGAACGCACAGGCTAGCTTGTTGATATTCTGATCACTCAATACCTGGGTGGCTGTTACGTTTAGCTGACCGCTTGCAGCTTGTGGGTGTTTGATATGATCATCACCCGCTACCGGCGTATTGACGATTCTTTAGAGTCCTACACAGAGGTTTCTTGGCTCAGGCGAAACGGAGTAGATGCACATATGTGATATGTGCAGGACCGAGAATAATGCGATATGAGATACCGTATTATATTATCACGATATTTAGATATGAACCGAGACATCGGATCAAGTGTTGATTCGATGAATCGGTACATGATATATTAGTCGGTAATATTCGATATAGCCGGATCGTCGGATCAAGTGTTGATTCGATGATTTAATGTATAATAATATATATGATATATTATTACATTATCTAATATTGGCTCGCTTTATTATTTCATTTTCTCATTGGATGATACATTGATATATATGCGATATATGTTAATTGTATTATTTTCTTTTGTTGCAAATATATAATATATATGTGATATATATTATTGTGACATGATATGATTAATTGTTAAACATGTTTAAGGATGATTAATTGAGGTTAGGGTTTGATTAGGGTTAGATGCTTCATGCACCTTCTGGAAGCTTTTTCTTTTGTCATTGTTAAGATATTTTTGGATGACACATTCTTTAACCCAACCAAACCCTAACTCTAGGTTATTCTATACACAATCTTGGCCACTCATCCTTAACCATGGTTTATATATCAATCATATACACTTCTTTCTATTCATCACAAAAGGATTAATCTTATTATTCATTTCCATCATCATCTTCTTCTCTCTTGAAAAAGCTTACTTGATTTTCTTTATGTGATGAATAAATAAGAGAAAATGATTTAAAAAGAAAGCAAAAATACTACTCTCTCATCCTCATCTCATCTAGCCCATGAGATTAGTGTGTTCATCTCTTTAGAGTGAGAAAACTTGAGTCTTTGCAACTTCGACGTAGATCATCGGAGATTTGGAACACTTCAAGCTAGCAAGGATCGTTCGAGTCGTGGAGCCTCTCATGAGTCCGGGAGATCGTGGATCGCGGCAAAGGGACTTCTACTCGGAGCTTGTGAAGCGAAGGAGCGGACTACAAAAGTTGTAATCCCTCACACTTAGATAAAAGTTATCATCTTGCATGTTAAACCCTAATAATCTAGCAAAGATCCCGGCTTTGGGTTGTTCGGCACGTCTAAAATTTTATCCGGGCATGTTTGATGCCTTTTGAACCTTCACAAGAGTGCCTAGGAACCCTACAGCCGTACCATATGTTACCTTACCTCCTTCTCCACCTCAGAGAGCGTTGCCTCTTACGCCTGTTGTTGCTCCGCGTCAGACTTATGCTCAGAGAGGTCATGGTCGCGGAGGGTTTGTTCAGAGAGGACGGGGTGGCAGAGGAGGAGGACAGCCAGTTACCGGTTGAGGGAAGGCTCATGTATTTTCTTTGACCCATCAGGATGCGCAAGCGTCCAATGCAGTGGTTTCAGGTACTCTTTCAGTATGTTCCTTCGATGCACACATTTTGTTTGATCCAGGATCTATGCACTCGTATGTTTCTACACACTTCATGCCGAGGTTGGGCCGAGAGTCGTGTTTGCTATATCAGCCTCTTGTCGTGACTACTCCTATTGGCGAGTCGTTTGTTGCGCGAAACATGTTTCGGTCGTGTGCCGTTCGTATTGGAGATAGAGATTCGTCCGTCGACTTGATCCTTCTAGAGATGTTGGACTTTGACGTTCTTCTTGGCTTGGACTGGTTAGCTACTTGCTATGTGTCTGTGGACTGCCGTGAGAAGACAGTCAGGTTTTATTTTCCCGGCGAGTTAGTTCTTGTTGTGCAGGGGGACCGTGGTGCTCTAAGTCTACGATAGTGCCCCGGCCATCATTCTGACGCAAAACGCGGAACAAAAACTTTTATAACTGGCGCTATCGCATACTATAACCCGGATCTTGCCATTAACGCTAAACTAACAAACTGTAAAGAGGTAGAAAGGCTATACCGATCGATCCGAGTCCTTCGGTCTTTAGCCATCATCCCACGCTCCTCGTGGCAACTCCGATCTCCTGTCTCCTCATCGAGGTGGCACCACGTCAACGGATCTTTAAACGGGCTCACGCCTCTATACCGAGGCAACTCGGTCATCAAGTCTGCTAAAAGAGATGACCAAGATGAAGTAGAGAACGAGTAGAATACTTTTTCTCAAACACCCTAGGGTTCTCATCGCATGAGATGGGTAGGGTGGAGGTAGAAGAAGATGTTTAGGATTGGAAATGGTGAACTCAAGAAACACTAGTGAGCAAAAGAAAATTAAGCCCATAAACTTGTGTTATGTTTCTTCTCATGTGAATAAATATATAAGAGGTTATATTTCAAAAGAAAATATATAATACAAATATCTCCTCAAATATATATCCACAAAACAAAACTCATTAATTCTTAATGACTCAGTAGATTACTCATTACATAAGTCATTAGTGAACATTCTAGAATTGATGAGTCAAAAAGAATGAGTCACCCTTTTCAAAACCTATTTAATCATTTAAACTAAAATGATTAACCAAAAGAAATGCATCTTCTAAAGTATTCTCGTAACGGATTACGAAAATACCCCTCACCTGTATATACATACCTGTATCCATATTACGACCGAATACGAATACGAGAGACTAAAATATTCTGACTCAATATAATACATGGATCCGGCTTAAACCAAAGCCCACCAGTATTATCTGTCCGAAATATGACACGTGCAAAAATGCACATGCAATTTCGAACCCTGCCATAAAACCATACGGCCTCTACAACGTTTCGCCCGAACTTTGGAAACTATCTGTGGGGGACTCTAAAGACTCGCCAGTACCCTGGCAGTGGGTTTAACCACAAGCACTTCAGCGGCACTAGCTGTGCGTAACGACAACCCATGTACTGACCGAAAGGGAAGCCGATGAGAGAACTCATCCTGGAACCCTACTGAGCCTATCAGTGACAATATACATATAGTCCGGTCCGTTCGTCTATGAGTATCGCATATCGGGCCTAGGGGGCTGGTAACGTCAGACCCCCAACAGCAGTAAAAGTCGTGTCAGAGTGTAGCCCAGAACACCTTGAGATACTTCTGGAGTACCTACCAGTAAATCTCCTGCCTCGGCCGAGGGCTATGTGTAATGGCTCTCCTAGACACAGCGTGATCTCACCCCCAATACCGGGAGAGACGAATCCCCTGCCGATTCACTCACTTGCCTCCATGTGGCTCGGGACTGTACCAATAAAAAACCTGTTTGCATGACTCCTTTGAGCCGTGGTAGGGTAGAAATCAAAGCACAGTGGGAACTCACACGAGACAAATGACGATCTCAGGTCGATGAACTAACCTGTACACATGTCACCAGGGAACTGCTATCTGACGCTATGTATAATACCAACTAGCAGGTTCCCGGCGAGTCATGTCCGGTGTACTCATAACCCAATGAGCACCTATATACATCCTAGGTGATCCAACTGACACCAGTGGCTTATGAGACCGGCCACCGCCCCTCGTCGGGGTCTCAACTGTATACACTAGTCTACTCTGGAGTATCAATGCCATGTCTCGAAACTCCTACGACTAGGGACCACTTTTAAGGATGTGCTTATAGACTACCCAACTCTCACGTATATGATCGCCATCATACTGTTGGTAGTCAAGAAGGATCCTAAGGGCTCTATCAACGTGTAATAGTGAACAATCACCTAAAGTTGTACACTATGATAAAGGCAAACCAGATAGCATACTATCATCTCGAGTAAGACTGTCCTACCGGTATAGGTCCTCCCTCAATCATTGCAATCACGTACCTGCGATCCAATAATTGACTTTCAGGGCACTACATCCAACAATCTCCTACTTGCACTTAAGGATAATTATTGCGATGCCGCATACTCACAGCCCGTGTGATACCGAACACCCAACTCCTCTACTAATCAGTTTCACAAAGCTCGTTTGTAAAACTCTTGTGTTCGAGAAATAGCCTCAATGTGTGGATCCGCCCTGATGTTTCTTTCTATGTCTCTCTTAATCTTAAGTTCGCGGAGAAAACCATCTCCTGAATTGAGTAATACCTGTCTTAGAATATGTCTGGATATCTGATGGGACCTGGTTCATAAATGAACTCCAAATTCAAACTTCTTAGACTATATCGTCAATTAAAACCCTGTACCATGCCTCCCACAGTATCCTCTTGGACCATCTGTCCATAAAACTGCCCCCTTCGTTAGAGGGAAAACTATAACTCTGACAATCACTCTGTCATCCATGTCACCTTTGGAAGCCTGGAATGATAACCGTCTTCCGAAGGAGGCTGCCGTCATCAAATCCCTAGAACATCCACTTATGTTCTAAAACTGCTTCCGTATGTTTCTCCGGGATTGGATTAATATCTCAACTTATTGCATCTAGTGCAAAAACAACATCTGGTGTGGTACTTGACATCTCATGATTGACTCAATTGCCTAAGCAAGTGATCTGTTAATCAAGCACATCCCTCTCCCCTTTAGTCTGTAAGACATCTTTAGAGAGGGTGACTCCATCACCTGCAGGTACACCACCATACCAGGAGTCATCTATTCTAAATACCTTTAGAATACTGTCAAAGTACCCACATTGGGAAACTACCCAAACCTAGATCTAAAACCATAGATCTAGTAACCAGAATGTCAGATATTATATCCATATCCTGTGCGGAGAAACAACTGTGTGACAACCAAAGTATAACCGATCGTAGTATAGGAATTTTACTTCCTACTCTGTGTATGTCATCCAAATACCAGGACATCACACCCTACTACCTTCTTAACAGATCCATCCCCTATTCTGATGAAGTCAAACCCACGACTGTCACATCAAAAATAGATGATCTATCTCCGCTATATCTGCTCTAGTCTATAAATAGACATAAGCTACTTGCCCACTATTCTTCCGCTGCTCCCACTGACCACAACAACCCTCTGGCAGAATAATATATACGTGCACTTCTAAAGCTAGTTTAGAACGATGCTATACTTAACCTCCTGCCGGGTCTCATAGCCTGGAACAACAGTAGTGTCAATTCTGGGTAAACAAGAACCTCCCTGTCACCGTCTTTGAGGCTACCAAAGTACCTCTCGGGTGCCTGAGGTTACCCACCATATCTGCGGAGTGGCTAACGGAATGTCAAACCTGATTGAATCTATAGGTCTTATTAAATTTTCCGTAATAGTTTGCGGTTCTGGAATCACTTCCAGTTCTACCATACTCCCACTGCTATTTTCTGAAAAAATCCATTTTACTAAAACTGTGGCGAGTCAAGAACAATATCACCATTGATCTTCCAGATGGTAGAAAGTCAACCCTCGTCATAGCCTGGGCCAACCCACAAACTGCCATTACAGAAACGTGCCTTGAGTGTAAGTCCACGTTGCTCACCCCGGTTCTTACGGGGAGGCGGAAACGGTAAAAAACGATTTTTTGACACAAAGCAAAATGGACTAAAAAGAGGATCTTTGCTAAACAAAAAGCTAGCAAACTACATGAGGTTCTATCTACTATGTCATAGAGATTATACCTCACGAAACCGGTCCTTTGGATCTTCTCTCCGCTGTCCTGCTCGTCCATCCAAGCTCAGAGGATCGATCCGGATCTTGGTCACCTCCGCGGCCTCCTTAAGTCGAAGACGATCCACCCGAGAGTTTGTGTTCCGAGCTCCACCTCAAACCGAGGTAACTAGGGCAACAAGGTTGCTAAGCTTGATGTCCTAGGTTGTGTAGAAGAAGTAGATGGATGTTTTTGTCAATTTACTTCCTTATTTTCTCAACACATGAGATCAAAGGAAAATTCAAGAGGAGGAAGATGAAGGAGGAACCATGGAGCTTTCTCATATCAAGAGAGAGAATGGGAAAAGAATTATGAACAAAGAAAATGAACCATGGAAATAATAATGCATAAACATCATCATTACTAATCTTTTCATGATAAAGTGGATGGCTACCTTGACTTGACCATTTTCATCATAAAAAATAAAATGAAATCCACAGAATACTCTAGACCTCTCATGAAGATCCTAGTCAACTTTGGTCAAACGGTCAACAAAGTCAAGTATGGTCAAATGGTCAAAGCAATTAACCATAACATAATTATCACTAAAAAGATTAGTAAATAATATCCCTGGCTCATAATGGTTTTAACCGAGCCAACTTTCAAAACCTTAATGAGCCGGCCTCATAAAAGTTTTGACTGAATCAACTGTCAAAACCCTAATGAGGCACCTCCTTCTTCTTCGCTCCTCACAACTGTGCATACACACCCGCATCCGCATTCCGTAGAATGCGAATGCACAGAAGACAAAACAAATCCATCCATACAATACTAGGATCCGGCTTAAACCAAAGCCCACTAGTATTGTCTGCCTGAACAGCATACGCACACAAGTGCACGTAAGTGATCGTAGCCTTGCCGTAAAACCATACGGCCTCTACACCTTTCGCTCAGTGCAGGGAAACTCTCTGTGTGGAACTCTAAAGACTCGACACTATGCTGGCAGTGGGTTTAACCACGGACCGCAAGTGGCACTAGCTGTACGTAACGGTCCCCAGATAGATGTCGAAAAGAAGGCCGATGAGGTAAACCCATCCGAACTCCTACTGAGCCTGAATGTGACAATCTCCGTACAGTCCGGCCTGTTCGTCTGAGAATATCGCATGGCGGGCCTAGGGGGTGGTAAACATCAGTCCCCTAATAGCGGTACAAGTCGTGTCGGAGTGTAGCCCAGAACACCCTGAGATAACACTGGAAACTACCAGTATATCTCGCTTGCCCTGGCCAGGGAAGACTATGTGTAATGGCTCTCCTAGACACAGCGCGATATCAACCCCCAATACCGGGAGAGACGAATCCTGTCCAACCGTCACTGCCTCCAAGTGCTTCGGGACTGCACCCAACTACTACCTGTTTGCACGACTCCTTTGAGCCGTGGTAGGGTAGTAATCAAAGAACAGTGGGAACACACTCGAGGCGAAGTGACAGTGTCAAGTCAGCGGACTAAGCTGTACTCATGTCACCTGGGAACTGATAACTGACGATAGGTATAATACCAACCAACAGTTCCCGACGAGTCATGTCCAGTGTACTCGTAACCAAACGAGCACCCGCATACTATCTCCAGTACGACGTACTGATGGCTGTGGGACAGACCATCTCCCATGCTGGGATGAGAAGCGCATACGCTAGTCTACTCCGGAGTATCGATGCCCTGTCTTGATATTCCTACGACTAGGGACCTGAATAAGGATGTGCTTATAGATTACCCAGCCCCCACAAGTGTGACTGCCATCACAACGCTGGTAATCAAGTAAAGATCCTAAGGGTTCTACTAATATGTATAAGCGATATGCTAAAAGAAACACATGCACATATTAAAGTAGAAACAAACCAAGTAGCATACTACCATTTTGAGCAAGATTGTCTATACAACTGTGAATATCCCAAGCTTCCATCAAGTAATACACAAACTAGTTTGATACAGTAATGGCCTCTAGGGCATATACACTAACACTGAGTTATCCAGAGTCTGGTTTAAAGCATAAGCCGGACAACTCCTCGTACCTTAATATCGTTAAGATATGAACCATTCTATATCTAATATATAAACTTTGGCACTTATTTAATTGGAATCAGAATCTAATCATGCAGCTGTCTCCAGTGCATATCAACTTAATGGAGAGAGGCCTGATCAGCATTACTCAACATAGGAATGCATCCAATTATGAGTAACCTGAAAGAGAAACAAGTTTCTCAAAACCATTACTATCAACTAAATACCAATCATAAATATCTACATCTTCGATCTCTTTGAAAAATCCCGATACTTGCGACATATGGTTCTCTACTTTATTCTTATACCCACAACTTCTCAAAACTTAGACATTGTATTTCTACGAAACACTTGTCTAAAAACTAAAGAAGTCACAAGTAAACAGAACATAGTACGAGGACCAACCCTTTTGTCCTGATGGACACTGGACAACATACAATACTCTGTATAAGTCCGCTGAGTTGAATAACTCAAAACATGTGCATCGTAGGTTGAAAACTGTACTTATGGTTAACAACTACTCCGTTGTTCAATGCTCCTTACCCAATAGTCAACTGATATAGGTAAATGTCATGGACATAATTTCAAAAAGTTATATCTCACTTTATAAAAATAAACGTACAGATATATCATTTTGAAATTTGTGCACAACAACGGATACTCATAACCAAATACATGTCGTCCGGCAAAATACCAAGGCGACTTCCTCAAATATCACCAATTACAACGAATTCCGATATAATGAGGATGATCACCTTATTCCCAATAACTTACTCCCACTCATCATCTGTAAAACCATACGGATGTGAGAATCATACCTGGTAAATACATACCCTGGAGTAAGTATCTAATCGGGAAATCAGTTTTTCCTTTAACAATGCACAGTGAAACTGAAACATGAAAACGTTTCATAGGGGTATCCTGGTATTCCTAGTAATGCCACTTCCATAATCCAATTCATAACTGTAACCGTATATTTCTTTGCAATCTCTCCAAATCCTTTTATTTGTCTTTAGTCGTTACCTTCTGTACACCCCTTTAGGCTAAGTGGTTTTCTTCCTTCCCTACCGTTCGGCACCAGCCTATGGTTTGGAAGAACACTATCCAGTAAGCATAATAGGTGTACTCTCTGTAGGGTTACTAGGCACTCTAACAAGGGTTAAGAAAGTATCAACCATGCCCGATTAAAATTATAGCCGTGCCTAACAACCCTAAACAAGATCTTTGCTAGAAAATTAGGGTTTCACATGAAAGTAAATAGCATCTACAACTAAGTGAATACGAAATACAACCTTTGTAGATCGGTCCTTCACTTCTTTAGCTCCTTGTTGAAGTCCCTTCGCTGCGATCGTGGTTCTCCCGGACTCTTGCATGGCTTCACGAGGTTAAAGGAGCGCCCTTGCTTGAAATCTTCGAGGCCGAAGATGATCTACGTCGAGGGGATGCCAACTCAAGTTTCTACTTCACTAACTAGAGAATTAGTGAAGCAAACACCCTAAACTAAAGTGCTAGTCTAGTAGAGGATGGAGAAATAGGAAGTGGGTTCACTTTAGAATTTATTTTCTCACAATGTTTCTCACTTTGGATCAAACCCTAGAGAGCTCTTTTGCTCAAGGAAGAAGATGAAGAAAAATAAAGATAGAAAGATAATGATCAAGTGAGAAAGCTAACCATGGTGAGTGAGTATTATATACTAACTCATATAGAGACATAACCATGGCTAATCCTTATGGTTGGGTTAACAAATATCCATAGTAAAAACAAACTTAGTGGACTTAGTCAATGCATCCACAAGCTTCCACAAGCTTCATGCATTTATCTAATCATCCACTAATTTTGTAATTACTTTAAATATTAAAACCCAACATAATAAATAGCATGGTGTAAGTCTCATACACCCATGAATGATGTATCAACAACCATGATACAAAAAGAAAACACATATTAATATATATCATATATACATTAAAGTTGTGCACATGTGAGAAAAACCCTTAAGTGAACAAATGTTAGTTAATGTAAATTAGTATATCCAATATACAATTATATAATAAATTATTAAATCAACACTTGACATAATAATCAGGTCATAACTCATATAACCGACTAACATCCAATGTATCGACTTATCGAATCAACACTTGATTCGATAACCCGGCTATATCACATATAACCGACCGATACAGAAAGTCGCAAGGATAGAATACGGTATCACATACACGCATTATTCTCGGTCCCGCACATATCACATATGCGCCCCTATTTCGTTTTTCCTGAGTCAGTAAAACCTCTATGTAGGACTCTAAAGACTCGTCAATACGCCGGCAGTAGGTGATGATCACATCAAGCACCCACAAGCCGTCAGCGGTACTAGCTGGACGTAACGGCTATCCGGGTATTGAGCGATCAGAAGATCAGCAAGCAAGCCCGCTCCAACTCCTGTAAAAGCCAAACGGTAACACTTCCCGTACAGTCCGGTCTCCTCGTCTGATATGTCGCATGTCAAGTCTAGGGGTGGTAAACATCAGACCCCCAATAACCGATAAGTCGTGCCGATGTGAGGCTCATAACGGGTCGAGAAACTACTGGTAACACTTACCAGTAAATCTCTAAATCATCCCTGGCCAGGGACTTCCCTATTATGGCCAATCGAGCACAGCGCAACATCAACCCCCAATACCGGGAGAGACGAAATCCCTCCTATCGCTCATTGCCTCCATGTGACTCGGGACTGTACCCAAAAACCACCCTTTTGCATGCCCTCTTAGATGTGGTAAGGTGGAAATCAAAGCACAGTGGGAATCACACAAGACTCTATCACGATCTCGGGTCTACAGACTAACTTGCATAAGTGTCACCAGAGAACTGCCATCTGACGTGAGGTATAATACCATCTGGGAGTTCTCAGCGAGTTCGTCCAGTGTACCCAGTCTCCACTGAGCACCCGTATACCATCTCAGATGTCAAACACCAATGGATATGTGATCATCTATCGCTCATCTCATGTGTCGAGAAGCGTATACGCTAGTCTACTCTGGTATATCGATGCCCTGTCTCGATACACCTACGACTAGAAACATTAAAGGATGTACTTATGGACTACTCTGTCCCCACTAGTATGATCTGCATCATAGTCCGGGTAGTCAAGTACACATCCTAGGGGCTTTACCAACATGTAACTATAAGACAGTATCAAGAGACAAGTATACATGTTAAGATAAAGAGCAACCAGATAGCATACTATCATATCGAGCAAGAAAGTCCTCTCTATATATGTCCAAGCATCCAATATAATATACATCATCTGTACAATACTGGCCTCTAGGGCATACATACAACTAACACTCTCCTAATCCTAGGAGTACTCGTAACCTGAGAGAAGGTGATGATAAAAGCCAACTGAATAATACCTTATTCTATTTCTCCTGAACTGGGGAAAAAAGCAAAGGTGAAGTAGGAGTGGCGATGAAGTATGCGGTTTGGTCGTGAACGATAGCAATCGCAATTTACTTTGCCCTCTATCTAATCCCTTTATTTTGTCTTTACTTATTACCTTCTGTACACCTTACTTAGGCTAATTGGTTTTCTTCATTCCCTACCTTTCGTCACCTGCCTATGGTTTGGAGGAAGACTATCCAATAAGCGTAATAAGTGTACTCTCCTAAACCAAGAAGCCCTCGCAACCTGAGAGAAGGAGATGATAAAAGACAACTGAATAAACCAATTCATTTTCTCCTGAACCTGGATCCATCCTCGAAGAAGTCCCTTCGAGTTCGTATATAACCATACGATGGATCTATCCAATGGAAGTGGATGTCCGTAGTAATACGAGGTGTTCTGAGAAATGTAAAGGGTAAAAGAAGGAGCGGCAATGACTTATGCAACTAAGACAATCCAAAAGCCAGTATTTTAAGAAGGTTCGGTCAACTTGGTCACCGAGTTATAGTCTAGGGTCGGTCAAAGGTCGCTGCCAAAGAGAGAGAGAAAAGAGACACTCTGCGTGCACTCTAACCTAGATCAGAATAGTTATCACATTATCTAATCAGGAAACCTCCCACTGTACTGTCAAATTCTCCTCCAAACCTGAAAGAAGAATCAATCGGGATCACCCGAAGAGTAAACCAACTCATCAGTGGGAATCGGGATCCAACTCTCATCGCATGATAACGTGAAGGAATCCACTCATGTTATCACACTCCAGAAGGAATGCGCATGCCTGGCAAGTTTCAGTTTCTTTAGAAACTCCCGATATGATTTTTACCCCATGTTCTTATGACCTTGACGAAGTCCAACAAATCATAAGTCACATGTCAAGTCCTACACATCATTATATTGTCAATTCGAACACACCCGTACATACCCTTGACGAAGGCCAACAAGGTAATACGACTGTCCGAAACCAACTCATCTATCTATTCAACAGAAAAGTAACAAGCAGCTACCATCCACTATGCCTTGATGAAGGCCAACAAACATAGCATGAATACTACGTGTTACCGTCTGAAACAACGGAGGGCTACGGCTGGTTTTTGGCGAAAAACCTTTAACGTAATGAACTTGATCTCGTTGAAGGAACCTGATAGCTTTTTATAAAAATATAGTGGCGAAAACCTTTGCTAAAGAGGTCACTCCCGGTGAAGGGATATCGGCTCTTTCCTCGTGGAATGAGGTCCAGGATATTCCAACTGAATACCGCGATGCAAAGCAACATGTAATTGACTATAGTGAAGTTATTACCCTGACACAAACTTCTGCCCAAGGGGTCACTCCCGGTGAAGGGATCTCGGCCCTTGCCTCGTCGAATGAGGTGCATGATATTCCAACTGAATACCACTGTGCAAAAAAAAAGAAAACGTGTTTGTAATAACACTTTTTAAAATTGTTCCAACAACGTCCATGTTGTGCCACGGCAGCGCCCCGGCCGTCTACTCGAGGCCAAAATGCGGAATCAAAAATTTTCTTAACTTTAAACCGGCGCTACCGCAGACAATAAACCCGGATCGTAACAATTAACCTAATCCTAGCTATCAAGAGAGTGGGTAGTGAGATATACCAAGCGATCCGTGTCCTTCGGTCTTCGTCCCCACTCCGATCTCCTCGCGGAATCTCCGGTCGTCGCCTCCTCGTCGAAACGGGCACCACATCGCCGGGTTCTTTTACGGGCTCCCACCTCTGGACCGAGGCAACTCGGGCGCGAAGTTGGCGAGCCGACGCATCCAAGAGATGCTGTAGGTGTAGTGTAGAAAACATTGTCTCATTTGAGGTAGTGAAGTTGCCATGATGGAGGAATCAAAGAACTTTGGAGAGAGGTTGAGAATTTAGCAAGCATGCAAATGAGATATGAATAATTCCCCTCATCAAAAATGAACTCTCTCATTCTCTCTCTCAAAAAATGGCCGGCCTCTTCTGTGAAATGGTGGAGGGAAAAAAAAACCAAAACCAAGAAGGGAGGTGAGTGTAGGAATCAAGAGAGGTGACCACATCCAAAAGCAAGCCTCACATCAACTTCTAATCCATTCTAATCTCAATTAATGCAAGCAAGTGATGGAAAAAGAATCTCATCATGCAAGAACCATCATGATGCCACCAATTGACAAAGAAGCCCTCCACAAAAGATAATTTGCAAAACTGCAAATAACCACCCTCCATCGGAAAAGTCCGGCCGGGAAGGAACAAAGGAAAACTGGCCGGAACGGAATTAAAACTGGCAACTTCAGAAAACTGATCCCGTAATAAATTACAGGAAAACCCCGCGACTGTATATACATACCCGCATTTGTATTCCCACTGAATACAAATGCAAAGAGACAAAATCTATACTGTACAATACTAGGATCCGGCTTAAACCAAAGCCCTCTAGTATTATCCGTCCGATCATGATCCGTACAATACCGCACGTATCAGATCGAACCCTGCCAAATCTCCATACGGCCTCTACAGCGTTTCGCCCGTAACTTGAGTAACTGTGTGTGGGGGACTCTAAAGACTCGTCAATACTATGGCTGTGGATTTAACCACTAGCACGTCAGAGGTATTAGCCATATGTAACGGGCTACCAGCTATTGACCAAAAGGGACGTCGATGAGCGAACTCATCCTGATACCCTACTGAGCCTGTCAGTGACAATATCCATACAGTCCGGTCCGTTCGTCTATGAGTATCGCATGGCGGGCCTAGGGGGTTCGTAAAAATCAGACCCCCAAAAGCGGTACAAGTCGTGTCAGAGTGTAGCCCAGAACACCCTGAGATACTACTGGAATACCTACCAGTAAATCTCCTGCCTCGGCCGAGGGCTTTGTGTAATGGCTCTCCTAGACACAGCGCGACCTCACCCCCAATACCGGGAGAGACGAACCCCTACAGATCTGCTCACTGCCTCCATGTGGCTCGGGACTGTACCCAACTAAAACCTGTTTGCACGACTCCTTTGAGCCGTGGTAGGGTAGTAATCAAAGTACAGTGGGAACTCACACGAGACAAATGACGATCTCAGGTCGATGAACTAACCTGTACACATGTCACCAGGGAACTGCTATCTGACATCTGGTATAATCCCAACTAGCAGGTTCCCGGCGAGTCCTGTCCGGTGTACTCATAACCCAATGAGCACCTGTATACATCTTAGGTGAACCAACTGACACCAGTGGCTTGTGAGACCGGCCACCGCCCCTCATCGGGGTCTCGACTGTATACACTAGTCTACTCTGGAGTATCGACGCCCTGTCTCGAAACTCCCACGACTAGGGACCTTTTAAGGATGTGCTTATAGACTCCAGCTCTCACGTATATGATCGCCCTCATACTGCTGGTAGACAAGCAAGAATCCTAGGGGCTCTATCAACGTGTAATAGCGACTCGTAAGGTCACCTAAAGCAGTACACGATCATAAAGATAAACCAGATAGCAAACTATCATCTTGAGTAAGACTGTCCTACTGGGACAGGTCTTCCCCCAATCATTGCAATCACGTGCCTGTGATCCAATAATTGACTCTGAGGGCACTATCTCCAATAGTCCAAACAGGTTTGTTTTCCTTTGCATTGATCAGAATCAACACAGTCCCATCAATTAATCACACTAGAAAAGAACGAAAATAAAATGTACGTATATGCCATCCGCATTCGTCACTGGGTCTCGTCATCACCCATTAGGTTACTTAACTAACGACAGAGCGGGGACTGGACTAGCGCGGGTGTAAAACATATACAACATCTACTAGTATATATACCAATATACAATAATCGCTCTAGGCGTGATAATATGCAACATTACAGAAAAGTAATAAGCATCACAGAACAATACAGATAATCTGGCATCCCCGGGTTTCACAGAGCCGCTGCTGAAACCCGACGTTCCCCTGGTCATGTGGATAGCCTGTGCAATGAAACCTACACCCCTACGGGTGCGGCAAGTTACCCGCCAAAACGTGAAGCGAGGCAGCCCCCTACAGCATAGTGAATGAACCACCCTGCACTTCACGGAATCCGGTAACTTGAGCACCCCTACTTGGGTCAACCTGTACCCCTACGAGTGCGGCGAATAGTCTGCCAATTCTAAAGTGAGGCCCCTCTGCCTCTCAAAGCCATGAGATGCGGACCCGTTGCCCTCCAGAACCCGACTATCCGTGCACTCCGTCGTGGGGTAAACCTAGTACAGAAATGAAAAATATGTACAACGGGTA
Source organism: Agapanthus africanus (assembly GCA_030015575.1). Classification (NCBI taxonomy): domain Eukaryota; kingdom Viridiplantae; phylum Streptophyta; class Magnoliopsida; order Asparagales; family Amaryllidaceae; genus Agapanthus; species Agapanthus africanus. The sequence continues at coordinate 172,296,450 of JASDDO010000012.1, read as the reverse complement.
CATCGACCTCAGCCCGGTCGTGCCCCAAAAGAATATTATACAAACAGGCAGTGACGGCAGTCCACATGTTGGACACTCGCCCCGCAATATCAAATGTACAAATAAATCCAAACTGCACTACCATTGCACACTGCTATCCACCACGACAAATCCGCAACATCACAGCACAACACAAAACATCAACGCGAATGTCACGTTCGCAAACCCGTTTAAAAGGACTATAGCAATTAGACGCAATTTACCGCTCGAATGACATTCACGGTCGGAGATATAATGTAAGTACTGTAAACTAACAAGTTTAAAATTCCGATTGACAAAACTTCCCGAAATGGGCCCCACGTACAACTGCAGTACTCAAACAAAATCTGGGCCCAAACAAAATATTCCAGAAACCACAATTCCCTATGCAGAACTACTAGTTGAGGAGCGTATTTCCGAGACTTCGGTCGTTCCGGAACCGAAAAAGGTTCGTACTGGTGTATCAGCCCGGAGACAGATGTTTATACGACGCGACAGATTTCGTTCAGGTCGTGGGAGTAGCAGAAGCTTGGGATGAGGCCAGTTGTTTAGCTCTTATCCTTAAGAGGGTCAACAGTCATCGTCTGGATGTTTTCGATGCGACAGTTTTTATCATCGCGTTAGAGATTGTACTGAGCCACGTGAGGACGAAGCAGCCGTTCCATATGTTACCTTACCACCTTCTCCACCTCAGAGAGCATTGCCTCTTGCGCCTGTTGTTGCTCCGCGTCAGACTTATGCTCAGAGAGGTCATGGTCGCGGAGGGTATGTTCAGAGAGGACAGGGTGGCAGAGGTGGAGGACAGCCAGTTGCCGGTAGAGGGAAGGCTCGTGTATTTGCTTTGACCATCAGGATGCGCAAGCGTCCAATGCAGTGGTTTCAGGTACTCTTTCAGTATGTTCCTTCGATGGACACGTTTTTTTTGATCCGGGAACGATGCACTTGTATGTTTCTATACACTTCATGCCGAGGTTGGGCCGAGAGTCGTGTTTGCTAGATCAGCCGCTTGTCATGACTACTCCTATTGGCGAGTCATTTGTTGCGCGACACATGTTTCGGTCGTGTGCCGTTCGTATTGGAGATAGAGATTCGTCCGTCGACTTGATCCTTCTTGAGATGTTGGACTTTGACGTTCTTCTTGGCTTGGACTGGTTAGCTGCTTGCTATGTGTCTGTGGACTGCCGTGAGAAGACAGTCAGGTTTTATTTTCCCGGCGAGTTAGTTCTTGTTGTGCAGGGGGACCATGGTGCTGTAAGTCTACGGTAGCGCCCCGGCCGTCATTCTGACGCCAAACGCGGAACAAAAACTTTTATAACTGGCGCTATCGCATACTATAACCCGGATCTTGCCATTAACGCTAAACTAACAAACTGTAAAGAGGTAGAAAGGCTATACCGATCGATCCAAGTCCTTCGGTCTTTAGCCATCATCCCACGCTCCTCGCGGCAACTCCGATCTCCTGTCTCCTCATCGAGGTGGCACCACGTCAACGGATCTTTAAACGGGCTCCCGCCTCTATACCGAGGAAACTCGGTCATCAAGTCTGCTAAAAGAGATGACCAAGATGAAGTAGAGAACGAGTAGAATACTTTGTCTCAAACACCCTAGGGTTCTCATCGCATGAGAGGGGTAGGGTGGAGGTAGAAGAAGATGTTTAGGATTGGAAATGGTGAACTCAAGAAACACTAGTGAGCAAAAGAAAATCAAGCCCATAAACTTGTGTTATGTTTCTTCTCATGTGAATAGATATATATGAGGTTATATTTAAAAAGAAAATATCTAATACCAATATCTCCTCAAATATCTATCCATAAAACAAAACTAATTAATTCTTAATGACTCACTAGATGACTCATTACATGAGTCATTAGTGAACATTCTAGAATTGATGAGTCACAAAGAATGAGTCACCCTTTTAAAAACCTATTTGATCATTTAAACTAAAATGATTAACCAAAAGAAATGCATCTTCTAAAGTATTCTCGTAACGGATTACGAAAATACCCCTCACGTGTATATACATAAATGTATCCGTATTCCGACCTAATACGAATACGAGAGACTAAAATATTCCGACTCAATATAATACATGGATCCGGCTTAAACCAAAGCCCACCAGTATTATCTGTCCGAAATATGACACGTGCAAAAATGCAAGTGCAATTTCGAACCCAGCCATAAAACCAGACGGCCTCTACAACGTTTCGCCCGAACTTGGGAAACTATCTGTGGGGGACTCTAAAGACTCGTCAGTACCCTGGCAGTGGGTTTAACCACAAGCACGTCAGCGGCACTAGCTGTGCGTAACGGCTGCCCATGTACTGACCGAAAGGGAAACTGATGAGCGAACTCATCCTGGAACCCTACTGAGCCTATCAGTAAACAATATACATACAGTCCGGTCCGTTCGTCTAAGAGTATCACATATCGGGCCTAGGGGCTGGTAACGTCAGACCCCCAATAGCGGTATAAGTCGTGTCAGAGTGTAGCCCAGAACACCTTGAGATACTACTGGAGTACCTACCAGTAAATCTCCTGCCTCGGCCGAGGTCTATATGTAATGGCTCTCCTAGACACAGGGCGATCTCACCCCCAATACCGGGAGAGACGAATGCCCTACCGATCCGCTCACTTGCCTCCATGTGGCTCGGGACTGTACCCAAAAAAACCTGTTTGCACGACTCCTTTTAGCCATGGTAGGGTAGAAATCAAAGCACAGTGGGAAATCACACGAGACAAATGACGATCTAAGGTCTATGAACTAACCTGTACACATGTCACCAGGGAACTGCTATCTGACGCTAGGTATAATACCAACTAGCTAGTTCCCGGCGAGTCCTGTCCGGTGTACTCATAACCTAATGAGCACCTGTATACATCTTAGGTGATCCAACTGACACCAGTGGCTTGTGAGACCGGCCACCGCCCTTCGTCGGGGTCTCGACTGTATACACAAGTCTACTCTGGAGTATTGATGCCCTGTCTCGAAACTCCCACGACTAGGTACCACTTTTAAGGATGTGCTTATAGAATACCCAACTCTCACGTATATGATCGCCATCATATTGTTGGTAGTCAAGCAGGATCCTAAGGGCTCTATCAACGTGTAATAGTGAACAATCACCTAAAGCTGTACACGATGATAAAGGCAAACCAGATATCATACTATCATCTCGAGTAAGACTGTCCTACCGGTATAGGTCCTCTCTCAATCATTGCAATCATGTACCTGCGATCCAATAATTGACTTTGAGGGCACTACATCCAACAGGTGCTGCCCCTCACAGTTTGATTTCAGCCCTTTGCGCTAGTCGGCTTTTGAGGAGAGGATGTCGGGGATTCTTAGCTTACATACGAGATACTAGAGCCATAGTACATTCGTTTGACCAGGTTCCTATTGTGAGAGAGTTTCCCGACATTTTTCCCGATGAGTTACCTGGATTGCCGCCAGAGCATGAGATTGAGTTTTGCATTGATTTGATCCCCGGCACGGGGCCTATTTCTATACCGCCTTACCGGATGGCCCCGGCGGAGCTTAAGGAGATTAAGGATCAGCTGCAAGAGTTTCTTGATAGGGGACTTGTATGTCCGAGTGTTTCGCCTTGGGGAGCTCCTGTCCTGTTTGTCAAGAAGAAGGACGATAGTTTGAGGTTGTGCATTGATTATCGTCAATTGAACCGAGTTACGGTGCGGAATAGGTATCCTTTACCTCGCATTGACGATTTTTTTGATCATCTCCAGGGTACGGGACATTTTTCTAAGATTGATTTATGATCGGGTTATCATCAGTTGCGGGTTCGGAATGATGACATTCCAATGACTGCTTTCCATACGCGCTATGGGCATTATGGGTTTTTGGTGATGTCGTTTGGACTCACCAATGCCCCAGCAGCGTTCATGGATTTGATGAACCGGATTTTCAGGCCGTTCCTCGACCAGTTTATTATTGTGTTTATTGATGACATTCTGTTTTATTCCAAGAGCCTAGAAAAGCATGAGCAGCACTTGAGGATTGCTTTGCAGACATTGAGAGAGCACCAGCTGTTTGCTAAATTCTCAAAGTGTGCCTTCTGGCTTGATAGTGTTGACTTTCTTGGTCATGTGGTTACGGGAGACGGTATTCGTGTGGACCCGAGGAAGATCGAGGACGTACAACTTTGGCCCAGACCTGTATCAGTGACAGAGGTCCGTAGCTTTTTGGGCTTAGCCGGTTATTATCGCCATTTCGTTCTGGACTTCTCGAGTATCGCTGCACCGCTGACCGGATGGACCAGGAAGGGGGTTCCTTTTCTTTAGACTGAGGCAAGCGAGCTGAGTTTTCATCAGTTGAGGACTCGGTTGATGACTGCACCAGTTTTATCTTCGCCTTCTGGATAGGACGGCTTTGTCGTTTAGTGTGATGCTTCTCGAGTGGGGCTCGGTTGTGTATTGATGCAGCATGATAGAGTTATCGTTTATACTTCCTGGCAGTTGAAGAAGCACGAGCAGAATTATCCCACTCATGATTTTGAGATGGCCGCGGTGGTCTTTGCGCTTATGATTTGGAGACACTACTTGTACGGGGAGTCATGTCAGATTTTCACAGACTATCAGAGCTTAAAATACATCTTCCAGTAGCGGGATCTGAATTTAAGACAGCGTCGTTGGATGGAGCTTGTGAAGGATTATGATTGTGAGATCTTTTATCACCCGGGCAAGGCGAATATGGTAGCTGATGCTTTGAGTCGTAGGCCCGGGGTAGCTTGTCCCAGTTGAGCGCAGTTCAGAAACAGTCTTCTGCAGATTGGCAAATCTTGTGCGACAGTAGAGTACAGTTTGAGTTCACTTCCACTAGGGGACAGCTTGCTCATGTCTGCGCCCGTCCACTTCTACTTGATCGTATTCGTGAGGCACAGCCCGACGATGCCGTTTGTCTGAGATTCTTGAGCAGGTTCGGCAGGGTAGAGATTTGGAGTTCTTGATTGATGATCAGGGTGTGCTACGTTTTGGGACTCGTTTGTGTATACCTGATACCGATGGGTTAAGACACGAGATCCTAGAGCAGGCACAACAGTCAGCTTTTAGTGTTCACCCAGGTTCCACCATGATGTATCGTGACTTGAGAGATATCTATAGGTGGGCAGGGATGAAGAATGATGTTTCGGATTTCGTTTCGAGGTGTCTGACTTGTCAGCAAGTCAAGGCTGAGCATCAGAGACCGGCAGGACAGTTGCAGCATTTACCCGTTCCGGAGTGGAAATAGGAACAGATCTCCATGGATTTCGTTGTGGGTCTACCCAGGTCCAGTCGAGGGTATGACTCCATTTGGGTGATTGTTGACCGGTTGACGAAAGCGGCTCACTTCCTTCTAGTGAAGAGCACTTTCGGTTATGCTCAGTATGCTCAGTTGTACATTGATGAGATTGTGGGTTTGCACGGCGTTCCCACATGGATCATATCTGATAGGGGCACCCAGTTTACCAGCCATCTTTGGCAGAAGCTTCAGGAAGCTTTGGGTACCCAATTGAGTTTTAGCACCGCTTTCCATCCGCAGACCGATTGTCAGTCAGAGGCGACTATACAGACTCTCGAGGATATGCTTTGTGTGTGCATGCTTGATTTTGGTGGCAGCTGGGATTGTCACTTGCCATTGATAGAGTTCTCCTAAAATAACAGTTATCAGGAGACGATTCAGATAGCACATTTTGAGGCTTTGTATTGTAGAAAGTGTCGATCGCCAGTCTGTTAGATAGAACACAGCGAGAGCAGGATTTTGGGACCCCAACTAGTTCAAGAGACTGCGGAGAAGATCCAGTGGATTCAGGATAGGATGAGAGCAGCCCAGTGCAGACATAAGTCTTATGCCGACCGTCGTCGTTGCAGGCTCGAGTTCACAGTGGGGGATCATGTATTCCTACGGATTTCTCCGATGAAGGGCGTTATGAGATTTAGGAAGAAACGGAAGCTTAGTCCCAGATTTGTAGGTCCTTTTGAGATCCTTGAGCGGGTTGGTACCGTTGCCTATCGTTTGACACTTCCGCCCAGTTTTCCGGATGTTCACCCCGTATTCCATGTATCAATGCTTCGCATCATGACCCTTCTCACATGATTTAGCACCAGACCGTTCAGCTAGAGCGCGATCTTTCGTTCACCGAGCAGCCGGTAGTTATATTGGATCGGCAGGTGAAGAAACTTCAGTCAAAGGTCTTACCATCTGTGAAGGTTCTTTGGCGTAGCCCGAATAGTGAAGAGGTCACTTGGGAGGCCGAGAGCGAGACGCGGAAGAAATTCCCTTATCTCATTGAAGGTACGCATAATAAGATTTTTTTTAAATTCGGGGACGAATTTTTTTAAGGGGGAAGATTGTAACACCTTAGAATGCGATTAGTGTTAATTAAGCGATCATGCGGATTTTTTTAGTAAAAAGTTTACCAAAATAGTTTTCACATATTTTATAAAAATTAATCAATATTTTATTATTATTTATTTCGAGATTGCACGCACTTGTGCATTTTAACCTAGGGTTAATTAGTGTTAACCATGCTTAAGTAGCCATGGCACCTTAACCCCATTCCATTAGATTTTATGTAATTATTTACGTTATTTAGTTTAAAAATAAGAGGTTTGAATTTGGGGTTGACTTGAGAGAGAGAGAGAGAGGGTTGACATGCAAATGATGAAGCATGGTGAGCATTTAATGAGGAGAGAGAAGAGGGCATGGCTCACTCTAACCTCAAACCCTCATTTCCCTCATCCCTCACTCACACACTCCCTCATTCTCACTTCACTCTCTCATTCACACCTTATTTTCTTCATCTATTTTTCTCATCCCCTCAAACTGAAACCCTACCAAAATCCTTACAAAACCAAACCAAATAACCACTAAACCTCACTAAAACCCTTCACAAGCCTAGCTAAAGCCACTAAGATCACTTGGAGTATGGAAAGCTAAGGTTTTTGAGTAAGTGAGAATAGGTAATGATCTCTAAATGTTAATTAGGTGTTTATATGTTGTGTTGCTTAGTAGATGTTATTTAGAACCCTAAAGATATAGTTTTGTGCACATATCGTATTTTTAGTGTCATATTGGGGTGTCTGTGATCTGCTATCACCACGAGTTGTTACTGGAAAATCTACCAGTGCAGTGGTGTTGTACTATAGGCCCTGAGTGTTCACCTGAAACCCGAACCCAATCCCACCTGTTTTGGCTGGCGAGACATGGGGAAATTCCGGCGAGCTCGGATTTTTGGGAGCCTGGGGAGTTGAGATTTTTAGGGTAGCTGTCTATAGGTATTTTGGGGTGTTTGGTACTGCTTGATTTTTATGATATGACTGTAGGCAAAATCTGGGACAACTTTGCTAATTTTAGGCGTTTCGGCAAAGTGCGATACGATTGATCCGACGTAGTTTAAGCGTTCGGGTAGCTTGCAGTCATGGACTGGTTTTGGTGATGTCGCTACACACGTTAGCCACTAAGCGAACCCTTTTGTAGCTTAAGGGAACCGATTCGTTAATTAGCGTTGTATTCGTTTATTATTGGGTAGTTTGCTAAATCCACGCGTTATTGTGTTATGTGTTGATAGGATCGCAGGCAGGGACTTCAGACGCTACGAAGAAAGGAAAGCAGGTGGTTGGATTTATCTAGCTCGAGATCATCGGTGAATAGATTTAACATCTACGGGGAAATCGCCCGTATGGCATTAAGCGTCAGGGCTAGATATGATATTATAGCCGCATGTTTATATGCATATATGTTGATTGTGCATGAGCATCATTGCATAACAATACTTGTTGTGCCTTGACTTAGTAGCTAGTGGACACTGCACCATTACTGACGGTTCATGTTGCACGAGCACTAAATTGTATGCTACAGCCACACCGTCGGTAATTACCATGACATGCACAACCTATACACATATATGGTATTGTATTCGTTATTGATATTGAGACGTTGATTCTTGTTCTATTGCGCATGTGAAGTGTATCATACATACATACCTTGCTATAGCTACATATACACCTTTATATGATATTGCATTTGATTTTGGAGAAATTGGGAACCGCATGATATATTTAAAAACTTGATTCATTTAAAAGAGCGGTTTTCCCTTGATATGCTCATATTATTGTTTTATGTTGCATACAACATATTTCATGGATTTACGCATTGAGATACGGATATCATGTTATTTATGGATTTGAAAACCGTGGGGATATTTCAAGAAAATATGCATTGTTTTGAAAACCCGGTTTCTCTTGATATAATATTTCGATGCGTCCACCATGAGTTTTCTCGGTTCTGAGACTTGTGTTAGAAACCCGATTGGAGGAGCTGGATGATCCGTTTGCGGGTTCATAGTGGTCCCGGTATGGTACCCGGGGCAAGAAAGGGATGTTGTGCAGTAGACGATTGGCCTGGTAGAGGAACTACTACCTACCGGTGATTGGTTGGACCTGGCGGTTATCCGGTGGATACTGATTGATCAATGAATAATTTATAACCGCAATCAAGAACGGCGCCGCTTGGTAGCTAGCCGGTGAGTACGGGTCGGTCCACAGGGATTTTGTGTATTTCTTAATTGTTCTAACGAGTTAATTCCGAATGGTGTCGGATTGATTAAATCTTAAAACTAAAGTTTATCTAGGCTAGGATTAAAATCTTGCTAGGGTTAGGTTTAGATTATGTTTGGAAAGTCAATATTCCACACCGCTTTCTATGCCCTATTTAAGATCTATGAGGTGTTATGGTAATAATTAATAAAGTGGATTAGTACCATCGGGAAGAAACGATGTTTCTTCCTCTAGATTCTTGTCCTTCCTTTCTTAATTCTTACCTTAACCTCCATGGAAAACACGCTCAACCGATCGTTTATACTACGGTATCACCGCTACCTTGTGGGATAGGGTGCCGTAGGGAGCGGTGTGTGCATGTATGCATGGAGTCCTATAAAAACGTGTGATGGGCAAGAAAGGGGTGAGAGATCTTCATCTCTCAAGCCTTCCCCAAATCTAACCCTAACAAGTGAGGAGACTACTCACTCATTAGGGAATTGAATAATATTTTCTAACTATCTAACTAGGGCAAATAATGAAAGTTATACTAGGGAAGATAAGAAATTACCTATGGCATGGAAATAAAAAAAACTACTTACTTTATTTGATGCTCTCTTCATACAATGCAGAAATTTACAGATCTGAATTTTGATAAAATGAAATGAGGCACAAGAAGAGGCATGCTCAAAAACAGGTTTTAGGGTTTCTATTTATAGAACATAGAAACCCTAGGTTTACAATCGCATCATATCTGCAATTACAATTTTAACCCCTAAGAAACCTAGTCAAAGCACCAACGCACCGCCGGAAAGATTTTGCACCGACACGGGCGTGTCATGGCCGCGGAACCGCGGCTAAAACCCATGTTTGGCCGTGGATCCGCGGCCAGGTGGAGGGGTCTTGGGCTCATGTTTCTAGGTATTCTTCTGTTGCATTTTTCCTTCTATTTTCTTCAGTTGTTTTCTCAGATTGGCTTCTATATTTCTTCCAGATTTCCACAGTGAATAATGTCGTGGACTTTACCGTTTGCTTCGTGTCGAAGTCTTGAACCTTGCACTGCCTTTTTACTTTGTGAACTTGTTCATTTATCTTCGTTTAGTCTTCAAACTGTAGGCTTGATCAAGATTCTTCCATTTTTCGGTCGTAGTTTCACTTTTGCATCGTCTTTTCGTCAATTGCACTGTTTTTGTTCCGAGAACCTGTAACCTGCAACTATGTAGCAGACATGGATCAAAAGCACCTATTTATTTGTAAAATGAATAAGAATGGGGAATATAATAATGCAAAATTATGATATGAACAAATACCCCCAAACTTATCTTTTGCTCGACCTTGAGCAAACCTAGTTTTATTTTCAAAAAAGACCTAGCCTCACTTTCGCAGGGAAACACGATTGCACTGAGCTCTTACAACAAGCCGTTAAACCTCTAGGTGTCCCTAGTAGGAGGAGTGTTGCCTCCTGAGGGTTTTCAGCGGATACTACCCACAAAATCCTATCAATTCGGCCCATTGACTTTTATTCTCCAGTTAGGTTTTCCAACAAGGAATTCTATTATCTTTGACTCAGAAATTATCCACCCGCATTTTTCACGCTTTCTTATCATTTAACTTAAGATTATATATTCTTGTGAATTTATTTAGCTTTTGGCATCGTTTAAGGTTTCCTTCTAGGGTTCTATCTCAACTTAGGAATTTTTATCATCTCTATTAAAGATATAAGTTCTATTCTTCATTTCTATCTCTCATCTAAACCCCAATCACATATCCCTACGTGTGTGTATATCACCCCTACACTTGGAAATTCAAATCAAGCTATTATACTCTTTTCCATTGTCCAAAGTACTTTTAAATTGGTGAATTTTTAGATGAAATTGCTCACACATTCTTCATGCGACCGTTAATACTTCTTGAGGTATCAACAACCAATTACAAAATGTGTTTGCACATTAAAGCGTAATTCCTAGTCTTGTAACACCTAAGGCTTTTAGCAGTGACTCCCAAACCAGTTGGTCTAAAGCACTAGGTGATGAAGCACCCTCGCTAAATATTTTTCCTATTTTTGCAGCCTTAAGAAATTACAAAACCAGTGTTCATTTTTTTTTTCACACTTGTATTTTTTTATTTTATTTTCTTTCATACTAAGGACTTTAGACAAGGGCATTTCAAGGTCTCCTATGCTATTCCAAGTTTCAAGGTTCGTGTTTGTGCAATTTGTAGGGTATATATTTTCAGAATTTAGACTTAAGCTTAGGAATTATTTTTCAAACTTATACTTTAATAAAATTATCAATACTTTTCCCTTGTTTTAACTTAGCCCAAGAAGTCAACTCGAAATTTGCCTATTTCTAAATAAACTTCAAAGACATATACTTTCTACCATTAAATTTTAAGAAAGGTTATTTTTATGGTTTTTAATTTACTAAGTCTAGGATCTAGTTGTTCCTAGCTAGTTAACGTTTTTGTCAAACTCAAGTCAATTATGGCCAAAATTGAATGTTTTAATTTTTATAACTTTCAAAAAATTTCAATTTTTATGGGTTTTTAAAATATGTATGCAAAAGAAAAAATATACACATGAATGTGAAGGAAGAAGGCTTACCGAGCACACCCCCAAACTTAAACTTGACACTGTCCTTACTGTCATGCTATATCAAGAGGGTCAAAATTGTCAGCACTCTCCTGTTTATTTATTTATAATAAATTTTTTAATCTTTTTATTGTTAAAAGAAAAACAAATATATATATACAAAAAGTCCCCCCCCCAAACTTAAGTGAAACAGTGTTTCCACTATTTTAAGCGTTTAAGTTCAGAGTTAGGGAGGAGAAAAATCAAACTATACAAGGCCTTACATAGGCCAAAGGTTAGCACCAAACATTCAAAAATTTTATCGTGATAATGGCAGGGTTGGTGAAAGAATGGAGTGTAGAGAAAAGAAATGAGAAGCACACGAGGCCGTGTGGAGATAGAAGTGGTATACGGTCTCGGTGGAGGAGGAGAATGGCGGAAAAGAGAAAGAAGTGTAGTACGAACTTGAGGGTGTAAATTGAGTGAATAAATTAGCACAAATTGTGATGACCGATGTGTTAAAAGCGATTGTGCTAACCTATCAACCTGTCGAGAAATGGGGTCAAATCCCTCAAGATTCGCAAGAAAACATGGGTACGTTGAACTTGGTAAACCATCCATTGAAAATGGAAACGCGACGGATTCTTGTGTGGTCGAAACGATAGAAAGGATGAAAGGGAGTGATTTAGGGATAGTCTTATTCTCACCTAAGTAATCTGTCTCGAACATGAAGGATTCCATCAATGGTTCGAAATGACTGTAAGCAACCGAGTCTGATGGTTCAACTAACACATCTGAAAATTCAAAGGACTCAAACTCGGGCGGTGAGTCTTCAAGATCGTCCGAAAAAATGAAACACTCGTAATCGTTATCGGCTGTGAGAACTGTGTCAGATTCAAAGAGGAACGCACTAGTGGCGTCAAAACTGCTGTGATCGAAGAGAAATCTTTCAAGCTCACAATCTTCCTGCGTGATCTTTTGCGTGGTCGGAACGATTGGAAGGATGAGGGGGTGATTTAGGAAGTATAACCGTTAAAGGTTCAGGAGGATGAATTGGAAAATCCGACACATCAAACAAAACTGGTTCATCCTCAATATTATCCTCAATACTCTACTCAATACTATCCTCATAATTCTCCTCAAAAGTTATCTTATCCATGCAATTATCATCAAAATCAAGACGCATATGAAATTCGGGAGAAACATTTAATAACTCGGGATGATGAATTGGAGATAAAGTTTCAGTCAAATCTACGGTTTCATCATCTAAAATATTCCCGGCGTCTATATCCTCAATCAAGTGAAAATCAATTTTTTCAGACACCTCATCAAATGCATGGATATTTATCAATTCAGGTTCTAGATTGGAGGTGTAAAGTTCGAAAGAATTAGGTTTGGGTTTACTCGAAAAGGACTCTTCACAATCAGGCAAATCAAGCACTACAAAGTCGCACAACTCATTAAATGTTTTATTTTTAACTAGTGAATCATTTGGGACACTTGTTTGAAAACCGGAGTTGTGGGATTCAATTGAGGATGGGTAGGTTTGATTTGGAAGTGTGTAGAACTCACTCTCACCACTCAAATTCTCACTCTGTCCAACCGCCTCATCATACATTGAAATTTTTTGAGCTAGTTGGAAACTAGCTACCGGTTCACTAGGTTGCATAAGGGCGGCAATGGACGCATCCAAATTCCCCATCTGTCGGTTTGTTGCTGCAATGTAAGCTTCCAACGACTTTTCCAGACTAGACATGGGTTGTGAAGGGGTTTCGGTAAAAGATTCAAAGTTGTTTGGATACGTAAAACTCCCAAATGGCTGTATAGAAGCAATGTCTAGGGAAGTTGTGAAAGTAGGGTAGGACTGGTAGGAATTGAATGGTTGGAGAGGAGTAGGATCAACATTTGGATAAAAAGGTGAATGGACTTGTTGATCCCAAGAACTGGAAGTGTTGAAAGGAGTGAAAGATCGGTTACGAGATTGTTCAATATGTTCAGCGATAGACATGGGTTTCGGAGTTACAACAGGACTCGAAAAAGTTGTATCAACATAAGAAGGTGGTAAAGGTTGAAATGATTGATACAAAGTGGATTGTGGAGTCGAACTGTTTCTCCTAGACGCTTCTATTCGATCTTTCAAAGAAATTTTGGGCATGGAGGGGTCGTCCGTAATTCGACCAAAACAATTCGCGTATGAAGCAATGTTTGGATGAAGGTACCAAAGTTCGGCAAGAGTTTTGGGAGGTGGGGTACCCATGATGTAAGAAAGGGGAATAAAAAGAATGTGGGGTGCACGGATTTCTTAGCGACAAGTTGCAAGTTTTTTTTTAATAAATTTTTTTCCTTTTCTCTTTTTGTGTTTTTTTTATAAGGAGCTTTTTGCAAAAAGATTTTCAATAAAAGGCTTAGACACACGTTCAATCAATCACAAATGCACAATCAAGCCTAGATCTAGGGTCACCTAGGTGAGCTAGACAGCTCCTAACTGTTCCAAAGGGCAAGAAGTAGGATCTCAAACCGCCTCTTCACCGCCAATTGTGGCCAGGTAAGCACAAGTAGAGAAAGGAGGGATCCGCTCACGAATCACCGTGGGACGGGACTTTTAAAGATACCTTTCACTACCTGTCTATCCTAGGCACCATAAAGTCAGGTTAGGATCAACGGTCGATGCCTACAACTATTCCTTTGTCCTATTGAGCGCGAAGTCCTTAGGGCTGAGTCTAATCTTTTTTAATTAATTGATGGTCGATGCAATATGCCTTATGTGATTTTTGGGGTCCTGTGAAGGGTAATGAAATCCCTACCCAATCTGGATTGGTGTTCAAGCCCTTTAAAGTCAATTTAAAATATGCAAAGCAGTAAACACAATCACTTGCAAACAATTTTTTTTTAGCGCGTCACAAAAAATCCTGCACAATATCAATTATTGGAAGGGGGGAGATTTTTAGCGCAAAGAATCCTGTAGGAAAATTTTACAGAGGAGATATTGGGGTTGCAGAGAAGGAGAAAGGAAGACTTACAGTGCTTTTTGCAGATGATGACTTCACAAGGCCACCGCGGTTCCGCCGCCGACACGTGCTTCCCGCCGCGATTCCGTGGTCTCCTATGCGGATCGGTTCCTGAAAATTCTTCTGCTCCTCTGTTATTATTTTTTCTGTTGTTCAGATCTGCCTTTTTCTGTTTTGCACTCTGGATTTTTCCAGATCCGAACTTGTTCGTTGATCCAGCAAAATTCACACGAAACACCCTTCAAACAATAAAAAAGATGATAAATTTTTTATATTTTTTAATTTTTCAGTTTTTATGATTTTATATTAACCCGAAATTGCAAAAAGAAAATACTACGCCATCCCCGGCAACGGCGCCATTTGATTGATCAAAGAATAATTTATAACCGCAATCAAGAACGGCGTCGCTTGGTAGCTAGCCGGTGAGTACGGGTCGGTCCACAGGGATTTTGTGTATTTCCTAATTGTTCTAACGAGTTAATTCCGAATGGTGTCGGATTGATTAAATCTAAAAACTAAAGTTCATCTAGACTAGGATTAAAATCTTGCTAGGGTTAGGTTTAGTTTAAGTTTGGAAAGTCAATATTCCACACCGCTTTCTATGCCCTATTTAAGATCTATGAGGTGTTATGGTAATAATTAATAAAGTGGATTAGTACCATCGGGAAGAAACGATATTTCTTCCTCTAGGTTCTTGTCCTTCCTTTCTTAATTCTTACCCTAACCTCCATGGAAAACACGCTCAACCGGTCGTTTATACTACGGTATCACCGCTACCTCGTGGGATAGGGTGCCGTAGGGAGCGGTGTGTGCATGTATGCGTGGAGTCCTATAAAAACGTGTGATGGGCAAGAAAGGGGTGAGGGATCTTCATCTCTCAAGCCTTCCCCAAATCTAACCCTAACAAGTGAGGAGACTATTCACTCATTAGGGAATTGAATAACATTTTCTAACTATCTAACTATGGCAGATAATGAAAGTTATACTAGGGCAGATAAGAAATACCTATGGCATGGAAATAAAAAAAACTACTTACTTTATTTGATGCTCTCTTCATACATTGCAGAAATTTACAGATCTGAATTTTGATAAAATGAAATGAGGTACATGAAGAGGCATGCTCAAAAACAGGTTTTAGGGTTTCTATTTATAGAACATAGAAACCCTAGGTTTACAATCGCGTCATATCTGCAATTACAATTTTACCCCCTAAGAAACCTAGTCAAAGCACCGACGCACCGCCAGAACGATTTTGCCCCGACACGGGCGTGTCATGGCCGCGGAACCGCGGCCAATACCCATGTTTGGCCGCGGATCCACGGCCAGGTAGAGGGGTCTTGGGCTCATGTTTCTAGGTATTCTTCTGTTGCATTTTTCCTTCTATTTTCTTCAGTTGTTTTCTCAGATTGGCTTCTATATTTCTTCTAGATTTCCACAGTGAATAATGTCATGGACTTTACCGTTTGCTTCGTGTCGAAGTCTTGAACCTTGCACTGCCTTTGTACTTTGTGAACTTGTTCATTTATCTTCGTTTAGTCTTCAAACTGTAGGCTTGATCAAGATTCTTCCATTTGTCGGTCGTAGTCTCACTTTTGCATCGTCTTTTCGTCAATTTCACTGTTTTTGTTCCGAGAACCTGTAATCTGCAACTATGTAGCAGACTTGGATCAAAAGCACCTGTTTATTTGTAAAATGAATAAGAATGGGGAATATAATAATGCAAAATTATGATATGAACAGATACCGACCGGAGTCGTGAGATGGATATGGGCTGATCCGGACTGACGGAGCCCGAGTTATGTGGATTTACATGTCGATATTGGATACGGGTTTTCATGATGTTTCGAGTGTCGATGTTGAGCACTCAGGTTCCATGAGATTTACAGATATGAGGGCCGATCAGAGTGACGGCGCCTGAGGTATTGGGATTTGGGGTTTCGTTGATGGACACCGGGTTTTTTCATGATGATGATATGTTTTATCCCATACTCAGTATTTATTAGATATGCATTGTTCATGTAGTTATAGTACCCTGATGGTATACCTTGATCACGATTGTTGCATATCCATATTGCCATATTTATGCTATCAGATTGCATGTGATAGATTATCATTGTACGTTCATACCTGCGATTATATATATGATGTTACTTACTATTCACGAGTTGGCAACTTACCCCCGTTGTGCTACAGTGTTTTGCAGGCTTGACCCTTAGAGTAGTCGCGGCAGGGCTTCCTCTTGTATCTCTTATTGTATCTTTTTCAGCGGATACCGCTACGGTTGGCTGTGAGCCTTTTTGTTGTAGGTGGGTTGCGGTTATCCGATTATATCCATTGTATCTCTTATTGTATCTAGTACTCTCCATCTACCACTTTCATGTATTGACTTAGAGACGAGTTGTGAGGATGATATTGTATATTTTGTGACTCTGGGTGTCATGCTCGTGTGAGCCGGCCTTTATTATGTAGTTTTACCTCTTTATGATGTTTTTCATTTTTATTGTCTGTTTCTTCGCTACAACGTCGTATATTTATGCTTGTGGTGGTTGTTTCCGCCTTTGGACGTGATTTGCTCCCGTTTGGGGATACTTTATTTATATCCTATGTTTGTACCCGTTTCGGGGCTAGTTTTTACAAAGGAGGTGCTGCCGAAATTTTTAAGAAAATAAACTTAAGCTTTAAGATTTTTACTTGAGATTTCTAAATTTTTTAACATTGTTTTTATCAATTTCTTCTTTGATGGTTTAGATTTCTGGGTTTTCGGCTTACATAAATTGCGTTACGCCTGTTGACGTCACGTGGTTTAAGTGCCGGTCACGTGCCTAAATTTGGGTCGTGACTATCATGCTGAGTGTTTTCTTCTCTCTCTCCTAATTGCAGTGACCAGGTGACCAGATTAGGTTACAGATTGATAATAAAATGACTGAGTTATACTATATTGACTGGAAAAGTTTATCCAAAAGTCCATTACCTACGACAAGCTGGACCACCTCATTACTACTCAAGCCCCCGCCCTTTCTGTTCCATTTTCCACCATCACGGATGTTGATATCCATAAGACAAGGAAAAAAGGACTTTGTGAATACCAAGTGCCTCGTGTTGGTCTCAGTTGATGGTATATACCAGAGGCAGCATGAGAAGATGGACTTAGTTTCCATCTTCCTCCATAACAAAGTTTTATATGGAGAGCAATCCCGTATCGCAAGATATGAGATCTCGAAGGAATTGCTTCAAGCGAGGTTGGTTGTCGGGTCATCTGTAGGGGACCACGTCCCTACAATGATAAGCTGTATTAAACAGCTCACGGACCTAGAGACCATGTTTGACAATGAGTTATGTACTGACTTGATTATACAGTCCCTACCTTCTACTTACCCCCAGGGGAAGAAAGTTATACTTACAGTTGAGGGCACCCTGAAGGAAACCAGTGAGACACCCGCTCTTCTTATTGGGGAATCATCCTCTTCTGGATCCAAAGCGAAAGCCAAGGGTGAGAAGAAGAAGACCTCCACAAAACCGATAGGCAGTGTCAGTAAGTTGGAGGGACATGGAAGGGTAAGAGTTTCGGGATTAACAGTAGGGAAGGAGGGATGTTCCTATTGTCATAGGAAAGGGCATTGGCAGAAGGGATGCAGGGATTGGAAAGCCAGAATCTAGGATCCGAAGCATGTTGTGGCTTCGACTTTGGGTGTGTTTGTGATTGAAAACAGTCTATCAATTAACTCTACTTCCTGGTTACTAGATACCGGATCAGGATCTCATATCTGTCATTTATTACAGGCTTTGAGAAACCGTAGAGTTATCAGGACAGGTGATATGACTCTCAGGGTTACTAACGGAATAAGCGTGGATGATGTATCCGTAGGGTATATCACCTAGAATTGACAAGTGGACAGATATTGATTCTACGTAATTGTTTGTGTGTACCTAGTCTAGTTTGTAAGCGATGTGGTCCACATCCACCTAAATCAAAGTTCGATTGGGTCAGGTATACTAGAGGACAGTATATACGTATTAAATCAAGCTCAGGTTTTCAACATCTAGAACACACTTAAAAGAAAGTCTCCAGAATTAAATAGGGCTTTCTTATGGGTAGACTGGGTCACATCAATGAAACACGGTTGTCGAAGTTACATAGAGGGAGATATTTGGATCCGTTCGAATATCAGTCTTATGTAACTTGTCAATATTGTCTCATAGAAAAGATGACAAAGACTCCATTCACTGGACACGGAGTAAGAGCGAGTGAGCTCTTAGGACTCATACACAGCGACGTGTATAGTCCAAAATCTATAGATGCACGAAGTGGTTATTCCTATTTCATTACTTTTATGGATAATTTCTCTAGGTAAGGATATGTCTTCTTGATGAAGCATAAATCTGAGACCTTTGAGAAATCCCAGGAATATAAGAATGAAGTGGAAAAACAAACAGGCAAAACTATCAAGACGCTGAGATCTGATCGATGTGGTGAATACTTAACTGCCGAGTTCCTGGATTACTTAAAAGAGAATGGAATTATCTCTTAGCTTACTTTTCCATACACACTACAACACAACGGTGTATTAGAAAGGTGGAACAGAACCCTTTTGGATATGGTACATTCCATAATGAGTAACGCTGAGTTATCGCATCCTTCTAAAGTTATGTACTAGAATCAGCTGCATAACTTTTGAATAAAGTTCCTACCAAGACTGTGCCTACCACACCATATCAGATGTGGAGTGGGAAGAAACCCTATCTTCAGTATCTGAAGATATAAGGATGTCCAGCTTTTGTCAAAAAGCAGTATGCGGACAAGTTTGAGGCACGCTCAATACTGTGTAAGTTTGTGGGATACCCAAAGAACTCCAGGGGGTATCTTTTCTATTACGCAGAGGAACAAAAGGTTTTTGTTTCTCATCATGACCATTTTTTAGAAAATCAATTTTTTAAAAAAGAAACTAGTGGGAGCGCAATAGAACTGGAAGAAATTCCAGAACCATAAACTATTACTGAAAGTATGGTAGAACCAGAAGTTTCAAAAGAACCGGACATCCCTGCGCCAATCTGCAGGACTAGTAGGCAGTCTCATCCGCCCGAAAGATACTACGGTTTTCTCATAGACGTGGATAGAGAGGATTGCATCATTGACAATGATGAGCCAATTAGCTTCCAGCAAGCCATTCAGAGCGGCGACTATGTAAAATGGCTGGATGCAATTCGGACCGAGATGGAGTCCATTTACACCAACAAAGTATGCACTTTGAACATTGCTCCAGAAGGGCTAAAACCCGTAGGCTGCAAATGGATCTTCAGAATGAAGATTGGTGTAGATGAACAGGTTGAAACCTATAAGGCTAGACTTCTTGCAAAAGGTTTTCGTCAAAGATTTGGTTTGGACTATGATGAAACCTTTTCTCTAGTGTCTATGCTCAAATCCATTCGAATCCTTCTTGCCACTTCCGCCTTCCAAGATTTTGAGATCCGGCAGATGGACATAGTGACCGCTTTTCTGAATGGACATTTAGAAGAATGCGTCTATATGGATCAGCCATAGGGTTTCAATCAGAGTGGGAGAAGCGGGAAAGTGTGCAAGATGCTTAATTCCATTTATAGACTAAAGCGGGCATCACGGAGTTGGAACATCTGTTTTGATGAGACGGTCAAACAATTTGACTTTATCAAAATCCAGATGAACCATGCATTTATAGTAAGATTGTAGGGAAAAATGTCGGATTCCTCATCTAGTATGTGGATGACTTTCTCTTGATAGGAAATGACACTCCTATACTACAATCAGTCAAATGATTCTTGTCACTAAGGTTCTCCATCAAAGACCTGGGTGATGCCTACTATATTCTGGGGATCCAGATCTATCGTGATAGATCAAAGAGGATAGTCGGACTTTCACAGTCAAGGTACATCTACACCATACTAAAAATATTTAGTATGGAAGATTCTAAACGCGGTAGTCTACCGGCTTGTCACGGAATCACCCTCTCCAAAGAGATGTCTTCCAAGACTGATTTGAAAAGGGCTTGCATCATATCTATACCCTACGCTTCTGCGGTAGGCTCTATAGTGTATGCGATGTTGTGTACCAGACCAGATGTTGCTTACGCACATAGGGTGGTAAGCCGGTATCAGTCAAACCCAGGGGAGAAGCACTGGATAGCAGTAAAGAACGTTCTAAAGTACCTGAGAAGGACTAAAGAGATCTTCTTGGTGTATGGCGGAAAATACCTCCAGATCGGGGCCTTTGCTGAATCCATCTTCCAGCGTGATAAGGATGACTCTAAGTCCATGTCGGTTTATGTCTTTACCCTCAGTGGAGGGGCGGTCTGTTGGAAGAGCTCCAAACGGGACACCGTTACAGACTTGACGAAGGAAACGGAGTAGTTCGCTGCATAAGACGCCACAAAAGAGGCAGTCTGGATGTGGAAATTCTTAATTGAACTTCAGGTGGTTTCTTCAATTGTTGGTCCAATACTTTAGTATTGTGACAACATATGGCGCTATAGCTATAGGGAAGGAACCCAGGTCCCATCAGAGATCCAGACATATCTTGAGGCGGTACCACCTGAACAGCGAGATCGTTGATCTCCAGGAGATCAAGGTGAGGAGAGTAGATACGGAGAACAACACTGCAGATCCACTCACAGAGGCCATCCCTCAGACAGAGTTTGAGTGGCTATTCAAGATCTTAGGTCTGCGATATGCCAATATATGGCCTTAGTGCAAGTGGGAGATTGTTAGTGATATATGCCCTAGAGGCTATTATTGTATCATACTAGTTTGTATATTATTTAATGGAAGCTTGGGATATACACGGATATAGTAACAGTCTTGCTCGAAATGGTAGTATGCTACCTGGTTTGTTTCTACTTCAATATATGCATGTGTTTATTTTAGCATATCGCTTATACATATTGGTAGAGCCCTTAGGATCTTTGCTTGATTACCAGCATCGTGATGGCAGTCACACTAGTGGGGGCTGGGTAGTCTATAAGAACATCTTATACAGGTCCCTAGTCGTAGGATTATCGAGACGGGGCATCGATACTCCAAAGTAGACTAGTGTATACGCTTCTCATCCCAGCAGGAGAGATGGTCTGTCCTACAGCCATTAGTACGTCTTACTGGAGATAGTATGCAGGTGCTCATTGGGTTATGAGTACACTGGATAGGACTCGTCGGGAACTGTTGGTGGGTATTATACCTATCGTCGGGTAGCATTTCTCAGGTGACATAAGTACAGCTTAGTCTGTCGACATGCTACTGCTACTTCGACCTCAAGTGTGTTCCCACTGTACTTTGATTACTACCCTACCATAGATCAAAGGAGTCATGCAAACAGGTAGTAGTTGGGTGCAGTCCCGAAGCACTTGGAGGCAATGGCGGTTAGATAGGATTCGTCTCTCCCGGTGTTGTGGGTTGATATCGCGCTGTGTTCGGAATGCCATTACACAAAGTCCTTAGCCAAGACAAGCGAGATTTACTGGTAGCTATTCCTGTAGTTTCTCAGGGTGTTTTGGGCTACACTCCGACACGACTTATTGCGCTATTAGGGGTCTGACGATTACCTCCCCCTAGGCCCGATATGTGATACTCTTAGACGAACATACCGGACTGTACGGAGATTGTCACAGATAGGCTAAGTAGGAGTTCGGATGAGTTAGCTCATCGGCCTACTTATCGACATATACCTGGGTAGCCGTTACGTGCAGCAAGTACCGCTTGCGGCTTGTGGTTAAACCCACTGCCAGCATAGTGTCGAGTCTTTAAAGTCTCACATAGAGTGTTTCCCTGCACTGGGCAAAAGGTGTAGAGGTCGTATGGTTTTTCGGCAGGGCTTTGATCACGTACGTGCACTTGTGCGCGTATGTTGATCGGGCATATAATACTAGTGAGCTTTGGTTTAAGCCAGTTCCTAGTATTATATTGATGGATTATTTTCGTTTCTTTGTATTTGTATTCTACGGAATGCGGATGTGGGTATGTATATACAGATGAGGGGGCATTCTCGTAATTTCATCAGGATTGGCTTCTAGAAGAAATACCTAATTAGGGTTTCTCTTTCTTTTAGGATTTAAATTTAAATGAGGTGGAGTAAATGAGGTGGAGGTTGACAAAACATCAAGCATGACTCATCATTAGATATTTTCAAGCTTGCTAGATATTTGTTGAGATCTTTTCTCATCAATTATAAGCATGCTTGATTATTCTTTAGATGAGCCAAGCATTATTCTTTAGTTACTTCTCCTCTCTCATTTCCTCAAGCCATCTTCTTCTTCCTCTAAACCCTAAATGTCTCATGAGTTGAGAAATCTAGGGTTTCAAGAGAAAAAATAACTCATCTTCTCACTCTACATCCTCTAGGACTTCTAGTTTAGCGAACTAGAAGCCATAGTTATCTCAGATTCGAGGTAGGAGGTCGGACTATAGATTCTCGGGTGGATCGTCTTCGACTCGAGGAGGCCGTCGAGGTTGCCCGATCCATTTTTTATCCTTGGAGCTGACGTCGAGTAGAGGAAAGCGATGAAGACCCGAAGGACTTGGTATCGTGAGGTTTAACTTTCATCTGAGTAGCTAAACCTCATTGCAAGTTAGCTACTTAGGGTTTAGTTTCGATCCTGGAGTTCAAGTCGGTGTTGCGAGCTTTGAAAAATCATTTTTTTCATATTCCGCCTCCCCGCGAACACGCGGGGTGCGCGAAATCAACTTACAGTGGTATCAGAGCCTAACTAAACCTTTACTAGCTTATTAGCAAGTTATTAGAACTTCGATCGTCGGAAAACCGAAAACAAAGCACCCCGATCCTTCAAGTTTCTGTCGAATTTTAAAACTGTGCTAAATTTTTTTTCAAAGGCATGAAAGTTCACTGCAGGGAATTATAAGACCTCAGAAGAAAAACGAGTCACCAACTCATCACAACCACCGCGGAACCGCGGTGAATCGGTCGATTTGCCACCGTTCCACGGCCGAGTTGCGTCCGAGTTGGCTCGTTCATCCTCTTTCTGTATTATTTTGGGTGTACAGTTTTCTTGTATATTTGGTTTCTACCCATGATGATATGAGTGTTGGTTTGCATTTGGGGTAGACACAGAAAATAGTTTTCGGTTGAAATTCTAAGTTATTTGCTAATCGGGTTTTATCTGTGTTGTGATATATGTGTTTAGAAATGTCGACTAATTGATATACATCGAATAGTTGGGGTTGCACATATCTGTGTTGCTTTATTGGTTTGTGGATATGAACTTATTGGATCGTCGTGGATAAATAGCCAGGGGATGTGAGATGAGGGTTTTCATTTTTTCATTCGATGTAATTGTAAAGTGATGTAATATTATTTTGCGGGACACATCCGGGTTGAGGTTGTAGCCACCGTTGTATTATTTTCTTTTACTGTTTTCTGCTCCTAGGATAGACCCAAAGTGGGGTGCACAAACAACCAGGTACTTTGAAGTGTCGAGTGGCCTACTCACTTTGATGAGGGAGGATGGTTCGCTTCGGGTATTTGGCAGGTAGTTTGACGCACCCGTAGGGGTCTGGGGTGGGGTTTGGCTATTCATCACGACCGTGGAATCCGTCTTTTGTTACAGGCTTAAAAGAAACGCGAAATTCCTAGTATATCCAATATGTTCATCTGTGATCTGGAATGTCTATTATTGCATCAGACGAATGTTTATTATATATATGCTATATAGTAGACGTTGCTTATGTTTTGCATCCGCGCTAGTCCAGCCCCCGCTCTGGCGTTAGTTAAGTAACCTAACGGTGTTAGACGAGTCCCAGTGGAGAATGCGGATGGCATAAGTGGACGTGGTATTTTCATCTTTTTCTGTGATGATAGGTGTAAATGATAGGACTGCATTACATTAATCTAAAGCAAACAAACCAAAGTTGAATCGTTAGAACAAATTTTAAAAACCACTTGGTTATTTTAAACATGAGACTTTTAAATGCGGAGCTTAAACCACTCCTTTTAAAAGCTATCAGGTTCCTTCGATTATATCAAGTTCACTATGTTCACGGTTTCGCCAAAACCATTCGTAGCCCTCCGTCATTTCAGTTGAATATTCAATAGTATTCAAGCTATGTATTTTGACCTTCGCCAAGGCATAGTGTTTGGTAGCTGCTGGATATTCATCTGTAGCATAGATAAATGCGTTTGTTTGGGACAGTCATACTTTTATTTTGGCCGTCGTCAAGGGTATATATGGGTGGGTTCCAATTAACATGGACAATGACGGGTAGAACATGACACGTGACTTATGATATGTTGGCCTTCGTCAAGGTCATAAGAGCATGGGGAAAAAATCCACATCGGGAATTTCTAAAGAAACTGAAACTTGCTAGTGCTGCATGACATTTGGAGTATGATAATGTTGGTAGGATTCCTTCTGGATTATCGCACAATGATATTTGGATCTCGATCCTACTGTGAGTACCTGCTACTCCTTGGGAGATTTTTCACTTAACGATCAATGCTATAAACTAAGTAGGTGTCTAGAACGATGTAGAGGTCGTATGGTTAAACCCACTGCCAGCGTAGTGTAATGTCTTTGAAGTCCCACATAGAGAGTTTCCCTACACCGGGCCAAAGGTGTAGAGGCCGTATGGTTTTACGACAGGGATTCGATCACGTACGTGCACTTGTGCACGTATGATGATCGGGCGGACACTACTGGTGGGCTTTGGTTTAAGCCGAATCCTAGTATTATATTGATGGATTATTTTCGTCTCTTTGTATTCGTATTCTATGGAATGAGGATGCGGGTATGAATATACGGATGAGGGGACATTCTCGTAATTTCATCGGGATTGGCTTCTAGAAGAAACACCTCATTAGGGTTTCTATTTCTTTTGGGATTTAAATTTAAATAAGGTGGAGGTGGACGAAACATCTAGCATGACTTACCATTAGATATTTTCAAGTATGCTAGATATTTTTTGAGATCTTTTCTCATCAATTATAAGCATGCTTGATTATTCTTTAGATGAGCCAAGCTTTATTCTTTAGTTACTTGTCCTCTCTCATTTCCTCAAGCCATCTTCTTCTTCCTATAAACCCTAAATGTTTCATAAGTTGAGAAATCTAGGGTTCCAAGAGACAAAGTAACTCATCTTCTCATTCTACACCCTATAGGACTTCTAGTTTAGCAAACTAGAAGCCGTAGTTATCTCAGATTCAAGGTAGGAGCTCGGACTATAGACTCTTGGGTTGATCGTCTTTGACTTGAGAAGGCCGTCGAGGTTGCTCGATCCATTTTCGATCCTTGTAGCTGATGACGAGTATAGGACAGTGAAGAAGACCCGAAGGACATGGTATCGTGAGGTATAACTTTCATCAGAGTAGTTAAACCTTATTACAAGTTAGCTAGTTAGGGTTTAGTTTCGATCCTGAAGTTCAAGTCGGTGTTGCGAGCTTTGCCTTTTCTCAACACTGGTTTGCCTTGTTTCAATCCACCTAAACTCCTTTTATTTATTTTGAGTAGCTTATAATAAATATATTGCTCCTCCCCGCGAACACGCGGGGTGCACGACATCGACATACAGTTATGAGTAGAGAATCAGTAAAGTGGCTGGATGCAATGCAGTTCGAAGTGGAATTCATGTACACCAACAAAGTTTGGACTTTGGACGTTGCACCTCTTGGGGTAAAACCCGTAGGCTGCAAATGGATTTTCAAAAAGAAGGTTGGTGCAGATGGACATGTGGAAACCTATAAAGCTAGACTTGTAGCAAAAGGTTTTTGTCAAAGATCTGGATTGGACTATGATGAAACCTTTTCTCCAGTGGGTATTCTTAAATCCATTCGGATCCAACTTTCCATTGCTACCTTCCATGATTATGAAATTTGGCAGATGGACATAAAGACCGCTTTTCTGAATGGTAGTTTGGAAGAGTGTGTTTATATGGATTAGCCAGAGGGCTTTATAGATAGTGGGAGAAGCAGAAGAGTGTGAAAGTTGCTTAAATCCATTCATGGATTAAAACAGGTATTGCGGAGTTGGAACATCTACTTTGATGAGACGGTCAAAAAATTTGACTTTATTAAAAATGTAGATGAACCATACTTTTATAGTAATATTCTAGCGAGAACTGCGGTATTCCTCGTCTTGTACGTGGATGGCATTCTCTTGATAGAAAATGACATTCCTATGCTACAATTGGTCAAAAGTTTCTTGTCACAGAAATTCTCCATGAAAGCCCTGAGTGATGCCTTCTACATTCTGTGGATCAAGATCTATCGTGATAGATCTAAGAGGATGTTGGGACTTTCAAAGTCCCGATACATTGACATCATACTGAAGAGATTTATTATGGAAGATTCCAAGCGTGGTAATTTACCCGCTTTTCATGGGATCACCCTCTCCAAAAAGATGTCTCTCAAAACTGATTTGGAAAGGGATCGCATGAGTATTATACCCTACGCTTCGATGGTAGGATCTATAATGTATGCGATGTTATGTACCAGACCGGATGTAGCTTGCGCACTGAGCGTGCTAAACAGGTATCAGCCAAACCCTGGGGAGAAGAACTGGATAGCAGTAAAGAACATTCTCAAGTACCTGAGAAGGACTAAGGAGATGTTCTTGGTATACGGTAGTAAAGACCTTCAAATCAATACCTTTGCTGACTCTAGCTTCTAGAGTGACTATGATGACTCTAAATCCATGTTGGGTTATGTCTTCACTCTCAATGGAGGGGCGGTCTGTTAGAAGAGCTCCAAAACAAGACACCGTTTCTGACTCGACGATGGAGGCAGAGTATATCACTTCTTGTGATGCCGCAAAAGAAACAGTCTGGATGAGAAAGTTCATTACAGAATATCAGCTAGTTCTGTCCATTGTTGATCCAATACCTTTGTATTATAACAACAACGAAGCTATAGTTTAAGAGAAGGAACCACGGTCCCAACAATAATCCAGACATATCTTAATGCGGTATCACTTAATCAGGGAGATCGTGGATCGCAGGGAGATCGTGGATCGCCAGGAGATCGACGTGCGGAGAGTAGACATGGAGAACAACACTACAGATCCACTCACAAAGACCATCCGTTAGATGTAGTTCGAGAGGCAATTCGAGATGATAGATCTGCGATACGCCAATATATGGCCTTAGTGCAAGTGGGAGATTATTAGTGATATATGACCTAGAGGCCATTATTATATATTACTGGATTGTATTTTACATTTTGGAAGCTTGGGATATATACAGATATATAACAGTCTTGCTCAATATGATAGTATGTTATCTGGTTTGTATCTATCTTAACATGTGTATATGTTTCTTTTAATGTATCGCTAATACATGTTGATAGAGCCCGTATGATCTTTGCTTAACTACCAGCGTTGTGATGGCAGTCACACTAGTGGAGGCTAGGTAGTCTATATGTAAGCCGATGTCGTGTACCCCGCAGGTTCGCGGGGAGGCGGAATTTTCAAAAAAAAAATGATTTTAACGAACTACGCAACACCGACTAACTCCAGGATCTATTCGAAAACCATAACTAACTAAACTAACTAGGAGGTTCTAACTACTCGGTAGAATGTTATACCTCCAAGAACCAGTCCTCCGGGTCTTCTTTGCCTCCTCTC
The DNA here is from genome assembly GCA_030015575.1 of Agapanthus africanus. Taxonomy (NCBI): domain Eukaryota; kingdom Viridiplantae; phylum Streptophyta; class Magnoliopsida; order Asparagales; family Amaryllidaceae; genus Agapanthus; species Agapanthus africanus. Next base: position 172,268,737 of record JASDDO010000012.1, on the reverse strand, counting down.
CTTAACTCCTCGGAGAATGGATGAAGGTTGCGACATCGACCTCCCCGCGTCAAAGATGATCCACCCGAGAGTTTGTGCTTCAAGCTCCAACCTCTAAACCGAAGTAACTAGGGTAAATGGTTCGCTAATCCAAGTAGCCTAGGTGATGTAGAGAATGTCTAATGGATTGTATTATCTCACTAAACCCTTTGTTTCACAACACATGTGAGTGTAAGGGTTTTGCTTGAGGAAGAAGGAGATGCAATGAAGAAAGAGAAGAAGAAAAGCAAAATGAGCTAACATTCAAAATGAATAAGTGTAGAGAATGGCTAATATCCCATCTCACTTATTGAACCATGGATTTAATTCCATTAGAATATGTCACCCATGCTTCAATAGTGAGTCAATACAAATAAAGAAATCAAAATAGCCATGCTTCACCCATGCTAAGTATGTCTCCAACATTTCCACCTCATTAAACCATTTACCAAAAATGGATAATACCAAATAATGAGGTGTCTCCTTCTAGAAGCATTCTTGAGAAAATTACAAGAATACCCCTCACCGTATATACATACCCATATCCGTATTCCAAAAAACACGAATACACTGAGATAATAACAATCCAATAATACAATACTAGGATTTTGATTAAACCAAAGCCCACTAGTATTGTCCTCCAGAACATCATCCGTGTACAAGTACTCGTATATGATCGTAGCCCTGCCGTAAAACCATACGACATCTACATCTTTTGCCCAAAACAGGGAAACCCTCTGTGTGGGACTTTAAAGACTCGACAGTATGCTGGCAGTGGGTTTGACCATAAGCATGTCAGCGTTACTGTAACGCTTTGAAAATTTGTTTAGGTTAATTTCGTGTTAATAAGCGATAATGCGTGTTTTTCATAAAACCTCGTTAATAATTATTTTCCACGTCGACCGGAATAAATCTATTTTAATTGTGAAAATATGTAATTATATATATAATTGTGTTTTTATTAATTAACATTTAAATTATTGTTCACTTAATTATCTATTTGCTAACTTATTATTTTCTAAGCTAAAATTTTAGTTAATCATGCACTAATCCAATTTTACCCTAGGTTAGTTTGTGTTTTTGCAACCATGACAACTTAACACTAAATATTGTAACATGCCTTCCTTTTATTTCCTTTATGGTTCTAGTTTTCTTTTTTAAAAGAAAACAAAAGAAAAGAAAAGGAAATAATTAAGAAAAAGAATGGGAAAAGGAGGCATGGTGTATTTAATGAGGCATGGGGGGTTTGACATTCACACAAACACTCACCCTCATATTCTCTCTCCCTCAAGGCTCAACCCTAGCAGCAACAGCCCCTCCCCTTCATTTCTTCTTCTTCTTCTCTCATTTCTTAGCCTAATTTCCAAAAGAAAACCCAAGAATTCTAGCAAAAGTCATCACAAACTTCCCCTTTTCCAAATCAAGCATGGTTCTTGGGAAGTCATCACGGGTGCTAGCTTTTTGAATCACCCTTGTAGGGTTAGCTTAGCACCTTGTGAAGGTTTTGGCAAGCATCAATCATGCTACTTTAAAAGTTTTGGGGTGCTAAACAAACCTTAACCAAAATCTTAACTAGAGACTTAGGGTTAAACTTGTATGTAAACAACTTTACATCTAAGAGTTAGCTATTACAACCTTTGTAGTCCGTTCCTTCACTTCATAAGCTCCGTGTTGAGGTCTTTTCGCTGCGATCATCAAGTACCCGGACTCTAGAGAGGCTCCATGAAGAGAAAGATGCAAGCTTGCTTCCAATCTTCAACAACTAAGATGATCTACCTTGAAGAATCTCAAACCCAAGCTATTGCTTCACTAATCAAGTATTAGCAAAGCAAACACCGTAATCTAAGTGGCTAGAATATATGAGGATGATGAAGTAGGAATTTAGCTCTCTTTTGTTTTCTTTATCTCACAAAAATTCATCACAAACCCAAAAGCTAGAAAGCTTTTTAAAAAGGAAGAAGAAGAAGAAATCTATTTGTGATGAATAATGAAATCTTATTCTGGTTACAAATCGAACCATCGGTTAAGAATGAAGGCTTAACCCCTGTAGAGAATAAACTAGGGTAAAGGGTTTTGGGTTGGGTTAAGAAATATCTTCACAAAATATCTTAGCTAAAAAACAAAAGAAAGCTTCATGAAGCTTCATGAAAAAGCTAACCCAAAAGCTATCCCAAATCAAAACCCTAACTTGTTTAAACTCCACAAAACATGTTGCATTTGTAACCCTAACATGTTACAATATTACATATCACATATATAATATATAATGTAACAAAATAAAATAATACAATTAACATATATCGCATATATATCAATGTATTATCCATGTGAGAAAAAGAATCTTTAAGTGATCTTATATTAGTTAATATAATATAATATATCAAATATAAAATCATACATTAAATTATCGAATCAACACTTGATCCGATAATCCGGTTATTTCACAAATAACCGACTAATATAATCTGTATCAGTTCATCGAATCAACACTTGATCCGATGACCCGGCTATATCACATATACCCGGCCGATATCACATATCGCGAGAATCTAATACGGTATCACATACACGTTTTATTCTCGGTCCCGCATGTATCACATATGTGCTCCTACTCCATTTTTCCTGAGCCAGGAAACCTCTGTGTATGACTCTAAAGAATCGTCAATACGCCGGCAGTAGGTGGTGATCATATCAAACACCCACAAGCTGCAAGCGGTCAGCTAAACGTAACAGCCACCCAGGTATTGAGCAATCAGAAGATCAACAAGCAAGCCTGTACATTCTCCTGCGAATCCAATCAGTAACACTCCCGTACAGTCCGGTTTCTTCATTTGATATGTCGCATATCCAGTCTTGGGGTGGTAAACGACAGACCCCAGTAACAGATAAGTCGTGTCAATATGAGGTCCATAACAGTTCGAGAAACTACTGATAACATTTACCAGTAAATCTCAGCAACCCTGGCCAGGGATTTCCAGTTATAGCCAATCGAACACAACGCAACATCAACTTCCTATACTTGGAGAGACGAAACCCCTCCTATCGCTCATTGCCTCCATGTGATTCAGGACTGTACCCAAAAGCCACCGTTTTGCACGCCCACTTGGACATGGTATGATGGCAATCAAAGCACAGTGGGAATCACACAAGACCCTATAACGATCTCGGGTCTACAGACTAACCTGTACGAGTGTCACCAGAGAACCGACATCTGACGTGAGGTATAATACCATCTGTGTCACGACCCGAAATTGGCCCGTGACGGCCCTAGTACTACGCAACGCCCTAAGACGTAACGTAGTAAAAGAAAGCCAAAACCCAGAAATCTAAACCATAAAAATACGGAAAAGATAATATAAGTTTTTGAAACATTTGAAATCGTAACCCAAATTCTTTAAAAGTCCAACTTTATTTCTTTAAACTTTTGGCAACACCCCCTTTTTTGTAAAAACTAGCCAAGATGAATACAACACAAAATACGACGCCGTAGCGAAGAAATAAAGACAATAGAGAGAAAGCTGTATATAAAAGACAACAAATCCACAATAATATACAATATCGTCCTCACCAAGTCTCTAAGTCAACAACATAATAGTAGATGGAGAGTACAAGATACAACGAATGTACAATATGAAATACAGATAATCATCCAACCCACCTAAGCAAAAATAGTAAACTGTGAGCCGATGCGATATCTGTAGCAAAAGATGATAGCTGAATAGTGGAATAGCCTGCCTCGACTACTCTGGGGAACAACCTGAAACACCTGTGGCACAACGGGGGTGAGTTGCCAACTCGTGAATAGTAAATAACATATGCAGGTAATCGCAGGAATGTACGTACAACATGAATCTAAGATATGCGATTACAGTAATAATGACATGATAATAGTATGCAATAACTATGCAATAGGGAGATGAGAAAGTAGATATGCAGCAATCATAAGGGTAAACTAACAGGTACTACCAATATATGAAACCGTGCATAAGTGAAAAGGTATGAGGTATGGAGTGAAAAATGTCGTTCCCACGGAAACCTGACATCGTGGTAGGATCACAATCCATCAAGACACTCAAATCCCAATTCCTCAAATCAGCCCCCACATTGGGCTCTCACATCATATAAGTCTCATATCTCCTCAATGTACAATATCGAGTAATCTCCTATATCCCGAATGTACAAATCAGTAATCACATAGGTATGTCCAATATCCAATCTCAATGAATCACCTAATATCCCAAGTCAAATCTCAAGTAAGAATCTAACATCCTAAAGGTAAATATATACAGAAATAAATATGATGGGGGCAATACTCATATATTAGCGTCCCATTCCACTAATATTGGTGTAAGGGTATATATAACAATGGCTAAATCCTCTGTTATATATACAAAGGTGTTAAAGAAATATCATGAATACCATGTGCCGAGTATCGACACAGAAATCCTGATCACGTATCATACGCTATCCCGAAAGCACGAGTGCCTAGCTCTGACCCTCACCTTTCGACGTATGCATACGTACATGACTCCCAACGGTGTCTCCGTGATCCCCCACGGAGTCATGGGTACAGTCACCGGTAGGTACTCGCCCGCCTCCAGGCTCAATCGGCAAAGTCCATCGATCTTGTTGCCGAGGGGAACCATACCGGGCCCCACCATGTACCCTCATACGGCAACCACACCTCGTATGGAGTATACAATCAGAACCGATAAATCTCATGGTGGCTGCGCGAATATCATATCAAGGAAACCGGGTTTTTCAATGTATGCATAATTTGATGAACTCCCGCGGTTCCCAAATCCAGAAATCATCATGTGAAATCAAAATAACAATGCGCAAATCCAGGGATACATATATGCGATATATCTGAAATGCGAGCATATAAATGAAAATATGTAGTTGAAACCAGATGTATGCGAAATCAATAAGATACAGCTAAGTATAGGTGTCTACCTATAAGTAAAAGATGTCGTATGCCCCCCTGGGTATAAGTAGAATATGAAGGGTACCCCCTGGGTATATGTAAAATATGTGCAAGGTATACTTGTAGCTGTATCCCAAGGAGTAGAAGTACCTATCACTAATTGTAAAATACACTATAGGTATACCGATAAGCTAGATGTCAAGTATGATAAGCAATAAAGTATCTATAAGGGGTTGTGTGTGACATGGCAATTATTGACAGTGTGTGTGTAGCATACAATCCGTGCTCGTGCAACATGAACCGTCAATAATATGTGCAGTGTCCTACGGCTGCTAGTCACAGTACAACTATACCAAGGAAATAAAGTAAAGGCGTAATTCTAACAATGACGTAGAATATGCGACAGGTATTTGAATCCTAGCCCAGACGCATAACGCCATGCGGGCGATTCCCTTGTAGATGTTAAATCTACTCACCTACGCTCCACGCTAGATGAATCCTACCATCTGCTCCCCCCTGTAGTAGTGTCCGTAGTCCCTGCCTGCAAACCTGCAAATAAGAAATGGAAATCATATATAAGCCAAATATTCCGCAAAACGCGATATCGAACCAAAACGAGAAACTCGCGTCGCGAACTAAACGCGCGCGTGCACGATACGCTGAATCGTCTGTATACGCGTCTAAAACCATCGCGACACGCCGTGATACGCTGGATCACAGAACCCACTCACGTATCGCGCGTATCGCGCAAACACAACGGACATGAAAAATGGCATATTGTCCCAGATTTTCCTACAGGCCAAATCTTACAAAACTAGACATGCCTAAGCACTACAAATCATAGCAGAGAACCCTACACAAAACACCAAGACCCATGCCCCTGACCTGGCCGCAATTTGCGGCCAGAAGGATTAAATTTTTGGCCACGAGTAGGAGTTAGGGCCTCGTGTTCTGGTGGTGTTATCTATACCTAGCAAGCATGCCCCAGTTTCCTCAATTTTTACTCTGAAGGGTCCGGGTCAATCGCAGATCACAGAAAGTCACAAATAACGCTTAAAACACCAATTTGCACTAAAAGGAAACCCTATGGTATTTTAGAGTAATTCAGGGTTAAACTCAGTTAAGGTGACCCTAACAACACTTAAATGGGTAGGGTTTACCAACACAATCATCACTATATCAAATTTCCTCACAAATCACCATAATTAGCACTAAACTAGCTAATTAACACAAACCGACGCTAAAAAGCACACAAGCTAAGTAACTAGGGGATTGGGTTCAGAAATATACCCTAGAGAACCCTAGGAAGCAAGAGAAGAAGTGTATGGAGAGGATGAGGGTTGCTACTGCTGCTGGGGGCCCTGTTGCTGTTGCCAGGTGCTGCTGCTGCTAGGCTGATGCTGATGCTGCTCTGCTGCTGATGTTGCTAATGCATGAGCTGATGCTAATGCTGCTCTTGCTTCCACTGATGCCTCTGCTGTTGCTGCTGTCTGCTCGAGCTGCTGCTGTTGGTGTTGTCTCGAGCTGCTGCTGCCAGTTGTTGCTGATGTTGTTGTTGCTGCCACTGCTGCTTGCTCCTGGGGCTGCTGCTGCTACTGCTGTTGTTTGCTGCTGCTGGAGCTGAAGCAGGTAAGTGTGTGTGTGTGTGTGTGTTTTGTGAGAGAATGAAAGGATGAGTGAAAAGAGAAGTGATAATGAGAGACAAAGTCAAAACCCATACTCTCTCTCTTCATTTAATGAAGCATGGCAAAGCCATCATGCCCCATTCTCACTCTCTCTCTCTCTCTCACCAAGGTCAACACAAGAACAATCATTTTAAATTTGAAACCCCATTTAAATCCATTTTTCTTTTTAAAGAACAACCATGAACTATTAAACCCAAAACACTTAATAATTAACACTAGATGAAGAAATGGTTAAACTCCAAGTTAACACCCTAGTTAACATGCACGAGTGTGTGCAAGCCTAGGAAAAATCTAATAAAATACTCAATAAATAGGATAAAATATTTAAAAACTAAATTGGTAAACTTTTTAATAAAAACTATATATTAAAATATAATTAGCCACAAAACACATTCTAAGGTGTTACAATCTCCCCCCTAAACGAAATTCGTCCCCGAATTTAAAAATATACCGATACGCGTACCTTCAAAGATAAGATTACAAACTCTCAGATCTCGCTCGCAGCCTCCCAAGTGATTATCTCACTATACGGCTACGTCCAAGAAAACCCTTCACAGACGGCAAGACCCTTGACCGGCGTTTCCCCACCTGCCGAGCCATTAACACAATTGGCTGTTGGTGAACGAAAGATCGCGTCCAAGCCAAAAGGTATGGTGCCAAATCATGTGAGAAAGGTCATGAAGGTAATTGTAAAGTATGATCACAAGGAATACGGGGTGAAAATCCAATAATCTGGGCGGAAGTGCCAAATTAAGGGCAACGAAACTAACTCCCTTATAGGATCTCAGAAGGACCAAAATTCTGGGATAAACTTCCCAAAATCCAATACGTCTTTTATCGGATAAATCCGCAAGAATATATGGTTTGCCATTGCGCACTTAAGTCTACGACCAACACGGTTGCATAAGACCTCTCTCTGCAATGAACAATTTTCATCCTGACCTGAATCAATTGGATCATCTCCGAAGTATCTAGACATAACTGGGGTACAAAATCCTACTTACGCCGAGTCAGAAAAACAACAGAATGGTGATCGACACGACCTAACCCCTAAACCTAAAGGTGGCCAATTGGAGTGTCTCCTGATAACAACTATCGAAGGAGAACCCTAACGATGGCGAGTGACGATCTCCAACTGCTGACAACAATCAAAACAAACCCACAACTTTAACAAAAACAACTGAGAAAACTGAGTATAACCGGACGACAAGAATCCGAATGGAGTCACACCCTGTCTAAACCTGGGTAGAAACCATAACGAAATTCGTGGAGATCTGCCCCCACTCCTACTTCGGAGCGGTTAAAGGTTGCAACTCTCCAGCCGGCCTCAGATGCTCGACCCAAGCACACAACAAGATAGGCACTTTGAAACAAAACCTGAAACTTCTCTTTACATCCCTGTCCACCCGTAACTATCTCACAAGTCACGTCAATATTGGTGGAACTTGAATGGAAACAGAGAGTTGACTGATGTGCCTGTTCTAAGATTGCACGTCTCTACTTGATAATATCAGGTACACAAACGCGTCCCTAACCTTGCACACCATTGTCACAAATCAAAGACTCTGAATCATTACCCAGCCGAGTATGCTCAAGTATCTCGGATGAACAAGCATCGCCGGGCAGTGTCTCACGAAAGCGATTTAAGGAAAGTGGTCGGGCGCGGACATGAGAAAGTTGTCCCCTCCATAGAGACGAACTAAAGCCATATTCGACGATCACACAAGAACTGTAAATCTGCAGAAGACTATCACAACTGTCAAAATCCGCTGCAGGAAGATGTACGTTAAGCTCTGGTGGTCCGTGGAAACTCTGACACGACTCACGAACAAGTAGTGTCTCCAAATCTCCAACGCAAAACCATCGCGGCCATCTCCAGATCATGAGTGGAATATACTTCTCGTACTTCCTCCAAATGTAGGGAAGCAAAAACGATAACTCTATAGTGTCACCTCAGTACACACTCGAGCCCCACTCAAGAAACATTACAGTTAAACAACAAGGTCGCCCGAACCAGGAAGCAAAGGAAGAACTGATGCGGTTATTAACAGAATCTTCAACTGCTGAAAAATCCGCACACATGCCTCAGTCCATAGAAAATAAACCTCCCTTCCGGTCCATTCTGTCGACGGTGCAGCACTACTCTAGCAATCCTGCATGAAACGGCGGTAAAAACCTGCTAAGCCAAAAAATCTGCGGATCTCCGTCCTGCACCCAAGTCTGGGCCTAAGCTGTACGGCCACGATTTCCCTCGGAACCATACGAAACCATCTCCCGTGACTATAAGACCTAGGAGTCAACACAAAACAAGCCTGAAGAAACACTCCGAGAATTTAGCAAACTGCTGGGGCTTTCCCAGTATCTGCATAACAAATCCTCAAGTGCTACTCCTGTTCCTCAAGACACATTAGATAGACCAGAATGTCGTAAATAACACAACAATAACTGGTCGAGAAACGGCCTGCAGAAATCCGGTTCATCACATCTACGAATGCTGCTAGGGCATCAGTGAATCCAACGACTCACAAAAACACACAAAGCCCGTCGCACGCATAAGGCATTCTTCGGAATGCCATCACTCCGAATCCGCAATAATGATGATCTGATCCCAAACAAACTTAGAAAATGTCTCGCACTCTGGAGCTGATCGAAGAAATCGTCACGGCGAGGTGAAGGATACATATCCGCACCGTAAGCCGGTTCAATTAACGATCCGTCGATACACAACTCTAAACTGCCGTCTTTCTCCTTGACGAATAGAAATAGGAGCTTCCAAAAGCGAAACACTCAGACGCACAAAACTTCCCAACAAATAACTCTGCAGCTGATCCTTAAGCTCCCTAAGCTTCGCCGGCTCATCCGGAACAATGTCGGAAAAACTCTCGCACGAAAGGAACACCGGTCCAACAAACCCTCTGTGGCTACGGTATCACAAATTAACGCCAAGAATCCACGAAATCTCCTCAGTAGCCGACTATCGAGAAAGGCTGAATTCGAGCTGTGGGAGGCGGCACAACTATCCACCTGCACAACAAGAATTGACCTGCCGGGAAAACAAAACTGACTGTTTCCTCACGATAGTCCACAGACGCCTAGCACATAACTAAACATTCCATGCCCAGGAGATCGTCAGATCCAACATCTCTAGGAGGATCAAAACAACTGACGAATCTCTATCTCCTATCCGATTGGCACACAACTGAATACGTGTCGCGCAACAAAAGAATCGCTGACAAAAGTTAACACAACTACGACTAGTCTACCCAACCACGGCACAAACATGAAAAACAAACCCATACATCAAAAGAACATGCGAAATAAGGATACCTGAAAATTCTGCATTGGACGTCTGCGCGTCCCGATGAGTAGAAGCAAACTCCTGTGTCTGCCCTCTACCCGCAACTGGCTGAACTCCTCTGGTAGACTGAGCCCTCTGAGCGAACCTTCCACGTCCACGGCCTCTCTGAAAACAATCTTGACGAGGTGCTAAGGAACAATCCCTGACGAAGTGCTGAAGGCTCCCGTATCGAAAACATCCACGTGGTGACTGCTGACCATCCTGGGGATGAGAGCTGAACGGCTGTCCTCGTCCTAAGCCTCTGCTGCTCCCTCGACGGCTACGAAATCTGTCTCGATGACCAAATCTCTGTCTCTGGACTGGTACACTAGTACGAGTCTTCCACTGTCGTGGAATATGTGCCTCGTCAACTGGAGCTGCAACCACTGGTGCTATGTAGGTGACGGACTGCTGCATGCTGATCGTAAGTGACAACTGAGTAACAGGGGTGACAACCTCCTGTCGTAGCTCCCGAACGACATCAACCAATGAACTCATAGTCTGGCGGAATTCCTGCATCTCTGCCAAAAGTCTATCAATAGTGTATGTCGTAGGCTGATCCGTCGGCACCTGTGCAACTAGAGTGCCATCCTGGTCAGTACTCGTCTCACCCGAGCTAACTCTGACCTCGGCCCTCGCTGCATCACTCTGAGTCCCCATAGTCATCGGCGGCAAGGCTATAAATAGATATAAGATTCGATAAGAAATAGGAATCGAATCTCAAGGATATGAATCATCAAGGGAGGAATTTCAAACAATTTGTACTTAGGTCACTTTAGGCGAAGTATCGCATCATGGGCATGCTGCAGACATACACACACTACGTTACTTTGCTTAAGCTACCTACTCCATCATACTAAGGTCATCCTACACTCCGAAAGGTAAAACCTAGCGCTCTGATACCAACTTTGTCACGACCCGAAAATGGCCCGTGACGGCCCTAGTACTACGCAACGCCCTAAGACGTAACGTAGTAAAAGAAAGCCAAAACCCAGAAATCTAAACCATAAAAATACGGAAAAGATAATATAAGTTTTTGAAACATTTGAAATCGCAACCCAAATTCTTTAAAAGTCCAATTTTATTTCTTTAAAATTTTGGCAACACCCCCTTTTTTTGTAAAAACTAGCCAAGATGAATACAACACAAAATACGACGCCGTAGCGAAGAAATAAAGACAATAGAGAGAAAGCTGTATAAAAAAGACAACAAATCCACAATAATATACAATATCGTCCTCACCAAGTCTCTAAGTCAACAACATAATAGTAGATGGAGAGTACAAGATACAACGAATGTACAATATGAAATACAGATAATCATCCAACCCACCTAAGAAAAAATAGTAAACTGTGAGCCGATGTGATATCTGTAGCAAAATATGATAGCTGAATAGTAGAATAGCCTGCCTTGACTACTCTGGGGAACAAGCTGAAACACCTGTGGCACAGTAGGAGTGAGTTGCTAACTCGTGAATAGTAAATAACATATGCAGGTAATCGCAGGAATGTACGTACAGCATGAATCTAAGATATGCGATTACAGTAATAATGACATGATAATAGTATGCAATAACTATGCAATAGGGAGATGAGAAAGTAGATATGCAGCAATCATAAGGGTACACTAACAGGTACTACCAATATATGAAACCGTGCATAAGTGAAAAGGTATGAGGTATGGAGTGAAAAATGTCGTTCCCACGGAAACCTGACATCGTGGTAGGATCACAATCCATCAAGACACTCAAATCCCAATTCCTCAAATCAGCCCCCACATTGGGCTCTCACATCATATATGTCTCACATATCCTCAATGTACAATATCGAGTAATCTCCTATATCCCGAATGTACAAATCAGTAATCACATAGGTATGTCCAATATCCAATCTCAATGAATCACCTAATATCCCAAGTCAAATCTCAAGTAAGAATCTAACATCCTAAAGGTAAATATATACAGAAATAAATATGATGGGGGCAATACACATATATTAGCGTCCCATTCCACTAATATTGGTGTAAGGGTATATATAACAACGGCTAAATCCTCTGTTATATATACAAAGGTGTTAAAGAAATATCATGAAAACCATGTGCCAAAAATCGACACAGAAATCCTGATCACGTATCATACGCTATCCCGAAAGCACGAGTGCCTAGCTCTGACCCTCGCCTTTCGACGTATGCATACGTACATGACTCTCAACGGTGTCTCCGTGATCCCCCGCCGAGTCATGGGTACTGTCACCGGTAGGTACTCGCCCGCCTACAGGCTCAATCGGCAAAGTCCATCGATCTTCTTGCCGAGGGGAACCATACCGGGCCCCACCATGTACCCTCATACGGCAACCACACCTCGTATGGAGTATACAATCAGAACCAATAAATCTCATGGTGGCTGCGTGAATATCATATCAAGGAAACCGGGTTTTTCAATGTATGCATAATTTCATGAACTCCCGCGGTTCCCAAATCCAGAAATCATCATGTGAAATCAAAATAACAATGCGCAAATCCAGGGATACATATATGCGTTATATCTGAAATGCGAGCATTTAAATGAAAATATGTAGCTGAAACCAGATGTATGCGAAATCAATAAGGTACAGCTAAGTATAGGTGTCTACCTATAAGTAAAAGATGTCATATACCCCCTGGGTATAAGTAGAATATGAAGGGTACCCTCCCTGGGTATAAGTAAAATATGTGCAAGGTATACCTGTAGCTGTATCCTAAGGTGTAGATGTACCTATCACTAATGGTAAGATACACTATAGGTATACCGATAAGCTAGATGTCAAGTATGATAAGCAATAAAGTATCTATAAGGGGTTGTGTGTGACATGGCAATTATTGACGGTGTGTGTGTAGCATACAATCCGTGCTCGTGCAACATGAACCGTCAATAATATGTGCAGTGTCCTACGGCTGCTAGTCACAGTACAACTATACCAAGGAAATAAAGTAAAGGCGCAATTCTAACAATGACGTAGAATATGCGACAGGTATTTGAATCCAAGCCCAGACGCATAACGCCATGCGGGCGATTCCCCTGTAGATGTTAAATCTACTCACCTACGCTCCATGCTAGGTGAATCCTACCATCTGCTCCCCCCTGTAGTAGTGTCCATAGTCCCTGCATGCAAACCTGCAAATAAGACATGGTATATAAGCCAAATATTCCGCAAAACGCGATATCGAACCAAAACGAGAAACTCGCGTCGCGAACTAAACGCGCGCGTGCACGATATGCTGAATCGTGTGTATACGCGTCTAAAACCATCGCGACACGCCGTGATACGGTGGATCACAGAACCCACTCACGTATCGCGCAAACACAACGAACATGAAAAACGGTATATTGTCCCAGATTTTCCTACAGGCCAAATCTTACAAAACTAGACATGCCTAAGCACTACAAATCATAGCAGAGAACCCTACACAAAACACCAAGACCCATGCCCCTGACATGGCCGCAATTTGCGGCCAGAAGGATTAAATTTGCGGCCACGAAAAGGAGTTAGGGCCTCGTGTTCTGGTGGTGTTATCTATACCTAGTAAGCATGCCCCAGTTTCCTCAATTTTTACTCTGAAGGGTCCATGTCAATCGTAGATCACAGAAAGTCACAAATAACGTTTAAAACACCAATTTGCACTAAAAGGAAACCCTATGGTATTTTAGTGTAATCCAGGGTTAAACTCAGTTAAGGTGACCCTAACAATACTTAAATGGGTAGGGTTTACCAACACAATCATCACTATATCAAATTTCTTCACAAATCACCATAATTAGCACTAAACTAGCTAATTAACACAAACCGACGCTAAAAAGCACACAAGCTAAGCAACTAGGGGATTGGGTTCAGAAATATACCCTAGAGAACCCTAGGAAGCAAGAGAAGAAGTGTATGGAGAGGATGAGGGTTGCTACTGCTGCTGGGGGCCCTGTTGCTGTTGCCAGGTGCTGCTGCTGCTAGGCTGATGCTGATGCTGCTCTGCTGCTGATGTTGCTAATGCATGAGCTGTTGCTAATGCTGCTCTTGCTTCCGCTGATGCCTCTGCTGTTGCTGCTGCCTGCTCGAGCTGCTGCTGTTGGTGTTGTTTCGAGCTGCTGCTGCCAGTTGTTGCTGATGTTGTTGCTGCTGCCACTGCTGCTTGCTCCTGGGGCTGCGGCTGCTACTGTTGTTGTTTGCTGCTGCTGGAGCTGAAGCAGGTAAGTGTGTGTGTGTGTGTGTGTGTTGTGAGAGAATGAGAGGATGAGTGAAAAGAGAAGTGATAATGAGAGACAAAGTCAAAACCCCTACTCTCTCTCTTCATTTAATGAAGCATGGCAAAGCCATCATGACCCATTCTCACTCTCTCTCTCTCTCTCACCAAGGTCAACACAAGAACAATCATTTTAAATTTGAAACCCCATTTAAATCCATTTTTCTTTTTAAAGAACAACCATGAACTATTAAACCCAAAACACTTAATAATTAACACTAGATTAAGAAATGGTTAAACTCCAAGTTAACACCCTAGTTAACATGCACAAGTGTGTGCAAGCCTAGGAAAAATCTAATAAAATACTCAATAAATAGGATAAAATATTTAAAAACCAAATTGGAAAACTTTTTAATAAAAACTATATATTAAAATATAATTAGCCACAAAACACATTCTAAGGTGTTACAATCTGGGAGTTCTCAGGGAGTCCGTCCAGTGTACCAAGTCTCCACTTAGCACCCGTATACCTTCTCTGATGTCAAACACCAATGGATATGGGATCATCCATCGCCCATCATATGGGTCAAGAAGCGCATACGCTAGTCTACTCTGGAGTATCGATGCCTTGTCTCGGTACTCCCACGACAAGGAACATTTGAAGGATGTACTTAGCGAATACACTGTCCCCACTAGTATGATATGCATCATAGTCCTGGTAGTCAAGTACTCATCCTAAGGGCTTTATCAACATTTGACATAAAGACAATCAGAGTACATGTTAAGATAAAGGGAAACCAGATAGCATACTATCATGTCGAGCAAGAAAGTCATCCCTATATATGTCCAAGCATCCAATACAATATACATCGTATGTACAGTAATGGCCTCTAGGGCATACATATAACTAAAAATCTCCCACTTACACTAGGGCCATCTATTGTAGTATCTCATACCTAATAATAAGCTGTGGTTGAAGTATCTCATACTTAACCATCCCATAAAAGTCTCTACTGAGAAATAGGCCTTTGTGAGTGGATCCGCGCTGATGTCCTCTGAGTCTACTCTCCTATCCTTGATCTCCCTGGAGATCAACCATCTCCATGATCAGGTGATACTGCCTAAGAATATGTCTGGATCACAGATAGGACGGGGGTTCCTAGGCCTAAGCCACAACTCCATTGTCACACAATGGTAGGAACGAAATTCATCTCATGAACTCATATATATCCAGACTGCCTCTTTGGTAGCATCCTTGGTAACGATGTATCTTGCCTTTAATCGTCTAGTAAGTCACGGTATCTAGCTTGGAACTCTTCCAACATACCGTCCCTCCACTGAGGGTAAATACAACGCCTGCGACTAACATTCAGTCGTCCTTATCACCCTGGAACCTTTCCATTGATTCTCCCCAGGATCGATTGATACCATTTCACTACAACTAGTGAGAATCCTAACATCCAATTAGATCTATCCCATAGATCCATAACCCAGGATTTAGGAGGTATCACCTTGATCCTATGGAGAATCTTTGTGATAAGAGGAGATTGACCGAGCGTAGTATAGGAAACTCCTTCCCTATCAAGATTATGTCATCCACGTACTATACGAGGATCACCACCATACTCCCTACTAACTTTTTGTATATACTCAGTTCATCTACCATTTTGATGAAGTCAAACTCTTTGACTACTACAACAAAACTGACGTTCCAACTCTGCGATGCCTGATTTATCCCATAAAACATCTTGCACACGTTTTCGCTGCTCCCACTGTCTACGAAGCCCTCTGGTTGTGTACTTATAGTCGCTCTCTTCCAAATCACTATTTAGAAAAGCAGTCATGACACCCAACAGCCAGATATCGTAGTCATGCTATGTAGCAGTGGCAAGTAGGATCTGGATGGACTTAAGCATAGCTTTGAAAGTCTCAATTTTTCCATGTACACCTAGTAATCTTCTCAAGATATACTTGCTCCTGATGGGGATTTAACCCTTCAGATAAAGCAACCAAAGTCCATACTTTGTTGGTGTATAATGATTCCATCTTAGATCGCTAAGCATCCAGCCATTCTCACAGAGTCCCCACTCTTGATGGCCAGCTCGAAACTAGTTGGGTCGTCGTCTCATGATGCAATCCTCGCTCCCACTGTCATAGAGAAACCGAAGTATCTCTCAGGTGGATGAGGAACCCTACCAGATCGGCGGAGAGGCTGAGGTTCGTTGGAAACTATTGAATCCTCCGGTTTCTACCAAATCATCAGCTGCAGTTTGTTTTAGCTGGAACTACTTCCAGTTCTACCTTATGACCAATAATTTCTTCACAAGAAATTCCCTTTACCAAAGGTGGCATGCTGAGAAAACATCTTTTGTTCCTCAGTTTGGTAGAAGATATTCTCTTGCGAATGCTTGGGATATCCAACAAACTTCCACAGAACTGACCTTGCCTCGAGCTTGTCCGGATTTTGATTTTGACATAGGCCGGACAACCCAAAATCTTAACTTTCTTAAGAGATGGGCTCTTCCCATACCATATCACATATGGAGTGATAGGCATTTGATTTGGTTGGAACCCTATTCAATAGGTATGCAACTTCTCAAGTGCATAACCCCAAAAGAAAATAGGCAACTCAGTAGTACTCATCATAGAGCACACCATATCACATAGGGTGCGATTGCTCCGCCCCGATACACCGACGTGCTGTGGTGTATACGGAGGAGTAATGCTGAGAGAGAATCTCATTCTCCTTTAGAATAGTCTAGGAATTCCGTGCTCAAGTATTCTCCTCCTTGGTCTCATCAAAAGGACATAATACTTATACCCGTTTTTGGTTCTCTACTTCTAACTTATATTCTGTGAATATCTCAAAAGCTTCGGACTTGTGTTTCAACAGGAACATATGTCTGAATCTTGAAAGATCATCAGTGAATGTAATGAAGTACAAAGAACCATTCCTGGCATATGTAGACAGGGGACTTTCATACATCAGCATGTATCAATCCCAAGAGTTCAGTAACTCTTTCTCTGTTTCCAATAAACAGAGCTATGGTCATCGTATCTTTGTGACATGACCGGCAAGTTTCACAAGATGTAAATTCAAACTGATTTAAATATGCATCTTTATGTAACTTTAGTTAGTTGGGTCGCATCGATATGACCTAGTCTAGAATGCCTCAAGAAGGATTCGTTCATTTCTGAACTCTTCCTCTTCTGTGTGTTTTGTACGTTAAGAACTGTGGTTTGATTTAGAACGTCTATGCTTTTAGATAACGTGCCTGAACCAATCAACTCTTGATATAGGAAATGTTCAAAACATTATCCAACAATACAAAATTATATCCTTCTTTACTAATAAAGAGACCGATATGATGTTGTATATCAGGTTCAGTATCTAATAACATTCGTCCAGAATCAATGTATTCTGGTAATACAGGGTGATAACTGCCAACAGACTTGGCTGCAACACTCGCATCATTTCCAACTCTTGAAACTTATCACCCGTTCTCAGTTCTCTACCTATCTGTAGCCCATGTAACAAATTACATTTGCAGGATCCTGATCCGGTATCTTATACCTAGGACATAAAGGATACTGAGAAACAGTTCTCGGTAATGAACATACCCGAAGAAGATGCATCAGCATGTATTTTCTTCATTTGGGCGGCACGGGAATTCTCGTAATCCCCTATTTCCTGCTCAATCTTATAACAATTATAAGTTGGAGCGGGACCAACGTTCCCCAGCTCAGTATAATAAGCGGGTTCGGTCAATACATCCGTATTATTATCTTGATTAAGGCGTGACATGGTCGCTACTTGGAGAGAGAGAGAGAGAAGAAAACACTCAGCGTATGCTCTTACAAGATTAGATTGGTTATTAATATATCTAATCAGGATGGCTCCCACTGTTTTAGTCAAATCTTCTTTCAAACCCTAAAAGGAAAGACTAGCCGGGATTAATTCCATCCTGCAAGTTCGCCAATCTTTCAGCCAGGCCAGTGCCGGTACTTTGAGGGAGGTTCCCCGTGCTTTCGCACGGACCTAATTAAAATAAACCCCGTTTTCCCAGAGGCATAACCCCGTTGACACCTTTCTAGACACCTACTTGATCGGCTAATTGTAATGTGTTAAACTCTCCTAGGAGTAACTCTTACTCGCAGCGGGTATCGGGATCCAACTATCTCATAGAAGGTATGCAATCTTATTGCAAATTTCAACTCTTGAAATTCCCAATAATATTTTACCCCTAGCATCTTATGACCTTGGCTAAGGTCAACAAATCATAAGTGCTAGCCAAGTTCAACCCGTCATTTCCCCATTGAATTAAACCCACCCGCACGACCCTTGGCTAAGGTCAACAAAGTCGCACGACTACCCTAACTCAATCACATCATATGCTTTTGCAGATAAGCATAAATAGCTACCGCACACTGCGCCTTGACAAGGTCAACAAACGCAACACGAATACTAAGAAGTACTTATCTGAAATGACGGAGGGCTACGACAGGTTTTTAAGAAAACCCTTTGCTTAATGAACTTGATATCATTGTAGAATCGAGTGATTTTAAATGGAATATTTTTGAGGCCCTTTTCTAATTTTGCTAAAGAGGTCACTCCCGGTGAAGGGATCGTCGGCTCTTTCCTTATCGAATAAGGTGCAGGATATTTCACAAATATCACTATGCAAAGAAAAAACTATAAAAAATAATCAAAAGACAAACCGAGTTTGTAGCATCTGCTAGTTTCGCTAAAGAGGTCACTCCGGTGAAGGCATCTCGGCTCTTTCCTTATCGAATAAGGTGCTGGATATTCTTCAAGGAATACCGCTATGCAAAGCAAAAACTAGAGCTACCAGTTTTTAAAACAAGTTTCTACAACATTTTTAGGTTTCTTTTAGTTTCATTAATCTCATTAATGAAGTCTCATTTTATTATGCTTCACAAGCATCACATTTGAAATGAAATCAATAATATATAATATATATCTCATATATATAATATAAACATTCATCTCAGGCAGTAATATGATCTCATCACAGAACATTGCAGTAGAAGAACATATATGAAATATTGGATATACTAGGAGGTCCGTGTTTTCTTGCGAGCCTGAATAAAGCACGGATTCCACGGTCGCGATGAATAGCAAATCCCATACCCTTAGACCCCTACGAGAGAGGCAAGCAACCCTACCAATTCTAGAGTTAGGACACCCGGTCTCGACTCTTCAAGATGGTCTCCCACTGGACCCTAGAACCCGGTTACTTGTGCTCCCCGCCTTGGGTCTATCCTAATGCGAAAAAGTAAATAATATACAATGGTGACATCATCTTCAACCCGGAAGTGCCCCAATAAAAGAATATTATATACAATGAATTTTACATGAATGAAAAAGAAAAACTCTCATCTCACATAAAAACCCCGGCTATTCAAAACACGACGATCCAATATAACATATCACAGCAACACATAACATCACATGTCATCAACGTAAGTAAATATGCGTATCCCAATTGTCGTTGATGTATAGCAACGAAACAGACGATAACCACATATTACATTTACGGTCGCAGAAAAGAAAGTGTAAACCTACAACAGTTGGAATCCGCAACCTCTTTAGACATCACATGCCTAACCAAAAGAATTCCTTAGACATCGCAGGCCTAACAATTATAAACCCCGCATTTTAGTCTCGATCTCAAAAACACTTTTCAATATCTAGTCAGGCAATTCAACAAGATTCCCGACATCCTGATCGAATGCTCGTCGGAAACTTTAGTAGATGGTCGCACCCCCCGATGCCGTTGACGAAGTGCACCAAGGCGGAACACCGCTGCCGCGAGCACCCGAACGGATGCTTTTGGCGACGGGGTTCTCCTACAGTCACTTGGTCGGGGCTATGGGGCGTGGCTGTCTATTAAGATTACTCGGCGAGTATCCGCGTACACTACGTGATTGTGATGGACTTTTGATCACATCAAAATCCCGTGGCAACCGATCAAATGAGACTAAAAACTGCTAGATTTATAACATTCAAATTAGTTATCTCATAACTACTTGTGTATTCCAAATATTGTATCACATTCCAGATAAGACAATGTTAAACTTTACGATCGAATAAACAAACACCCAAGATTTCCCAAATAGCTCAACACTTGAGCGGAGTTCAAAAAGTCCCAGAACATGTCACAGCCGCTATGAACCAGCCGTAGAAGGGTCAAACCAACGCCTCACATGTGGCAACGCTAAACTACCACAAACCAAATGGTTCAGTGGCAGTTTTGACGGTGACATAATCGAGTTAAGGTTACGTTCTTCTAGAGGGTCCACAGATTCGCTTGCATGATTTTCTGAAAGTTTTAAACTCAGGAAAAATCCAACACTTGAAAGTTTTCCGACAGGGGAAAAAGTGAGTTATTGATATCCGTTCGAACTTTTTAACACCTTCTAAATTACCCGAATAAATAAATGATGTTAAACTTTCCGATCGAATCAACGAATTCTCAATATATACCAGAAAGCTCAACACTTGAGTAGAACTAAAAATTCCCAGAAGCATGAAAAAATACCCAAGAATAAACCCCTGAAGCATTAGCCCCCAACTCGCAAAGTTGGCCGCGGAACCGGCGCGAAACGCATGGTTTGGCCGCGGTTCCACGGTCGCTTTAGTGAGTTATGGATTCGTACTTCACAGTAATTCTTAGAATTCCCTGCATGATTTTCTGAGTATTTTTAATATGAAAAATTTCAACTTTTGAAATTTTTTCCAGAAAGGGGGATTTATCGAGGTTTCGGAGTTCGATCGGACTTCAAATTTCGTCTAGACAACGCCTAATGCTCTAACCTGGCTCTGATACCACTGTAGGGTTAGCTTAGCACCTTGTGAAGGTTTTGGAAAGCATCAACCATGCTACTTTAAAAATTTTGGGGTGCTAAACAAACCCTAACCAAGATCTTAACTAGAGACTTAGGGTTAAACATGCATGTAAGCAACTTTACATCTAAGAGTTAGGGATTACAACCTTTGTAGTCCGTTCCTTCACTTCATAAGCTCTGTGTTGAGGTTCCTTCGTTGCGATCATCAAGTACCCGGACTCTAGAGAGCCTCTATGAAGAGAAAGATGCAAGCTTGCTTCCAATCTTCAATAACTAAGATGATCTACCTTGAAGAATCTCAAACCCAAGCTATTGCTTCACTAATCAAGTATTAGCAAAGCAAACACCCTAATCTAAGTGGCTAGAATAGATAAGGATGATGAAGTAGGAATTTAGCTCTCTTTTGTTTTCTTTATCTCACAAATATTCATCACAAGCCCAAAAGCTAGAAAGCTTTTTAAAAAGGAAGAAGAAGAAGAAGAAATCTATTTGTGATGAATAATGAAATCTTGTTCTGGTTACAAATCCAACCATGGGTTAAGAATTAAGGCTTAACCCTTGTAGAGAATAAACTAGGGTTAATGGTTTTGGGTTGGGTTAAGAAATATTTCACAAAATATCTTAGCTAAAAATTAAAAGAAAACTTCATGAAGCTTCATGAAAAAGCTAACCCAAATCAAAACCCTAACTTGTTTAAACTCCACAAAACATGTTGCATTTGTAACCCTAACATGTTACAATATTATATATCACATATATAATATATAATGTAACAAAATAAAATAATACAATTAACATATATCGCACATACATCAATGTATTATCCATGTGAGAAAAAGAATCTTTAAGTGAGCTTATATTAGTTAATGTAATATAATATATCAAATATATAATTATACATTAAATTATCGAATCAACACTTGATCCGATAATCTAGCTATTTCACAAATAACCGACTAATATAATCTGTATCAGTTCATTGAATCAACACTTGATCCGATGACCCGGCTATATCACATATACCCGGCCGGTATCACATATCGTGAGAATCTAATACGGTATCACATACACGTATTGTAGGGTTAGCTTAGCACCTTGTGAAGGTTTTGGCAAGCATCAATCATGCTACTTTAAAAATTTTGGGGTGCTAAACAAACCCTAACCAAGATCTTAACTAGAGAATTAGGAATAACAAAGCATGTAAACAACTTTACATTTAAGAGTTAAGGATTACAACCTTTTTAGTACGTTCCTTCACTTCTAAAGATCCGTGTTGAGGTTCCTTCGCTGCGATCATCGAGTAACCGGACTCAAGAGAGGCTCCATGAAGAGAAAGATGCAAGCTTGCTTCCAATCTTCAACAACAAAGATGATCTACCTTGAAGAAACTCAAGCCCAAGCTCTTGGTTTACTAATCAAGTATTAGCAAAGCAAACACCCTAATCTAAGTGGCTAGAATAGATGAGGATGATGAAGTAGGAATTTAGCTCTCTTTTGTTTTTAATTTCTCACTCAAAATCATCACATAAGAAAAAGCTAGAAAGCTTTTCTCAAAGGAAGAAGAAGAAGAAATTACTTTGTGATGAATAATGAGTTATTGTGTGTGGTTACAATTGCAACCATGAGTTAAGAAAGAAGGCTTAACCCAAGTAGAGAGATAACTATAGTAAAGGGTTTATATTGGGTTAGAAAATATCAATACAAAATATCTTAGCAAAAAACAAAAGGAAGCTTCTTGAAGCTTCATGCAAAAGCTAACCCAAATCAAACCCTAACTTGTTTAAAGTCCACAAATCATGTTGCATTTGTAACCCTAACATGTTACAATATTATATATCACATATATAATATACTTTTTGTAACAAAATAAAATAATACAATTAACATATATCACATATATATCAATGTAATATCCAAGTGAGAAAAAGAATCTTTAAGTGAGCTTATATTAGTTAATGTAACTTAATATATCACATATATAACTATACATTAAATTATCGAATCAACACTTGATCCGATAATCCGGCTATATCGCATATAACCGACTAATATAACATGTACCGATTCATCGAATCAACACTTGATCCGATGACCCGGCTATATCACATATACCCGGCCGATATCATATACTGCGAGAATGGAATACGATATCTCATATCGTAATATTCTCGGTCCCGCACATATAACATATGTGCTCCTACTCCGTTTTGCCTGAGCCAGGAAACCTCTGTGTAGGACTCTAAAGAATCGTCAATACGCCGGAAGTAGGTGATGATCATATCAAACACCCACAAGCTGCAAGCGGTCAGCTAAACGTAACAGCCACCCAGGTATTGAGCAATCAGAAGATCAACAAGCAAGCATGTACATGGTCCTATGAATCCAACCAGTAACACTCCCGTACAGTCCGGTCTCTTCGTCTGATATGTCGCATATCTCGCCTAAGGGTGGTAAACATCAGACCCCAGTAGCTTGATAAGTCCTGTCGATATGAGGTCCATAACAGTTCGAGAAACTACTGATAACACTTACCAGTAAACAACCCTGACCAGGGATTTCCAGTTATGGCCAATCGAACACAGCGCAACATCAACTCCCTATACCAGGAGAGACGAAACCCCTCTTATCGCTCATTGCCTCCATGTGATTCGGGACTGTACCCAAAAGCCACCGTTTTGCACGCCCACTTGGACGTGGTATGATGGAAATCAAAGCACAGTGGGAATCACACAAGACTCTATGACGATCTCGGGTCTACAGACTAACCTGTACCAGTGTCACCAGAGAACTGCCATCTGACGTGAGGTATAATACCATCTGGGAGTTCTCGGTGAGTCCGTCCAGTGTACCCAGTCTCGTTCGAGGGAGGTTTTCCAACGCTTTCGCGAAGTTCCTTAATTAAGTAACCTCTTTTCCCTGGAGGCGTAGCCCCGCTAACACCGTTCTAGACACCTACTTGGTTTATAGCATTGATTGTTAAGTGAGATAATCTCCTGAGAGTAATCCAACTCATCAGTGGGATCGGGATCCAACTATCATTGTGTGATGACCTAGATGGAGTCCACTCTAGTCACCACACTCCGGAAGGTATGCTAAATCTGCAAGTTTCAGTTTCTTTAGAAACTCCCGGTGTGGATTTTTGCCCCTAACGGTTTATGACCTTGACTAGGTCAACAAACCAAAAACCGTTAGTCAAGTTCTACCCGTCATTATCTTGATTGAATTAAACCCACCCGTACGTGGCCTTGAGTAGGTCAACAAGGTCGTACGACTGCCCTAACCAATCACTTTTGCAATGCACAGAAAAATATCACTTAGCTACCGTTCACTACGCCTTAACTAGGTCAACAAACGCAGCACGAATACTAAACAGTACCAATCCGAAATGACGGAGGGCTACGGCTGGGTTTTTGGCGAAAAACCCGTTAACGTAATGAATTTGATATCGTTGAAGGAACATGATTGCCTCTTTTTTTTTAAATATAGTGGCGAAAACTTTTGCTAAAGAGGTCACTCCCTGTGAAGGGATCTCGGCTCTTTCCTCGTCGAATGAGGTGCAGGATATTCCAAACTGAATACCTCGATGCAAAGCAAGAATAATCGACTATAGTGAAGTTATTACCCTGACGCAAACTTTTTGTCCAAGGGGTCACTCCCGATGAAGGGATAGCGACCCTTGCTGTAAGGGTTGTCTAGCACCCTATGTAGAGTTTTGAAGAATCACATGTGTCAAAGTTTTGATTTTGATGGTGCTAAACAAGCATACAAAGGAATCGATCCTAGAAAATTAGGGTTATGAAACTTAAAGCGAACAAAACTAAGGTTTCGAGACTACAACCTTTGTAGATACCTTTCGCTGGACTCCATGGTGTCTTGGGTGTTGGAAGAAGGTCCTCTTGAAGTCCTCTTACGTCTACGACGATCCACCCGGAGTTCGCCGTCCAAGCTCGCAACTTCGAGAATCGAAGAGAACACTCTAAACAAGTTGGCTAAACTTGTGTAGAATGATGTTGTGGTTTAGAATCTCACTTCAAAAACCTTTCTTTATGTGTATATTACTCACTAGAAGAAACTAGAGAGCAAATATGAAGGAGGAAGAAGATGGTGGCAATATTTTAACAAGAGAAGAAGAAGTGATAACCATGAAAAGAAATGAAATATATCCTTTTATATTTTATTCCTTCTCACATCCAACCATGGTTAAGTGATGGAGATATTATTGAACTTGAGTTTTAAATCATAAAGAGAAGGATAACTCAAGATTAGAGGTAGGTGAGCTTGGTTAGGTTAAAAGAAGAATGTAGAAGCTAGAAAGAATTATCCTTTTCTTTTCAATTTAGTTTTAAACACAAAATCAAATAATAATCCATCATTTAAACTATGGTGTGAGTCTTATATTGCCACCATTTCCATATGTAAACAACCATGATAGATGGGTGTATGTATGTGTGTATGTATGCACATCCATATGTGCATGAAACAAAATAGAAATAAAGAAACACATACATACATGCATACATCCATCATGTCCAAGAAAGGTTTTAAGTGAGAACACTAATGGTTAAGTGATAAATCAACACTTGATTTATCAATCCGGTCATATCACATATAACCCTACCAAAAGCAAGCCGCCCGATCAATGTTCGGTATCCTATACGCGTATTTTAATCGGGTGCATGCGCATATCGCATATGCGCACCACAACGTTTCGCCTGGACTGGGTAACTCCTTTGTGGGACTCTAAGACTCGTCAATACGCCGGAAGAGGGTAATGATCATATCAAGTACCCCCAAGCCGCAAGCGGTCAGCTAAACGTAACGGCCATCCGGGTATTGAGCGATCAGAAGAAAACAAGCGAACCTGCTACAACTCCCGTCGAGCCAACCGGCAACACTACCGTACAGTCCGGTCTCTTCATCAGATATGCTGCATATCGAGCCTAGGGATGGTCACGTCGACCCCAATAACTCAATAAGTCGTGCCGGTGAATGGTCTATAACAGATCGAGAAACTACTGATAACACTTATCAGCAATTCTCAGCAGCCCTGGCCAGGGACTTGCTGATATAACTAGTCGGGCACAGCACAGCATCAACTCCCAATATCGGGAGAGACGAAACCCCTCCTATCGCTCATAACCTTCGTGTGTCTCGGGACTGTACCCAACGGCCACCTGTTTGCACGACTCGGTAGAGCCATGGTAGGGTGGCAATCAAAATACAGTGGGAGAATACACAAGACTCTATGACGATCTCGGGTCTACAGACTAACCTGTACCAGTGTCACCTGAGAACTGCTATCCGACGATAGATATAATTCCATATAGGAGTTTTCGGTGAGTCCGTCCAGTGTACCCAGTCACCACTGAGCACCCGCATATGATCTTGATGTCAAACATCGATGAATGTGGGAACATCCATCGCCCATCACATGGGTCTAGTATCATATATGCTAATCTACTCTGGTATATCGATGCCCCGTCTCGATACACCTCCGACTAGGGACATTTCAGGATATGCTTATAAACTACAGATGTCCCACTAGTATGATCTCTATCATAATCACTGTAGTCAAGCCGATATCCTCAGGGCTTTATCAGCATGTATGAATGAATAAAAGCATGATCAAATCAACATGTCAGATAAAGAAGAACCAGATAGCATACTATCATGTCGAGCAAGAATGCATACTGAATATATATATACATGTATAGATACATCCACTATCACATAATGGCCTCTAGGGCATACATATATCCAACAATCTCCCACTTGCACTAGGGCCAGTTATTGGCGTATCTCATACCCAACATCTCAAAAAGTCGCTCATGCTGTGGCTGAGGGAGGGCCTTGGTGAGTGGATCCACGGCGTTATTCTTTGTGTCTACTCTCTTAATCTCGATCTCACGGCGATCTACAATCTCCCGGATCAAATGAAAGCGCCTCAGGATGTGTCTGGACCGCTGATGGGACCTGGGCTCCTTGGCTAAACCCATAGCCCCATTATTATCATAATACAAGGGTATTGGATCAATAATGGTTGGAACTACTCCTAGCTCCGAGACGAACTTCTTCATCCAGACGGCTTCCTTGGCGGCATCATTTGCAGCAATGTACTCAGCCTCCATCGTAGAGTCTGCAACGGTATCCTGTTTGGAACTCTTCCAACTTACCGCCCCTCCATTGAGGGTAAATACAAACCCTGAGATAGATTTGCTGTCATCCTTATCGCTCTGGAAGCTCGAATCGGTAAAGGCCTCCATTTGGAGATCTGTATTACCATACACCAAGAACAATTCTTTAGTCCTTCATAAGTACTTAAGAATGTTCTTCATAGCTGTCCAGTGGTTTTCCCCTGGGTTGGATTGATACCTTCTTACAACACTAAGTGCATAAGCTACATCTGGGCGTGTACATAACATCGCATACATTATAGATCCTACTGCCGAAGCATAAGGTACAATGCTCATGCGAGCTCTCTCTTCATCGGTCTTTGGACAAGAATCCTTGGAGAGAG
The DNA here is from genome assembly GCA_030015575.1 of Agapanthus africanus. Lineage (NCBI taxonomy): Eukaryota > Viridiplantae > Streptophyta > Magnoliopsida > Asparagales > Amaryllidaceae > Agapanthus > Agapanthus africanus. Next base: position 172,241,174 of record JASDDO010000012.1, on the reverse strand, counting down.
TGACTCCATGGCAAGCGGGTAAGGCACCCCGCTTGGAGTCTTCCATACTAAACCTTTTTAGGATGGTGTTGATGTACCTCGTTTGGGACAATCCCAATAACTTTTTGGACCTATCCCTATAGATCCTTATGCCCAGGATGTATGTGGCATCACCCAGGTCCTTCATGGAGAACCTTAGTGATAAGAATGATTTGACCGACTGTAGCATAGGAATATCATTTCCTATCAGAAGAATGTCATCCACGTACAATACGAGGAATGTGACAGCTCTTCCTACAGCCTTCTTATAAACACAAGGTTCATCTGGATTTTTGATGAAATCAAACTCTTTGATAACATCATCGAAACAGATGTTCCAACTCCGAGATGCTTGCTTTAACCCATATATGGATTTAAGCAGTCTACATGCTTTCTCGCTGCTCCCACTGTCAATGAAGCCCTCTGGCTGATCCAAATAAACGCATTCTTCTAAATCTCCGTTTAGAAATGCTGTTTTAACGTCCATCTGCCAGATTTCATAGTCGTAGTGAGCAGCAATAGCAAGTAGGATCCGAATGGATTTAAGCATGGCTACGGGCGAAAAAGTTTCGTCATAGTCCAAACCTGGTCTTTGACGAAAACCTTTCGCCACAAGTCTTGCCTTATAGGTCTCTACCTGCCCATCTACACCAATCTTTCTTTTAAAGATCCATTTGCACCCTACAGGTTTTACCCCAGGGGGTACAACGTCCAAAGTCCTTACTTTGTTGGTGTACATAGACTCCATTTCGGATCTCATGGCATCCAGCCACTTCACAGAGTCACCACTCGTGATAGCTTGCTGAAAACTGGTAGGATCATCATCATCCATGATGCAATCTTCTCCGTCACCATCAATGAGGAAACCGTAGTACCTCTCCGGTGGGCGAGAAGTCCTACCAGACCTTCGGAGTGGCCGAGGTTCCTCAGTTTCTATTGCAACAGCCGGTTCAACCAAATCGTCATTAGTAGTTTGTGTTTCTAGAACCTCTTCTAGATCCACTACCTTGCCATCATCTTTATCTGTGAAAAACTCTTTTTCTAAGAATGTGGCATACTGAGAAACAAACACTTTTTGTTCCTCTTTGTGGTAGAATAGATATCCATAAGAATTCTTTGGATATCCTACAAAGTTACACATGACTGACCGTGTCTCGAGTTTGTCCGGATTCTGCTTTTTAACATAGGCCGGGCAACCCCAAATCTTAAATCTCTTAAGAGATGGTCTCTTCCCATGCCATATCTCATATGGCGTGGTAGACACGGTTTTGGTTGGAACCCTGTTTAGTAGAAACGCTGCAGTCTCCAATGCATGCCCCCAAAACGAGACTGGTAACTCAGCGTCACTCATCATCGACCGGACCATATCTAATAGGGTCCTATTCCGTCGTTCTGACACACCGTTGTGCTGTGGTGTGTAAGGAGGAGTGAGCTGAGAGAGAATCCCATTCTCTTTTAGGAAGTTTGCAAATTCTGTACTGAGATACTCACCACCTCGATCTGATCGAAGCATCTTAATACTCAAGCCGGTTTGTTTTTCTACTTCTTGTTTATATTCAATGAATTTCTCGAAAGCTTCGGACTTGTGCTTTAATAAAAATACATGACCGAATCTTGAGAAATCGTTGGTGAATGTAATGAAGTATGAAAAACCGCCTCTAGCCTGTGTAGACATTGTAGGGTTCCTGGGCACTCTAATGGAGTCTCACAAGTGATCAAACATGCACAAATCAAAAAATTCCTTGTGCCTACAAACCCTAATACGGATCGTTAACTAGAAATCAAGGCGATGCAAGCAAGTAAACGGAAATATAGCTAAAGGGAAGTGGCTACAACCTTTGTAGATCCGGTCCTCCACCTCCTAGGCTCCGCGATGAAGTATCCTCGCTGTGCAAATCGGATCTTGGGCTCTAGCGTCGGCTTCATCGGAGAAAAAGTGGGCTAGGTCATCTACGACGATGCCGAAGATGATCTACGTCGAGGCATCGCTAGATCAAGCTCCAACTTCACCAAGTCAAGAAAACTTATGAAGGAAACACCCTATACTACTTGGCAAGAGGTAGAGGATGAAGAAATAGGAAGTGGGTAGACTTTAGATTTGGATTTCTCACACTTTTTCATCAATCACCATTGATGTAGCAAGCTTTCTTCATGGAAGAAGAAGATGAAGAAGAAGAAGAAGATATGATAAGTTATTTAGAAAATAGAAAATAAATCATACTTATCATAATGTCAACTATGGTTAGATGTAGAGAATGAACTAAGGTTAAAGTGAATGGTTAGGGTTAAGGAAAGAAACAAAATAGTCAACCATTCAAAGCTTCATGAAGCTTCAAAGATAAACCAAACTTAGCCACTATTTTATTTCTTTCAATAAAGAATAAATGAATAAATAAATAAGCAAATAAAATGAAACCCTAGCCATTCATATAACCATGGTCAATTCTTTACACAAACCCTAGCTTGCATGTATCATCAAACATAATACAATCTTATGCACAAAAGTATATCACATATACAACTTGTGCATTTCAAGTGAGAAAATCCATTCAAAGTGAAACAATACTATTTAATGCAAAGTAATATATCAAATATATAATTATACATCAAATCATTAAATCAACACTTGATTTAACGATCCGGTCATGTCGCATATAACCGGCTAGTATCCAATGTATCGACTTATCGAGTCAATCCTTGATTCGATAACTAGGTTATATCGCATATAACCATTCGATACATTCATCGCGAGAATAGAATACGGTATCACATACACGCATTATTCTCGGTCCCGCACATATCTCATATGCGCTCCTATTTCGTTTCGCTTGAGCCAGGAAACCTCTGTGTAGGACTCTAAAGACTCGTCAATACGCCGGCAGCAGATGATGATCATATCAAACACCCACAAGCCGCAAGCGGTCTGCTAAACGTAACGGCCACCCGGGTATTGAGCGATCAGAAGATCGACGAGCAAGCCCGCTCACACTCCTGTGAATCCAACCAGTAACACTTACCGTACAGTCCGGTCTGTTCGTGTCGCATATCTCGCCTAGGGGTGGTAAACGTCAGACCCCAATAGCTCGATAAGTCATGCCGACTTGAGGTCCATAACTTTCATGAAACTACTGATAACTCTTACCAGTACATCACAGCAACCCTGGCCAGGGATTTCCTGTTATGGCCAATTGTGCATAGCGCAACATCAACCCCCAATACCGGGAGAGACGAATCCCCTCCTATCGCTCATTGCCTCCATTTGAATCGGGACTGTACCCAATAACCACCTGTTTGCACAAATCAGTAGAGCCGTGGTAGGGTGGAAATCAAAGCACGGTGGGAGACACACAAGACTCTATGACGATCTCGGGTCAACAGACTAAGATGTACCAGTGTCACCAGAGAACTGCCATCTGACGTGAGGTATAATACCATCTGGGAGTTCTCGGCGAGTTCGTTCAGTGTACCCAGTCTCCACTGAGCACCCGCATACCATCTTCGATGTCAAACACCAATAGATATGGGATCATCCATCGCCCATCACATGGGTCGAGAAGATATACGCTAGTCTACTCTGGAATATCGATGCCCCGTCTCGATATTCCCACGACTAGGAACAATGAAGGGTGTACTCATTGACTACCCAGACCCCAATAGTATGATCTCCATCATAGTCCTGGATGTCGAGTACACATCCTAAGGGCTTTATCAACATGTAATCAGAGAGACAGAAAGTATACATGTTAAGATAAAGAGCAACCAGATAGCGTACTATCATGTCGAGCAAGAAAGTCCTACCTAAATATGTCCCAGCATCCACTACAATATACATCCAATGTACAGTAATGGCCTCTAGGACATACATATAACTAACAATCTCCCACTTGCACTAGGGCCATCTGTAGCAGTGGTTGCAGTATCACATACTCAACCATCCCGTAAAATTCTCTCTTTGGGAAAAGGCCTTCGTGAGTGGATCCGCCGTGTTGTCCTCTGAGTCTACTCTCCTAACCTCGATCAACCTGGAGATCAACTATCTCCATGATCAGGTGATGCTGCCTCAGAATTTGTCTGGGTCACTGATGGGACCAGGGTTCTAGGGCCGAAGCCACACTTCCATTGTCATACAATGGCAGGAACCTAGTTCATCTTATGAACCAATATACACCCAAACTTTCTCTTTGGTAGTATCTTCAATAGCGATGTTACCAGCCTTTATCGTTTAGTTTGCCACGGTATCGAGCTTGGAACTCTTCCAACATACCGTCCCTTTACTGAGGGTAAAGACAGTGCATGTGACTGACATTCAGTCGTCTTTATCACCCTGGAACTCTTCCAGTGATTCTCCCCAGGATCGATTGATACCATCTCACTACATCTAGTGAGAATCCTAGCATCCAATTACATCTATCTCATAGATGAAAACTCAGGATTTAGGAGGTATCACTTTGATCCTATTTAGAGATTCCTTATGATAATAGGAGATTGACCGATCGTAGTATAGGAAACTCTTTTCCTATCAAGAGTATGTTGTCTACGTACAATACGAAGATGACCACATTACTCTCTACTACCTTTTTGTGTATACAAGGTTCGTCTACCATTTTGATGAAGTCAAACACTTTGACTATCACATCAAAACAGACGTTCCAACTCCGCGATGCCTGCTTCATTATGTAAAGCAACTTGCACACGTTTTCGCTGCTCCCACCATTTACGAAGACCTCTGGCTGTGTTCTTATAGACGTTCTCTTCTAAATCAGAATTTAGAATAGCAGTCAGGGCACCCAACCACCAGATATCGTAGTCATGGTATGTAGCAATGTTAAGTAGGATCTGGATGGACTTAAGTATAGTCCCTGGAAAAGGTTTCATCATTTTCCACTCTTGATCGATGACGAAAACCTTTAACAAGTCTAGCTTTAAAAGTCTCAACTTTTCCATCTACACCAAGTAATCTTCTCAAGATATACTTGCTCCTGATGGGGATTTAACCCTTCAGATATAGCAACCAAAGTCCATACTTTGCTGGTGTATATGGATTCCATCTCAGATCGCTAAGCATCCAGCCATTCTTACAGAGTCCCTACTCTCGATGGCCTGCTCGAAACTAGTTGGGTCATCATCTCATGATGCAATCCTCGCTCCCACTGTCATCGAGAAACCGAGGCATCTCTCAGGCGGATGAGGAACCCTACTAGATCGGCGGAGAGGCTGAGGTTCGTCGGGATCTATAGAATCCTTTGGTTCTGTCAAATCATCAACTGCAGTTTTGTATAGCTGGAACCTTTCCAGTTCTACAGAACTGATCCTGCCTCGATCTTGTCCGGATTTTGCTTTAAACATAGGCCGGACAACCCCAAATCTTAACTCGCTTAAGAGATGTGTTCTTCCCATACCATATCTCATATGGAGTGGTAGGCACTGATTTGATTCAAACCTAATTCAATAGGTATGCAGCTTCTCAAGTGCATAACCCCATAAGGAAATAGGTAACTCAGTAATACTCATCATAGAGCACACCATATCTAATGTTGTGCAATTGCTCCGCCCTGATACACCGTTGTGTTGTGGTGTATTCAGAGGAGTAACACTGAGAGAAAATCTCATTCTCCTTTAGAATAGTCCAGGAATTTTATGCACAAGTATTCTCCTCCCTGATCTTATCATAGGACATAATACTTATACCCGTATTTTGGTTCTCTACTTCTAACTTAGATTCTGTGAATATCTCAAAAGGTTCGGACTTATGTTTCAACAGGAACATATGACTGAATCTTGAGAGATTATCAAAGAATATAATGAAGTATGAAGAACCAGTCCTGGCATGTGTAGACAGGAGACTTTACATACATCATCATGTATCAGTCCCAAGAGTTTACTAACTCTTTCTCTGTTTCTAATAAACAGAGCCATGGTCATCTAATCTTTGTGACATGACTGGCAAGTTTCACAAGATGTAAATTCAAACTGATTTAAATATGCATCTAAAATGTAACTTCAGCCAGTCGGGTCGCATTGATGTGACCTAGTCTACAATGCCTCAAGAAGGATTCGTTCATTTCTGAACTCTTCCTCTTGTGTGTGTTCTGTATACTAGGAACTGCAGTTTGATTTAGAACGTCAATGCTTTTAGATAACGTGCCTGAACCGATCAACTTTTGATATAGGAAATGTTCAAAACATTATCCAACAATACAAAATTATATCCTTCTTTACTAATAAAGAGACTGATATGATTTTGTATATCAGGTTCGGTATCTAATAGCATTTGTTCAGAATCAATGTACTGGTAATACAGGGTGACAGTGACCAACAGACTTGGCTGCAACACTTGCCCCGGTTTCTGTCTCATGAAACTTATCACCCGTTCTCAGTTTTTCTACCTTTTGTAGCCCTATGTAACAGCTTACATATCTGGGAGCCTGATCCGGTATCATATACCCAAGATACAGAGGATACTGAGAAACAGTTCTGTTTAACGAACACACCCGAAGAAGATGCATCATATGCACTTTCTTCGTTTGGGCGGCATGGGAATCCTGGTATTCCCCTATTTCCTGCTCGGTCTTATAACAAGTATAAGTTGGAGCGGGACCAACGTTCCCCAGCTCAGTATAACAAGCGGGTTCGGTCAATACATCCAAATTATTATCTTGATTAAGGCGTGATATGGTCGCTACCTGGAGAGAGAGAGAAGAAAACACTCTGCGTGCGCTCTTGCAAGATTAGATTGGTTATATATTTTATCTAATCAGGATGGCTCCCACTGTTTTTTATCAAATCTTCCTTCAAACCCTAAAAGGAAAGACTAGCCGGGATTAATTACACTCTACAAGTTCGCCAATCTTTCAGCCAGGCCAGTGTCGGTACTTTGAGGGAGGTTCCCCGTGCTTTCGCACGAACCTAATTACTGTAAACCTCGTTTTCCCAGAGGCGTAACCCCGTTGACACCTTTCTAGACACCTACTTGATCGGCTAATTGCAAAGTGCAAAACTCTCCCAGGAGTAACAATTACTCGCAGTGGGTATCGGGATCCAACTATCATATAGAAGGTATGCAATCTCATTGCAAATTTCAACACTTGAAACTCCCGATAAAGGTTTTTACCCCTAGCACCTATGACCTTAACTATGGTCAACAAATCATAAGTACTAGTCAAGTTCTACCCGTCATTTCGTGATTAATTAGACCCACCCACATGACCCTTAACTAAGGTCAACAAAGTCACGCGACTGTCCTAACTAATCGCATCATATGCGGTGTAGGAAGTGTTAGTTATATGTATGCCCTAGAGGCCATTACTGTACATACGATGTATATTGTAGTGGATGTTAGGACATATATAGGGAGGACTTTCTTGCTCGACATGATAGTATGCTATCTGGTTGTACTTTATCTTAACATGTACTCTGATTGTCTCTATATTACATGTTGATAAAGCCCTTAGGATATGTACTCGACTACTGGGACTATGATGAGATCATACTAGTGGGGCCACGGTAGTCGACGAGTATATCCTATAATTGTTCCTAGTCGAGGGTGTATCGAGACAGGGCATCGATGCACCAGTGTAGACTAGCGTATACGCATCTTGACCCATATGATGGGCGATGGATGATCCCATATCCATCGGTGTTTGACATCAAGGATGGTGTACGGGTGCTCAGTAGAGACTGGGTACACTGGACGGACTCGCCGAGAACTCCCAGATGGTATTATACCATACGTCAGATGGCAGTTCTCCGGTGACACTGGTACAGAGTAGTCTGTCGACCCGAGATCGTCATAGAGTCTTGTGTGATTCCCACTATGCTTTGATTTCCATCATACCACGTCCAAGAGGGCGTGCAAAAAGGTGGCTTTTGGGTACAGTCCCGAATCACATGGAGGCAATGAGCGATAGGAGGGGATTCGTCTCTCCCGGTATAGGGATTTGATGTTGTGCCGTGTTCGATTGGCTATAACCGGAAATCCCTGGCCATAACCGGAAATCCCTGGCCAGGGTTGCTGAGATTTACTGATAAGTGTTATCAGTAGTTTCTCGAACTGTTATAGACCTCATATCGACACGACTTATCGAGCTACTGGGGTCTGACGTTTACCACCCCTAGGCGAGATATGCGACATATCAGACGACGAGACCGGACTGTACGGGAGTGTTACTGTTTGGATTCACAGGAGAATGTGCAGGCTTGCTTGTTGATCTTCTGAGCGCTCAATACCTGGGTAGCTGTTATGTTTAGCTGACCGCTTGCAGCTTGTGGGTGTTTGATATGATCATCACCTACTGCCGGCGTATTGACGATTCTTTAGAGTCCTACACAGAGGTTTCTTGGCTCAGGAAAAACGGAGTAGGAGCACATATGTGATATGTGCGGGACCGAGGATAATACGATATGAGATACCGTATTCTATTCTCGCGATATTTGATATCAGCCGGGTCATCGGATCAAGTGTTGATTCGATGAATCGGTACGGATAAATATTAGTCGGTTATATGCGATATAGCCGGATTGTCGGATCAAGTGTTGATTCGATAATTTAATGTATAATAATATATATGATATATTAAATTACATTAACTAATATTAGCTCACTAAAAGATTCTTTTTCTCACTCGGGTAATATATTGATATATATGCGATATATGTTAATTGTATTATTTTATTTGGTTACAATAAATATTGTATATGTGATATATAATATTGTAACATGATATGATAAATAATGCAACATGTTTAGCAGAGATTAAACAAGATTAGGGTTTGATTTGGGTTAATGATTTCTAGATGATTCTAGAAGGTTTTGTTTCGTCATGGAAAAGATATTTACTTATGACTCATTCTTAACTCAACCCAAAACCCTAACCCTTGGTTAATTCTCTACAATGGTTAAGTGAACCATGGTTGCATAATTGATCATTATCTCCTTTTCCTATTCATCACAAACGAATTCTAATATTATTCATCTTCTTCCTCCTTTATTCTTTCATGAAAAAGCTTACTAGTTTTTCAAAAGGTGATGAATAAATATGAGAAAAAGATAAATAAAGAGAGCAAAAATCCTACTTCATCATCCTCATCTTCCCTTGCCATTGAGATGAGGGTGTTCACATCATTTCATGAGTGTTAGCTTGTGTTAAAGAAACTTCAAGGTAGATCATCTTAGTATCGAAGATCGGAAGCAAAGGTTGCGTCTTTCTCTTCGTGGAACCTCTCGAGAGTCCGGATCCCGATGATCGCAGCGAAGGGACCACAACACGGAGCATATGAAGTGAAGGACCGGATCTACAAAGGTTGTAATCCCTCTCACTTAGTGTTAAAGTGTTTAGCATGCTAGTTTTCGCCTAATCTCTAGTTTAAAGTTCCGTATTCGGGTTGTTCGGCACGGCTAAATTTTTAATCGGGCATGGTTGATGCCTCGTAGACCCTTGTGCGCGTGCCTAGCAACCCTACAGTGGTATCAGAGCCAAGCTAGAGCTTTAGGCGAAGTCTAGACGAAGTTTGAAACCCGATCGAACCCGAAACCCCAATTTTACGAGCTCTCTGGACTTTTTCTAAAAACTGGGATTTTTCCACATTAAAAATTCTTAAAAAATTCAGCATAGAATTATAAGAATTACGGTGCAAAAATTTTTCGATGAACAGTACAAAGTGCGGCGGAACCACGGCAGAAGCATGCCTTCTGCGGCGGTTCCGCGGCTAATTGATGACGTCATCATTCCTTGTTTGCACAGTAACTCCTATTTTATTATGCTGGATTTTCTAGGAATTTTTAATATTTATTCAAGAGTTGAATTTTCTGGGGTTGTTTTGGGGATTCGATGTTTCGACCGGGATGTCTAATTTTGTCTATGTGGTTTTCCGGATAATTTTTAGAAACTGTTAAAAAGTTCGAACGGATATCAATAACTCACTTTTTCCCCTGTCGGAAAATTTTTCAAAAGTTGGATTTTTTCTCGTGTTTAAGAATGTTCTAAGTCGTGCAAGTAACTCGGTGGACCCTCTAGAAGACAACAAACCTTAACTCGATTATGTGACCGTCTTGAACTGCCTTTTGAACCTTAGGGTTTGGGGCAGTACGGCGTGCCACATGTGAGGCGTTGGCTTAACCCTTCTACGGCTGGACCATTGGTACTGTGGCATGTGATGGATGTTTTTAAACTGATTTCAAGTGTTGAGATATATTGGGGAAATCTTGGGTGTTTGATTATTCAATCGGAAAGTTTAACTTTGTCTATTTATCTGGAATGTGATACAATATTTGGAATCCACAGGTAGTTATGAGATAACTAATTTGAATATTATAAACATAGCAGTTTAGTCACAGTTGATCGGTTGCTACGGAATTTTGATGTGATCAAAAGTCCGTCGCAATCACGTAGCGTACGCGGATACTCGCCGGGTAAACTTAATAGACAACCATGCCCCAAAGACCCGACCAAGTGACTGTAGGAGAACCCCGTCGCCGAAAGCATCCGTTCGGGTGCTCGCGGCAGCGGTGTTCCGCCTTAGTGCACTTCGTCGACGGCATCTGGGGGTGCGGCCGTCTACTAAAGTTTACGACGAGCATTCGATCAGGACGTCGGGAATCTTGTTGAATTGTCCGACTTGACATTGAAAAGAGTTTTCGATAAAGAGACTAAAATGTGGGGTTTATAATTGTTAGGCATGTGATGTCTAAGGAATTCATTTGGTTAGGCATGCGATGTCTAAGGAGGTTGCGGATTCCAACTGTTGTAGTTTTACACTTTCTTTTCTGTGACCGTAAGCGTAGTATGTGGTGTATCGCCGGCTTCGTTGCTATACATCAACGACAATCGGGATACGCATACTTGCTTACGTTGATGATATGAGATATTATGTGTTGCTGTGATATGTTATATTGGATCGTCGCGTTTTGAATAGCCGGGGGTTTTATGTGAGGTGAGAGTTTTTCTTTTTCATTCATGTAAAATTCATTTGTATGTAATATTCTTTTATTGGGGAACTTCCAGGTAGCGGAAGATGTCACCGTTGTATATTATTTACTTTTCCGCATTAGATAGACCCAAGGCGGGGAGCACAAGTAACCGGGTTCTAGGGTCCAGTGGGAGACCATCTCGAGGAGTCGAGACCGGGTCTCCTAACCCTAGAATTGGCAGTGTTACTTGCCGCTCTCGTAGGGGTCTAGGGATGTGGGTTTGGCTATTCATCGCGACCGTGGAATCCGTGTTTTATACAGGCTCGTATTAAAAACACGGACGTCCTAGTATATCCAATATTTCATATATGTTCTTCTGCTGCAATGTTCTGTGATGAGATCATATTACTGCCTGAGACGAATGTTTATATTATATATATGAGATATATGTTATATTGCAGATTTCGTTTTCAAAAGAGATGCTTGCGAAGCATAATAAAATGGGACTTCATTAATGAGATTAATGAAATAAAAAGAAACCTAAGATGTTGTAGAAACTTGTTTATAAAAACTGGTAGCTCTAGTTCTTGCTTTGCATAGCGGTGTTCCATGTAGAACATCCAGCACCTTATTCGATAAGGAAAGGACCGAGATCCCTTCACCGGGAGTGACTCCTTTAGCAATAACTGGCAGATGCTACAAACTCGGTTTGTCTTTTGATTGCTTCTATAGTTCTTGCTTTGCATAATGATATTTATAAAATATCCTGCACCTTATTCGATGAGGAAAGGGCCGACGATCCCTTCACCGGGAGTGACCCCTTTAGCAAAACTAGAAAAGCCTCAAAAACACTCCATTTAAAATCACTCGATTCTACAACGATATCAAGTTCATTACGCAAAGGGTTTTCTTAAAAACCTGTCGTAGCCCTCCGTCATTTCAGATAAGGACTGTTTAGTATTCGTGCTGCGTTTGTTGGCCTTTGTCAAGGCGTAGTGTGCGGTAGCTGAATAGTACTTATCTGCTTATGCATATGATGCAGATTGGATTAGGGTAGTCGTGCGACCTTGTTGGCCTTTGTCAAGGGCCGTGCGGGTGTGTTTACTTCAATCAAGAAATGACGGGTTGAACTTGACTAGCAGCTTATGGTTTGTTGGCCTTTGTCAAGGTCATAGGAGGCTTGGGGCAAAATATTATTGGGAATTTCAAGAGTTGAAATTTGCAATGAGATTGCATACCTTTTATTAGATAGTTGGATCCCGATACCCGCTGCGAGTAAGAGTTACTCCTGGGAGAGTTTTACACATTACAATTAGCCGATCAAGTAGGTGTCTAGAAAGGTGTTAACGGGGTTACGCCTCTGGGAAAACGATGTTTACTTTAATTAGGTTCGTGCGAAAGCACGGGGGACCTCCCTCAAAGTACCGACACTGGCCTGGCTGAAAGATCGGCGAACTTGTAGCGTGTAATTAATCCCGGCTAGTCTTTCCTTTTAGGGTTTGAAGGAAGATTTGACTAAAACAGTGGGAGACATCCTGATTAGATATATTAGATAACCAATCTAATCTTGCAAGAGCATACGCTGAGTGTTTTCTTCTCTCTCTCTCTCCAGGTAGCGACCATATCACGCCTTAATCAAGATAATAATACGGATATATTGACCGAACCCGCTTGTTATACTGAGCTGGGGAACGTTGGTCCCGCTCCAACTTATAATTGTTATAAGACAGAGCAGGAAATTGGGGAATACCAGATTTCCCATGCCGCCCAAACGAAGAAAGTGCATATTGATGCATCATCTTCGGATGTGTTCATTACAGAGAACTGTTTCTCAGTATCCTTTACGTCCTGGGTATGTGATACCGGATCAGGATCCCGTATATGTAATCTGTTACATGGGCTACAGAAAGGTAGAGAACCGAGAACGGGTGATAAGTTTCATGAGACAGAAAACGGTGCAAGTGTTGCAGCCAAGTCTGTTGGTTACTATCACCCTGTATTACCTGAATACATTGATTCTGAACGAATGTTATTAGATACCGAACCTGATATACAAAATCATATCAGTCTCTTTATTAGTAAAGAAGTGATATAATTTTGTATTGTTGGATAATGTTTTGAACATTTCCTATATCAAGAGTTGATCGGTTCAGGCACGTTATCTAAAAGCATTGACGTTCTAAATCAAACTACAGTTCTTAGTATACAGAACACACACTAGAGGAAGAGTTCAGAAATGAACAAATCCTTTTTGAGGTATTGTAGACTAGGTCATATCAATGCGACCCGACTGGCTGAAGTTACATATAGATGCATATTTAAATTAGTTTGAATTTACATCTTGTGAAACTTGCCGGTCATGTCACAAAGATAAGATGACCACAGCTCTGTTTGTTGGAAACAGAGAAAGAGTTAGTGAACTCTTGGGATTGATACATGCTTGTTAGTGTATATGCCCTAGAGGCCATTACTGTATCATACTAGTTTGTATATTACTTGATGGAAGCTTGGGATATTCACCTTGTATAAACAATCTTGCTCAATATAGTAGTATGTTACTTGGTTTGTTTCTACTTCAATGTGTACTTGTGTTTATTTCAGTATATCACTTATACGCATTAGTGGAGCCCTTAGGATCTTTGCTTGATTACCAGCGTTGTGATGGAAGTCACACTAGTGGGGGCTGGGTAATCTATAAGCACATCCTTATACAGGTCCCTAGTCGCAGGACTATCAAGACAGGGCATCGATACTCCGGAGTAGACTAGCGTATGCGCTTCTCATCCCAGTATGGGAGATGGTCTGTCCCACAGCCATCAGTACGTCGTACTGGAGATAGTATACGGGTGCTCGTTGGGTTACGAGTACACTGGACAGGACTCGTCGGGAACTGAATGGTTTTGCGACAGGGCTCGTTCTCATCCGCGCACTTGTGCACGTTTGGAGTCCGGACGGATATTACTGGCTGGCTCTGGTTTGAGTCAGATACCGGTATATGTTTTTTGGCTGCTTTTATCTCTCAGTATTCATGTTCCTCGGAACAAGGATGCAGGTGTGTATGCACAGTTTTGAGGAAGAGGAGGAGGACTTTCATTAGGGTTTCGGAATGGGTGCGTATGCACAGTTGACAGTCGTCTTTTTTTTCCAAACCCTAATGGATTTGTATTATATCAATTAATAATAGATAATAAAATGAAATTGTGTCATGGTTGGTTTTTGTTGACTTGTTGACCATGGTTGACTTGTTGACCATGGTTGAACTTTTGACCATCATCATTACAAAAGAAAGATGCTCTTTGATTCTAGCAAATTCATTTAATGTTTGAAATGATAATGGTCATTCTAAAACTTTCCATCAACCTTTTCATTTTCATTATTATTATTATTTGATAATTCTTTTTCTTTTGCATTATGGTTCCAAGAAAGAAAAAGAGAGCTCATTATCTCATTTAGCTTCTCTCTCCTCACTTCATCTTCTTCTTCCTCTAGCTAAAGAGAACCCTTCTCATGTGTTGAGAATCCTTCTCTTTAAAAAGAAAAGCACCCCTTAGACACTCTCTACTCATTCTAGGTTCAAGGTTTAGCAAGCCGAAAACCCTAGTTCACTCAAAGCACGAGGAAGAGCCCAAAGGTTGAACTCTCGAGGTGGATCCATCTTCGACGGAAGAAGGCGACAAGAAAGAGAACCATCAACCTCTACAAAGTTTGAAGAAGAAGGAGTTCAAGTTTAGGTATAACCATCTCCATCCGAGTAGCTAACTCTCTTTAGCAAAGTATGCTAGTTTTAGTTTAGTTAAAGATCCCGACTTTGCTTAGTCCATGTTGCCCCTTGCGCTAAAAATTTGATTTTTATACCGTTTACGCATCCCCGTAAGAACCGGGGGTCGCAACGTGGACTTACAGTGGTATCAGAGCCTAACTAAACTTAAACTAGCTTGGTAGTGAAGTGTAACGAAGTTCGGAACCGAAAAAATCACAAAACCGGAAAAACAAAACCCTAAGTTTCTGTTGAAATTTTTTCTGCTCTAAATGAAAAACTTTATACTTGTAAATTCGGCTCAGGGTTTTGTGTGAACACCCAAGAAAAATGATGCCCTAATTCATTCAAACCGCCGCGCTTCCGCCGCACGAGGTAGGCATGTGCCGCGGAAGCGCCGTCGTTTGTCGTCTTCTCTGCATCGTTTTTCGTGCAGTGTGTGTCTGTGTTGGTTTTGGGATTTTTAAAATATATTATATGTGCCCAGATTTTCCAGAAAAGAAATTTACTTTTGGGGTCCTATAATTCCGTATTTTTTCCGAACTTCACTGCACTTTGACTATGATGGTTATATCTGTGATGCTTGCATGTATTGAACGTCGGCTAATCGCTATAAGACGATTAGTCGGGGTTATACATGATCTGTGTTTGATATTGGAATGTGTATATAAATGTGTTGGACTGTCGCGGGTGAATAGCCGGGGTGGATGTGAGATGAGCTTTTGTTTTTCTTTCATTCATTGTAAATGTAAATTGATGTAATATTATTATTTGTTTGGCCGCACAACCGGGTCGGGGTTGTAGCAGTCATTGTATAATTCTTTTTACTGTTTTTGCTCCTAGGATAGACCCATGGAGGGGTGCACAAACTGCCGAGTACTTGGCGGGTAGTTTGCCGCACCCGTAGGGGTCTTGGGTGGGGTATTTGGCTATTCACCGCGACCGTGTTATCCGCTTTTCGTTCCAGGCTCGAAAGGATTGCGGATTGCTAGTATATCCAATGTATTCATCTGTGATCTGTAATGTCTATCATTGCTTTCTATTTAGGTGTTGCTTATGTTTTACAGCCGCGCTAGCCCAGCCCCCGCTCTGTCGTTAGTTAAGTAACCTAACGAGTGATGACGGGACCCCGTGGCGAATGCGAATGGCATAAGCGTACGTCATATTTTGGTTGTTTTCTGCAATGATAGGATTTAAATGATGGGACGCATTAAAAGTACTAATGCAAGAATATCACGCATTAAAAGAACTAATGCAAGATAATAAACCAAGTTAAAGTCGTTGGAACACTTTCGAAAAACCACTCGGTTCTTTTCAAAACTAACTTTTAATACGGAGATTGAGCCACTCCTTCTAAAAGCTATCTCGTTCCATCGACTATATCAAGTTCACTACGTTCACGGTTTCGCCAAAACCATCCGTAGCCCTCCGTCGTTTCATATGAATATTCAACAGTATTCAAGCTGTGTTTGTTGGCCTTAGTCAAGGCACAGTGTTTGGTAGCTGGTGGTTATTCATATGTTGCATAGATAGAATGCGTTGGTTTGGGACAGTCGTATTGCCTTGTTGGCCATAGTCAAGGGTAGATACGGGTGGGTTCAAATTAACCTGGATAACGACGGGTAGAACTTGACATGTGACTTATGATTTGTTGGCCTTAGTCAAGGTCATAAGAACATGGGGCAGAAATCCACATCGGG
Organism: Agapanthus africanus; assembly: GCA_030015575.1. NCBI lineage: Eukaryota > Viridiplantae > Streptophyta > Magnoliopsida > Asparagales > Amaryllidaceae > Agapanthus > Agapanthus africanus. Next base: position 172,224,793 of record JASDDO010000012.1, on the reverse strand, counting down.
AGTTTCATAAGTACTGAAACTTGCTAGATTTGCATACCATTTGGAGTGTGGTGATTCTGGTAGGATTCCTTCAGTTTCGTCACGCGATGATATTTGGATCCCGATCCTACTGTGAGTATATGCTACTCCTCGGGAAATTTCTCACTAAACGATCAATGCTATAAACCTAGTAGGTGCCTAGAAAGGTGTTAGCGGGGCTACGCCCCCAGGGAAAAGAGGTTATTTAATTAAGGAACTTCGCGAAAGCGTTGGAAAACCTCCCTCGAAGTACCGACACTGGCATGAATGAACGGTTAAGCAAGTATTGTGCGGTGGGATTGATTCCGACTAATTCTTCCTTTATGGTTTGAGGAGGGATTCGAGAGACAGTGGGAGCCATCCTGTTTAGACAAATTAAAAACCATTCTAAACTTGCAAGAGCATCGTGCTAAAGTGTTTCTTCTCTCCCCCCTGCAGCGACCAAATCGAAATGACTGGACTTAAGTTATTCTAGATAAAAACATATTGACAGGGCCAAACTACAAAGATTGGCTCAGGAATGTCAAGTTGGCAATCACTTACGACAAGCTGGGGTGTCTTCTTACCACCAAAGCTCCCCCCGTCCCAGGTCCCACCTCCAGCGTCGCGGATAAGGAAATCCGTAAGACTTGGGAGATTGACAGCGCGAAGGCCAGGTGCCTCGTACTTGCCTCGATGGACAACGATCATCAGAGGAGGCACGAGAATATGGATTTGGAATCCATATTTCTTCATACAAAAGAACTGTATGGAGAGCAGTCTCGTATCGCAAGATACGAAGTGTCGAAGAAGTTATTTTCGACAAAGTTGGCCGTCGGATCATCGGTAGCGGACCACGTGCTTAAGATGATTGGCTACACTGAGGAGCTCGCGGAACTTGGGACCACGTTGGACAGTGAACTCTATACGGATATAATTCTCCAGTCCCTTCCATCCACTTACGCCCAGTTCATACTGAATTTCAACTTGCAAGAAAAGGAAGTTGAACTTTCAGAACTCCTCAATATGCTGAGGAGCGCAGAGGGCACCCTACAGAAGGGTAGGGAAACACCCGCTTTGTTTGTAGGAGGATCTTCTTCCTCTAGGTCCAAGGCGAAAGCCAAGGGAAAGAGGAGCAAAGCCCCCGCCAAACCAAGAGGCGGTGTTAGTAAAGTGGGTACGAAGGGAAAAGAATTGGCAACAAAGATTGTGGGGAAGCTTGTGGGAAAGGAGGAATGCTTCTATTGTCATAAGAGTGGACACTGGAAGAAAGATTGCAGGGCTTGGAAAGCCAGGACACAGGAACTGAAGCAGGTTGCGGCTTCAGCTTCAGGTGTGTATGTTATTGAAAACTGTCTTTCTATAAACTCTACTTCCTAGGTATTGGATACCGGATCAGGATCTCATATCTGTAATTCATTGCAGGCGTTGAGAAATCGTAGATTTTTTAAGGAAGGTGACATGACCCTCAGAGTTGCAAACGGAGCTAGTATGGATGCTAAAGCCGTGGGGGACTATCACCTGGGAATGTCAGATGGGCATGTTTTGGTTTTGCGTAATTGCTTTTTTGTACCCAACGCAACTTGTAATATCATTTCTGTATCTTTGGCTTCTAAAGAAGGTTATGAATTTGCGTTTGTAAGTAATGTTATAAACATTCACCTTAATCAAGTTCTGATTGGGTCAGGTACACTGAGCAATGGTATATACGTGTTAAACCAACCACAGATTTTCAATGTCCAGAATACACACAAAAGAAAGTCTCCAGATATCAATCAGGCTTTCTTATGGCATTGTAGACTGGGTCACATCAATGAGACAAGGTTGACTAAGTTACATAAAGAAGGATACTTGGATCCGTTCGCGTATCAGTCTTATGCCACTTGTGAATCTTGTCTCATGGGAAAGATGACAAAGACTCCGTTCACTGGACACGGAGAAAGAGCGAGCGAGCTCTTGGGACTCGTACACAGCAACGTGTGCGGTCCAATGTCTACACATGCGCGAAGCGGTTACTCTTACTTCATTACTTTTACGGATGATTTTTCAAGATACGGTTATGTCTTCTTAATGAAATATAAGTCCGAGGCCTTTGAAAAGTTCCAGGAATATAAGAATGAAGTAGAGAAACAGACCGGCAAAAGTATCAAGATTCTAAGATCGGATCGAGGTGGAGAATACTTAAGTGCCGAGTTCCTGAATTATTTAAAAGAGAATGGAATTCTCTCTCAGCGTACTCCTCCATACACTCCGCAACATAACGGTGTATCGAAAAGGAGGAACCGAACCCTATTAGATATGGTAAGGTCCATGATGAGTAAGGCTGAGTTACCGCGATCTTTCTGGGGTTATGCACTGGAAACAGCTGCACATCTCTTGAACCAAGTTCCTTCTAAAACTGTGCCTACCACACCATATCAGATGTGGTGTGGGAAGAAACCCTGTCTTAAATCCTTTAAGACATGGGGATGTCCGGCTTTTGTAAAAAAGCAGCATGCGGACAAGCTCGAGGCATGCTCAGTACAGTGCAAGTTTGTGGGATACCCAAAGAACTCCAAGGGGTATCTGTTCTATTACGCAGAAGAGCAAAAAGTCCTTGTTTCTCGTCATGCCCGCTTCTTGGAAACTGAATTTTTAGAAAATCAGATAAGCGGGAGCGCAGTAGAACTGGAAGAAATTCCAGAACCACAAACCATTACTGAAAGCTTAGAGGAACCAGAGGGTTCGAAAGAACAGGACATTCCTACGCCGCTCCGCAGGAGTAGCAGGCAGTCTCATCCGCCCGAGAGATACTGCGGTTTTCTCATAGACGGGGATCGAGAGGATTGCATCATAGATTATGATGAGCCTACTAGCTTCCAGCAGGCCGTTCAGAGCGTTGACTCGGTAAAATGGCTGGATGCAATGCGGACCGAAATGGAGTCCATGTACACCAACAAAGTATGGATGTTGGACATTGCTCCAGACGGGGTAAAACCCGTAGGATGCAAGTGGATCTTCAAAAGGAAGATTGGAGTAGATGGACAGGTTGAGACCTATAAAGCTAGACTTGTAGCAAAGGGTTTCCGTCAAAGACCTGGCTTGGACTATGACGAAACCTTTTCTCCAGTGGCTATGCTGAAATCCATTCGGATCCTTCTTGCCATTGCTGCCTTCCACGATTATGAGATTTGGCAGATGGACGTAAAAACCGCTTTTCTAAATGGAAATTTAGAGGAGTGTGTCTATATGGATCAGCCAGAGGGTTTCATTCAGAGTGGGAGCAGCGGAAAGGTGTGCAAGTTGCTTAAGTCCATCTATGGACTAAAGCAGGCATCGCGGAGTTGGAACATCTGTTTTGATGAGACGGTCAAGGAATTTGGCTTTATCAAAAATCCAGATGAACCATGCATCTATAGTAGATTTGTAGCGAGAACTGTAGTATTCCTCGTTTTGTACGTGGATGACATTCTCTTAATAGGAAATGACATTCCTATGCTACAATCTGTCAAGGGGTTCTTGTCACACAGGTTCTCCATGAAAGACCTGGGTGATGCCTCATACATCCTGGGGATCCGGATCCATCGTGATAGATCCAAGAGGATATTAGGACTTTCTCAGTCCAGGTACATCGACACCATAGTGAAGAGATTCAGTATGGAAGATTCCAAGCGCGGTAATCTACCGGCTTGTCACGGGATCACCCTCTCTAAAGAGATGTCTCCCAAGACTGATTTGGAGAGGGATCGCATGTCTATTATACCCTACGCTTCTGCGGTAGGCTCTATAATGTATGCGATGTTGTGTACCAGACCGGATGTAGCTCATGCACTGAGTGTGGTAAGCCGGTATCAGTCAAACCCTGGGGAGAAACACTGGATAGCGGTAAAGAACATTCTCAAGTTCCTGAGAAGGACTAAGGAGATGTTCTTGGTGTATGGCGGAAAAGACCTCCAGATCGAGGCCTTTGCTGACTCCAGCTTCCAGAGTGACAAGGATGATTCCAAGTCCATGTCTGGTTTTGTCTTTACCCTCAATGGAGGGGCGGTGTGTTGGAAGAGCTCCAAACAGGAAACCGTTGCAGACTCGACTATGGAAGCGGAATACATTGCTGCATCTGATGCCGCAAAAGAAGCTGTCTGGATGAGGAAGTTCTTAAAAGAACTTCAGGTGGTTCCGTCCATTGTTGACCCAATACCTCTGTATTGCGACAACAACGGGGCTATAGCTTTAGCGAAGGAACCCAGGTCCCATCAGAGATCCAGGCACATCTTGAGGCGGTATCACCTTATCAGGGAGATCGTGGATCGCAAGGAAATCGAGGTTCGGAGGGTTGCTTCAGAAGAGAACACTGCAGATCCATTCACCAAGGCCTTACCCCAGACTCAGTTCGAGCGGCTGATCGAGATGATAGGTCTTCGATACGCCAGTTCATGGCCTTAGTGCAAGTGGGAGATTGTTAGTGTATATGCCCTAGAGGCCATTACTGTATCATACTAGTTTGTATATTACTTGATGGAAGCTTGGGATATTCACCTTGTATAAACAATCTTGCTCAATATAGTAGTATACTACTTGGTTTGTTTCTACTTCAATATGTACTTGTGTTTATTTCAGTATATCACTTATACGCATTAGTGGAGCCCTTAGGATCTTTGCTTGATTACCAGCGTTGTGATGGCAGTCACACTAGTGGGGGCTGGGTAATCTATAAGCACATCCTTATACAGGTCCCTAGTCACAGGACTATCGAGACAGGGCATCGATACTCCGGAGTAGACTAGCGTATGCGCTTCTCATCCCAGTGTGGGAGATGGTCTGTCCCACAGCCATCAGTACGTCGTACTGGAGATAGTATACGGGTGCTCGTTGGGTTACGAGTACACTGGACAGGACTCGTCGGGAACTGAAAGGTTGGTATTATACCTATCGTCAGTTATCAGTTCCCAGGTGACATGAGTACAGCTTAGTCCGCTGACTTGACACTGGCACTTCGCCTCAAGTGTGTTCCCACTGCACTTTGATCACTACCCTACCACGGCTCAAAGGGGTCGTGCAAACAGGTGGTGGTTGGGTGCAGTCCCGAAGCACTTGGAGGCAGTGACGGTTAGACAGGATTCGTCTCTCCCGGTATTGGGGGTTGACATCGCGCTGTGTCTAGGAGAGCCATTACACGAGTAGTCCCTGGCCAGGGCAAGCGAGATATACTGGTAGGCTTCCAGTGTTATCTCAGGGTGTTTTGGGCTTCACTCCGACACGACTTGTACCGCTATTGGGGGACTGACGTTTTACCGCCCCCTAGGCCTGACATGCGATGTATCAGACGAACAGACCGGACTGTACGGAGACTGTCACATTCAGACTCAGTAGGAGTACCGATGGGGTTTCACCTCGTCAGCCTTCTTGTCGACATCTACCTGGGGACCGTTACGCACAGTTAGTGCCGCTTGCGGTCTGTGGTTAAACCCACTGCCAGCGTAGTGTCGAGTCTTTAGAGTCCCACACAGAGGGTATTCGCCTCTGGGCAAAACAGAGTAGAGGTCGCATGGTTTTGCGACAGGGCTCGTTCTCATCCGCGCACTTGTGCACGTTTGGAGTCCGGACGGATATTACTGGCTGGCTCTGGTTTGAGTCAGATACCGGTATATGTTTTGGGGCTGCTTTTATCTCTCAGTATTCATGTTCCTCGGAACAAGGATGCAGGTGTGTATGCACAGTTTTTGAGGAAGAGGAGGAGGACTTTCATTAGGGTTTCGGAACGGGTGCGTATGCACAGTTGACAGTCGTCTTTTTTTTCCAAACCCTAATGGATTTGTATTATATCAATTAATAATAGATAATAAAATGAAATTGTGTCATGGTTGGTTTTTGTTGACTTGTTGACCATGGTTGACTTGTTGACCATGGTTGAACTTTTGACCATCATCATTACAAAAGAAAGATGCTCTTTGATTCTAGCAAATTCATTTAATGTTTGAAATGATAATGGTCATTCTAAAACTTTCCATCAACCTTTTCATTTTCATTATTATTATTATTTGATAATTCTTTTTCTTTTGCATTATGGTTGCAAGAAAGAAAAAGAGAGCTCATTATCTCATTTAGCTTCTCTCTCCTCACTTCATCTTCTTCTTCCTCTAGCTAAAGAGAACCCTTCTCATGTGTTGAGAATCCTTCTCTTTAAAAAGAAAAGCACCCCTTAGACACTCTCTACTCATTCTAGGTTCAAGGTTTAGCAAGCCGGAAACCCTAGTTCACTCAAAGCACGAGGAAGAGCCCAAAGGTTGAACTCTCGAGGTGGATCCATCTTCGACGGAAGAAGGCGACAAGAAAGAGAACCATCAACCTCTACAAAGTTTGAAGAAGAAGGAGTTCAAGTTTAGGTATAACCATCTCCATCCGAGTAGCTAACTCTCTTTAGCAAAGTATGCTAGTTTTAGTTTAGTTAAAGATCCCGACTTTGCTTAGTCCATGTTGCCCCTTGCGCTAAAAATTTGATTTTTATACCGTTTCCGCCTCCCCGTAAGAACCGGGGGTCGCAACGTGGACTTACAATGCTGATGTATGAAGGTCCCCTGTGTACACATGCCAAGACTGGTTCTTTGTACTTCATTACATTCTCTGATGATCTCTCAAGATTCAGACATATGTTCCTGCTGAAACACAAGTCTGAACCTTTTGAGATATTCACAGAATATAAGTTAGAAGTAGGGAACCAAAATACGGGTATAAGTATTATGTCCTTTGATGAGATCAAGGAGGAGAATACTTGAGCACGGAATTCCTGGACTATTCTAAAGGAGAATGCGATTCTCTCTCAGCATTACTCCTCCGTATACACCACAGCACGTCGGTGTATCGGGGCGGAGCAATAGCACCCTATGTGATATGGTGTGCTCTATGATGAGTACTACTGAGTTTCTTATTTCCTTTTGGATGTTATGCGCTTGAGAAGCTGCATACCTATTGAATAGGGTTCAAATCAAATCAGTTGCCTACCATTTCATATGTGATATGGAAAGGGAAGAGCCCATATCTTATGTTTGTTAAGATTTTGGGTTGTCCGGACTATGTCTAAAAGCAAAATCCGGACAAGCTCAAGGCATGGTCTGTTATGTAGAACTGGAAATGTTCCAGCTATACAAAATGCAGCTGATGATTTGGTAGAACCAAAGGATTCAATATTTTCCAACGAACCTCAGCCTCTCCGCCGATCTAGTAGGGTTCCTCACTCACCTGAGAGACACTTCGGTTTCTCTATGATAGTGGGAGCGAGGATTGCATCATGAGATGATGACCCAACTGGTTTCGAGATGGCCATCAGGAGTGGGACTCTGTAAGAATGGCTGGATTCTTATCGATCTGAGATGGAATCCTTATACACCAACAAAGTATGGACTTTCGTTGCTTTATCTAAAGGGTTAAATCCCCATCAGGAGCAAGTATATCTTGAGAAGATTACTTGGTGTACATGGAAAAGTTGAGACTTTCAAAGCTAGACTTGTTAAAGGTTTGCATCATAGACCAGGTATGGATTATGTTGAAACCTTTTCTAAGGATCTATGCTTAAGTCCATCCAGATCCTACTTGCCACGGCTACATACCATGACTACGATATCTGGTGGTTGGGTGTCATGACTGCTTTTCTAAATGATGTTTTAGAAGAGAACGTCAATAAGTATACAGCCAGAGGGCTTCATAGACAGTGGGAGCAGCGGAAACGTGTACAAGATGTTTTATATGATAAAACAGGCATCGCGGAGTTGGAACATCTGTTTTGATGTGGTAGTCAAAGAGTTTGACTTCATCAAAATGGTAGATGAACCTAGTATATACAAAAAGGTAGTAGAGAGTATGGTGGAGATCCTCGTAGAGTACGTGGATGACATACTCTTGATAGGGAAGGAGTTATCTATGCTACGCACGGTCAATCTCCGCTTATCACAAGGATTCTCCATATAGGATCAAAGTGATACCTCCTAAATCCTGGGTTTTGGATCTATGAGATGGATCTAATTGGATGTTAGGATACTCACTAGTTGTAGTGAGATGGTATCAATCGATCCTGGGGAGAATCACTGGAAAGGTTCCAGGGTGATAAGGACGACTGAGTGTCAGTCGCAGGCATTGTCTTTACCCTCAAAGAAGGGACAGTATGTTGGAAGAGTTCCAAGCTAGATACCGTGACATACTAGACGATTAAAGGAAAGATATGTAGGGTTCCTAGGCACTCTTGTGAAGGTTCAAAAGGCATCAAACATGCTCGGATAAAAATTTAGACGTGCCGAACAACCCAAAGCCGGGATCTTTGCTAGATTATTAGGGTTTAACATGCAAGATGATAACTTTTATCTAAGTGTGAGGGATTGCAACCTTTGTAGTCCGCTCCTTCGCTTCACAAGCTCCGAGTAGAAGTCCCTTTGCCGCGATCCACGATCTCCCGGACTCATGAGAGGCTCCACGACTCGAACGATCCATGCTAGCTTGAAGTATTCCAAATCTCCGATGATCTACCTTGAAGTTGCAAAGACTTAAGCTTTCTCACTCTAAAGAGATGAACACACTAATCTCATGGGCTAGATGAGATGAGGATGAGAGAGTAGTATTTTTGCTTTCTTTTTAAATCATTTCCTCATATTATTTCATCACATAAAGAAAATCTAGTAAGCTTTTCTTCAAGAGAGAAGAAGATGATAATGGAAAAAGATAAATGAAATTATTTTCTTTTGTGATGAATTGAAAGAAAAAGTATATGATTGATTATAAACCATGGTCAAGGATGAGTGGATAAGAATGTGTAGAGAATAAACTAGAGTTAGGGTTTGGTTGGGTTAATAATGTGTCATCACAAAATATCTTAACCATGACAAAAGAAATAGCTTCTAGAAGGTGCATGAAGCAACTAACCCAAATCAAACCCTAACCTCAATTAATCATCCTTAAACATGTTTAACAATTAATCATATCATGTCACAATAATATATATCACATATATATTATATATTTGCAACAAAAGAAAATAATACAATTAACATATATCGCATATATATCAATGTATCATCCAATGAGAAAATGAAATAATAAAGCGAGCCAATATTAGATAATGTAATAATATATCATGTATATTATTATACATTAAATCATCGAATCAACACTTGATCCGACGATCCGGCTATATCGAATATTACCGACTAATATATCATTTACCGATTCATCGAATCAACACTTGATCTGATGACACGGTTCATATCAAAATATCGCGAGAATATAATACGGTATCCCATATCGCATTATTCTCGGTCCTGCACATATCACATATGTGCCTCTACTGCGTTTCGCCTGAGCCAAGAAACCTCTGTGTAGGACTCTAAAGAATCGTCAATACGCCGGTAGCAGGTGATGATCATATCAAACACCCATAAGCTGCAAGCGGTCAGCTAAACGTAACAGCCACCCAGGTATTGAGCGATCATAAGATCAACAAGCTAGCCTGTGCGTTCTCCTGTGAATCCGATCAGTACCACTCCCGTACAGTCCGGTCTGTTCGTCTGATATGTCGCATATCTAGTCTAGGGGTGGTATACGTCAGACCCTAGTAACCGATAAGTCGTGTCGATGTGTGGCTCATAACGGGTCGAGAAACTACTGGTAACACTTACCAGTAAATCTCTATATCAGCCCTGGCCAGGGACTTCCAGTTATAGCCAATCGAACACAGCACAACATCAACTCCATATACCGGGAGAGACAAATCCCCTCCTATCGCTCATTGCCTCCATGTGATTCGGGACTGTACCCAAAAGCCACCGTTTTGCACGCCCTCTTGGACGTGGTAAGGTGGAAATCAAAGCACAGTGGGAATCACACAAGACTCTATGACGATCTCGGGTCTACAGACTACCCTATACCAGTGTCACCGGAGAACTGCCATCTGATGTGTGGTATATCACCATCTGGGAGTTCTCGGCGAGTCCGTCCAGTGTACCCAGTCTCCACTGAGCACCCGTACACCATCTCTGATGTCCAACACCGATGGATATGGGATCATCCATCGCCCATCATATGGGTCAAGATGCGTATACGCTAGTCTGCTCTGGTGTATCGATGCCCTATCTCGATATACCCTCGACTAGGAACAGTTATAGGATGTACTCATCGACTACTATGGACCCACTAGTATGATCTCATCATAATCCCAGTAGTCGAGTACAGATCCTAAGGGCTTTATCAACTTGTGAGAGTAAAACAGTAAACCAATAGAAGTCAACATGTTAAGATAAAGTGAAACCAAATAGCATACTATCATGACGAGGAAGAAAGTCCTCTCTGTATATATCTAAGCATCCATCATAATATACATCATATGTACAACAATGGCTTCTAGTGCATATACATAACTAACAATCTCCCACTTGCACTAAGGCCAGCTGCTGTAGTATCTCATACCTAGCATCCCGAATAATCTCTCAAACTGTATCTGGGGAATAGCCTTCGTGAATGGATCCGCAGTGTTGTCCTTCGTATCTACTCTCCTGACCTCGATCTCCCGGCGATCAACTATCTCCCTGATCAGGTGATATCGCCTCAGAATATGTCTGGACTTCTGATGGGACCTGGGTTCCGTGGCTAAAGCCACAGCTCCATTGTTATCGCAATACAGAGGTATTGGATGCTCAATGGATGGAACCACACCAAGTTCACTAATGAACTTCTTTATCCAGACAGCCTCTTTGGCAGCATCGTTGGCAGCGATGTATTCAGCCTCCATCGTCGAGTCTGCAACGGTATCCTGTTTGGAACTCTTCCAACATACCGCCCCTCCATTGAGGGTAAAGACAAAACCCGAATGCGACTTAGAGTCGTCCTTATCACTTTAGAAGCCGGAATCGGTAAAGGACTCCACCTGGAGTTCTCCGTTACCATACACCAAGAACATCTCCTTAGTCCTTCGCAAGTACTTGAGAATGTTCTTCACAGCTGTCCAGTGACTCTCTCCAGGATCTGCTTGATACCGACTCACTACACTTAGTGAGTATGCTATATCGGGTCTGGTACATAGCATCGCATACATGATAGAGCCTACTGCCGAAGCATAGGGTATCCCTTGCATGCGAGCTCTCTCCAAATCAGTCTTGGGAGACATCTCTTTGGAGAGAGTGAGTCCAGAGATCGTGGGCTGATTCCCACGTTTGGATTCTTCCATACTAAACCTCTTTAGTATGGTGTCAATGTACCTGGATTGGGACAATCCCAGTATCCGTTTAGATCTATCTCTATAGATCATGATTCCCAATATGCAGGAGGCATCACCTAGATCTTTCATTGAGAATCTCTGTGATAAGAAGAGCTTGACTGATTGCAGCATAGGAATATCATTTCCTATCAAGAGTATGTCATCCACGTACAATACGAGGAAGACAACCTTACCCTCTGCTACCTTCTTATAGATACAAGGTTCATCTATATTTTTGATGAAGTCAAACTCTTTGACTACAACATCAAAACAGATGTTCCAACTCCGCGATGCTTGCTTTAACCCATAAATGGATTTAAGCAGCTTGCACACCTTTCCGCTGCTCCCACTATCTACGAAGCCCTCTGGCTGAGTCATGTACACGCACTCTTCTAAATCACCGTTTAGAAAGGCGGTCTTAACATCCATTTGCCAGATTTCGTAGTCATGGTATGCAGCAATGGCAAGTAAGATCCGGATGGACTTAAGCATAGCCACTGGAGAAAAGGTTTCGTCATAGTCCACACCTGGTCTTTGACGAAAACCTTTTGCTACAAGTCTAACTTTGAAAGTCTCAACTTTTCCATCTACACCAAATTTCTTTTTAAAGATCCACTTGCGCCCAATGGGTTTTACCCCTTCAGGAGCATTTTCCAAAGTCCATACTTTGTTGGTGTACATGGATTCCATCTCAGATCGCATTGCATCCAGCCATTTCACAGAGTCACCACTCATGATGGCCTGCTCGAAACTAGTCGGGTCATCATCATCCATGATGCAATCCTCGCTTCCACCATCAATGAGCAAACCGTAGTATCTCTCAGGTGGATGAGAAACCCTACTAGATCGGCAGAGAGGCTGGGGTTCGTCGGGTACTACTGAATCCTCTGGTTCCACTAAATCATCTGTTGTAATTTGTTCTGCTGGAACTTCTTCCAGTTCTACCTCAGAGCCACTAATCTCTTTTGCAAGAAATTCCTTTTCTAAAAAGGTGGCGTGTTGAGCAACAAACACTCTTTGTTCCTCACTGTGGTAGAAAATATACCCTCGCGAATGCTTGGGATATCCAATAAACTTACATAAAATAGATCTTGCCTCGAGTTTGTCTGGGTTTCGTCTTTTGACATAAGCCGGGCAACCCCATATCTTAACAAAATTAAGATATGGTCTCTTCCCTTCCCATATCTCATATGGGGTGGTAGGCACAGATTTGGTAGGAACTTTATTCAGTATGTATGCAGCTGTCTCCAGTGCATATCCCCAAAAGGAAATAGGTAACTGAGCCTCGCTCATCATAGAGCGCACCATATCTAATAGGGTGCGATTCCTCCGCTCAGATACACCGTTGTGCTGTGGTGTATAAGGAGGAGTAAGCTGAGAGAGAATCCCATTCTCTTTTAGATAATCTAAAAACTCACCGCTTAAGTATTCACCTCCTCGATCAGATCGAAGAATCTTAATACTTTTGCCCGTTTGGTTCTCTACTTCGTGCTTATATTATCTGAATTTCTCAAAAGCTTCAGACTTGTGTTTCATCAGAAACACATGTACGTATCTAGAGAGATCGTCAGTGAATGTAATGAAGTAGGAAGAACCGTTCCTGGCATGCGTAGACATGGGACCGCATACATCACTATGTACCAGTCCTAAGAGTTCGGTAACTCTTTCTCCGTGTCCACTAAACGGAGCTTTGGTCATTTTTCCTTTGAGACATGAATGGCAAGTATCATAAGATGATAATTCGAACGGATTCAAATAACCACCCTTATGTAACTTAGCCAGTCGTGTCGCATTGATATGACCAAGTCTACAATGCCACAAGAAGGATTCGTTCATATCTGAACTTTTCCTCTTGTGTGTGTTTTGTATATTTAGAACTGTATTCTGATTTAGAATGAATATGCCATTATGTAACGAGCCTGATGCAATCAACTTTTGATCTAGGAATATGTTCATAACATTATCCTTTACAACAAAATTATATCCTTCTTTATTTAATAAAGAAACAGATATAATGTTGCACATCATGTTCGGTATATAATAGCACTCATTTAGAATCAGTGTATTATGACTTGGTAATACAAGGTGATATTCGCCAACTGCTTTGGCCACAATACTTGCACCGTTCCCTACTTGAACGGAATGATCATCTTTTCCCAGTTCTCTACCTTTACGTAGCCCATGTAACTGTTTACATATGTGGGATCCTGATCCGGTATCTAATACCCAGGACGTAGGGTGAACTGAGAAACAGTTCTCAATAACTAACAAACCCGAAGAAGATGCATCAACATGCATGTTCTTTTGGGCGGCTTAAGAATCTAGTCATTCTCCTGTTTCCTGTTCAGTCTTATAACTCCTATAAGAAAAAACGGGTCCAACGTTCCCCTGCTGAGTATAATAAGCGGGTTCAGTCAATACATCAATATTATTATCTTGATTATGGCCTGACATGGTCGCTACCTGGAGAGAGAGAGAAGAAAACACTTTAGCGTATGCTCTTGCAAGATTAGATTGGTTATTATCTTATCTAATCAGGATGTCTCCCACTGTTTTTATCAAATCTACCTTAAAATCCTAAAAGGTAAGATTAGCCGGGATTAATTACACCCTACAATTTCGTCAATCTTTCAGCCAGATCAGTGTCGGTACTTTGAGGGAGGTTCCCCGTGCTTTCGCACGGACCTAATTAAAGTAAACCTCGTTTTCCCAGAGGCGTAACCCCGTTAACACTTTTCTAGACACCTACTTGATTATGGCCTGACATGGTCGCTACCTGGAGAGAGAGAGAAGAAAACACTTTAGCGTATGCTCTTGCAAGATTAGATTGGTTATTATCTTATCTAATCAGGATGTCTCCCACTGTTTTTATCAAATCTACCTTAAAATCCTAAAAGGTAAGATTAGCCGGGATTAATTACACCCTACAATTTCGTCAATCTTTCAGCCAGATCAGTGTCGGTACTTTGAGGGAGGTTCCCCGTGCTTTCGCACGGACCTAATTAAAGTAAACCTCGTTTTCCCAGAGGCGTAACCCCGTTAACACTTTTCTAGACACCTACTTGAATGACTAATTGTCCTGTGTAAAACTCTCCCAGGAGTAACTCTTACTCGCAGCGGGTATCGGGATCCAACTATCTCATAGGAGGTATGCAATCTCATTGCAAATTTCAACACTTGAAATTCCTGATAATGTTTTGCCCCTAGTGTCCTATGACCTTGACGGAGGTCAACAAACCATAGGGTACTAGTCAAGTTCAACCCGTCATTTCTTGATTGAATTAAACCCACCCGCACGACCCTTGACAGAGGTCAACAAGGCCGTACGACTACCCTAATCCAATCTGCATCATATGCATAAGCAGGTAAATACTAATCAGCTACCGCACACTACGCCTTGATGGAGGTCAACAAACGTAGCACGAATACTAACTAGTCTTTATCTGAAATGATGGAGGGCTACGCAGGTTTTTCAGAAAACCCTGAGCGTAATGAACTTGATATCGTCGTAGAATCGAGTGGTCTTTGAAAAGGAGTGTTTTTGAGGCTTTTCATAGTTTCGCTAAATGGGTCACTCCCGGTGAAGGGATCGTCGGCCCTTTCCTCATCGAATAAGGTGCAGGATATATCATATATACCGCTGTGCAAAGCAAAACACTAAAAGCAATCAAAAGACAAACCGAGTTTTGTAGCATCTGCCAGTTTTGCTAAAGGAGTCACTCCCGGTTAAGGGATCCCGGTCCTTTCCTCATCGAATAAGGTGCAGGACATATCATATATATCACTGTGCAAAGCAGAACTGTAACTACCCTTTTTATAAAGTTTTTGATTCTACAACATCTTTAGGTTTCTTTTCTTTTTATTAATCTCATTAATAAAAATCCCATCAGCTTATGCTTCCTAAGCATCGAAGAAGAAACGAAAGCAGTAATATTTATATATCAGCATATATATATAGTATAAGCATTCGTCTCAGGCAGTAATATGATCTCATCACAGAACATTGCAGCAGAAGAACATATATGAAATATTGGATATACTAGGACGTCCGTGTTTTCAATACGAGCCTGTATAAAACACGGATTCCACGGTCGCGACGAATAGCCAAACCCACATCCCAAGACCCCTACGAGAGCGGCAAGTAACACTGCCAATTCTAGGGTTAGGAGACCCGGTCTCGACTCCTCGAGATGGCCTCCCACTGGACCCTAGAACCCGGTTACTTGTGCTCCCCACCTTGGGTCTACCTAATGCGGAAAAGTAAATAATATACACTGGTGACATCAACCACAACCTGGAAGTGCCCCAAATAAAAGAATATTACATTACAAATGAATTTTACATAAATGAAAATAAAAACCCTCATCTCACATAAAACCCCCGGCTATTCAGAACGCGACGATCCAATATAACATATCACAGCAACACATAATATCTTATATCATCAACGTAAGTAAATATGCGCATCCCAATTGTCGTTGACATATAGCAACGAAACCGGCGATATCACATATTACACTTACGGTCACAGAAAAGAAAGTGTAAAACTACAATATTTGGAATTCACAATCACTTTAGACATCATAAATCCGAAATATCACATACTTCGCATTTCATGCCTAACTCTATGAATTCCACATATTGTATCACATTCCAAATAAATAGACAGTATTAAACTTTCCGAACAGATAATCAAATACCCAAAATTTCCCAAAGTGCTCAACTCTTGAGCGGAGTTCAAATAATCCCAGAATATGTCAAAGTACCAGTGATCCAGCCGTAGAAGGGTCAAGCCAACGCCTCACATGTGGCACGCCGTACTGCCCCAAACCCGAAGGTTCAAAAGGCAGTTCAAGACGGTCACATAATCGAGTTAAGGTTTGTTCTCTTCTAGAGGGTCCACCGCTTAACTTGTACAATTCTTCCGAAAGATTTAAACCCAATAAAAATTCAACACTTGAAAGTTCGCCGTACCGGGAAATAGTAAGTTAATGCTATCCGTTCAAATAGTTTAACAGTTTCTAAATATCCGGAAAGAAATACGAATTTAAATATTCCGATCGAATCTACTATTACAAAACAAACCCCCAGAATTTTCAACACCTGAAACAGATTAAAAATACCCAGAAGCATCAACAAGCACCTATGGACATTACCATAAAATCCACGTGTCACAAATCCACTGTTCCGCCGCGGAACCGCCGCGGAACCGCCGCGCAAGGCATGCTCGCGCCGCGGTTCTGCCACCATTTAGTCGAATTGGGGGCTCGGGTTTTATGGTAATTCTTAGAATTCCCTGCTGTTTTTTTACATATTTTTAATTCAGAAAAATCCCAAAATTTAAAAAATTTCCAGAGAGGGGTCTAGTTTCGTCGTTTAGGGTTCGATCGGAGTTTTAACTTCGTAAACA
The DNA here is from genome assembly GCA_030015575.1 of Agapanthus africanus. NCBI lineage: Eukaryota > Viridiplantae > Streptophyta > Magnoliopsida > Asparagales > Amaryllidaceae > Agapanthus > Agapanthus africanus. The sequence continues at coordinate 172,208,174 of JASDDO010000012.1, read as the reverse complement.
CATCGCCTAATGCTCTAGCTAGGCTTTGATACCACTGAAGGGTTCCTAGGCACTCTTGTGAAGGCTCAAAAGGCATCAAACATGCTCGGATAAAAATTTAGACGTGCCGAACAACCCAAAGCCGGGATCTTTGCTAGATTATTAGGGTTTAACATGCAAGATGAAAACTTTTATCTAAGTGTGAGGGATTACAACCTTTGTAGTCCGCTCCTTCGCTTCATAAGCTCCGAGTAGAAGTCCCTTTGCCGCGATCCACGATCTCCCGGACTCATGAGAGGCTCCACGACTCGAACGATCCATGCTAGCTTGAAGTATTCCAAATCTCCGATGATCTACCTTGAAGTTGCAAAGACTCAAGCTTTCTCACTCTAAAGAGATGAACACACTAATCTCATGGGCTAGATGAGATGAGGATGAGAGAGTAGTATTTTTGCTTTCTTTTTAAATCATTTTCTCATATTATTTCTGTAGGGTTCCTAGGCATCCTAATGAGGTCTCGCAAGGCATCAACCATGCCCGTTTCAAAAAATCTAGGTGCCAAGAAACCCGACTACGGATCGCTGGCTAGAAATCTAGGCGAAAATGAAACTAGTTAACAACTTAACTAAAGTTTAACGGAAATACAACCTTTGTAGATCCGGTTCTCCACCTCCTTAGCTCCATCATGAAGTGTCCACGCTGTCCAAAATGAAATTCGGGCTCTTGCGTCGGCTTCATCGGAGAATAGGCGAGCTAGGTCGTCGATGTCCATGCCGAAGATGATCTACGTCAAGGCATCGCTAGATCAAGCTCCACCTTCACCAATCCATGAAAACTTGTGAAGGAAACACACTCTGCTACTTGGCAAGAGGTAGAGGATGAAGAAATAGGATGTGGGTAGACTTTAGAATTGGATTTCTCACTCTATTCATCAATCCACCATTGATGAAATGAAGCTTTCTTCTTAAAGAAGAAGAAGAAGAAGATGAATATTATGATAAGTTATATTTAAAAATGAATAATCAAATCATACTTATCATAATATTAACCATGGTAATGTGTAGAGAGTTAATCATGGTTGAATGGAATGGCTAGGGTTAAGCATGAGACAAAATGGTCACTTGGTCAAAGTCTTCATGAAGCTTCAACAAGCTTCCAAAGTGAGCCACCATTTTGCATTATGCTTATCATTTTCCAAAATGAATAAATAAATAAATAAATGAATAAGTAAAAACAAAACCCTAACCATTACACAACCATGGTTTAATCTTTACACTTAGCCAATTTAGCATGCATAATCAAACATGATACAAACTAGTGCACAAAATTATATCGTATATACAATGTGCACATCCGAGTGAGAAAATCCATCTTAAGTGAACCAATACTAGTTAATTCAAAGTAATATATCAAATATATAATTATGCATTAAATCATTAAATCAACACTTGATTTAATGATCCGGTCATATCGCATATAACCGACTAATATCTACAGTAACAACTTATCGAATCAATACTTGATCCGATAACCCGGCTATATCGCATATAACCGATCAATGTCACAAATCGCGAGAATCGAATACAGTATCACATACTGGTATCATTCTCGGTCCCGCACATATCTCATATGCGCTCCTATTTCGTTTCGCTTGAGCCAGGAAACCTCTGTGTAGGACTCTAAAGACTCGTCAATACGCCGGCAGCAGATGATGATCATATCAAACACCCACAAGCCGCAAGCGGTCTGCTAAACGTAACGGCCACCCGGGTATTGAGCGATCAGAAGATCGACGAGCAAGCCCGCTCACACTCCAGTGAATCCAACCAGTAACACTACCGTACAGTCCGGTCTCGTCGTCTGATATGTCGCATATCTCGCCTAGGGGTGGTAAACGTCAGACCCCAATAGCTCGATAAGTTGTGTCGATGTGAGGTCTATAACAATTCGAGAAACTACTGGTTACACTTACCAGTAAATCTCAGCAACCCTGGCCAGGGATTTCCTGTTATAGCCAATCAAACACAGCGCAACATCAACTCCCTATACCGGGAGAGACGAATCCCCTCCTATCGCTCATTGCCTCCATGTGATTCGGGACTGTACCCAAAAACCACCGTTTTGCACGCCCTCTTGGACGTGGTAAGATAGAAATCAAAGCACAGTGGGAACCACACAAGACTCTATGACGATCTCGGGTCAACAGACTACTCTGTACCAGTGTCACCAGTGAACTGCCATCTGACCTGAGGTATAATACCATCTTGGAGTTCTCGGCGAGTCCGTCCAGTGTACCCAGTCTCTACTGAGCACCCGTATATCATCTCTGATGTCAAACACCAATGGATATGGGATCATCCATCGCCCATCTGTATGGGTCGAGAAGGCACACGCTAGTCTACTCTGGTATATCGATGCCCCGTCTCGATACACCCACGACTAGGGACTTTGAAGGATGTACTTATGGACTACCATGTCCCCACTAGTATGATCCGCATCATAGTCCAGGTACTCAAGTACACATCCTAAGGGCTTTACCAACATGTAACAGAGAGACAATCAGTGTACATGTTAAGGTAAAGAGTAACCAGATAGCATACTATCATGTCGAGCAAGAAAGTCCTCCCTATATATGTCCCAGCATCCACTACAATATACATCCAATGTACAGTAATGGCCTCTAGGGCATACATATAACTAAAAATCTCCCACTTGCACTAGGGCCATCTGTAGCAGTGGTCGTAGTATCTCATACTCAACCATCCCATGAAAGTCTCTCTCTGGGAATAGGCCTTCCTGAGTGGATCCGCTGCGTTATCCTCTAAGTCTGCTCTCCTTTCCTCGATCACCCTGGAGATCAACCATCTCCATGATCAGGTGATACTGCCTTAGAATAAGTCTGGATCACTGTTGGGACCGGCGTTCCTTGGCGTAAGCCACAACTCCATTGTCTCACAATGGTAGGAACGTACTTCATCTCATGAACTAATATACACCCAAACATCCTCTTTGGTAGCATCTTGAGTAGCGATATATCCAGCCTTTATTGTCTAGTATGTCACGGTATCTAGCTTGGAACTCTTCCAACATACCATCCCTTTACTGAGGGTAAAGACAATGCCTGCGACTGACATTCAGTCGTCTTTATCACCCTGGAACCTTTCCAGTGATTCTCCCTAGGATCTATTGATACCGTCTCACTACAGCTAGTGAGTATTCTAACATCCAATTAGATATATCTCATAGATCCAAAATCCAGGATTTAGTAGGTATCACTTTGATCCTATACGGAGAATCTTTGTGATAAACGGAGATTGATCGAGCGTAGCATAAGAAACTCCTTTCTTATCAAGAGTATGTCATCCACGTACTCTACGAGGATCACCACCATACTCCCTACTACCTTTTTGTTTATACAAGGTTCATCTACCATTTTGATGAAGTCAAACTCTTTGACTATTAGATCAAAACAGACGTTCCAACTCCGCGATGCCTGCTTTATCATATAAAACATCTTGCACACGTTTCCGCTGCTCCCACTGTCTATGAAGCCCTATGGCTGTGTACTTATAGACGTTCTCTTCTAAAACATCATTTAGAAAAGCAGTCATGGCACCCAACCGCCAGATATCGTAGTCATGGTATGTAGCCATGGTAAGTAGGATCTGGATGGACTTAAGCATAGATACTTGAAAAGGTTTCATCATTATCCACGCCTGGTTGATGACGAAAACCTTTAACAAGTCTAGTTTTGAAAGTCTCAACTTTTCCATCTACACCAAGTAATCTTCTCAAGATATACTTGCTCCTGATGGGGATTTAACCCTTCAGATATAGCAACCAAAGTCCATACTTTGTTGGTGTACATGGATTCCATCTCAGATCACTAAGCATCCAGCCATTCTTACAGAGTCTCTACTCTCGATGGCCTGCTCGAAACTAGTTGGGTCATCATCTCATGATGCAATCCTCGCTCCCACTGTCATAGAGAAACCGAAGTATCTCTTAGGCGGGTGAGGAAGCTTACTAGATCGGCGGAGAGGCTGAGGTTCGTTGGTATCTACTGAATCCTTTGGTTCTATCAAATTATCTGCAGTAGTTTGTATAGCTGGAACCTTTCCAGTTCTACATAACAGACCTTGCCTCGAGCTTGTCCGGATTTTGCTTTTAGACATAGGCCGGTCAACCCCAAATCTTAACTAACTTAAGAAATGGGCTCTTCCCTTTCCATATCACATATGAAGTGGTAGGCAACTGATTCGATTTGAACCCTATTCAATAGGTATGCACCTTCTCAAGTGCATAACACCCAAAAAGGAAACAGGTAACTCAGTAGTACTCATCATAGAGCACACCATATCAAATAGGGTGTATCTGCTCCGCCCCGATATACCATCGTGCTATGGTGTATTCGGAGGAGTAATGCTGAGAGAGAATCTCATTCTCCTTTAGAAAAGTCCAAGAATTCCGTGCTCAAGTATTCTCCTCCTTGATCTCATCAAATGACATAATACTTATACCCGTATATTGGTTCTCTACTTCTAACTTATATTCTGTGAATATCTTAAAAGGTTCGGACTTGTGTTTCAACAGGAACATAGGTCCGAATCTCGAAAGATTATCAGAGAATGTAATGAAGTAAAAAGAACCGGTCTTGGTATGTGTAGACAGGGGACTTACATACATCAACATGTATCATCCCAAGAGTTCATTAACTCTTTCTCTGTTTCCAATAAACAGAGCTATGGTCATCTAATCTTTGTGACATGACTGGCAAGTTTTCACAAGATGTAAATTCAAACAGATTTAAATATGCATCTTTGTGCAACTTAGCTAGTCGGGTCGCATTGATAAGACCTAGTCTACAATACCTTAAGAAGGATCCGTTCATTTCTGAACTCTTCCTCTTGTGTGTTATCCGTATACTAAGAACTGTAGTTTTATTTAGAACATTAATGCTTTTAGATAACGTGCCTGAACCGATCAACTTTTGATATAGGAAATGTTCAAAACATTATCCAACAATACAAAATTATATCCTTTCTTTACTAATAAAGAGACTGATATGATTTTGTATATCAGGTTCGGTATCTAATAACATTCGTTCATAATCAATGTATTCAGGTAATACAGGGTGACAGTGACCAACAGATCTGGCTGCAACACTTGCCCCGTTTTCTGTCTCATGAAACTTATCACCCGTTCTCAGTTTTTCTACCCTTTTGTAGCCCTATATAACAGATTACATATCTGGGATCCTAATCCGGTATCATATACCCAGGATGCGGAGGATACTGAGAAACAGTTCTTTGTAATGAACATACCCGAAGATGATGCACCATCATGCACTTTCTTCGTTTGGGCGGCACGGGAAATCTGGTATTCCCCTATTTCCTGTTCTGTCTTATAACAATTATAAGTTGGAGCGGGACCAACGTTCCCCAGCTCAGTAAAACAAGCGGGTTCGGTCAATAATCCGTATTATTATCTTGATTAAGGCGTGACATGGTCGCTACCAGGAGAGAGAGAGAGAAGAAAACACTCAGCGTGCGCTCTTGCAAGAATAGATTGGTTATTATTTTATCTAATCAGGATGGCTCCCACTGCTTTTTATCAAATCTTCCTTCAAACCCAAAAAGGAAAGACTAGCCGGGATTAATTACACACTACAAGTTCGCCAATCTTTCAGCCAGGCCAGTGTCGGTACTTTGAGGGAGGTCCCCCGTGCTTTCGCACGAACCTAATTAATGTAAACCTCGTTTTCCCAGAGGCGTAACCCCGTTGACACCTTTCTAGACACCTACTTGATCGGCTAATTGTAATGTGTAAAACTCTCCCAGGAGTAACTCTTACTCACAGCGGGTATCGGGATCCAACTATCTCATAGAAGGTATGCAATCTCATTGCAAATTTCAACACTTGAAATTCCCGATAATATTTTGCCCCTAGCGTGCTATGACCTTGACGCATGCCAAACAACCCATAGTCCACTAGTCAAGTTCAACCCGTACATTTCTTGATTGAATTAAACCTACCCGCACGACCCTTGACGCATGCCAAACAATGCCGTACGAATACCCTAATCCAATCGCATCGTATGCTAGCAGATAAGCACTAGTTAGCTACCGTATACTACGCTTTGACGCATGCCAAACAACCGCAGCACGAATACTAACTAGTACTTATCTGAAATGACGGAGGGCTACGACAGGTTTTTCTGAAAACCTATTGCGTAATGAACTTGATATCGTTGTAGAATCAAATGAATTTAAAATGGAGTGCTTTTGAGGCTTTTCTAGTTTTGCTAAAGGAGTCACTCCCGGTGAAGGGATCGTCGGTCCTTTCCTCGTCGAATGAGGTGCGGGATATATCATATATATCACTGTGCAAAGCAAAAACACTTAAAAGCAATCAAAAGACAAACCGAGTGTGTAGCATCTGCCAGTTATTGCTAAAGGAGTCACTCCCGGTGAAGGGATCTCGGTCCTTTCCCTATCAAATAAGGTGCAGGATATATCATATATACCGCTGTGCAAAGCAAGAACTGTAGCTACCTGTTTTATTTTGAAATTCGATTCTACAACATCTTAGGTTTCTTTTATTTCATTAATCTCATTAATGAAGTCCCATCATTTAAGTACCTAAACATCATAGATAAATACGACGTACACTTATGCCGCATTCGCCTCGATGTCCCCTCGTGCACCGTTAGGTTAGGTAACTAACGGCAGAGCGGGGCAGGGCTAACGCGGGTGTAAAACATAAGTAACGGCTATATAATATATCATATATACTATATACTGTATCTGTCACAGAACATCACATGATCACATCACAGATATCGCAGCAGAAGAAACATATGAAATATTGGATATACTAGGACGTCCGTGTTTTCAATACGAGCCAGTATAAAACACGGATTCCACGGTCGTGACGAATAGCCAAACCCACACCCCTAGACCCCTACGAGAGCGGCAAGCAACCCTACCAATTCTGGAGTTAGGAGACCCGGACTCGACTCCTCGAGTTGGTCTCCCATTGGACTCCAGAACCCGGTTACTTGTGCCCTCCTCCTTGGGTCTATCCTAGTGCGGAAAAGTAAATAATATACAACGAGTGACAACTTCCGCAACCTGGAAGTGCCCCAATAAAAGAATATTACATACAAGTTTTTACATGAATGAAAATGAAAAACACTCATCTCACATAAAAACCCCCGGCTATTCAAACACGACGATCCAATATAACATATCCAGCAACACATAACATCACATGTCATCAACGTAAGTAAATATGCGCATCCCAATTGTCGTTGACATATAGCAACGAAACCGGCGATATCACATATTACACTTACGGTCACAGAAAAGAAAGTGTAAAATTACAACAGTTGGAATCCGCAACCATCTCAGACATCGCATGCCTGACCAAATGAATTACTTAGACATCGCATGCCTAATTATTATAAACCCCGCATTTTAGTCTCATTATCGAAAACTCTTTTCAATGTCAAGTCGGGCAATTCAACAAGATTCCCGACATCCTGATCGAATGCTCGTCGCAAACTTCAGTAGACGGCTGCACCCCCGATACCGTCGACGAAGTGCACCAAGGCGGAACACCGCTGCCGCGAGCACCCGAACGGATGCTTTCGGCGACGGGGTTCTCCTACAGTCACTTGGTCGGGGCTATGGGGTGAGGCTGTCTATTAAGTTTATCCGGCGAGTATCCGCGTACGCTACGTGATTGCGACGGAATTTTGATCGCATCAAAATTCCTTGGCAACCGATCAAGTGAGACTAAACTGCTATGTTTATAACATTCATTCAGTTATCTCATAACTACTTGTGAATTCCAATTATTGTATCACATTCCGAATAAACAGAAAATGTTAAACTTTCCGATCGAACATTCGAACACCCAAGTTTTCCCGATACAGCTCAACACATGAAATAAGTCTAACAACATTCAGTTCGTGCCTCAGTACCAACGGTCCAGCCGTAGAAGGGTCAAGCCAACGCCTCACATGTGGCAAGCCGTACTGCCCCAAACCCAAAGGTTCAAAGGGCAGTTCAAGACGGTCACATAATCGAGTTAAGGTTTGTTGTCTTCTAGAGGGTCCATCGCGTTACTTGCACTACTTAGAACGTCGTTAAACTACGGAAAAATCCAACACTTGGAAATTTCCCGACAGGGGAAAAATTGGGTATTTATATCCGGTCGAACTTTTTAACATATTCTAAAATTTATCCGGAAAGCCACACTGACAAAATTTGATACCCCGATTGAAACACCGAATCCCCAAAACAACTCCAGAAAATTCAACTCTTGAATAAAATTTAAAAATACCCAGAAAATCCAGCATAATTTACTAAGAGTTACTGTGCAAACATAGGAGGCTGACGTCATCAGCTCGCCGCGGAACCGCCGCGGAAGCCAGGCTTCTGCCGCGGTTCCGCCGCGGATTTTACTGTTCATGAATCAATTTTTGCGCCGTAATTCTTATAATTCCCTGCTGAATTTTTTAAGCATTTTTAATTTCGAAAAACTCCAGATTTTAGAAAAAGTCCAGAGAGCTAGTTTGGTTTAGGATTTCGGGTTCGTTCGGACTTCAAATTCCGTCTACGCTTCGCCTAAGGCTCTAGCTAGGCTCTGATACCACTGTAGGGTTCCTAGGCATCCTAATGAGGTCTCGCAAGGCATCAACCATGCCCATTTCAAAAAATCTAGGTGCCGAGAAACCCGACTACGGATCGTTGGCTAGAAATCTAGGCGAAAATGAAACTAGTTAACAACTTAACTAAAGTTTAACGGAAATACAACTTTTGTAGATCCGGTTCTCCACCTCCTTAGCTCCATGATGAAGTGTCCACGCTGTCCAAAACGAAATTCGGGCTCTTGCGTCGGCTTCATCGAAGAATAGGCGAGCTAGGTCATCGATGTCCATGCCGAAGATGATCTACGTCGAGGCATCGCTAGATCAAGCTCCACCTTCACCAATCCATGAAAACTTGTGAAGGAAACACACTCTGCTACTTGGCAAGAGGTAGAGGATGAAGAAATAGGATGTGGGTAGACTTTAGAATTGGATTTCTCACTCTATTCATCAATCCACCATTGATGAAATGAAGCTTTCTTCTTAAAGAAGAAGAAGAAGAAGATGAATATTATGATAAGTTATATTTAAAAATGAATAATCAAATCATACTTATCATAATATTAACCATGGTAATGTGTAGAGAGTTAATCATGGTTGAATGGAATGGCTAGGGTTAAGCATGAGACAAAATGGTCACTTGGTCAAAGTCTTCATGAAGCTTCAACAAGCTTCCAAAGTGAGCCACCATTTTGCAATATGCTTATCATTTTCCAAAATGAATAAATAAATAAATAAATGAATAAGTAAAAACAAAACCCTAACCTTTACACAACCATGGTTTAATCTTTACACTTAGCCAATTTAGCATGCATCATCAAACATGATACAAACTAGTGCACAAAATTATATCGTATATACAATGTGCACATCCGAGTGAGAAAATCCATCTTAAGTGAACCAATACTAGTTAATGCAAAGTAATATATCAAATATATAATTATGCATTAAATCATTAAATCAACACTTGATTTAATGATCCGGTCATATCGCATATAACCGACTAATATCTACAGTAACAACTTATCGAATCAACACTTGATACGATAACCCGGCTATATCGCATATAACCGATCAATGTCACAAATCGCGAGAATCGAATACAGTATCACATACTGGTATCATTCTCGGTCCCGCACATATCTCATATGCGCTCCTATTTCGTTTCGCTTGAGCCAGGAAACCTCTGTGTAGGACTCTAAAGACTCGTCAATACGCCGGCAGCAGATGATGATCATATCAAACACCCACAAGCCGCAAGCGGTCTGCTAAACGTAATGGCCACCCGGGTATTGAGCGATCAGAAGATCGACGAGCAAGCCCGCTCACACTCCAGTGAATCCAACCAGTAACACTACCGTACAGTCCGGTCTCGTCGTCTGATATGTCGCATATCTCGCCTAGGGGTGGTAAACGTCAGACCCCAATAGCTCGATAAGTCGTGTCGATGTGAGGTCTATAACAATTCGAGAAACTACTGGTAACACGTACCAGTAAATCTCAGCAACCCTGGCCAGGGATTTCATATTATAGCCAATCGAACACAGCGCAACATCAACTCCCTATACCGGGAGAGACGAATCCCCTCCTATCGCTCATTGCCTCCATGTGATTCGGGACTGTACCCAAAAACCACCATTTTGCATGCCCTCTTGGACGTGGTAAGATGGAAATCAAAGCACAGTGGGAACCACACAAGACTCTATGACGATCTCGGGTCAACAGACTACTCTGTACCAGTGTCACCAGAGAACTGCCATCTGACGTGAGGTATAATACCATCTGGGAGTTCTCGGCGAGTCCGTCCAGTGTACCCAGTCTCTACTGAGCACCCGTATATCATCTCTGATGTCAAACACCAATGGTTATAGGATCATCCATCGCCCATCTGTATGGGTCGAGAAGGCACACGCTAGTCTGCTCTGGTATATCGATGCCCCGTCTCGATACACCCACGACTAGGGACTTTGAAGGATGTACTTATGGACTACCATGTCCCCACTAGTATGATCCGCATCATAGTCCAGGTAGTCAAGTACACATCCTAAGGGCTTTACCAACATGTAACAGAGAGAGAATCAGTGTACACGTTAAGGTAAAGAGTAACCATATAGCATACTATCATGTCGAGCAAGAAAGTCCTCCCTATATATGTCCCAGCATCCACTACAATATACATCCAATGTACAGTAATGGCTTCTAGGGCATACATATAACTAACAATTTCATCACATAAAGAAAATCTAGTAAGCTTTTCTTCAAGAGAGAAGAAGATGATAATGGAAAAAGATAAATGAAATTATTTTCTTTTGTGATGAATAGAAAGAAAAAGTATATGATTGATTATAAACCATGGTCAAGGATGAGTGGATAAGAATGTGTAGAGAATAAACTAGAGTTAGGGTTTGGTTGGGTTAATAATGTGTCATCACAAAATATCTTAACCATGACAAAAGAAATAGCTTCTAGAAGGTGCATGAAGCAACTAACCCAAATCAAACCCTAACCTCAATTAATCATCCTTAAACATGTTTAACAATTAATCATATCATGTCACAATAATATATATCACATATATATTATATATTTGCAACAAAAGAAAATAATACAATTAACATATATCGCATATATATCAATGTATCATCCAATGAGAAAATGAAATAATAAAGCGAGCCAATATTAGATAATGTAATAATATATCATATATATTATTATACATTAAATCATCGAATCAACACTTGATCCGATGATCCGGCTATATCGAATATTACCGACTAATATATTATTTACCGATTCATCGAATCAACACTTGATCCGATGACCCGGTTCATATCAAAATATCGCGAGAATATAATACGGTATCCCATATCGCATTATTCTCGGTCCTGCACATATCACATATGTGCCTCTACTCCGTTTCGCCTGAGCCAAGAAACCTCTGTGTAGGACACTAAAGAATCGTCAATACGCCGGTAGCAGGTGATGATCATATCAAACACCCACAAGCTGCAAGCGGTCAGCTAAACGTAACAGCCACCCAGGTATTGAGCGATCAGAAGATCAACAAGCTAGCCTGTGCGTTCTCCTGTGAATCCGATCAGTAACACTCCCGTACAGTCCGGTCTGTTCGTCTGATATGTCGCATATCTAGTCTAGGGGTGGTATACGTCAGACCCCAGTAACCGATAAGTCGTGTCGATGTGTGTCTCTTAACGGGTCGAGAAACTACTGGTAACACTTACCAGTAAATCTATATATCAGCCCTGGCCAGGGACTTCCAGTTATAGCCAATCGAACACAGCACAACATCAACTCCCTATACCGGGAGAGACGAATCCCCTCCTATCGCTCATTACCTCCATGTGATTCGGGACTGTACCCAAAAGCCACCGTTTTGCACGCCCTCTTGGACGTGGTAAGGTGGAAATCAAAGCACAGTGGGAATCACACAAGACTCTATGACGATCTCGGGTCTACAGACTACCCTATACCAGTGTCACCGGAGAACTGCCATCTGACGTGTGGTATATCACCATCTGGGAGTTCTCGGCGAGTCCGTCCAGTGTACCCAGTCTCCACTGAGCACCCGTACACCATCTCTGATGTCCAACACCGATGGATATGGGATCATCCATCGCCCATCATATGGGTCAAGATGCGTATACGCTAGTCTACTCTGGTGTATCGATGCCCTATCTCGATATGCCCTCGACTAGGAACAGTTATAGGATGTACTCATCGACTACTATGGACCCACTAGTATGATCTCATCATAATCCCAGTAGTCGAGTACAGATCCTAAGGGCTTTATCAACATGTGAGAGTAAAACAGTAAACCAATAGAAGTCAACATGTTAAGATAAAGTGAAACCAAATATCATACTATCATGACGAGCAAGAAAGTCCTCTCTGTATATATCTAAGCATCCATCATAACATACATCATATGTACAACAATGGCCTTTATGGCATATACATAACTAACAAGATACATCGTTACCAAGGATGCTACCAAAGAGGCAGTCTGGATATATATAAGTTCATAAGATGAACTTCGTTCCTACCATTGTGTGACAATGGAGTTGTGGCTTCAGCCAAGGAACTACCGTCCCATCAGAAATCCAGATATAATTCTTAGGCAGTATCACCTGATCATGGAGATAGTTGATCTCCAAGGAAATCGAGGTTAGGAGAGTAGACACAGAGGACGACAGCGCGGATCCACTCACAAAGGCCTTTTTCCCAGTAGAGACTTTTATGGGATGGTTGAGTATGAGATACTTCAACCGCAGCTAATTGTTGGGTATGCGATACCATAACAGATGGCCCTAGTGCAAGTGGGAGATTGTTAGTTATATGTATGCCCTAGAGGCCATTACTGTACATACGATGTATATTGTAGTGGATGCTAGGACATATATAGGGAGGACTTTCTTGCTCGACATGATAGTATGCTATCTGGTTGTACTTTATCTTAACATGTACTCTGATTGTCTCTATATTACATGTTGATAAAGCCCTTAGGATATGTACTCGACTACTGGGACTATGATGAGATCATACTAGTGGGGCCACGGTAGTCGACGAGTATATCCTATAATTGTTCCTAGTCGAGGGTGTATCGAGACAGGGCATCGATGCACCAGTGTAGACTAGCGTATACGCATCTTGACCCATATGATGGGCGATGGATGATCCCATATCAATCGGTGTTTGACATCAAGGTGTAAGGTTAGTATAGCACCCTATGAAGTGTTTTGAAGCATCACATGACCCAAAGTTATAATTTTTAAGGTGCTAAACTAACATGCAAAGGGATCGATCCTAGAAAATTAGGGTTATGAAACTTTAAGCTAGTAAAGATAAGGGTTTGAAGGCTACAACCTTTGTAGTTCCCCTTCGCTGGACTCCTTGGTCTCTAAGGTGTTGAACGAAGGTCCTTTTGATGTCCCCTTGTATCCACGACGATCCACCACGGAGATATCCGTCCAAGCTCGCAACTTCGACAAACCGAAGAGAACACTCTAAACGAAGCGGCTAAGCTTGTGTAGAATGATGTTGTGGTTAGGTTTCTCACTTCAAAAACCTATCTTTGAGTGGTATTTGATCACTAGAAAGAACTAGAGAGCAAAGGAGCTAGAGGAAGAAGATGGTGTCAATTTTTAACAAGAGATAAAAGATAACCCTTGAGTTAAGAAGAAAAAGAAATATATATCACTATATATATTTATTTCCTTCTTGACTTCAACCATGATTAAATGATGGATAGTTAGTTTAACTTGGGTTTTAAATGATAAAGAGAAAGATAACCATAGGTTAGTGGTAGTTGAGCATGGTTAGGTCAAAGGAAGAATGTAGAAGCATGAATGATTATCCTTTCTTTTTCATTTTCTTTTTAAACCCAAAATGAAATAATAATCCATTATATAATCCATGGTGTGAGTCTTATATTGCCACCATTTCCATATGCTAACAACCATGATGGATGGGTGTATGCATGTATGCATATATGCACATTCACATGTGCATGAAACTAGCATGAAAGAAAGAAAGAAAAGCACACATGCATGCACACATCCATCATCCAAGAAAAGGTTTTAAGTGAGAAAACTAATGGTTAAATGATAAATCAACATTTGATTTATCAATCCGGTCATATCTCATACGACCCCACCAAAAGCAGTTCACCCGATCAATGTTCGGTATCATATACGCACATTTCAATCGGGTGCATGCGCATATCGCATACGCGCACCACAACGTTTCGCCTGGACTGGGTAACTCCTTTGTGGGACTCTAAGACTCGTCAATACGCCGGCAGAGGGTAATGATCATATCAAATACCCTCAATCCGCAAGCGGTCAGCTAAACGTAACGGCCACCCGGGTATTGAGCGATCAGAAGACAACAAGCGAACCTGCTACAACTCCCGTCGAGCCATCCGGCAACACTACCGTACAGTCCGGTCTCTTCGTCAGATATGCTGCATATCGAGCCTAGGGATGGTCACGTCGACCCCAATAACTCAATAAGTCGTGTCGGTGAATGGTCTATAACAGATCGAGAAACTGCTGATAACACTTATCAGCAAATCTCAACAGCCCTGGCCAGGGACTTGCTGTTATAACCAGTCAGGCACAGCACAGCATCAACTCCCAATACCGGGAGAGACGAAACCCCTCCTATCGCTCATCGTCTTCGTGTGTCTCGGGACTGTACCCAACGGCCACCTATTTGCACGACTCAGTAGAGCCGTGGTAGGGCGGCAATCAAAGTGCAGTGGGAGAACACACAAGACTCCATGACGATCTCGGGTCTACAGACTAACCTGTACCAGTGTCACCTGAGAACTACTATCCGACGATAGATATAATTCCATATAGGAGTTCTCGGTGAGTCCGTCCAGTGTACCCAGTCACCACTGAGCACCCGTATATGATCTTGATGTCAAACATCGATGAATGTGGGAACATTCATCGCCCATCGTATGGGTCTAGTATCATATACGCTAGTCTACTGTTGTATATCAATGCCCCGTCTCGATATACCTACGACTAGGGACGTTCCAGGATTTGCTTATAGACTACAGATGTCCCACTAGTATGATCTCCATCATAATCAGAGTAGTCAAGCCGATATCCTCAGGGCTTTATCAGCATGTATGAATGAATAAAAGCATGATCAAATCAACATGTCAGATAAAGAAGAACCAGATAGCATACTATCATGTCGAGCAAGAATGCAAACTGAATATATATACATGTATAGATACATCCACTATCACATAATGGCCTCTAGGGCATACATATATCCAACACAAGGATGGTGTACGGGTGCTCAGTAGAGACTGGGTACACTGGACGGACTCGCCAAGAACTCCTAGATGGTATTATACCATACGTCTGATGGCAGTTCTCCGGTGACACTGGTACAGAGTAGTCTGTCGTCCCGAGATCGTCATAGAGTCTTGTGTGATTCCCACTGTGCTTTGATTTCCATCATACCACGTCCAAGAGGGCGTGCAAAAAGGTGGCTTTTGGGTACAGTCCCGAATCACATGAAGGCAATGAACGATAGGAGGGGATTCGTTTCTCCCGGTATAGGGAGTTGATGTTGTGCTGTGTTCGATTGGCTATAACCGGAAATCCCTGGCCAGGGTTGCTGAGATTTACTGATAAGTGTTATCAGTAGTTTCTCGAACTGTTATAGACCTCATATCGACACGACTTATCGAGCTACTGGGGTCTGAAGTTTACCACCCCTAGGCGAGATATGCGACATATCAGACGACGAGACCGGACTGTACGGGAGTGTTACTGTTTGGATTCACAGGAGAATGTGCAGGCTTGCTTGTTGATCTTCTGAGCGCTCAATACCTGGGTAGCTGTTACGTTTAGCTGACCGCTTGCAGCTTGTGGGTGTTTGATATGATCATTACCTACTGCCGGCGTATTGACGATTCTTTAGAGTCCTACACAGAGGTTTCTTGGCTCAGGCAAAACGGAGTAGGAGCACATATGTGATATGCGCGGGACCGAGGATAATACGATATGAGATACCGTATTCTATTCTCGCGATATTTGATATCAGCCGGGTCATCGGATCAAGTGTTGATTCGATGAATCGGTACGAATAAATATTAGTCTGTTATATGCGATATAGCCGGATTGTCGGATCAAGTGTTGATTCGATAATTTAATGTATAATAATATATATGATATATTAAATTACATTAACTAATATTAGCTCACTAAAAGATTCTTTTTCTCACTCGGGTAATACATTGATATATATGCGATATATGTTAATTGTATTATTTTATTTGGTTACAATAAATATTGTATATGTGATATATAATATTGTAACATGATATGATAAATAATGCAACATGTTTAGTAGAGATTAAACAAGATTAGGGTATGATTTGGGTTAATGATTTCTAGATGATTCTAGAAGGTTTTGTTTCGTCATGGAAAAGATATTTACTTATGACTCATTCTTAACTCAACCCAAAACCCTAACCCTTGGTTAATTCTCTACAATGGTTAAGTAAACCATGGTTGCATAATTGATCATTATCTCCTTTTCCTATTCATCACAAAAGAATTCTAATATTATTCATCTTCTTCCTCCTTCATTCTTTCATGAAAAAGCTTACTAGTTTTTCAAAAGGTGATGAATAAATATGAGATAAAGAAGAACCAGATAGCATACTATCATGTCGAGCAAGAATGCAAACTGAATATATATACATGTATAGATACATCCACTATCACATAATGGCCTCTAGGGCATACATATATCCAACAATCTCCCACTTGCACTAAGGCCAGTTATTGGCGTATCTCATACCCAACATCTCAAAAAGTCGCTCATGTTGTGGCTGAGGGAGGGCCTTGGTGAGTGGATCCACGGCGTTGTTCTTCGTGTCAACTCTCTTAATCTCGATCTCGCGGCGATCTACAATCTCCCGGATCAAATGAAAGCGCCTCAGGATGTGTCTGGACCGCTGATGGGATCTGGGCTCCTTGGCTAACGCCATAGCCCCATTATTATCACAATACAAGGGTATTGGATCAATAATGGTTGGAACTACTCCTAGCTCCGTGACGAACTTCTTCATCCAGACGGCTTCCTTGGCGGCATCATTTGCAGCAATATACTCAGCTTCCATCGTAGAGTCTGCAACGGTATCTTGTTTGGAACTCTTCCAACTTACCGCCCCTCCATTGAGGGTAAATACAAACCCTGAGATAGATTTGCTGTCATCCTTATCGCTCAGGAAGCTCGAATCGGTAAAGGCCTCCATTTGGAGGTCTGTATTACCATACACCAAGAACAATTCTTTAGTCCTTCGTAAGTACTTAAGAATGTTCTTCACGGCTGTCCAGTGGTTCTCCTCTGGGTTGGATTGATACCTGCTTACAACACTAAGTGCATAAGCTACATCTGGGCGTGTACATAACATCGCATACATTATAGATCCTACTGCCGAAGCATAAGGGATAATGCTCATGCGAGCTCTCTCTTCATCGGTCTTTGGACAAGAATCCTTGGAGAGAGTGACTCCATGGCAAGCGGGTAAGGCACCCCGCTTAGAGTCTTCCATACTAAACCTTTTTAGGATGGTGTTGATGTACCTGGTTTGGGACAATCCCAATAACTTTTTGGATCTATCCCTATAGATCCTTATGCCCAGGATGTATGTGGCATCACCCAGGTCCTTCATGGAGAACCTCAGTGATAAGAATGATTTGACCGACTGTAGCATAGGAATATCATTTCCTATCAGAAGAATGTCATCCACGTACAATACGAGGAATGTGACAGCTCTTCCTATAGCCTTCCTATAAACACAAGGTTCATCTGGATTTTTGATGAAATCAAACTCTTTGATAACATCATCGAAACAGATGTTCCAACTCCGAGATGCCTGCTTTAACCCATATATGGATTTAAGCAATCTACATGCTTTCTCGCTGCTCCCACTGTCAATGAAGCCCTCTGGCTGATCCATAAAAACGCATTCTTCTAAATCTCCATTTAGAAATGCTGTTTTAACGTCCATCTGCCAGATTTCATAGTCGTAGTGAGCAGCAATAGCAAGTAGGATCCGAATGGATTTAAGCATGGCTACGGGCGAAAAAGTTTCGTCATAGTCCAAACCTGGTCTTTGACGAAAACCTTTCGCCACAAGCCTTGCCTTATAGGTCTCTACCTGTCCATCCACACCAATCTTTCTTTTAAAGATCCATTTGCACCCTACAGGTTTTACCCCAGGGGGTACAACTTCCAAAGTCCATACTTTGTTGGTGTACATAGACTCCATTTCGGATCTCATGGCATCCAGCCACTTCACAGAGTCACCACTCGTGATAGCTTGCTGAAAACTGGTAGGATCATCATCTTCCATGATACAGTCTTCTCTGTCACCATCAATGAGGAAACCGTAGTACCTCTCCGGTGGGCGAGAAGTCCTACCAGACCTTCGGAGTGGCCGAGGTTCATCAGTTTCTGTTGCAACAGCCGGTTCAACCAAATCGTCATTTGTAGTTTGTGTCTCCAGAACCTCTTCCAGATCTACTACCTTGCCATCATCTTTATCTGTGAAAAACTCTTTTTCCAAGAAAGTGGCATACTGAGAAACAAACACCTTTTGTTCCTCTTTGTGGTAGAACAGATATCCATAAGAATTCTTTGGATATCCCACAAAGTTACACATGACTGACCGTGTCTCGAGTTTGTCCGGATTCTGCTTTTTAACATAGGCCGGGCAACCCCAAATCTTAATTCTTTTAAGAGATGGCCTCTTCCCATTCCATATCTCATATGGCGTGGTAGTCACGGCTTTGGTTGGAACCCTGTTTAGCAGAAACGCTGCAGTCTCTAATGCATGTCCCCAAAATGAGACTGGTAACTCAGCGTCACTCATCATGGACCGGACCATATCTAATAGGGTCCTATTCCGTCGTTCTGACACACCGTTGTGCTGTGGTGTGTAAGGAGGAGTGAGCTGAGAGAGAATCCCATTCTCTTTTAGGAAGTTTGCAAATTCTGTACTGAGATACTCTCCACCACGATCTGATCGAAGCATCTTAATACTCAAGCCGGTTTGTTTTTCTACTTCTTGTTTATATTCAATGAATTTCTCGAAAGCGTCGGACTTGTGCTTTAATAAAAATACATGACCGAAACTTAAGAAATCGTCAGTGAATGTAATGAAGTATGAAGAACCGCCTCTAGCCTGTGTAGACATAGGCCCACATACATCACTATGTATGAGGCCCAGGAGCTGAGTAGCTCTTTCTCCGTGTCCGGTAAACGGAGTTTTGGTCATTTTACCCTTGATACAAGACTGGCAAGTCGCATAAGATTTATATTCAAAAGAATTTAAATATCCATCTTTGTGTAACTTGTTTAGTCTTGTTTCGTTAATATGACCAAGTCTACAGTGCCAAAGAAAAGCTTCATTTAATTCTGAAAGTTTTCTTTTATTAGTGTGTTGTATACTGAAAACTGTGTGTTGATTTAGGACATATATTCCGTTATTAAGTGTACCATACCCAACCAACATTTGATTCAGGTGAATGTTCATAACATTGTTTTGCAATACAAAATTATACCCTTCATTGTCCAACAAAGAAACGGATATTATATTACATAGCATACTTGGTACAAAATAACATGGATTCAAAATCAAAATACATCCAGATGGCAACCCCAAGTGATACTCTCCCACTGCGACTGTATGTACATTGGAACCATTTCCAACGCGGAGAGTATGGTCACCTGTCCTCAAAACCTTGCTATTTCTCAGCCCCTGCATAGAATTGCAAATGTGAGAACCTGAACCGGTATCCAATACCCAGGAAGCAGAGTTTATAGAAAAACAGTTTTCAGTCACAAAGGCACCTGAAGCAGAAGCATCACCATGCTTCTTCTTGAGACTTAGGTACTCCGTGCAGTTGCGCTTCCAATGTCCTGTCTTGTGGCAATGAAAACACTCGCCTTTCCCCGGGTCTCCAGCTGTGGACTTTCCCTTTCCTTTCACCTTTTTGACTCCGCCCTTAGGATTAGTGGGTTTCTTCTTTTTCTTTCCCTTGGCCTTAGCTTTCGGGCGAGAAGAAGAAGACTGTCCAATAGTCATAACGGGAGTCTTTGCTGACTTCATAGTGCTCTCTGCACTCCTTAACATATTAAGGAGTTCAGGGAGTTCCTTCTCTATGCCATGCATGTTAAAGTTCACTATGAACTGAGCAAAGGTGGAGGGGAGGGACTGCAGAATAATATCTATATATTGTTCATTGTCCATTGTCAATCCGAGGCCCTCAAGCTCTTCTATAAGAGCTATCATCTTCAAAACATGGTCTGCTACCGGTGTGCCAGGGGCCATCCGCATCTGAAACAGTTTCTTTGATGCTTCGTATCATAATACGCGGGACTGTTCCGCATACAACTCCTTTGTATGGAGCAATATCCCGTGAATGTCCATGTCCTCATGCTGCTTTTGATGTGTGTTGTCCATCGATGCAAGCGCGAGGCATTTTGCCGTGGCACAGTCAGCGTCCCATGTCTTGCGGACTTCAATGTCCGAAACTGAGGACTTTGGGCCTTGGACGGACGGGGCTGAAGCCGTGAGGACATATGATACTTTATCATAAGTCAAGGCGATCTTTAGATTCCTCAGCCATTCTTTATAGTTGGTCCCATTCAGTTTGTTCTTATCTAGTAGAAGCTTAAGTCCAGTCATTGGTATCTGCCATTAAGAGAGAGAAAAGAATACACTCAGCGAAAGCTCTTGCACAGATTAGATTGGTTTATTATCTTGTCTAATCGATGTTTCCCACTGCTTTTTATCAAGTTTTCTTTCAAACCTTAAAAAGAAAAACTAGCCAGGATTAATTACAGTCTACAACTTCGCTAACCGTTCAGCCATGCCAGTGTCGGTACTTTGAGGGAGGTTCCCCGTGCTTTCGCACGGACCTAATTAGAGTAAACCTCGTTTTCCCAGAGGCGGAGCCCCGTTAACACCTTTCTAGACACCTAATGAGTTAGCTAATTGTAAACTGTAAAACTCTCCTAGGAGCAACTATTGCCCACAGTGGGATCGGGATCCAACCATCACATGGATGGTATGCAATCTCATTGCAAATTTCAACACTTGAAATTCCCGATGTAATTTTTACCCCTAGTACTTATGACCTTAACTATGGTCAACAAATCATAAGTACCAGTCAAGTTCTACCCGTCATTTCTTGATCAATTAGACCCACCCATATGACCCTTAACTATGGTCAACAAAGTCGCATGAATGTCCTAATTAATCTGCATCATATGCATTGTAGGAAGACATCACTTAGCTACCGTACACTACGCCTTAACTAAAGTCAACAAACGTAGCACGAATACTAAGTACTCTACTTCCTAAAATGACGGAGGGTTGCGAATGATTTTTAAGAAAATCTTTAACGCTTTGAACTTGATATCGTTGTAGAATCAAACAGTTTTCAAAAGGAGTGGCTTAAGCTCCGCAGTTTTGAAATATAGCTTTTTCATAAATAGCCGAGTAGTTTTTAAATCCGATTCTACAACATCTTTTAGGTTTATTTTATTTACATTAATCACATTAATGTAATCCCATCATTTAAGTCCTTAAGCCAATCACAGATAGAAACGAAAATAACACGTACGCTTATGCCATCCGCATTCGCCGCAATGTTCCGTTATGCACCGTTAGGTTACTTAACTAACGGCATACCGGGACGGGACTAGCGCGGGTGTAAAACATAAGCAACGTCTACTATATATCATATATATAATATGTCATTCGTCTCAGATATCACATAACACAGGCAGCAGAAATATAGATATAACGTGGGATATACTAGGACGTCCGTATTTAGTATTTAGCCAGAATAGAAAATACGGATTCCACAGTCGCGATGAATAGCCAAGCCCACACCCTGGACCCCTACGAGAGCGGCAAGTGACCCTACCAATCCTGGAGTTTAGGAGACCCGGTCTCGACTCCTCGAGATGGCCTCCCACTGAACCCCAGAACCCGGTCACCTGTGCTCCCCTCCTTGGATCCATCCTAATGCGGAAAAGTAAATAATATACAACACTGGTGACACAACCGCAACCTGGAAGTGCCCCAAATAAAAGAATATTACCTTACATTTGAATTTACATGAATGAAAATATAAAACTCTCATCTCACAAAAACCCCCCGGCTATTCGATCGCGACAATCCTACACATCATATCTCAGCAACACATAATATCACATATCATCAACGTAAGTAAGTATGCGTACCCCGATTGTCGTTGATGTATAGCAACGAAACCGGCGATATCTAACATACTACACTTACGGTCACAGAAAAGAAAGTGTAAAACTACAATATTTGGAATCCAGATTCTCTTTAGACATCATAAATGCGAAATATCACATATTTCGTATTTCATGCCTAAACCATATGAATTCCACATATTGTATCACATTCCAGACAAACAGACAGTATTAAAGTTTTCGAACGAACAATCAAGCACCCAAGATTCACTAAAGCTCAACACTTGAGCAGGGTTTAAAAGATCCGGAGTGTGACACAGTAGTGGCGGTCCAGCCGTAGAAGGGTCAAGCCAACGCCTCACATATGGCACGCCGTACTGCCCCAAACCCTAGGGTTCAAAGGGCAGTTCGAGACGGTCACATAATCGAGTTAAGGTTTGTTGTCTTCTAGAGGGACCACCGCAAAAAGACTTGCACGTATTTCCAAACTATTTAAACCCCGTGAATAGTGAGTAAATGATACTCGTTCAAACACTTCAATACTTTCTAATTTACCCGGAAAAGCTACGAATTGAAAGTCCCGATCGAATCGACGAATCCAAAAACATCTCCAGAATTTTTCAAAACTTTATACAGTTTAAAAATACCCAAAAATTTATACATGCAGAACCCAAAATTACTGAAGAAAACTTATCCACTAATTCTCATATAAGGCCGCGGAACCGCGGCCTAAGCAAGCTTAGGCCGCGTTTCCGCGACAATAAACACTGTTAATGGGATAATTTTTCTGCCGTAATCCTTATTTTTCCCTGCTTTATTTTTTTACATATTTTTAATTCTGCAAAATGTCAAAATTTAGAAAATTTCCAGAGAGCATCCCATAATATCGTAATTTTGTCCGATCGGGGTTTTCAATTCGGAAAAACGTCGCCTAATGTTCTAGGTCGGCTCCGATACCAATGTAAGGTTAGTATAGCACCCTATGAAGTGTTTTGAAGCATCACATGACCCAAACTTATAATTTTTAAGGTGCTAAACTAACATGCAAAGGGATCGATCCTAGAAAATTAGGGTTATGAAACTTTAAGCTAGTAAAGATAAGGGTTTGAAGGCTACAACCTTTGTAGTTCCCCTTCGCTGGACTCCTTGGTCTCTAAGGTGTTGAACGAAGGTCCTTTTGATGTCCCCTTGTATCCACGACGATCCACCACGGAGATATCCGTCCAAGCTCGCAACTTCGACAAACCGAAGAGAACACTCTAAACGAAGCGGCTAAGCTTGTGTAGAATGATGTTGTGGTTAGGTTTCTCACTTCAAAAACCTATCTTTGAGTGGTATTTGATCACTAGAAAGAACTAGAGAGCAAAGGAGCTAGAGGAAGAAGATGGTGGCAATTTTTAACAAGAGATAAAAGATAACCCTTGAGTTAAGAAGAAAAAGAAATATATATCACTATATATATTTATTTCCTTCTTGACTTCAACCATGATTAAATGATGGATAGTTAGTTTAACTTGGGTTTTAAATGATAAAGAGAAAGATAACCATAGGTTAGTGGTAGTTGAGCATGGTTAGGTCAAACGAAGAATGTAGAAGCATGAATGATTATCCTTTCTTTTTCATTTTCTTTTTAAACCCAAAATGAAATAATAATCCATTATATAATCCATGGTGTGAGTCTTATATTGCCACCATTTCCATATGCTAACAACCATGATGGATGGGTGTATGCATGTATGCATATATGCACATTCACATGTGCATGAAACTAGCATGAAAGAAAGAAAGAAAAGCACACATGCATGCACACATCCATCATCCAAGAAAAGGTTTTAAGTGAGAAAACTAATGGTTAAATGATAAATCAACACTTGATTTATCAATCCGGTCATATCTCATACGACCCCACCAAAAGCAGTTCACCCGATCAATGTTCGGTATCATATACGCACATTTCAATCGGGTGCATGCGCATATCGCATACGCGCACCACAACGTTTCGCCTGGACTGGGTAACTCCTTTGTGGGACTCTAAGACTCGTCAATACGCCGGCAAAGGGTAATGATCATATCAAATACCCTCAAGCCGCAAGCGGTCAGCTAAACGTAACGGCCACCCGGGTATTGAGCGATCAGAAGACAACAAGCGAACCTGCTACAACTCCCGTCGAGCCATCCGGCAACACTACCGTACAGTCCGGTCTCTTCATCAGATATGCTACATATCAAGCCTAGGGATGGTCACGTCGACCCCAATAACTCAATAAGTCGTGTCGGTGAATGGTCTATAACAGATCGAGAAACTACTGATAACACTTATCAGCAAATCTCAACAGCCCTGGCCAGGGACTTGCTGTTATAACCAGTCAGGCACAGCACAGCATCAACTCCCAATACCGGGAGAGACGAAACCCCTCCTATCACTCATCGTCTTCGTGTGTCTCGGGACTGTACCCAACGGCCACCTATTTGCACGACTCAGTAGAGCCGTGGTAGGGCGGCAATCAAAGTGCAGTGGGAGAACACACAAGACTCCATGACGATCTCGGGTCTACAGACTAACCTGTACCAGTGTCACCTGAGAACTGCTATCCGATGATAGATATAATTCCATATAGGAGTTCTCGGTGAGTCCGTCCACTGTACCCAGTCACCACTGAGCACCCGTATATGATCTTGATGTCAAACATCGATGAATGTGGGAACATTCATCGCCCATCGTATGGGTCTAGTATCATATACGCTAGTCTACTGTGGTATATCAATGCCCCGTCTCGATATACCTACGACTAGGGACGTTCCAGGATTTGCTTATAGACTACAGATGTCCCACTAGTATGATCTCCATCATAATCAGAGTAGTCAAGCCGATATCCTCAGGGCTTTATCAGCATGTATGAATGAATAAAAGCATGATCAAATCAACATGTCAGATAAAGAAGAACCAGATAGCATACTATCATGTCGAGCAAGAATGCAAACTGAATATATATACATGTATAGATACATCCACTATCACATAATGGCCTCTAGGGCATACATATATCCAACACAAGGATGGTGTACGGGTGCTCAGTAGAGACTGGGTACACTGGACGGACTCGCCGAGAACTCCCAGATGGTATTATACCATACGTCTGATGGCAGTTCTCCGGTGACACTGGTACAGAGTAGTCTGTCGTCCCGAGATCGTCATAGAGTCTTGTGTGATTCCCACTGTGCTTTGATTTCCATCATACCACGTCCAAGAGGGCGTGCAAAAAGGTGGCTTTTGGGTACAGTCCCGAATCACATGAAGGCAATGAACGATAGGAGGGGATTCGTTTCTCCCGGTATAGGGAGTTGATGTTGTGCTGTGTTCGATTGGCTATAACCGGAAATCCCTGGCCAGGGTTGCTGAGATTTACTGATAAGTGTTATCAGTAGTTTCTCGAACTGTTATAGACCTCATATCGACACGACTTATCGAGCTACTGGGGTCTGACGTTTACCACCCCTAGGCGAGATATGCGACATATCAGACGACGAGACCGGACTGTACGGGAGTGTTACTGTTTGGATTCACAGGAGAATGTGCAGGCTTGCTTGTTGATCTTCTGAGCGCTCAATACCTGGGTAGCTGTTACGTTTAGCTGACCGCTTGCAGCTTGTGGGTGTTTGATATGATCATTACCTACTGCCGGCGTATTGACGATTCTTTAGAGTCCTACACAGAGGTTTCTTGGCTCAGGCAAAATGGAGTAGGAGCACATATGTGATATGCGCGGGACCAAGGATAATACGATATGAGATACCGTATTCTATTCTCGCGATATTTGATATCAGCCGGGTCATCGGATCAAGTGTTGATTCGATGAATCGGTACGGATAAATATTAGTCTGTTATATGCGATATAGCCGGATTGTCGGATCAAGTGTTGATTCGATAATTTAATGTATAATAATATATATGATATATTAAATTACATTAACTAATATTAGCTCACTAAAAGATTCTTTTTCTCACTTGGGTAATACATTGATATATATGCGATATATGTTAATTGTATTATTTTATTTGGTTACAATAAATATTGTATATGTGATATATAATATTGTAACATGATATGATAAATAATGCAACATGTTTAGTAGAGATTAAACAAGATTAGAGTTTGATTTGGGTTAATGATTTCTAGATGATTCTAGAAGGTTTTGTTTCGTCATGGAAAAGATATTTACTTATGACTCATTCTTAACTCTACCCAAAACCCTAACCCTTGGTTAATTCTCTACAATGGTTAAGTAAACCATGGTTGCATAATTGATCATTATCTCCTTTTCCTATTCATCACAAAAGAATTCTAACATTATTCATCTTCTTCCTCCTTCATTCTTTCATGAAAAAGCTTACTAGTTTTTCAAAAGGTGATGAATAAATATGAGAAAAAGATAAATAAAGAGAGCAAAAATCCTACTTCATCATCCTCATCTTCCATTGCCATTTAGATGAGGGTGTTCACATCATTTCATGAGTGTTAGTTTGTGTTAAAGAAACTTCAAGGTAGATCATCTTAGTATCGAAGATCGGAAGCAAAGGTTGCGTCTTTCTCTTCGTGGAACCTCTCGAGAGTCCGGATCCCGATGATCACAGCGAAGGGACCACAACACGGAGCATATGAAGTGAAGGACCGGATCTACAAAGGTTGTAATCCCTCTCACTTAGTGTTAAAGTGTTTAGCATGCTTGTTTTCGCCTAATCTCTAGTTTAAAGTTCCGTATTCGGGTTGTTCGGCACGGCTAAATTTTTAATCGGGCATGGTTGATGCCTCGTAGACCCTTGTGCGCGTGCCTAGCAACCCTACAGGAAGACATCACTTAGCTACCGTACACTGTGCCTTGACTATGGTCAACAAACACAGCACGAATACTAAGTACTCTACTTCCTAAAATGACGGAGGGTTGCGAATGGTTTTTGTGAAAACCTTTAACGCTTTGAACTTGATCTCGTTGCGGAATCAAATGGTTTTTAAATGGAATGTTTTTGAGGCTTTTCTAGTTTTGCTAAAGGGGTCACTCCCGGTGAAGGGATCGTCGGCCCTTTCCTCGTCGATTGAGGTGCGGGATATATCATATATATCACTGTGCAAAGCGGAAACTATAGAAGCGATCAAATGACAAACCGAGGGTTGTAGCATCTTCCAGTTATTGCTAAAGGAGTCACTCCCGGTGAAGGGATCTCGGTCCTTTCCTCATCGAATAAGGTGCTGGATGTTCTACAAGGAACACCGCGATGCAAAGCAAGAACTGTAGCTACCTCTTTTTATTTTGAAATTCGATTCCACAACATCAATTAGGTTTATTTTCTTTCATTAATCTCATTAATGAATATCCCATCATTTAAAATTACATAAACATCACAGATAAATATGACGTACACTTATGCCATCCGCATTCGCCTCGATGTCCCCTCGTGCACCGTTAGGTTAGGTAACTAACGGCAGAGCGGGGCAGGGCTAGCGCGGGTGTAAAACATAAGTAACGTCTATATAATATATCATATATACTATATACTACAACTATCTGAACAGAGCACAGAACATCGCATGATCACATCACAGATAACGCAGCAGAAAGAATCATATGAAATATTGGATATACTAGGACGTCCGTGTTTTCAATATGAGCCAGTATAAAACACGGATTCCACGGTCGTGATGAATAGCCAATCCCACACCCTAGACCCCTACGAGAGCGGCAAGCAACCCTACCAATTCTAGGGTTAAGAGACCCGGACTCGACTCCTCGAGTAGGTCTCCCACTGGACCCCAGAACCCGGTTACCTGTGCTCCCCTCCTTGGGTCTATCCTAATGCGGAAAAATAAATAATATACATCAACGGTGACAACTTCCGCAACCTGGAAGTGCCCCAATAAAAGAATATTACATACAAGGTTTTTACATGAATGAAAATGAAAAATACTCATCTCACATAAAAAAAACCCCGGCTATTGAAACACGACGATCCAATATAACATATCCAGCAACACATAACATCACATGTAATCAACGTAAGTAAATATGCGCATCCCAATTGTCGTTGACATATAGCAACGAAACCGGCGATATCACATATTACACTTACGGTCACAGAAAAGAAAGTGTAAAACTACAACAATTGGAATCCGCAACCTCTTTAGACATCGCATGCCTAATCAAATGAATTCCTTAGACATCGCATGCCTAATAGTTATAAACCCCGCATTTTAGTCTCATTATCGAAAACTCTTTTCAATGTCAAGTCGGGCAATTCAACAGGATTCCCGACATTCTGATCGAATGCTCGTCGCAAACTTCAGTAGACGGCCGCACCCCGATGCCGTCGACGAAGTGCACCAAGGCGGAACACCGCTACCGCAAGCACCCGAACGGATGCTTTCGGCGACGGGGTTCTCCTACAGTCACTTGGTCGGGGCAATGGAGTGAGGCTGTCTATTAAGTTTACCCGGCGAGTATCCGCGTACGCTACGTGATTGCTACGGACTTTTGATCACATCAAAATTCCGTGGCAACCGATCAAGTGAGACTAAAGTGCTATGTTTATAACATTCATTCAGTTATCTCATAACTACTTATGAATTCCAATTATTGTATCACATTCCGGATAAACAGAAAATGTTAAACTTTCCGATCGAACATTCGAACACCCAAGTTTTCCCGATACAGCTCAACACATGAAATAAGTCTAACAACATTCAGTTCGTGCCTCAGTACCAACGGTCCAGCCGTAGAAGGGTCAAGCCAACGCCTCACATGTGGCACGCCGTACTGCCCCAAACCCTAAGGTTCAAAGGGCAGTTCAAGACGGTCACATAATCGAGTTAAGGTTTGTTGTCTTCTAGAGGGTCCATCGCGTTACTTGCACTACTTAGAACGTCGTTAAACTACGGAAAAATCCAACAATTGGAAATTTCCCGGCAGGGAAAAAAGTGGGTATTTATATCCGGTCGAACTTTTTAACATATTCTGAAAATACCCGGAAAAGCACACCGACAAAATTAGACAATCCGATCGATACACTGAGTTCCCAATACAACCCAGAAAATAAAACTCTGGAATAAATATTAAAATATTCCCAGGAAAACCAGCACTAAAAACTAGGAGTTACTGTGAAAATTTAAACAGATGATGGGACAACGTGGCCGCGGAACCGCCGCACAAGCTATGCTTGTGCCGTGGTTCCGCCGCCGTCTAGAGGAATCATGCTATCGAATTTCACAGTAATTCTTAGGAATACCTGCTGATTTTTCTGCATATTTTTAATTCACAAAAATCCACGATTTCAGAAAAAGTCCATAGAGCAATATTAGGGTTTGGGTTTTGATTCAATCGGAGTTCTAATTCCATCTAGACTTCGCCTAAGGCTCTAGTTAGGCTCTGATACCACTGTAGTCCTAGGCACTCTAATGGAGTCTCACAAGTGATCAAACATGCACAAATCAAAAAATTCCTTGTGCCTACAAACCCTAATACGGATCGTTAACTAGAAATCAAGGCGATGCAAGCAAGTAAACGGAAATATAGCTAAAGGGAAGTGGCTACAACCTTTGTAGATCCGGTCCTCCACCTCCTAGGCTCCGCGATGAAGTATCCTCGCTGTACAAATCGGATCTTGGGCTCTAGCGTCGGCTTCATCGGAGAAAAAGCGGGCTAGGTCATCGACGACGATGCCGAAGATGATCTACGTCGAGGCATCGCTAGATCAAGCTCCAACTTCACCAAGTCAAGAAAACTTGTGAAGGAAACACCCTATACTACTTGGCAAGAGGTAGAGGATGAAGAAATAGGAAGTGGGTAGACTTTAGATTTGGATTTCTCACACTTTTTCATCAATCACCATTGATGTAGCAAGCTTTCTTCATGGAAGAAGAAGATGAAGAAGAAGAAGAAGATATGATAAGTTATTTAGAAAATAGAAAATAAATCATACTTATCATAATGTCAACTATGGTTAGATGTAGAGAATGAACTAAGGTTAAAGTGAATGGTTAGGGTTAAGGAAAGAAACAAAATAGTCAACCATTCAATGCTTCATGAAGCTTCAAAGATAAACCAAACTTAGCCACTATTTTATTTCTTTCAATAAAGAATAAATGAATAAATAAATAAGAAAATAAAATGAAACCCTAGCCATTCATATAACCATGGTCAATTCTTTACACAAACCCTAGCTTGCATGTATCATCAAACATGATACAATCTTATGCATAAAAGTATATCACATATACAACTTGTGCATTTCAAGTGAGAAAATCCATTTAAAGTGAACCAATACTAGTTAATGCAAAGTAATATATCAAATATATAATTATACATCAAATCATTAAATCAACACTTGATTTAACGATACGGTCATGTCGCATATAACCGGCTAGTATCCAATGTATCGGCTTATCGAGTCAATCCTTGATTCGATAACTAGGTTATATCGCATATAACCATTCGATACATTCATCGTGAGAATAGAATACGGTATCACATACACGCATTATTCTCGGTCCCGCACATATCTCATATGCGCTCCTATTTCGTTTCGCTTGGGCCAGGAAACCTCTGTGTAGGACTCTAAAGACTCGTCAATACGCCGGCAGCAGATGATGATCATATCAAACACCCACAAGCCGCAAGCGGTCTGCTAAACGTAACGGCCACCAGGGTATTGAGCGATCAGAAGATCGACGAGCAAGCCCGCTCACACTCCTGTGAATCCAACCAGTAACACATA
This sequence comes from Agapanthus africanus, assembly GCA_030015575.1. Taxonomy (NCBI): domain Eukaryota; kingdom Viridiplantae; phylum Streptophyta; class Magnoliopsida; order Asparagales; family Amaryllidaceae; genus Agapanthus; species Agapanthus africanus. The sequence goes on along the minus strand of JASDDO010000012.1, from coordinate 172,176,984 downwards.
CCGTACAGTCCGGTCTGTTCGTCTGATATGTCGCATATCTCGCCTAGGGGTGGTAAATGTCAGACCCCAATAGCTCGATAAGTCATGCCGACTTGAGGTCCATAACTTTCGTGAAACTACTGATAACTCTTACCAGTACATCACAGCAACCCTGGCCAGGGATTTCCTGTTATGGCCAGTCGTGCATAGCGCAACATCAACCCCCAATACCGGGAGAGACGAATCCCCTCCTATCGCTCATTGCCTCCATGTGAATCGGGACTGTACCCAATAACCACCTGTTTGCACAACCCAGTAGAGCCGTGGTAGGGTGGAAATCAAAGCACAGTGGGAGATACACAAGACTCTATGACGATCTCGGGTCAACAGACTAAGCTGTACCAGTGTCACTAGAGAACTGCCATCTGACGTGAGGTATAATACCATCTGGGAGTTCTCGGCGAGTCCGTTCAGTGTACCCAGTCTCCACTGAGCACCCGCATACCATCTTCGATGTCAAACACCAATGGATATGGGATTATCCATCGCCCATCACATGGGTCGAGAAGATATACGCTAGTCTACTCTGGAATATCGATGCCCCGTCTCGATATTCCCACGACTAGGAACAATGAAGGGTGTACTCATTGACTACCCAGACCCCACTAGTATGATCTCCATCATATTCCTGGAAGTCGAGTATGCATCCTAAGGGCTTTATTAACATGTAATCAGAGAGACAGAAAGTATACATGTTAAGATAAAGAGCAACCAGATAGCGTACTATCATGTCGAGCAAGAAAGTCCTACCTATATATGTCCCAGCATCCACTACAATATACATCCAATGTACAGTAATGGCCTCTAGGGCATACATATAACTAACAGACATTGGCCCACATACATCACTATGTATGAGGGCAAGGAGCTGAGTAGCTCTTTCTCCGTGTCCGGTAAACGGAGTTTTGGTCATTTTACCCTTGATACAAGACTGGCAAGTCGCATAAGATTTATATTCAAAAGACTTTAAATATCCATCTTTGTGTAACTTGTTTAGTCTTATTTCGTTAATATTACCAAGTCTACAATGCCAAAGAAAAGGTTCATTTAATTCTGAAAATTTTCTTTTATTAGTGTGTTGTATACTGAAAACTGTGTGTTGATTTAGGACATTTATTCCGTTATTAAGCGTACCATACCCAACCAACATTTGATTTAGGTGAATGTTCATAACATTGTTCTGCAATACAAAATTATATCCTTCATTGTCCAACAAAGAAACGGATATTATATTACATAGCATACTTGGTACAAAATAACAAGGATTCAAAATCAAAATACATCCAGATGGCAACCCCAAGTGATACTCTCCCACTGCGACTGTATGTACATTGGAACCATTTCCAACGCGGAGAGTATGGTCACCTGTCTTCAAAACCTTGCTATTTCTCAGCCCCTGCATAGAATTGCAAATGTGAGAACCTGAACCGGTATCCAATACCCAGGAAGTAGAGTTTATTGAAAAACAGTTTTCTGTCACAAACGCACCTGAAGCAGAAGCATCACCATGCTTCTTCTTGAGACTTAAGTACTCCGTGCAGTTGCGCTTCCAATGTCCTGTCTTGTGGCAATGAAAACATTCGCCTTTCCCCGAGTCTCCAGCCTTGGACTTTTCCTTTCCCTTCACCTTTTTAACTCCACCCTTAGGATTAGTGGGCTTCTTCTTTTTCTTTCCCTTGGCCTTAGCTTTCGGGCGAGAAGAGGAAGACTGTCCAATAGTAATAACGGGAGTTTTTGCTGACTTCATAGTGCTCTCTGCACTCCTTAACATGTTAAGGAGTTCAGGGAGTTCCTTCTCCATGCCGTGCATGTTGAAGTTCACTATGAATTGAACAAAGGTGGAGGGGAGGGACTGCAGAATAATATCTATATATTGTTCATTGTCCATTGTCCATCCTAGGTCCTCAAGCTCTTCTATAAGAGCTATCATCTTCAGAACATGGTCTCCTACTGGTGTGCCAGGGGCCATTCGCATCTGAAACAATTTCTTTGATGCTTCGTATCGTAATACGCGGGATTGCTCTCCATACAACTCCTTTGTATGGAGAAATATGGTTTGAATGTCCATATTCTCGTGCTGCTTTTGATGTGTATTGTCCATCGATGCAAGCGCGAGGCATTTGGCCATGGCACAGTCAGCGTCCCATGTCTTGCGGACTTCAACGTCCGCAACTAAGGATTTTGGACCTGGGACGGGCGGGGCTGAAGCCGTGAGGACATATGATACTTTATCATAAGTCAAGGCGATTTTCAGATTCCTCAGCCAGTCTTTATAATTGGTCCCATTCAGTTTGTTTTTATCTAGTAGAAGCTTGAGTCCAGTCATGGGTATCTTCCATTAAGAGAGAGAAAAGAATACACTCAGCGAAAGCTCTTGCACAGATCAGATTGGTTATTATCTTGTCTAATCGATGTCTCCAACTGCTTTAATCAAGTTTTTCTTTCAAACCTTAAAAAGAAAACTAGCCAGGATTAATTACAGTCTACAACTTCGCTAACCGTTCAGCCAGGCCAGTGTCGGTACTTGAGAGAGGTTCCCCGTGCTTTCGCACGGACCTAATTAAAGTAAACCTCGTTTTCCCAGAGGCGTAACCCCGTTAACACCTTTCTAGACACCTAATGAGTTAGCTAATTGTAAACTGCAAAACTCTCCTAGGAGCAACTGTTGCCCACAGTGGGATCGGGATCCAACCATCACATGAAAGGTATGCAATCTCATTGCAAATTTCAACACTTGAAATTCCCGATGTAATTTTTACCCCTAGTACTTATGACCTTAACTATGGTCAACAAATCATAAGTACCAGTCAAGTTCCACCCGTCATTTCTTGATCAATTAGACCCACCCATATAACCCTTAACTATGGTCAACAAAGTCGCATGAATGTCCTAATTAATCTGTATCATATGCAGTGTAGGAAGACATCACTTAGCTACCGTACACTACGCCTTAACTAAAGTCAACAAACGTAGCACGAATACTAAGTACTCTACTTCCTAAAATGATAGAGGGTTGTGGATGATTTTTAAGAAAATCTTTAACGCTTTGAACTTGATATCGTTGTAGAATCAAACAGTTTTCAAAAGGAGTGGCTTAAGCTCCGCATTTTTGAAATATAGCTTTTTCATAAAGGCCCGAGTGGTTTTCAAATTTGATTCTCCAACATCTTTTTAGGTTTATTTTCTTTACATTAATCATATTAATGTAATCCCATCATTTAAGTCCTTAAGCCAATCATAGAAAAGAAACGAAAATAACACGTACGCTTATGCTATCCGCATTCGCCGCAATGTTCCGTTATGCACCGTTAGGTTACTTAACTAACGGCATACCGGGACGGGACTAGCGCGGGTGTAAAACATAAGCAACGTCTACTATATATCATATATATAATATGTCATTCGTCTCAGATATCACAGAACACAGGCAGCAGAAACATATATATAATGTGGGATATACTAGGATGTCCGTATTTAGTATTTTAGCCAATAATAGAAAATACGGATTCCACAGTCGCGATGAATAGTCAAGCCCACACCCCTAGACCCCTACGAGAGCGGCAAGCGACCCTACCAATCCTGGAGTTTAGGAGACCCGGTCTCAACTCCTCGAGATGGCCTCCTACTGAACCCCAGAACCCGGTCACTTGTGCTCCCCACCTTGGGTCTATCCTAATGCGGAAAAGTAAATAATATACAACACTGGTGACACAACCTCAACCCGGAAGTGCCCCAAATAAAAGAATATTACATTACATTTGAATTTACATGAATGAAAATATAAAACTCTCATCTCACATAAAACCCCCGGCTATTCAATCGCGACAATCCTGCACATCATATCTCAGCAACACATAATATCTCATATCATCAACGTAAGTAAGTATGCATACCCCAATTGTCGTTGATGTATAGCAACGAAACCGGCGATATCGTACATACTACACTTACGGTCACAGAAAAGAAAGTGTAAAACTATAATATTTGGAATCCACATTCTCTTTAGACATCATAAATGCGAAATATCACATATTTCGTATTTCATGCCTAAACTATATGAATTCCACATATTGTATCACATTCTAGATAAACAGACAGTATTAAAGTTTTTCGAACGAACAATCAAGTACTCAAGATTCACTAAAGCTCAACACTTGAGCAGGGTTCAAAAATCCGGAGTGTGACACAGTAGTAGCGGTCCAGCCGTAGAAGGGTCAAGCCAACGCCTCACATGTGGCACGCCATACTGCCCCAAACCCTAAGGTTCAAAGGGCAGTTCAAAACGGTCACATAATCGAGTTAAGGTTTGTTGTCTTCTAGAGGGACCACCACAAAAAGACTTGTACGTATTTCCAAAGTATCTAAACCCCGTGAACAGTGAGCAAATGATACTCGTTTAAACACTTCAATACTTTCTAATTTACCCGGAAAAGCCACGAAATCAAAATTCCGATCGAATCGACGAGTCCAAAAGCATCTCCAGAATTTTTCAAAACAAAATACAGATTAAAAATACCCTAAAACAAATACAAGAAGATTCCAGAATTACTGTAAAAAAATTATCCATGAATTGATGTATACGGCCGCGGAACAGCGGACTAAGCAATCTTAGGCCGCGTTTCCGCGGCAACAATTACTGTTCAGTGAATAATATTTGTATCGTAATCCTTATTTTTTCCTGCTGAATTTTTTACATATTTTTAATTCTGAAAAATGTCAAAGTTTAGAAAATTTCCAGAGAGCACTCTAAAATGCCGTATTTCGGTTCGATCGGAGTTTTAACTTCATAAAAAGGTTGCCTAATGTTCTAGGTCGGCTCTGATACCAATATAAGGGTTGTCTAGCACCCTATGTAGAGTTTTGAAGCATCATATGTGTCAAAGTTTGGATTTTGATGGTGCTAAACAAGCATACAAAGGAATCGATCCTAGAAAATTAGGGTTATGAAACTTAAAGCGAACAAAACTAGGGTTTCGAGACTACAACCTTTGTAGCTCCCTTTCGCTGGACTCCTTGGTGTCTTGGGTGTTGGAAGAAGGTCCTCTTAAAGTCCTCTTACGTCCACGACGATCCACCCGGAGTTCGCCGTCCAAGCTCACAACTTCGAGAATCGAAGAGAACACTCTAAACAAGTTGGCTAAACTTGTGTAGAATGATGTTGTGGTTTAGAATCTCACTTCAAAAACCTTTCTTTATGTGTATATTGCTCACTAGAAGAAACTAGAGAGCAAATATGAAGGAGGAAGAAGATGGTGGCAATATTTTAACAAGAGAAGAAGAAGTGATAACCATGAAAAGAAATGAAATATATCCTTTTATATTTTATTCGTTCTCACATCCAACCATGGTTAAGTGATGGAGCTATTATTTAACTTGAGTTTTAAATCATAAAGAGAAGGATAACTCAAGGTTAGAGGTATGTGAGCTTGGTTAGGTTAAAAGAAGAATGTAGAAGCTAGAAAGAATTATCCTTTTCTTTTCAATTTAGTTTTAAACACAAAATCAAATATTAATCCATCATTTAAACTATGGTGTGAGTCTTATATTGCCACCATTTCCATATGTAAACAACCATGATAGATGGGTGTATGTATGTGTGTATGTATGCACATCCATATGTGCATGAAACAAAATAGAAATAAAGAAACACATACATACATGCATACATCCATCATGTCCAAGAAAGGTTTTAAGTGAGAACACTAATGGTTAAGTGATAAATCAACACTTGATTTATCAATCTGGTCATATCACATATGACCCTACCAAAAGCAAGCCGCCCGATCAATGTTCGGTATCCTATACGCGTATTTTAATCGGGTGCATGCGCATATCGCATATGCGCACCACAACGTTTCGCCTGGACTGGGTAACTCCTTTGTGGGACTCTAAGACTCGTCAATACGCCGGAAGAGGGTAATGATCATATCAAGTACCCCCAAGCCGCAAACGGTCAGCTAAACGTAACGGCCACCCGGGTATTGAGCGATCAGAAGAAAACAAGCGAACCTGCTACAACTCCCGTCGAGCCAACCGGCAACACTACCGTACAATCCGGTCTCTTCGTCAGATATGCTGCATATCGAGCCTAGGGATGGTCACGTCGACCCCAATAACTCAATAAGTCGTGCCGGTGAATGGTCTATAACAGATCGAGAAACTACTGATAACACTTATCAGCAATTCTCAGCAGCCCTGGCCAGGGACTTGCTGATATAACCAGTCGGGCACAGCACAGCATCAACTCCCAATATCGGGAGAGACGAAACCCCTCCTATCGCTCATCGCCTTCGTGTGTCTCGGGACTGTACCCAACGGCCACCTGTTTGCACGACTCGGTAGAGCCGTGGTAGGGTGGCAATCAAAATACAGTGGGAGAACACACAAGACTCTATGACGATCTCGGGTCTACAGACTAACCTGTACCAGTGTCACCTGAGAACTGCTATCCGACGATAGATATAATTCCATATAGGAGTTCTCGGTGAGTCCGTCCAGTGTACCCAGTCACCACTGAGCACCCGTATATGATCTTGATGTCAAACATCGATGAATGTGGGAACATCCATCGCCCATCACATGGGTCTAGTATCATATACGATAATCTACTCTGGTATATCGATGCCCCGTCTCGATACACCTCCGACTAGGGACATTTCAGGATATGCTTATAAACTACAGATGTCCCACCAGTATGATCTCTATCATAATCACTGTAGTCAAGCCGATATCCTCAGGGCTTTATCAGCATGTATGAATGAATAAAAGCATGATCAAATCAACATGTCAGATAAAGAAGAACCAGATAGCATACTATCATGTCGAGCAAGAATGCATACTGAATATATATATACATGTATAGATACATCCACTCTCACATAATGGCCTCTAGGGCATACATATATCCAACACTTGCCTCGTCGAATGAGGTGCTGGGCATTCATAACCGAACACCTCTATGCAAAACAAAAGGGAACGTCTTTGCAATAACAGCTTTTTGAAAATTGTTCCAACGTCTTTTTGGTTTATTTTCTTTCCATTAATATAATGCGTCCCATGACTTAATCCTACCATTGCAGAAAACAACAAATATATGACGTACGCTTATGCCATCCGCATTCGCCATGGGGCCCCGTCATTACCCGTTAGGTTACTTAACTAACGACAGAGCGGGGGCTGGACTAGCGCGGATGCAAAACATAAGCAACACCTACTAGATATCATATATAGATATACACATTCGTTAGATGCAATGATAGCCATTCCAGATCACAGATGAACACATTGGATATGCTAGGAATCCGTGTTTCGTTCGAGCCTGCAACGAAAAATGGATTACACGGTCGCGATGAATAGCCAAACACTACCCTAGACCCCTACGGGTGCGGCAAACTACCCGCCAAGTACCCGAAGCGAAGCAACATCCCTCAACAACGTGAGTAGACCACTCGGCACTTCGAGGTACCCGGTAGTCTGTGCACCCCAACTTGGGTCTATCCTAGGAGGAAAAACAATAAAAGAAATAATATACAATGGCGGCTACAACCTCATCCAGGATATGCGGCCATAAAAATAATATTACATCAATTTACATTTTACATCAAATGAAAGATAAAGAAAACTCTCATCTCACAAAACCCCGGCTATTCATCCGCGACAATCCAACAAGTTCATATACACAATCCAAAAACATTACAGATCACAGATATGGACAACCCCCACTAATCGACGTATAGCGATTAGCCGACGTTCAGTGCATATATCACATTACAGATATAACCATTTAGCCAAAGTTTGTAGAACTCCGATCAAAATACAAATTTGTAACTACCCCCCACAAAATAACATTTTTCTCTGGATAATCTGGGCAGAAACAAAATATCTCAAAAATCCCAAAACACCAAACAGAGGAATCTGCAACAAATTGGAGCCACGGCCGAGTCAACTCGGCCGCGGATCCGCGGCGGAACGCTTTGTTCCGCCGCGCTTCCGCGGCGAGTTGGCCGATTCGTGGGCTCAAATTTCTTGACATTTCCTAAAAAACCCTGCTTGTATTTTTCATGTCACACAAAATATTTTTAGGCTGTTTTGAAAATCGACAGAAAATACAATTTTTCGGTTTGTTTTCGGGATTTTTTCCGGATCGAAGTTCTAAACACTTTGCTAACAGTTAGTTGTTGCTTAGCCTGGCTCTGATACAACTGTTAGGTCCACGTTACCCACCCCGGTTCTTTCGGGGAGGCGGAATAGGTAAAAATCAAAATTTTCCTAACTAGGTAACATGGACCATTCAAGAAGGATCTTTGCTAAACAAAAACTAACAATTAAACTACAAGTTCTAGCTACTATGTAGAATGGTTATACCTAGGTCTTGAACTCCTTCTCTTCTTTTGGTGGTTCTCCTCCTTGCTTACTCCTTGTAGTGGCTTGAATGGCTCCTCCTCCTCGTCTCCTTTTTGCCGTAGATGGATCCACCCGAGGGCCTCGAACTTGAGCTCCTATCTCAACCCAGAGATAACTAAGGTGCTTGGTTTGCTAGACCTAGGACCTTAGAATGAGTAGAGAAGAGTTATGGTGGTTTTGTCTCAAAGGTTCATGATTTCCAACTCATGGAACACTTGAACCTTGATAGAGGAAGAGGGAGAGCTTTTTTCTAAGAGAGAGAAACAAAATGATAGAATGAGCTCTCATCATGCAACCATGCTCACAAAAGAAAAAATAATAATGATAATAATTAAGAATTGTGATGGTTAGTTTCAATGACCATTATCATTTCATGCAATTATTGCATTTTGTAAAAAACAACAAGTAAACAAAAGTCATAGCAATGAAATGATGATGGTCAACAAGTCCACAATGGTCAACCGGTCAACAAAGTCAACAAGTCAAAAAAAGTCAAATGTTCAACTCAACCATGACACAATAATCCTTAATTAATATTATTAATCATATTTCTCATTCTCATTAGGGTTTAGAAAAAGTCAACGGTCAACAAGTCAACCAAAATCAAATGGTCAACAACCCTAATGAGAATCCTCTTCCTCTGCCTCTGTCAACTGTGTATACACACCCGCATCTGTGTTCCAAGGAACACGAATACACTGAGACAAAACCAATCCCAAAACAAGTACTAGGATCTGGCTTAAACCAAAGCCCGCTAGTAACAACTGTCCGGACACCAAACGTGCATAAGCGCGCGGATGTGAACGAACCCCGTCGCAAAACCATGCAACCTCCACTCTTTTTTGCCCAAAGGCGAGTAACCCTCTGTGTGGGACTCTAAAGGCTCGACACTACGCTGGCAGTGGGTTTAACCACAGGCCGCAAGCGGTACTAGCTGTACGTAACGGTCCCCAGGTAGATGCCGATAAGAAGACTGATGAGGTGAACCCATCCTAACTCCTACTGAGCCTGAATGTGACAATCTCCGTACAGTCCGTTCTGTTCGTCTGAGAATATCGCATGGAAGGCCTAGGGGCAGTAAACGTCAGTCCCCTAATAGCGGTACAAGTCGTGTCGGAGTGTAGCCCAAAATATTCTGAGAATCTACTGGAAAACCTACCAGCAATTCTCGCTTGCCCTGGCCAGGGACGACAATGTGTAATAGCTCTCCTAGACACAGCGCGATATCAACTCCTAATACCGGGAGAGACGAATCCTGTCTAACCATCACTGCCTCCAAGTGCTTCGGGACTGCACCCAACTACTACCTGTTTGCACGACTCAGTAGAGCTGTGGTAGGGTAGTAATCTAAGAACAGTGGGAACACACTCGAGGCGAAGTGACAGTGTCAAGTCAGCGTACTAAGCTGTACTCATGTCACCTGGGAACTGTTAACTGACGATAGATATAATACCAACCAACAGTTCCCGGCGAGTCCTGTCCAGTGTACTCGTAACCTAACGAGCACCTACATAGTATCTCCAGTACGACGTACTGATGGCTGTAGGACAGACCATCTCCCCTGCTGGGAAGAGAAGCGTATGCACCAGTCTACTCTGGAGTATCGATGCCCTGTCTCGATAATCCTACAACTAGGGACCAAAATAAGGATGTGCTTATAGACTACCCAGCCCCCACTAGTGTGATCGCCATCACAACGCCGGTAGTCAAGCAAAAATCCTAAGGGCTCCACCAATATGTTTTTAGCGATATGTTAAAAGAAACATATACACATATTAAGATAGAAACAAACCAAGTAGCAAACTACTATATCGAGCAAGACTGTCGTAAACCCGTATATATATATCCCAAGCCTCCAAAATGTATTATACATACTAGTACTATACAATAATGGCCTCTAGGGCATACATATCTAACAATCTCCCACTTGCACTAAAGGCCAGTAATTGGTGTACCGCATACCCAATGTCTGCACTAAGGCCAGCTGCTGGCGTACCGCATACCCAATAGCTCAAAAAGTTGCTCGAACTATGTTTGAGGGAGGGCCTTTGTGAATGGATCTGCCGTGTTGTCTTTTGTGTCCACTCTCCGTACCTCGATCTCCTGGCGATCAATGATCTCCCTGATCAGGTGATACCGCCTTAAGATGTGTCTGGATTTCTGATGGGACCTTGGTTCCTTTGCTAAAGCTATAGCCCCATTGTTATCGCAATACAAAGGTATTGGGTCAACAATGGACGGAACCACCTGAAGTTCACTAATGAACTTCTTCATCCAGACCGCCTCTTTTGCGGCATCGCTTGCAGCAATGTATTCAGCCTCCATCGTCGAGTCTGCGACAGTATCCTGTTTGGAACTCCTCCAACATACCGCCCCTCCGTTGAGGGTAAACACAAAACACGAGATAGATTTGTTGTCATCTTTGTCACTCTGGAATCTTGAATCGGTAAAGGACTCGACCCTGAGGTCTCCATTACCGTAAACCAGGAACATCTCCTTAGTCTTCTCAGGTACTTGAGAATGTTCTTCACTGCCGTCCAGTGGCCCTCACCTGGGTCTGACTAATAACGGCTCACCACGCTCAGTGCGTAAGCTACATCTGGTCTTGTACATAGCATCGCATACATTATAGATCCTACCGCCGAAGCGTAGGGTATAGTGCTCATGCGAACCCTCTCCTCGTCAGTCTTAGGAGACATCTTCTTGGAGAGGGTGATTCCGTGCAATGCGGGTACATTACCGTGCTTGGAATCTTCCGTACTAAATCTCTTTAGTACGGTCTCTATGTACTTGGACTGTGAAAGTCCCAGTAGTCTCTTGGATCTATCTCTGTAGATCTTGATCCCCAGAATGTACGAGGCATCACCCAGGTCCTTCATGGAGAACCGTTGTGACAAGAATAGCTTGACTGATTGTAGCATAGGAATGTCATTTCCTATCAAAAGAATGTTGTCCACGTACAAGACTAGGAACACGACAGTTCGTCCTACAATCTTCTTATAGACACAAGGTTCATCTTCGTTCTTGATGAAATCAAATTCCTTGATTGCCTCATCAAAACAGATGTTCCAGCTCCGCGATGCCTGCTTTAATCCATAAATGGATTTAAGCAACTTGCACACCTTCCCGCTGCTTCCACTGTCCACGAAACCTTCTGGCTGATCCATGTAAACGCACTCTTCCAAACAGCCGTTTAGAAAAGCCATTTTTACGTCCATCTGTCAGATTTCATAGTCATGAAGGCAGCGATGGCAAGTAGGATCCGAATGGATTTGAGCATAGCCACTGGAGAAAAAGTTTCGTCATAGTCCACACCAGGTCTTTGACGAAAACCTTTTGCAACGAGTCTAGCCTTATAGGTTTCCACCTGCCCATCTGCACCAAGTTTCCTTTTGTAGATCCATTTGCATCCAACGGGTTTTACCCCAGGTGGAGCAATATCCAAGGTCCACACTTTATTGGTGTACATGGACTCTATTTCGGATTGCATAGATTCCAGCCACTTATCAGAGTCCCTACTGATAACGGCCTGCCTGAAACTGATAGGGTCATATTCTTCCAAGATGCAATCCTCTCGATCCCCGTCTAAGAGAAAACCGTAGTATATCTCGGGCGGATGAGAAATCCTACCAGATCTGCGGAGTGGCTGAGGTTCGTCTGGGGTTATTGAATCCTGGGGTTCTGTCAAATCTTCAGTTTTTGGTCGCTGAATTTCTTCCAATTCTACCGTTCTCCCACTAATTTCTTTTGCAAGAAACTCCGTTTCTAAGAAAACGACATGCTGAGCAACAAACACCTTCTGTTCCTCGGTGTGGTAGAAAAGATATCCATAACCATTCTTTGGATATCCCACAAACTTACATAAAACTGACCGTGCCTCCAGCTTATCTGGTTTATGATTTTTAACATAAGCCGGACAACCCCATATCTTAAATCTTTTAAGATATGGCCTTTTTCCATTCCATATCTCGAATGGAGTCTTAGGCACTGATTTAGACGAAACATCATTCAATAGATATGCTGTTGTTAAAAGCGCATGTCCCCAAAATGAAAGAGGCAACTCGGCACTACTCATCATGGAGCGAACCATATCCAATAGGGTACGATTCCTCCGCTCCGATACACCGCTGTGCTGTGGTGTATAAGGGGGAGTAAGATGAGAGAGAATACCATTCTCTTTTAAGTAATCTAGGAATTACGTGCTTAAGTGCTCCCCTCCTCTATCAGACCGGAGGATCTTGATACTTTTGCCAGTCTGGTTCTCTACTTCGTTTCTGAATTCCTTGAATTTCTCAAAAGCTTCAGATTTGTGCTTCATCAGATACACATATCCGAACCTAGAGAGATCGTCAGTGAATGTGATGAAGTACGAGAACCCACCCCTTGCCTGTATAGATATTGGACCACATACATCACTATGTATGAGTCCCAAGAGCTCTATTACTCTTTCTCTATGTCCGGTGAACGAAGATTTGGTCATCTTTCCTTTGAGACAAGACTGACAAGTTTCATAAGATGAAAACTCGAACGTATTCAAGAGTCTATCTTTATGCAACTTACTTAGTCTTTTCTCTCCGATATGACCAAGTCTACAATGCCACAAGTAGGATTCATTCGTATCTGAATTCTTCCTCTTGCGTGTGTTTTGTACATTGAGAACTGTATTCTGATTTTGAACGTAGATACCATTACACAGTGTACCTTCTGCAACCAGTACCTTATGAAGGTAGATGTTCATGATATTTCTATCAAGAACAAAGTTATATCCATCTTTATCGAGTAAAGAAACTGATATGATGTTGCAAACCATGGAAGGTTGATTGTTAGAGATTCTGCGTGTTCAAGTTTAGTTAATTACCGCAATCAAGACGGTTTCTCTTGTAGCTAGCCGGTTGAGTACGGGTCGTCCGCAGGGAGATGGGAATCTTTTTCTATGTGCTTTAACGAGTTAAGTCCAGTTTTCCAGATTTGTTTGTGATTAACTAAGTGTTAAAATGATATGTAAAGAGAGCTTGTTAGGTTTAGGATTAGGTTAGTTTGAGTTAGGAGTCGCTCACCTCTTTCGTTGCCACTCTTAATATCGGTGTTACGGTAATCGGCAACAACGGGGATTAGCACGACTAGGAAGGAACTTGCGAGTATAAGCTAGGCTTTCCAACGCATAAGTTCTTCCTTTTGGTGCTTGTCCGTCCGTTCTTGGCTCTTAGCCATAACCTCCAGTTAATTCAACCACAACCGGTCTCACTACGGAATCACCGCTATCATGTAGGATAGGGTGCCGTAAGGAGCGGATTGTGGTTCAATTAACGGGAGTCGATTTAAGATGTTGGGCAAGGAAAGAGTGAGAGAGATTTCCTTCTCTCAAACTTCCCTTATCCTACCCTAACAAGTATGAAACTACTCACACATCATAATGAAAAGAAAACAAAACAAAAGAGGAAGATAGAAAGAAGGAGATTAGAAGATAACAACTATCTATTTGCGACCTCACCTTGGCAAGGATCAAGCGTAAGCGTCATGGTTGTTTAAGGATAAAGGAAAAGAGAAAAGAAAGAAACAACAACAAATAACAACAACTAAGTTAACAAATGAAAATTACAAGCAATAATAATTTAACTAAAGAACAAGACAAGCATGATAAGTAAAAAGAACTCCTTTATTCATTCTTCACTCACAAAAGCTCACTACAAGATTTTTAATGGAGAAGAGATGAGAGGAGGAAGAAGAACAGCAACTAAAACCAAAAAAATAAATACAAGATTATGCACCCTTGGCTTCACAAGGTTCTGGACTATTTATAGGCAGGGAGATGGAAATCTAGGGCAACATTCTGAACCAACATGAAAAGACCAAACAACCCCTGAAATCCCATCAAGTGAGGCGCCAGTACGGCCGCGGATCCGCGACCTAGACCCCCTATTGGCCACGGATCCGCGGCTTTATGGTGGAGTTGGGCCCTCCAACTTTCTGTGCTTCCCTGGTTTTCTCTGTACTTTATTCTGGTATATGTATTTTCTCAGATTTTCTTCACGATTTTTCCAGAATTCTAGTGGATCAAAAGGTGATTGGACATGGATCTTTTGTCATGATTTTCTTGAGCTCCGCGTAGATTTCTTGGATCTTGTGTTGCCATTGAGCCTTGTGCATGAAGGTGACAATCGATTTGCCATTTTGTCTCCTAAACTAGTGTGTGGCAACAGACGGATAAAGAGCGGAGACCCGTGTTTTATCTGTAGTTGGCAGGAACCCGGATTTTGTCGTGTTTTTCCATGGATTTCACCGTTTAGAGCCGAGAACCTGTATCCTGCAATTGACTAGCAAACACGACTCAAGAGTACCTACCGATATGCAATGTGATAAAAATTGGGCGGTATGAAAATGCAAAAATCTGATATGAACAAATACCCCCAAACTTATCATTTGCTCGTCCCGAGCAAAGATAATTTATTCACAAAAAATTTCCTAACCTCACTTTCGCAGGGAATGCGATTGCACTGAGCATGTGCAACAAGCCGTTAAACCTCTAGGTGTCCCTAGTAGGAGGAGTGTTGTCTCCTGAGGGTTTTCAGCGGATACTACCCACAAAATCCGGTCAAGCTAGTTTTGTAAAATAACTAAGATTCAAACCCTAAAGTTTTGTTTCAGAAAATAACAATTCTATTATCCTAAGTCTAGACTATCGAACCTCAATTTTTAACACCTCGCTTCTTATTTAACTACAGATTTTATATGTCTTTACGTGCAGTGCAAATAGTGTTGTTAAGTTTCCAGAAGGATCGATTTATGTCATCATGTCACACAATAAAGCCCAGATAAATTTTTTGAAAGGATCACATAAGTTTTATAAAGAGTTAAGCAATTTTCAAGTTTCGTTTTCTAGTAAAGTTTCAACTCTAGAATTTCTATCTTCCCTAACAGGAAACTAGGTCTTATTCTTCACTCCACCTTTTTCTTGTTTTCATTTCATACACACCTCTGTGAACGTGCAATAGTCTTTATCAAAGAGTAAAACCTTCATATCTCCGCTAAATTTTTATAAAAGCCTGTCTTTTATCAAGATTATTCTCACATAAAAAACCGTTAGGAATTTTAACTCGGAGAGAACACTTGCTTGATTTTGTTTTAATCTGGACTTTCTAGGCTTCTTAGCGAGCTTTGGGCCAATGCACCCAAACCAGTTGGTTTTAGGGCATTAGGTGTAAAAACACCCCAGCGGACTTAATTACTCAAGTTACCTAGGTCCAAAAACAAAAGACAGTTTGGCGTGAAAATCAAGATGATTCAATACGAACGGAGATATAAACGGTTGTTCAATTATTTTTTTTGGATAAAAGAGGTGTTTAGTGGGTTCGGTGTGTAATCATTCCAATCAAGTTTCAGATGGGTTATTTTTCAGACTTAGGTCCAATTAAGGCATCAATAACATTCCTTCATATTCACTCACTTCATAAACTAATCTTGATATTACTTATTTCAGAACAAACCTATTTGATCCTCAGAAAATCATTGATCCATTTAAAAGTTTTTCGACATAAAAGACTTGTCATCTAATTTCCAAAAACTCACGACACGTGTAGTGTGATGTAAAGACGTATATCAGCTATAGTTAACTTCAAAGGAGAGTTATCTTTCAGGTTTTCAAAATCTAAACATAAGATTTAGTTATTCTTATTTTATCAAACAAAATCGTCGAAATGTTGAATCAGAGTCCTCCCACTAGCTAACTTGACAGAAAAGTTTTTATGTTTTTAGAAAATTTTCAGATTTTTATGGATTTTATGGATTTTAATATGCAGATGCAAAATATACATATGAATGCGAAGGTAAGAAATGCGTACCGAGCGTACCCCCAAACTTAAAATGGACAGTGTCCTCACTGTTATTGCATGAAGAGATCATTTGAAGGGTCAAAATTGTCGGTTAGCGATACACAAATTTTTTGTTTTTGTTCTTAAAGAAAAGAAAAAAGAAAAAGAATGGAAAAGAATATCCACAAATATATACAAAATGGTATATACATACCCCCAAACTTATTTGGAACAGTGTCCACTGTTCTTGGCTGGATAACCGAAGTTTGGAGGTTGGCAGAGGAAGATTATGCAGGGTAAACCGGCTCCTATAAGAACAGGAGCTCCTCTGTTGGTTCGGCGCTAAGGTACGGTTTAAGTCGGTGTCCGTTCACTTTGAAAAATGAACCGTCCTTTGGATTTTCCAAATCCACAGCGCCCTGCGGATATACATTCCGCACAAAATACGGCCCTTTCCAGCGAGATCTGAGCTTTCCTGGATGGAAGTGAAGTCTGGTGTCGTAAAGCAGTACCTGTTGACCAGGTACGAAGGTTTTGCGCAAAAGGTGTTTATCGTGAAACATCTTCGTTCGGTTCTTAACGACAACCGCGTTATCGTAAGCCTCATCCCTAAGCTCGCTCAATTCGTTCAACTGCAGCTTCCGATGGCTGCCCGCATCTTCGAGAGACAGATTCAGCTCCTTTATCGCCCAAAATGCGCGATGCTCTATTTCGACAGGTAGGTGGCAGGCTTTTCCGTACACAAGCCGATAGGGAGACATGCCAAGGTCGGTCGTATAAGCGGTTCGAAAGACCCAAAGGGCATCAGTGAGTTTCAGCGACCAATCCTTACGGTTTTTGGAAACCGTCTTCTCCAGTATCTGCTTGATTTGCCGATTTGAAACTTCGGCCTGCCCGCAGGTTTGGGGGTGGTAGGGCGTGGAGAGCTTATGATTAATGGAATATTTCCGCATCAAGGCCTCGAAAGTCTTGTTGCAGAAATGACTTCCATTGTCGCTAATGATCGCTCGGGGGTGCCCAAAACGGGAGAAAATGTTTTCTTTAAGAAACCTAACGACAACCTTGTTGTCATTAGTCCGGCTGGGCACAACCTCGACCCACTTAGAGACGTAATCAACAGAGAGAAGGATGTACAAGTTCCCAAAAGAGCTGGGAAACGGCCCCATGAAATCGATCCCCCAAACATCGAAAATCTCCACAACCAAGATCGGTTGGAGCGGCATCTCGTTCCTCCGGGATATCCGGCCCATGTGTTGGCACCGGGAGCAAGTCTTGCAATAGTCATGAGCGTCTTTGAAGAGTTGTGGCCAGTAGAAACCACATTGCAAGATCTTCTCGGCTGTCTTTCTGGGGCCAAAATGCCCGCCACACGCTTGATCGTGGCAAAATGACAGCACACTCTTGAATTCCTCGTCAGGGACACACCGACGAATAATCTGGTCGGGACAGTACTTGAACAGATAGGGTTCGTCCCAGTAGAAGTGTTTTACTTGGGATAAGAAGCGAAGTCTGTCCTGACTTGACCATTCAGTCGGTAGTAATCCAGTGGCCAAATAGTTCATAATATCTGCGAACCAGGGTTCGCAAGATACTGTCAAGAGCTGTTCATCCGGGAAAACGTCGTTGATCGGAATTGGAAGCGAAGGCGAAGAAGGAAGTCGTGAGAGATGGTCGGCAACTACATTTTCACATCCTCGTTTGTCCTTAATGACAAGGTCAAACTCTTGAAGCAAGAGAATCCAACGTATTAACCGAGATTTTGCATCTTTCTTCGCAAAAAGATGGCGCAGAGCAGAATGGTCTGTGTAGACAATGACTGGAGAGCCGATGAGGTAGGGCCTGAACTTTTCTAAAGAAAATACAACAGCCAAGAATTCCTTCTCAGTTGTTGTATAATTGAGTTGGGCGTCGTTCAGGGTTCGGCTCGCATAATAGATTACGTGCGGCATCTTGTTGATGTGTTGTCCAAGGACAGCACCGATGGCAAAGTCGGATGCATCGCACATAATCTCAAATGGGTGCGTCCAGTCAGGTGAAGAAAGAACGGGAGCAGAAGTGAGTGAGCGTTTCAATAACTCGAATGCAGTCACACAGCTCGAGTTGAAGTCGAATAGCGTGTCCTTAGCCAGCAAAAGAGTTAAGGGCCTAGCAATCTTGCTAAAGTCCTTGATGAACCGTCTATAGAAACCGGCATGGCCAAGGAAGGCTCGGATATCTCTGACGCATCGGGGAGGAGGGAGATTGGAAATGACCTCAATCTTCGCTTTGTCAACCTCTATGCCATTTTGCGAGATGATATGTCCTAAGACAATACCTTCGCGCACCATGAAGTGGCACTTCTCCCAATTCAAAGTGAGATTCTTGTCCTTACATCGGGTAAGGACAGCGTCAAGATGCAGCAAACACTCGTTGAAGGAATCGCCGAAGATGGAGAAATCATCCATGAAAATCTCCAGAAATTTTTCCACCATGTCTGAGAAGATTCCCATCATACACCGCTGGAAGGTAGCGGGCGCATTGCATAACCCAAAGGGCATGCGACGATATGCGAATGTGCCGAAAGGACAAGTGAAAGTGGTCTTGTCCTGGTCTTTTTCGGCGATGGGAATCTAATTATAGCCGGAGTAGCCATCAAGAAAGCAGTAGTACTCGTGTCCGGCCAATCGTTCAAGCATTTGGTCAATGAAAGGTAGCGGAAAGTGGACTTTCCGCGTTGCGGCGTTGAGTTTTCTGTAATCAATGCACACTCGCCACCCAGTTTGGGTGCGAGTAGGGATTAACTCGTTCGCCTCGTTGGTTATGACCGTTATACCTGATTTCTTGGGGACAACGTGAATGGGGCTAACCCATTGGCTATCAGAGATAGGGTAAATGATACCACTATCTAGACATTTTACGATCTCCTTCTTCACAGCCTCTTTCATGACTGGATTGAGACGTCTTTGTGGATCCCGGGCTGGTTTGGCATCATCCATCAGATGAATGTGATGCTCAACGATCAGGGGACTAATCCCCTTGATGTCCGCCATGGACCAGCCAAAAGCTTTCCTGTTGCTGTGCAAGACCGCAAGAAGGGCTTTCTCTTGCTCTGGAGCTAAAGAAGCCGAAATGATGACAGGGAGGGTCTCGTTCTCACCTAAGTAAGCGTACTTAAGGTGAGACGGCAAAGGCTTGAGTTCGAGCGCTGGAGGTGAAACGATTGAAGGCAAGATTGGTGCAGATGTCTCGAACTCAAAGGACTCCAGCAAAGGTTCAAAACGAGTGTAGGCGACCGAGTTGGATGGTTCAGGTTACTCATCCGGAAATTCGAAAGATTCAAACTCGGGTTGTGCGCGGCTAAGATCGTTCGAGAACGTGAAACACTCGTAGTAGTTGTCGGGCGCAGAAACAGCAGCAGGTTCGAGGAGGAACGCACTAGTGGCGTTAAGATTATCATGATCAAACAGAAACTCCTCGAATTCATATTCTTCTGGGGTGATCTCCTGGATCAAGCAGACGTCCAGTATATGAGCATTAGGTTCGGCGGGCTGATTCCCCAACCTAAAAATGTTGAGTTCAATCGTCATATTTCCAAAAGAGAGGTTCATCGAACCATTGCGACAATTGATCACAGCATTTGAGGTTGCAAGGAATGGGCGACCGAGTATCACCGGAATTTGATTCCGGGGGTTAGCTACAGGCTGTGTGTCTAATACAATAAAGTCAATGGGGAATATGAAGTCCCCGACTTTTATTAACACATCCTCTAGCTCACCCCTAGGATGGGTGATCGATCGGTCGGCCATTTGGAGAGTGCAGTGCATGGGTTTCAGCTCTCCGACGCCTAATTGCTCGTATACTGAGTACGGAAGCAGGTTAACACTGGCACCAAGATCTAATAGTGCGCGGTTGATGTTCTTATCCCCAATAGTAATAGAAATCGTAGGACAGCAAGGGTCCTTCCGTTTTTGTGGTAAAGATTGGGTAAGGGCATCACTCACAACACTAGCCAAGAAAACTTTCTTGGGTACCTGAGACTTCCTCTTTTTCGTGCACAAGTCCTTTAAGATTTTCGCGTAGGACGGGACTTGTTGGACAACATCTAAAAGAGGAATGTTAATGTTAACCTACTTAAATAACTCCAGAATCTTCTCCATCTGAGGATTTTGTTTATTAGACCTCAACCGGTTTGGAAATGGAACATTTTTAAAATTGGTTGAGTCTAATGTTGGAGGAGGAGATTGTGGAGTTGGAACGGATCCCAGAATAGGTGTTTTCGTGGAGTGAGAAGCGGGTCCGTTCAGAGCAGAAGAAGAAGGAGAGCCTTTTGAAGAATGGAGAATAGGCTCAGAAGACGAAGAAGCAGGAGAAGAAGAAGAAGAAGAAGTAGTAGTAGAAGAAGCGGCCGGGGTGTCATCGTTGATCCGTGCGCCAATGTTGTTTTGCAGCATCCTTCCCGATCTCAATGTGGTTACGGCACTCACATTATGGTTCTGTTGTTCAAGAGAAACATGTACATTATGTGGGTGACCGGGATTTGGGAGTGGCTGGGACGGGAGCTTCCCCTTCTCTCGCTCGCTTAAGGCCGCATTCAGCTGTGCAATCTGGGTCTCGATGGTCTTGATGCTTTGCCCATGAGCGGCAGTGTGTTGCACTAAGGACTGAATGGAAGACTGGATGTTTGCGGTGGATTGTGTCGATTGTTTAACAAACGCCTCCAGACTTCGTTCGAGCGAGGAAACCTTATCGTTGTTTGACGGAACAAAGTTGTTTGGTGGAAAAGAATTGTTGGGTGCAAAGTTGTTCGTATGATTTTGAAAAGGTTGGGGTTGGAAGGGCTGCTGATACTGAGTTTGTTGTTGCGCTTGTTGTTGCGGCGGAGGGGCCCTTTGGAAATTGTTGCCTTGGAATTGATTCTGATTCTGATTCCAGGCGAAATTGGGGTGGTTCCTCCAACCGGGATTGTAAGTGGAAGAGTATGGATCATTCCTCGGTCTTTGCTGAAATGCAGCGTTAACCTGATCCTGTCCTTGCGATGGTGGATTGTAAGGACACTCTTCGATCAAGTGAGAAGGATCGGAACAACAAGCATAAATGGTACGAAGGGGAAGAACAGGGGCAGGAGCAGGAGAAGAAAATTTTCTCTCTATCGCTTCAAGATTTCTTGTTATTGCAGCCATTTCAGCTTTCATCGCAATAGAGACATCAAGTTGGTGAATTCCTACCCTAGACTGACCGGTAGAAGTGGAGGTAGAAGAAGAAGAAGTCGGTCTGGTACTCTCCCATTGTAGCGTTTGCTCCGCAAGGTCGTCAAAGAATTGCCACGCTTCCTCGTCAGATTTCGATAGGAAGTGGCCCTGACAGATGGTTTCCAACAACTGCTT
This sequence comes from Agapanthus africanus, assembly GCA_030015575.1. NCBI lineage: Eukaryota > Viridiplantae > Streptophyta > Magnoliopsida > Asparagales > Amaryllidaceae > Agapanthus > Agapanthus africanus. The sequence goes on along the minus strand of JASDDO010000012.1, from coordinate 172,155,371 downwards.
CGTTGCTGGGTTCAGGCCCTCGTATAAGGTTTGGCAAAGTTGCCATTTCTCTATACCGTGGTGAGGACACTAAACAAGAAGGTCTTTGTACCGGTCAAAGCACTTCCAGAAGGGTTCAGAAGGAAGCTAAGAGAATTGGTTGATTTCATTTCGAATCCTTGCGGTTTTATGATTCGGATATAATTTTTTTAGAAACGCTTTAACAAACTCGTCTCAGCTGGTTATTGAGTGGGAAGCGGTGCTATACAGCCATTTTTCAGCAAGATCGCATAAAGTGAACGGAATGACCCGTAGACGTATAGTATCGTCCGACAGCTGGGTGGTTTTCATCATGGCACAGACGTTTTGAAATTTATTAATGAAGATATAGGCATCTTCAGATTCAAGCCCATGAAATCGTGGAAGCATGTTGATGAAGTGAGGCTTAATTTCAAAATTATCCCCATTGGCCGGTGGAAGAGAAAGGCAGGTGGGAAGTGCAGAACGGGTGGGATAGAAACGATCCTGGAGTGCGATTCGCTGCTGCGCTACAACAGGCGGTGGTGGTGGGTTATTGGTCTCCGTAGGAGGTGGAGCCAATCCAGGGGTAGTCAAAGAGATGTTTGGATTAAATCCTGACATCGCGGAAGAAGAGGTTGGTAATGGTGAAGGTGAAGATGTATAAACAGAATTCCGGTCAACGTCGGAGTTGGCCGGTAAAGGGAGGGGTGAAAGAGGAGTGGACGGAGTTTCGACGTCTGAGTCGATCGCGTAGTCGGTAGCGACTAACGTAACGCGAACTAGGCGGGCGCTAGTGTCCCGAGTCCAAGCGGACATACACTAAACGAGTTTAGTATAGTCAAAACGGAGAAGGTGAGGGTAAGAAAACGTCAATGGAGAAAAACGATGGGTGGAGGGTAAAAATTGGATTTGGCGACAAAGGGCAACTTTTTATAAAAGTTTTTGATTTTTCCTTTTTTGTTTTTTTTTAAAAGAGAGCTTTACATAAATATGTACGGACTTACGGCTTTAAGCAATCACAAATAAGATATGCACAATCTCACCTAGATCTAGGGTCACCTAGGTCTGCTAGACAGCTCCTAACTGTTTCAGAGGGCTAGAAATAAGACCTCAAACCGCCTCTTCTCCGTCTAATGCGACCAGATAAGTGCCAGGTAAGTGGGAGGTTGTCCAACGCTTTCGCGAAGTTTCTTAATTAAATAACCACTTGCCTTCATCACACTTGCCTAGGCACCGCAAAAGTCAGATAGGATAAACGGCCGATGCCTGTAACTAGTCCTCTGTCCTATTGAGCGCGAAGTCCTTAGGGCCGAGTCTAGTATTTTTTAATTTAACAATGGTCAATGCATATGCTTTTTGTGATTTTTGGGGTCCTGGGAAGGGTGATGAAATCCCCACCCAATCTGAATTGGTTTCAAGCCCCTTAAGTCCGTATTAATGAATGCAAAGCGATAACAAATCAACTGCAAACAATTTTTATTTTTAGCGCGGCGCAAAGAATCCTGCACAAAAACAGTTTATTGGAAGGGGGAAGAGAGTTTGCGCAAAGAATGCTGCAGAAAACACAATTTATTGGAGTCCAGAGGAGTGGGGAAGAAGCAGGGAACACTTACAGAGATTTTGAGATGCAGAGGGCACCAAGTGGCCGCGGTTCCGTGGCCTAAGCCTCCTTATGCCGCGGTTCCGCGGCGGTTTGTTGGCTTTGATGCTTGATTTTTCTTGCAGGTGCTTCCTTGGTTGTCCTCTGCTTTCTAGATGTGCTGAATTTTGACTTGCTTACTGTATCTGCTCCAGATTTGTACAGTAGACCGTTTGCTTCGTTTTGATCCGTCGCGGTGTAGCCGCGAAATGTGGGTCTATCTTCCCACGTCTTTGGCACTGAACTCGAACTCCGTATTATCCTGCACACTTGCACAAAACTAATCAAAAATAACAAGATGATTTTTTTTACAAAGTATATATTTTTTTTGTTTTGTTTTTCGGTTATATTTAAATTCACAAGTTAACCCGAAATTACACAAAGAAATAAACTACCGTCTCCCCAGCAACGGCGCCATTTGATTGTTAGAGATTCTGCGTGTTCAAGTTTAGTTAATTACCGAAATCAAGACGGTTTCGCTTGTAGCTAGCCGGTTGAGTACGGGTCCTCCGCAGGGAGATGGGAATCTTTTTCTATGTGCTTTAACGAGTTAAGTCCAGTTTTCCAGATTTGTTTGTGATTAACTAAGTGTTAAAATGATATGTAAAGAGAGCTTGTTAGGGTTAGGATTAGGTTAGTTTGAGTTAGGAGTCGCTCATCTCTTTCGTTGCCACTCTTAATATCGGTGTTACGGTAATCGGCAACAATGGGGATTAGGACGACTAGGAAGGAACTTGCGAGTATAAGCTAGGCTTTCCAACGCATAAGTTCTTCCTTTTGGTGCTTGTCCGTCCGTTTTGGCTCTTAGCCATAACCTCCGGTTAATTCAACCACAACCGGTCTCACTACGGAATCACCGCTATCATGTAGGATAGGGTGCCATAAGGAGCGGATTGTGGTTCAATTAACGGAAGTCGATTTAAGATGTTGGGCAAGGAAAGAGTGAGAGAGATTTCCTTCTCTCAAACTTCCCTTATCCTACCCTAACAAGAATGAAACTACTCACACATCATAATGAAAAGAAAACAAAACAAAAGAGGAAGATAAAAAGAAGGAGATTAGAAGATAACAACTAGCTATTTGCCACATCACCTTGGCAAGGATCAAGCGTAAGCGTCATGGTTGTTTAAGGATAAAGGAAAAAAGAAAAGAAAGAAACAACAACTAAGTTAACAAATGAAAATTACAAGCAATAATAATTTAACTAAAGAACAAGACAAGCATGATAAGTAAAAAGAACTCCTTTATTCATTCTTCACTCACAAAAGCTCACTACAAGATTTTTAATGGAGAAGAGATGAGAGGAGGAAGAAGAACAACAACTAAAACCTAAAAAATAAATACAAGATTATGCACCCTTGGCTTCACAAGGTTCTGGACTATTTATAGGCAGGGAGATGGAAATCTAGGGCAACATTCTGAACCAACATGAAAAGACCAAACAACCCCTGAAATCCCATCAAGTGAGGCGCCAGTACGGCCGCGGATCCGCGGCCTAAACCCCCTATTGGCCGCGGATCCGCGGCCCTATGGTGGAGTTGGGCCCTCCAACTTTCTGTGCTTCCCTGGTTTTCTCTGTACTTTATTCTGGTATATGTATTTTCTCAGATTTTCTTCACGATTTTTCCAGAATTCTAGTGGATCAAAAGGTGATTGGACATAGATCTTTTGTCATGATTTTCTTGAGCTCCGCGTAGATTTCTTGGATCTTGTGTTGCCATTGAGCCTTATGCATGAAGGTGATAATCGATTTGCCATTTTGTCTCCTAAACTGGTGTGTGGCAACAGACGGATAAAGAGCGGAGACCCGTGTTTTATCTGTGGTTGGCAGGAACCCGGATTTTGTCGTGTTTTTCCATGGATTTCACCGTTTAGAGCCGAGAACTTGTATCCTGCAATTGACTAGCAAACACGGCTCAAGAATACCTACCGATATGCAATGTGATAAAAATTGGGCGGTATGAAAATGCAAAAATCTGATATGAACAAAGGTACATAGTAGCAATCATTCAAAATCATAGTATTGCCGTTTGGCAACCCTAGGTGATATTCACCGACGGCTGCAGCATTAACTTGTGCTCTGTTCGCTGCCCTGAGCGACATATCACCAGGTACAACTTTCCTACTTTTTCTCAGTCCCTGCAATAGATTACAGATATGAGATCCTGATCCGGTATCAAGTACCCAGGAGGTAGGGCTGACCGTAAAACAGTTCTCAATTACAAGAACACCTGAAGTAGATGCAAAACTATGCTTCTTCTTCAACTGGGTATCCTTGGAATCCATACAATCCTCTTTCCTTTGCTCATACTTATGACTGTTGTCACAAGTTAGAGCCCAATCGACGTTCCCCTGCCCCGAATAAGAATTCGGATCGGTCAAGCGATACATTTTATTATCTTGATTAGGGCGTGAAATGGTTGCTACCTGGAGAGATAGAAAAGAAACACTCAGCATGCGCTCTTGCAAAATTAGATTGGTTTATTAATTTATCTAACCAGGATGGCTCCCACTGTTTCCTCAAATTCTTCTTCAAACCTTTAAAAGAAGAACTAGTCAGGATTAATCGCACGTCACAATACTTGCTTAACCTTTCAGCCAGGCTAGTGTTGGTACTTCGAGTGAGGTTTTCCAACGCTTTCGCGAAGTTCCTTAATTAAGTAACCTATTTTCCCTGGAGGCATAGCCCCGCTAACACCGTTCTAGACACCTACTTGGTTTATAGCATTGATTGTTAAGTGAAATAATCTCCTGAAAGTAATCCAACTCATCAATGGGATCGGGATCCAACTATCATTGTGTGATGACCTAGATGGAGTCCACTCTAGTCACCACACTCCAGAAGATATGCTAAATCTGCAAGTTTCAGTTTCTTTAGAAACCCCCGATGTGGATTTTTGCCCCTAACGGTTTATGACCTTGACTAGGTCAACAAACCATAAACCGTTAGTCAAGTTCTACCCGTCATTATCTTGATTGCATTAAACCCACCCGTACGTGCCCTTGACTAGGTCAACAAGGCCGTACGACTGTCCTAACCAATCACTTTTGCAATGCACAGAAAAATATCATTTAGCTACCGTTCACTACGCCTTGATTAGGTCAAGAAATGCAGCACGAATACTAAATAATACCAATCTGAAATGACGGAGGGCTACGGCTGGGTTTTTGGCGAAAAAACCGTTAACGTAATGAACTTGATATCGTTGAAGGAACATGATTGCCTCTTTTTTTCTAAATATAGTGGCGAAAACTTTTGCTAAAGAGGTCACTCCCTGTGAAGGGATCTCGGCTCTTTCCTCGTCGAATGAGGTGCAGGATATTCCAAACTGAATACCTCGATGCAAAGCAAGAATAATCGACTATAGTGAAGTTATTACCCTGACGCAAACTTTTTGTCCAAGGGGTCACTCCCGATGAAGGGATCGCGGCCCTTTCCTCGTCGAATGAGGTGCTGGGCATTCATAACCGAATACCTCTATGCAAAACAAAAGAGAACGTCCTTGTAATAACAGCTTTTTGAAAATTGTCCCAACATCTTTTTGATTTATTTTCTTTGCATTAATATAATGTGTCCCATCAATTAATCCTACCATTGCAGAAAACAACGAAAATATGACGTACGCTTATGCCATTCGCATTCGCCACGGGGCCCCGTCATTACCCGTTAGGTTACTTAACTAATGACAGAGCGGGGGCTGAACTAGCGCGGATGCAAAACATAAGCAACGCCTACTAGATATCATATATAGATATACACATTCGTTAGATGCAATGATAGTCATTCCAGATCACAGATGAACACATTGGATATGCTAGGAATCCGCGTTTCGTTCGAGCCTGCAACGAAAGACAGATTACACGGTCGCGATGAATAGCCAAACCCCACCCTAGACCCCTACGGGTGCGGCAAACTACCCGCCAAGTACCCGAAGCGAAGCAACCTCCCTCAACAACGTGAGTAGACCACTCGGCACTTCGAGGTACCCGGTAGTATGTGCACCCCAACTTGGGTCTATCCTAGGAGCAAAAACAAAAAAAGAAATAATATACAATGGCGGCTACAACCTCATCCCGGATGTGCGGCCATAAAAATAATATTACATCAATTTACATTTTACATCAAATGAAAGATAAAGAAAACTCTCATCTCACAAAACCCCGGCTATTCATCCGCGACAATCCAACAAGTTCATATACACAATCCAACAACATTACAGATCACAGATATGCACAACCCCCACTAATCGACGTATAGCGATTAGCCGACGTTCATTGCATATATCACATTACAGATATAACCATTTAGCCAAAGTTTGTAGAACTCCTATCAAAATACAAATTTGTAACTACCCCCCAAAAATAACATTTTTCTCTGGATAATCTGGGCAGAAACAAAATATCTCAAAATTTCCAAAACACCAAACAGAGGAATCTGCAACAAATTGGAGCCACGGCCGAGTCAACTCGGCCGCGGATCCGCGGCGGAACGCATTGTTCCGCCGCGCTTCCGCGGCGAGTTGGCCGACTCGTGGGCTCAAATTTCTTGACATTTCCTAAAAAACCCTGCTTGTATTTTTCATGTCATACAAAATATTTTTAGGCCTGTTTTGAAAATCGACAGAAAATACAATTTTTCGGTTTGTTTTCGGGATTTTTTCCGGATCGAAGTTCTAAACAGTTTGCTAATAGTTAGTTGTTGCTTAGCCTGGCTCTGATACAACTGTTAGGTCCACGTTACCCACCCCGGTTCTTTCGGGGAGGCGGAATAGGTAAAAATCAAAATTTTCCTAACTAGGTAACATGGACCATTCAAGAAGGATCTTTGCTAAACAAAAACTAACAATTAAACTACAAGTTCTAGCTACTATGTAGAATGGTTATACCTAGGTGTTGAACTCCTTCTCTTCTTTTGGTGGTTCTCCTCCTTGCTTACTCCTTGTAGTGGCTTGAATGGCTCTTCCTCCTCGTCTCCTTTTTGCCGTAGATAGATCCACCCGAGGGCCTCGAACTTGAGCTCCTATCTCAACCCAGAGATAACTAAGGTGCTTGGTTTGCTAGACCTAGGGACCTTAGAATGAGTAGAGAAGAGTTATGGTGGTTTGGTCTCAAAGGTTCATGATTTCCAACTCATGGAAAACTTGAACCTTGAGAGAGGAAGAGGGAGAGCTTTTTTCTAAGAGAGAGAAACAAAATGATAGAATGAGCTCTCATCATGCAACCATGCTCGCAAAAGCAATAATAATAATGATGATAATAATAATTAAGAATTGTGATGGTTAGTTTCAATGACCATTATCATTTCATGCAATTATTGCATTTTGTAAAGAACAACAAGTAAACAAAATTCATAGCAATGAAATGATGATGGTCAACAAGTCCACAATGGTCAACCGGTCAACAAAGTCAACAAGTCAAAAAAAGTCAAATGTTCAACTCAACCATTACACAATAATCCTTAATAAATATTATTAATCATATTTCTCATTCTCATTAGGGTTTAGAAAAAGTCAACGGTCAACAAGTCAACCAAAATCAAATGGTCAACAACCCTAATGTGAATCCTCTGCCACTGTCAATTGTGCATACACACCGGCATCCGTGTTCCAAGGAACACGAATACACTGAGACAAAACCAATCCCAAAACAAGTACTAGGATCTGGCTTAATCCAAAGCCCGCTAGTAACAACTGTCCGGACACCAAACGTGCATAAGCGCGCGGATGTGAACGAACCCCGTCGCATAACCATGCAACCTCCACTCTGTTTTGCCTAAAGGCGAGTAACCCTCTGTGTGGGAATCTAAACGCTCGACACTACGCTGGCAGTGGGTTTAACCACAGGCCGCAAGCGGTACTAGCTGTACTTAAGGGTCCCCAGGTAGATGCCGACAAGAAGACTGATGAGGTGAACCCATCCTAACTCCTACTGAGCCTGAATGTGACAATCTCCGTACAGTCCGGTCTGTTTGTATGAGAATATCGCATGGAGGGCCTAGGGGGCGGTAAACGTCAGTCCCCTAATAGCGATACAAGTCATGTCGGAGTGTAGCCCAAAACACCCTGAGAATCTACTGGAAAACCTACCAGCAATTCTCGCTTGCCCTGGCCAGGGACGACAAAGTGTAATGGCTCTCCTAGACACAGCGCGATATAAACTCCCAATATCGGGAGAGACGAATCCTGTCTAACCGTCACTGCCTCCAAGTGCTTCGGGACTGCACCCAACTACTACCTATTTGCACGACTTAGTAGAGCCAGGGTAGGGTAGTAATCTAAGAACAGTGGGAACACACTCGAGGCGAAGTGACAGTGTCAAGTCAGCGGACTAAGCTGTACTCATGTCACCTGGGAACTGTTAACTGACGATAGGTATAATACCAACCAACAGTTCCCGGCGAGTCCTGTCCAGTGTACTTGTAACCTAACGAGCACCTGCATACTATCTCCAGTACGACATACTGATGGCTGTGAGACAGACCATCTCCCCTGCTGGGAAGAGAAGCGTGTGCACCAATCTACTCTGGAGTATCGATGCCCTGTCTCGATAATCCTACGACTAGGGACAAAAATAAGGATGTGCTTATAGACTACCCAGCCCCCACTAGTGTGATCGCCATCACAACGCAGGTAGTCAAGCAAAAATCCTAAGGGCTCCACCAATATGTTTATAGCGATATGTTAAAAGAAACGTATACACATATTAAGATAGAAACAAACCAAGTAGCATACTACTATATCTAGCAAGACTGTCGTAAACCCGTATATATATCCCAAGCCACCAAAATGAATTATACAAACTAGTATTATACAATAATGGCCTCTAGGGCATACATATCTAACACATCCCTCGCCCAAAATATGGGTCAAGAAGCGCATACGCTAGTCTATTCAGGAGTATCGATGCCATGTCTCGGTACTCCCATGACTAGGAACATTTGAAGGATGTACTTGGCGACTACACTGTCCCCACTAGTATGATCTGCATCATAGTCCTGGTAGTCAAGTACTCATCCTAAGGGCTTTATCAATATGTGACATAGAGACAATCAGAGTACATGTTAAGATAAAGAGTAACCAGATAGCATACTATCATGTCGAGCAAGAAAGTCCACCCTATATATGTCCAAGCATCCACTAAAATATACATCTGTATGTACAGTAATGGCCTCTAGGGCATACATATCACTAACAATCTCCCACTTGCACTAGGGTCATCTGTTGTGGTATCGTATACCCAACAATCAGCTGTGGTTGAAGTATCTCATACTCAACCATCCCATAAAAGTCTCTACTGGGAAATAGACCTTTGTAAGTGGTTCCACGCTGTTGTCCTCTTTGTCTACTCTCCTAACCTCGATCTCCCTGAAGATCAACCATCTCCATGATCAGGTGATACTGCCTAAGAATATGTCTGGATCTTTGATGGGACGGGGGTTCATAGGCATAAGCCACAACTCCATTGTCACACAATGGTAGGAACGAAGTCCATCTCATGAACTTATTTTTATATCCAGACTGCCTCTTTGGTAGCATCCTTAGTAATCATGTATCTTGCCTTTAATCGTCTAGTATGTCACGGTATCTAGCTTGGAACTATTCCAACATACCATCCCTCCACTGAGAGTAAAGACAATGCATGCGACTGACATTCAGTCGTCCTTATCACCGTGGAACCTTTCCAGTGATTCTCCCCAGGATCGATTGATACCATCTCACTACAACTAGTGAGAATCCTAACATCCAATTAGATCTATCTCATAGATCCATAATCCAGGATTTAGGAGGTATCACCTTGATCCTATATGGAAAATCTTTGTGATAAGAGGAGATTGAACAAGCGTAGCATAGGAAACTTCTTCCCTATCAAGAGTATGTCATCCACGTACTATACGAGGATCACTACTATACTCCCTACTACCTTTTTGTGTATACATTGTTCATCTACCATTTTAATGAAGTCAAACTCTTTGACTACTACATCAAAACAGACGTTCCAACTCCGCGTTGCCTGATTTATCCCATAAAACATCATGCTGACGTTTCCGCTGCTCCCACTGTCTACGAAGCCCTCTGGCTGTGTACTTATAGACGCTCTCTTCCAAATCATCATTTAGAAAAGCAGTCATGACACCCAACCGCCAGATATCGTAGTCATGGTATGTAGCCGTGGCAAGTAGAATCTGGATAGACTTAAGCATTGCTTTGAAAGTCTAAACTTTTCCATGTACACCAAGTAATCTTCTCAAGATATACTTGCTCCTGATGGGGATTTAACCCTTCAGATAAAGCAACCAAAGTCCATACTTTGTTGGTGTATAAAGATTCCATCTCAGATCGCTAAGCATCCAGCCATTCTCACAGAGTCCCCACTCCTGATGGCCTGCTCGAAACTAGTTGGGTCATCATCTCATGATGCAATCCTCTCTCCCACTGTCATAGAGAAACTGAAGTATCTCTCAGGTGGATGAGGAACCCTACCAGATCGGCGGAGAGGCTGAGGTTCGTTGGAAACTATTGAATCCTCCGGGTTTACCAAATCATCAGCTGCAGTTTGTATAGATGGAACTCCTTCCTGCTCTATCCCATGACCCCTAATTTCTTCACAAGAAATTCCATTTTTCTCAAAAAGTGGTATGCCGAGAAATAAAACATCTTTTGTTCCTCGGTGTGGTAGAAGATATTCCCTTGTGAATGCTTGGGATATTCAACAAACTTTCACAGAACTGACCTTGCCTCGAGCTTGTCCGGATTTTGCTTTTGACATAGGCCGGACAACCCCAAATCTTAACGTCCTTAAGAGATGGGCTCTTCCCATACCATATCACATATGGAGTGGTAGGCATCTGATTTGGTTGGAACCCTATTCAATAGGTATACAACTTCTCAAGTGAATAACCCTAAAAGAAAATAGGCTACTCAGTAGTACTCATCATAGAGCACACTATATCATATAGGGTGTAATTGCCCTGTCCCGATACACCGACGTGCTGTGGTGTATTCCGAGGAGTAATGCTGAGAGAGAATCTCATTCTCCTTTAGAATAGTCCAGGAATTCCGTGCTCAAGTATTCTCCTCCTTGATCACATCAAAGGACATAATACTTATACCCGTTTTTGGTTCTCTACTTCTAACTTATATTCTGTGATTATCTCAAAAGTTTCGTACTTGTGTTTCAACAGGAACATATGTCTGAATCTTGAGAGATCATCTGTGAATGTAATGAAGTACATAGAACCTGTCCTGGCATATGTAGACATGGGACTATCATACATCATCATGTATCAATCCCTAGAGTTCACTAACTCTTTCTCTGTTTCCAATAAATGGAGTTGTGGTCATCTTATCTTTGTGACCCGACTGGCAAGTTTTACAAGATGTAAATCCAAACTAATTTAAATATGCATCTTTATGTAACTTCAGCTAGTCGGGTCGCATTGATATGACCAAGTCTACAATGCCTTAAGAAGGATTTGTTCATTTCTGAACTCTTCATCTTGTGTGTGTTCTTTATGTTAAGAACTGTGGTTTGATTTAGAACGTCTATACTTTTAGATAACGTGCCTGAACCGATCATCTCTTGATATAGGATATGTTCAAAACATTATCCAACAATACAAAATTATATCCTTCTTTACTAATAAAGAGACTGATATGATGTTGTATATCAGGTTCGGTATCTAATAACATTGGTTCAGAATCAATGTATTCTGATAATACAGGGTGATAACTGCCAACAGACTTGGCTGCAACACTTGCATCATTTCCAACTCTTGAAACTTATCACCCGTTCTCAGTTCTCTTCCTATATGTAGCCCATGTAACAAATTACATTTGCGGGATCCTGATCCGGTATCTCATACCCAGGACGTAAAGGATACTGAGAAACAGTTCTCGGGAATGAACACACCCGAAGAAGATGCATCAGCATGTACTTTCTTCGTTTGGGTGGCACAGAAATTCTGGTAATCCCCTATTTCCTGCTCTGTCTTATAATAATTATAAGTTGGAACGGGGCCAGCATTCCCCAGCACAGTATAACAAGCAGGTTCGGTCAATACATCCGTATTATTATCTTGATTAAGGCCTGACATGGTCTCTACCTTGAGAGAGATAGAAGAAAACACTCAGCGTATGCTCTTGCAAGATTAGATTGGTTATTAATATATCTAATCAGGATGTTTCCCACTGTTTTAGTCAAATTTTCCTTCAAACCCTAAAAGGGAAGACTAGCCGGGATTAATCACACTCTACAAGTTCGCTAATCTTTCAGCCAGGCCAGTGCTGGTACTTTGAGGGAGGTTCCCCGCACTTTCGCACGGACCTGATTAAAATAAACCTCGTTTTCCCAGAGGCATAACCCCATTGACACCTTTCTAGACACCTACTTGATCGGTTAATTGTTGTTAGTGTATATGCCCTAGAGGCCATTACTGTATCATACTAGTTTGTATATTACTTGATGGAAGCTTGGGATATTCACCTTGTATTGACAATCTTGCTCAAAATAGTATTATGCTACTTGGTTTGTTTCTACTTTAATGTGTGCATGCGTTTCTTTTAGCATATCTCCTTTACACATTAATGGAGCCCTTAGGATCTTTGCTTGATTACCAGCGTTGTGATGGCAGTCACACTCGTGGGGGCTGGGTAATCCACAAGCATATCCTTATGCAGGTCCCTAGTCGTAGGACTATCGAGACAGGGCATTGATACTCCGGAGTAGACTAGCGTATGCGCTTCTCATCCCAGCTTGGGAGACGGCCTGTACCACAGCCGTCAGTACGTCGTACTTGAGATAGTATGCGGGTGCTCGTTAGGTTACGAGTATACTGGACAGGACTCATCGGGAACTGTTGGTTGGTATTATACCTATCGTCAGTTATCAGTTCCCAAGTGACATGAGTATAGCTTAGTCCGTTGACTTGACACTGTCACTTCGCCTCGAGTGTGTTCCCGCTGTTCTTAGATTGCTATCCTACCATGGCTCAAAGGAGTCGTGCAAACAGGTAGCAGTTGGGTGCAGTCCCGAAGCACTTGGAGGCAGTGACGGTTAGAAAGGATTCGTCTCTCCCGGTATTGAGGGTTGATATCGCGCTGTGTCTAGGAGAGCCATTACACAAAGTCCTTGGCCAGGGCAAGCGAGATAGACTGGTAGGTTTCCAGTGTTATCTCAGGGTGTTCTGGGCTACACCCCGACACGAATTGTACCGCTATTAGGAGACTGACGTTTACCGCCCCCTAGGCCCGCCATGCGATACTCTTAGACGAACAGACCGGACTGTACGGAGACTGTCACATTCAGGCTCAGTAGGAGTTCAGATGGGTTTACCTCGTCAGTCTTCTTATCGGCATCTACCTGGAGACCGTTACGTACAGCTAGTGCCGCTTGCGGTCTGTGGTTAAACCCACTGCCAGCGTAGTGTCGAGTCTTTAGAGTCCTACACAGAGGGTTATTCGCCTTTAGGCAAAACGAGTAAAGGTCGCATAGTTATGCGACAGGGTTCGTTCACATCCGTGCACTTGTGCACGTTTTGTGTCCGGACAGCTTATACAAGCGGGCTTTGGTTTAAGCCAGATCCTAGTATATGTTTTGGGATTGGTTTTATCTCTTTGTATTCGTGTTCCTCGGAACACGGATACGGGTGTGTATGCACAGTTGACTGAGGCAGAGGCAGAGGACTTTCATTAGGGTTGATGACTATTGTCATTTTCTTAACCCTAATGTTTATGTGTGAAATATGATAATTAATATTAGTTAATTATAATTGTGTTATGGTTAGGGTTGTTGACCATTTGACTATGGTTGACATGTTGACCTATGTTGACAATTTGACTATCATCATTTCATATGAAAGATGCTCTTTGATCCTTGCAAAAGTAATTAATGTGAAATGATAATGGTCATTTCAAGATTAACCATCACAATTATCTTTAGCTAATTATTTTTTATCATAATTCACATATATGTGAGAAGGTTGGCATTATTCTTCTCATTCCATCATTCTCATTCTCTCTCCTCCTCTTCCTCTCTCTCAAAGATCTCCCTCTCATGAGTTGAGAACCATTAAGCTTGAGATAAAACATATTAAAATTACTCTCTACTCTTTCTAAGGTTCTAGGTTTAGCACACCAAGCACCTTAGTTACTTCTAGTTTGAGGTTGGAGCCAAAGGTAGAGGCCCTCGGGTGGATCTTTCTTCGGCAAGAGAAGGCGACGAGGAGAACCCGTTCATCACACTCCAAGGAGCAAGAAGAGAAGGACTTCAAGACTTAGGTATAACCCCTTAACCGAGTAGCTAACTCTTTTAGCTTTGTAATTAGTTTATGTTTAGCAAAGATCCCTCCTTTGGTTAGTCCATGTTGCCTAGTGTTGTAAAAATTGAATTTTTCATAACTTTTCCGCATCCCCGTAAGCACCGGGGTGGGAAACGTGGACTTACAATTGTAATGTGTAAAACTCTCCCAGGAGTAACTCTTACTCGCAGCGGGTATCGGGGTCCAACTATCTCATAGAAGGTATGCAATCTCATTGCAAATTTCAACTCTTGAAATTCCCAATAATACTTTGCCCCAAGCGATCTATGACCTTGACTAAGTCAACAAACCATAGACCGTAAGTAAAGTTCAACCCGTCATTTCCCGATTGAATTAAACCCACCTGCACGACCCTTGACTAAGTCAACAAGGCCGCACGACTACCCTAATCCAATCGCATCATATGCTTTGCAGATAAGCACTAACCAACTACCGCACACTACGCCTTGACTAAGTCAACAAACACAGAATGAATACTAAATACTACTTATCTGAAATGACGGAGGGCTACGACAGGTTTTTAAGAAAACCCTTTGCGTAATGAACTTGATATCGTTGTAGAATCGAGTGATTTTAAATGGAATGTTTTTGAGGTCTTTTCTAGTTTTGCTAAAGAGGTCACTCCCAGTGAAGGGATCTCGGCTCTTTTCTCATCGAATAAGGTGCAGGATATTTCACAAATATCACTATGCAAAGCAAAGCCTATAAAAACAATCAAAAGACAAACTGAGTTTGTAGCATCTGCTAGTTTTGCTAAAGAGGTCACTCCCGGTGAAGGGATCTCGGCTCTTTCCTTATCGAATAAGGTGCTAGATATTCTACAAGGAATACCGCTATGCAAAGAAAGAACTAGAGCTACCTGTTTTTGAGACAAGTTTCTACAACATCTTTAGGTTTCTTTTATTTCATTAATCTCATTAATGAAGTCCCATTTTTATTATGCTTCACAAGCATCGCATTTTAAATGAAATCAATAATATAAAATATATATCTCATATATATAATATAATCATTCGTCTCAGGCAGTAATATGATCTCATCACAGAACATTGCAGCAGAAGATAACATATGAAATATTAGATATACTAGGATTTCTGTGTTTTATGCGAGCCTGTATAAAACGCGGATTCCACGGTCGCGATGAATAGCCAATCCAACACCCCTATACCCCTATGAGAGCGGCAAGCAACCTTGCCAGTTCTAGAGTTAAGAGACCCAGTCTCGACTCCTCGAGATAGTCTCCCACTGGACCCTAGAACCCGGTTACTTGTGCTCCCCGCCTTAGGTCTATCCTAATGCGGAAAAATAAATAATATACAATGGTGACATCATCCTCAATCCAGAAGTGCCCCAATAAAAGAATATTACATATAATGAATTTTACATGAATGAAAATAAAAACCCTCATCTCACATAAAACGCCCGGCTATTCAAAACACGGCGATCCGGTATAACATATCACAGCAACACATAACATCACATGTCATCAACGTAAGTAAATATGCGTATCCCAATTGTCGTTGATGTATAGCAACGAAACTGGCGATACACCACATATTACACTTACGATCGCAGAAAAGAAAGTGTAAAACTACAACAGTTGGAATCCGCAACCTTCTTAGACATCTCATACCTAACCAAATGAATTCCTTAGACATCGTATGCCTAACAATTATAAACCTCGCATTTTAGTCTCGATCTTGAAAACACTTTTCAATATCTAGTCGGGCAATTAAACAAGATTCCCGACATTCTGATCGAATGCTCGTCGGAAACTTTAGTAGACGGCCGCACCCACGGATGCCGTCGACGGAGTGCACTAAGGCGGAGCACCGCTGCCGCGAGCACCCGAACAGATGCTTTTGGCGACGGGGTTCTCCTACAGTCACTTGGTCGGGGCTATGGGGCGTGGCTATCTATTAAGTTTACCCGGCGAGTATCCGCGTAGGCTACGTGATTGCGATGGACTTTTGATCACATCAAAATCCCGTGGCAACCGATCAAATGAGACTAAAAACTGCTGGATTTATAACATTCAAATTAGTTATCTCATAACTACTTATGAATTCCAAATATTGCATCACATTCCAGATAAATAGACAATGTTAAACTTTCCAATCGAATAAACAAACACCCAAAATTTCCCTTTTTGCTCAACA
The DNA here is from genome assembly GCA_030015575.1 of Agapanthus africanus. Lineage (NCBI taxonomy): Eukaryota > Viridiplantae > Streptophyta > Magnoliopsida > Asparagales > Amaryllidaceae > Agapanthus > Agapanthus africanus. Next base: position 172,139,257 of record JASDDO010000012.1, on the reverse strand, counting down.
CTTGAACTTAGTTGAAAAGCATCCATCACATGCCACAGTACCAATAGTCCAGCCGTAGAAGGGTCAAACCAACGCCTCACATGTGGCAATGCCGTACTGCCCTAAACCCTAAGATTTAGAGGCGGTTCAGACGGTCACATAATCGAGTTAAGGTTTGTGTTCTTCCAGAGGGTCCACCGCGTTACTTGCACGACATTGAACGTTCTTTAACTATGGAAAAATCCAACACTTGGAAAGTTTTTCGACAGGGGAAAAATTGAGTTATTGATATCCGTTCGAACCTTTTAACACGTTCTAAATTACCCGTAAAAACTAAACGATGTTAAACTTTCCGAGCGAATCAACGAATTCTAAAGATCTCCAGAAAACTCAACACTTGAGTAATATTAAAAATTCCCAGAAGCATAACGTAATACCTACGGATCACCTGTTGAAGAACGATCCCTTAATCCTCAGCTTCAACTGCCGAACCGCCGCCAATAGCCAGGTTTGGCCGCGGTTCCGCGGTGGCTTGATGGACTTAGGGAATCGTACTTCACAGATATCCATACAATCACCTGCTTATTTTTCTGAGTATTTTTAATACGGAAAAAATCAAATTTTTAAAAAATTTCCAGAGAGGGGGTTCAAAATCACATTTCGGGGTTCGATCGGACTTTTAACTTCGTCTACACATCGCCTAATACTCTAGCTTGGCTCTGATACCACTGTAAGGTTAGCTTAGCACCTTGTGAAGGTTTTGGCAAGCATCAATCATGCTACTTTAAAAAATTTGGGGTGCTAAACAAACCCTAACCATGATCTGAACTAGAGAATTAGGAATAACAAAGCATGTAAACAAATTTACATTTAAGTGTTAGGGATTACAACCTTTGTAGTCCGTTCCTTCACTTTTAAAGCTCCGTGTTGAGGTCCCTTCGCTGCGATCATCGAGTATCCGGACTCAAGAGAGACTTCATGAAGAGAAAGATGCAAGCTTGCTTCCAATCTTCAACAACAAAGATGATCTACCTTGAAGAAACTCATGCCCAAGCTCTTTCTTTACTAATCAAGTATTAGCAAAGCAAACACCCTAATCTAAGTGGCTAGAATAGATGAGGATGATGAAGCAGGAATTTAGCTCTCTTTTATTTTCAATTTCTCACTCAAAATCATCACATAAGAAAAAGCTAGAAAGCTTTTCTCAAAGGAATAAGAAGAAGAAATTACTTTGTGATGAATAATGAATTATTGTGTGTGGTTACAATTGCAACCATGAGTTAAGAAAGAAGGCTTAACCCATGTAGAGAGATAACTGGAGTAAAGGGTTTGGGTTGTGTTAGAAAATATCAACACAAAATATCTTAGCAAAAAACAAAAGGAAGCTTCTTGAAGCTTCATGCAAAAGCTAACTCAAAAGCTAACACAAAATATCTGGAGAACCATTACGCAAAGTCTCTGGCTAGGGCAAGCGAGATTTACTGGTAGGTTTTCTTGTAGTTTCTCAAGGTGTAATGGGCTTAACTCCGACACGACTTATACCGCTTTTAGGGGACTGACGCTTGCCACCCCCCTAGGCCCGATATGCGATAGTCCTAGACGAATAGACCGGACTGTACGGAGATTGTCACATCAGGCTCAGTAGGAGTTCGGATGGGTTTCCTCATCGGCCTTCTTATCGACATCTACCTGGGGACCGTTACGTACAGCTAGTGCCGCTTGCGGTCTGTGGTTAAACCCACTGCCAGCGTAGTAGTCGAGTCTTTAGAGTCCCACACAGAGAGTTTCCCTGCTCCAGGCGAAACGATATAGAGGTCGTATGGTTTTATGACAAGGGTTCGGACGCATACGTGTTTAAATGCACGTACGATGTTCGGACAGTTTTTACTTGCCGGCTTTGGTTTAAGCCAGATTCTAGTATCGGATTATTAGATTTATACAGTCTAAAGTTTTTCCGTGTTTTCACGGATAGGAGGGGCATTCTCGTAACTTGGCAGGAAGCTTCTAGAAGGATGATGACTTGAGGGTTTAGGTGGCATAAGCATTTATTGATTTAGTGACTCATTTGTGTGATTCATTCATGTCATTAATGATGCATTAAATGGTTAATGACTCATGTAATGAATCACACATAATGAATAAATGAAGCACGATGATTAATCATTTGATTTATTTATTTTGATAAATGATTATGCTTCATATATTCAAGAAGGATCATTATTTCATTATCATTATTATCCTCACCTTCTCTCTCCTCAAGCTCTCTCTCTTCAAACCCTAATCCTACCCTCTCATGTGTTGAGATCAAGGATTAACAAGACTAATTAATCCATATCCATACTCTATATCACCTAGGTGACTTTGATTGGAAACTAGAGAAACCTAGTTACCTCAAGATTAGAGGCAAAGCTTGGAGTAGAAGCTCTCGGGTGGATCGTCTATTACATAGAGGAGGCCGACGAGGAGGTGGATAACGAGAAGAAAAAGGACACGGTTCATTAGGTATAATTTTCTTCCATAGTAGTTAACAACTCCTATGTTAGTGTTAGTTATAGTTTAGCAAAGATCCTTTCGGTTAGTCGATGTTAATCTAAAGAACTTGATTGTTTTTCATATTTCCGCCTCCCCGTAACTCATGGGGTGTAATACATTGACTTACAATGGTATCAGAGCCTCGCTAAATAATAACTAACTTATTAGCAAAGTCGTTAGAATTTCGAACGCATAACGAACCGGAAAAAACATCGAAATCACCAAGTTTCTGTCGAATTTAAAATGAGGTCTAAAAATTTTTCAGGGACCTCTAAAAATACATGACGGAAAATATAAGAATTCTGGAGAAAATTGGGTTCCTGAATCGGCCACGACACCGCGGAACCGCGGCCGATCTAAGCGATCGGCCGCGGATCCGCTGCCGAGTTGGGGCCGATTCAACCCAAATTTCCCCAGAACTCTTCTGTGGTTATTTTGTTATTTCTAGAATGATTATTTTCTGCTCAAGTCTCAGGTACACAAAGATGTTTTTGGAGTAGAATCTAATATGTTTGCTCGATCGAAATTATACGATGTTTGGCTAATTAGATTATATCTGTGAATTGTATAATGTGTTCTTAAACCTCCCCTAACTGCTAGTATGTCGGTTGGCAGGGGTTGCACATTTCTGTAATGATTTTACTGTTTGTGACTATGAACTTGATTGGATTGTTATGATGATTAGCCGGGGTTTGAGATGGGTTTCTATATTCATTCATTCGATGTAATTGTAATATGTTGTAATATTCTTTTGCGGGGCACATCCAGGTTGCGGTTGTAGCCACCGTTGTATTATTTCATTTACTGTTTTTTGCTCCTAGGATAGACCCAAGGTGGGGTGCACAAACTACCGGGTACATTGAAGTGTTTAGTGGCCTACTCACGTTGTTAAGGGAGACCGCTTCACTTCGGGTACTTGGCGGGTAGTTTGCCGTACCCGTAGGGGTCTAGGGTGGGGTAATGGCTATTCATCACAACTGTGTAATCCGTCTTTCGTTGCAGGCTCAAAAGAAACGTGGATTGCTTGTATATCGAATAATGTTCATCTGTGATCTGGAATGCCTATTATTACGTCAGACGAATGTACAATATCTATATATGATAGCTATTTAGACGTCACTTATGTTTTACACTCGCGCTAGCCCAGCCCCCGCTCAGTCGTCAGTTAAGTAACCTAACGGGTGTGTAAGTCTACGGTAGCGCCCCGGCCGTCTACAGACGCCAAATGCGGAACAAAAAACTTTTAACTGGCGTTATCGTATACTTTAACCCGGATCTGCCATTATTGCTAAACTAACAAACTGTAAAGAGTGTAGAAAGGTTATACCGAACGATCCGAGTCCTTCGTTCTTTAACCATCATCCCACGCTCCGTTGCGGCTGCTCCGATCTCGTCGATCTCCGATCTGCTCGTCCAGGTGGCACCACGTCACCGATTCTTTAAACGGGCTCCCGTCTCTGACTCGAGGCAACTCGATCGTCAAGTTTGCCAAAAGAGACGACCAAGAATGATGTAGAGAATGAGTAGATGACTTTGTCTCACTTCGTCCAAATCCGTGGACGATCAGTTAATGAAGTTGCCGAGGGAATCGGGTGATGGAATGAAATGAGCTGTGAATTCCATACACCCCAAAATCTATCATAATCTTTTCAAGTGAAACATCAAGTGTGAGAGAGTGAGGAGGGGGGCCGGCCACTTATAGGAATGGGAGGGTGAGTGTAGGAGAGGGGAGAGTAACCTTAAGAACAAATATCATATGTGAACACAAAAGAATATCTTAAGGAAAACAAGAATGGTTGAAATCAAAGCATGAGTCACAATCCTTGTCACCATTTTCTAGAACCTTCTAGAACCTTCTAGAAGCATGACTCACTCTCATCCAAGAAAAGATAAATCCGTCTTTAACCAAATGTTAAAAGACGGCTGATAGAAAACTGGAAACTGGCAACTTCCAAAAGTGATCCTGAAACGACTTTCAGGATAACCCCGAAACTGTATAAATATACCCGCATTTGTATTACGACCAAATACAAATGCAACTGAGACAAAGATATTATATCTACTCAATATAATACTCGGATCCGGCTTAAACTAAAGCCGACCAGTATCATCTGCCCGAAAAATAACACGTGCGTAAACGCACGTGCATTTTCCGAACCCTGCCATAAAACCATACGGCCTCTACAACGTTTCGCCCGAACTTGGGAAACTGTCTGTGGGGGACTCTAATGACTTGTCAGTACCCTGGCAGTGGGTTTAACCACAAACCGTCAGCGGCACTAGCAATGCGTAACGGCTGCCTATGGACTGACCTCAAGGGAGGCCGATGAGCGAACTCATCCAGAAACCCTACTGAGCCTAACAGTGACAAAGTATATACAGTCCGGTCCGTTCGTCTATGAGCATCGCATATCTGCCTAGAGGGCTAGTAACGTCAGACCCCCATTAGCAGTATAAGTCGTGTCGGAGTGTAGCCCAATAACACCCTGAGATACTACTGGAGTACCTACCAGTAAATCTCCTTCCATGGCCATGGACTATGTGTAATGGCTCTCCTAGACACAGCACGACCTCGCCCCCAATACCGGGAGAGACGAATCCCCTGCCGATCCGCTCACGTGCCTCCATATGGCTCGGGACTGTACCCAAAAGCTACCTGTTTGCACGACTCCTTTGAGCCATGGTAGGGTAGAAATCAAAGCACAGTGGGAACTCACACGAGGCAAATGACGACCTCAGGTCGATGAACTAACCTGTACACATGTCACCAGGGAACTGCTATCTGACGATAGATATAGTACTAACTAGCAGATTCCCGGCGAGTCCTGTCCGGTGTACTCATAACCCAGTGAGCACTGTATACATCTTAGGTGATCCAACTGTCACCAGTGGCTTGTGAGACCGGCCACCGCCCCTCGTCGGGTTCTCGACTGTACACACTAGTCTACTCTGGAGTATCGATGCCCTGTCTCGAAACTCCCACGACTAGGGACCACAATTAAGGATATGCATATAAACTACCCAACTCTCACGTATATGATCGCCATCATACTGTTGGTAGTAAAGCAAGATCCTAAGGGCTCTATCAAAGTGTAACATGTAATCAGTCACCTGAACATGTACACGACTGATAAAGGCAAACCAGATAGCATACTTTCATCTCGAGTAAGACTGTCCTACCGGTATAGGTCCTCCGCAATCATTGCAATCATGTACCTGTGATCCAATAATTGACTATGAGGGCACTATCTCCAACAATCTCCCACTTGCACTCAAGGCTAATTATTGCAATGTCGACTACTCACAGCCCGTGTGAAACCGAACATCCAACTCCTCTACTAATCAGTTTCACAAAGCCCGTTTGTAAAACTATTGTGTTCGAGAAATAGCCTCAGTGAGTGGATCCGCCTAGATGTTTCTTTCTATATCTCTCTTAATCTCAAGTTCGCGGAGAATGCCATCTCCCGAATTGAGTAATACCTGTCTTAGAATATGTCTGGATATCTGATGGGACCTAGTTCATAAATGAACTCCAAATCCAAACTTCTTAGACGGTATCAATCACTGAACCTAATCAGTATCCGGCACCATGCCTCCCACAGTATCCACTTGGACCACCTGTCCATAATACTGTCCCTCGTCAGAGGGAAAACTGTAACTCTGACAATCACTCTGTCAACCATGTCACCTTTGAAGCCTGGAATGATAACCGTCTCCCGAAGGAGGCTGCCATTATCAAATCCGTAGAACATGTACTTATGTTCTAAAACTGCTTCCTTATGTTTCTCCAGGATTGGATTAATACAAACTTATTGTATATAGTGCAAAAACAACATATGGTGTGGTACTTGATATCTCATGATTGACTCAATTGCCTAAGCAAGTGATCTGCCAATCATGCACATCCCTCTCCCCTTTAGTCTGTAAGACACCTTTAGAGAGGGTGACTCCATCACCTGCATGTACACCACCATGCTAGGAGTCATCTATTCTAAAAACCATTAGAATACTGTCAAAGTTCCTACATTGGAAAACTACCCAAATCCAGATCTAAAACCATAGATCTAGAAACCAGAATGTCAAATATTATATCCATATCCTGTCTGGAGAAACAACTGTGTGACGACCACAGTACAACCGATCGTAGTATAGGAATTTTACTTCCTACTTTGTGTATGTCATCCAGATACCATGACATCACACCCTACTACCTTCTTAACAGATCCATCCCTTATTCTGATTGAAGTCAAACACATGACTGTCACATCAAAATTAGATGATCTATCTCCGCTATAACTGCTCAAGTCTATAAATAGACATAAGCTACTTGCCCACTATGGTTCTGCTGCTCCCACTGACTACGACAACCCTCCTACCGGGTCTCATAGCCTGGAACAACAGTAGTGTCAAGTCTGGGTAGATAAGAACCTCCCTGTCACCGTCCTTGAGGCTACCGGAGTACCTCTCGGGTGTCTGAGATTACCCACCATATCTGCGGAGTGGCTATTGGAATGTCAAACCTGATTGAATATATAGGTCCTATTAAATTTTCCATAATCGTTCGTGGTTCTGGAATCACTTCCAGTTCTACCATACTGCCACTACTGTTTTATGAAAAAGTCCATTTTACTAAAACTGTGGCGAGTCAAGAACAATATCACTATTGATCTTCCAAATGGTAGAATATCAACCCTCGTCATAGCCAGGGTCAACCCACAAACAGCCATTATAGAAACGTGCCCTGAGTTATCCAGAGTCTGGTTTTAAGCATAAGCTGGACAACTCCCCGTACCTTAATATCTTTTAAGGTACGAACTATTCTATATCCAATATAGAAACTTTGGCACTTATTTAATTGGAACCATATTCAAATCATGCAGCTGTCATCCTGTGCATATCAACTTAATGGAAAGAGGCTAATCAGCATTACTCAACTTAGGAATCCATCCAATTATGAGCAACCTGAAAGAGAAAACACGTTTCTCAAAACCATCACTATCATCTGAATACCAATCACAAGAATCTACATCTTCGATCTCTTTGAAGAATCCCGATACTTGTGACACCTGGTTCTCTACTTTATTCTTATACCCACAACTTCTCAAAACTTAGACCTTGTATTTCTACGAAACACTTGTCTAAATACTAGAGAAGTCATAAGTAAACAGAACATAGTACGATAACCTACCCCTTTGTCCTGATGGACACTGGACAACATACAATACTCTGTATAAGTCCGCTGAGTTAAACAACTCAAAACCTGTGCGTCGTGGGTTGAAAACTGTACCCTGGCGATTTCCTCAAATATCACCAATTGCAACGAATTCCGATATAATGAGGATAATCACCTAATTCCCAATAACTTACTCCCACTCATCATCTGTAAAACCATACAGATATGAGAACAAAACCTGGTAAATACATACCCTTGGAGTAAGTGTCTAATCGGGAAAACAGTCTTCTATTAACAGTGCACTGAAACATGAAAATGTTTCGTAGGGGTATCCTGGTATTCATAGTAATGCCTCTTCCATAATCCAATTCATGACTTCAACCATATATTTCACTGCCATCTCTCCAAGTCCCTTTATTTGTCTTTAGTCGTTACCTTCTGTACACCATCGTTAGGCTAAATGGTTTTCTTCCTTCCCAACCGTTCGGCACCAGCCTATGGTTTGGAAGAAGACTATCCAGTAAGCATAATAGGTGTACCCTCCTAAACCAAGGAGTACTCGCAACTGAGAGAAGGTGATGATAAAAGACAACTGAATAATACCTTATTCCTTTAAAGGTGAAATAGGAGTGGCGATGAAGTACGCGGTTTGGTCGTGAATGATAACAGTCGCAATTTACTTTGCCCTCTTTCTAATCCCTTTATTTTGTCTTTACATATTACCTTCTGCACACCCTACTTAGGCTAATTGGTTTTCTTCATTCCCTACCTTTCGGCACCAGCCTATGGTTTGGAATAAGACTATCCAATAAGCGTAATAGGTGTACTCTCCTAAACCAAGGAGCTCTCGCAACCTGAGAGAAGGTGATAATAAAAGACAACTGAATAAACCAATTCTATTTCTCCTGAACCTGGATCCATCCTCGAAGAAGTCCCTTCGAGTTCGTATATAACCATACGATGGATCTATCCAATGAAAGTGGATATCCGTAGTAATACGGGTGTTCTGAGAAATTCAAAGGGTAGAAGAAAGAGTGGCAATGACTTATGCAACACAGACAATCCAAAAGCCAGTATTTTAAGAAGGTTCGGTCTACTTGGTCATTGAGTCATAGTCTAGGGTCGGTCAAGGGTCGCGGCCAAAGAAAGAGAGAAAAGAAACACTCCGCGTGCACTCTAACCTAGATCAGAATGGTTATCACTTTATCTAATCCGGAAACCTCCCACTGTCCTGTCAAATTCTCCTCCAAACCTGAAAGAAGAATCAATCGGGATCACCCGAAGAGTAAACTAACTCATCAGTGGGAATCGGGATCCAACTCTCATCGCATGATAACGTGATGGAATGCATCCACGTTACTCATACTCCAGAAGGTATGCGCATACTTGGCAAGTTTCAGTTTCTTTAGAAACTCCCGATATGATTTTTGCCCCATGCTCTTATGATCGTGACTAAGGGCCAACCCATCATAAGTCACATGTCAAGTTCTTCCCATCATTATCTTGTTAATTTGAACCCACCCGTACTCGCCCTTGACTAAGGGCCAACAAGGCTGTACGACTGTCCCAAACCAACGCATCTATCTATGCAACATATGAACACCCCAGCAGCTACCAATCACTATGTCCTAGATAAGGGCCAGACCAACATAGCTTGAATGCTACTGACCATTCATATGAAATGACGGAGGGCTACGGCTGGTTTTTGGCGAAAAACCTTTAACGTAATGAACTTGATCTCGCTGAAGGAACCTGATAGCTTTTTAAAATATAGTGGCGAAAACCTTTTGCTAAAGAGGTCACTCCCGGTAAAGGGATCTCGGCTCTTTCCTCGTGGAATGAGGTGCAGGATATTCCACTGAATACTGCTATGCAAAGCAACTTGAAATCGACTATAGTGAAGTTATTACCCTGACGCAAACTTCTGTCCAAGGGGTCAGTCCCGGTGAAGGGATATCGACCCTTTCCCCGTCGAATGAGGTGCAGGATATTCCACTGAATACCGCTATGCATAACAAAAGGAAACGTCTTTGCAATAACACATTTTAAATTTGTTCCAACAACTGTAAACAGGTTTGCTTTACTTTGCATTGATCAGAATCAACGCAGTCCCATCAATCGATCACACCAGAAAAGAACGAAAATAAAATGTACGTATATGCCATCCGAATTCGTCACTGGGTCCCGTCATCACCCGTTAGGTTACTTAACTAACGACAGAGCGGGGACTGGACTAGCGCGGGTGTAAAACATATACAACATCTAATAGTATATAAACCAATATACAATAATTGCTCCAGGCGTGATAATATGCAACATTACAGAAAAGTAATAAGCATCACAGAACAATACAGATAATCTGGGATCCCCGAGTTTCACAGAGCCGCTGCTGAAACTCGACGTTCCCCTGTCGTGTGGATAGCCTGTGCAATGAAACCTAGACCCCTACGGGTGCGGCAAGTTACCCGCCAAAACCTGAAGCGAGGCAGCCCCCCTACAGCATAGTGAATGGACCACCCAGCACTTCACGGAATCCGGTAATCTTGGGCACCCCTCCTTGGGTCAACCTGTACCCCCTACGAGTGCGGCGAATAGTCTGCCAATTCTAGAGTGGGGCCCCTCTGCCTCTCAAAGCCATGAGATGCGGACCCGTTGCCCCTCCAGAACCCGGCTATCCGTGCACTCCGTCGCGGGGCAAAACCTAGTACAGTAATGAAAAATAGTACAACAGGTACATCGACCGCAACCTGGTCGTGCCCCAAAAGAATATTATACAACAGGCAGTGACGGCAGTCCACAAGTTGGACGCTCGCCCCGCAATATCAAATGTACAAATAAACTCAAACTGTACTACCATTGCACACTGCTATCCACCATGACAAATCCGCAACATCACAGCACAACACAGAACATCAACGCGAATGTCACGTTCGCAAACCCGTCTAAAAGAACTATAGCAATCAGACGCGGTTTACCGATTAAATGACATTCCCGGTTGGAGATATAATGTAAGCACTGTAAACTAACATGTTTAAATTTCGATCGACTAAATTTCCCGAAGTGGGCCCCACGCAAATCTGCTGCACATCAAAAAATACTGGGCCCAAAAAAATAGTTCCAGAAACCACAATTTCCCAAGTAGAATCCACAGAAGAAAGATGGTCCACTGATTCACCTAGACGGCCGCGGTTCCGCGGCCAAAGCATGGCTTTGGCGGCGGTTCCGCGGTCGTACGGTCGAATCAGTGGGTCGAATTTCTCCAGTGTTCTTTAAAAACCCTGCTTGATTTTCTGGTATGGTCAAAATGACATTTGGACCAGTTTAAAAATTAACATAAACTTTAACTTGAAAATTGTAGTTTTTGAAAATCCGTTCGATCGATGTTTTAAACATGTTAGCACAAGTTAGTATAGCAAAATGGTGAGGCTCTGATACCACTGTAAGGCTACGGTAGCGCCCCGGCCGTCTACAGACGCCAAATGCGGAACAAAAAACTTTTAACTGGCGCTATCGTATACTTTAACCCGGATCTGCCATATTGCTAAACTAACAAACTGTAAAGAGTGTAGAAAGATATACCGAACGATCCGAGTCCTTCGTTCTTTAACCATCATCCCACGCTCCGTTGCGGCTGCTCCGATCTCGTCGATCTCCGATCTGCTCATCCAGGTGGCACCACGTCACCGATTCTTTAAACGGGCTCCCGCCTCTGACTCGAGGCAACTCGATCGTCAAGTTTGCCAAAAGAGACGACCAAGAATGATGTAGAGAATGAGTAGATGACTTTGTCTCATTTCGTCCAAATCCGTGGACGATCGGTTAATGAAGTTGCCGAGGGAATCGGGTGATGGAATGAAATGAGCTGTGAATTCCATACACCCCAAAATCTATCATAATCTTTTCAATTGAAACATCAAGTGTGAGAGAGAGAGGAGGGGGGCCGGCCACTTATAGGAGTGGGGGGGTGAGTGTAGGAGAGGGGAGAGTAACCTTAAGAACAAATATCATATGTGAACACAAAAGAATATCTTAAGGAAAACAAGAATGGTTGAAATCAAAGCATGAGTCACAATCCTTGTCACCATTTTCTAGAACCTTCTAGAAGCATGACTCACTCTCATCCAAGAAAAGATAAATCCGTCTTTAACCAAATGTTAAAAGACGGCTGATAGAAAACTGGAAACTGGCAACTTCCAAAAGTGATCCTGAAACGACTTTCAGGATAACCCCGAAACTGTATAAATATACCCGCATTTGTATTACGACCAAATACAAATGCAACTGAGACAAAGATATTATATCTACTCAATATAATACTCGGATCCGGCTTAAACCAAAGCCGACCAGTATCATCTGCCCGAAAAATAACACGTGCGTAAACGCACGTGCATTTTCCTAACCCTGCCATAAAACCATACGGCCTCTACAACGTTTCGCCCGAACTTAGAAAACTGTCTGTGGGGAACTCTAATGACTCGTCAGTACCCTGGCAGTGGGTTTAACCACAAACCGTCAGCGGCACTAGCAATGCGTAACGGCTGCCTATGGACTGACCTCAAGGGAGGCCGATGAGCGAACTCATCCAGAAACCCTACTGAGCCTAACAGTGACAAAATATATACAGTCCGGTCCGTTCGTCTATGAGTATCGCATATCTGCCTAGAGGGCTAGTAACGTCAGACCCCCATTAGCAGTATAAGTCGTGTCGGAGTGTAGCCCAATAACACCCTGAGATACTACTAGAGTACCTACCAGTAAATATCCTGCCATGGCCATGGACTATGTGTAATGGCTCTCTTAGACACAGCACAACCTCGCCCCCAATACCGGGAGAGACGAATCCCCTGCCGATCCGCTCACGTGCCTCCATATGGCTCGGGACTGTACCCAAAAGCTACCTGTTTGCACGACTCATTTGAGCCGTGGTAGGGTAGAAATCAAAGCACAGTGGGAACTCACACGAGACAAATGACGACCTCAGGTCGATGAACTAACCTGTACACATGTCACCAGGGAACTGCTATCTGACGATAGATATAGTACTGAATAGCAGATTCCCGGCGAGTCCTGTCCGGTGTACTCATAACCCAATGAGCACCTGTATACATCTTAGGTGATCCAACTGTCACCAGTGGCTTGTGAGACCGGCCACCGCCCCTCGTCGGGGTCTCGACTGTACACACTAATCTACTCTGGAGTATCGATGCCCTGCCTCAAAACTCCCACGACTAGCGACCACAATTAAGGATATGCATATAAACTACCCAACTCTCACGTATATGATCGCCATCATACTGTTGGTAGTAAAGCAAGATCCTAAGGGCTCTATCAAAGTGTAACATGTAATCAGTCACCTGAACATGTACACGACTGATAAAGGCAAACCAGATAGCTTACTATCATCTCGAGTAAGACTGTCCTACCGGTATAGGTCCTCCGCAATCATTGCAATCACGTACCTGCGATCCAATAATTGACTATGAGGGCACTATCTCCAACAGGGTGATGACGGGACCCAGTAGCAAATGCGGATGGCATAAGAGGACGTTGTATTTTCGTTGTTTTCTGCAATGATAGGTTAATTGATGGGACGCATTATATTAATGCAAAGAAAATAAACCAAAGTTGAATCGTTGGAAAAGTTTAAAAGAAACCACTCGGTTATTTTAAAACAGAGGATATTTTTTTAAATTGCGGAGCTTTAACCACTCCTTTTAAAAGCTATCAGGTTCCTTCTGTCATATCAAGTTCACTATGTTCATGGTTTTGCCAAAACCATTCGTAGCCCTCCGTCATTTCATTTGGGTATTCAGTAGTATTCAAGCTATGTATTTTGACCTAACGCCAAGACATAGTGTTTGGTAGCTGCTGGGTATTCATTTGTTGCATAGATAGATGAGTTAGTTTGGGACAGTCGTATTATCATTTTGGCCCAACGTCAAAGATATGTACGGATGGGTTCAAATTAACAAGATAATGATGGGTAGAACTTGACATGTGACTTATGACATTTTGACCTAACGCCAAGGTCATAAGAGCATGGGGCAGAAATTTATATCGGGAATTTCTAAAGAATCTGAAATTTGCAAAGAGATGCATACCATTTGGAGTGTGATGAATGTTGGTAGGATTCCTTCAGCATTATCACACGATGATATTTAGATCCCGATCCTACTGTAAGTATATGCTACTCATCAGGAAATTCGTCACTTAACGATCAATGCTATAAACCAAGTAGGTGCCGAGAAAGGTGTCAGCGGGGCTACGCCCCCAGAGAAAAGAGGTTATTTAATTAAGGAACTTCGCGAAATCGTTGGAAAACCTCCCTCGAAGTACCGACACCGGCCTGGCTGAACGATTAAGCAAGTATTGTACGGTGAGAATAGTCCTGGCTAGTTCTTTCTTTTTGGTTTGAGGAGGGATTCGAGAAACAGTGGGAGCCATCCAGTTTAGATAAACTAAAAACCACTCTAAACTTGCAAGAGCATCATGCTAAAGTGTTCCCTCTCTCTCTCTCATTGCAGCAACCCAAAAACACGACAGGCCTTAAGTTACTTTTAGAGAAAAATACACTGACAGGGCCAAACTATAAAGATTGGCTGCGGAATGTCAAAATGGCTTTGACTTATGACAAATTGGGGTATGTCCTTACCACTAAGGCACCTACTGTCCCTGGTCCTAAATCCAGTAATGTGGATAAGGAAATCCACAAAACCTGGGAGTTAGATTGTGCGAAGGCCAAGTGCATCGTGCTTACCTCGATGAATAATGAACATCAGAGGAGGCACGAGGATATGGATCTTGAATCCATATTTCTCTATACAAAGGATCTGTATGGGAAGCAATCTCGTATAGCAAGATATGAGACCTCAAAGAACTTATTTCAGGCGAGGTTGGCCGTCGGATCATCGGTAGGAGAACATGTCCTAAAGATGATTCGCTATATTGAAGAGCTCGCAGACCTCGGGACGACTTTGGATAATGAGCTCTATACAGACTTGATTCTCCAGTCCCTCCCTTCCACCTACGCCCAGTTTATTCTGAATTTCAACATTCAAAGAAAAGAAGTTGAACTTTCAGAACTCCTTAACATGTTGAGGAGTGCAGAGGGCACCTTGCAGAAGGTAAGGGAAACACTCTCTATGTTTGTTCGCGGTGCTTCTTCTTTCGGGTCCAAGGCTAGGGCCAAAGGAAGGAAGAATAAGGCCGCCACCAAACCTAGAGAAGGTGTTAGTAAGGTGGGAGTGAAGGGAAAGAAAAAGATTGCGGTGCCAGAAGTGGCCAAGGATGAGTGCTTCCATTGTCATAGGAAAGGGCACTGGAAGAAAGATTGCAAGGCTTGGAATGCCAAGAACCAGGAACCGAAACAAGCTGTGGTTTCGACTTCAGGTGTGTTTGTAATTGAGAATTGTCTGTGAATCAACTCTACTTCCTGGGTATTGGATACCGGATCAGGATCTCATATATGCAATTCATTGCAGGCACTGAGAAACCGTAGAGTGCTGAAGGTTGGTGATATGACCCTAAAGGTTGCTAACGGAGATAGCGTGGGAGCTGTGTCCGTAGGGGATTATCATCTTGGATTGACGAGTGGACATATTTTGGTTTTGCATAACTGTTTTTGTGTACCTAGTTTAACGTATAATATCATATCAGTTTCCTTGTTATCGAAAGAAGGTTATGATTTCATGTTTGTAAGCGATGTTGTTAACATCCACCTAAATCATGGTTTGATTGGGTCCGGTACACTGGATAACGGTATATATGTCTTAAACCAATTACAGATTTTCAATGTCCAGATACACTAAAAAGAAAGTATCCAGATTTAAATAAAGCTTTCTTATGGCATTGTAGACTAGGTCATATCAATGAGACAAGGTTAACTAAGTTACATAGAGAAGAATATTTGGATTCGTTCGAATATCAAACTTATGCCACTCGTCAATCATGTCTCAAAGGAAAGATGACAAAGACTCCATTCACTGGACATGGAGTAAGGGCGAGCGAGCTCTTAGGACTCATACACAGCGATGTATATGGTCTAATGTCTACACATGCAAGAGGTGGTTTTTCCTATTTCGTTACTTTTACGGATAATTACTCTAGGTACGGATTCATTTTCTTAATGAAACATAAATCCAAGGCTTTTGAGAAATTCTAAGAGTATAAGAATGAAGTAGAAAACCAAACCGGCAAAAGTATCAAGACACTGAGATCTGATCAAGGTGGTGAATACTTAAGTACCGAGTTCCTAGGTTACCTAAAAGAGAAAGGAATTCTCTCTCAGCTTACTCCTCCATACACTCCACAGCATAACGGTGTATCGAAGAGACGGAATCGAACCCTATTGGATATGGTGCGTTCCATGATGAGTAATGCTGAGTTACCGCGATCTTTCTGGGGTTATGCGCTAGAATCAGCAGCATATCTTTTGAACATAGTTCCTACCAAGACTGTGCCTACCACGCCATATCAGATGTGGAGTGGGAAGAAACCCTATCTTCAGTATCTAAAGATATGGGGATGTCCAGATTTTGTTAAAAAGAAGCATGCGGACAAACTCGAGGCACGATCAGTACAGTGTAAGTTTGTGGGATATCCAAAGAACTCCAGGACGTATTATTTCTATTACGTAGAGGAACAAAAGGTTTTTGTTTCTCGTAGTGCCCATTTTCTAGAACATCAGTTTTTAGAAAAGAAAACAAGTGGGAGCGAAATAGAACTGGAAGAAATTCCATAACCACAAACTACTACTGAAAGTTTGGTAGAACCAGTAGTTCAAAAAGAACAGCACATTCCCGCACCCCTCCGCCGGAGTAATAGGCCGTCTCATCCGCCTGAGAGATACTACGGTTTTCTCATGGATGGGGATAGAGAGAATTGCGTCATTGATGATGATGAACCTACTAGCTTCCAGCAGGCCATCCAGAGCGGGGAATCGGTACGATGGCTAGATGCAATGCGGACCGAAATGGAGTCCATGTACACCAACAAAGTATGGACTTTGGACTTTGCTCCAGGTGGGGTAAAACCCATATGATGCAAATGGATCTTCAAGAAAAAGATTGGTGTAGATGGACAGGTGGAAACCTATAAGGCTAGACTTGTTGCAAAGGGTTTTCGTCAAAGACCTGGTTTGGACTATGACGAGACTTTTTCTCCAGTGGCTATGCTCAAATCCATTCGGGTCCTTCTTGCTATTGCCGCCTTCTATGATTATGAGATCTGGCATATGGACGTAAAGACGAGTTTTCTAAATGGTAATTTGGAAAAGTGCGCCTATATGGATCAGCCAGAAGGCTTCAATCAGAGTGGGAGCAGCGGGAAAGTATGCAAGTTGCTTAAGTTCATATATGGACTAAAGCAGGCATCGCGGAGTTGGAACATCTGTTTTGATGAAACGGTCAAAGAATATGACTTTATCAAAAATCCAGATGAACCATGTATATATAATAAAATTATAGCACGAACTGTCGTATTCCTCGTCTTGTACGTGGATGACATTCTATTGATAGGAAATGACATTCCTATGCTACAATATGTCAAAGGATTCTTGTCACACAGGTTCTCCATGAAATACCTGGGTGATGCCTCTTACATTGTGGGGATCCGGATCTATCGTGATAGATCCAAGAGGATGCTGGGACTTTCGCAGTCCAGGTATATCAACACTGTACTGAAAAAATTTAGTATGGAAGATTCTAAGCGCGGTAATTTACCGTCTTGTCACGGAATCACCATCTCCAAAGAGATGTCTCCCAAGACTGATTTGGAAAGGAAACGCATGTCTATTATACCCTACGCTTCTGCGGTAGGCTCTATAATGTATGTGATGTTGTGCACCGGACCAGATGTAGCTTACTGTCACGACCCAAAAGAGCACGTGACTGGCCCTTGAATCCTATGAAGTCTACATGACTCCATCTGATCCAAGTAAGCCAAAAGCCCAGAAATCTAAAACCATTTTTAAGAATAATGAAAGAAACTGGTTTTAAGAGGTAAAGAAAACATGTTTAAAAATCGAGTTTTTAAATAACTAAGCCGAATATGAATTTTAAAAAAAAGTGTAATTTTTCCCAAAAATTTCGGCAGAGTTTCTTTTGTAAAAACTGGCCCCGAACGGGGTACAACAAGAAACAATATATATATAACATGATAAAAGGCATCCCCAAGCGGGAGCTAGCTCTTCGTCAATTGACGGTCACAATCACATAAGCAACAACAATATACAACGCCAAGGGGCGAGGATCCAAACTGAAGGAAAACTCAAAAACAGCCAGAAAACCGCAATACTACTAGCGCGACTCTAAGGTCGAAATAATACAACACTGTCTCTAAGTCTGAAAGAATATACAAGTTTTGGTTGATGGAAATTCTAGATACAATGAATAAATACAAATACAATAGCGGTTCTGATACAAAAGAACCCACCTAACCAAGCAAGTCACCCAAATGAAGCAGTGTGCCAGAAATGCCGCTATGGAATCTGTACGGCAAAAACCTGCAAGAACTGGAGCACAACGAGGGTGAGTTGCCAACTCCTGAATAGAAAGATATCTACAAGCAGAGATCGAATGCATGACCATCCTAGGTCAATACGATCAGATATAAATAAACCTCAAAATGAATAAAGCTGAAACATGCTAAACTGGCAATGTAATCTCTATACATGAGTGTAATGCCAAGTGCTCGTGCTAGTGTCTCAGGTAATAGCATGTCATGAATATGAGGTATAATCAATGTAATCAAATCTGTACACACATGGATCCCGTCCACTCGTCACCCACTGACGATAAACACCATGCATGTAAGTATCACAAGCCTGTGCATGGAAATATAATATGAGGATATAATCCACCCGTGTCCCTCGCGACACATCAAATCATGGAACCAGGGTGCCCAGCATCGACACCCAAAAACATCATGAAAACTGTGCCCAGCATCGGCACGTAAATCCTCATATATCGGGCTCCGTCAGTACGGATCGGCCCGCGTGCTCTGTCTACGGTATCGGCCCTCGGCCCCGGCAGTATGCCCAAACCATCTATCGACTCTGGTCGGTATCCTCCGGATAACCGCCAGGTCCAACCAATCACCGGTAGGTACTCGCCCGCCTCCAGGCTCAATCGGCAAAGCTCATCGATCATCTTGCCGAGGGGAACCATACCGGATCCACCATGTACCCGCAATCGGCTCATCCGCGCCTCGATTCGGGTTTCACATGTCGCTCTCAGCACCGAGAAAACACATGGTGGACGCACTGAAATATCATATCAAGGGTAACCGGGTTTTTAAAGTAATGATATATTCTCTTTTTAAAACATCCTCGGTTCCCAAATCCAGAAATATCATAGAAACAACATATCTCAATGCGTATAATCAAGGCATGAAGTATGCTACATATAAAGGAAAGTATACACATCATCATGTCACACAAGGATCATATACTGAATGCAATAGTACTACAGTGTAGTGACATGGCAATTATCGATGATGAGTGTGTGAGCCGGCAACATGTGTACGTGGAACATATGCATCATCGATAATGGTGCTGGTGTCCTAGCAGCATGACTGAATATCACAACAATACAAGCGATGCAATGCAGATAGCAGGAATAATGCGGAAACGAATGATCAACGCAAAAGCACAGAACCTGCCCCAATAGATATGTCATGCAACCTTGCCTTTTGAAATAAGACGAATCAGGGCTTTTGGTAAAGTAAGGGCTACGGTGTTTTAAGAAAAGATGCATCATTTGAAAATATCCGTATAACCCTTCTGCTTATCTTTAAAATATCCCCGATTCGTTAGTTTTGAAAAAGGTATGACTCGGTCTAGTCCAATGCCCACTAAGAAATCTGGACCGGAGGGGTATGAAACCACCTAATCTGAGTCAATATATATAAGTATAGATATGATAGTCGGTGATCACGCCTCAATAACGTATCGTATGATATCCTCGAGTCATGAGTGCGGATCTATCATCAATATCGGCTCGTACGGTAAATCGTCGTACGGCATCCCAATAGCTGGGTAGGGGTCAATGTCACGCTATCTCATCACATATCAGGTATCACTATCATCAGATCACACATCTGGGGTACTACTGTAAGTCTAGTACAAATCGATACCATCTAATAGAATATGAATGCGGGTAAAGCACATGTCCAAAGGCCCGCTAAACTATCATATCGCACCTCAAAAGGCAACTGTGTCACACCGCCGATCTCACGGCCTCACATCAAGTGTCATCTCAACCCATGTATCATCCTCAAATCCCGTATATATACACATAGTCCCATACCCATGTGTAGATATACGCACCATCAAATGAAGGAATGAATGCAAGAAAGTGTAAGTATAAGTGTAAGTATAGGTATGAGTGCAATCGCTACCCTAGGTTCGCACTATACTACACCAAAAATCTCAGCATCAAGAATACCATTATTACTATGAATGATTCTAACAACACATAATAAATATACGTGTGTATACGTATTCGTATACAACACCACGGACTGCGGGGGTGTTATACGCCATCCACCCGACTTCTCCCCGTAGGTATAAATCTACTCACCTGCATCCTGCGTGTCGGTGTCGATGTCACCGTCATCTTCCGCATCGCCTCGGATCGTCGCGGTGTACCTACACATATCACACGTGTCGCATCGCATCAAAACCAATTCAACACTTGAAACGACACACTAAATCCAATACGACACGCTAAAACCAACACGATACGCTAAAAGGCTTATAGGTTAGAACCTACGGTTAATCTTCGCAAAACAACCCGTAATCACTCGATATAGACGTACAAACGTCACACGATCGAGATAACACACAAATACCAAAATCACCAAATGAAAATACGCAAAACCAAAACTGAACTCAAAGCAGCAACCCTAGAGAACGATCCCAGATTTCGTCTCAGGCCAAATCAGGGCAAATAAACAACTCTAGGGTGCTATGCAGGGTGTACTTGAGCTACTGGACCAACCCCGAAGCAATCCACCACAACTTGGCCGGCCACATCAATGAAAAAATCGGCCTCGCCGGCCCCTCTATCTCCAATGGGGTCCGTCTGGTCAGGGTGGCCTCCTATGGTCTCAATTGGGTCCCTGGTGTTGCTTATTTTCCTGAAAAAGTCTCAGTGTATTCCAGATTTCCCTGCAAGCTTCAGGTTCTCAAAAACCGACATGAAAGTCCCGAAATTCTGTATTTTTAGTTTTCCAGTGGGTTGGTCTGGGTTTCTAGTCAATATAGGGTCTAAAGTCTCCATTAGAGTCCAATTGCATAGCCCTAACTCAAAATTACCCTAATCCTCTCTAGTTTTGCCCAAAGTGCACCAATTCACCCGATATCGATATGAAACTTGAATTAAAGCCTAAGCACAAGATTTAACACTCTAAATGTGAAGAAATTACCTCAATAAACCCTCATGAATCCTCAACAGCACCAAAACACCACCTTTCTTGGTCCATAGCATAGATCTTGGGCTTGTGTGCATGTTTTGTGAAATGGAAGTGGGGTTTTGAGTATGTTTGTGAGATGATTTGAGAGGGTTTTGTGGAGGGAAGAATGGGTAGTAGCAGCAGCAGCAGCACCTCAAGAAAGAGGTGGAGGAAAAATGGTGAAGGAATGAAGAATAGGCTAAGTCAAAACAACCCCTCACTCTCTCTCTCTCTCACCCATACCTAATATAAAATTCCTTTCTCTTTTTCTTTTCTTTTCCTTTTCTTTTAATCCCTTTTCCTTCTCACACCAATAGTAACCCCAAAAGAAAACCATGGCTAGAAAAATGTAACACAAGTCCAAAAATGATATGTGCACAATTTTGCACAAAAAGCCAAAAATTCCGATTAGCGATTTTTAATCGCGATTAGCGCTAAATTAGCATATAAATGATCACAAACACTTAAAAATGGCATAATTCCAATAAATAACCCATTTTAGAATTTTCCATAATTTTCCATAATTTTTCTCCATTTATTTGCATTTAAATATTAATTTAATATTAAAATAATCAATAAAATAATATTAAATCATAAAAATTCCTAAAAATAATATTTTATTATTTTGGAAATGTTACAATCTACTCCCTTTAAAGAAATTCGGTCCCCGAATTTAAATTTAAAACCCCCAAATACTAAAACATTTCGATACAAATCCCAAGTCGTCGGGGCTCCGAAATCATCAACACATAGAACGTCACAGCGCAATGCATGCGCAAAGGTACTGAGCAGATAACTCAAAAACAACGCTCCATCAAGCATCCCGCAATCATCGGAGTCAAGGTAAAAACACAATGTCAAATCCAATACAAAATCGATATGATATGGATCAGAACTACATATGTAGACATCCAATCTATACATGTAAATAGCTGATGCAAAAGCATGCCAAATCTTTTTAAGTCGCTGTGCGATGCACCTAACACTGCATAGTGGCGGACGTTTTTCATAAGAAAATAACCATATAGGTATATATATATCTTTTGTTTAATAAGCACGTTCCGCCATTTTGAAAACGATCAGAAGGGTTTCCTTGTTTTTAAAACGTTTCGTGTCATATCGGACACGTAAGTATATACTGAGACTATAGCTCGCTCTTTGGAAATCCCTTCAAACTATCAATGCATGCAAAATATATCCAGGTACTGTCCTCTGACTAGTCCTGCTCAGCATGAAAACAAATATCCGAAATCATAAAAGTGTACTGCTCCAAAAGGAATAAATCCCAAAAATGCACATAACACAATCCTATGCGTCTGGTGCGCACGGAAATCAAAAATCCATATATGTGCTAAACAGGTGCACAAAACAGCATCTAGGTGCAAACGGGTGTGCACGAAGCATCTGTCGTAGGCAACATATGTGCCGGACAGCCACAAATCCGGTGCATCTGACATGCACGAAGAAATCTCGATTTAGTGCATCGGGTGTGCACCAAAATCGTATCTCAAAACATGCGCCCAACATGCGCGAAAATCCAAATCGGTGCATCCATCGTGCACGAATGAAAATCTGAACCCTGCGCACTCAACATGCACGGAATCACAAAATCCAATAGCAACGCCGAACATGCGTAAGTCACATCAAAAGCACGGAGTGCATAAGTCAACCATCAATATCAGGGTCAAAATCAGCGATATAATGCGGCTCAAACCAAAATCAAGTGTACCTCAAAGGGTAACCTCACAACCGTGTGATCAGCGTGCACAAATCAAATCATAACACCAAAATGCATGAAAACTATGCTGGAAGCATAAATCAAATCACCGGCATATAATAGGCACGAAATCACAATCAATACCTCCAGAATAATAATAATGCGCCAGGTATAAATGCCCAATAAGTGCAACCATGGTGCACGAAAACAGAAATCATAGAACTCAGTCATCAAAGCCAATCATGAAAACGTGACGCCAAAATACCGAAATCCCAAAGTGACAGATACGTAATAGTCAAATCACAAAATCACAAATCATAAATACTGTCATCGGTATATCCTCCCTCGAAGTCGAGAAGGTGCTGGTACATCCAATTCTAGCGGCGCAAGATCTCCACTTGCCTCTTGCTCGCGGCTGGCATCCTCTGCCTCTGGTTCCTGATCTTTCCTGTAGATTACCAATCTCGCAATCCATCGGCTCACCGGCCCGGTCAGGAGTGCTGACAGGAACGATTCCGTTCTGGCACTTCTTTGTTACCTCTCGGTCAATCCTCACGACTGCTCGTAAAGCAATATGTCACTGGCATCGGCCTTCGGCTCTCTGAATGCACATCACACGTCTGATCCTGGTGCAAACATCCTTGCGGCAATGTCCTGGAAGGAATCCTGCTCAAAGTCTCTGCCGATCTTGCCTATGCCGATCCGTACGGAGGCTGGTACTCTCGCATAGTCTTTTCTCGTTCAACGGACATCTGTGTCCTCAGCACAGCATTTCCTCGGGAATCGGTCGCTTCCCTACACTTCTGTAAGCATATCAGGCCCCTGGTCTCGACGGAAAAATAATGACAGCTCATCAGCGTCTCGCACGAACCTCTGGTTCCGCTTGTCTGTATCCTCGTCCATTTCAACATCGCGCCTCTATCTGCGCACTGCAATGCCTCCGGCTACGGTCCATCCGAAGTCCCTCACGCGGACTCGAAATCGCGAACTCGGTATCTTCCTCACTCAGTAGGAGATATCTAGCCGACCCCGTCCTCAGCGCGCACGTCACATCTCTGATGTCAGCGGAGTAGAACGTCATCTCACCGAAATCTCGTGCGAACTCTTTACTCCACCTTGCTCAAATATCGACTGATTCGGACTCAACTCATCGTGGCTACACGAACTGCGCTCCGACGGCTATGCTCGCATCTGGAGTCTCCCAAGCAGTGTCCCATCACAATATCCGAAAGATGTCGAACCATCCGATCGACTCGCCAGAACCTCATAATCCCCCAAGAGCTCACATCTCGGGTACAGTCTAATAGTATCGAGTACATGCCACAGCGTCGGTGGTCCAGCCATAGAAGGGCAAACCCAAGCCTCACTAATGGCGCCGAGGAACTGCCGCAAACCCGAAGGTTCAAAGGCTTTCACACGGTCATTAAGTCGAGTTAGGGTTTCATTCTTCTAGAGGGTCCATAGAATCACCTGCATGTCTTTCCGTATACTTTAAACTTGGAAAATAGGCTCCTGACATTCGATCGTCTCAATCGACTCTCAACGAATCTGCGTGAAGTCGCCTCTAGCTGGAATCAATCCACCTGATGACCTCGCATCGGGGTAAGCGAACTCACCACACGTCCTAGTCATTCATCCTCGGTGACTAGCGACTCACCATCATATCTCAAGAATATGCTCATGCTGCAGTAGCTCCAATCATCTGGACGATATCTCATCATTCGCAGCAACAACTGGCTCATTCGTCCGTACGCTGAACAGCATCTCAATCATCCAGAATAAGCGATAATATCAACGGTCATCACAACCTGGCTGGCCTCTATCAGTGGCTCAATCCTCTGGTGCCGATCAGCACACCCGGGAAATCTCGCGACAGCGATCTGTCAAACGCTCAAAGTGCGGAAACACAAAACACAAGCCTCAATGCAACCGTATGTCTCGGGAATCACCCCCCGGTCAGCCCTCGTCCCCGACGAGCTCATGCTGACACAACTCGAGCCGTAGCTCACCCTGCCCGTGCAATCGCGGCAGCAAAACCATAACCAGTATCGATGAAGATAGATCATAGGAAGGAATATGACATAATGCAAGGAAATGTACAACCTAAGGTTTCTTAAGCGGAGTGGCGTGTCGTAAGTATGCCGCGGAACATACCAACGGTACGTCACTCTACTTTAGTCACCTATTCCATCAACCAAGGGTCAACCTAGCTCTCTGATACCAACTTTGTCACGACCCGAAAGAGCACGTGACTGGCCCTTGAATCCTATGAAGTCTACAGGACTCCATCTGATCCAAGTAAGCCAAAAGCCCAGAAATCTAAAACCATTTTTAAGAATAATGAAAGAAACCGGTTTTAAGAGGTAAAGAAAACATGTTTAAAAATCGAGTTTTTAAATAACTAAGCCGAATATGAATTTTAAAAAAAAGTGTAATTTTTCCCAAAAATTTCGGCAGAGTTTCTTTTGTAAAAACTGGCCCCGAACTGGGTACAACAAGAAACAATATATATATAACATGATAAAAGGCATCCCCAAGCGGGAGCTAGCTCTTCGTCAATCGACGGTCACAATCACATAAGCAACAACAATATACAACGCCAAGGGGCGAGGATCCAAACTGAAGGAAAACTCAAAAACAGCCAGAAAACCGCAATACTACTAGCGCGACTCTAAGGTCGAAATAATACAACACTGTCTCTAAGTCTGAAAGAATATACAAGTTTTGGTTGATGGAAATTCTAGATACAATGAATAAATACAAATACAATAGCGGTTCTGATACAAAAGAACCCACCTAACCAAGCAAGTCACCCAAATGAAGCAGTGTGCCAGAAATGCCGCTATGGAATCTGTACGGCAAAAACCTGCAAGAACTGGGGCACAACGGGGGTGAGTTGCCAACTCGTGAATAGAAAGATATCTACAAGCAGAGATCGAATGCATGACCATCCTAGGTCAATA